>OX421939.2:15742082-17014800 GCA_949128155.2 Xanthia icteritia
CCTTTTGGCTTCTCACAGGACTTTCCGCTTTATTTAATTTTGACTTTGTTTGTTTTTTCTATTTTTATTTTTAGTGAGTGTGTGTTTAGTTTAATTAAGATCTCCTGTGCTTGTCCCAAGAAATACTGTTTCTTTCTATCTTCGTACTTGGAAAATCCAAATATAAGGAAGAATTATGGTTCACTAATGGAGACTGAAGCGGTTTGTTAAAAGACAATGAACTTGGGATGCCCGATGTATGCTTGGAATGCCCGATGTATGCTTGGGATGCCCGATGTATGCTTGGATATCCTCGTCCCATCATTTTTTTATAGATAATTGTAAACTGCAAAGGTGCTGTCTGTGTGTACGTTTGTAACTTGTAACTCGAGAACAACTTCAATCTTTTAAATCTTTAGATAAAATGAGCTCTTGCTCCTGACTAGATATTTTGTAACCTTATGTAAGGCTTGTCAGTTACTGCCGGGGTTGCGGGAAAGTCCGAAAGGGATACCGTGGCCCCTGGCAACGTAAAGGCAACGGAAGGAACACGGGTGGGTTTTAGTCATTAAGAGTCTGACACGCCCTCCCGCTCCACCCAGAGCGGGAGAAGTTATTTGATAATTTACCACCCAAAAAAAAAAAAAAAAAAGGCTTGTCAGTTAGTACGTTTATAAATAACATTGTTTGACTGACTATACAGCGTGTATCAGGAACGTGTGGTCATTTTCAGCATCAGCTGTTCCATACATTTGAGTCTAGTATGTATTGAAGTTTTGTATGGAAAGGCTGATTATTTTTTCATGATAACGATGTTGATCCCATGGAGAGAGTTGTTCAGTTTAATGGTCTGTACCACAACCTTAAATATGACAACACATTTCTGATATACGTTGTTTATACTATTTATTTATTTATTTAACCATTTATGTACACACATAAGCAGACAAGAAGAAAAGAACAGAAAAATACGTACAAAGGTGAAACTTATTTCTTAAGAAATCTATTCCAGCATACCTGCGATAGGACAGAGGGTAAAAAGAGATGTAGACACCGTGTGTAAGAGTAGAGAGAAAGTAAAATACATAAAATCAAAACAATTCACTTAATAAAATATAACAAATTATAAGAGAATATACTTACATACATACTTACATACATACATACAATCATACATACTTCTAAAATAAATAAAATAATAAATAAATACCTACGCAACTATGAAGGAGTGGAAAGATAGTGTTCTTTCACTCTTCTTTTAAATCACTTATTTATATATCATTATATTATATATTTTTTATATCATTTATTTCTTTTTTATACTCTTTTTTTTTTAGTAAATCTTTATGCATAAATAAAAATAATAAAAAATTACAAAGGTGGAAGTAGTCCGCCTTTGTAATTTTTTATTATTTTTCGTCGAAAATGCCTCGGGCATTAATGCCCGAGGCATTTTCTACCAGTCAACCTTAGGGTGATGTAGACACAAAACAGGTGCAACATAATTGGTAGATAACTCGAAAGGGAATAAATACTAATGCATAGATACATACATTATATAAGCAAAATAAACTTAGTCAAGAGAAATAGCGATAGGTAGAGGAGAAAATGAATCCAGCAAATCAGTGCTGAGATGATTCTGCTAAATTCTTAAGAATATGTTCACGTGTCCACAGATAAACGAAGTTATCTGATTTAATTTTTTTTTACGCTTAGTGACATGTTATGACACTATTGATATATTGGCACAGTTGGAATGCAGATACATATATTCGAGAGGTCCATATGGAAGCTGAATTGGCATCGTTTGCGACAGGCTGGGTATTCTAGTAATGTATGTTGTTCTGTTATATACGAGTAGTTCAATAGTGTGAAGGCAGTGGTTTTCGTTGACTTGAATTATTGTAAAAGTTTTTGGGAACAACGTCTTCATTATTAGGCTATTACGCTGTTGAAGTTACAGATTGGTTTATTTTATGGACTTTTTATTCATCTCAACATTATCTGTCTAGCCTATTCCCCACTTTGGGGTCGGCTTCCAGTCTAACCGGGTGCAGCTATTTCACATGGAGCGATAGCCAATCTGACCTCCAGGAACCAGTTGCTGGGTAGGTGATATCCCTTGGTAAGCATGTTTGTCAGACTTTCGGGCTTCTGACTGGGCCCGTAACAACTTTGGGCCGTAATACAAATGGCAGCCGGGACCAACGGCTGCTTTCTGTAATGGATGGTCACCTGGGATGGCATAGCGTGGCTTAAACTTCGATCGACCCGTGTGGCTGTTATTATTTAGCCACTTGGCACAACACAAAACTAAAGATGCCCGCACAGATTACTCTAAGCCGACAGCGCGTGAGTCGTTTGCCGACTTAACGGAATGTTGCCATTTTTGAATATTTATTTATGTAGAATTAATTATTTCATTTTTATATCTTAATTAAATTTCATGGTATGCTGCACTGGTCGACGTCATTACGTCAACGCCGGCTGTCGCTGAAAACCAGCGCTGGGGCTCTGTCTTGTATAGGGTCGCAGCATTATGCTGAACGATGGCCGTTTTGCGTGGATTTTCTTTCCCTAAACTTGTTTCTTTTTTAATTTTGTGTTCTTTTTTTATGCGTCATGTTTACCGCAAATAAACGTATTTTCTTTATTTATTTCTTTCTATGTATTGATAATAGTAAGACAATAGTAAGACACTAGCTTTATTGCTAAATCTACCTATAACGGTTACGTTCACATTTATATGTCTTCAACATGTCAAGTCTGTCTTGAATGACAGGACCCAATTAATTATCTATTTTGGCGTTATCCCTTGGGTGCCCCCAAGGGATAACACCGGCAGCTATAGATTATAATAAATACCTTTAAACGCCTTTGTAGCAGTGATAGCCTTGTGGTGTGACCGTCGGAGTGCCAAGTCATAGGTCTCGAGTTCGAACCCAAGGCACGCACCTCTGACTTTTCGGATTTATGTGCGTATTGTATAAAATTTATCACTTGCCTCAAAAATGGTTAAGGAAAACATCGTGAGGAAATTGGTATGCCTGAGATATATTTCTCGGCGGCATGTGAAGCCAAGTCAAAGGCCCATGAGCGGCATAAAACTCTGACACCAAGTTAGTCACAACCACACGAAAAGAAGAGCATGCGTTTAAATCGTTTTACAGTTCTTACTGACTGCCTCGATGGTCTAGTGCTTGCAAGAGCTACTGCTGAGCACGAGGTCTTGGGGTTCGATTCCCAGGTCGAGAAAAGTGTTACTGGGTTTTTCTATCAGGAATTTCTCAGTAGCAGCCCGGAGTCTGGATTTGTGCCCGGTTGATGGCAATAGACTCGCCTTCTATTACATGGAACTTGAACATAAATAAATGTAGGTGAACATTTTAAGGTACATCCCTTTTTTTTATACGTACGTTGCCAGGGGCCACGGTATCCCTTTCGGACTTTCCCGCGACCCCAGCAGGACCCCTTACAATTCGCTTACTCAACTCAGCCTAGGTACTGTGTTCAATGCCACAGACACTAAAGGCATAAACAAGTAACTGATGTTACGTCGGGTGCAGACACGCGGTCTACATATGTTTTATTTTTTATTGTATTTCATACATCTATTTAATTTATTTTTATTTAGTATTTATTTATGTATCTTTCTATCCGTGACATCACTGTGTATCCTACCAGAATACCAGCGTTGCGACATCTATTATTAAATGTCGCAGCATCATGCTGAGATAGGAGCCTTTTGGCCTCGCACAGGACTTTCCGCTTTCTTTTAATTTTTAATTTGTTTGTATTTTCTATTTTTATTTTTAATGAATGTGTGTTTAATTTAATTACGATCTTCTGTGCTTGTCCTAATAAATATTTTTTCTTTCTTTATTTCAGTGCTATAGAGACTTGTGACTTATATTAACACACTTGCTTCTGTACAGCTTTAAGGACTAAAATTGCAACTCCCCAACGTACGAGCCAAGAATCAATGCCTTAGCCATATTTCATGAGGGCGCTGGCTTTAAGCGTTTCGCTAGGTTTTATGGATCAGAAACTATAAATTTCAATGAAGCTGGTTTAAAGGATTATTTTACAGTTTATGGATTGTATGGGGCAATGACCAAGTCTGATTAGGTTGCACTTTAACCCCCTTACATGTACTTACGTTGCTTAAAGTAAAGATATATTAAAATATGGTTCACCAGGCGTTAGTCAAACTTTTTTTTTTTTGGGAAATTATCAAATAACTTCTCCCGCTCTGGGCGGAGCGGTAGGGCGTGTCAGACTCTTACTGACTAAAACCCACCCGTGTTTCTTACGTTGCCTGTACGTTGCCAGGGGTCACGGTATCCCTTTCGGACTTTCCCGCAACCCCGGGCGTTAATCATGACTTATGTAAGGTTTATAAATAAAGGTCTGAATTGCTAAACGTGCAGTCTTGTCTTTAGCGTTTGTATCCTAATCCTACAACATAGGAAAGAAGAAAGAAAGAAAGAAAAGAAAATATTTTATTTGGGACACACAAAGGAAATACAAACAGAACCAATAAATTAAAAAAATATATATAAAAAGGAGCATTTAAAAACTAATAAAGACTTGTACGAGTAGACTTGTGCGACATAGGATACTTTGTATCCCGATATTCCAACGGGATCGAGACTCATGCGGGTGAAACCGCGGAGCACAGCTAGTAAAAGCATATTTCCGAAAAAATATTCTTTAAATTAATCATCATCATCACTATAATACTACGAAAAAACTAGGAAAGTACTGAGTATAAACTAGGAAAAAAATCCTTTAATAAAAAAATGCATCAGTACACATGGCTACACAGCATTTCCAGTTTATGCTGATCTCGCATTGTAGAGGATTTCAGTACAATGCGAGGTCAGCTTATACTGAAAAGGAATAGCTTGGTCTGTAGCCGTGTGTACAATCATAACCTACTACGAAGCTGTATAAAAGTTGGTGTTTTATTTGAATCTGATAAATAACGTAGTTTTTCTCGATTGGATTTATGAAGTTAAATCATATAGAGAATCATTAAGCGGATATTTACATATAAGTTAAATGTGCATTTTATTTTTTATTGTTGGTTTAATTCAATGGATTCTGATATTTCGATTTATTTACGTTTGTTATATAAGCCAAGGATACATTGTAAGAAATACGTTTCACTATTGCTTTTTTTTCATGAAACTAATTTAAAATACTTACTTTTTATTTACTACCAAGAACTGAATCATAAAAAGGTATGTCAAACGGAAGATATCTGTTTTTACAATATATATTTCTAACCAACAAGCACACTCATTCTTTTATACGCTACAATCATTCTGGATCCAGTTGAGTTCAATTCTTAAACTTATTTTCATCCTACTGTTTTCATGCATTTTGTTCATGCATTCCGCGTTCAGGAACTCCTAACTTCCGCCAGTCTTTTGTTCAAGCCAGTTCAATCTCGGTCTCTTTGGCCATTCCAAACGGTAGGAATAAGGAAAATTGCAAATATACCTACCATGTTTCCCGGTTTCCGAAAAATATGGTATGAACCGCGAAACGAGCTCAAATGTTTGGTCAAAAGTTGGTATTAAGATTGGACTTTTTTGAATTGAGAAGCTAGTGACGCCATTTTATACAATGAAATATATTTTTAATAGAGGAGGTTCTCAATTCGACTGGGTTTTTTTTTTGTGTGTATTTTACGCGATACTCCACCAATTTTGATGATTATTTTTTTGTTTGGTAGGTCATAACTTCTGAAGTCCCATATAAATTTTATTAACTTTGTTTGGGTAGTTTTTGAGTTAGCTTCAATAATATTTATTTTTTATTTTTCCCACTTAGTCTATGTGGATGATGTTATAATAAGTTCCTGTCACTGTTATTTACATAATAGGTAGTGGTACTCAAATTTATGTGACGTAAGTACCACAACTAAAACGTGATAAATAAAAACTTACTACAAAAAGACACAACCGACTTCCAAAAAAAAACACTACAAAGTGAAAAATTATTTAATTTTGAAAGTCGGTGGCAATAAACGAAAATTCAAAACCAAATTCACCGTTTTCCGAAACTAAAATTATTTTTCACTTTGTGGGGTATTTTTTTTTGGAAGTCGTTCTATTTTTTTCGTAATAAGTTTTTTTATGAATAAAGAATGTGTGCAGTCCCAGTCTTGAAAAGTGGAATCTTTTTGCCGGTCCATCAAGAAATGCATGGTAATGAGCCACTTGAAAATATTCAAGGAAGATTTGCATGTTACCTTGCAAGAATTGTTAGTCAAATGAGGCAAGCGTTTTGCTCTGGACTTGGAACTGTTTCTTTCTTTGAGCTTAAAGCAGGTATCAATATTTACTATAAAATATTTTTACTGTTCACTCTATTTATATTTAAACTACGCTGTTATATGTTCTATGTTAAGGGGTTTGGTTTCCGCACTTAGTCCGTCAGGTGGACCATTGTGCGTGGGCCATAGCGGCCGTTTGGTTGTTATTCCAACCAGACCACCTCCCTCCAGAAGTTAATTAAGTCTCCTAGTCGGTTTAGAACATCTGTATATGATCTGGGTGACCCGAGGGTTTCTGTTCTAATCTGGGTGACACCCGTACATTCAAAGAGCACGTGCGCAACGGTCTCCTCAGCCTCCATGCACGCCCTTCACAGAGGACTGTCCGTTATGCCTATTGTGTGGAAGTGCTTGTTTAGCGAGCAGTGCCCCGTGATGGTCCCCGTCACCAGGCGCAGGCCATTCCTGTTCAGGCGTAACAAACGCCTCGTCAGTCTGCTGTCCAAGGATGGCAAAGCCTCCTTTGACTACCTGCAACCTGGTATCGAGGTCCACCAGCATTCCGCTTGTGTGTGGGTGAACTCCTGCAGCCACCTGCGTATTTTAAAACTTAAACTACGCTGATCTGAGTGAAGAGTCATGCAGTTATGCATGACTCTTCACTCAGAATATTATTACAAAGCAAGTACATCCCTATAAGCTTTTAATATTATTCTTATTAAAATTCACCAGGGGAAAGCTAACATTAAAATATGAACGCGTAGTATCAAAAGGGCGACGTGTAGTATAAACCTTCCACAATTTTCCTTATTTTTCATACCATGAATAATGCTGGTCATTCCAGCCACAAACAACTTCAGCACTAATTCAATTAATTCACATTCTTTCGTCTTTACTGCAGTCTTTTTTTATCCCCATGCATAAAACAAAAATCACAGCGTTCCTCAGAAAAGCGACATTAATTTCTCCGTCCCCTGAAAAAAAAAGAAAAAAAAAGATACGCGTGTTTCAGGGTTCAGTCAGCGAATTTAACTGTTTCTCTTGTTATTAATACAATTTCTGGATGACTTCATCGGAAAATATGTTCCAATTATATTTTCATTCTGCTTCGTTCAAAATAACATCGCAATGTTATTATATTGATATCGGGAGTTGGGATGTGAATAAAAATATTTATCTGTTATCTCTTCACTTCAAACAATTTGGTAGTATGTTGAATAAAATACAGATATTACTAGTAGTTCCGCGAATTGACGCGAAACTTTTTTGCAACAATCAATATATTAATACCAATAAAGTTATTTAAAAAGGGGTATTTACCATGTTTTAAAAAACATAGTAAATATCCCGTTTAAAATAGTAGTGAAACCATCTCACTATAAAATCCTTTATATATAGGTACCTATCCAACTTTAAAAAAATACCCGACCACGGCTGTAGGTGGGTAAAAAGCATATGGTGGCAAGACGATAATTAAACAGAAATAAACTAACCCACAACTAAACATTTACTACTGTCAAACACGAGAATTTACTTTTGAAGCTACTTTACACCTAACAAAACTTAGTCAAACAAAATTTTCGACGGGACCTAACCATTTGGCGAGCGAAAATGACAGCGCGATCTAGCAGTGCACATAAGCGCCATCTAGTAAGTAACCTTATTGTAAAACATTTTAGACTAACGGTCGCTCCTCGCGCCGCTGCCATCGAGAACAGTCCCATATAAAACTACGCATTTGAACGCGCCGCCCTCGTGGTGCTGCCGTCACCTTCGATTCGAATAATCTCGATTCTTGTTGACGTCCCGTTGATGGTGGCGGTGGACAAACAGTGTTAGAAGTAGCAATTTATAACTTGAAACACTTATGCATTTCTAACTAAAACAGGTTTTAAATTAAAACTTGTTTATGCTCTCTATCAAAAATATGCTCCGCAAAAGAGTTTCTGCAGGATCAGCTCATTAACTCTAGTACCGCTGAATTCCACCAACTCAAGGGCCACAAAAAAACAGAGCCAAGTTAAATAAACATCCAAAAATATAACGAACACTTACAGAATACGGAACCCGCTGTGTTTACGAAACACACTCTGCCATAAAACTCATCAGAATAAATGTAGGCAATCGCAGGAGCGACTCACTTTACGAACGAAATGGTTTAACGTTGGTCACAATGAATGAGTTTTTATATGTAAAGTAATTGGGTTTAATTTACGGGCATGATTTTGTTGTTTTTTTATAGGATGTGGTATTTCGATGTGGTAGCGAATATTAGCTGGCCCCCTATTCATGCTTCTGGGCCAAGACCTCGCTCTAGTAACGACTGTAAGAATAGCACCAAATTGTGACTGATAGAAACTATTTTAATAGTAGTAGATATTTCAAAACATAAATAACATCGTAGGTAATGATATTTTTGCCTGAAAATAAAACCGTTTATCGGTTAATGTTTTAAGAAATCGTCACTCAAAGGCGCTCCCATAAAGGGCACGCCACTATTGCGGCGATAAGTCCCCTCTTTGAGGAGTGCCTAGAGAGGCGCCACGGCGTCTTCACCTTCCGCCTGACGCAGGTCCTCACCGGACACGGTTGTTTCGGGAGGTTCCTGTTTCGTATCAGGCGGGAGGAAACGCCCGGGTGTCATCACTGCGTGGATCGCCCGGAGGACACGGTTGAGCATACGGTGGAGGTCTGTCCGGCTTGGGCAGAGCATCGCCGTGTCCTCGTGGAGGCGATCGGTGGCGGGGATCTCTCGCATCCGGCCCTAGTCCAGGCCATGGTACGGAGCGAGAGGGCATGGGAGGCCGTCACCTCCTTCTGCGAAGCAGTAATGCTCACGAAGGAGGAGGCAGAACGCGTGAGGGAGAGGCAAATTTCACGCCCTCACGCCCCTAGCCGCCGCAGGAGATGCCCTGGGCGTCGGGAATCGCAGGCCGATTCCTGGCCACCGTAGGCGCGGGCTTGCGGACGGTGAGCAATGGGTAGCTCGCCGTCCGATAAGGACCTGCAGTGCTATTCTGTAACCATCTCACCGTGAGAACTTAGGTGAAGTGAGTACGGAGTGAGCTGTCAGTCCCTAGCAGCAGGTGGAATGACAGCTCACTCCGAGCTCACTTCACCTAAGTTTTCACCGTGAGATTATCACAGAATAGACCGGCAGGCCCGGGTCGACGGCGCGTTGTGTTCCACGCGCGCCTCAAAGAGATGTCAGCAAGTGAAGGGGTCCGAAAGGACCGATGCCCGCCGGGGTTGCGGGAAAGTCCGAAAGGGATACCGTGGCCCCTGCCAACGTACAGGCAACGGAAGGAACACGGGTGGGTTTTAGTCAGTAAGAGTCTGAAACGGCCTCCCGCTCCACCCAGAGCGGGAGAAGTTATCTGATAATTTCCCAAGCAAAAAAAAAAAAAAAAGGCGTTCCCATAAATAATTCACGAAAAAAATTTAATTTTGAAATTAATTACTTTCTTCAGGGAAAAGAATCTTGTCTTCTAACATGAAATCTGTATTTTATGACGCAAAATGAACCTGTTTAAATATAGTCACATTTTAACAATGTTACATCGTATTATATAATTATATACATACCTATAAGCCAAGGAATTGGGAGTTGAACTAAAGGCCTCTTTGCCTTTGTTTTGTTTATATTAAAGTTTGTGCCCTGTTTATACTGTTGGGGAGTGTGTATAGTGGTTCGCAAGACGTGTCCTGAATAATAAGTGCTATATCAATTAGAAAATGTTGCTGGCTTAGGGATTTCGTTTTGTTAGGCGAGTGTGTGGGATTAGTTGTGTGTGAGAGTAGCTAGATGTTGCTATGTGGAAATATGGTTTTACTTTACTGTCCTATTGAAATCATACTTTGCAGAGAATTGTCTCAATATGCAGAATTTTTTTCTAAAGTAATATTATAAAGAGAAAAGATTTTTATTTTTGTTTGTAATGAATAAATTCAAAAACGACTGTACCGAGTTAAAAAAAATCTTTCACCAGAATGCTATATATCACTGAGGAACATAGGCTATAATTAATAAAGATATCTTTTATTGATATTTTTTATTTATCTTTTATTAATTTATGATAGATTAAAGTGTTGTAAGTCACTAAATTAATTGTAACTTTAATAAAAATAAAATTCCATTTTCTCTGAAATTAAAATCTTTCTTCTTTTTGTCACATTTCTTTGTTTTTCATAACTCTGTTTTTGCTCTGAAGTTTCATCCTAAAAACTTAAAGACTCGGAAATATTGTAATTGTTAAGTAAATTGACAACCTACGTAAATTTTCCGTGTTGTATCCATTTCATACAACTGTCATATTGACAGTTGTGATATGAATAAACGGACAATTTATATAAGTTAGTTTAGTTTAAGTAATTTACTTAACAATAAATTGCCCGCTCTGCTAGAATATGCCTGCTAAAATATGTATACTTCTTTTATTATTCTACTTTACGTCACCAGCGTTCGTAATAAAATTAATAATTAACCCCGCATAATCTACCCGTGCTCCTCTAATCTACCTTAATGGATGAATTTTATTTTCATGGGATTTAATACTTTACGAGATGAGGGTGCATAAATAACGAAGATTGCCGAAATGTTTCGGAAAGTCCGACTGACTTTCGAAACTGTGAAAAGTAATCAAATATTTTTAAGTAATTTAATAGTTAATTGAGAATTTGGTGGAGTTCCTCTTTGAAACTATGCAGTATATGGTCATAGTGTACTGCAGGATTAACCACTAGGGATTTTTTTTTAGAGTTTATAGTGATTGTGTTTCGTACAGGTGTATGTTTTTTTCGTGTTGCTCGTGTTTTTATCGTCTTTAAAATAAACAAGTGGGTAGGCAGACATTAAAGAGCCGAGTTGCCATACATCTAAACTAATATTATAACAAGAAAATATTTGATTTTTGTTGTGTAGGTTCGTGTTTTTTTTTTTTTTTAAACTTTGCCCCACACTAGGAATTTCTCCTGTATCGTGGGTGCGTTTACAAACATTTAAACTCACATACACAAACAGCCAGACCCGGAACAACTACTTGCAGGTCATACAAATATAAACTAAAACTCAAAAACTGAAACGATTTTCAAATGTTTTTCACCGTTTGGTTGCTATAGTATCACTGAGTAACATGGGCTATAATTTATAAAGATATCTCGTGGGCAAAGGCACTGGCGGAAGCTAGTGTCTTATACAATCTGATCTGCAAGACATGGAAATCCAATTGCCTTCCTAAATGCTTGAAGTTACTGAGTTTTTTAAATACCTATGAAAGTAATAGATGTCATGGCCTGTGTGCAAAATGTTTGTGAAAAAAACCGGCCAATGGCGAGTTGGAGTCGCACACGAAGGGTTCCGTACCGTATTACAGAATACCAGCGCGGTGGTATTTATTATCGCCGTATTATGCTGAGATTCTTTTTGGCCTCGCACAGGTCGTTATTATTTTGTTAGTTTTTTATACTTAAGCTTCTTTTTTATTTTTTTTATATAATTTTGTTTTTTTTACTGTTTGTATTTCCTGTGCGTGTTCCAAATAAAATATTTTTCTTTCTTTCTTTCTTTATTAAGATTGAGCAAAAAACGCCGAAAAATACACATATCTTGTAATTTTTTTACTATTTTGTTGTTATAACGGCATTAGAAATGCACAATCTGAAAATATCAACAGTCTACCTACTACGGTTCATGAGATACAGCCCGCTGACATACAGACGGACGGACAGCGGAGGCTTATTAATAGGGTTCCGTTTGGCTGCACCCTTTGGGTACAGACGCCAGCACATCCACCTACTACAATCTGTCATATTTCTTTAATAGATTTTAAACTTTATCACTAAAGTATAAGGTTAAAAATTCTGAAAATTTTACAGTTTCGGGTAGGTTTACGTGCTGGCGTCTGTACGTAATCCTAAAAACCAGGGAATTTTTAATTCAAGGTAAAAGCAAAGATTAAACACATTCATTTTAAATACTGCCTATCCCGAATTTTCTACATCAAGAACCTTACTAAAGACAGAATAAAATTAGCATAAAAGTATTCCAGGTCTGTTTAAAACTAGGCCAGGTCCATTAAAGACTACAACTTTCTGGAAACATCTGTGAAGTTAACTGTTCTTTTAATACTCTGCAGAATCACCCTCTTTTGTCCTTACACTAAACCAGATAGTACACACACAGTAAATTTTGGGAACATTTGTATTTGTAAAGAGTAGTATTCTGCAATATTCCGTTTTGCATTTTTTATTTTGCATGAGAAGAAGCATTTGTTTTGGGCCGAATGTTAAGGCGTACCTCACCTAAGACCTCACTCAAATTATTTTTATTATCTGTTATTATTTTATTTATTTTCACTTCTTTTTTTGATATTTATTTTTTAATGCTCCACGAACTGTGTCCGAATAAACATTATTCTTCTTCTTCAAATTATTATTGGGTGTGAGCATCTTCATCGGTACTTTATATGCGGAAACTTTAATGATATAAACTATTGATTCATTATCTTCCCGCCCTTGTCTCATGTTACTTGAGGTCAATGCAACACGGTTTTTGTTCCATTTTCCCCTGTCAACCGTTACGCTATTATTCACTCGCTTCTCGTTCATATCATTATTCACACAAGCCACCCATCTTTTCTTTGACCTTCCTCTCCCTCTCTATCCATCAATATTTATATTTATCACTTTATGTGATATAAGCTTTTATCGGAAATTCCCGGTAAGTCCGTCTTAGCGCTGAATTTACCAAATTCTTTTTACCGTGAAATAAAATTGACGTCCATCAGTTTTTGTATCGAAAAAATTCGCAGGATAAGATATAGTGGACGCAAACCACATAGGTATGTGCCAAAACTTGCGGTGTTTATAGTATGTAATTTATATTAATATTTAAGTTATAGTTCAGGTATAAAATATTTTTAATCTGAACCCGAAAAATCGAAAAATCTAGTCCCAAAAATGGTCCTCCTATTTTTTTTTTGTTGGGTGGGTAATTATCAAATAACTTCTCCCGCTCTGGGCGGAGCTGGAGGGCGTGTCAGGCTCTTACTGACTAAAACCCACCCCTGTTCCTTCAGTTGCCTGTACGTTGCCAAAGGCCACGGTATCCCTTTCGGACTTCCCCGCAACCCCGGCAGAATGGTCCTCCTATAACCACTACAACGAATGGGACTATCGTGTAAGAATTTCGTTTTACCGTAGTCACAGGATTACATTTATTAACCTTATTTATATTTCCATTTCCAATATTTTGCTTTAAGAGGGAACAGGACCTGCGGGGACTTTGAAAAATAGGTATTTGAAGAAACTTTTGCCGTCGTCTTACCTCAAGTCTGTCCCCGTAGATTGCGATAGAGATAGCTACAGCTCAGATCAATTATATCACAAAAAAAATTGACGTTTCGTATTCCCCTTTTTTCTCCTCGAAAACTGAACCGATTCAATTATTTCTTACATTATAATTTTAAAAACGAGTATTTCTAGGTTTCTATCATTGTATTTTATGTTAAAAACTTTTCAAATTTGTTTGGTACTCCTCTAATCACGGTGGTAAAAATGGATCGTTTATGTCATTTTTGGAGTGTCATATTTTCTTCACCGATAAGTTGCCGAAACATAGGAAATAACAGGGACATGACTACAGCAGACATGATTTTATGAAAAAAAAAAAATATGTTGTAGAGGCATTATTCAGTAAGAAAAAAGGGGAATACATTTGTATGGAGAATCGCAGGCCCTATTCCCTCTTAACTTTATCGAGTTTCCAGTAAAAGTATTCGCTGCAACTGGACTGTATTGTGATAGCTATCTGCTTTTTAAATCTCCGCTCTTGCCTACAGCTGCCAAGAACGGTTGGATTCTCTTAGCTAGGAGCTCTGTTTTATCTGTGGCGCTACAACATTGTGGAATAAACTCGCTGTTTTATTTTTTATGGATTGCTTTTTCGCTTTGAGCAATTTGTCCACACATGCAAATTATAATCACATTCTCTTAATTTAATGAAAAGATTACTGAGATGTGCTTTTAAAGTGTTGGTACGTTTAGCTATAATATACATACAAATACAAAAAAAAACCCACACAAATTTGTATAATATTAATTGCTATGTAAACAGTGCTAGGATTTTTTATAACATCATCCACATACACAAATTGGATTAAATACTCAAAAACTAGGTCCAAAAAAAACTTTATAAAATTCTAATGTTTTTTTTTTAAATCGGTCCACAATTTATGAAAATGTCTGTAACATACATAAAAAAAGACTTACAGATGAACATAGAACCTCCTCCTTTTTGTAGTCAGTTAAAAATGAAAAGCTTTTTTAATATAAAGACATATTTTTTTATGAATTAAAACAATAGGTAATGTTTTAATTCATAAAGGTAGGCTGTTTGTGTATGTGAGTTCAAATGTTTGTAAACGCACCCACGACACAGGAGAAATTCCTAGTGTGGGGCAACGTTATTAAAAAAAAAAAAATGTACAATCGAGAAGTATTTCATTAATCTTAGGACAAAATATGGCTGAATTTTATATGAAAATTCTTCTATACTTATGTTAAGTTCCAGCATTCGGAAATTTCTATTCCAGGAAAGCGATATATTATTTGAAACGGTGCCAAAATAGGAAGTTGGAATAATCATGATGGATTTCAAAAGTTATTGTTTGTAATGAGTTCCTCGATTTAGGTCTGAATGAATTGAAAGCGGAATGTAGCGAGACATGAAAAAAACAAAGCTAGGGGCAACGTAAGTAATAGATAAGCCATTAGCATCTAGGTCCTCGAAACAATCGTTTCGAGGACCTAGATATCAAGGGTCGTTTCGTTTAATCTCTCTTCGTTGATTTATTAAATACTGGCCCTAAGAATTTCATATTACTTGTAGTATCTTGTATTGTAGTTATATTGATGTCGATTTCTACGTTCTTCCCTTAGAATACTACCAAAAATGTCCAAAAGGTCAATTCTCGTGCTTAAAACACCGGCGAAGTGCGAGTCGGACTCGCACAAGATGGGTTCCTCGATATCACAGTAAAATATTTAACACGACGTTTTTTTTTAAATACGTAAATTCAAAATAAAATTAAATCTTACACAGATAAACTCACACCTTCTTCCCATGGGGGTAGTCAGAAACTACAGAACGCCACCTGGTACGATCCTTTTTTTTTGGATTGGAAATTATCAAATAACTTCTCCCGCTCTGGGTGGAGCGGGAGGGCGTGCCAGACTCTTACTGACTAAAATCCACCCGTGTTCCTTCAGTTGCCTGTACGTTGCCAGGGGCCACGGTATCCCTTCCGGACTTTCCCGCAACCCCGGCAGGCATCGGTCCTATCGGACCCCTTCCGTTGTGCTGACATCTCTTTGAGGCGCGCGTGGAACACAACGCGCCGTCGACCCGGGCCTGGTCCTTATCGGACGGCGAGCTACCCATTGCTCACCGTTCGTAAGCCTGCGCCTACGGTGGCCAGGAATTGGCCTGCGATTCCCGAAGCCCAGGGCGTCTCCTGCTACGATCCTTCATACTATTGCTTCGTTTACGTTCATACATCTGGTCATACACGCACGCGCGCCGGTTGCGAGTACCACGCACCAGACCTTTCTGAAGAACATCACCAGCAAGGTCACTATTATGTCGTTTCCACTCACAACTGTCTTGTAAATACCTTATGTTAGTCGCCTGCTGATTATATGATATTGAAAATACCTACGTCCTAGATATTCTGTTTAAATGCCAGTAATTGGCAGTTGTTGCAGAATTCTGTGAAATTCTAATTTAATGAAACAATTTGTCAGAATATGTAGGTATATATTTGAAAATAATATTATTGTGTTTGCTCACAGTTACCTTACAGTATATAAGGAGTATTGAAACATGAAACTCGCCAATTACGTTGAAATAATAATGCATTAAATATGTACACACTTTAATAGCGGTATAATATAGTTAAGTTCAGAGTTTATTTTGTTTTAAAAGCACTCATTATTATACATTTTGTTAGACGTTCGTGTTTATTTTGTAAACTAACCTAGTTTTCGTACCCATTACGGGCTTCCGTAACTTGATATTTTAGTTATACGGATAATGGATCAGTAATTTTCGCGTGAGAAATAGCAAGAGGTAGCCAAAAATAATATATCAATTTCAGTGTACAAATGAGTTCTAATAAAACGAACTTTAATACTTATACCTATCTAAATATCTGATTGTGTGATTGTCTGCCTGGTATAGTACAAAAACCACTGGTAATACCTCAAAGCAGATTAATGTTATGTGACAGAAACTGCTATACCATGGCGGTGAAAATTTATAATAAACTACCGGAAAAAATAAGAAAAATGAATAACTTAGAATTTAATCGAACTTTAAACAATTGGCTTTGTGACAGATGTTTTTATTCAATAGATGATTATTTAAATTTTAAACAGACATGATATAACAATTCAAATTACAATTCTTGACACTATTTTCTAATCCAATCAATAAATCGATGAACTGTTTTAACTGTAACACACAATCTAATAAACTAAATCAATATATTTTGTAATATAATATGCTTAATTAATATTAAATTTTGTTATGACTATGATGTGTATGACTAAAATGACATTGATGTAATTTCATGATATTATTGTGCATGGATACTATAAATATTTGCACGACTGATAAATCGAATATAGTGAAACTAAAATTACTCTACCATGTTATTATGTACCTATATTCTGGCAAATAAATAAATTTCATTTCATTTCATTTCATATAACGATCGGGTGTGCGTTCGATCCGCAGGTTGAGAAAAGTGTTATTGGATATACTTAATTCCATATTTATTTACTCAAGAACCCATTTGCAACACGGTGCTATTTAATTGCTTGTGGCATACCATAACTCAAAATCAAACTCAAAGCATTTTATTTCAATTAAATCATTTACAGGCTCTTTTGAATTGTCAAATAGTCGGTAAGTTAGTCAGAAAGTTGAAGTTAGTTGCCATTCCAAAACGTAGATCTCTATAGAGAAAAACGGGCAAGACCCTCCAAGGACACTGTTTTAAAAATAGATATTACAAAATAGAAAGAAAAAGAAAGAAATATGTTTATTCTGCACAAACAAAACGCACATTTAAAGAAAAAATACACAAATACAAAAGTAGCCAAAAGCCTCGTATTCAACCACCAAATAAACGCTTGAAAATGTTCATCGGTTGATGCCACGGACCAAAGACAATATTGCGTAATTACTGTTGCAACATTACGTACTCTGTGGTTGCGAAAATCCAGGGTACATTATTCTTGTTGCTTCGAGAACATATAACATAACTTAATGCAACATAAAAAAGTTGCACCTTCTAAATTGTGCTTAGACGATTCAAGTCATTTGTTGTTTAAGTTTTTTTGTAGGTATGCTAGAAACTTGCATCGTGTATAAATGGGGCTTAATACATGAGACTTAAACGTAACAAAACGTAGCAAAATGGACTAAAGTCTAAGTAAGTGTAATAAATAAGATTTGAAACTTCTTCCTAACTTAGTAGCTTCAACTACAAAAACTTATCCGCAATTTAAACCTAAAATTCTAAAGTCTATTGAATATTCAGCTTGCGAATCGAGGTATGATTTTAATAATAAATAGTACACCAACGAAAACTGTTCAGTGTAGAAATTTCAGAGAAAATATTATTCCCAAACGGATAAATATTTTTAACTTGTTCATAGAGAAGATCGAGATTTAATATTAGATTGAATAAGGAAAATAGCAAGATTTACTATTCGGGCAGAAATGCTGATATCATTTTCGCGTTTATTTTCCGAGGAGGTGGACTATCCGGATGTTTTCTCTTACTTATGGCCTATTTTCAAGATTGATTTTGTGTTTAATGAGTGTAGGCCTATTTACACTTCCGCAAGTACAGTAGTGAGTCAACGAGTTCAGTAAACGATACTTTATTTCTGAAAATAGGGATGTTGACAGGGAAAAAAAGCTATTTAGTCCTTCAGTCAGATGATAAAAAAATATTACACACGTGTTTTTTGCTTTATCATATTAATAAAAATGGTTTAGATAAAACACATTCAAGTTGGAGTTTGGGGCTCGCTAAGTCACATGTCAGTATAAAGTCTACAGGGGAGTGACGTCATGCCACATTTTAATTCAATGTATTGCCGTAATCTTTTGATTACGTAAAAAAGAAAAAATAAGTGTTCATTTGAACCTGGAAATAATCTTGGTCAGATCATGTGTGGACCATACTGATTAGTATTTGAGATGGTATTTTGAGCAAAAAGCCAGTAGAACCATTATGGCATCTTTCGGACAACAATAGGTGAGCTAAGCAGCCCATGATCTAAGGCGGGGCAAACCTGGGACCTTACGTCGGCCGCCAACTTCAGAGGGCGACAAATTCAAGCAAAGCAGACAAGTGCACCATGCACACCGCAACTTAGCAATAAAAGAGACGCACAGCACATATAATCCTTCTATTTCTTTCTTTTTTTCAACAGTTTTCGCGCCCCTGTTGGATTGGCGCATTATGGATCGATACAATTTGATTAATATGTTGCTGTCAATATTTTCATTTCGAGAAAATTTCAATTTCGCGGGCTACCTTAGCGCATCCCCCATAAAGAATTGGCGGGGGGCAGCATTCGGCAGTTTTTATTATTATTTATTTATTTGGTCAGACTACAAATGAGGTCCATTGTGTTAGTAACAATCTTACTTAGCCTATGTTAGTACTTAATAACTACTAAAAAAGATCTTCTTCGATCGGCTAACGCCCACACAAGCGGTCTATCAGCCTGGGTTTTTGCCCCACCGCAAAAAAAAACTAGATCCGGGGCTGGAGCTAAGTTATAACTTGACACAAATAGAACGTGAACGAACCGTGCCTATAATTCGGTGACTCAAGTAGGAATATAAAGGGTAAGTAGAACTCAAGTCCCTAGGCACAAAGCTACTTAATTGAGGAAATGTAAATCGGCCTTACAATGAAGTGACGAAACCATGTTTTTCCGTTGCAAAAAAACAGGAATGTTGCTATGAATAGCCTTCATAGCTCTCGCTACAAAATAAGATTAAAATATTACTGGAATAAGAGACGGTCGTGTCCCTTTACTGTGTATTTACATAACTAATTTCATTTGCAAATTAACACCCAGCTTCTATTATCACACCGGGTATTTATCATCCGAGACGTTGCGCGAAAGCATCAAATAAAGTATTAGACGTAATGTAAGCGGTCATTTACCGATATCAAATCAAATGTTAACTTTGGGGGATTTTAGTAGAAAAAGTTATCCGTAACTTTTTTTTTTTTTTTTGGTTGGGAAATTATCAAATAACTTCTCCCGCTCTGGGTGGAGCGGCGTGTCAGACTCTTACTGACTAAAACCCACCCGTGTTCCTTCCGTTGTCTGTACGTTGCCAGGGGCCACGGTATCCCTTTCGGACTTTCCCGCAACCCCGGCAGGCATCGGTCCTATCGGACCCCTTCACTTCTGCTGACATCTCTTTGAGGCGCGCGTGGAACACAACGCGCCGTCGACCCGGGCCTGGCCCTTATCGGACGGCGAGCTACCCATTGCTCACCGTCCGCAAGCCCGCGCCTACGGTGGCCGGGAATCGGCCTGCGATTCCCGACGCCCGGGGCGTCTCCTACGGCGGCCAGGGGCGTGTTGGTTCGTGGATGGGTGACCATCTTTACATACCAATACGCCTCCGTGCCTCGGAAAGCACGTTATGCCGTTGGTCCTGGCTGTCATTTGTAGATCTTTGAAAGTTGTTACGGGTCGTCAGAAGCCCGAAAGTCTGACAACCAGTCTTACCAAGGGGTACCGTGTAATTCCATAACTGGGTTGTGGAGGCCAGATAGGCAGTCGCTCCATGTAAAATACTGGTATTCAGCTGCAGCCGGTTAGACTGGAAGCCGGCCACAACATAATTGGCAAAAGGCTAGGCAGGTGATAAAGTTGGTACGAACTGAATTAAACTTATTTATTCCCTTTTAGGTTTAGGTGCATGATGTATTTCAAACTCAAATCATTCAGTTTTGAATTGTCAAAAAGTCGGTCAGAAAGTTGAAGTCCATTCCAAAACGTAGATCTATATGGAGAAGAAAGGGCAAGAAACTCCAAGGACACTCTTTTAAATCAATATATTACAAAATCCTGGGTACATTATTCTTGTTGTTTCTATATGGGAGAACAATGTAAATAAAATGAAAAAAAACTATTCAAAATATAATTTTAAAGATAAGTCCTGGCAGTTAAGAGATGACCAGTCTCAAGTTCTCAACTGACGGTGGCGCCCGGTCACCTTTAATTAATCTAATCGCATGCAAGCTAATCGCATGCAGTTCTCACTATACAACATTAAAAAAAACCCTGTCCAATCCGTGAGGTTTTCAGAAAAAAAAAACATTTTTTTCAATGGGGAATTTTACCGCATTATTACATAAGGCGCGGGTGGCCGTCCTTTAGCGGGTGTTTACAAGTCATAACTTATGACCCCTGTTGGGGTAATTTTGGTACTAAAAACGTGAATTTAAAATTAAAATAACTTTTTTATTTACAATAATAATAAAAAAATCTTTTGGTAATATTATTGCGGTACCTATGTGCCTCTTTCGGATCGGACCGGGTTTTTTTTACATATTGTATTTACTAACTATGAAGTTACCGCTAAATACCCGAACCTAATGACTCTCAAATTTATGCAACTACATTTAATTTTATAAAACAATTACCCCTAGTTGCGTGGCCCCATTAACGTGAGATTTACATAGTGGAGCAGTCTTTGCATTTATGAGGAATAACTTGGCCTTATTTCCCGTTTTCCCGGGACCGGGACCCGACATATCATTGTGGGATATTTAACTTAATTTACATAGTGTTGACGCGGTTCAAAGTAGGTGACTAGCAGTCATTATGGGGCAGTTAACACATTATACTAGTTTTAAACGACTTATGAACTAATAGAGACTATATTTTAGTTAGCAAAAGTTTTAGTTATTAAGGGAACAGAAATATCTGTCGTTTTAGAACATTTTCCACAACAAAAGTACTCTACTTTTCATACAAAAAAATAATGAGCGGGCATTAATCAACACGCTAGTTCACTACGTGTTGGCAATTTGAAACCATTAAGCTTACGTTTCCTCACGATATTTTTCTGTTCTGTAAGTTTTTGATGTCTTAGAATAACTTAGGCAGAAAATTATTACGGTATTAGAAAGGATAATAAAGGCTCTAAGAAACGATTTTTTTGTAAAGCAACTATGAAGACCTATTTCAGTAACTGTATTATTTTGAAAACACTATGTTCGTAACAGCATAAAATAATAATTTCTATCAATACTTTAGGACTAAATCGGTTTTGAATCTTGCGTATGTGTAACGTATTAATGCTCGTGACTGTATTTAGCTTCGCTTTGTATCAAAATGTAGGCGGGATCTTCCACTACGGCCTAACGCCACGCTACACACGGTTGCATGGCTGGAAAACAAATGAAGCGCAGCTAACGCGACAAACCTCTACGTGAACATCCTACGTATCAGTGGACGATCGACTTTTAAAATCATTCGAAAATGCCAGAATTTTGTCTTGATATACTCATGAAGTGAGATCGCCAACCTTCAGGCTACTGTAAGATTCTTATATTACTGTTTGTGGTCCCCGGTGGTTCAGGTTATTAATTACTGCCCTTGAGGGTTACGCCGCATATTTTACAACATACCGTGGCCGTGTCGGGGCCTCTTGGCAAGCTCATGTCATGAGTCTACATGTGTGTCAATAGGGGTGATGACTAAAAATACATTTTTTGTCTGTCAGTTGTATTAATAAAAAATATTGGCCACGTATTTTTTCTTCTTTTACTTTATCAAAAGATTACGGCGATACATTGCGTTAAAATGTGCCATGACGTCACGAGTATGTAAATTTTATACTTACTTGTGACGTAGCAACCCCTACTTCCGAACTTTAATGCGTTTTATCTAAGTCATTTTTTATTAATATGATAAAGGAAAAAATACGTGTCTAATGGTTTATTATTATCTGACTGACGGACCAAATAGAATTGCTTTTTTTTGACGCAGTTATCATCCTTATTGGCAGACCTCTTGACAAGCTGCCACGTTAGTGACAGCCCGCCATAGAGGTCTGTTAGGACGGTGGCGTTCGTACACCGCTATAAGTTAAACTAAGTCTAATCTAACACTCGTTGTTTCAGGTTCGCCCAAAACCGCATGGGCCTTACAAAATCACCATCTTCCAAAGACAGTGCAGTAATGGCGTTCAAAACCAAAAAAACAACTGACATTGACTCAGATGTGCGAAACTGACAGTGTGTGCAAAATGGAGAGGAGAACAGGCCTTTTGGTTGTGTTATGGGTGGCCATATTCTCCCTATATCGAGCCGATAATCTCGGTAAGTTTACATCTAAGTTTTCTTGAGGTAATGTACCAGCTTTCCTGTGCTAACTTCTTGAACAAAGTTAAATGGAACTCGCGGTACCGTACCTCACAATATTAGTTTATTTTTTATTGTAAATATTGCACCGGTTTTGCTTCAAGTTTATTGCATTTCAATGTGAGCAGGCAAGGATGCTATTGAAAGTTTGAGAATGAAAAGAAAATACAGAAAGGCAATGCGTCTAGAATATTTCATTTATTAAAAATTTTGTGAAGGGTCTTTGGAGTTCAAGCAATGCAGTTGATGTAAAACCAAAAGTAATTAACATTGGCTACAAACAGATTTGAAAGTCATCTATACATATTATTAACTAGATAAAAAGTATTCAATGTCCTAACCCAAGTCATGGTCTACTCATGTGCCAAAATTTCATCCAAATCCATTCAGCCGTTTTAGCGTAAAAGCGTAACAAACAAACGTACAAAAAATCAAATCTTTTCTATTTATTATAATATTAGTTTAGATAAATTAAACTCACATATCTATCTATACTTAATAATAATAATATTATGACGAAGTGAAATTTGTTTGTTTGTTTGTAAGTTTGTATGGGATAATCTCCAGAACTAAGTACCTGTCGGATTTGAAAAATTCTTTTTGCATTGTATAGCCCAATTCTTGAGGAAGGTTATAGGCTATACAGCATCACGCTACGACCCTTAGGAGCCGAGCAAAAAGAAAGAAAGAAAGTACGTTAATCAAAAACGAAGTACCTAATAGCGCGGGCGGGCGATGCGACTCGGTGGAGCCGATATTTCACGCGACCGAAATGATAAAGAAATCTCTACGTTTTGTCAAGTCGTAAAAACTGTGCGAAGCAGAGGCGGATCGCAAGTCCGGATCGGTAATTAATTAAATAATCAAACCTTCAGTCATAAGGTTTCAACATTCCAAAAGACGTCAGAGTCATTATGATTTCGTCTAGGTAAGTTTATACTTTCATTGGGTTTCGTCTAGAATCCTTTAATAAAGGCCGAAAGTTATTTTTATCCAGCCTTTTATACGATATCTGTTTTTAGAAGAATGATAAGTTTTAATTAACGAATAAACCCATCTGTCACGTTTTTAATTAAGAACACCTACAGAATATTGATGATAAAATCGTGTTTTTAAAGCCTAAAGTAATATTTTTGTATGGAGCAGTAATTTTGTAATGTTTATTTAGGACCAGTCTTTAGATTACGTTTATGAGGATTTAATTTATACCTAGGATAACGGTAATATAATTTTATAGCTTGATAAAATAGACCCTCTTTTATTTAAGGGTAGGTACGACGATATGAGTCTGTAGAGCGCAATAACTGCAATAGGAGTATGTTGAACCTCTGACGGTAACGTCTATGATCCCAACGGACCTACAAAGTTTCTACTTTGTAGGTCCGTTGGGATTATAGAAAAAAAAAAGCAGGGACCAGTAGGTCCCTGCTTTTTTAGGGTTCCGTAGCCAAATGGCTTAAAACGGTACCTTTATAATTTCGACATGTCCGTCCGTACGTCTGTCCGTTCGTAATTAGGGGTGGCACTCCCATACATGTCATGGAGAGATGAAAAAAACAGTGCAAAAAACAGAGAAAAAAAACAATCGTAGGCGTGTGACATATCGTTGGATCTCATAATTAAAAAGATGATGATGTTTCTAAATATCGCAATAGTTTGTGAGTTTAGAGATATTTACGGTTGACAAACGCAGTAATCATTTTGTTTTTTAGAAAAATACTATGAAATACAAACACGGTCGGTAAAATCAATACTATGCATGCGTAAATATTTATCCTAACTACGGGGTCCTTAACTGTGCGAGGTTTGACATGCACTTGGCCGATTTTTTGGCCATAGTTCACCAATGAGACTTATTAATTATTATCTACTTCAATACATAGCAGCCAGAATGTCAATTTTGGTATATATTTCTGGAACGATGTTTTAAAGTAAGAGGTGACTTTTTAATATTTAATTTTATTATTAGCTTTAAGTGTCAGAGTAATAAATGACATTACAAATAAACTTAGATATGTACTTACCTAATTATTAAGTTAGTTTACAACTTGTTAAAAGTGAATGATTGAAATACATTTTATTACGAGCTTATAAAAGTAACCAATACAAAAACCTTGTCTCTATTTTCTGTATAAAGTTGTACCTAGATTTGCGTAACATAATGTTGTTCTCAAATATTTAAGGCCTTCCAAACTTTTCGGACAAATCAGACTTTGGGAACATTTTCCTCGAAGTTATATTAAACCTGGATTAGGTCTGTTTTATTACTCACACCTTTATATTGTAACCGATATTAGTTTTACATTTTCTCTCTTGGATAAAAAGTTTTCTTGAGTTTTCTTTGTATAGATATTAACATTTTATTGACACTTGGATTTTTAGGCCCGACCGACATTACAATAATGTTTTGGAAGCAGTACACTTGCACCTTTGACGATCTGAACAACGCCTCTGACGCCATAATAAATGTGACCACCTACTGGGCCCAAACAGTAAATGAAGAAACTAAGATATACCGTCGAAACGAAACGAAAAAGAGCAAAATGTTATCAATACATTTTCAGTCGTATATTGCTCGATAACTTGCATTGCAGGATTTGCAGGTTATCGAGGTCATATTGTTTAAATTGGGTCATGATGTTACATTTGACTTGGTTTTCTACCACAAGATTTTAGTAGCAACCAAGTGATTGCACGAATTGTGCCAAGTAAATGGCAAGAGAAATGTAAATGTAGGGACAATCAATAGGCAAAGACAATTCGGTAAATTTTCGAGGAATACAGAAGCGCCCATTTTAATACAAATGGTCTAATATCCATTCTGACTAATGGTGCGCAAAGTCTGGGTTTTGGGATCACTATCCAACTTGCCGACCGTTAATACTGGGATCTAAAACTTCCTTTCAGGAGAGGCTTATGTTCGATAGCGCGTTGAATTGAAGGGGCTAAGTTATAGTATTATGGGCACAATTATATCGTTGCTGTGAGGAATATTAAATTACCACTTGATCATAAAAAAGCGTTTACCGTAGGATACAATACAATTGTTACAAACTCTTCTTTACCAAAAGCACTATATACAGATACAAAATGAGGGATACTGCAAATATACACCATCTAATACGGACCCACCATTTCAATCAAATACAGCTAAACAATAAAAGCCCAACCCTTTACCTACTCATGTAATATTATAAATTCTTACTCCTAAAGTAGACCCACTCCACGTCCGTTTAAAATTTAAAGGTTGCAGAAATTACGTTTCACATTCTCAGTCCCGTTTTAAGGCACGTTATTAAACATGGATAACGCTTGTCAGAATTCTGAAGTAAAAGTAGAAACCGTCTATTGTGTGTGAAAAGATAATCACGATGTCAAAATTTTCCTTTATCACGTGTTTCCTGATAGCTTGGGAGCTCAGTGTCAGAATACTGAGGTCTGTGAAAATCTTGTTCGTGACAGAGAAACGATAATCCCTCTTCGGGTACCTTTGGGAATGGTGGTGAATGGCCACGTATGGGTTGAAGTGTAAAAGTGGATTGCTATTTATGGATCTGTGTCGGACGAGTTTGAAAGAAGGTCGGTTGATATGAATATTTTGTTTTGGGTATGATGAAGTGATAAAAATAGACTGAAGACTTATTGATCCTATGGGTATTGGCAATTTATAAATAATAGACTTGAAGGTCACCGAAGTCTTATAAAATCTATTTAAAATTATAATATTATGACGTCTCAGCCGGGGTTGCGGGTAAGTCCGAAATGGATAGCGTGGCCCCTGGCAACGTACAGGCAACTGAAGGAACACGGGTGGGTTTTAGTCAGTAAGAGTCTGACACGCCCTCCCGCTACGCCCAGAGCGGGAGAAGTTATTTGATAATTTCCCATCCAAAAAAAAAAAAAACGTCTAATACAATTTAAAGTATAGCCCACAGTTGACAGCAGACGAGGGTTTTCTTTTTATTTTTTTTACTTGTAACAATATAAGTTTTTCAAAAGTCAATGCGTAGATAGAACAAATAAGCCTTATTCCCCAGCCTACACGGATATCCCGATAATTTCACGACAGAATAATGAATAAAGTACTTCTGATCGCTCATGCAAAAGATATGAGGATAAAATAACCGAAATCTGTGCGAAAACACGTGTTACCTCACGTCCCGACAATACATCAATACGATTTGTCAATATCGTTTGTATCACACTCACAGAATGTAATACATACTTAATACGTCATAGTAGCTTCGGTTTTGTTCGTCCTTTCTTTGGTATTGTTCGTCGAGTTGAGTTCCTTAAGTTCTGAGTTGACCTCCACGACTACTGACAAATGCTTGCATTGACTGGACGGGTCCACTCAAATCTGTGTGGTTCTTTCCTCAAAAGACCATTTCAGACACTAATCTACATGGTCCTCATATGGCCTGGCCAAGATTATGTCTGGACTTTAAAAGAGACTGTGACCTCTGAGTTTATTTCGGTTTTTCTTCTCAGAGTAGTCAGATAGGAAACGTCGAATTCATCTAGCAATTTTATTTAAAAAAAAATTAACATGACGTGTAAAAGTGATTGCAATATCCTATTAACAGAATAAACAATTTCATTTCATTTCATAACTTTTTATATGTATGCCTAAGAAAAGCTAAGCATGTGAAATACTAATTTGAAAATATCTGGTAAATTATTAAACATGTAACTAGTTTTTTTTCTGGAAGTCTTTTCTGATTATAATTGCTGTATTATAATTTTAAGAATATAAAAAATAAAAATAACACATAAGAAAAATATTTACCTACGTTATATTCTTGAGCATAAAGCCTCGTGCAGACTGGCGCGATGCGACACCCGTAATTGTTCTACCGTGAAGTTTTCTTAGAAATTGTTTTGTTAAATTCACGTCGCGGCATTCTGCACGAGGTTTAATTCCGATGAGCAGCAATGTTTTCTTTTGTTTTTATTTTCAATTCGATTTTATATGAACTGATAAACTGGAAAACAGATTTTTCTTGTTTATTTCCTAACAAAAGAATATTTTCAGAGTTTTCTTAACAATAATTAGAAGTATATTCTCTTCTAATTGATAAACATTCTTGATTTATTTATTTATCAATTCACTGACAGAGAACGAACAGCCTAAACCTAAAAGTACGAAATTTTTGAATTTTTGAACCAATGGAAGGATTTTTGAAAATTCACCTCCTATAGGGATTAATTATAGAATGAAAGTTTGTATGGAATTTTGTATTTTTTTCTGATGGAAAATTCCATCGGGCAAAATTACAAATACAATCCTATATATAGTTTTTTTTTTAAATATCTTCATCACATATCCAAGATCCCAATTATAAATTTAAAACACGCAAAATTAGAGAGGCAAATTGGAATAACAATTTTCCGGTCCCAAATTCGTGCCGAACCTAATTAAAACCAATGATGACTATAATTTAGAAGTTGATTGGGTCCAATGCTAAACAGGAGCGATATTAAATGGGCTTCACAAAATATATTACATTGCAACAGATATTAATTTTACCTCCCAACGAGTAGGAGAAAGTTAATTAATTTTCTAAATATAATTTCATTATGAAAAAGCCGAGTTTGTTTTGATTTGAAATGAACAGCCACATTGCTAGGAATTATTTTAATTATTAATTAAATAAATGATGTGGGTGGCTGTGAATAGAACAATACCTGTTTTAAAATAAATAGGTATGTACAGTGTTTTTTATTTTCTGGGTTTTTTTTTATTTGAAAATATAAAAATATTTTATTTTTTATACGCGGTAATAACCATGCTAACGTTATGATAACGTAATGGCAAGGAAGTAAAAAAAGCACATTTTGATTTGGGCAATTGACCTAAAGTTTTAGATCCAACCAAATTATACCAACACATAAATAACAGTTCTAAAGGTGACATGATATGTGACCACGATGTATTAATAGTATCGTAAAATAATTATAGTAGTAGTAGGTATATTTGAACGTCTACCCGTCTTCAGCAGGGGTGGTGATCAATGCTCGTGCCTTCTCTGTATGAGAAGAGGCCTTTGCCCTGCAGTGGGACAGTAAAAGGCTGGTATTATTGTTATTTAAACTTTTATATTCCGTGAGTGTTCATTTACTAAAGCAGTCTACGACATGAGACAATTTTTCTTCAAAGGAAACTTAAGGCGACGATAACCGACTTTTAATGATTTTATACTGAAGATCACGTCTAAACGAGTAGTGTTAATGATTTGGAAAATATATTATATGTTCAATTAAAGTATTTTCTAAATAACTTAATTTATAAATATTTTAGATTATGTTTATATTACATAGTGAAATTAATTTGTAAAGTTATGTCTAACGCGGATAACAACTGAGAATCACGCAAAATCAATCAAGCGTATTTTTCTGAAACCTTCACCTTTTTAAAGATAATTTAATTATTGATCTTTTAGTATACGTGTTTTATTCAAATACTTTTTGTTTGTATGTATAATAAATTAACAATGCGTCTAATTTGGGACAGCGTTCCTGGATGGGCGAGACGTACGACGCGTTGCGTGATCTCAGTACAGAACACGTAAAGTAACCACTCAAGGTCACTGGCATTTATCTGCGTCTTAAAAGCTAATCTCATGGTGAAAATGTGATTTTACATCTCAAATATTAATCACAGGACTAGCCGGAAATGCCATTACGTTTTCGTCTTGCTAATTTTTCAATTTCCAAATTGGAAAATTCATCGCGAAGATTTCAACTAGATTTGTTAGTTGCCAATTGCAGTGATACGGGGTGGCCCGTTTTAAAGCGTAATGAAATTTCAAGAATTAATCAAGGGCTGGCTTTTACCTTGGCAAGAGGCTAAGCATTACCATACAACGTGGCAATGCTGCCAGTCTTTTGGGTACATTAACTAAGAATAATTTAAAATATAAGAATATAATAATTTAAGAATTGATTTAAAATAGTATCCGTGGAGTTTCTTACCTATTATTATTATATGTGGAGTTTCTTGTCCATAGGAACTTAACAACTTCATCTTTCTGACTGACTTGACAATTACAGGCACTTTTGAATTGTCAAGGAGTCCTTGACAATTCAAAAGTGCCTGTAATTGGTTTATTTATAGTAAATGCTTTGAGTTCGAGTTGGTGGAGGAATTTATCGACGCCACATTTTAGTTTTAGTTAAGTTGATATTATATTATTGTTCTTTTTATTAATTAATTTAGGTATCAGTTGTTATTAATGTACATTTCATTTTAATTCTGAATAAACACAAATAATGTGTAGGTCGTAAAAAAACTAAATTATTAAATTCAGTAACAAACTTTATAGACAGTAGTTAACTCTATACATACATTAAGCTGGATTTACATTACGAAACTAGTTGCGCAAACTTAGTTGTTCATTGATATTTTCACGAGTAAATAGATAATTATTTAAGAAATGGCGCAAATGAAACAATAATACCAGCCTATTATTGTCCCACTGCAGCACAAAAGCTCTCATATATAGAAGGCACGAGAATTACCACGCTTGCTAAAATCGGGTTGGCGAATACAGACTAATATTAACTATAAGGCCAGCTATCTAATTGCGCAACACATTTTCGTGAACGATTACGACAAATTTGTTTTATTTTGACAGTTCAACAATATTCATTGCGTTATTTACGCTGTTGAGCAGATTTTTTTTCGAACTTTGAAGCAATTGATTAGCAATTTGTTTCAAAACGATTCAAATTCCGATTGATCGTGTATTACGTAGTTAAGGTACAGGTTTCATCACGATATTTTCTTTTACCAGTGCCAGAATAGAAATTAAACACAATAATCGCATATGCATTACTATCCAAATCCCACAAGCATAAATTCAACTAAAGCCACTTTCTCCAATAAAATACAACTGCGGGAATCCCAGCTGTAACAACACCCTGTATTAGGCTACCAACTAACTTGCCACTTAGTTTTAATTACTAAGCAAAGACCAGCAATTAAAACCAACTACTAACTTAAGTTCTAAGTTAGTGTTATAAGTCTATATTGAAATGCCGTGGAGTGATCTATATTCCCTTACCGATTCCTGGAATTTCCTTCAAAAGGTTAACTTGTTGCTACGAGTTATGATCGATATTGGTAAGTGAAGCTGTCTGTGCGAATAGATGTTTATTGACGAAGACTGTGACGTTTCTAATAGAGATGTAAGTTAATTAAGTAAACTAAAACTAATTTAGAATTCCAACCAGTAGCTTGAGAGCAGGAATAAGCCCCTGAAAGCAGGTTTTGTTTCTTGGAAGAGATCTTTGAATTATTTACAAAACAATACACTAGAAGTGTGCCCTGATTGCCCCTGATGATCTTTGAGCATTCAAAGCGTTGTAAATTTGACTATCACCACGAAACCATGACCCGAGATTAAGAGTCTCATGCTGTACCAACTGAGCTAGTCAAGCCCACCACGCCGGATGATATCAACAAAATGCATAACGACGATATAAAATAGGAACACAAACGTCAGATGAACTAAGAACTGTATGCCACGTTACTGTTCACAGTGCAAGCAGACTTCATAACAGCACAGCACAGCTTCACAGTTCAAAACCCACATCAAACGTGTCCTTATCAAAAAAGCATATTATAAGATTAAAGACTTCGTTGAAGACAAGGAAGTTTGGCAATAATTCCTTCTGCACATGTGGCTTCCCTGGTACCTCATTAACGGCGTAACTATGTAAATGTCTATTAACTGCTCCCAAATTAAGATGATTATTTTATTTTACCTTTTTTTTTCTTTTACATTTTTCCTTGACATAGTCTTTTCGTTTGACGTTTTTTATTTGACATTATATACCTAAAATATTCTATATTTTATAATAAATTAGATCTTTTACAGTTGTACTGGCAAACATGTCATTTGGTTGGAATAGGTTTTTATTTTTATTATTTTATTTTGCTTTTATACAGATTCTTTTCTTCTAGATTTTGTGAATGTGAGAACGTTGTAAGCTTAACAGAATGTTGATCTGTCGACCATTTTCTATCTTGCTAAATACCTGGTACTTGTTGATAGGCCTACACTGTCCTCTCATACCTATTAACACTGTAATACCATTTACTTTTAGAAGAGTAACCGTGGAGTTTCTTGCCGGCTCTTCTCCATAGGAAACAACCAATTTGAACCGTGCACCTAGCTTCTGACGTTTATAAGTGCCCTTGTAGGTTTATGTGAAATAAAGTATTTTGAATTTTGCACCGAGCACCAACCAGTTGAATATGCATGAGTAAAAATATTGAAAACTATAATGTTCTAGGTTCATGACACCACGTTTTATGATACTCGCGGTATAACCTAATCTAGTTCGTACTAGAAAGGTAAAAAATGGCTATACGCCACACGCTGTTCGAGTTTTCCCGCGGTGAAGTCGACAGGGCTATCACAGCAACCATTATTTATATTTTATGGCCTCCCGCTATGCTGCCTTTGTATATGATAAAAAATAAATTGCGGAACAGCCTCTCTCGAGGCAATTGTTTTAAGGCCTCTCTTTGTTATGAAATCCTGAAATTAAGGTGTATGGTCTGTAGGTACCGTCAAGGAGCTAAAATATTAAGCAAATACAATAAAAAACCTTCACCTTTTCAAACTGTTATTTTCATTCAAAATGTCTGGATACAAAATTCAAACAAATTAAATTTCACAAAACTCGAGCAAGAATCGTTTTTGTATGGTTAAATCTATTTACTATAACTTAGACCAGTGGTCTGCAAACCGCGGCTCGCGAGCCGCATGCGGCTCTTGGCCTATAAAGTGCGGCTCTGTACAAATGTCAATGAGTGCGAGCGTAGATACGCGCGGGGGTTGGGGTTTCGGTCATTAAGCAAGATATCAAGTTTTATTCGAAATTCAAATTGTATTTCAAAGATTTATTTCCGAAGTATTTTCACCAAAAATTAAAAGGATATCGAAAATTAATCATTTAGTGACCTATGAAAGTTTTTCAAGATAAGGTTCAGTTCACACCGAGACGTGACGCGAAGCGACGCTGCGCTTACTTTTTAAGATAGTGATACAAAATATAACTTTAATTACTACTCAAAAAGATACACATTTAATTGTAATAATTCAAAAATACGGCGCAGCGGGCCGACCAGTGACTTCACGATTGTTAATTATGTAAGATGCTTTCATGATATTATTAGCCGACATGATGATGATGGTGATGATGTAGAAGGCATCCTACTTCTTAGCAAGTTAAGGGTTTTAAGAAGCGTTGTGGAGTAAGAGAGGATGGGTGTTTTAAAAGTGTATTGAGACAGTTTGGACACACATAAAGGATTGTCTCTTATAAGAAATCTTAGTCGTTATATTGATATTTGGCTCTATTGACTAATGAGTTTGCCGACCACTAACTACCCACCGTGTCATTTTTATGGAGACAAATAAGACTGACAGCTTAAAATTCTCTCAGTCTTTGGTCTATAATGTACAAGTAAATATACACCGTGAAATCTTAATGGTTCTTTTCCCGCAGCGAAATGGTTTTGGTTTTGTCTTGGTAATACAATCGTTATATAAACAAATAAAATATTAGAAACAAACCTGAAAACAAATTTTGTGTTGTTGCGTGCAAACTAGCTTATGCCGTATCACCACGTGCGAGAGTTTATTTTGCTTTGAATATTTATGCATCGCTGTTCCCTTTGTCGGCGGCGCGTGCGATTCGAGTAGTACCTACAAGTTTGATGGATTCTTACGTTTTCGAGTTGAATATTTTTTAAATTATTTTAAAACAAAAACATCTTTATTTTTTTACTTTTACTCTATGCTTCGAAAGTACTCCTTATGGCAAGTGGTTCTGCCGCGGGAAAACAACCATTAAGATTTCACGGTCTATAGTAAACTTAAGGTGCATATTTATTTCTTGACCATACTTAGTCTGCTGATGATGAGGAAGTTATAAAGAAATTGACAGGTTTTCAGAAGTTTGTTTTTAAAACTCAAAAGATCTAACAAAGATAAATTCATGTAATCGATTTTTTTTTAAGAAAATGTATTACTATTATTAATGATACATCACTTTTTTATTATTCTTTGCATGCAGGTGCAGTAAATTGTCATAATTAAAATATGAGTTTAATTTACTTTTGTGATCATCCATCTACTTAGCTGACAGCATTTTCTACAAAAAACCGAATATTCTACCATCATAATTACTGCATGCCTCTAGAAGAATACGTCATCTTCATAAAGATGATCATCGACAAGAATTAATTTGACTGTCTACAATTTGTGTTCCATTATATAGTATTTGTTTCTTGTTTAATGTTTTTACAAAAAAAACTTTTTTGTAAGCCCATCAATATTTGAACATTCTTCACAATGTGCCTGGCAGGGACAAACGCTTACCCTGAGATACAGGACAATGTCCTAGTTAAGGGTGTCAGGCGTTTCACAAAATCGATCATGTTTGTACTTAGTCTAATAACATAAGGATCTAAGTTACTTAAGTAATGCATTGTTAACCCATTTTCTCTCCTTTGAATTAAAATAAAGTGAATTAGTTGTATCTCCAATGTGTATCTACAATCTGTAGATACAACTAAGTAAATATACATATACAAATAAATAAAATTAAAGTGTTGGTTTGTAAATTTGTCAAAATAACAGCTTTTTACTAAATACATATGAAAGTATATACGTGACTTATATAAAATAAAAAAACAACTTTATTTTTTTTTGTCTGTCTGTCTATTTGTTCCAGCTAATCTCCGAAGCGGCTAGACAAATTTTGACGGGACTTTCATTGGCAGATAGCTCATGTTATAAGGAGTAACTTAGGCTACTTTTATTTTAGAAAAATGATTAGGGCACACGCGGGCTAAGCCGTGGGTGGCAGCAAGTATGTTTTGTGGCTACAATTGACACAAAATTATAGAACAAAGATTGTAAACCACTAAATGAATTCTTGTCGAAGTCCCTATACATGTTTTTGAGGCTGACTGTATCTATGTACCTACTGTATTTATATTACTGGACTGTATATATAACAAAGAAAAGAAAGAAAAATAGGTTTATTTGTCACAGAAACACGTGCATACAAAAAAACAACACATAACAGAAATATGTACCTACTGTATTGGAGCATCTACAATTGTTACACTGCTCAACCAATCACAAACACAAGCCAACATAAAAGCCAAATGCACAATTTAAGCGATAGACAAAGCATGCAAAAACATTATTAGGTACATCATAGAAAACAAAAACAAAAAAACGATATATGTACAGATATGACACTTCATTGTTACACAATTTTAACGAGACAGTAATTTACAATAGTTGGTGTAATTGTAGACTGCAGTCTTCAAATCAAACACAATAGGTATTTAATTACTTTAGTTCAATTTGTAGAACACCAGTCTATACAGGCAATCCGAATTTGCGAATAACCTAAAATTGAGATAATTTAGAATTGTTGCTGATTTCACAGTACTACGTTGAATTTTAGACCACCATTTTGCTGCTAATGAGTAAGCTCTTCGATTATTGTTTTGTAGAACAAGACCGGTCATTTGTTAGTCAGTACGAATTCGACCAATTAATGTGGACTTTGGTTGTTGACGTTTTGGTTTTGCTACTAACGGCAGATTTTGTGCAGACCCAGAGGCTGGATTATGCAGTCATTTAGGAATTCACTATGTACCTTACAATTAACAGAACCGTTTAAAAGATACTTTTAATTTAGCCAAATAAGAGCAATATAACGTTTATGCTTTTACACCCGGAAATTATATTGTATTTATTAATTATATTGTATAGATATTATAAATTAAAGTCGTTTCTCCTGTCTGTCTGTGTGACCGCGTTGTTCTTTTAAACTACATAACGAATTTGGATGTGGACTTCACCAACATTTAGGTAGTTAATTCCGAAAGTTTTATGTGCATAATAAATTAATATTAAACTTACATATTATGTATAATAAAGAAATCTTGTTGTTAAGTCAAGTCGTCAAAACCGTGCAAAGCAGGGACAAAAAATTAAAGTCGCTTTTGTCTATGACCACGTTATTCTTCTAAACCACGCAATGGATTTTGATACGGTGTTCACCATCATTAATTTATTCCGTAATATTTGTAAGTTTATTATATTAATATTAAACTTAAATAGTATAAAGAATAATCGATATTTTGTCAGGGCATGTTTATTTATTTATAAATGGAATAAATCTTAACATTCGTTTTTTTTTATATTTGTAGCAATGCATCATCATAATATATTTTGCAAGCCAGTTTCTCTCAATGCAAATGGCTGTGTTCTACTTTGAATAATTAGAATAATTTAAGTAATGTGCTGTAGAGAGGTAATTTCTGTTATGTAAAACAAGCTCCTAATAAATAACATAAATGAATCATTAATTTTCTGAATGCGTTTAGTTGCCCACAAAATCGTCGCTACGTAAAATACGGAGCTGTGGAACGTCCAAGTTGGAAACGAAACGCGATTTCGATTTAAACTTTTTAGAGTTTCGTTTTACCATTTCGTGAATAGAAATAGGATGTTTTTGAAACTTGAAGGATGGTTATAAGAGTAAGGTAAGACCAAAGAAACGATGGATTGACTGTGTGAAAGATGGAATGGCTAGAAAGGGGGTGACTACCGAGATAACGTCTAATAGAGAAGTATGGCAGAAAAAGACATGTCGCGCCGACAACAAATAAATTGCAGGGCAGGAGAATGAGAAATAATAATGATTATATTCGGCATTAAGTAGGTATGGGAAGTATTTAACCGATCCTCTAAAATCTTATTGACCTTGTAACGATTTCTACGCATTTTAAATTGCATTACACCCATGCCTAAGATATTCCGTATGTCGACCGGTCTTCTTATTTTTCATGTGATTAGTGACTAGCCTGGTGTCACAGTTTTTATGTCGCCCATGGGTCTCTGACTTGGCTTCACATGCCGTCGAGAAAATATCTCTTAGGCATGCCGGTTTCCTCATAACGTTTTCCTTCACCGTTTTTGAAGATAGTTATAATGATACAATACGCACATGAATCCGAAAAATCGTATGTGCGTTGGTTTTGAATTCGAGACCTATGATTTGGCAGTCCGACGGTCACACCACTAACTTATCACTGCTCACAGGTAGACCAGTAAATCATTATTAAGACGATAATTTTTTCCATTTACTTATTTCTCAAAAATATAATTTTTCACCTGAGCCGTTTCAGATTTTTTCTCAGAGCCTTTTTGTATTATGTGCAAATTATATATGTCCATGCATTTATTAATGTCACGACCATGGTTTCGCCTATTCTGTCGTCCAAGGTTTGACACGGATTCCCGGGGTATGATTGATCGAAAGGACGGTCAATATATAGGGATGTTTTACACGGTTAAGTTTACATAACAAGCGGTTGACGCTAGCGTTATAACTAGATATACCGTTTATAAGGCGGTCATATGTCACTGTATTTTCTTGGGGAAAATGTGAACGTGCGAAAGTTACCATAACGTGTTGAACTTGACTTTATAGTTTTTGGAGGTAATTTTACTCGATTATGGCAAAGTGGAAGCGTAAGGTTTATGTTTATCTCGGAAGTGTTACGTGTATTTAGATCATATTCAAATATATACACCGTGAAGTCTTAATGGTTGTTTTCCCGCAGCGAAATGTTTTTGTCTTGGTAATACAATCGTTATAGAAACAAATAAAATATTAGAAACAATTTTGAAAACAAATTTTGTGTTGTTGCGTGCAAACTAGTTTATGCCGTATCACCACGTGCGAGAGTTTATTTTGCTTTGAGCATTTATGCATCGCTGTTCCTTTTGTCGGCGCCGCGTGCGATTTGAGTAGTACCTACTAGTTACTATTGATTCTCACGTTTTCGAGTTGATGAATATTTTTTAAATTATTTTAAAACAAAAACATCTTTATTTTTTTACTTTTACCCTATGCTTCGAAAGTACTCCTTATGACAAGTTGTTCTGCCGCGGGAAAACAACCATTAAGATTTCACGGTGTATACAAGGTGTTCCTTTTGATAGCCCATGATTCTATGGTATTAATGAGACCGTGTCAAAGAATCAACTAGCATTTATGAATTATCTAAAAATATTTTCGTTATTTTTTTTTTTATTCGACAATGTCACGATTATTTATGTAAAAAACCTTACGTGAAATATATCAAAACCCGTTTAGACTATTTTTGTCCATAAAAAAAATATGACAACGTCGCATTTTCTTAGCTTTAAATAGGAATGATGGGTTTTAGTGAAAACGATACCTATAGGTACTCAATGAAACTTAGATACACACATCGAAAGTCTAGTGTTATGTTATCTTCGAAACTATGTATTTTTGGAATACTTGTTCCAGGACTTTTTGTATTATTTTTACTTATAGCATTATACCTTAGATATGGGACATCAAAATGAAATACAACGTGTTGCTAGTTATAGTACCTATTTAGTAAGGTAGCAATATACCTTAATTGTTTTTCGTAAATCAAAATGAAGTACATATGAAAGAAAAAGACGTTGCGTCGGCGCCAAGTATATTGGGATAAGGGGAGGAGAATGTTGATGATGGTGAAATTAAAATGACCGTCAAAGAGAACTTATTATGGTTTCGTACCCAAACGGTGCCTTCGGAACCCTGTTATTGTCCGTCTTTCACAGGGCTGTATTTTTTTAACCGTGATATGTAGCCATTTGAAATGTACACAGTGTGTAGTACACACTGTGTACATTTCAAATATGGCCGCTTTATCAACAAATAATAAAAATAAAATAAGTTTAAAATAAACTGGGGCCCGAAAAATAATATGTATTGTTAAATAATGTATGATGCTACGGAACCCTTCGTGTGCGAGTCCGACTCGCACTTGGCCGATATCTGACACTGGATGTTATGATGAAAAACATACACCTTTCAGTTTGACTTTCAGTAATCAGATTTTTGTTAAATTCTTTTATTTGTAACCTACTTGGCAAATTCACGACATTTTGGTTAGGTTAGGTTGGTGGTCCTCTGACGGCCGGCAGTATCGCTATCCTGCGGAAGCCGCAGCGAGCGATGGCCGTCAGAGTCATCAGGGGGTATCGCACGATCTCTTACGAGGCGGCTTGTGTACTGGCCGGATCCCCGCCCTGGGACCTCGAGGCGAAGGTACTCGCGTCCCTGTATCGGTGGCGCGAGGACTCGAGGGCGCGAGGCGAGAGGCTGACGCAGCGACATTTGGAGCTGCGTCGGTCACAGCTTCGCGCAGCCCTGGTGGCGGAATGGCGGGACAGGCTTTCACGCCCTACCGCCGGCCCCGTCACCATCGGGGCGGTCCGGCCGGTGCTCGAGCGCTGGCTCGGGAGGAGGCACGGCTCCCTGTCGTTTCGGGTGACGCAGGTGCTCTCGGGGCATGGTTGCTTCGGGAAGTACCTGTGTCGCATAAACAGGGAGCCGGACGCTCGGTGTCACCACTGCGTCGACTGTCGGGAGGACACGGCTCGGCACACGCTGGCAGAGTGTGCCGCTTGGGAGGAACCGCGCCGTGCCCTCATTTCAGGTGTCGGCAGTGACCTGTCGCTGCCGGCCGTTGTCAACTCAATGGTCGGCAGCGAGGATTCCTGGGACGCGGTGGTATCCTTCTGCGAAACAGTTATTTCGCAGAAGGAGACTGCGGAAAGGGAGCGGGAGATTGCTTTGGCTAACCCAATCCGCAGCAGACGCACCGGGCGTCGGCGGAGGGCGGATAACGCCCTCTTCCAGCCCCCCTAAATGGGTCCAGGGGCGACGGATCTGGGGAAATCCGTCGCCCCCTACTTAGGACCCGAGATGGTGGCGCGTAGTGTTCCACGCGCGCCTCTCTATGACGTAAGGGGGGAGTTTAACACCTCACTCCCCCCTAACTCGAGGTGGCCCGCAGAGGCGGGCCGGCACTAGCCGGGGATCGCGGATGTCGCATTAGATCCCGTGATCCCTGGTGCAAGTGTGAGACGGAACACCGGGGTGGTTTTAGTCAGTAAGAGTCTGACAGACCCCTCCGCCCTCCCCAGGGCGGAGGACATCCATGAGGATTTCCCCCCGAAAAAAAAAAAAAAAAAAAAAAAGGTTGGTGGTCCTCAACCCCCCTGCGGGCATGAGGTGACCCGCAAAAGCCGGCACCAGTCGGGGATCACGGAAGGCGTACAAGAACTCATGATCCCGTGGATGAGGATTATGTTGGTGGTGGTGGTATAGGTTTGTTTTTTGGGTGACGTCTCTGTGGTTAAATTAGTGACTACATTGTTACATCGGGTTCCCATGATAGTAAATAAATATTACACTGTCCAGAAACTTGGAACAAATTACATATCGATTTTCAAGTTCTCCTGCCTACGTAAACAAATCCCAACAAACTAAGGATTAATATATAATATGCTTTTAAGACTAGCCAAAATTTATCCTGAATAACTTTAATTCGGATGGCTGACAGTTTCAAAAGCATCCGAGTAATAGTCATGAAGATGACACTTTGAAACGGGTTCCGTAGCGGAAACAAAGTGAAATAACTTGTCAAACACAGCCGTTAATAGTTGTTTACTTATTCTTGTCACTCAAATAAAATTTCATCCCTTTTTTTGGCGGAAAGGGATAGAAAACAATTGGGTCGGATTGAAAGGTTTAAGAAAATGAGTTTTGTAAAGAACTTTGTTTTTTTTTTTGGTCAAATCCAGTAGTCCTTCTGTAAGTTTTATAGATCGCTTGTGACGGCATTTTGAACGCCAATTGCGAACTACGCATCACACTGACGTCACACAAACTCCTGCATCGCGCAAGCAGGGTTTACCGCGTGACGAGTATATACAACGTCCCAACATGAATCGTCTGGCAGTTACCCACCAGACACGACATCCGTCTGGGCGGGGGATCCGCCCTTTCCTATGGAAGATGAGTGAACTTTAGACCGTGTTCCTCATACATACTCTTTAGCGTATGCTATTTAATTAAGTTAGATACTCGTATTATTAGTCTTCTGCTAGCATCTTAGAAACCTTGAAAAATATTAAACTGAAAACTTGTTGATAAAACCACTACAACGTGAATGGGATAATAACATGCCTTTAATAATTTTACGCATCACAATCAAGTTATTTCAAATACCTACGGTAAATCCTGAAACAATAATGTTAAGTAAAATGTTTACTTGTTAACATTGCAATTATGTCGTGACCGACCGTTTTCCGAAACAGGACGAAACTCCTAATAAGGTTTTTAGAAAAATATGTCTAAAATGAAATACACAACAATAAACCTCCTATTCATCAGAATTAACTGCTTAGCTGGTATTGCGTGTTCATTAGTGGCGTACATGTATTTACCAGCCCAGCTAAATGTCGTACATGACTGTTTCGTATAAAAATATATTTGTCTACGGCTACTTGTTATACCTATTTCATTATTTTATTTTAAGGAAAAACTTGTGAAGGCCGTTGAAATAAGAGAGTATATTTTATTTGAAGACTGTAGACAGGGCGAAAGAGAGATGCAGTAGGACTTACGAGTGGGTCGTGGAAAACTGTCTAGGAAACCGCCATGTCCAAGAACCAAAAATTCGAAGACATGTGATATATACCAACGCGCACTGGGCCCGCGTGATTTATTACAGTCCACTCCCTTTCGAAGAGAGGAGGCCTATGTCCAAGCAGTGGGAACATTATAGGCTGATTAATTAAAAAATAATTCAAATTAAAATGTCTGTTTGTAATACCTATCAAAATAACAACTATTTACTAAATCATTATTAAAGTATGTAGGTAACAAAAAACTATTTAAAATTTTTTGTCTGTCTGTTTGTTCCGTCTGATCCCCGAAACGGCTGGACGACTTTGAGTCGGGACGGGACTATCACTAGCAGATAGCTAATATTATGAGAAGTAACTTAGGCTACATTTATTTTAGAAAAATAATTAGAGTCGCATTTATTGCTTTTTTTATCCTCTCGTCCTAGAACCAAAAATTCGAAGACATGTGATATATACCAACGCGCACTGGGCCCATAATGTTCCCTGTAAGAGCTCCAGGCCTCCTGCTGCAGGCCTCCTCTCTGTAAGAGAGAGAGGGCCATAATCCATCACGCGGGCCCAGTACGGGTTGGTGGATGTCACAGGTTTTCGAATTTTTGGTTCCAGGACATGTCGGTTTCCTGACGATGTTTTCCTTCACCGTTTTGAGAGCAGTGGTGAGGAAATTGAAGAGTTCGAACTCACGACCGTAAGTCACTATGCCACCACTGCTCTAAAATTTGAGTTATTTGTATATATTAAAATAAAATAAGCCGTGGCAGCACTCACTTCAGGAAACTTTAATCTGAGGGTTTAAAACAACTGAACGCGAAATATGACGGGTGGCGTGTGAGCAATCGTTCGTTTCAATCGTGGGTTTCCTGCCACTACAGGGTAAGTAGGCAATACATACCAATTCCCTGCTACGTAATCCGAACGAGCTTCAGTGGATAAAATGGCAACGTTTTATTGCGGTTATACATTTTGAATTCATCGAAGTGGAAAGATGATTTGTTATTCGATTTTTTTATCCCTTTTCTTGTTTCTTTACTTTGTTTTGTTGCCTTTCGTTGATTTGTTTCCGCCAATGTGCGCGTTCATAATTTTTAACGGGACGATAATTTTGTTGACGTCCATAAAACGTATGGAAATACGTGACGGCGAAAATTTAAAAGCGTCTTCATATATTTCCATACATTTTACTTCCCTGTATTATCGTGATGCCGTGACGTGGACATGGACGTCCACGACAATATCGCCACGTTAGAAATAAAAGCGCACATTGTCGGGAAAAAAACAAAAATACAAGTTTTATAAGTGAAAGAAGGTTCCTTATGAATAAAGCCGGATTCATGCTGATTGATTGCTGTGTCGTGTCGTATCGCGACGCCTTCTGACGCAGTGTTAGCCAATCAGAACTCGTTGTGTTGAACAGATTCTCTGAACAGATCTCACGACACAACACGACACTGTAATGTGTAGGTAGCCTAAGGATTAAACCTAATTAATGATTTTGCAAACAAACCGCTACTTTTGGGTTGCCAAGAAGTGAAAGGAATGATATATCTTCATAAGATCCTGACCTGAAATGAAAAAGTATTCTTTTTTATTTTTGCTCCTCAAGGAAATTTAACCTGATGAAATACGAGAAAACCCTATCAAATATATTACAGGCTATGTACAGAACTATTCGAGACCCTGATAAATCAGCACCTGTCATCCTAAACGCTTACGAGAACAAATAAAAGTCACAAAAATCTTCAAGGCAGACCCGTTTATGATTTATGTTTTTATTTACAAAGCTGTTCAATTTCGAAAACGAATCCATTTTGAGAACTTCAAAGGAGCTTGAATCACAGATAGGGAACGCTGTGCAAACAGCATTTTCAAACTCAAATAAAATTTTAAACTTAATCAAATTACGTATAATCAAATTCTGAAGCTATTAACTCCGTTTTAATGCATAGTTTGAGCCTTAGAACTAACGCGGTCATAGCACACATTTGCAGGTCGAGACTGAAAGTAACTGGGTCGCGAAATGTTACATGTTAACGCAAATGTATTCTTTGAAGGTTTCTTTCAGTTTTCATTCGGGTTTTTAAGTACGGTTCTCTTATCTTGTGTGATAAAAGACAATGGTTTTAAGGTAATACTGTTGTAGTTTTATGGCAAGGTCAAGGTTTTGAAATGTATATTATACTTATGTATAGACCCGAAATTCTGTCAATAGGATGGGCTTAGATAGCGGATTACCTCCAGTGTAATGAGTTTTTCGCGAAAAAACTGAGAAAACTAGATATTCTAAATATTATATATTTGTTTTTTATTTTTTTTTGTATTTCACATAGTCTTCTTAAAAGTTACAAATCATAATAACACAACAAGACCATAAAATCATACAAATAATAACTACAATAAAAATAAAGAAAGAAAATCATAATTCAAACAACACAATATTATTTATATACTTTCCAAGAATAGAAAAAGCCTTCATTATGATTCTGTTACAAATACTCGCTCATAATAAGTGAGACACATGGAATAAGAAAACGTGAACATTCGAAGACAAATGAATTATTTTCCCGCGTTCATTTGTGCGTTTGCAAATCCCAGACAATCAAGTACTTGGGGCCCAGAGAACCTGATTGAGTTCCAAGTTTCTAAGTTGATCTCGACAATACCCGTGTGTTCTTGGCTCAATATACACAACCAACTAAGGTAACTAAGTTGGGGTAGAACCGTCATTGTGCTAAGTTTTCTTCGGTTTTATACACACTCGGCAGGTCGCGGCAATTAATGTAATGTATTTCAGGCTGGCTTGAATAGAAGAATATCCTAGTGTGTCTACTGAATTAAGATTTTTGTCTTTATTTATAGTTTCTATTATTTATTTTGAATTCAATATCCATGTAGTGACATATTTAGTGCAACATTGTTTATATAAATTATTGGCATAATTTTGTAGATCCGATTTATTGATAAGAGACAAATAGATCCTAGGCTTTAACTAATACATCAAAACTATGAACATTTATCAGGATCACTGCCAAGCTTTTCGCGGATAAACGTCCAGAAATACAAAATTATATAAAAGTTTCTTTTAACCTCTATTCCTACATCCTTGCGCGAACATAACAGCCTCATTTCTTTGCCTTAGTTCTTGCCCCTAATCGTACTTTTGCTGAAATCTCTTCTCTTATAATAAAACTTTTATAAATTTTGCGCTTTATTATTTGACAGCTACGTTTTAAACTGGCTTACCCCAGGGATATTTTTAACTAAAAGAATAATAATTGAATAGTAAACAAATAAATCCTTGATTCTGCAAAACGTGCTAATGGACCAACGAATGCACTCTACTGGCATTTAATAAACTTACAGTCACAATAATTTTCGATAAGACAGTATGCACTAAGCTCAACGTACGACAGTATCCATTACGTTGATCTGATTATCGTGCATACGGATCACGGTAACATACGGCGTAACGGATAGTGTTCAATCCTAACTGTAATAATATTATACGTAAATGCGAAAGGGAGCTTGTTTTATTTGTTTGATTGTTACGCTTTCACGCTAAAACGGCTGAACAGATTTGGATGAAATTTTGCAAATGGGTAGACGAAGACCTGGATTAGGACATAGAATACTTTTAAACCGATATTCCCACGGGATCGAGATGCGGGTGAAACCGCGGGGCGCATAAAATCTATATATAAATTATTAAAGTCGAATTTTGTATCTGCGCAATTTAGTAGAACAACGCAGTCACACAGATGGGTGACTACGTTGTTCTACTAAACTGCACAACGGATTTTTGTTTTCAAAATTTAATCCTGAAAGTTTATGTGTCTAACATAGATAGATAGATACATCGTTTATTTAGTGCACACAAAAAACAACATGCAAAAGCACGATTAAATAATGACTAATTAGCTATTAGGAAATAGCTGCAAGGTGCCAATATAAAAACAAACAAAAAATAAAAAAGGAAGAAGACAAGACATTGTGATGACACCCTTGGCTATGACACACTTTAAAATAATGGATCAACGAACATAAAAAAGTGCGGTGTGCGTCTCAAGGCTGCACCAAATGGGAGTCCAGCTCAGCATGTGCCAGGAAAATATACCTGACGCTGATATTCTGCTGAATCCCTGCAGTGATATACGGACGTCGAGTAGATGAGATAAATATGCGAGTTATTGGTGTTGTGAAAAAGTGGAATGTACGGAATGAAATTTAAGTATACCCGCAATTTAAATATTGTATTCTACAGTAAAGTTTAGCATTTGGAAACACATTAATATTCAACTAAACACACATAATAAAGAAATCTCCCTCTCTTCTCAAGTCTTACAAACCATGAAACCATGCGAAGCAGGGCGGGTGTCTACACTAATATATTATTAATATTATAAGGAGAAAAGATTTGTACTTTTGTTTCCGATTTAAAAAATTCATTCGCCATTAAAAAACTAAAAAACATCACGCGGGCGAGAAGCGAAAGCTACTTATATATATATATATATATATATATATATATATATATATATATATTATTGTTAGCTTGTTAATTTGAACTTAGTTAAGTTAACATTGATTTCTAATTCTAAAACTAGATTATGACTAAAAATGACAGATGTAATATACGAGTTCATCAAACAAATCTAAATTGTACTCATCGGGATGAATAAACAAATAAATGAGAAAGTTGACGAAATTCCTTGCGAGTTATCTGCATGTTTTAGATGACCTTGACCCTTGTAAGGTCATGACATTTCTTACGTTCTTCATTAGTCTTTCTGATAGAACAAATATAATTATGCGAAAATTAAGTTCGTTTGATATCAAGATTAATGACTTACTTAATGCCTGTATTACTAAAATGCGAGTATTTTCTGAGAATTTGCTGATAGGACTGGTTTTATATGACTGATTCGCCAAGAGCCAATAATGTTTGATTATCAGTAAACTGACAATAATATTTGACCCGAATTACGATCATATACCTATCATATATCTACACACACAATATTTGTACCTACTAGTATCCGAAATTAAGCAGTAGGTACTCAGGGTTATATACTTGTACACCAGCAGTATTACGTAATCACGAGCCAATAGCTCAGCGGCAGTATTTATACCTACCTAAACTACAGGGTCAAATTAAATAAGCCGGCGAGAGACGTAATGTCCATCGACATCTAATCACGATAAAAAAGAACTGTATTTCGGAACTAATTATTTCAAATAACTACACTAAGTAGTAGGTACACTATGTGCGGCAATACTTACCCATCACGTCTCTAAAGTTTCGCCAGCTAATTTCTTTTGACCCCGTCGCTTTGTATGTGTTTGAATAAATAATAAGTCAAACACTAAGGGCTCGATCACACGTACCACAACACTAAGGGCCTGGGGGCCTACCACCACCTCTTTAAGCAGTATTATTTTAATGTTACTTCAGTGGGGGAAAGAGATGGAGCAATACGTCCTGTAGAGCTTCATCTCTTTCCCACACTAAAGTAATATTAAAATAATACTGCTTAAAGAGGTGGTAGTAGGCCCCCTGGTCCTTATCGGATGGCAAGCTACCCATTGCTCACCGTCCCGCCCGCGCCTACGGTGGCCGGGAATCGGCGCGAGGGCGCGAAATTTGCCTCTCCCTCACGCGTTCTGCCTCCTCCTTCGCTTCGTACCATGACCTGGACCAGGGCTGGACGCGAGAGATCCCGGCCACCGATCGCTTCCACGAGGACACGGTGATGCTCTGCCCAAGCCGGGCAGACCTCCTCCGGGCGATCCACCCAATGATGACACCGAGGCGTTTCCTCCCGCCTTATCCGGAACAGGAACCTCCCGAAACAACCGCGTCCGGTGAGGACCTGCGTTAGGTGAAAGGTGAGGACGCTATAGTGCCTCTCTAGCCACTCCTCATAGAGGGGACTTATCACCGCAATTGTGGCGTGCCCAGCACTGGGTTGCGACAATCGCACTCTCCATGACGCCATGACATCCCGCCGGAGCTCTGTCCGCTGTGCCGTGATTTCTCGCGGCAGCGGAGTTACGTCGGAAAAAATGCTCCACGAAGTTCCACCGGCTGCCGAGAATGAGTCCTAAGTACTTCATCGTCGACTCGACATCGATGTGAACTCCTCCTACCGTTATTTGGGAACCCGATGATGGCGCATTCCGAGGACCATGAAAACACCGGGCCTGTCGACGATTGTCGCAACCCCGCGTCTCTAGTTCGGCAGCCACCTGGTGCGACTAACTTAATACCTCATTACTCACTTTTTAACCCTGAAGTCTCCTTTACTCATTTCAAAATTGAATGAACTTAATAAATTTCGTTCCAGGCGATCCAATTATCGAGCGTAAAGTAATTACAGAATACGAAGGTACTCCGTCTGCAATTATGACAAATTGAAAGAACTATTATTAACGCTCAAAAAATACGAAACAAATAATTTTTTGCTTACTGAGACGAATAAAGGATCAAGATTTCAATGGATCAAACGTTGACTTAATGAGACACATTGACTTTGTATGCTTGTATCGCTCATTTATTTTAATGGAAAGGCTAAAATGACACGAGTTCAAAAACAAAAAAACAATTTTAAGAAATAAAATGTATTACGTAATTGGGGTGGAGTATTATTTATTCAATCACTAACAAACCGATGCGCAATAATTCAGTTCATGATTCTAGACTAAAGCGTTGAAACAATTCATTGGAAATTAAAAAAATAATCATCTGTTTCATACATTTGGACTGTGTAGGTATTGTATGAAACAGCAGATTTTTTTCCTTACCTACATCATGTATCAAGTGTAAGTAGGTACAGATACTGTCACTATACTTCAACAACCACTTGAGAAATCATATTGGTAAAAGACCTCGAACGTTGACACTTAATCCGATAAAAAAATCCTAAATAGATATCATTACAAAAGGCAAGTCCAATAACGCAGTAAATATCAAAACCATCAGACCAAGATAATTTTGGGTTCGTATTTTGCAAAGATTATTCACGGGTGGCTTCCCTCACCCGACTGAATAGCTTTGTGGTCAGAGGTACACAAGTAAGGTCCTAAAGGGTGTTGAGGGGACAAAGCCAGAGGTATGCCAAAACAGGGCATTACACTGTAAATTCTTAAGTTTATTATCAACATTAACATCATATAAGGCTCATGTTTTGACGTTTACATCTCTTTTGGGGTCTTTATGATCTGTTTACACCATATGGTCGGATCCCAATGACAAAAACTAAGTTCATTTTATCTTTATTTCAGTCAAAAACCGCAACTGTGACAAATGTGCAGTTGGTTTTGGTCCGGTTTATTTTTTTTACACTGTAAAACGTTGTGGCGAGGCCTGAATTCGGCGATAGTGTAAACTGTTTTCGTTATCACTGGTGGAACTATCATCGGGAAGTGATAGATTAGTCGGTTCGTGCAATTGTTAAGCTTTTTAACTGTTATTTAAGAGTTTAAATAACGAACAGATATTTCCAGCGGCAGTTAGTGCATTTTAATTCTAAAACGGTTAGGCATAATTTGTGGGTTATTACACTTATTACCAGTTTTTTTTTCTAAATTGTTTTTAAGTCATTTAGTCAGTGTGGTATACCTACTGTTCTCCAAGAAGAAACTAGCATAAAGCTACTTAGAATATTATTATTTTGTAATAGTTGCCATCTGTTATGATTTTTTAAGCGCTTACAATACACGATTGTTATATCTATCGAACAAGAAAGAACGTTAATAGGCCCCCAGCACGCAACATTAAATTGTTTAAAGCAACATTATAAAAGTCGAACGTCCCATTAACCGCTAAATATGTCTGCAGCTGTATTCTTTATGTTTTTCAACGGAAACACTATAAATCAGTCGTTGGGGGCAGTTTCTACTATTGGCCATGTTAGTCGTAAACCGATTTGATGGCCCTCGAAGCATGGGCCCATACATTCCGAACACATAAATGTCCATCCATGTCCCAAAGTTTTTTCCCTTCCCTAATCGTAAAACTATGTCTTTGAGTAATTTCTCCGAATGGCTGACTTCAAAAGAACATGACATATTTGATTTGAACGGATCCCTTTGAAGCTCTCTGATGGTTTGTTTGTCGTGAGCAAAGAATTTAATTGTTCGGAAAACATCTCCAAAAATGTAAATGTTTATAAAACAATCACAACCCTTTGAATGTTTTACTCATAATGAGTGGAAAGTGAAAAAAGGGAACAAATTAAAAGAAGTCCAGGCTTATTTGTTGTAAATTATGTAACAGGTAGGACTGTGCGTAGGTATTTACAACTTTTTTTTTTATTTCCTCGAAATGAAACGGTTTCGCAAGGGGCTCCCACAATTTGAGATTAATTATTAGGAAAATTAAGGTTTCCGCAATAAAACGTCGACTTTATGTTGTGGAAAAGTTTTATTTTTTTATTATGGCGGAGTTGTTAGCCTGGGGACTTTTCTGGAAAAGCTTTTTTACCTTGTAACCGAAAGTTGAATCGAGGTAAGTTTTAATGTACAATTTAATTTATATTACTGCTAAATTGGACAAAGATTTTTTCATATTAAAATACAAATTCCTACAACTCATAATATTTTACTACTTTTATATGAATTACCCTAACAGTATAACTCCCAAGTAAAAATTTAATTATTTTCATATGGTCATAATTTTAAAAAAAAGTATTTTGTTCAAACTTTCAACTCGACTTTACGATTATGTCGGAAATATTTCACTGCAACAAAGGAAAGCTCCAAATTTAGTCATGTGCACTTTTTGTAAATTTTTGGCTTACACTCGAAAATTCATCAATAGTGAAAAATTTATTCATTAGTGAACCGATCCATCGATTCTGGATTTCGGCTCTTTCACTCGCTAACCGACTGATTGAAAATAAAATATAAAGAGCAGATGAACGTACATTCTCCTATGTAATTTTGTCGGTGTCGTGTGAACGTGCGGAATCAAACAAAAATGAACATTCAGTCGAGTGAAATGTCTGATACCAGCTTTATATTAAATTTAACACAACGAAATGATTTAAAATACACGAACATAAAGATAAATAAATGCAACCCGCCAACCACTGCATTCACACGCGCCGCGCCGCCAGTCCTAAGGGGATATAGGCGTAACATAGTTTTATACCAGTGCATATGTCATACCTAGAACCGAAATAGTGTCAACGCCGACACTTGCCTGACCCATTTCACTCGGCTGATTCCTGCAACTTGTGCAAGTACTTATGTAGCTGTGTATTACCTGATCAGTGGGTTTGCATCTTTATATCTCTGCAAGACTTTCAGAATTTGATTTTGCTTCGTGATGTATCGGAAAAAGTCGTTATTACTGTTTCACCAAGGGGTATCGTGTTACCCAGTAACTGGGTTGTGGAGGTAAATGGGTTTGAATTCCTATAGTATTGACGGCACGGTTGGCGCAGTGGTTAAGAGATTGACTGCTGCGCTGCGTGTCGCGGGTTCGATTCCCGCACGGAACAAATATTTGTATGACCTACAATTAGTTGTTCCGGGTCTGGCTGTTTGTGTATGTGAGTTTAAATGTTTGTAAACGCACCCACGACACAGGAGAAATTCCTAGTGTGGGACAACGTTTTAAAAAAAAAAAAAAAATGTATTAGGTTGTAACCAAGTTAGATATTTTTCTTTATGTTATCGTAATCTCTCTTTAAATCTCGAGAGAGTTTAGAGGCGAGGCGGAGAAATATTAGATGTGTATTGCTCCATAAAAGCGTAGTTATCACATTTTAAAGGACACAGGAGAAAATCTTCTGTCATTGGCTAAATCCCGGCGTCTCGAGTCGAGTCCGAGGCTTATTTCCGATTAGGGACCCATGTAGTGGTTGTGCAGACTTTTAGTTGACAATATTTTTACTTAAACCATAAAGATAGTGCACTTTTTCCAACTTCTGATACAACTTGACATCGCACTATGACGATCGCTAGAGGTCCTTCTGGTCCTTCAATACGAATCCATTCTTTCATACTACGAGTATATTATGTGAAACTAACTCGACAAGGTAAGTAATTTATAAGCTAAGCCCCACAAAACCGTTGCAATGGTTTGACTGTGAGGTCGATGAGTCTATAGACATACTTAAAACTAAATATTATTTAAACTTACGCTTATATAAAATTTTGCCTATTTACGCCCTCAGCGTAATTGGATAAAATTAAGTACACGGATGGCGCGTCACACGCCACGGACGGCAAAACTTACCGATTTTGTTGAAATTTCACAAGGGGTTGTACCTAAATTGATCTATTTAGTACCTCTATTGAAAATAATTGTACCTCATGGGTTTCGCACAAAAAATAAAAAACATAAAATGCCCATTTTTTTTGGTAGAAGTTAGAAATGCACAATATACATCAAAGAATTATACCTAAATAAAACCCTACGAATACTAAATATTAACACGATAGGGCGCACCAAATGGCCACAATATTAAATTGAAAATGGTAAAAATATAACCTACACATGCAGCGCCCAGGAAAAGCTATTTTTGTGTGATTATTTTATCCTAAAGAATTGTACCCATTTCACACTTCACAAAAACATAATTATGTTACAGAAACATGCAATACTTTAAGAGAAAACAGCGAATGAAGCGTCGTACAGACCGGTGCGACGCGACAGCGCGACTCGATTCTAACAAAACAATTTCTAAGAAAACTTCACGGTAGAACAATTATCCGTGTCGCGTCGCGCGACAAGTCGCGCTAGTCTGTACGAGCCTTCAAACTCACCATAACCAACACAGACCTAGTAATATTTGTATTACCTAGAAGTGACAATCAAATTCGGTGTGAACTATCTTGTTGTGGTGGTTGTAACTTATATTATTATTCTAAAAGAAATAAGTATATACAACTGTTATCTTATCGGGATAAGGTCAAACTATATTGACTTATTAAGGTGAACCCGCAGCTGTAGCCGCGAATTTCAAATTTTCTTAAGATTTTTGGAATTTGCAGGTCAGTGTCAGATTGTATCCTGATCAAAATATGATTCGCGACTATAACAGGTATTGTATTTACAGAATTATAATCATGAGAATCATGAAATAAATCTCTCTAAGTTAGGTTTGTTCCATAAGAACTTTTCCTTAAGAAATTTGTTCTTGTGGAACAAATCTACTCTCACTAATCAAATCTCTATCTACCGCGCTGCAACATCAGATCAGCTCCAAAGTACTGTAGAGGCTTTACTCCATATGGTTTTAGAATTAAACTTTCGCGAGTTTATTATATGTAATTGGCAATTGGAGAAGAACATTAATTTAAGTTAAGAATAGGAAAAATAGTGCCCTGGGGGGACCCCCAGGGCTGTCAAGCGAGCGATAAAAAAATATAAAATGAAATAATTAAATTCTTAAACACAATATTGCCATCAAAGTTCTACTGCAAAGAAATCTTTTACTTAATAGCCGGCGCCTCCAGCATACGCAAACTTGCGTAAAGTCTACATACCATATAGATGTATGTGTCGTAGATGGATTGTCGAATCCGCTGTTTTACATAACCGCTGATCGTTTTACAAAACAGCTGCGTTATGTAAAACCGCTGAACGCGCCTTCAGCTGGATTGTCATTACGTTATGTTTTACAAAACTGCTACCCACGTTTAGACGTAATGCAGAATGGCTTATCTGCAGTCACAATAAGCGTTAGGTGTGGCTTCTAATGCCGAATCAGTCGCAGTAACAAGCTAAGGCACGCTGACCAATTGGTTTAGGCAAGGTTAGAACTATGACCAACCGCGCGTGAGTCGGGCGAGCGGAGGGAGCAGTGCCGCGGCAGGGGACGGGGAGTGCTACTTCCAATTTGGTCGTAGTTACTTAGCTACTTAGTATTTTTAGGACTGACTCTCATAAAACAATGATAATTTGACTTATATTAAAATTTTCTTAAAATCGCTGATTTCACTCATATTTTTCGTTTTATTTATTTCCGTTATGACACAGACTCACATAGCCAACATCGCTAAACGTCGTCTAGTTGTTTTACATAACGGAGCTGTTGTGTTTTGTAAAACGGCTAACGGTAATGTAAAACAGCGGATTCGACAATCCATCTGCGACACATACATCTATATGGTGGGTACTATGGCGTTTTGTATCCCACTAGTACAGTCACGAGCTTTAATTTGGGACCCACCTAAGGTTGAATATCGTGTAGCAAACTTTCGCCATTTAGAGCTATTATGTTAACGCTGTCACTGCACAAACAATAAACGTCATAATGTTTACCATCGACAACTTTACGTTTCTAGGGGCTAACGTCAACTGGAGCGAGGGCAAACGATCATTACCGATTTCCGAGTAATAATTACTTTTTGGTCCTGTGGTCCCATAAGAAAAAAGAAACAAATAAAAAAGAACAAAATTATATTGTCAATATATGATAGCTAGTCAACGAACCCGCTTATTCTTCAAACCTATATTAGTTAAAAAGTTTTGTCTCTTTCTCAAACATAAATATCAAAGTGACGGACCAAAACAACATATTTAAAATAAAATAGGTTTAAAGGCCGTTTATGATTATGGATGGGGGCTTAGAAGATTTCAGCTAAAATATTGATTAATAAAATCTTTAGAAAAACAAAGTTTTTTATTATTTATATTTATTAAGACATTTATGACACAAACCTCAATCTTAACACAATTATATAGAAAGCATGGTTAGCGGTGCACAAAATAAACACTTATCACCGAAGGCTACGACTAAATTAATTTAAATCTCTCCAGTAATTTTTTTATCATAAATATTCAAAACCGCGTATATCCACCTTCATTGTCAATCACAGCCTGGAGCCGGTTACGCATGGATCCAATCAATTTGTCATATATGTCAGTACCCCTTAAACTTTCCCAGACTGTGAGGCAGTGATCCATAAGTGCTTCTCTAGTTCTTTCGTTTCTATTTGACCATTTTTGAACCATTAAGCCCCATAAATTTTCTATAGGATTTAAATCGGCACACTTTGCAGGCCACGGAATACGATTTAAATTTGCTCTATTATTGTCGAACCAAGTTCTAACGATTCTTGCCGTATGAATTGTTGCGTTATCTTGAACAAAGTTTATTGGAGCAACATCTTCTTGTGGATAATATAGTTGCAATGTTGGAAGGACACTCTCGTCTAATAAATCGACATAATCTTGAGCAGTGGCCCTGGGTGGTAAATTTATTAGTTCTCCAATGCCGGCTGAACTAATCCAGCCAGACATGTTAACTGTAATGCGACCAGACGCGTTGTTAGCTATGACGTGGTCTTCCGTGTATCGCGTCCTGTCAATTCGCCACAAATGTAGTCTGCCCGTTTGGGAAGATTGAAAAGTCTTTTCATCGATGAAAGCCGTCGTCGTCCAATCAAAATTTAGATACTGACGTGCGAAAATAAGTCGAGCAGCTTTATGGGCATCCGTCAACGCAATTTTTTTTGCAGGCCGCCTGTGATGCAGTCCCATAGCTTTAAGATGCCTTTTAACTGTTGAAGGGTGGACTTCAAACGCTTCCGCAAAATGCCTCGTTGGCGTAAATCCATTCATCAGGTATTGCCTTTGCATCAAGCGGCTCTGCTCTTGTGTTATAACTTGCGGGTGATGGTTGTTTCGTCGTAAGTTAATCATATTTTCCTCGTTCCCGTGGCGTCGAACCCAGCGGCGAACTGTGTTTCTTGTCACATTTATTCGTCGCGATATCTCGTGAATCCTACTCCTTGTTCGTGCAAATCAATAATTTGGAGCCTTATTTGGTCACGATTAGCCGCAAGCATTTTATTAATTGGTAAATTATATTTTGTGAAAATATCACATTAAACTATTTTCTTAAATGACACTGACACGACACATGTTCGTAATTAGAAAATCGTAATGATAGCTTTTTGCAACGAGGTTATCATTTCATAGGTCGATTAGATAAGACATTTTATGTCTTAACTTGACATTCAACATTTCAACCTTAAAGCAAAGTTTCAAAGTTTCGACCTTATTGCATTATGATTGTTCTAACAACATTTAACGGAAATGGGTCCCAAATTAAAGCTCGTGACTGTACGTTCCCGAGGAATAAAAACTAGTTCTCCATATATCTTCAAAAATATCATAAGACTAATATTCCAAAAAGGAAGTAACTAAAACAAAAATAGATTCTAATTCAATAGAAACCCCATCTGGTGTTAGAATTAAGAGTGAGTACAAAGAGAATCGTGTTTACAGATCGTATGCCACAAAGAGACGTTTGAGAGCGTAAAAATAAAAACGGTGTGAAGATGGAAGATCTGAGTGAGCTTTTAAACATTAATTAGTATGAATTGGGTAGTTCTTTCAAATGTTTTCTTGAGAATTATTATTTTTGGACTCAGCATGTAAGTGTGAACTGTTTTCTTGGGCCTGTATGTACTTCGTAAATACTTGTATATTTTTCTATGTAATCTTCATTATGACCGCCCATCATGCCTCATTGAGAGCTCCGTAAGACTAAAATTATTATGGTAGACGAAAAAGAACTAGGTATTTATAGTTTTAGACGATAACATTACCGTCTGGAGTCTGATTCCCTAACATTTTTCTAGGCTACCATTCAAGGTCACATGATAAGCCGTTTGTAGAGAAACCGAAGCACTTTGATGTGGGTTCCTATTGCCTAGTGCTCAGACTAAGTGCTAAGATTTTTTGTATCATTTAACTAGGTACTACCCGCATCTTCATAAGCGTGAAATTTCTTGTTGTAACATAAAAAATCCTATGACATTAGGCTTCCTATTAGTGAAAGAATTTTTGGAATCGGATCGAATCAGTAGTTCCGAAGATTACCCCTTTTTTTATTGGGATATTATCAAATAACTTCTCCCGCTCTGGACGGAGCGGGAGGGCGTGTCAGATTCTTACTGACTAAAACCCACCCATGTTCCTTCAGTTGCCTGTGTGTTGCCAGGGGCTACGGTTTCCCTTTCATGCTCTTCTGCGACCCCGGCAGGCATCGGCCCTAGCGGACCCCGTCAGTTGTGCTGACATCTCTTTGAGGCGCGCGTAGAACACAACGCGCCGTCGACCAGGGCCTGGTCCTTATAGGACGGCGAGCTACCCATTGCTCACTGTCCAAAGATTACCCCACACATACAAACTCACAGATTTTACCTGTCAGAAATTCATAAACATTTAAAACTAATTTAAATAGTAAAGTGATCCCTTCGAAAACATTACCTACCCATTTGTTCGTTAAAAAGAGAATGAGATTACCCATTCTCTTAAAATAATTTAACGGTTTCCTGCTAATGAAACCAAAATGGTTGCCAGGCTAATTAAAGCAAATTTAACTAACAATATTTTAAAGGTGTCTATTAATTAGTCCAAATTTCTCTTTTCTCTTTATTTTCTTTTAAAGTCCTGACATTTTATTGGGCTTTAGAGGCGAACCCTCATCTGTGGCCTTTGGAAAAATCCCTCGGACGAAAGCCTTTTACATCGGCACGTACCTTTTAAATATTAATTATTATATTTTCCGCCATACAGTGCTGTAGTTGGGATAAAAAAATCTCATTTATTGACGTAAACTTATAAAATGCGTATTAAAAAAGGACCAAGCTTTGAACATAACATTTGACGTGTTAACAAGTTTGGCTTTATTTTAGTTTTTTACTAACATGAGAGGCAAATAGTTGGATAATATTAAAGGACATGGCAAAAGCTACATATTAAAAGTAAAATATATTATAATATCCTACTAATATTATAAATGTGAATGTTTGTATGTTTGTTACTCAATCACGCAAAAAAGGAATAAAGGATTTAGATAAAATTTGCACACAGATAGTTAATACCATGGATTAACACATAGGATACTTTTTATCCCAGTAGTACGTTCCCATGGGATAATATCCGAAATCCACGCGGGCGAAGTCGCTGGCTAAAAGCTAGTTAAAATAAAAATACACAATGAAATATTTTTAAACACCTATTTATTGGCTGCATCTAAACCAATTTTTTTCCACCGTATTCTATAATTATACAACGTCATATCTTAACCAACAGCAAAATTCTTTCCTCACGAAACTTAACACATTACCAGGTACAAGAAAACCAAAAATAAGCACATTTCTCATAAACTACGATGTCGCATACCGCTTCAGTTGCCATCCAACATTATAGTGACAAAGATTGATGGGCTTCTAACCGTGTCTTCATCAAGTTCAACTCTCATTAGGTACGTACGTATATACGCCCTTTAAGCGCGCATGCTAACCAGAACAGATGCGCCCTGTTCTATATTTAAAACATAATGCTGTACAGAAATAATGAGATAAGTGGCCTTTTTTGAAGCTTTATTTAAAAAAGGAATTAATCTTGGCTTTTGAGTTTGATTCCTTTTTTGTTTTTGGTTGTGTTCTGTTTTTAAATTATTAATGAATGTGTTAATAGAGTTGGATGGGGACGCGTTGGAGTGAAATATAAATGAACACTATTCATAGATTTCTTTGTATATTCGTACAAAGTATATGTTTTAACGCGATGAATGACTGCTTCAGGCAACCCTACACGCTAGTACCTACTAGAAATGTGTTTAGGTTTACCACGTGCTCTTTTTATGACTGACAACACTTACCGCTCTTTAACCGTTTTATGCGAGCTGTAAACTTCAAATACATGTTAAAATGTCTCATTTTATTTTGTTACATTTTTAAACCAACCAAAATGTAACTTCGTTTAATTTATTTATATAGTACTGTTATGTCCTATGTTGAGTCTGTGCAGCTGAGTATTGCATTGTAGTCCAAGCTCGTTCATTCCATGTATCTGACAGTCCTACCATGTGCACGGTATTACGGCTCTCGTCGGAATGAAAGATACAGTTATTCGGCCTTTATAGCACGGTCTCTTAATTAAAAACATAATTTTCGTTGGGGTTTAATTTATTTTTAAAGGGGATCAACACAATATAGTAATTCTTATTATGTACTAGGTACTACATTCGTTGCTTAAAAATAAGTTATATGTATATGTGGCAATAATATTCAAGGCCAAAGATATGTTATGCTTATAAAAATAAAATAAAACGTGCAGAGAATTGTGTTTTTTGGGTTTTGTAGAAATCATTGTAGCAACTTGACGGCACAGTTGGCGCAGTGGTTAAGCGATTGACTGCTGCGCTGCGTGTCGCGGGTTCGATTCTCGCACGGAACAAATATTTGTATGACCTACAAGTAGTTGTTCCGGGTCTGGCTGTTTGTGTATGTGAGTATAAATGTTTGTAAACGCACCCACGATACAGGAGAAATTCCTAGTGTGGGGCAACGTTTTTAAAAAAAAAAAAAAAAACTTCTTTTCGGGTCATTATGGTTTACAGATAGACAAACTTAGGAACAAGATCAACCATAAACCAGTCAAACTAAAAAATAAATAAAAAATAATCAGCAGCAGTGTAGCAGTGGTGGCCGTAGGTTTGAACCTAGATGGCGCTTTACTTTGCGTAAATTATTTCATCACCAATGCTCTCACAACGGTGAAGGAAAACATCGTGAAGAAACCGGCACGGCCTAGAACCAAAAATTTGAAGACGTGATATCTACTTACCAGCACTGGACCTGCGTGGTGGACTACGGCCCACTTCCTCTCATAGAGAAAAGGCCTGTGTATCCAGCAGTGGAACGTTATCGGCTGATTATGCTTATGCTTTATGCAACATCAATTTAATCTTATTTCAAAACGAACTATACCTCCTTAAGAGACAATAACAGCTTTTTTTTTTCCTCTAACGTTTCGCCCTCATCAATTGTACAGCACACCGTCCAGCTCCTCCCACCCGTCCATGAAGGTCGCCACGTGCGATGTATTATGCCTCTCATCAGGAATGAAATATGACATTTACATTTCTATAAATAAATCATCGTTCCATTGATCTGATTCATAATATATTTTAACTATTAAATCTCATAATAAGAACTAATTTGAAGAAATATCGTATTTTTGGAAGTTTAGTTATGAAATAAAACAAAACAAAATACTTTAAAAAAATTCAATTAAATACTTTTCAAAATTCTGAAATAATAATTATGAAACGTTCAAATGAATGCGTAGTTACTTACGTACGTACCTATTTGCAAGCACAGAGTTGTAGGAAATTAGAAATTGTTACATAATATTTTAATGTCGATAAGAATCGCTTTTAAATTGAGCTAAGTATACCTTCTATTTATACAATGTGTTTATACTTGATGTGTTTATTCTCATTTGTGCTTGTCTATAAAACTTATATTATTCTAAAAGACATGTGCCAAAAGACGGTAATACATTTTACGAATAACCACCCTAACTTATTCCGTCAAGTCTATCCTGTCAATTTGACAAGCACCACGTGCTCGTCTCTCATCGAGTATGAAATACGAGCTGCTTCACTATAAATAGATCACATCCCCACAACGGCCCGTTGTTTGGCTACCTCCTGGATTATACCAACCAATATTTAACAGTTGTTATCTTTTTGGTAAGCTCTGAGATTAATAAGATTTGTACGTGGTTTTGTATAAGCTTGAGTTATTCAAAAAGCTTTCTAGTAACCATATTTATGATTAAATGACTATTCATTGATGGCAAAATAGAACAGTAGAGCTAGATAAAGTGACATTCTATCAGCGAAAACGATGATGGATAAGTTAAGAATGTATGGGATTGACATAGACTCCACAAAGTTTATGCCAATTCCGTTGAAACTTTTTGTAGAAATACGGAATGCTTTGAAAGCGATTGTCACTTGTGTAGGCCCTCTGGTACCTAATAAACAAGTTAAAACTTGTTCCCACAATAACAACTTAATGATCTCCTAAAACAGGGCTTCCTCTCTCCTTGTTGTTGTGCCATACAGGGTCCATAATGATCTAAATTATATAGTTACCACCTAAGTACACATTATGGTAAAGCAATAAAGATGTTGATTATTGAGTATTGAAAATAACTTGGCTACCTGTAGGTTAGTTTTGAAAAAGGAAGTAAGAAAAGTTATTTGTCTTTATTTATCTGTAATCTTTTTGCTTAAGGCCCTTTCCTCACTGGTCGGTACGTCAGCGGTGCAGGATCAGCATGCTCGGTATACTCGGTATCGAAAGCTTATCGAGCGCCTTTATTTCAATGAGCGTTTCCTGATTGGCTCGGTGTACGCGGGAGCAGGGCAGGATCGTTTCGGTTTACCACGTCTCGGTAGAAACATCCAGTGCGGGTACCCGCTCACGTCACGCGGTTTAAAGCATGCTCGGTATAATCGGTACGGAAAGCTTACCAAGCGCCTATATTCAATGAATTAAGCGGTACTGCACAAATTATACCGAAACAATACCGCACCGACCAATGAGGAAACGGCCTTAAAACTTACATAAAATCCTGTCTCTCTGCTATTACTTTAACTTTGAACCTATGTACGTTAAAAATCAGTCTAGTAGTTTTTATTGAACCTCGAAAACCAACAAACTAGCTTTTAAATTACCACCACTTTTCAACTATGGCAGTTGAAAAGTAAACAGCAACCAACGAAACTTGTATCCGCAGTCCTTTTTCATACATTTTACAGCACGACGCGGACCAAAGTCATAAAATGTAATCTGGGAGCTTTATTATCTGCACGTGTGGGCATATAAAGATAAGGTAAACAGTGCTTTAGATTTATTGGACATTATAAATTAGTATTAACTATGGATATACGTTTGATAGGTCGTTATTATTTATTATATTAGAAGAGGTCGTTGGATTTTATTTGATGGGATCTGTTAGCTGTTGTTTGGGCAAGGAAGCGAAGAATATAATGTTAGATTTTTTATAGTGCTCGTGTTAAAGGTGGTCCTTATGAATCATTTGAATGCTGTTGTGACTTTTAATGGTTAAAAAAGAAATATAGGAGGGATCAAATGTTTGAAAAGCACGTTTACTTGGAAGGAAGGAGTTCTAAAAAAACATATTTATAAAGAAGTCAAGTGCTTCCCTGAACCACTCTTGTTGAAAAAATATCTTCTAAAGTAGCGCCACTTAAAACCATCTGCAATCTGCAAGCAAGACGATTCTTTTTTTGCTCATCTGAAAAAAAAATAACACTTGGGTAAAGTGGTTTATATTAGTCCAACTTGTACCTACTATATAAAACGAAAGGAAGACTTTAAAGCATGTAGCGACGAACTAATATATTATTAGCAATAAGTAATATATAAACATCACACACAAGAAAATGTCACAGGGTTGTGAAACTGCTAGTTCTGGCATTGAGATCACAAATCGAGTATCAGGCTTTTGGACAATGATCAAAATAGGATGACATTCCTGTATACCAAAAAGATACCTAAATGCTTTCATATTTCCTCATTGGTCGGTAAGCAGCAGTGAGGTATAGTATGCTCTGTATACCGAAACGATACCGTACTGCTTTCATTTACAGACCTCACGTAATGTTTTCGGTATAATTTGTGCAGTACCGCGTAATTCATTGAATATAGGTGCTCGGTAAGCTTTCGGTACCGAGTATACCGATCATCTTATAAAACGCGTGACGTGAGTGGTTACCGCACTGGATGTTTCCCCCAAGACGCGGTAAACCGAAACGATCCCGCCCCGCTCCCGTGTATACCGAGCCAATCAGGAAATGCTCATTGAAATATAGGCGCTCGGTAAGGTTTCGGTTCCGAGCAAACTAATCCCGGACCGTTGACGTACCGACCAGTGAGGAAAAGGCCTATCGGTTCGGCTATTGTCGGTCCCTACTGTCACTCACAAAAACAAAAGAAGCAGATATCATCCAGAAACAATAGAATATAGTATACGCTCCATTTATTGCCTCGATCCTTTTCTTCATAACTAAGCTAATATGACGTCACACTAATCAAACCATAACAACATGTTTGGTCATAACAAGGCTCGTTACGACTCCTTGAGAAACTCTAAGACCGCTTGTGCCCTCTAGCATAGTCTTAAAATTGTTATGTGTCTAATAAAAACCCAATTAGGGTTATTACATCTGAAATTATAGTTAAATGTTGACCTCCCGACTCTAATTGGTAACGTTAAGTATTATGTACTTGTAATTGTATCCTGTTAAAGGAAAAGAAAGAAAAAAAGCATTTCAGGCTTGTTATTACTCCGAGTTGGTAATCCTTGTACAAAATGAGTCTTATTTTTTTGTCTAAAGAATCGTCCTCATTCGTTCTTCGTTCGTCTCCATTTAAAGCTGAAAGTTTAGCGGAACTTAATTACGAACCGAGTCTTTGTAAACGAGTCAAATCTTGTAATGAAATGACTCATGGACATGCTAGAATAAAGTGCCAAAATCTAACACTAAAATTATGATTTGGCCTAAGAAACATTGAGTGTTTGTAGCTGTTTATTAAATCATAGTATTTACATAATATATACTCTAACAGACTTAAAATAATAATATGTAAATCTTATAGTATTCAATTACCAATATTTGCATAGATGTTCTTGAAAACGGCTCTAACGATTTCAATGAAAATTGCAACATAGGGGTTTATTGGGGCGCAAAATCTATCTAGCTAGGTCCTATATCTGGGAAAATTCGATTTTTCTACCCTTTCACCCGAGCAGAGCTCGATCGCCCAGGTACTGTATATAAATCAAGGAAGGGAAAGAATCATAGGGCGAAAGGCTCTTCCACATCGGAAAAAGTACCCAAAAGGCTAGCTTGGTATTAAAGGTATTGCTGCGTTGTATGTATGTTACCTAAGAAACAACAAAAAAAAACATTTCCAAACTTAATTTATTGGTTGAATACGAGGCTTTTTGTTTGTGCAGAATAAACAAATTTTCTTTCTTTTTTTATTTTCTTTTTCTTTAAATAAATGGTTTAATCAAACAATTTTTTGTCCTTTATACAACCTAAACAAAAACAACTTTACACTGACAAACTTGATAGCAACAATTTGTCCAAAAACAACAAAACTGTCAAAAGAGAAAATGAGTACATTATCGTCTGCCCAACGCAAACAAAATTTGAAAATCAACTCCAGAGACAGAATGAAGATTGATAAATCGTTGTTGGGCCCATGTAACGTCCTTGGGGGACCCCTGTGGTATGTTTCCTTTTATTTTTCAATGCGCAGCTGAGCTCGAGGTAAATAAACCTGTCGGCATTTTTAGACCTCGGACTGTAACTTGATGAAGAATTTTCTTGTCATTTTTACATCAGAATCCGTTTTGTGTATTGCAATAATTTTCACAGCTTGTCAAGTTTGAACTCTGAATGTTGTTTTGATCCTTTTGTGATATTACATATTTGTTTTGTCTTTAGTGTGGTGGTTGTAAATGTAAACCATTGCTTGTTTGATGTTAACTGTTGTTTGTTAACCATAAACCCAATTCAAGTACTGAAGATTCTTGGAATTTATTTATGCTTCGACGTTAACACTCTCATATTTGTTTTGTTAGTTATAACTGTGATGATTGATGATTGGGAATATATTTCTCTCAAAACCTTATTCTATCACAACCCATGTGCCAAATTTCATCAAAATCTGTTCAGTCTTTTAGCGGGAAATGGTAACAAACAAACAAACTCACTCTCGCATTTATAATATTATAATATTAGTTAAGAAAAATTTGTATTTTCAATTTGTATTAAATTTCTATGTAACTCATATTACTAATCATCAAAATATAACTATTTATTTCTTTGACATTAATTTCTATTTCAGTTAATTAAACGTCTGGTACCTGCAAACAAATGACTATAATTATTTTCAGTTACAGCCAATGGTTATCCTTTTATTTCAGTGAATACAGTTATAGTTACAACTAGGTAATTACAAGGTTCCAGAGATCCCTAACTACTAATGATAATTGCTTACCTAAATTAATTTAGGCATTTAGCTTTATTTCTGGCACTGAGCCTGGTTATGACCTAAATTGCTTAGTCACGATGTAAATACCATCTGTGGTAAGGATTATGAGTTCAATTACTAGAGTCGAGGTGGACATTTCTTTGGCCTACAGTAAAACAATATTAGATTATGCTAGAAAGTAATACCATTGTTTTAGAATCATGTGTTGGACAGTAATTATTATTATATTATTACAAGAGTGGGAAAAATGATGAACTTCTATACGAATTTGCATCCCCTATTTACCCCCTTTAGGGGATGAATTTTCAAAGTTCCATCCTTCGTGCTCACCTCCGTTATAAAAAGAACTGTTTTGCAAAATTTCATGTTTCTTAACCCATCGGTTTAGGCAGCGCATTATCTGACAGTGAATGAATTTAAGATTTTTATTAAGTAGAAGATACAAGTCGACATCATTCTGTACTCTGATCAATCGTATTTAATTTCCATATTATGTACCACAGCTTGTGGCTAACTATTAACAGCGGCACGGGTCGATCCGTCAGGTTAAGCAAGGCTTGCCGGGATTGGTCCGTGGATGGGTGATCATTTTTACATACCAAGACTCGTCCGTGCCTTGGAAAGCACGTTAAGCCCCGGCTGTCATTCATGCATCTTTGACAGTCGTTACGGGTCGTCAGAAGCCCGAAAGTCTGACAACCAGTCTTACCAAGGGTTATCGTATTACCCAGTTAGGTTGTGGAGGTCAGACAGGCAGTCGCTCCATGTAAAATAATGGTATTCAGCTGCATCCAGTTAGACTGGAAGCCGACCCCAACATAGTTGGGAAAAGGCAGATTAATTATGTACCACATTAATTATGATTACTCCATTGGGCGATCATGATCAGCTCAACCAATATTAGTCTAAAGCTGGACATTGGCTTCTTAGTTATTTATTTTATTTTTATTTAACCATTTATGTACACACATATATAAACAGACAAGAAGAAAAGAACAGCAAAATACGTACAAAGGTGATGCTTATTTCTAAAGAAATCTCTTCCAGCATACCTGCGATAGGACAGAGGGTAAAAAGTTGTGCCGATTCCCGGCCACCGTAGGCGCGGGCGTGCGGACGGTGAGCAATGGGTAGCTCGCCGTCCGATAAGGACCAGGCCCGGGTCGACGGCGCGTTGTGTTCCACGCGCGCCTCAAAGAGATGTCAGCAAATGAAGGGGTTCGATAGGACTGATGCCTGCCGGGGTTGCGGGAAAGTCCGAAAGGGATACCGTGGCCCCTGGCAACGTACAGGCAACGGAAGGAAAACGGGTGGGTTTTAGTCAGTAAGAGTCTGACCCGCCCTCCCGCTCCACCCAGAGCGGGAGAAAGAAATTATTTGATAATTTCCCACCCAAAAAAAAAAAAGGGTAAAAAGTTGTGATTAAATACTAGGATGGATTATGACTTAAGAGAAAAGACTCCATTATAAATTTGAATTTTAACCTGATAATAAAACACTTTTAATAACCAAATATTTTTATATTGTTCACAGAACTTCTCCTTGGCACTCTTCGAACACACCAAAAGGCTGCTTGTGATGAGGAGATGGTGACGCTCATCTGCCCACGAGGGACTACCATCAGCATCCAAGTGGCCCAGTATGGAGCCTCTGCTACCCAAGGGTCCTGTGCTTCGGACCTGGCGGAATACCAGCCAGTTGCTGTGGAGGTCGTTGGAGACACGTCATGTATATGGCCCAGCGCTTTGCAGGTTAGATGCATTTTTGAAAGAGCTTACTATGTTTGAAATATTCTTTATCTTCTTAACAAGTCAGTAACAAAAATAATTAAATTATGTTTCATTAAAAAAAAATTGTTTGTAAGTCAGTTCAGTCACTGGCATGTCACAGGTCTCGTGTAGAGTCATCATCACGCACATTAACACTCGCACTTCAAAAACCGCCCTTAAGTACTGCTACGAAATAAAGGCTGTCAATATCACATTCACAAAAACCATTTCAGACACTAATCTACATGGTCCTCATATGGCCTGACCAAGATTATGTCTGGACTTTAAAAGAGACTGTGACCTCTGAGTTTGTTTCGGCCTTTCTTCTCAGAGTAGTCAGATAGGAAACGCCGAACTCATAAAAATTGCTAAATTTTTATTTTTTAATATATATTATCAATATTCTATTTACAAAATAAACAATAATATCATTTCCTTTCATTTCATTTCATTTCATTGCTGCACAGATTCCTGAGCGCAAAAGTACTCGATATTCCATTATTTGATGGTGAACAACTGGTATTATAACAAGCATATTGTGAGTAGTCCTAAAATTGACGTGCGCATAACCAATGCGTTGCAATTTGTACGGAACTATACTGATACTATCAATATTTGATTTACTACAATTACCTAATATGTAGGCATATGATATAACCAGCTCTCCTGATTAATAATTTCGCGACCGCAAAATTATGGCCCGATAATATTCGCATTTACCTATCCATTTTACATAATTATAATCCTTTCAAACTCGGCCCGAATTTCCATTAGAACGTTACCATTACCAATATGTTTGATGAGTAGTGATTTAGTATTAGAAATATTATTATTGCGAAATACTGCGTTACTTCGGTAATAAGGCTTATTGGTGATAAGCATAATTTTATTACGAACAATATTTGGTTATCATAGATGATCTTGTTAAGAGCCTGTATTCTAAAAGTGGGCAACGTCGCAAATAGCTGTCAGATATTTCGCTGATTTGATTAATTTGGCAATATTACCTTGAAAATAAAAAATGGCTCTATAGTGAACTAAAATATTAATTATGAAACGCAATAAATAATATCGTAACACTGAATATTAAGTATAAGATGTAAAAAAAGAAAAAGTATTTGGAAACTTTCCAAATGCAATTTTTACACCTAAAACGATTACAACATCAAATTCAGCATAATTTCAATTCTTTATTAGTATTTTAGGTAACTATAGAGTAATATTTAATAAATAAAATAAAAATAGGTAAATAATTGACAGCTATTTCTTATGAAGATTTATTCCGCTCTAATACCGACAACTTATACCATTGGTATTTGTTTCAACCACTCTTTAAATAATTAAAAATGTGCGAACGAATACTAAAAACTTGAATTTGGTACAGTCAGCTCAGTCAAACTTAATCAAATGTTGCCAACTTTTAGAACGCACGCTCTTAATTAATTGAGACTTTTAATTGAATATTTATATTATTACTTCTTTTATCGTTCAATGTATTTTTTTAACTCAGATAATAAAAAATATACACCTTAGTTGAAATTAACTATCAACAGACGTCTCTCGTTTTTCGTAGAGGTATTGAAGCAATACCTATTATTTATTATTATATCCATTATATGATCTAAATAAATAAGATTTATGTACTCAATTTAATACATCTTCCTTATAATCCTTGCCTCTTATGATATCGACCGAAAGTAATGGGTTGGTCTATAGTAACCAAGACCACACAAAAATATTAAAAAACAATAATAGTTTTGAATTGAAATAATCACTGTTGACATTTCTTTAAAAAGAACCTTTTGTTTCTGGTTGATCAGAAGCTCGCGTTTAATATTTATTTGTACATTCGTCGATTCTGTTCATCGAGATTTTATCATCAGATCATTTATTTTAAGGGACTTACCTCCCCATTAAAATGCAAGAGAGACAAACATAAAAATGTATTTTCTGAGTATAATTTTAATTTCATTAAAAAATATACAGAATGTTGACATTACATCAATAATATTTACAGCAACATTTCAATTGAATGTAAATATTTTAATTTGAAAATAAAATACACCAATCAATTCAATCCTACCAATTCGGTCGTATTCAACTTAAGAGCGTCATTCAAATTTCATGCCTTTTAAACATCCGTTAAGTGAAACAGTAAATGTTCCTTTTTACACAATTTTGTTACTCATTCTGGTATGTTTAGGCAATAAGTCGGCTTTATGAGCAGCTGCCAATACTGTCAACCCCTCATATTCTAACATTGTTCGCGAGATTTCTCTCATTTCGTATTTTCACTATATTTTCTTACACACCACTTCGGCTTACGAAAATACAGCCATGATTTGCTTTGTATTTTTTTTATTATTAGAACAAATGTTTCATCGAGGTTCTGTTTTTTCTCGAATATTCGACGTTATGAAAAATAGCAGTTATTCTACCGTTTCGTTTAATGTATTAACATAACCAGCGATGAAATAGGAATATTATTTTATTTGCCAGTAAAACGGGATGTTGATTCAAAAAGGATTGCTGCATTTTTTTTTAAATGTGTTATTTTGCTGTTGAATTGACAAACATGTAACTATTTTTCAATTAATTAAATCGCTCGCTGATGAGAAAATGCAACATGATGTATTCGTTACGTAATGTTTGTCAGTTTAATTATTATCGATATGACTTAGTCAGAATGAAAGAGAGAACTTTTTATTCCGTGGGCGGTGTACGGATTGATACCCAAAGCAATTTGAATCATATTTACCATATTATCATCCACAGTTTGTTTCAAACAATCTTTTCTCCCTTTTTATAGATAATCCCTTTGAGCCTAATGCCTTTCAGTTCATTAAAAATAAATCCATGACGAGCAAACTGCCTTCAGAACTCTAAAAATAGACAAGATTAATATCAGATCATCCACTGGTTCCCAAGTTGCCTGCTTATTTAACACGCGTAGCATGACAACCATAGAAACGGGATCTCTACGGGTTTTGTCTACGGAAGAATCGACAAAATGACAGATTGTGATTGTTTATCTGTCATTATGTCTATTCTTTCATCGAAAAAACCCGTTTCAGTTTGTGGTCATGCTAAGCGTGCTGGAATATATTTGTAAATTTCACTAAGTCTATAATTAACTTTAGATTCTAACATATTATTACAGATATCTGCTTTAATTATCTTAGCCATTTCTACTATAAGATCTTTTCACCACTCATCGAGCTCCGAAAATAGTCAGAAATAACATCATCCTAACTTGCTCGAAACTTTTCTGCTTATCAAAAGTTTGGTAACTATCAAACTGTGAAACACCTTTAGGGCATAGCAACTATGCTTTAGCTAAAGTTCTGACGGAATAGGCATACTAACTAATTTGTGTAGTACTCCTTGCTACAGACCGTGGTGGAAGCGTGTCAGAAGAAGCGACAGTGTAAGTTCCACACAAGTCCTAAGGCCTTTGGAGTCGACCCTTGCCCGGGTTCCAGAAGATTCGTCGAAGTCGCCTACAAATGCCGTCCTTGTAAGTAACCTCTCACATCTAAAGCTTATTAGTTAGATAGTACGCATGTCTGAGTCGAAATCGGTTCAGTTTTGTCTACAACAGATGGAACAGTTTTGTATTTTTGTCTAGTGTCTAAACAGTTTTTTCAGTAACAAGTTTGAGTATTTGATTTTTAATAGGCTGAAAGTCTATCTTCAAATCTGCTTAGCCTTTTCCTAACTATGTTGGAGTCGGCTTCCAGTCTTTCCGGATGCAACTGAATAACAGTTTTTATACGCCGCCTGTCTTACCTCCACAATCCAGTTACTGAATAACACGATGGTGGGACTGATTGTCAGGCATTCGGGCTTGTGACCACCCGTGACGACTAAAAAGCGAGTCTGTCAAAAAAAAAGTGAGTCTTTACTCAAGTCTGTGCACAGCTTTAACGGATGACCACTGCTTATCAGCGCTGTGTTGTGGGTCCCCATAGCACAGCATCATGCTGAGTGGAAGGAAGCCTTCTTGTCACAGCCATGACGTGCTGGCGGCTGCCGACTATTTCTGTTTTGTGCTCGTGATTATAATTAAATCTATTGTGTTATATTTTATTGTTCTACTCCAGTTAATTATCTTTTTTTATGCACGTGTTTCTGTGGCAAATAAACTTGTTTTTCTTTCTTTCTTTAGGAGCGCTTATCTTAAAATTTGGCAACGTCACAAATAGCTGTCAAATATTTATCTGTTTGAATAATTTGGCAATATTACGTATGGAAATATGAAGTGTGTGTGGCTAACTAGTGAACTAAAATATTGATTATGAAATGCAATAATTCAAATCGTAACACCGAATATTTAGTTTTAGATGTAAAAAAGTATTTGGAAACCTTCCAAATGACTTTTTTACACCTAAAACGACATCAAATTCAGTATTATAATTGCAATTCATTATTAATATTCTAGTTCGCTAGTTAGCCACATTTAATATGTAACCCATACAGTAGTTTGGCCAAATTAATCAAACAGCGAAATATTTGACATCTATTATGTATGCGACGTTGCTCACTTTCAGAATAAACGCTCTTAACTCGAACTAGTGAAAAATGCATTAATGCAAGCAAAAATACATCCTATTAGGTACAAGTTTATTTAACAGCAAATATTTACTTTTAAATGTAAATACATGCAATGGAAGGCACAACAGAATCCGAAAAAAATTTCATCAGTGCAACACGAATTATTTGATCCAATTATACTCGTATTTCTGTATTGGTCATTATAAAATATTTTTGAAAAGGCATTCTAAAACGTCCTCGTTGATAAATTCCTTTTTGATAGAAATGTGAAAAGCGATTTGAATTCGATTCGATTTAAGTATTTCGAAGAGGTCTCGTTTTCTTTGTGAGACATTAACTAGTATTTGTTTGTGAGCTCTTAGATCGAATTTAGTCTTACTTTAGAATGGAATAAGGAAGAACTGAAATTGTTGGAAATAAGGAATTTTGTTTCGAATTATCTCAGTCCTGATGTTGATTGTTTGTAAAGGATCTCAAGCTGTTGTCTATTGACAATTTCATTAACTTTAAGCTTAATAGTTCTTAGTATTTTTTTATTTATTCAACTACCTACATACGAGTAATTAAAAAGACCAAAACAGAAACATCACAAAAACCTCAATGGTTTCTCCGAATGTTGAAACACTTTTGAGGAATCTAAGAACTAATGAAACATCCTGATATGTTAACACATATTTTATAAAAACATCATCATACTTTTTTTTGCATTTATATTTATTTAAATATAAATTATATTCTTGTCTTTAATTTTTACCGCCGAACTTCGTAACGTATCTGACATCGGCAGAATAACCATAGGTACCTATTTATGTTATGTTTTTCTTGGCAGATGAGTTTCGAAGCAAAGTTGGTTGTGAGAATGACGTCCTGCACCTCAGCTGCAATCCTCACTCTAGGGTGGCGATCTACTCAGCTCAGTATGGCCGAACAGAGTACGATTCCATCCAGTGCCCACAGCCTAGAGGAATGAAGGAAGAAAGTAAGTATTAGGAAGCTATAAGCAACTCATTGTAAAAATATTATCAGAACCACGAGATGAACTTTATTTGATCGAGTATTACTTAGTAAAACTATTTCAATTTGTGGGAAATCCAATTCCCTAGTAGTAATCTATACATCTGGGATATCTATTTACGGATAATAAGATGATTCTGAGCTCGTCTCACTAAAAACACACCGATTGGACGGTTAGCAACAATGTGAGTGATCCTAAATGTCGCGCAAGCTTCTCTTTTTTTCATCCATTCTACTTTTCCTTTTCGTTATCGAACTCCATTCACCTGAAAAACTCATCTCGTTGTTTCTAATCTGTTTTGTTTCGTTCTTCCACCATTTTTGTCGCGGTATTTTTGTTTCATTTTCACGTATCTCGAATGATGGATGAAGTGTCATCGCCCATCGATTCTATTTGATGTTACCTGGGAATTGATTAAGGCATCTGTGAGTGCTGTTAATTCAGATTCTGCGATCTGTCGAAAGCATCAACAATGTGATATGAAACTCATTAGGTACTTTAATGAGAGATTCACTGACGTTGCATTTGTGAACCGAGTGGAAAGACCGATCATTCATATCAACTGTCATTTACCTGTCAAATATGACTAATGTGTTACTGAAATGACGAGTAAATAATGAAAAATACTTTGCCGAATTTGCATAAATAAATCTAGATTAAATGTTCTCGAAATGTGGCAATATAATATTATTGCGAACAATAGACGATGATAGAAAATTTATAAACATACCTTAGTACTTTTAACATCACAAATTCAATCTGAAGGAAACCTAATTTCAAAATGAAAGCGTTCCTCGGTCGGAATCGCTAATTTAATTTTAACGTGTAAATTCAGCCCATTGAAGCCTGTTTATTGAATAAATTATTTAGATTCTTACGTTTTAGAAACGTAGGGATGAACGAGTTCGACTAATACTCCAATCGTTTCGAATTTATCGTATTCCATTGTAATATTTTAACCTGTTAAGACGCAGTTTTAAATGATTTAGAAGTAAGTTTTAGAAACTATTTTGCTTTTTATAAGTTGAGATTGCTTAATAATTAGTTTTGAATAATTTATAGTTTTTAAATAAATTTATTTCTCTAAGTTGAATAAAATTATGGAATGAAAACTATGAAGCCTTGCGCAGATGACCGACTTAACTGTTTTATTGTGTTTGGCCCACCTACTACCTATTTGTGGCCACCACAATATCGAAGTAGAGTCGATGTTGCCATACTACTGCAGTATCGAAGCCATTCGACTATAAACAGTTAATCGAAACCTAAAAATTTAATAAACACAGAACGTTTTACTTTTTATATTGAGAAGTAAACAAAAACAAATCTATGGTTGTGACATCTGAATGACATGGCAATTTAAACATTTGAAATTCGAATCGCTAAAACGAGACTGCGTTGGAATAATAAATCAAATTATCCGTTCGGATATTCATACAAACACACCGTTCAATTGTTCATTCTAAAAGCGTCTCTCTAATTTTAGTTGCGCTAACGGCTCCCCATACTTCGAAAAGTGGGTAGGTATTATTCAACCCTAAGTGAGCGATAAACGGGGGCTGGAAAACATCAAATCGATAATGGCCCCCATTATACTGCCCATCTTATGTAACTGAAGCATTTTTGTTGTGTTCGGATATTTCTGACTGTGCTAGTGTTATAAGTCGAGGTAATTATTTTTGGCACCAGTCTTCGCCCTCTTTTTAGGAGCAAAGTTAAGCATTTCTGAAATTCGGTTGATAATAAATTGTTTATCATATTTTGAAAAAGATTTTTCTGAAAACAAAAATACAAGTTGTGAAATAAAGCTTTTCTTTCGCAAATATCACAGTGTTGCCACGTTGAATAAAGTTCACTATGGCCGCCGCAATTATTTCGATTTTAAACTAAAAGCGCGTCGTAATTACGGATGCATTGCTTTTAAATTGCGCGGTGTCGGTTACTCTTTCAGCGCTTTAAATAATAAATATTTGTTACATTTCATCGGTTTCATGTAGTATCGGATACTTAATGATTTTCAATGGGCGTTAAATAGCTTTGTTGATCACACAGTCTATCACTTTGCGGGAAGTGACCTATTTGCAACTTGGACAGAGACATCACACCACATCGTATCGAAAAAATATACGATATTATAGTCCTATACCGAACCGATCAAGTAGGGTTTGGTCTAATCACAAAAGATGAACATAAACACAACAACAATACTTGGAATATCAGGAGTATTCAGCAGTAGTACTTTTATTCTTTCACAATAAACTTACTTGCAAATGGATACTTATAGACATTTAGTTACCTTTAAAATTTTCATCTATTTTGTTAAATGGACAAAAACATATTTTACAAATCAATTAATAAAAATAGCAAAATTATACACAAACTTAACTAAAACTATTGAAAAACTAAAATATAGCATCGAAAAATTCATCTGCATCGCTGTCGACTGGTAATGTACCCAAGAGACTGGCCGCATTGCCACGTTGTACGGCAATGCTTAGCCTCTGCCCAAGGTAAAAACCAGCCCTTGGGTCACGGGAAGTGTCAAATAGCCGTTTTGATATTTCATTGAAGAGGCCGTGAGCACTCGGACCCCACGGCCCGAGGGTTTCAACCCCAAACGGCTCGAAAATATAATTACCTGTAAGGTTATTGTACTTACGCCGTTTGAGGTTTTCTGCAGCCGCAGCGGCAGCACCAGCACAGCACGCTGAGCCAGGAAGATGGGATGGCGCAAGAGTGTCGACACAGGTTGCATCCCACACTAAAGGCCTACCCACCTTCCATGGCGATAAAGACATACCGTCCGGTCTCTTGCCATCGTCGCCTTTAAAATGGCCTGACTTTAACATTTATCCCGAAGAACTTTGAGAGATTTAACAAAGTATCCACTGTTATCACACCCTATACAAGATGTAGTCCAAATATTTACCCAAAAACATTTGATGGCTAATAAAACATTCTATTTTCTCAGCCTGTTTGGAGCCATATGCGACGGAGACAGCCATGAGGGAGTGCCACGGCAAAAGAAGATGTGTTCTGTCCGCAGACAGCAACATGTTCGGGAAGCCTTGCCGACCCGGCAGCCGAACCTACCTCAAAGTTGTTTACACTTGTGGTAAGTTCGTGAGAATGTTTTAAAACTCGTAAGTTCGACAATTAAGTCGTAAAATGCTTTTACACAACGTGCAGCTTTAATGGGTTTTTTTTTTATTTTGGGCGTTTTTTATGGTCTAAACTATAATATGTACATTAGTTACGTCTGATGGAAGGCAGAGTGTAAGTGGTTTGATGTGGAAAATTGGTATCATCCAATTTATAAAATAAACTCAGTTAGTAACAAAAACTTTTCAGCATTTTCCTTTTACTGAATTGGACTAGTACGGGTCAGCCATATTTTTTCTCAATCTGTCCATTTTTTGTAGCCTAATCGAGGTTTCATTTCGTCTAGTCACTGTTTTAGTCCATTTGTTTTTCTCCCATATAACCAGATTCAGTCTCGGAAGTCTTACTTAATTGTTTAAAAAAACCAATAGGTACAATTTAACAAACCCAAACCAAGAAATAACTAAAATCTTTCTCCGTTTTCTGTTATATTTGCAAGAGACATTAAAGGACAGGCTGAAATAAAATTAACTACAAAAAAAGTAAAGACCGTCGACTAACGTAACGATCGTCTTTTGTTTGTTTTTTACAAAGAGTTGCAACCCTCATCGACATCGCGTGCCAGTGACAAGTTGTGGTCAATACTTGGCTGAAAACAACTATTTTCGATTAAAATAAAATTCAATATTTTTCAGATCCCTATCAACCGCAAAGTAAAAACCTATCTGTAAATTTTTCGTCCTCAATACTTATATTTTTTTTTTTAGTTTTATGCAAGCCTGTGCTGCCTCAAGTTTTTTTTTTCCAAAGACAACTTCGATAGATTGCCTACAGAATATTTAAGTTTCTGGTTGAATATTTGCGCTTAGTGTGCTATATAAACACCTACTAGGTGTACGTTTGGGTATACTTAGAAGAGACAAAGGGATTACACCAGGAGGACGACAACCAATTTGTCTGCCAAGCGTAGTGGCAATATCGCTTCAAGACTGTTTGTTGTGCTAAACAATGGTGGCCGTCTGTGCAATAAAGACTTAGGTACGGGGATCTGCACTGATTTTAATAGGTTCTATTGAAAATGGTTACTTTTTAAACGGTACAAAAATAATTATTCTTGTTCTTGAAAGCTTTGGGTCTCGAACCATGGTTAGCTTCGGCCATACCCTTCGCGTTATTTATAACCTTTTTTTTCTTTGGGAAATCCTCATGTATAGGTACACTCCATCTGCAGAAAATGGAGGGTTATATCGGACTTCTACTGACTAAAACCACACGGTTTCTTCAACTGCCATGTCTCAGGGCCCAGGATATACTTTTACATGCCCGGAGATCCCCGACTAAATTGCAATTTTAGGGTAGGTCAATCAGTCTGCCTAGCCTTTTCCCAACTATGTTGGGGTCGGCTTCTAGTATAACCGGATGCAGCTGAATTCCAGTATTTTACATGGAACGACTACCTATCTGACCTTCACTACCAAGTAACTGGGTAATACGATACCCCTTGGTACTGGTTGTCAGACTTTCGGGCTTCTGATGACCCGTAACGACTGTCAAAGATGCACGAATGACAGCCAACGGCTTAACGTGCTTTCCGACGCACGGAGGAGTCTCGGTATGTGAAGACTCGGACTCGGACTAACCCCGACAAGCGTAGCTTAACCTAATGGATCGACCCGTGCGGCTGTTATTTCTCAAACTCAAAGCACTTATTTCAAATAAACCAATTACAGGCACTTTGGAATTGTCAAGGGGTCGGTCAGTCAGAAATATGAAGCTAGTTGCCCATTCCAAAGCGTTGTAGGTACCCATGGAGAAGAACGGGCAAGAAATTCCACGGACACTCTTTTAAACCAAAATATAGGTTACATCATTCATGTTGAAGTTATATATTATGTGAGAACGATGCAAAACGTTAAAAGCGTCCGTAATAGGAATAAAAAAAAAACAATTCAAAAATTAAAATATGCCGCGGCAGCTAAGAGATGACCAGTCCCTACTGACGGCGCCCGTTCACGAACATGACGCATGGATTAGCACCATTCAGCTCAACCATTTGAAGGGACCTAAATGATCAAAAACACGCGCCACCGTCAGCGAGACATTAGAGTGAGCACGACATACTCTCAGCCGCCAGGGCACATTCAAGTCAATGAAAGACATACCCAGTACCTAAATAGTGACTTTATAGTCTGTACATAGTACTCACACGTGTGCTATGCAGTTATACAATGCTAAGAGATTGAATTTGTATAATGCAAATAAAGTTTTTCAAAATCTTCAGTAGCTCCAACGGTTTTTCAAATGCTAATCAATTAGTTTATGCGCCCTTGTGGAGCAGGACCAGCGTTGAGGCAAGCATTTTTATCAGCGATGTAATCCCCCAATTTATAACATGCTTGGCTGTATAGTGTGCGTTGATAAGATTTAAATTTTTTTTCATTCAGTTGACGTATGTGGGAAGGTATTTTATTGTAACATTTTAAACCATGAAACCCCATGAAAAATTGGTCCACTTTAGCCAGCCTGAAGCCCGGTTGAACTAATTGGTTCCTATTCCTAGTGATATTGTGTCTTGCACCTCTTTTACTAATAAAATTTAGATTTTTCCTCACGTACATCATGTTTTCATAGATATATTGACAAGGTACCGTCATGATGTAATATCATTAAACAGTGCCCTTGGAGAGTCGTGCCTGCGGAGACCATATATGGCTTTGATGGCTCTCTTCTGCAGAATAAAAATAGACTCGATGTCTTCAGCCCGTCCCCACCAGTAGAATACCGTACCACATAATATTATGAAAGTAACTAAAATAGACTAGCCTCACGGTATCTACATCAGTAAATTGCCGGATTTTTCTCACAGCATATGCTGCTGAACTTAGCCGTCCAGAAAGGGATGTTAAATGATTGACCATTGAAGCCTTGATTCGAGCATGATCCCCAGGAAAACAGTTTTATCGGCGAATTCTAGTTTCTCTTGATTCAATACTATCTTACAATTACTACTATTGACATTTCATTTGGTAAAGAAAATCTTATGCACTTAGTTTTTTTTCCATTTAATACTAAATTATTAGCTTTGAACCAATTTTGGACCTGCTGCAGGGCGTTATTTATGTCGTCAAGATTTGATGCACGTCTATTAATTTAAAAAATTAAGGAAGTGTCGTCAGCAAATAACACCATTTGTGGTTGAGTCTTTATCAAATGGGGTAGATCATTAATATATACTAAAAAGAAGAAAGGACCCAATATTGATCCTTGTGGTACATTTTTAAGCCGAGTGAATTGACACCATTTATTTTGACTTGCTGTTGTCTATCATTTAAATAAGATTTTACTAAACTGAGCGCAAGTTTTCCAAGTCCGTAATGCTCAAGTTTCAAGATTAAGGTTTCATGGTCGACGCAGTCAAATGCCTTGGAGAGGTCACAAAAAATCCTATGGCGTCTTGGGCCTCTTCCCACACCGTAAAAATGTGATTTAATAAGGTGCCACCGGCGTCAGTTGTATACAACGTCCCTTGGTGACACCATACTGTTGATCATGTAAGACTTTATTGGTGTTAAAATGATTGAGCATTTGATTAAGCATTACCTTTTCAAATACCTTGCTTAAAACCGGCAACACGGATACGGGTCTATAATTATTGGTTTCTTGAATGTCCCCGGATTTGAAAAGTTTAGTACATTACTATATTTCATTAAATCAGGAAGGACTCCTTCATCCACACAAAAATTTAATATTAAGGCTAAGTACAGCGCTATAGTCTCAATAATGGAGGTACAAACTTTGATTGACATCCCCATAGATCTTCGGTTAATTTGATCTTGATTTGCTTGAAAGCTTTTATTACTGTTATGGGGTTTGATGCTTGAATTTAAATTCAATCGGGCAAGATGAAACGTTTGCTCTTAATAAATCAATAGAACGCGAGGGCGAGGAATTTAATGTTTCAGTAGTTTTAAGTGGAATACTGGTAAAAATATTTACAAATTCTTGAGCAACTTCTTTACTTGAGTAAATCGTTTTAGTTTTCTTTTTTAAAGTATTATTGAACTCGGTGCGCACTACCGAAAATAATTCCTCATATAATTAATTTACATTGTTTATAATATGACCCGGTATACTGAACTTACTAATTAAGTTATTATTATATATACTTAGATTCCTGGTTGTTATTTTTCTAGATTGTATCAGAATTATTTGTAATGGTGTGTTGGACTTGAAATCAACAGTTTGACCACTGTGATCAGAAGGGATATAATTTACAAAGGCTTTATCTAAGCAAATGCAGCAACAAAAAACATTATCAATACATGTAACAGTATTTGTAGTTACGCGGGTTGGTTCTGAAAACACATTTGACAAATTGAATGATTTAAAGAGACTTGATAATCGACTGTTATTTGAACTATTTTCTAAGATATTAATATTGTAGTCACCACAGTTGATTTTTTACCCGTTGCAAGTTTTGCTAGAACATCTTCCATTACTGACTCAAATATGGAGTAAATTTTGATAATTTGGGGGTCTGTAAACGCACCTGTATCATGCTTATCCAGCTCAACACAGGATAATTCAATGTTATGTTCAACCGACAGATCAACTATATCTTTACGAGTCTTAGATTTAATAGAATTTTTAACTAAGATTAGTGAAACCCCACGCAGCACAGATTTTCGGATAAACCAACTACCCACACTATAATTTTATAATTAATTAGCATCACATAATACTTAGCCACGAGCTATTTCAGCTATTGCATAATAATATATCATTATATAGATCATTTTCATTAAGAAGTAAACTATTCAAACGAAATTACTGTAGGTGTCGTAGCCAATAAACAAGACAACATTATTACACCAGTGTTAACCGCAGTAACTAACTAAGCGAATGCGGCCAGAAATTCGGGGAATTCTAGTCATGCGTACCGAAAATGCGAAAGGTATATAATAATATATCTTACAACAATGGACCGAGTTACAAACAACGCGAAGACGGTCTTGCAAAACGGATAGCTTTAGAACCTCTTCTACAAATTGTGACTAGAGACCACTAAAATGTACAAACAAACAGCGCCACAGGGCCAATCCTAGTTAGTTATTAATATTTATGAACATCTGTCGTCATTATTTCAGTCCGAAATCTCCATTTTGTACATAGATATTGTCTCTGTAAGATATGAAACGGTTTGGAAGTAAATACACTTAAGAATTTCGAAATTGATTACAAAACAATCTATTTTTTGCTGGCGAAAACGAAACAGACCCTCTGTTCCCAGTTAAGAAAGTTATTTCTCGTCGATCAGTCAAAAAGTTTTGTTCTTTATTTTTACTTGTTTTTTAATATTTTTCTCTGTTTTTTCCCCGTTGTTTCCTTGTCAAATGTATATTTATTGGAGGTCAGCTGGCGGAAACGTTTCTTTTAGCGGGTTTCCAATGGAACCGCGGTTGCGTAAATCACGATTTACGTTGTTACATTATTTTGTGTCGACTAAAATTTGCAAGTTATTGTATTTTTTTGGGGCTATTTTAATATTTCAGCTGCGAAAGCTATTTAATCCGGTATCTATCCGCATCCGGCTCGATAAAGCAGTAAATTTTAATATTCTATTTATAAAATATCTAGTTTTGATCGAGTCACGTAATATTTATGGGAAGATGGTTAGGTTTTTGAAAAAGAAGAAGTCGCATCTGTAGTTTCCGTGATTTCAACATGTTCTGCTACAATGTTATCTTGAATTCTTATAATTAGAGGAAACTATTTCGGTGAAACAATAATTTCTGAAGAAATCCAGCGTCAGGAATTTTGTGACAAGCATTTCGCTAATTTGGAAACCTGTTAGTCCATACGCCGTTAGAGATAAAAATAAACACTTAGGGCCCAAAATTGTTTATGGTTTTAACTATAGAATGTTCTATTTAGTAAATTTCAAATTAGTATTACCAGTTTTCTTCTTCTCGCTTTACTGGTCTTTCTGCTCGGTACTTCATAATTTTTCCCAACAATGATCGTTTAAACTTCCTTTCTCACGAGTTAAAACTAGGTTTCAGTATTCACCTACCCTGTCACTCTCTATTATATTCACAAATTAATGGAAACAATATTTCTGAAGCAAGGAACCTAAGTGAAGACATACTTTGCCTAATTTCCGCCTCATCAAATATTCAAGACAAGAGGGCGCAGTTGCGAAGATACCTAACACTTTTCAATCATCGATTTTTGCTTTAGTGTCTCCTTGAAGATCTTTTGCTTGTCTCTCCAAAGTTAAGAAGGCTTATATTATGTGTTGAAGACTGCAAATTGTTACAATAAATTGTTTTAGAAAAAGTCTGAGACTGATTCATAGTTACTTATTATTTGCATTCTATGCCTATCTTATGAGAAAAATACTTAATTCACTATAGTAGATGAAACTACTTCTGTTAGGGCCACTGCAGCTGCTGTGGATACCTTTTTTTCGTTTTCACCAATCTTAGTTTTCCCAAAAGTATTTAGCTCAATGACAATGGGGGCAACTACATACATTTTATCTGATACAATTCCTTGAAAAAAAGCATATATTTTCAAACCATTTTCACGTCCAATTTTAAAGTCTCCTATATTTCGTAGTGGTAACCCACCACTTACCAGCTATAAGGCTATAAGGCTACGTCTACCCTGTGGCATGTTGTGTACAATGTCGGCTACAATCTCCCGTAACGTGTATCTTAGGGCTTATGGCCTCAACTCACACTTAAGCCTCAATTTCCCAGGGTTGCGGTTAACGGTACATAGACCCTCTGCTGCAATTATGATTGTTGTACCTACCTACAGTACCTACATAGGCAGAGTTCAGTTACGTCGGGCTTTTGTTTATTTTTCAGTTATGTTTTTATGAAACCGTTTAGTCATCTTTATGTCCATGAAAATAAAGCATAAACTCATTTTTGGTATTCAGAGAATCAAAACAAAGCTTTTGCCAGGCGAGATGATTTTCTACATTTTCGAATAAAACCATTCATTGTTTTATTAAAACACCACTGTTTAGTGAAGGACGTTTACCGATAAACAAATGCTTGTATTCATGTCCGAACCAATACCAATATTATTGCAAGAGAAATCTGCAGAAAACACAAAAATGGTCCTAACATACGCGACCGATATCTTGGGTAGACAACGAAACATCCAGTAAAGTATGTTTCGATTCAGAGAACAATACAGTTTACTAAGCCAGTGACCACGCATACAAAGAAAATGTTAGCATCTATCTACATATTTTCTCAGAAATGGCTATTGCATTTGGCAACTGAAAAAGAATCGCTTGAACGGGAAAGATAGAAAGATGCTTATTGTTCTTGGAATAAAAATGTACTCTTTTTGAAGATAGGAGATTAGGTATATGACTGAGAATCTACATAGAAGGGAAATAAGCTGTGGAAAACCCGAGATGAAGAAAAAGGATAAACAAAGTGAAACTATAAGATGAGTAGACAGATTCTGTTAAGTAGCGTATGATAAAACGTGGTTTGGCAAGAGTTGGATGATGAATTTGTGAGCATATTTTGTGAATTTCCTTTTACAAGTATATACCAGCAGAGTAGGAAATATGTTTGTCAAAGTCTACAAGGGTAAGAAATATTATCTCGAATAATAGATAAAGTAAAAGCGGAAAATTATGATTATACGTGGTCGTTGGAAACTTGGCCCGTTGTAACAATACACCCAGATTTACTATTATATCTTGAATTATATCTTGGAAGTTCAGCTCTAGTTACAAACCCAAATGATTGCCAAATACCAGTTTCAGTCCATTTAAATGTAGTTCAAGATAAGCACTAGCTACTCTATATTGGCATAACTTGCCATATTGACATTTGCCCATATTTGAGTTTCTAAACTGCGGATCCAAGAGCTGCCACAAATGGACTGCTAGTAATTAATCGTTGGATAATAGTCTGTGAGTAACGTTATCTGTATTTACAAGTTAATTATATAATAATGATGACATTAAATGGCCGCGACTTACAAGTTGTAGGTCGTAGATTGCAACTCAGACAGGCGTTTTAAAAGTATTAAAAAAAAAAATATGCTAAAAATTCTGACTGCAAAAACACAACCGAAAAGAGAAAAACTAGCATATAATTTATAGAATTTTGGTATCACAGGATTCTCTTAATTACTTTTTTTTATTTTCAACTTTTTAGTTTTTTATCATTACCCATTCCAAATTACATTAAAACGTTTTTATACAAATAACATAACATCATGCCTTGTTTCCCCGAAGGGTTGGGCAGAGGTGTACCTATAATACACCCACGTTTCGCCAGTTATGTTTACGTCCCATGTAATAGGGGGCGCGCCTATTGCCATCAACCGGACACAAATCCAGACTCTGGGCTGCTACTGAGAAATTCCAGAAAGAAAAACCCAATGACACTTTGCCCGACCTGGGAATCGAACCCAGGACCTTATGTTCAGCAGTAGCGCTTGCGACCACTAGACCAACGAGGTCATTAAACAGTCATTAAACATTTAATTTATATGTTTTTGTAATCACCTTTTAAAACCCTTAATTCTGAGGGGAAACTCGATAGGTTAGGGAGTCTTTTTTTTAAACATCCGTTTTGGCGCACAAAAATCCGCCATTTTGCGATTTTTTACTATTTTAATATAACCAGTGACACTCGCGCAATTATGACGAATCTAGCGAAACATCATTGATCTAAATCGGTTAAGCGGTTTAGTAGTTACGAGGGAACATAGAGACGGACATACATAGATACATATAGATCAAACACATAACCCTCCTTTTTTGGCTTCGCCGCAGTCGGGTAAAAATTTACATAAATCAAATTTATTCATCGTCAAACTACAACTTTGCGATTACAGCTGACTAAAACAGCTACGATAACAGAACTAAGAAAACAAAACAACTTCACCTATTTGCGATTCAGCGAAACACGTGTAACTTGAGACAAGAAGTCCTTATAATACCTAACCTTGTTTATACTCCAAGTTAACGTAGATCCTCATTACGTGTCCCGCAACTTCGGCATCACAGATATAAAGTCAAGAGAAGTGCAGGTTTTATTAATCGTAAAAGAGTTATAGATGCGAATTCAGGCGATAAATTCTAGCTGGTTAACGATGACGACGATCAAAAGACCAAAATTTCCTAGATCTTTATAGGCCTAATGAAATCCGTCTCCAAAGTCATAAATACTAACATTCTTAGAGATTCGTAGATCCCTTCGGATAGTAAAAGGTAAATTAGAAAAGAAATCAAATCCAAAGATTTGTCAGGAGTTGATTCAGCTCGTTCTGAAATTTTAGCTTCGGGCGAGTCGTTTGCAGGATTAAGACTATGAAAAAACATTTGGAAGATTTGTCTTTCTTGTTAATAAATATCTCGTAAAGTTAAATAACGTCATTTCTTACGGAAGATATTTAAACTTGTAAAGGACAAAAAGGTAATTTCTTTAGCAAACTGATTCTCTTAGGTCGTTTGGCCTAGAGCAATTTGAATTTGATATACCAGTACTTCTAAAAAATTGTATGAGATTCTTGGAATCAAAATATGTTATTTCTAATCATAATACGATTATTTATATCAGAGGATTAAAATAGGCAGAGCGGTAACAAAAATATTATATTTTCAGAGAGGAACGACGTCTTCTTGAATAAAGTAAATCAAGATATAAATAAAAATACGAATAAAAAGATAATAGGATACTTGTTTAATATCAGGTACGGGTCCTTTTGAAAACAATCTAATAACAATAAAACATTGAAGTTGTCTGGACCTAAAGAATGCTAAACGTTTTTCTAGAATAGAGAGCAATATTTTGTATGTACTCTTTTACACGGATCAACTTCTTCATTCTAACATTGATGAAGCATAAATGTACCAACATATTTCTACTTCATTAATTTCGTAAGTAAAGCTAATTTCTAATCTTACACCTACCTAAAACGATTCGGCGTTCGCAATAAGATTTATCTGGTCTAACACAATTAATCTTGATCATTACAGACTAGCTCAGGATTATAGGTTAAAAGGTTTATACTAAAATGTAATTGAAAACCTTTTAAAAGCAAGTTGCAGTTTACCATTAAGCATAAAATAAACAAATAGACACCTGCTAAATGCAATGTATTCCGACGGATGAATTCAATTTCCATTTGCTTTTCAAATGCCATTACCCGGACGATGCATTACCGAAATTCGGCACATTATAGTTCTGTTTCTGAAAAAAATTCATTAAAATGAAACGGACTTAACGTTGACTGTGACTTTAATTGTGAGTATAAAAGAATTAAGGATTAAGCCCAAACGAAAGTTTTTGTGTTCTCTGTCCACCACCGTTGCAAAATACCTACATAGGCATGCAGTTAATAAAATAAACATTTTTATTATTAGAAAACACTTGGATTTATATAACCGCAAAACCTCGTTTTATTTGCATGTTTTACGAATTTTCGTTTTGTTAAAAGTCATAGGAACAAAATTTTGAATTAGGAACTGCAAGTATAAAACATTTCTTATCTTTGTTCTTTGTTTCATCATTGTCAGCTACTGGCATGACAGAAATCTAACCATAAATACTGCTTTCATCGACTGAGTTTTATGTTTAAAGCGCTTCTAGTTATTATAGCTTCAAAACTTGCTTCGCCAGCAATAAATCCGAGTTATAAAATGCGAAGCGAACCCGGACAGTCGAAACTCCTTCCATTTTTTATTATCTGGTAGTATAGTGAATGCCTTTCAGTGGTCCTCTATGAAGAGCCCTTTTTACCATAATGTGCAAGTTTCCTTACAACCACGTTTGTTTCCGTGATGTTTATTTCGTAATGAAATGCTGGCTTACATTTATTTGGTTGGTTTGTTAAAGAGGTATCTCGAAAATTGGTCGTCCCTTTTAAGTGAGCTTATTATTTTTTATTTTCTTCAGGGATGTTGTTTTTCTGAGTTATGCTTGTGTATCCTAGCTAGTGGTTTTAGACGAAAGAAACGAGCGATTATATTAATATTTTGGTTTGCTATTCTAGAGATACTGTCGCTGAATAAAGAGGACAAGGCTTATTTAAAGCTCCACTATAAATAGAATTTACGCAGTCATTTTAAGAAACGTTTCGACATTATTTTATTCCATTGAACATGTTTTAACTTTTGTGTATTATGTATTTTAAAACCAAATTTTGATTTATCTTTTGCATCTGTAGTTTTACATTGCCTAAAACTTATTATTATAAATCAAATCACTCGTACGCGTACCTACAGCACAACAATAAAACAGCCTTATGAAGTTTAACAATAAAGCTGTGCACAGAATGCCATTTGGCAACATTAGTGCAGGTGCCTGCGACACATAATTGCCCATATATTTGCACACTTCTAGTCATAAGTTGGCTGTGTATGCAAAATTAATTTAAAGCAATTTTTTCGAACAAAAAATTTAATGAAAAAATTTCTTGATATTTTTGATGGATAACTGGGAGAGCGTTATTCAAGTATGGGCTTGTAATAAAATGGTTTTTCACAAAAAAAAATATACACCTTTCTTGGTCTGTCTTAGTTTTTATTGCAAAATGTTACTTGCACATGTGACAGGAATTGTACCCAAGCGACAATACATGTTACAATGAGCATAGAAATTCTTGTTTACTTCGAACATTTGTGTACCGAGAAGAACTTTGTAAGCTTGAAACTGCTCAAGTTGGAATCCTTGTCTCACAGAATAGTATTATGAATTTAAATAAAATCAATAAACTTTCAACTTTTCTTCGCAAAACTGCGTTGTTGTGTTCTTGTTTGAATGTTAAGGATATTTTGGCGCTCGAATTACGTTGTTGGAGTGGCGCTGTTGGTAAACATTTGTGCAATTGTTTTGTGAAATGTATTGAAGAAACAAGATGGCGGCGTTAGTTCCGATTTCGGCCACGCGCCAAAAGAACCTTGTAACGATATAAGACATTTCAGCGCTATCTTTGATATCGTAGTTTTGCATAGGTGTTGGTGACCACCCTATCATAGATATATGGTGACAACTCTTTATTAGGTAGGCCATTCTTAAAATAATGTACAACTAAACTTATTCTTTTTCCTTAGAAGGAAGGCACGATCTCATGAATGAATGGTAAATTATTAATACAGGTAGGCGTAGAAAAGGACCTCTCTGAACATTATTCAACGTTAATAAATTATTTGTAGCAGGCCGTTTACATTCAGAGAAACAGTTTTAACATTGTTAGGCTAACATCCTGTCGCGGCCAATTTGCCAATCGTGTACAGACGCCAGCACATTAACCTACTACAATCTGTCAAATTTCTTTAACAGATTTTCAACTTTATCACTAAATCATAAGGTTCAAAGTTGATTGGGAAAATTTGACAGTTTCGGTTAGGTTGACGTGCTGGTGTCTGTACCTACTCACCTATGTATTTTTGAGGTTATTAGTGTAGGTACAGCATAAGACTTTTATTATGAGTCTTTTAAAATCTTGAATTAATGAGGATCGGTAGGTTTGTTTGAATTTATTTTCGATAATATTTCTTTTTAAGTTTTGATTGCCAAAGAAAAGATGTATGGATTGAGTAAGGAATTTTTATAAAAGAAAAGGATGTGAATGATGGCTTGGCGGTTAACAGGGGAGAATGGAATGTGCTGCGCTGACCCAAAGTTTCATGGGACAAAGGCAGGAAGGTGGTGAGAACCAAATGATGAATTAGAATTAACCCAATATACAATTTATCTGTGAGTGCCTCGTTGGTCTTGTGGTCGCAAGCGCTACTGCTGAACATGAGGTCTTAAGTTTGATTCCCAGGTTGAACAAAGTGTTATTGGGTTTTTCCATCTGGAATTTCTCAGTAACAGTCTGGATTTGTGCCTGGTTGATGGCAATAGGCTCGCCTTCTATTACATAGGATTTAGACATTACTGGAGAAATGTGGGTGTACTGTAGGTTCATTCACCTCTGCCCAACCCTTTGTGGAAACAAGGCGTGATGTTATGATATGTATATATATAATTTATCTATCGATTTTGTGTTTAGTTGAGATAACTACGTAAGTTGTACCTACCTATATACGGATGTTCTGCGAAAAAAAAAAATAAGAAAAACCAGCCAAGTGCGTGTCGGACCACGCACAGTATAGGGTTCCGTAGTTGGTATGAATTTATCCCAAGAACAAAATTAACATTGTAGTTAAAAACATGTTCTCCCATACATTCCGACTGTAAATGTAAGTTTGTACGCACAATATTGAGAGACTTGCCAAGTTATTTTAAAACCATAGACTTCTTATAGGTTTTCCTGTAATCTATAAGTATAGAACTATTTTCTGTATTTTTGTCAAAACTTTAGGCTCATTAGTTTCGGAGATAAAGTGGGGGAGTTGTCAATTTTCATCTGTGTTCTTAAATAACTATAAAACTGTTTATTTATACATTATAAAAAAATATGTTTGAAACCCTCACATTAAGCCCTTTCATTTGATATGTCACGCAATTGGCTGTGACAGAGAGACAGACAGACAGACACACTTATGTTCATATAAGGGTACCGTTTTTTCATTCGGACGTACGGAACCCTAAAAAGAAAATACTCGCAAATAACACGAAGCACCTATTTACTACGTTACAGCCAAACCGAGCAAGAATCCAAACAAAGGTATCAAAACAACTGGACCGTTCGAAAAAATCTTCATTTCTTTGTGTACCGAAGGCCAGAATAAATTTACATCTCAGGACCAACATTGTCTGTTTCCGTTACAATTCTGTTTGCTAATCGGACCGTTGATAATACAAAATACCTTTGGAAAGATACAAACTGCTGCATGGATATTTATCGGACGGTACGGGCAATAGAAAGATAAGATTTTTTTTTTGTAGAAGACAAATAGGACACTATTTAGGTTAAATTCATACGCAGTCACTCAATAAGAATTTGACGGCACGGTTGGCGCAGTGGTTAAGCGATTGACTGCTGCTCTGCGTCTCACAGGTTCGATTCCCGCACGGAAAAAATATTTGTATGACCTACAATTAGTTGTTCCGGGTCTGGCTGTTTGTGTATGTGAGTTTAAATGTTTGTAAACGCACCCACAATATAGGAGAAATGCCTAGTGCGGGGCAACGTTTTACAAAAAAAAATAAAAAAATAGAGAATTAGCAACACATTCATCTGTATTTAGAAGCGTTTAATCTTCTTATCTGACCACTTTTTGTAACAGTTCTTACTTCAATGTATGTCTGAAATCGCCAACCCGTCTTGAGCAAGCGTAGTGATCAGTGCTCGTGCCTTCTCTGTATGAGAAGAGGCCTTTGCCTTGCAGTGGAACAATAATAGGCTGGTATTTTTATATTATTTAATTGTAATTGAAAAATCATCGATGAAGATTGTGGTTATAAAATTATGAGTAAAAGTACTTATCTACATTTAGGGAATCTAGTTCCAACTGATATTTTTCCTACTGCACGCGTAGCATGACAACCATAGAAACGGTCTACGGGTTTTGTCGATGGAAGAATAGACAAAATAACAGATTGTGATTGTTTATCTGTCATTTTGCCTATTCTTACGTCGACAAAACCCGTTTCTATTGTGGTCATGCAAAGCGTGTTGTTATCAAGCATGGCTTCCATCTTGAAAACGATTTCGAGCTTTACATCTTGAATTCGATTTCGGACCAAGTAAATTTTTACTGAATGTGGTCAGTAAATAGTTAAGCTAATGGGCTTACCCTAAATTATAGATTAAATAAAGCTATTTACATAAATATGTGGATTTTACACAATAAATAAACTCTTATAAAACCTACTCGAAAACACACTTGTATATTTTTCACTTGAAAAAATAGCAATTTGTTTTCGACATTTCGTTAATATTAAATCACTTTCAACGTTATTTCATGTAGTGCTGAATTACGAAATATTTAAATACTGTCATACCAAATATTGAATAATTTAATAATAATTTTGTTAATAATAAATGTAAACATGTGGGATGTGAACTCAGCGATCATTGTGCCGATAGTCGTATCAGCCAATGGCTTAATTACCAAATAACTTCTCCCGCTCCGGGTGGAGCGGGAGGGCGTGTCAGATTCTTACTGACCCACCCGTGTTCCTTCCATTGCCTGTACGTTGCCAGGGGCCACGGTAATCCTTTCGGACTTTCCCGCGAGACTCGACCAACACCTAAGGAGGCTCTCGTTGGCCAGCTAGATTAAGGGCTTGATTCAGAAAGCGGTACTCCTGGACACGGCTCGCATTGTTAGGAGGTTCCTCTCTCTGGAGCCCTGACCGCCGGTAGCTTGGATACTGTTCCCGATACCGGTGGGCTAATTTTTTTTATATATTTAATTTTTTTTAAATTCTAATTATTAAAAATATAATTTATATGTAAAAAATGAAATAAAGGAAATAATAACCTAAACTAATATTTTATAGAGAAAAGATTTGATTTTTTGTATGTTTGTTTGTTACGCTTTCACGCTTAAAGGTCTGAACAGATTTGGATGAAATTTGGCACATGGGTAGGCCAGGACCTGGGTTAGGACATAGGATACATCCCAATATTACTTTATTCGTACGGGATCGAGACTTATGGGGGTGAAACTGCGGGACGCTGCTAGTTTATAAATAAAAATATTTATAAATTATTTATAATTCAGAAAATCTGAATTGTCAAACCGCATATTTAAATGTAAATGTTTTTAATCTCGTTCCGATAAAATCAAAAACCTTTTTCGCACAAAGGCGTAGCGGATCCACAATTTTTTTTTCAAGTAACAGTGAAATACAATTCACTGTTCTCCATCCCTTCGGCGTTTTATCTATTCAAATATTCCTTTTACAACTACGTAAGTATCAAATATAGACGAACGCAAACGAATATAAAGCTGTCAAACCTCCGTCTAAAAAACTCAATAAGATACCAAAATAAAAATCTTGAGGCAGTATATAAAATAACATGGACTTTGTGAAAAAAAATATAAGTCTAGTGACGTCAACATCAGGTCACGTTCGACCGTCTCTGCTTGTTTTACTAAATAAAAACTGACGCACTTGAAAAACAAAAATACTCTAAAACACGGAGCACCCTAAAAGTCTAAAATTAACATCCCCTTAATAAATATCCCCGTCATTTAAAATGAACTTTGCTTCACTATTCATAAAGTTTATTTTTCTCCGTAGTGCCACGTACGGTGTTAAAGGAGAGGTACGAGAGTGCCCCTGAAGAGGACGAGGTTGCTCACGACGTGTCCGATCTTGAGCACGATGAAGTTGGTAAGTGCTTTTTATTTTTTTAGACCTATTAAGCCACCAGATGCCAGGTACTTGGCAGGAGAAGCTGTTCAGATAGCTATATTTAGATGGCAGTTGTTAAGAGTCAATAGGGCTTACGTCAAGTGAATACGACCTATTTTTATCTCATCACATCTGATTTTAGAAAAAGAAATTTCATTTTTCTGAAAAATATTCTATAATAATAGTTTTGGAGTGATGATAAAGTCCTGACATAATGTGAAAAGCTTTATGTCAGTTTTTGCAACCTAATGACTAAAACAACATGCCTAGTTGAGAATTTTGCTGATAACTTTAACGATGGACTTTGTCTGGCAGACTTAGATAGCAAACGCAACTCGGCAGTAAGTAGTAAGGGCAAGATTCACAGACCGGCTCCTTGACTTTACTTTGGTAAGTAAAGTCAGCGTCTCATACAAATGTGAAATTTACTCGTAACGTTAATGTTAATATTCGTATGAAGCGCTTGCTCACATTTGAATTGAACACTATAAACATATGAATAAGGTTCACATACGTTTGAAACGCTCACTTTACTTATCAAAGTAAAGTAAAGTCAAAGTGTGGTCTGTGAATCTTGCCCTAAGACTCTTTCTTAAGTGACGCGTCTGTTCTTGGTCCTTTAGTCTAAAAATATAAGCGAAATTACGGTCGTAAATATTATCGTTTAATGTCGTGTTTCGGTCACAAAACCACACGAAATTGTTTTTAATACGATCACGTCAGTCATGGTGTGATCACGTGACCCAACAAATAATGCTCTCAAGATAGAAATACGACATTATGACATTTAGATGAAAAGTTCGTTAGGTGGTGTGTAGAGACGCACAGCTAACAAAGGAGTATTAAGACAACCCATGAAAAGGTGCACCAAGGTAAACACTACTGAACGCGATCAAAATCGCGGACACACTAGTTGTAAAAGAAAAACAACTACGTTGAGTTGATGATGCGAGTAAAGCTGAAAAGTCAATACATTTTAATCGTCAACCTAACATTGTTCCAAGCCGAGCTGTGGGTTCCACATCCGCAATCACAAACACGATCCAACTAACACGGACCATCAAAATAATAGCTATACAACAAACTTTTCATGTGAAATACTTAAATAAATGACTATCATCAGGATATTTGGGCTGACCCGAAATTTGGTAGTGGCAAAAGTTTTATAGGGTATTTAACTATACTTAATTAATTAATAATAATATTATTATAATATACATGTATAATATAATATGTTATTTAATTAATATATAATTAATTATTATTAATTAATAATATATTTAATTAATAATAATATTAAAAAGAACGGAACTACCAGTCAATTTTGAAAATTGAGAGCATTAGATAGCTCAATTGTATAGAAAGGTTATTAGGCTGTGTAACATCTGCCGGGGTTGCGGAAAAGTCCGAAAGGGATACCGTGGCCCCTGGCAACGTACAGGCAACGGAAGGAACACGGGTGGGTTTTAGTAAATAAGAGTCTGATACGCCCTCCTGCTCCACCCAGAGCGGGAGAAGTTATTTGATAATTACACACCCAAAAAAAAAGGCTATGTAACATTACGCTAGGACTCTTAGGAGTTGAGCAAAAAGAAATCAGAAATAATGTTAAGCGAAAACGAAGTAATAGCGCGGCCGGGCGATGGGATGCGGCGCGGTGGGTCGGGGGCCGAAATTTGACGCGGGTAAATTCGCGGGTAGAAGCTAGTAGTCAATAAAATTCTACTTTCAGATTGCCCCAAGAAATTCCGTAACGTGTGTGACTTTTACAGCCTTAATATTTACGCGGCTATATACGACGGAGTAATTTCTATCATCATTGCCATCATTTAGTCGGAAGACCTCTACTGCTGAACGCAGGCCTCCCAAAACAATGCCACAAGGATCGATTCTGTGCTTACCATGTTCTTGTACTCCCAGATTATCGTGGCCTGCACTTAGTCGTCGGTCCGCCTTGTGGGGTCGTTTCGTATATTTGTTCATCAGAGTTTATAATATTATCTCTGGGTCAGACTGATCTAGCGTCGTCTGTTCAAATCTTTCCATGTCATCATTATCTTCTTCCTTTGTCCCCATGTTACTGTCGGCACAACTAGTTTTCTTCTTCCATCTTCCCCTATCAGCCTTTACGCTATCATTCACTCCCTTTTCTTTAATTTCCCCTCACACACTCCATCCATCGTTTCCTCAGATCTCTCCATATACGGTAGATTTAAAGTTCGATGTTCCCAACGACCCCTCGAATGGCCCGAGGTGTACGCTGTTTATTGCTAGCCCATAAAGGTGTTGTGCCATAAAGTTTGTAAGGATAATTCACAATGTAAGGTAATCTAAACTGGAGTATAAATTTCGCTGTCAAATGCTATCGTTGTTCACGGTTTTAAGTTTTGAGCTACTGAAGCTAGCTGTGGTTTGCATGTTACATGTAAAGTTTAGAGTAAGTTATTATTGGTGGGGGTGTTTAAAACTTTGCGATCTAGTGAAGTTGCCGTTTTATATGGGATAAGCCATATTTATATGAGAGACATTTTACGAAAATTGTGTAAGTTCAAAGTAAAATCAATTTGATATCCGTCGCAATAGCAAGTATTTTTTAGAAGATGACCATTTCAAACCTTCAGTTTGACGATAAATTGCTAAAGCAGTCATGTTACAGCGCCTTATTCTCATTTGCAAATAACAAGTTCGATAAACGGTGAATTGACGAATTTAAAGACCAAAGAAACCTACAAACAGTCCCAATATTTTAACTTTACTAAACTCTAGACCGATAAAGTCTGTCTTTGCGGCTTTACAGTCAGAAAATTATTACCCAAATACATTTTGGCCTGTTTATTCTAAAGCCCAAGAAGTTGTTTGACAAAATAAAGGGGTTACAAAGCTTTACAGACCAGACATCCCGCTAAAATGAAAAATGAGTTTTAAAACTTTGTTAGGTACTCTTTTGAGAGTACTTGTCACATTATAAAGTAATGTTTCTTCCTTGTATATATTACTAAAAGACGAGGTAATTATGAATGTTAATAAATATCAAGGAAGTTGTCGAGCATTTTATAGTTTTAAGTACCTACCTACGAAGATTATGAGCGTCTTGAAGGTAGTTAAAATATAATATTTTATCAGGCTTCGTGCGTATGAGCACAGATGAATACGGTTTACTCCGCATTTTAGATATGAAGCTACAAGTCCGCGATGGGCTGGACTTGTTGTGTCAATGTCAATTTAATGAGTGCAACGTAGTCAGACAGAAGATCTAAGAATTACACGATAGAAAGAGAGGCAACTTCTAGGTGAATATAACTGTTGGTAATTAGCGCTGTGCGACCTGAATTGCACTTTATTGTGTCGTAGTAAGAGTCGCTTTTTATTTAAATGATTTTGCGTAGTGAACCATCTGTATTTATCTGTGGTATGAGCACTTCGTTATATACCTAAGACTACGTTTAAGTAGCTTCTTTCCGCGACTTTGTCCTCGTGATGTTTCTTGTTTTAACATAAAACATGTGTTCTATGGCACTCGCCAATAGTGTAGCTTTAAATAGTGAATCGAACGGAACGATTTTTTGTAATCGGATCAGTACTTCCAGAGTTTATATCTTACAAATAAATAAACAATTTTACTTCTTTATAACATTTCTTTATATAGATTATAATAATTATAGTTCTTCTGTAAACATATCTGGCGAAATTTGGGTGTACTATAGGTACTGTATACCTCTGCCTAACCCTTTTGGGATTACAGGCGTGATGTTTTGTGTAGGTATGTGTTCTTCTGTGAAGACCAAAACTTAAGATGACAGAAATTGATCCGCATCAATTTCTGTTATCAAATTGGGAATTACTGAACCCGCACGGACACGCACCATGGGAAGGGTAACGTGCGTGTTAGCGCAGATGCGTCAGTGACGGTGCGCCCGATCCACGGCGAGTCGGTAAATTCAAAGGTGCACGAGGTGTGCTCGGTTCCTATAAACTAAAACGAATAGTTTTGCTTACCAATGGTAGCAATATCGATACGATACGATTTGTGTCTACTAATTTTACCTTTGCTACTTCCACATGGAAAGGTCTACTATGCAAAGCTATGAGGTCTTAATTTTTACCAAATAACAGTCCGTAAATTATAGGAATCGGCCATCAGTCGACAGTTGATCAGACGCCGACTGTTAGCTCATTTCATTCGGCTCGCTCAATAGCTCTTTGGAAAATACAGTAAATACACTATAGGTACTTACTTTGCACGCAGCGGAATGTATGTCATTTCGTCAAAACAACAAAAAAAGTACTTACTACTGTTTGATGATTTTACGACTGATATGACTTTACGTAATAACAGGCAAAATTAAACAATGTAGTTCCTTTTTATAGTGTGCCAAAGTATTTTATTGTCATTGATTGACAATAAAAATTGTTTACAATGACGTATTGTGCCCGAGAGCTATTGTCGGACCAGCGAACAATGCGATTTGAAGTATTCCGATGACTTCGGTGTCTCGCTCGGTGAGACAACCTGAATCCGTGTGCGTCCGCAATATCGCGCACCGCGGGAAGGGCCTTAGTGAGCGGTGCGTGGCTATCCGTGGTCGTCCGCCCTGCGGAATGGTGCGCATGCGTCCGGAATATCGCGCACGCGTGGGAAGCCGCCTTTAGAAGTGGACCGCAGTTTGTAATTTGTGTGTAGTTAATTGTTTGCCACATTATATTATGTCAATAGACACAATAGGTAGGTACCTTGATCGGTAAAAACGAGAATAAGAAATATTGTACATCTCTCTCAACCCTAAAGCGCAGGCCACATTGGGAACCAAGCTAACATGTAGCTTTCGCGTGTTTGCATACTTCGTTTCACACCGCGAAGTATAAAAAGCCGCGATAGCTACATGAGTGAAGCTAAACGAACTAAGTTTCGTTTCCAGTGTGGCCTGCGCTTTTGACGTGACTTAAAAAAAAATTGAGCTGAAATAATTAAAATGTCAGCCATGTTTTGCTTCATTTTCCTAGTTAGCGCAATAGTCGGGTCGCCAAATAAGAAAAAAATGCTTGGTCCTTTAATGAGGGTACATCTTTTATTTTATGATTGATTATAATGATTTTTGATATAAATAACCATAATGGGCAATTTAAAATATCGAAAGTCAAAGGTCACGAAAGTCGTTAAAGCTGAACCACCCATTTTATTGCGAATTAAATTAAGGGAAATCGATCCACCCAAATCAAATCTTTGTAGTTAGATATAATATATATATATATGTGTGTAAATCTTTTTAAATTATTATTGTATTAACTAATACAATAATACACACTTCACTCTTACTGTCATTAAATGGAGCTTCCTGAGTCATAGGTACATAACATTGCCAAACAAATCTTCCTTCCTTCACACACAAAATTCTTTACGAAGACCTGCACGGGCACAACTGCACCTTGCTGTTGAACATGGCTTCTCACTTGAACAGCTGCATCTTAAACTCTTTAGCAATCCAAGTGGTGCTAATCCTTTGTTACTTGGAAGTAGAATATGTACCTAGGTACCAAAGAGTGTGTTTTTAAATACCTGTGTTGTTGGAGGCTTTTAATTTTAGGAGGGATTTTCTTATACAACCACACTTTGTATCGAACATCTGTCATATTGCGAAACTTCCTTCTTGTAGCCGTGGCAAAATGCAATGAATTTTGTGCACTCTGTTATACATTGTTGCATTAAATGCTTAAGTTCTACACCAGATCTCAGAACATTTATGGCTTTATACTTTCCAATGCCAAAAAGTTGTGAAGTGGCATCACAGCCAGTGAGACAATGTACTGCTTACAGTGTGTCTGGTTGGGTTCCTAAGTTATAAACTAATGCCGCTATATCTGAGAGCCTTTCCTTCTCAACAGCCGGTCTATTCTGTAATAATCTCACGGTGAAAACTTAGGTGAAGTGAACGTGAAGTGAGCTGTCATTCCACTTGCTGCTAGGGACTGACAGCTCACTCTGAGCTCACTTCACCTAAGTTCTCACGGTGAGATGGTTACAGAATACCACTGCAGGCTCCATACACATATCGCATTTAAGTTTCAGCTTTCTGTAAAGTGTACAAACAGCACAAAAAGGTCGGTGTCCTTCCTAACATTAAGTACAACAGCGGCATTTGACCTTCATATAAAACGATGCCATTTGCAAGGATGCGCATGGAACGCAGCAGCATCTTCGTTCCCTCCGTCTTTGAATCCAACTAATTATGAATGGAAAAAGGAAGAAACAACACACTCTTTGGTACCCATTCTACTTCCAAGTAACAAAGAATTGGCGCCACCTGAATAGCTGACAAGTTTAAGATGTAGCTGTTCAAGTGTCGTAGTTGTCTTATAACATCATTTCTCAGCCTCAGGATTCATTATACATTATATATAGAATACTTATTACAAATAAAAAAAAGTATTTTAGTTTGTACTCAAAAACGACTGAATCGATTTTAAAAATTCTTTCACCAGTAGAATGCTATATTATCATTATTACCGAGTAATATAGGCTATAATTTATAAAGATATCACGCGGGCGAAGCCACTGGCGAAAGCTAGTTCACAATAAAATGGGTGGTTCAGCTTTTTGATTCCCGTGACCTTGACCTTCGATAGTTTAAATTGCACAAGGGTTTGCTGCTATTGCTATTTGTATTGCTCTGGCACCCCCCGGATTATGGTGCAGTGTTTCAAATAATTCTAGAATCAACCATAAAATATAAGTCGTATCTTCATTCAAGGTCACATGGCTCGGCGACCCGACTACAAGAAGAAATACTTATTCATTACCACTCATTCGTTTAACACTTAACATTTTTTAAGTACTTACCCGCAAGGCTCTCATATACCTCGAAACTTTATAGCTAATAAATTTTACTCAGTTAAATACAGTACACAGTGAATAGAATGAATTATTTCAGCTCAAACAAGAGAATGTAAAACCTAATAATTTTAATAACCTAGTCTAGTAAATAGTTGGGAATTCTAGTGAAATGGTTATTATAATAGTATAATATCCCCAGGGATTTTGTTGTGGCGCAATTATAGAGTAAAATACACAATAGTTGAATATGTGAGTTATTAAGTTGACCGTAATATTGCTCTTCTGAAAAAACTCATAAATTGTTACACAAAAGCTTTATTTAAAAACTGGTTGGAAATATGTATTTTAAAAGAACAACAAGATAGAATATTGTATGCATTCTTATCTTATAGTTTTTTTTCTGAGCTATATACCCTGTATGTTGCACCTGCCATGTTTTGTCTCTGCAACACCCTAAGGTTGACTGGGAAAATATGCCTCAGGCATTAAGTCCGCCTTCGTAGAGTATTTTTGTACTTGTGCATAAACTTTGAATAAATAAATGAATATTTTTTATTTGATACTAGCTGTGCCCCGCGGTTTCACCCGCATGAGTCTCGAATCCGTGGGAATATTGGAATGAAATGTCCTTCTCCAAGTCATAGTCTACCTATGTGCCAAATTTCATTCAAATACGTTCAGCCGTTTTAGCGTGAAAGCGTAACAAACAAGCAAACAAACAAACTCCCTTTCGCATTTATAATATGACTAGCTTTTGCCCGTGTCTTCGCCCGCGTGGATGTCGGATATCGTCCCACGGGAACGTACTACCGAGAATAAAGTATCCTATATCCTAACCCAAATCATGGCCTATCCGTATATATATATGCCTTTCATCCAAATCCATTCAGCCGTTAAGTAGTGAAAAGGTAACAGACAGACAGCTAATAAATTGTAATAACTTTTGACCCAGTGGACCGATTTTTAATGAAACAAAGACTAAATGTTATCTCAAATACGGACTATTTTCCATCCCTTTAATCTCTATTACTGAAGTATACAAAAATATGTAAATTTAAAAATAATCCCCCATTTTACCCCCTTATATAACTTAGAATTTTCATAAGCCTAACTTAAGAAATGTTGGGTTTCCCATACAAACTTTGATCCCCTATATCCCCCCCTATAGGAATAAGATGCCATCTATCTTTTTGCTAAATTTTGTCGAAATCAGTTTAGTGGTTTAAATGTGAAAAGGTAACATACAGACAGACAGACAGACAGACAAACAGAGATACTTTCTAATTTATAATATTAGTATGGACTAGCTGCGCCCTGCGGTTTCACGAGCGTAAGTCTCGATCCCGTTGAAATATCAGGATAAAAGTACCCTATGTCGTATTCCAGTTCATGGTCTGCCCATGCGCCAAATTTCATCCAAATCCGTTCAGCCGTTTTAGCGTGAAAGCGTAACAAACAAACAAACAAACTTACTTTCAAATTTATAATATTAGTTAGGATTAACCGATGGCAAGAACTATGGGGTTTATTCATAAACGATGGTTAAAGTTAGGGACGTTTAAACGTCAAAAATGTAAGGTTAAACAGTCGCTAATCATTACTTTACTTTAACCACCGTTTATGAATAAAGGGCATACCCCTTTATTCATAAACGGTGGTTTAAAAGTGCCTCAAGCCGTGCCAAAAAAAACAACAATTCAGAAAAAGATCCTCTCACTAACTCCTCTATATTAATCTCAAAATCCTAACAAGAATTATGAGGCAAGCGTAAGATTACAATCAAAATCATCTTCGCTAAGTGTATTATCCGTCATTCAAAGTGTATGAGATGAGACACAAACGAAGAAATTTGCTTAATCCACCCTTAATTTGGACTCTTGCAATCTACGAGGATTTGTTTGGCTCCCGACAGGGCGCTTCTTTGCTTTGTCAGTGTGAAAACGGATTATGGGATAAAAGGTTTTCTTGAGACGAAGCGCTCGTGACGACTCATATTCCAACTCTATTAGTAATGTTGTTAGTTCGGTTTGGAAAAATGAGTTAGGATCTTTGTGAAAATCGGTTCCCTATTTTCTCGGTATTGTTCTATTTTCGTTTTCGCTTAAAGAAAAAGACTGGCGTTTGTTGTACTATGTAATTTGGGTGAAGAAATTAGAGATGAAACGTCCTTAGTTGTGTCTCTGGAAACTAGATTATTGTCTCTCGCTATAATTGGGTGTCTGACATCAGATACAACAGCGTTGTCTTCGAATTTTACACTAACGATATTATCTTTACCTTAATGTATATCTATTTCTCCACCAACCCAACCTACTTGGAAAGATGCCTGGCGGCAGCAACTTAAAACTTACCTCCTGCATTTTCCTTCAAGATCAAAATGGAAATTTTAATATTGTCGGTAAAATTACCAGTATCTCTTAAAGGTGCGGCGTTCCGAGTTTAACTTAGTGCGGAAGGCAATTGCTTTTCTTCTTCCATTGAATTGTTCAACTTGCTGTCTTGAATCGACGTTTATTAAGTTTGGTCTGACAAGAAAAGTTGAACAAAGTAGCAGAAGCAATTTTATTATGTCTTGAACTTCATATTTTATGTTATCGAACTGTTACCTTGAGTTAAGTGTTGTTTTAGTGAATAAGATGTCTTTTTAGGGCATTCCATGTTCGTTTAATTAGTTGTTCCGGGTCTGGCTGTTTGTGTATGTGAGTTTAAATGTTTGTAAACGCACCCACAATACAGGAGAAATTCCTAGTCTGGGGCAGCGTTTAAAAAAAAAATATGTATATATACTTATTTTTATTCTGGAGTTATCAACGGGAAGGTAGCACATATATTGATGTACTACTTGCACTCTTAAATTAAGTATTTAAATATGTTTGTAGCCTTTTATAACAACTACAACAAGAGATATGTAAATTAAAATAATTAGGTATAAGTACTACTCTTATACAAGAAATTTAATGAATACCTCGTAGGCATACACCGACATGTGGAATGTGAGCTCGGCTATCATTGTACCGATTGTCGTAACGGCCACTGGACTGATGGCCGAAAGCCTCGACCAACATCTTTCGAGGCTCTCGTTAGGCGGTTGGATCAAGGGCCTAATTCAGAAGGCAGTACTCCTCGATACGGCTCGCATTGTGAGGAGGTTCCTGTCTCTGCAGCCCTAGCCACCGGTAGCTTGGACCCTGCTCCCGACACCGGCGGAACACTATTTTATATATACACCATAAATTCTTACAGTATTACAAACAAAACGCCTCAGTCCTCTTACATACATTTAAAGGCCAGTATACACATACGCGAATTGAGTTTTGCATCCATTCCTGACTCTTTGTCTATTCACTTCTGCATTGCCATTGACTGAACGATATCTCCATATTTCATTCGGTGTCAATCCCACCCACTGTTTCCCAATATATCAATTTATTTTTTGTTTCTTTGAAGAACCCGTCTCGATATTAAAAAAAATCCTTTTGAGGATAGTTCATCTTTTATATTTGTGAAGTAGAAGAAAATATTGGGTTTACTCAATAAAAGTTCGTTCGTAAATTGTATTCTGATGTCGTGTTTATTGGAAGTTACTTTTGGTTAGATAGTTAATTTTTAACTTTACTAAATCTATTTTTCAATCGGAAATGTATTAAGAAAAAGTAGCACGTTCAATTGTGTTAATTGATTAAAACGAACAAACACAGGTCTGGAAACCGTCAAATATCTCTGATCTCCTAAAAAATCCATTTATTTATTTTATTTAACAGTTTATGTACACACATATAAAGAGACAAGAAAAAGGAACAGAAAAATACGTACAAAGGTGATGCTTATTTCTAAAGAAATCTCTTCCAGCATACCTGCGATAAGAGAGTGGATAAAAAGAGATGTAGACATCGTGTGTAAGAGTAGAAGAGAAAATAAAATACATAAAATAAAAAACATTTAACCATTCACTAATATAAAATATGACCTTCAATATGAGAATATACTTACATACATACTTCTAAAATAAATATCTCTTAAATATATATACTAATAATTATAATTTACCTCCAAAAAGATCTGCCACTCCAATCTACCAATGAGATACTGAACAGAATCCGCCTTTCAGATGAAACCAACGATCGCTGGTGGGGAGAATCAGTGCCTCCAGCGCCAGCAGTAGCTGCAGTGCCACCGCAGCGACCCTCGATGTCCACTAGTCTGAACATCACCAGCATCAACAGAGATGAGCCTTCAGCGTCACCACCAAGACATCATTTACCTAAAGATGGTAAGAAACACTGTATAGTATAAGCATAGTATAATCAGCCTTTTATGTTCCCACTGCTGGGCCACAAACCTCCTTTCTGTGAGAGTGAGAGAGCCGTAATCCACCACGCAGGCCCAGAGCGGGTTGGTGGATGTCCATGTCTTCGAATTTTTGATTCTAGGACATGCCGGTTTCCTCACGATGTTTTATTTCATCGGTTTGAGGGCAGCGGTTAATTAATATATATAATTAATAATAATAGCGGTTAATTAGGGTAATTTCCCACCCAAAAAAAAAAAGGGCAGCGGTAATGAAATAAATTACACAAAGTACAGCGCATGTTTCGGGGATTCGAACCTGACGGAGGTTCGAACCCAAGCAGGCGCTTTACACGACGAGAAACACTGTATGACTTCAATTACGGCATGGTTGGCGTTAGTGGTTAAGCGATTGACTGCTGCGCTGCATGTCGCGGGTTCGATTCCCGCACGGAACAAATATTTGTATGACCTACAAGTAGTTGTTCCGGGTCTGGCTGTTTGTGTATGTGAGTATAAATGTTTGTAAACGCACCCACGATACAGGAGAAATTCCTAGTGTGGGGCAAAGTTTTACTTAAAAAAAAAAAAAAATTGTCATCATCATATTTTCAGCAGGCATCCACTGCTGTGAGAGGCACGTCACAAATCTCATAGATAGGAGGCTGTGTCCCAGCAGTGGCAATGTTATAGGTTGATCATGTTATCCACTTTGGCTTCACCTCATAGATCTCTACAACGATCTGTTGTAGTCTACTGGCATCTGCTACCTTCATTCATTTTATCATCAGCCAAAAATATGTTCTGGTAAATGCGATTCCCAATGGAGATTAATCTACAAATAGAAATCATTTTCCCGATTACATCTGCCTACGTGAAGATATCAATCTCTGTGATTACTTACTCCCAGTGTTAATTAATTTTAAGATTCGCAAATATTATAAGTACCAACCCGCTGAACATGTTATTAATTTTCTTCAATTAATAAAAGTTCAGCGTACCAGCTCAGCGCAGTCATTTGAGACCTAAATAGATACTATGGAATCTTTTGAGTATTGATTTAGTCAAAAAATATTCTTGTTTTTAGTCCGTTTTACAAGGTGTAATTGAAATGACTAAAAACCTCTATAAACAAACAGCTTCTAAAAAAAATCTGCTTCTCCATACATTTATGTTCGCATAACTACAAAATGTATGGAGTAGCTGATTTTTTTCATAATAATGAGTAAATTTTGTTTTTGGCGTAATTACATTAAATTTAGAACAAAAAATTGAAAAATATGCTCTATTATCATTTACCAGGAAGAAAACAGAGGAATAGTTACATATGTTAGAATGGAATGAACTCCAACGACCACGTGACCGCACCGTTTCCCATTTTAATATCACGTTGTGTACCTGTATTAATTATAAATTCACATCTCAAGCAATACTTTTGAAGAGCTAATCTCACTCGAAATAGATACAGCCACAAGACGCAGGTACCTAATATAAATCAATCATGTTCCACTTCCGTCTACAAATAGTTCCTAGTCTAGTTAATACTTAACTACAGTATAATATACTCGTAAATCCCTCTCTCACCCATAATTTTCACGTTTACTACCAATCTCGGGTTTAAGACAATTCTAAGGTAGGTACTGTTTAATCTTCGTTATTCAATCTATTGTGATGCTTAATCCGAGTCTTAAATAAATTTGAAATATAAATTGGCATCTCTCTCTTGGTTTGGGTAGTTTTACTGCGCTCCAAAAAACATTGTTCTCATCATTTTAATGCTCATACATTGATTCCACTGCGCTCCAAGAATTTTAAGCAATAAAATATTTCAATACTTTAATTCCACCGCGCTCCAAGAAGTTTTGAGTAGAGATAGCAAAAAAATAAATTTAGCATGAAACATTATTTTATTAAATATCATAAAAAAAGAAACAAATGCATTTCAAATATGTTTATTCAGTACAAACAACTAATGGTTTGCCTTTTATGCTGACTCTACTCATTTTATTTTGGAGCGCTGTGGAACCATTTTGGTACTTATAATTGTTGAAATAATATAGGAATGCATTTCTGGAGCGCAGTGGAACTACCCTTTGTTTTCTATTAAAAATCTATTTATATCGACATCCTGTGGAGTTCTTTATTAATTACATACTTTTATTACACATACTACATATAATATTATGTAAATACGTTAACAAAATTAGCGGAATGTGGGTGTAGATACACCTCTACCTATCCCCTCGCGGATTACAGTCCTGATGTTATGTTATATATTATTGTAGGTACACTAATTTTGTTAACAGAACTGAAACTCACTTTAAAAGTAGCAGTGAAACCACATCAGCGTTGTTTCGTCACATATTAAATTAGTATTGATTCCTAAGTTAGTCTCAAAGGGGTCACAGAGTAGTGGTAGATCGCGTTTGTGCATAACTTTAACAGAACCAAACTTTATGTTCTTTCATTGTCATGTGAAGAAGATGGAAACTAACAACACATCTAATTTCAATGTATAACGAGGTCATATCGACCGTATCATAATATTGGACAGCAATTCCTACTCAAACTCTATTTTCATTAAGACAACACCATAACAATACCATGCTTCATAATTTATAGCTCTTCCCAACTCTGTGAATTATTCCAAGGCCCTATTGAATACCGCAGGTTGCTTGCCCAAGTTTACATACAGGACTCCGCAATATGCATAATTACCTGCCTTGTCTAAACAACGATAAGTGTTGAGCCAATATTACATTGTTTAGGAAATAGTATACAGGCTTAAAACGGGTTTAATACGCCTTCTCAAACACCAATTATTAATGTCATATTGTTTGCATTAAATCCGCGTTTATTTTCAAAATTAATTCTGATCAGAAATTATGCTGTATGGGTTTATTAAAAGCATTAAAAGCGAAGCAATCAAGCCTAATTACTATAATGAATAATTTTATTAGTTGCAATAACTCGTTATTCAAAGCTAATATTGCTTAAATCAATTATCATAATGCTTCTTTTGTAGTCCTTGTAACATTTTGTATAGCTAAGAAAATAGAATAGCGTTTGTAAGACTGTAATTAATTTGGCCGTAATAATCTACCATTTACTTTAGCGGTGATGACCCTATTAATCTCTAGTTGGAATTCGGGCCTCTTCTGACTTATGGACACAATTTTCACTTAAGAACGCCAAATAGTAAAGAGAATCTTTGAGAACAAAAATACATCAATCAGAGCGTAGATCTGAATTGTCACAACGGAAGCGCTTCTATAGTAAACTAACGCCTTACCCACTTCGTGTGTCGCGCGCTTAAAACGTGATAAATGGTCCAAAGATTTAAAAGTTAGAATACTTTACCGGGGTGCACTGACATGAAATTGATAACTCTTTCTCTTCCACAGATCAATTCGACATCATGTACGTATACATCATAGCTGGCGTCGCTGGTAGCCTTCTCCTATGCATCATCTTGGGCGTCATTCGCTGCGTCATGACCAAACAAGCATCCGACCAGCCAAAAGGCCCAGACGTATCAGCCACCACGGAAATCCCCAACGGATTCAACGACAGCATATCGGAAGTTGACAACGATATTAACATAACTAGTCTATCTGGACCTGTCGACACAGTTGATTCGGGAATCAAGCAAGAGATGCAATACTCCAACGTTGCTCTAAGTCCCAAAATCAATAAGTATGTCGGTCGCCCAGTACCCAATACGTACCCGCACGTGAGCACTAATATGTACGGACAGGTGGCCGAATTCCCTATAGAAATGCCTCTTCGAACTATGCCGCATGGCACGTTAGGGCGCGGAGTTGCGGTCAAAACTCTGCCAAGAGTTCAAATACAAACTGAAACGGACCCTAACACAAGGAGTTTATATCGATATTCCAACGCCCAGTACTACTTCGGGTGACAACAAGACAAAAGCCAGTGTTCGGACGTATCCAGAACTTACTGTTTCTAGTTGAATCGTGTAGTGGAGTGTATATAGTTCACGGACTAACTAGTGAAGTTTGTAATGTTCTACTTTTAAATACGGAAACTGTGATATTAATTGAAAACTTTCCTATTATACTGCAAGCAGTTTTCGAACTGTAGACACAGAAAGACAGTGTGGTTGTTTCTCCATTGTGAATTGAGAGATGGATCGTTGTTAGCAGAACTTTGTTATACTGTGTTGACCTTTGATAACTAAGCATTGTTTTGTATGTCGAACGAATCAGTGTGTTCATTTATGTATTCACATTGTTTCTCGTGGGAGTTGGGCGTAGTTTGGAGCTGTTGTATTATTAATCTGTGTGTTCAGTTATAATGAATTCCTGCATAATGCCAGACTCTATGGACCGCCTTGCCGGAGTATAGTACTTTGGTTTCATGCCAGTTCCTGTCAGGATCGTGCTGAAAAGCAAAAAAAAAAAAAACACAAAAACTTTATTTGTTGTTTAACTCGCTGTATGCATTTATTTTTTGTGCAAATCGCTTTGATAGCACAAAATGTTCCTTCAATTGTATCTTATTTTTCTAGATGCAACTCATCTATTTGTAAATTCAAGTATGTAATAAATAATGTGTATAACCTTTGTTTATATCACTGTCATTGCTAGTTATAGTAACTGTAATATCTCTATGTTGATAGTTTTAATTATTTGTGCCATTTCGTCAATCAAATAGCTACTTATAATAGGTGACAGATGTGCAAACATGGAGTTAATAATAAATTAAATTTTCGTTTTATATCAAAACCAAAAGTGTTTGTTAATTTGTGTTATTGATAATTGCTTTTTGTGTCTACTAGTTACGGAATAAAATAAGAGTTGAAAACGTTGTGAAAATAATTTATGATTGGTTGGTACCTAAATAGTGTTATAGTTTATATTTGATTTTATAATAAAATCTCGACTGTGTTAATTGGGCGAATTATACAAATCAGTTTAATACGGACAAAATAACTTGTCAGCATAAACATTTAAATTCAAATTTTTATGTTTATGTAGAAGATAACTGTACCGCGGGGTAAAAATTTGCAGTAAGTCAAAATCGGAATGAGATTCCATACTTTGATCATAACAAACAAAAAGTCCACACTCACAAAACCCCAAGTTCTAAATCTACAAGTATCCCAGATGTGATAAAAAATGATAATATTAATAAACCAAAGAATACAAAAACAATGACTAATACAAGTAGATTCGAGAAATTCTATGATGAAATCACAAACCTAGAATTCACTCATGCAAATACAGACTCGAACAATAAGGCTAGTTAATTGCTCGTCGGATACGGCACGGTTACTAGCTTTGACAACGAGCTGTAAACTCCTAACGCGAATTGTGAGAGAGAGAATTTATGATAATATGTCCAGTTGTCCAGTTACATTAGCCTTGTCACGGCTTTGGTTTGCATTGGCTGGGACACACACGAGCTAAACATGACATTTATAGATGTTAATGAGTCATTATCCTTATGTTTTAGGAGTGGTTTCAAACTGGCAACAAACTTGAATATATAGCCAATGCAGAAATGATGACAAATTCGGTACATTTTTAGTTTCTTCATTCTTGTCAGGTTAAGGATATAGAGATACCATAATGTCTTACAAGAAGATTTTCGCAAAATAATTGGAAGTTTTAGTAATGTTTCTGTATTGTCCAACAAACCAACAAAGAAATCATTTATATCTAAGTCTTACAGAACAAATAACTATTGTCATTTCTTTTATGGTGAGTCATCCAATTATCGAATCGTCGCGAAGTGACATTAAAACATTTAACAAGGTCATAAAATACTCCAATGTACACTCAACTAAGTATGTTATGTGCAGATGCAACGTTGTAACAAGTATTTCTCGATGTGCTAAAGATATCAACTACAATGTCTCAATGATGTCTTTAGACACAAGATACTTTAGTTATATTCTAACCACGTGCTAATAAGACTTGACTAGTACAACGTATCTGTGAACAATTAAGGACACGGAACAGTGTTCGCTTGGATTTAACATGAGATGAGAGACGCCTGCATTTATGTTTGTATATTGCTGCCATTTGATATTTAGTTGTCGGAATATATTTTGGACGATTCACTGTCATAGTATATAACAATATCTCTGCAATGTGTTCGTTTGTGTTGTTGATTTGTTTAGGAAAGATAAAACAAACTTTATGTGTAGTCATTAATCACTACGCGTTTGTACATATTGTCTTAGAAAATTCTTCTATTGTAAATAGTAACTATTGATGGTAACAAATAACCTTTGAACAATTAATACGTGACAAAGATGACGAGAACGTCAAAAAACTAAATAACTAAACTAAACTTTCTTATGCTTTTACAAATATTTCTACTGCCAATAATTCAATAAAAAAATTACTAACTTCCAATTACGAACAGTTCTAAAAGCGAAACTTTTATTAAAAGCTCCAGAAAAGATAATTTCGTCTTCACTATTTCACATACACCTTTTTACCGTGATATCCAATTAAAAACTCGTAAATTGCAACTAGGTTCCGACAACGGCTAGTTTGATGTCACGTCACAAATTAGGCGAGACTCCGATTCTCGTAGCGTGCAAGACTTGGACGTGTTCGCAGACCAATTAATGTTCTCCGTGACTTTAACGACGCCGATGTACCGAATAACTGGATTATTTCTAAGCGGAGATTTGCTACCGTACCAATTCTTGGGTACTCAGCAGGAAATTGCTTTAGCTGTAGTTTCTTCAACTGGAGTTAGATTTGATCGGGATTGAGATTTAGGTTTTCGAGCTTTATTTTTTCGTGCGGTGCGAAAGTATGCTTAATTAGCTGTTCGGTTCATGATTGAGTTTTGGTGTCAGTAACTTCATTAACCACTGACCCGTCCGAATTTGACAGCTACCCCACCCTTGACCGTCCACTCGAGCGATCGGAATTTCCCCGCTTTGTTATCCTAAAATATTATCCTCCTTCTGCTTCGTCGTGTCGATATGATTCCTTTTTTTTATGATTTTCGACTAGTACACGGCCACATCGACAGCATTAGCAGTGGCTTCGAATAGATCTCTCAAAATACAAGTGGAATTATCCTAAAGTTTTTTAATAGCTTTTGGTAGTCATATTTTTGATATATGTATCAAGGTACGTTACGTTAAACAGCCAAGCGGTGGCGAGACTTTATGACATGAAACGTCGTACCTATGACATACTGTTCTAGATTAGAACCATTCGATTGTAAATCCTGTTCTCACTCCATTGCCACGTTCAGCCGGTGCCATATTTTACCACTTTATACGAACGCGTGTCTTCACGACTGCACAACTCATTTTGATAAAAATTGTCACGTTGATCATTGTTTAAGATATATGATATTAAATTTGTTATAAACTGAAAGAAATAATGTGAATACTATATTGTTTTATGATTGTTATAATTACCGCCTAAATTAACACAGTTGAGAAAAAACCAATATTTTCAAAATGACTGACTGTAAAGCCTATCCAGATCACGTTAGTTATTATTTTTAATTGTAAAACTATTAAATATCCGTGTACAGATAACTTTTTATGTCGTACATCGATTTAATAATAAAGTAATGCACATTATGAAACTGTTTTATTTATAAATACCCTACATTAAGAATGTGAAGAAGCCGTAGATAAAGACTGAAGATAATAAAGTAAAATAGTAAAAGTATGCAAATGATTAAAAACTACAAAATGCTTTTGGAATAGCAGACTTAATCAATAACAGCATACACAATTCCTGTGAAAACAATGACATAAGACAAGAAGATGAATACTTACAATATTTAGGATAAAACTTTACATAACAACCGATGGCATCAGTTACGTGCAGTTACTACCGAAGCCCACACAAGTAAGGTATTGAATAATACAATAACCAAACAACACTAGAATTAAATAAATTCAAAGCAATAGCAAATACAAGCAATTTTGACGTTGAGCTATAAACGACAAATGCCCTTGGCGTTGCTTGAGCAGTAACATATATTTATGATGCTTCGTTTGTTACACATGACACTATTTCTATACAAGATACGTAAAGGTTGAGCTGCAAGTCTGATCCAGTGCTCAACGATGAGTTCGATAAACGAGTTATGACCCATAACTTAGTCTCGCAACTCCGCAGTACAAAATACAAAGGTACAGAAGTTCGGCTCCATACAGCGAGCGAAAGTAGGCGCACGCACACATAGACGATTACGTACGGCGATCTCAAACGAATACCAGTTGCGAGTGCGCGTGCACTCGCTGTATGTGAAGCGTGCGTTTTAGCTCGTTGTATGGAGCCTTCCTCCTGTACTCCTGTACTTATCTGTTTTGTAACTGCAGTATGTGCAATATCGGAGATGGTTTGTGTCTCAGAGAGAATTCGCAACCGGGAAACATACTTGTCTTGTATGTAGGAAAATACTTTGTAAGATACTGTAATATCGAACAGTGTATTGTTTCACAAAGGATAGTATTAGAATTTAAGGCTGGAGGCAAAACTTGGTAGTACCTACTTAACTGCAGCTATGTTATATGACGTAGTGAGATCTTGTGATATTTCTGTTTGATGCTTTCTACAAATTCAAAATCGTTCAGTTACTGACTGAATGTTTTGTTCGGGTCTACCCTTTATAGCAGAACTTTTTATGTCATAATATTATTTTGCATAACAGCGCATAGCATAAATTTCATTTCGCAGAAAATCGTTTGGTATACACTCATTTATAATACATTAAAAACGCATAATTTTGTAAGTCAGAATCATCTTTAGGCATAAATTTCATATCCATAATAATTAAAAAGTAGAACCATCATATTACAGAAAGTTCACTGTCAGAATCGTCTTTTGGCATACATACATTTCATACCGATAATCATTAAAAGGTAGAACTATCATATCTCAGAAAGTTTACAGTTAGAATCATCTTTTGGCATACTTAGAACATACTTACGTAGAATGCAAACATGCAAAAAAGCACACACCATGCATGCAGCATGCAAGCAAGCATGCAGCATGCAAGCAAACATGTAGCATGCAAGCAAGCATGCAACATGCAGCAGGCATGGTTTCTGTCACGGCTCCGGCGCTGCGGGGCTCCGGCGGTCCCACGCAAGCTTCTCGTCGCAGATGGTTGTAACGCTCACCACAGCAGCTTCGACTTGCTTATTACAAATGAAATTCTGCCATCTTCTTAATATGCCAAGTGAAATTATTCCAAATAATTGTCGCTCTAAAACTCTAAATAAACGTTATGTGAAACGAAATTATGCGAAATTAAGCTTTGCCATAAGTAATTATGCCAAAAGTTTTTATGCCTTATATATATTAGTTTAAAGAAGATTATGCCAAGTGTGTTATGCCAAATAAATTTCGGAGCATCAAAATTCTGCCAGATAGAGGGAACCCGTTTTTTTCAAGTAAGATTGAGCTTGATATAGAAACGATTGAGTATACCATAGTCAACCTAAAACCTGGCCTGAACAGCAACATCATCAGTAAGGAAAGAGTTAGTTATGAAGTTAATAACCTACACATTTCCCTATAACCTACCCATAACCTACCTAGTTCACATTTCGGACGTTATTAACACGTCCGAAATGTGAACTAGGTAGGTAAAAAAAAAATACAACTGCCCTGCCAAAAAACTTGTATTTTACTTTTTAAGTAAAAAACAAGTTGTATTAGTTAAAATTAAACAGATAAATAAAATTGTTATTGCTGTCGCGGGACCGTTGTGTCGTTGTGTGGAACACTTTTTAATCTAAGAGGTCCCCCGACTGCAATGACAATTTTATTTATCTGTTTAGTTTTAACTAACATAACTTGTTTTTTTACTTTTTAGTTCGTTTTTTGGCAGGGCAGTTGTGTTTTTTTAATTTTTGTAATTATTTACTTTTATTTTAAAACATGTCATGTTAGGTGGCTTTAATTTTTATTTTTAAGCACTAATGGCGTGGGTATAAAATGTTTGTCTGCCATATACACCTTGCCTATGTAAAATGTATGCAATAAATGATTATAGTTTTAGAATGTGCTCATCAAGGCATTCTATTGGATACCCACCCATATTGTAATAAATGGAAGTTTTTTTTTACCCATTTGAATATGCAGCCATACTGCCGCCATATTGATTTTTTAAATAAAAAATATAGCCTATGTCACTTGGGATGATTCTCGGGATTCTAACGATACCCCAAATCTGTTCAGGCATATTAAAAGTTATGATGGAACAAAGAAACTCAGAATCTCACATACTACATACATGAACCCTGAAAACATTACACTTTTTTTCGGGCAGTCGTCAATTATAAAACATTTATATCAGACTACAATGATCCTTACAAACTAAGATATTGTTTATAGTATAAAAAAGTGGTACTAGTCAGCGGGAGCGACGGAACACCACGCCTTGCGGCCAAGTCTTCTTTCATGAATCATCTGTCTTTCATGACGAAGAGCAGATAACAATTCGGTACTCGCACCACGAGCGTTAATTTCACAACTCGTCCATGTCAATGAGATGAGTCTGCAACTCTGCATGCCAGATATGAGTACAATTATAACAAACTGACGCAATGTTTGAAATTGCGGAAATTGTTGGCACTTGCATCGGTTTTCTCAACTTTAGCCAGTATTTTTAGCCAGACTTTGCTCCACTTTGGAAATGCCAGTAGGTACTCATTCTGATCAATTAACATCGGATGTGGTTGAAGCAAACCGTTTCCTCTCTTTTCAAACGGTTCTTAAATCTGCATGACCTACATTCTTTGTTCTAGGCCACTAGTAAAACCGAGGAAATAACACTTTAGCAAGTTTATATTTGAAGTCTTTTAACTTTGGCTGAAACTATACTGTTTGGAACATTCAAGACTCTGCTTAATAAGTAGCTAACTGAATAAATCAGTTAGCTACTTATTAAGCAGAGTCTTGAGTGCTTATTTAAAAATCCTTTAGTAAATTATTAACCTCTAATTATTTTCTAACAGCATCTATATCATTCGTATCGAATTCATATTTATAACATTTAAGGACTACTTTATATCAAAGTAATTTCATATAGTAGTTCCCCCCCCGGTCAAGTTTCTTGAAATTTTCTCGATAATTAACCTGCAACTTAATAACTACTCCCACCTTCCTCGCAACACCTTGCTCTTATCGACAAGATAGTGTGGCAGCATCTACATCGCCACATCAAAGACCTGACGTCACACAAAATCTTTACATGCTACAAAATCCTGCATCACGCAATTAGAGTTTATAATATATAACTTCCCCGACATCAATGGTTGGGCAGTACCCGTCTATAGAGGATGAGTGAACTTCACACCCTGCTTCTCGTACCTCTAAATTCCACCCACTTCTTCCTCACAACACCTTGCTCTTATCGACAAGATAGCATGCAGACTCTTTGTTCTGGCTACGGGAAACAGCTTAAAATACACACAAAAGAGTTAGACACAGAAGGTTGGCTCAATAAAATGCGCGAAAATGCACGCACACATTGATACATTTTCCGTACAGCGAGTGCTAGTGCACTCGCGACTGGTATTTGATTGAGGTCGCGGTACGTACGCTTCTAGTCTTTTCAAAAGTATCTGATGGAAATGTAAATAAATGGATCAGAAAACGTACCTTTGGATACCAATAATTGGTAGTGCTACTTACAAATTGAGTACTTTAATTTGATTATATTTGAATACTTACCAAAAATTCTAATATAAAAACACCCTATATTTTTTTTTATTTGACAATAATTATTGAGGTTAAGTTTATAACTTCGATTTTCGTCAATATTTTTTTAATTACAATTCATAATGTTATAAAACAACAATTGTTGGAAAAAGTGGTAAGATATAAAGTTGAAACTTTCTAAATACAGATGAATGTGCTACTAATTAAAAACCCTTTAGTGAGTGATTGCGCAAGAATTTAACCTGAACAGGGTTTGTTTACACTTTAGCAAATACGTTTGGAACAGACCATATGTGTGGGTGCACCTGTCGTATGGAGCCGACCTTCTGAACCTTTCTATTTTATATACAAAGCTTCTTTCACACTCATAAATCATTTGGTCACCGCTATCTTAATTTATAGCTGCATTTTGCAAGCGTGAAATTAAAATTAAGCAAGCATTTGTTCTCGATTTTGGGCTTAGTATCTTTGTCTTTGTGATTTATTATCTGTGGCGTATGATCGTATGTGTGTAGAGTTGAATATTTGTTTAGATGTTATCATTTGAAAAAAATACGAAATTTTAAGCAATTTTTTTATTATTTTAGATGCTTTTTAGACGTTTCAACAATATTAAAAACGTTGGTCCTTACCGATCTCTACTGATTTTTGGCAAGTTTTTATTTTTGCCTTTGTATTAGGTTTTAACCCCAAACGAGACACAAAGTCACTTACATGAGAACAATGCTTATTGAATTATGTTCTGAAAGTGGGCAACGTTGCAAATAGTTATTACTGTTTTGATTAATTTGGCAATATTACGATATGGAAATATGGAATGTGGCTAACTAGCAAACTACAATATTAATAATGAATTGCAATTATAACACTGAATTTGATGTTGTAACCGTTTTAGGTGTAAAAAAGGCATTTGGAAAGTTTCCAAATATTTTTTTTACAACTAATATAAATATTTGGTGTTATGATATTAATTATTGCATTTCGAAAATCAATATTTTAGTTCAATAGTTAGCCACTTTTCATATTTGACAGCTATTTGCGACGTTGCCAACTTTTAGGATAAACGCTCTTAAAATAAATTATAAAATAATATAAAATCCGACACAGACGTCACGGTAGCAATTATGATACACCCATCCAGTGCATTCGGCTTTTAGGGTTTTGTGATTAAATATTCAGTTACTTGAGTTTGATGCATTGAACGAATGTAACTTTTTTATACATGATGTTATTTTGTTGTATATTTGTGCTCCTACAAAAGTTATAATTTTTTTGCCAAACTTAGATTTCATCTTCGGTAAAATCAGAAAACTAGCTCGGCGAGTCCTACGTTGGGTTAGTTGTTTTACTACGATAAACTAGTCTGTATGACTATTGTTGAGTACCTTACGAATGAAAATACAATGTATTGTGAATATATAACTGCCTACTGTTCATTATTTTGGTTTGTTCATAGTTTTGCGTGTTGGTGGGTAGTTAAATATAATTAAAATACAATGTATTGTGAATATATAACTGCCTACTGTTCATTATTTTGGTTTGTTCATAGTTTTGCGTGTTGATGGGTAGTTAAATATAATTTTAATTATATTTTTTTATACAACCTGGAGACTCGCTAGCTTCGTCTTATCCGCACTACTATTGGGTAATCTTATATGATCACATTACAGCTAAGTGCGTAGTTTTAATTAAATCAGCTTAAATAATACCAGCCTCAATGCTCGTGCCTTCTCACTCAGATAAGGCACGAGCATTGATCGCTTGCTCAAGACGGGTTGGCGATTTCAGACTTAAATTGACCGTAAGTCCAAGTTTCCTGGCGATGTTTTTCCTTAACCCATGTGTCCAAGATTAACTCAGAAACTACATATGAATTGAAAAAGTCACATTGGTACGCTCATTGGCGGATTAGAACCCGCCATCATATAAGAAATATGGAACCCACAATCACATGCATGAGAGGCGAGGGGTTAACCACTGGGCCATCAAATAAGCCTCATTAAATTCCCCATCGATTGAATATAATGAGGATGTTATAATTATTACTTCATCATTCATCATTGCAGCCGAAAGACGTCCATTGCTGGACATAGGCCTCCTCCAAGCACCGCCACTTCGACCGGTTCTGTGCTTGTCGCATCCAGCAGATTCCTGCGCCCTTCACCAGGTCATCAATCTACCTTGTGTCGGACCTTCCAACGTTATGTCTGCCGGTACGCGGTCGTCACTCCAGAACCTTTCGGCCCCATCGGCCATCTGTTCTGCAAGCAATGTGCCCTGCCCACTGCCACTGTTTGGCAATTTTTCGGGCTATGTCGGTTATCTTGGTTCTCCTACGGATCTCTTCATTTCTGATTCGATCACGTTGGGAAACTCCAAGCATCGCTCTATTAGCATTATTACTTAATCTATTAAAAATTTTGGCAACAGACAACAAAAAAATTTTTTATTGAGTAAAGCCCAACATTGTTTTTCAAAAACGTAGCGGTTTTAATCCAAATGCCTTGTTCCGAGGGCGTTCAAGGAAGTTGTGAAAAAATTCATAAACTTGTTCTTCTTAAAATATATTCATCAATGTGCTTTTGAAGAAAATTCACTCCCTCCCCTCAAATGTTTTGTTTTATTTATTATTCTTCCTGTTTCACATAAAGCCGAAACCTGGTGGTATTGTGTTTTTATCTGATTCCTGTTTACGTAATTTGAATGCAACATAGGTACCTATAAGAAGATGGAAGGAAAATTAAATAATCCTCTTCTAGTTTATAACCGACTTTTAAGTCGTAGATATTTTTTTTGGAATAAGATTATTGGCGGATGACTGTTTTGTTCATGACAGGTTTAAAATCAGTGGTCTTAGTGATACGAGATGCTATGCAGATTTGTGTATTAAGTTACAACATTTAAGGATAAAAATTAAAGCAACAAGTTATCGGATGAGAGGCAATTCCCGCCCCCATTCTAGTCTGTCTCAATCAGAAAAAAAAAAAACTTATCTTTGTATTTGAAAAACATGTTCTCCCATACATCGATATACGTCAAGGTCAATTCTCAAACTGCAAATGTAAGTTTGTAATCACAAAATATTTTTTTTCTTGTGATAAAACTACTAATTAACAATTTTCGGACTTATTCCTTTACTCTTGCTGTCAGTGCTGTGAGACTTCCTGCCAAATTTCATGATTCTAGGTGAATGAGAAGTACCCTGTAGGTTTTGATTTATTTGCGAGTACCAAAATATGTCACATAAATGGCCGTAATTTTTTACGCGTTGCATTTACTTAGAAGCTTGATTTTTTTAGAGCTCCAAAGGCACTATACAGTATCTTAATATATTTGACATTCATTTCAATTTGACGGACGGACAACGAAGTGACTTATAAGGGTTCCATTTTTTTTCTTTTGGTTGGGTACTCTAAAAATAACACGATAAATCTATGGTTATATAATATTACTTAGTGGTAAAATTTGTTTGTTTGTTTGTAAGTTTGTATGTAGGGGGTAATATCCGGAACTATCAGTCGGATTTAAAAAAATATTATTGCATTGGATAGCCAAATTCTTGAGGAAGGTTATAGGCGGATGAAGTTGCAACAATGCTGTTAACATTGTTATTATGGTGACAGACTTAGATAAGATGGTGGTAGCTAGCCAGGCGGACTCAGAACAAGCCCTACCACCAACCAAACCGAGCAGAAAGTTTGCCCCCACTGGGAATCGAACCCGGGACATCTGGGTCTGAGACAGGTGATCTAACAATCGACCTCAGAGGCGGTTATTGACCTGACGGGGTCCGCTAGGAACGATGTCTACCGGGGTCGTGGGAAAGTCCGAAAAGGATACCGTGGCAACTGAAGGAACACGGGTGGATTTTAGTCAATAAGAGTCTGACACGCCCTCCCGCTCCGCCCAGAGCAGGAGAAGTTATTTGATAATTTCCCAAACAAAAAAAAAAGTTGCGGGCAGAAGCTAGTAATTAATTTTACAGAGACGATATGACAACAGTGAAGGCCCTCCTGCAGATAATGATTCAGTGGTCCTTGGTGAGAGTCACTCGGTAACTAGATCATTTACTAGGTTATTTTTAAGGATGTAAGAGTAGGACGTAGGTTGCTGTACTATAAGTATAACCGTGAAGCTTCTTGCCGGCTCCACAGAAGACGACCAATTGGAACCGTGCACCTAGCTTCAGACGTTTCATAATTGCCCATGTAGGTTTATGTGAAATAAAATATTTTGATTTTAATGTACGCTTTTATAATTTCTAAGTGGCGATATCATCGTGGACGTCCGCGTCCACGTCCTGAAAATGTGTGGAAATACGTGCACGTTATAACGTTATTTTGGATGGAAATCTAAAATCGTCTTCATTATATTTACCTACATACATTTTACTTCCCTGTGGTATCTTTATGTCGTGACGTGGACATAGATTACTGCGATAATATCGTCAAGTTATAAATTTAAAAAGCCCACATTAACTTACACACACACTTACATGTGCACACATGCACTTACATTTTGGTCAAGAGCGCCTTTTACTGACTGCCACAGAGGAAATTGCGAATACTTTATTTGACCCAATTAATAAACACAATAACGTTAGATTCCTACTATGTGGTGTAGTAGATACTCATACTTCCTGCTCTAACGTCGTACCTTAGGGAATGAAATTAGTTCACAATAGTCAATGTTTATGAACTTAGATTCTGATTACCTCGACAAATATTCAGAAGGATTTTATATAGTTACCTATTTACCTAGAAAATTGAAGTAAATGCGGAACCTGACGCCCGTTTTAGCAGCGTGTGCCTTGAGATTATTCTATAGCTATATAAAACGTTTACATGACCGCGAATATTATGTATATTTTTATATTTAAATATATATATTTTCCTCAATTCTCGCTATTGCACCTACCACTGTTTGTCTTTGCATCACCCAAAGGTTGGCTCAAAATCTGTTGATAAAATATTCCTAGTTTAATATTAAAATCCTTACCTACCACGAAAATAAGCAAAGCATCTGGCCGGTAACATGAAAGTAACGCAGACACGTGGGAATACACATTAATTATGGAGAGAGCTCGGGCGCTCGAAAACACCCGTTTTAAATACACTGAGTACCTACACTTTATTTTGATTCAGTTTAAAATTTATATATGGATAGTAGTTTTAGGAGATTTTTGACTAAAAGCGGCCATTTGTACCTTTGTAACCTTAGAAACTCAAAGAATACTTGAATATTTAAAATAACATTGATGAATATTTAGTAACTTTCTTTTTCTTTTTTATCATTTACGTATATATTTATACATAATAAGTTGGTGCTAACATAAACTCATTAGAGTTTTACTGTGCATCAATATCGACAACATAATTTAGACAATTAAAACAAACTTAAGTTACAACAACTACTACTTACCACAACTGTACTTACTTACAACTGTTACTTAAGTTAAATCATGTTATAATTAATTCCTCCCATAATAATACAGACTATTTACCTGATATTAATATAATAATTAATTAATTGACAATCATTAAAGAGTGAATGAAATGAAAGTGAATGAAGTGTAAAATGCAATGTGAATTCCGAATCAACCAGTTGATTTCGTTCTCGGGTTCATTCACTGAAGGAAACGGATAATTATGGTGGCGGCTGATAGAGAAACGATTACTTTCAAAAATATAAAAGAAAATATCTCAATATTATGTATTGAGATATTTTGTTTTTTATTTTTGTTGGATTTACTACCGTTGCAAAAGTCGTGTTTTAACTAAAAACACTATTTTGGATTTGGAGATCATTAAACCCATTCATGAATGAGCTCGTGGCTAAGTAATAATAGCCGCAAGTCGATCTATCAGGTTAAGCTATGCTTGGATGGGTGACCATCTTTACATACCGAGACTCCTCCGTGCTTCGGAAAGCACGTTAAGCCGTTGGTCCCGGCTATCATTCGTGGATCTTTGACAGTCGTTACGGGTCGTCAATCGATCAAATCAACTCAGCCTATCGTAGTCCACTGCTGGACATAAGGCTCTCCCAAGCTTACAGCACCCTGTCCTCCGCCTTCCATCCAGTCATCAGCATCAGCATCCAGTCTGTCCCAGCCACTTTCTTAAGGTCGTCGGTCAATCTAGATGGGGGGCGTCCCACGGTACAGCTTTCCGGCTTCTGACGACTTGTAACGGGTTCCCTATCCATTTGCATAAAATTTGAAGACCTAATCTAACTTAGCATAATGTTGTTTGGCATAATTATATTTTCGCATAATATAATTACGCATAACAGCTTACGCATAATTTTTTAAGCATAATTTATCTAACCATAATAATGATTAAGCATAATATTCTAAAGCATACATTTATTAAGCATAAAGTTAAAGCATAAATTTATTAAGCATAAAGTTAAAGCATGCAAGCAAGCATGCAGCATGCAGCATGCAGCATTCAAGCGAGCATGCAACATGCAGCAGGCAGGGTTTCTGTCACGGCTCCGGCGCTGCGGGCCTCCGGCGGCCCCACGCGTGCTAATCGTCGCAGCCGCCTGCTCCTCAGCCCGCGGGCCGCCTCGCCCCTACGCGCCTACGCGATTTTAAATTACACTCTAGGGGTAGGACAAACAAGACTACGTGGAGTCGGTTTTGCAGCAATTCGGTTCTTAGGCCTACTAACGTTATGCGATTCAAATTTATGCCAAAACAAATTAGTCTTTAAGATGATTATGCCAACATAAAACGTATGCCTAAAAAAATGATGCCGAAGTATTATTATGCCAAAACAAATTGTGCCAAAATCGTTATGCCGAAGTATATTAGGGCAAAGAACATTATGCGAAAAGAAGGTATCCCCTTGTAACGACTGTCAAAGATCCACGAATGGCAGCCGGGATCAACGCCTTAACGTGCTTTCCGAAGCACGGAGGGCTATCGGTATATAAAGAGATGGTCACCTATCCACGGACCAACCGCGGCAAGCGTAGCTTAACCTGATCGATCGACCCGTGCGGTTGTTATTACTTAGCCACGAGCCCTACCGCTCCAATCGCTCAAGAACCTAACTAAAAAAGTTAAATTTTTCTTGGAAACTGCACTACTCAATTCACCTAATATAACAAAATATTACGTCATTCAAAACTAAACAGTTATCTCACAAAACAACTAATCAGTTTAAAATAATATTTATTCATATTATAAAACCTATCGCAATTCCAACGCCCATTTTTAGAGGTTACCATCTTTATTCAATTACACCAACGATCATCAAAGAATGGAATAGAAATCGCGAATACCCACTTAACAACGCCATTACCCGAAAATTTAATGCACACCGCCAAATGCGGCGAACGCCGAAATAGAAACACTATACAATGACCGGTAAAATTAAATATTTGGCCGCTCATGGATCGTAATTTTCAATGTGCCACGTTACGTAATAAGCGTTCAATAATGTGATTGTACGTGACCGGGTGGGTTGGTCAGGTAAATTTTCCTGTCCCTCGCAGGAAAGGCGGACCAATAAAAATCATTAAATTGCGGGGTTTAGCTTGACCGGTATTATACCCGGGTACGAGGAACGCAATATGCTAGGACGAACCAGAATCTTTAATGTTGGATCGCATAAAATATTTTTTGCGAATTTCTTATTATTTTCGAGGGTATGCTGGTTAGTTCTGTGATCCGTGTAAGGTTCCAGGTTTAAAAATTTCAATAATTGCATGACTTTTTTTATTTTGTACTTGCAAACACGTAAAAAACATGTAAAAGCATGGCGTTATGCCATTATGTGGGGCATGCAACATTTGATTGAACGGTGATCAGTAGTTATTCTATTTATATCCCATAAAAGCTTTTAGGGTGTCCTGTCAGGATTTGCAGGAAACCATAATAATAAACACACTATGCCCCCCGTCCTTCAGGTTCGTGTATTCACAATTTATATACACAATTTCCGATGGTTATTTTTAAAGAATATTGACATATATTATGAAATTGCGGGTATTCCCGAAACATTTCCTTTCATAGAACGGGCATTAGGTCCATTGATGTTCCAACTAAAAATAAACTTTTATGTACAATATCAATTCTGAGAATATTCTTTATGAATTAATTAATTAATTAATCTGCTTTATTTGATTTTGAGATTTTGACTTAACTACGATCTACCTATTTAAGACATCTTTTCTGAATGTACCTAAGTCAGTTGACAATATAAATACAAAGGTAGTAATAGACGTTCAAGTAAATGTACAAAGAATAACTCACACCATAAAAAGCAATGTCAGTAGACACAAGTGTTTTCAGCAGCTTGCACATCTAACGCTTTTGTATTCAAGCAAAAACATCTTCAAGTACCCACGTAATTCGGGGGCATGCTTGTTACTGAACGAAGGGGGATTAGTGCAGTCCCCTCAGTCCCCCTTAGGACATAATGGTGTGCATGACACTTCCAGCCTTTTTGCCTGGTATAAAGCATTGCATGTTTGAAGATAGGATTCTATTCAAACATGGAATGTGAAATGCAGAGTGGTAGAAAACATTGTTGTAGTTTTCGTTTTACTCTTTTTTTAGTATGCCTGCGACGTTAATAGATTCTCTCCGCTTTTAGTCTGATAGCCAATTAGTTTTAAGTGTCTGGTTGATAACAAGAATATTATTACGGTAAGAGATAACTACCTACTGTAGTTTTCTTTTGTGAAAACGTAGCATTTGCATATTTTAACTATTGAATAAAATTATAAGAAAATAAAATTGTGCACTTTTTATTTATTTGTGAATAAACGTATTTAAAAATACAGTTTTTTGTGTAACATGAAAACTCAACAAGTTGTTAAAAAATAATAAAAGGCTTTTCAATATTATAGAATCACAATGTTTTTCATCGAAACTAGTCACATTATATATATTTTTGTTTTGTTCTCATAAAATTATCATTTCTAACGAAATGCAAGAACTTTGTGCTTGGCTTTATATTTTGTTGTAAGTACTCGTAAGAATTATAAAGTACCTTTGCAACAGAACATTTTACAGATAAAGATGTCTAAGAAATTTAAGTTTATTTTCGCTCAGATAAAGTAAATATTAAAATAGTCAGATAGCAGTACTCACGTCGTTAAATTATTAGCAGTAACAAAACTACCAGCAGTCGTTGACCTCAAAGAAAAACCTCAAATCATTTTTTTTATCGTATTTAGATATCGATACATATCACATCTGCAAAGTTTCGCTACGTAATTTATTTTGGCCCTGTATATCTGAACAATCAATCAGTCATATTTTTTTCATTTATTATTTCATAACAATTTCCGATACAGAGAAGAAGAAAAACAAACAAACTCTTGGCTATATTGTTTTTAGAAAAGTCCAAGAGGTCGATTGGACTCTTTTTCTGCTTTCTGTTATAAATACATTTAATTGAATATTGGAATTAAGAGCGTTTATCCTAAAAGTAGGCAACGTCGCAAATAGCTGTCAAATATTTACCGTTTTTGATTAATTTGGCAATATTATTGTATGGAAATAAAAAATGTGGCTAACTAGCGAATATTAATTATTGCATTTCATATTTAGTTTTAGATGCAAAAAAAGTATTTGGAAACTTTCCAAATGCCTTTTTTACACTCAGAACGGTTACAACATCAAATTCAATGTTATAATTGCAGTTTATTATTAATATTCTAGTTCGCTAGTTAGCCTCATTTCTTATTTCTATACAGTAATATTGCCAAATTAATCAAAACAGCAAAATATTTGACATCTATTTGCGACGTTGCCCAGTTTCAGAATAAACGCTCTTAACATTTGAAAAAACACGCGAAACAATACGCTATTAAACTCGACATTAAGATCACCTTGCATTAAAATATTCAAAAATTCCTACACACAGAAATAAATAAAATCTTTCCACAGCCAAGTCTTCAAGCATATCAGTAATTCGACAGCCCTATCACGTTCCGAAAGGTGTCTGAAGTACAAGACCTTATTCATGAGACGCGTCGTTCTGTTGACCTCTGCGGCAAGATTTGGCAATAAACAGGGACCCTAGTATAATTTGAATGTTTGCTGCCGCAGTGTGTACCTTAATTTCCTTTAATGTTTATGGGGTGGGTTCACACACATGTCATGTCCAAGTTTCAAGTGAACGGGATGTATTAAGCGTGCTTGTTTTGGATGGGGTTATAAACGATTTATGGTTTTGTCGTGTTTAATTATATCTTTATAAGCAGTTGTTAAATTTTGATGATCTTTATCACAATCATACCGATGGGTACTTGGACGTTTATGGATCTTTAATATGTTATCCACATTATTACGTCTGACATGAACATGTTGAACATGTTGGAGGATAACATTTTTTTCCTCATAGCTATAAGAGACTCTTGAGGAAGTCGAATCTTAAGTAAACTTCCGTAATTTCCAAATTGCAGCGAGCAATTCATCAATGCTCTTTTCTTCCGTGTTTGGGAGAGTAAAAAAAAAGAAGTTTATTTCATATATCTCGTTTGGCTTACATTGCCTATCCAGGAGTCTCCATTTAGGCATAGAAAATGCCTGTCGTTGAAGGCTCCACTCTTCCCTTACATTATAAACGTACGAGCACAAACAGGTATATAGAGAAACAGTAAAGAAAAAATTTAAATAAAAAAAACAATCACTCTTTACGAGTGTGTATGTGTGTGTGTGCTGGGGTGTGTGCGTGAGTAAGAGAGAGATTTTGAGTGTACATGAGTGGCTAAATAAGCGAATAACATCACCAATAATATTTATTATTAAGTCACACGTTGCAAAAGTAACTCTTTTTTTATTTTCATATTTTTTTAATCATAAATATATGTATTAGTTTATTTATTTTATTGTATATAATACTAAGTATATAATCCATCTTTTGATGATGACCTTTACCAAGTTAGTAATTTGTGCTAATACACATGTTTTAGCTTGATTAGTAGATACCTAAGACAAAAACTGGTTCAATATAATCTCAGATTAGATTGTTTGTATGTATGTTGCGATCTAAAAAAATATATCACACATATAACATGTAGAAAAAACCCTGTCCGAACCGTGAGGGTGCTGTTAGATATCGTACTGAGAGTCTATTTATGTGGTAATTTACAGGAAAAAAGAAAAAAAAACGTCACTTTTATTTTCAATTAACTTAAATTTAAAAATTAAAAAACTTTAACAAAATATTACTGATTTATTACATGGGGCGCGGGCGGCCTTTGTTTAGCGGATGTCTACTAGTCATAACATATGACCCCTGTGGAAATTTTTTAATGGATTGGGGGTAACTTTGGTATTAAAAAAAATGTGATTTTGAATAGCAGTAAATCTTTATTTTCAATAATAATAAGATTTTTTATTACTTTTAAGTAATGTTATTGCAGTACCTATGTACCCATTTCGGATGGGACAGTTTTTTTTACATTTATTGTATTATGAGCTAGTAACATGAGCTACCGACTTCCACGCGAACGAAGTTGCGGGCAGAAGCTAGTTGTGTACATAAAATGTGTAATGACCAAACAAAAAGCATACTAGAATCATGTATTACATCAAAGAACTCATTATGCAATTCCATTTGTGGTTAAAAAACTACTCGGTAGTCATTTGTCACCGTCCGCTTTCCCCTTAACTCTTTTTAATTTTAGTACCCACTAACATCGTCCGCAAAGAATTCAATTAATTTTACATTAATGAATTCAAATGACTGTAGTAAAACTTTTGTCTAAAAGACCACTTGTATTTCAAGCAGAGGTGTTAACTTATGCTTTTTAATTTAAGGGTCTTCCTCAGCAATTCTTTGCCTCTGGAGAGCTATTAAGTGAATTGTTCATTTTAAGAAGGCACCTGGGTCTCGGTTTTTGGCTATGTGCCCGAACTAGGTGGGGTGTTGTATTTTTTTTGGATTTGCTGTTAGTGGCATGTAAGCTTCTAGTAGTGTGTTTGTTAATTCATAATCATTTCGAATGGAGTGCATTGTCTTGTTGCCTTACTTTTAGTTTTTCAATTGTTTTGTTTCTGACAGCGAAAGATGATTTTATTTTTATACTGGCAGTTGCTAGTACATCGGCTTAATTTCCAGGAAATAACTTGTGTAGCTTATAAAGCTGCTGTTGTGCTGCTGGGTTTATTGATTCTCGCTCCCGCAGTTTTTTAAGCAAAGGAATCAATGAACTACCTATAAAATGGCGAAAGTGTATAGATAACAATAATGGTAAATTGTAAATTGATTATATATATATAATTTCATTTTATTTAAATCGTTTTGCTTTTTCTATAAAAAACGCAAATTTCTTAAGTAAGGACGTAATATTACTCGCTTGTTGAGCCAAAACTTAGGTACAGTATCGCTCTTTGGGCCGTAAGATCCATGGCGAGAATTCCACAGTGGGTATCGTGTAAGGGGTACTTAAGAACTACATACATTTTTTTTTTGAACTATGGCTTCTCGCAGGTGACCACTAAGGTCATGGCTGCTTAGCTGGACTTTCCTGTGGCTGCCTTTAGCTTCTACACTAAGAGCCTCCAGCCAGGAGCATATAAACTATTCTAAATTAAAACTAGGCGAGCGCTCGCTAAGGGCACCCCCTGTGTGGTACAAACTTCGGCTTTTTCGAAACACTTGAGGAAAGAAATAAGCGGGAAGCTACAAGGTGTAAGGACTTACGATATAATACAACCGTATTTGAAAGTAGTTATTTATGCTGCAAGTTATCATTTTTTTTTTTTTTTTTTTTTTTATAAAAACTTTGCCCCACTCTAGGAATTTCTCCTGTGTCGTGGGTGCGTTTACAAACATTTAAACTCACATACACAAACAGCCAGACCCGGAACAACTAATTGTAGGTCATACAAATATTATAATAAACTAACTATTTAAAACTTAATATTTAACCATTTATGCACACACATACTCGTATAAACAGACAAGAAGAAGTTAAGGGGAAAAAAACTACTTGTAGAATTAAAGTCCATTTATTTATAAACACACAGTAAAATAGATAGGAACAGCAGTTTATAAGAATAGGCAGAAGTCATTTCTGATGGAAAAGTGCTATTATATACTTGATGTGTACCTATATCTAGGGCACTCTTATGATTGTTATCTTTTTTATTGACATTATATGTATGTACTTTTTTTAATTGAAATTTCACAGAACATTCAATAGAATTTTATTTTTGATATAACAGTCATGTATCCATATTTATTTTTTATTAATACATTTCGATACAATGTGAAAATTGTTCATGAAATAATAAAAATAAAAAACAACATAATGGAATTTTTTATCAAAAAGTTCTATTCGTTCACTATTGTCTCATGTATTCCATAGGAAGTACCAAACGCCAACTCTATCACAAACATTTGATCAAACATTCGACCCATAAGTGCACCAAACTTCACCAAAAGAAAAACAGTCCCCAAACTTAGTTGAAGCATATTCTCCACTACGTTATTCAACATGTCATTGTGCTTTTTGTAAGGAAATGGGGTCGCGTTACGATCCAGCACCACCTGACGTTTCCTCCAAACTTATTCCTTCTCCAGGAATTTTCAAAGTGCCTCGAATGCTTGTGACAACTGGTTTTTCGCCGTCGAGGTCTGCGACAACGTTAAATGAATTTAATGCTCTTAAAAATATGAGCTTTGCAGGTTTTTAGATCTCTGAAGACAGTTTTGAGGTATTATGCAAATGCTGTCGGGGTCTCGTGTAACATGATGTTAGTGGAGTTATGTAGAAAGGATTGTGAGACATTAGGTTTTCATACGAACGCAAGGGTGTAAAAAGGATTTTTTCATAACGTTTGGCTGTCACGCCAATTGTCTTTAAATAGTGAGTAAATCATTCGTTTTCATAAACACATAACATCACGCCTGTATTCCCTGAAGGGTTAAGTAGAGGTGTACACCCCAATTCAAACTTAATGGCGGCTCGGAACATGAGGCGAGTCACTGCGCAGTAACGAATTCATGGGTCAGCGGGGGTGAGGGGTGGGGTAATGCGCAGCGAGCAGCGCACTTCCGAGCCGCCATTAAATTTGAAAACTGTACCTATAGTAGACCCACATTTCAACAGTTGCGTATCATTCATTTACCAAGAAACTTATGACACACTTTACAAAAAAATACTTACCAACCCTACCTTATCCAAACAAAACTATCTATATACAAATTCAACTTCTTAGCCCAGCTCAGTAACACGTTACCTCGATAAAATATCAGCTTTAGAAATTGGATGCCTAGCTGCCTACTCGAAATATCACATATACCACTACGTGGGACTTTCAGAAACACCTCTGGCCCCCGGGGAGGTAGTGGATTTAGATTTAGTCAGCAAACATCAATTTACTTGACATTCAAAAGGTTTACTCTGAATTAGGTTTTGGATTTTATGAGTATAGGGATCGTTGGTCTAGATTTGTTTGGCATTTATAGAGAGAGATTTGCTGGGATTGAAAGGCAAAGGCTGGGTTTCAGAAAAAAGACAGTATATCCTAAGTAATTAATTAAAAAGATTACTGTAAAATTTCAACGTAAGAATAAAAATATTTTTCTTGCATTTTTGTATATATACATTTCTTTTTTCAAGTAACAAGGACTCATTGTGTTACTAAACATAAGAACTATGTTAGTTCATTTTATTCTAATTTAAATTTATTTCACCCCATGGGAGATGATACTGCAGTGATTGATGTATATGCAATCGAGCCTGCTAGCGATAATTTTTAGGATATTGTTGGAGCTGGCCCGCACTCTGCGCACCAGGGACGCACACCTCATTCGCATCGTAACGTAAAAGGAATTTATATGTGCGTCCGCGAACATTTTGATGCGCTGCAAAAACGGGACGGCCCCACCAATACCCTGAAAGCGTTGTTGTATTGGACACGAAGGTCGTTGCACGACCTTTGGGTATAACTAGCCCAGAGGTAATGCAAGGCTTGTCATGAGAAACAGGAAAGCCATCATTTTCCTATGATTTCAAGAAATGTCTTTCATATATTTTTATATAATTATGCTCTTCAATTAAATACGAGTATAAATTCTTCCTTACAAGTAATTACCAGTATCTATATTATTAAATATATGGATCTGAATAAGCCCATCCTATTTGGCTAGCTGCCATCATCATACAAAACTGACAGGCTTGACTGCTTACTCAGGATGGCTATTGAATGGTTTGACGTCATAACGAAGGTCGAAGGATAGTTCGATTATAGATAAGGATTATCATAATCGTTGGATAATAAATTCTCATTTGGCTTTTTTGTGTTAGATTGTGAAGGTAGATCGCAGATGGACAGTACAATGATTCGCAGATAAAAGAAGTTATTTATAAGTCGACTCTTCACGTGACCAGAGAGTTGGCCAATTCTTAGGCCAAAGAATCAGCATTGCCATCCAACGTGGTAACGCTGCCAGCCTTTTGGGCACTATTCCCGCTGTCAGCGATACGGACGAAGTTTTTGATGCCCAATGAGGTCTTCCGTTTGGGGTGCTTGGACAGGAAACCTCCCCGTGTGCCTGTGGGCTGGAGTTCCCTTATGGATGCGTCCGGGGGGAAGGCCAGTCTCCGGGACGGTGCACCCTGGGGTACGGGCAATGACTCCCCATTAGGTACTTTATGCCTAAGGGGTCTCGTTGCCCGTATGCCAATATCCTGTCGGAGGAACGCTCTAACGTGTACTCGGAGAGAGCACACGTTGAGCAGCGTTGGAGTGCGGGCTCGGCGTGCACTAACACTGCCGTCGGGCAGGCAGGAGGAAGTCTTTTCTTCTGCCACCGTTGGTCTCGTAGCCCCGAAGAGTGTCAAGGTCATGTCTCTGGCACTTGACGGGGGTCGAGGGTCTTGGCTTAACCGCCCGGGCCGCGAGGAAGAAATCCTCTATAAAAAATTACCCCAAACCTCCAAGCGGCGGCGCACCGTGAGGGAGGTTGCAAGCTTGATTAATGGGTAGCTAAGGAATTAATCGCTAGTGCGAACCGAAAATTTTTGAGTCAATAAAACATGTAATATACTCGTGGGAACAAATATGGGAAAAAATAATAAAACACAACAAAACCAGAAGGAGGGGAGTGATGTGGGGTCGGAGTCCGACGCTGCATCGGGCGCAATGAGCTCTAGCTCGGAGCGCGAAGTGGTGGGGGCTGCTGGGAGGAACCGAAAGTTCTTCCGGAAGCGCTCCAAACCAGGAGAGGGGTCGTCCGCTGACGAGTGGGTCTCGGGCGCAGCCCATAGGTCGAAGATCCACTCTAGTCGGCGGGGTGCGGCCCGGGGAAAAGGTGTAGGTAGAGGGCTCACCACCAAGAAGGCCGGCGAGCCGAGCCAGGCCAGCCCAGCGGAGCTGGAGAGGCCCGCCACGGAGGAGCACCACCCTGTAGGGACCAGCACCGGGGCGGCCCTTACGGAACCCGCAGGTGGTGAGCCGGACGCCGCTGGTGGCTCCAAGTCGGAGCAAGCGGCTAGGTTTGCGGAGGTCGTGGCAGCGGCAATCAAGGGTGTGGCCTTGAAGAGGATCCAGTCCTCCAAAGACAAGGCCATACCCGCGGCCATGGCCTCTATTTTGGCGGCAGCGGAGACCTATGTCCTCAGGCCTCCGTCGGACGGAATGTCCGAAATGCGGGCGGAGGTCGCCCGCTTGACAGCCGCCATGGAGCTTCTCCGAAAGGAGAACGAGGAGCTCCGAGCGGACCTGGCTGGGCTCCGAGGAGCTGGCCCCCGTGAGGTGCCGCAGGGGAAGGAGCAGCATGGGCAGGCACAGCCCATGCCTGCTGAGGACCGGGTCCTGACCCTGGTGCGGCAGGAGATGGCCTCCCTGCGGTCCCGGTTTTCCGCCCTCGAAGCCATCGTTCTGCGCCCCCCCTTGGCGGCGAGAATGCCGGCCTCTGGCCAGCAGAAGGCAACATCGTATGCCGCCACCGCAGCTGCCCCGGCCAAACCAGGTTCGTCGGGGCAGACCAAGACCAAGACCAAGGGTGGGGCGGCTAGTCAGGCGGCGAAGGCCCCGGCCCTGGCGGCGAAGGCCCCGGCCATTGCGGCGAGAGGCACGGACCCAGCGGCGAAACAGCTGCCCCCGCCTCCTAAAGCTACTCCGGCTGATGCCGAATGGCAAGTAGCCGGGGAAAAGAGGACGGCGGGTAAGGCAAAGAGGGCGGCCAAAAGGAAGGAGAGGCGGCAGCGGCGCAAGGAGCGAAGCGTCGCGGCTAGGCTCCGCGCCCCGAAGTCCGCTGCTGTAGTGATAACACTACAGCCAGAGGCGGAAAAGAAGGGCGTGTCCTACCGCGACGTGCTCGCCAAGGTGGGAGCGGCGGTGAACCTTAAGGAGATAGGCGCCGCCGATGGCATCCGGGTGAGGGTCACGGCGACTGGGGCCCGGATGCTGGAGGTCCCCGGTGCGGCAAGCGGTCCGGCCGCTGACGCTCTGGCCGCAAGGCTTAGGGCGTCCCTAAATGCGGACGAGGCCCGAGTGTCCAGGCCCACCAAATGCGCTGATGTGCGTATTCTGGGCTTGGACGACTCAGTGACGGAGGGACAGGTGGTGGCCGCTGTCGTTAGGACTGGGGGGTGCTCTGCCGAGCAGGTGAGGGCAGGCACCATCCGTCCTGACCACACGGGGATGCGAGCCGTTACGGTGAGCTGCCCTGTGTCGGCGGCTAAGAAAATAGCCGGGGAGGGCCAAAGGCTATTGGTGGGCTGGGTTTCCGCGCAGGTCAAACTGCTGGAACCCAGACCTCTGAGGTGCTTCCGCTGCCATGTGGGTAATCACGTGGGAGCTAAATGCACCTCGGAGGTGGACCGCAGCGATCACTGCTACCGCTGTGGTCAGGCCGGTCACAAGGCCGGCTCGTGTGACGCCGCGCCGCACTGCGCTGTATGTGCGGCAGCTGGCAAGCCGGCCAATCACCGGATTGGGAGCAAGGCCTGCGCCCCACCCGCCAAAGCCAAAGGCAAGCCCTCCGCCACCGCCGTCACGGCCGCAACCGCCACCACCGCCGCCGTTGCCGCCTCCACTACCGTCGTTGTCGCCGCCGCAGCCGCCGCGGCAGGGCCCTCACAGGGGGCACGGGAGGGGGCTGAAATGGACTGCCAATAATGGCCCCATTACGCCTCCTCCAGGCGAACATCAACCACTGCGCCGCAGCTCAGGATCTGTTGCTCCAGAGCATGGCGCAGTGGTCGATTAAAATCGCCGTGGTCGCTGAGCCGTACTTTGTCCCGCCCAGGGACGACTGGGTGGAGGACCTGAGCGGCTCAGTGACCCTAATTTCGTCGGCCGCCGCCGGTACTCCGTCCCTCGAGGCTGTTAAGAGAGGACGGGGTTGCGTTGCAGCACGGTTCGGGGAGATTGTTGTGGTAGGGGTATACTTCTCCCCGAGCCGAACTCTTGCCGAGTTCCACAACTCCCTTGCGGAGTTGAGAGTCGTCGTCGTCGGGTTCTGTTCCCTTCCCGTGTTCGTCCTCGGGGACTTCAATGCCAAAAATGTGGCTTGGGGTTCCCGTTATACGGACACACGGGGCAGGATGGTGGAGGACTGGGCTCTTGAGACAGGCCTAGTCGTCCTGAACCGGGGTTCTGTCCCCACGTGTGTGCGGATGCGGGGTGAATCAGTGGTGGACATTTCGTTCGCCAGCCCCGCTCTGTCGCCGCGTGTAATTGACTGGCGCGTCATGGAGGGGGTGGAGACCTATTCCGATCACCGGTACATCCGGTTTGACGTCTCCGCCCAGACCTCGAGTGCGCCGGTCCGACAGGCCCCGAGTGGTCCGCGGTGGGCGTTGAAGCAGCTGGACCGGGAGCTCCTCCTGGAAGCCTCGATCGTGCAGGCCTGGGTGTCATCACCGGACAGGCCTGCTGACATCAACGACGAGGCGGAGTGGTTCCGGGAGGCCATGTCCGAGATATGTGACGTGGCAATGCCCCGGGTCCAGCCTGGACGTGCCTCGCGCCAGGTGTACTGGTGGTCGCAACAGCTGACGACACTACGCAATGCGTGCGTTGCTGCGCGACGCCGGTACACCAGGCACCGCAGGCTCCGTATTCGTCCTCCGGATACGGAAGCCATTCAGGCGGAGCTGTACGAGGGGTACAGAGCGGCGAAGACCGCCCTCCAAGCGGAGATCCTGCGGGCCAGAGGAGTGGCCCGCGAGGAGTCGCTGGAGACTCTGAACAGGGACCCGTGGGGACGCCCATACAAGATGGTGCGGGAGAAACTCCGCCCATGGGCTCCCCCGCTGACGCAGAGTCTCCGGCCGCAGCTTGTGGGGGACGTGGTGAGCGCTCTGTTCCCTTCGAGAGGGGAACATGCCTCCCCGCCCATGGCTCCGCCTACTGCGGTGCCCGATGCGGATCACACCGCCGACGACGACGACGATGCTCCGGAGGTGACCGAGGTAGAGATGAGAGTGGCGGTACGTAGGCTGAATGCCAAAAATACCGCCCCAGGACCCGACGGCTTACCTGGGAAAGCCTGGGTCCTGGCCTTGAAGGCTCTCGGGCCTCGACTAAGAGGGCTCCTAAGCGCATGCTTGGAGAGGGGCCAGTTCCCACTTCGCTGGAAGACGGGGAAACTGGTCCTCATCAAGAAGCCGGGGCGCCCTGCGGACTCTCCGTCCGCTTACCGGCCCATCGTGCTGCTCGATGAGGTGGGCAAGCTCTTTGAAAGAGTCATTGCAGACCGCCTCGTCGGGCGGCTGGTGCGGGAGGGGCCGGATTTAGCGGAGAGCCAGTTTGGTTTCCGCAGGGGGCGCTCTACGGTGGACGCCATCATGCGCGTGCGAGCCCTCACGACGGGGCATGCTGTGGCCCGGGGTGGGGTCGTCTTGGCGGTGTCTCTAGACATCGCCAATGCCTTCAATACCCTGCCCTGGAGTTGCATCAGGGAGGCACTCCGGTATCACCGGATGCCGACCTATCTCTGTCGTGTGGTCGAGGCCTATTTGACGGACAGGGCCGTCATCTACCCCGGTCACCAGGGAGAATGGAACCGGCAAGAGATGTCGTGCGGTGTCCCACAGGGATCGGTCCTGGGGCCGCATCTGTGGGACATCGGATACGACTGGGTGCTGCGCGCCGACCTCCCTAGCGGCGTCAGCGTCGTTTGTTACGCTGACGACACGTTGGTCCTGGCGCAGGGGAGGTCGCACCAGGCGGCGGCTGAATTAGCGACACACGGGGTTGCGACAATCGTGGACAGAATCCGGCAATTGGGACTCGAGGTGGCCCTGCACAAGTCCGAGGCCATGTGTTTTCATGGTCCTCGGAACGCGCCACCGTTGGGGTCCCAAATAACGGTAGGAGGAGTTCACATCGGCGTCGAGTCGACGATGAAGTATCTAGGACTCGTCTTCGACAGCCGGTGGAACTTCGTGGAGCACTTCCGACGTTTGGCTCCCAGACTGGAGCGGGCCGGGGCTGCTTTGAAGCGGCTCCTGCCCAATCTAGGGGGTCCAAACGCCTCCTGCCGGAGGCTATATGCGGGGGTCGTGCGGTCCATGGCCCTTTACGGGGCACCGGTTTGGGCGCGTTCATTGAGGCGGCGGCCAGCCCGCCGGTTGAACGCGTCCCAGAGGGTCATGGCCACCCGGCTGGTCCGGGGATACCGCACGATCTCCGGTGAGGCGGCGAGCCTCCTTGCCGGATTACCGCCATGGGATCTGGAGGCAAAAGCCCTCGCGCATATTTGGGAGTGGCGCGAGGAGGCGAAACGCCGGGGCGTAACTCCGCTGCCGCGAGAAATCGCGGCACAGCGGACAGAGCTCCGGCGGGATCTCATGGCGTCATGGAGAGTGCGATTGTCGCAACCCAGTGCTGGGCACGCCACTATTGCGGCGATAAGTCCCCTCTTTGAGGAGTGGCTAGAGAGGCGCCACGGCGTCCTCACCTTCCGCCTGACGCAGGTCCTCACCGGACATGGTTGTTTCGGGAGGTTCCTGTTTCGCATCAGGCGGGAGGAAACGCCCGGGTGTCATCACTGCGTGGATCGCCCGGAGGACACGGTTGAGCATACGGTGGAGGTCTGTCCGGCTTGGGCAGAGCATCGCCGTGTCCTCGTGGAGGCGATCGGCGGCGGGGATCTCTCGCGTCCGGCCCTAGTCCAGGCCATGGTACGGAGCGAGAGGGCATGGGAGGCCGTCACCTCCTTCTGCGAAGCAGTAATGCTCGCGAAGGAGGAGGCAGAACGCGTGAGGGAGAGGCAAATTTCGCGCCCTCACGCCCCTAGCCGCCGCAGGAGACGCCCTGGGCGTCGGGAATCGCAGGCCGATTCCCGGCCACCGTAGGCGCGGGCTTGCGGACGGTGAGCAATGGGTAGCTCGCCGTCCGATAAGGACCAGGCCCGGGTCGACGGCGCGTTGTGTTCCACGCGCGCCTCAAAGAGATGTCAGCACAACGGAAGGGGTCCGATAGGACCGATGCCTGCCGGGGTTGCGGGAAAGTCCGAAAGGGATACCGTGGCCCCTGGCAACGTAAAGGCAACGGAAGGAACACGGGTGGGTTTTAGTCAGTCAGAGTCTGACACGCCCTCCCGCTCCACCCAGAGCGGGAGAAGTTATTTGATAATTTCCCACCCAAAAAAAAAAAAAAAAGGTCTTCCGTTTATTTTTATTATTTCCTTTACATACTTGTACATAATATATATATTACTTAGTTAGAACTTATTAGGTTTTATAGGTTTGTAGATAAAATCAGTTTAAAATGCTTCTAAACAAGTCTGTTAATACAGAAATTGTCATTTTCCAACTAAGTTCAGCAGCGCAAGCTCTCGATTTGATTGTTTTTGGTACTACACACAAAAATGAATACACTACAGATAACATTTTATAGAACTAAACTTTAGATAATTAAACAATTCCTAAGGGAAGTATATTAATTTGTCCTGTAAAAAATAATTAAATAACAATTTCATTGAAAAAACCCGTTGAAAACCATTTTCCATTACACGCTTAGGTAGCATCTGACCGCATTATTTAATGAGGGTATTTCAGAAAACCCTTATTGTATAACAGTATCTCTCTTTCTCATTCTATTGCCAGTTACCTGCACATAAAATTAAATATCCTTAATATTTAGTGCCATAATAAAATGCGTCGTAAGACCGCCTCTTTTAAAATATTTATCTGTATTACCAGGACTCATACAAGCTCTTATGAATTTTCAGGTGGAAATATTTTCTTTATGAATATTATAGTAACTTTTGACCGAGGTAAGTAGTTTTAAGTATGTCTGTGCACATAACTTTATTTTATGAATTCGGTTTTTGAAATTAATTTACTGAAAAACGATGGTGTAGTTTTTTTCATAGTTCTCTTTTATTTTAAATAGTCTTAAAGAGCAGGTGATTGTTACAATAAATGTGTACAATGCTTTTCAATCCTTGTTTATAATATTTGTACTTACAATATTACGAGTATTATTATAAAACTGTTAGTTAGCTTTTAAAATATGTAAATATTATCTTAGAAATTGAAATTAATAACTTAATTGAGACAAAGAGGAGAGCTAAGTAATAACAGCCGTACGGGTCGATCGATCAAGTTAAGGTACGATTGACGCGGTTGGTCCGTGGATGGGTGACCATCTTTATATATGACCCCTTCGTGCCTCGGAAAGCAAGTAAAGCCGTTGTTCCCGGCTGTAATTTTTTTGTTACGGGTCGTCAGAAAGTCTGACAACCAGTTTTAACCAGGGGGTATCGCGTTACTCAGTAACTGAGTTGTGGAGGTCAGGTAGGATAGGCAGTCGCTCCATGTAAAATACTGGTATTCAGCTGCATCCGGTTAGACTGGAAGCCGTCGAATTAATCGAGAAAAAATATGTCTTTAAAAAGGTATTAAAAAAACAGGTAGGCATACCTATAAACAGGTAGGAAAAAGGAAGCCGTAAGGTTAACTTTGTGATAAAAAATGTGCCAAAATTAGCTGGAAAAACTAAAGAAGAACTTATTGGCTCAGTTTTGACCCTTTCCAAAGGTATAGTACTGTTCCCTAACGAAATCTGACATAAAGGACATTTATATATGTAGAGTGCGGGGAAAAAATGACATTAAAACATAAAAAATTTGATACCAAAAAGGGAAAGTCATTCAATAAAAACATAAGTCCAAGCTATGCTGCATCTTGGTTTTAAGTCCCAAGAAGACACCCCTATCTTTCTGTCTGAGCATCTTACGGTTAAGGGTTCTCGTCTGTATTTCCTTGCCAGAGATCTAATAAAAACTGGAGATTAAAAATATTGCTGAACTGCATATGGCAAAGTATATATAAAAAAGGATGAACAAGCACAAAAAATAACTATAAGAAGTGAAGAACAAATTCATCAACTTATAGTGAAAATATGACTATCTTCAGAGTACTTATGTAGTCATGCATCGTTTATCACGTGCTATCTCTTGTCAGTCTACCATAGCAGTATCTTCGTAGCAATAAGGTACTTATCTAATGTTTATTCTGTTTTTTTTTTTAACTTATTGTAATCCTATTTTACACAAACACTTTATGCTCATTATACACACACCCACATTCAGTCTATACGAACTAAACATACTTTTCAATAATACAAACTCACACAAACAAACAAAACATAAGTTATAATCTACACCATAACACAAAAACAATTTATCAAGCCCAACACAACACATATAAATTTGGAAATATAAACTAAAATATTGGACCAGATTCATAAATATATCAGTTATACAAAAGAACATAATTAAATATAAATATTCGAAATCATTCAATCATTCTTTCATTAAAAAAAACATATACCTTTAGAAATATTAACATAATTAGCTCGTTACTTTCTCTCATGGTTTACTTGTAATATGAACATATTTGATGTGGTATTTACGACTGCCTTGTGATGACCTCAATAATATCTGGTATAATTTATGAGTAATTGCAAACAATCAATGACATAGACAACATTGAAATTTCGAGGACAGTTGAATGTGATCCTTCAAATCTTTCTAATCAAACGTAAAAAAAATATATTTCACTATTATATCTCAGAACATAAGAAGTATGTACTGCAAGTTTGATAATTTCGCCGTTGTGATGTTTACTTTTAAATTCGAAACAGCTGTGATAGTATTAACTGAATATAGATTAAATAAGAACAAACATATACCTCAACTCAGTAATTATCAGTATTTTGTATCAACGCGGCAGATGAATCAAAATGATGGAGTAGTTGTATTCGTTAAAAAAACGTTAAAATCAAAAATCAAGAAATTCAACTAGACCAGGCGACCTGTCTACAATTAGACATACAAGATAACACTCTTCTGTGTATATATCGGTGTCCATGCAACACCAACCTTGATAGTTTTATGGATTTACTCAGTCAGCACTTAGATACGTTACCTACACAATGAAACATAATAATAACGGGAGACATAAATATTAACATTAGAGCGAAAGATGTAGTTTTGTGTCATGATAAAAAAACCAAGTGTCAGCCAACCAAGTCTTAACATGTTGTTGACGTATAGTATTTTACCTGGTCATACATTAACGACCAGAGAACGGAACTGCTTAGACCAATTCATGTTGAGGATTCATAAAAAAAAGACATCAGCGTCAATTGCTGTCTTAAAAACTACAATTACCGATCACTGTACTACATTTTTATCACTTTCCAAAATAAAAAGTAAGGAATCCGCTAATAAAATCACCACGACCATAAACTTACGACTACAAAAACAATTACAAGAAAAAAATGTTGCAGACTTGCTTTTTTGTGATGACTCGAATTTGCTAACAGATAAACTCATTCAAAAACTGATTGATTCTATTAAATACAACACTAACAAAAAAGTTATCGCTAGCAGCAAACGTATAATTAAGCCTTGGATCACCCCAGGATTATTAAAATGTATTCAAAATCGTAATAAATGACAAAAAGCCATCGATCAGATCCGTATAATGACATTTTAAAAATAACCTACAGTCGGTACAGAAATTACTGTAATAATCTCACAACAAAATTTAAAAGAAAATTCGAAAGGGATTTACTTGCTAAATCGGTTACAAAATACGAAAATATAATGGAAAAATATAAAATCAATCACCTACTCAAATGAACCTAAATATCAAAGCACTGAACTATTAAATATCTTACCCTCTCCAACTGCATCAGTAAATTCTGTTAATAACTATTTTGCTAATATTGGAAAGCAATTAGCCCAGCAAATTCCAATTAATAAAACTTCTGGCCGATCTAATATTCCACCTACACAAATTAATTATTTTGTGCTCTTGGACACCGACCCCATGGAAGTAGAAAGTGTTCTGATGAGTTTGAAATCCGACAGTGCTCCAGGATGGGATAATATTCCAACTAAATTCCTAAAATATATACGCAAAAAAATTGTTCCTGTCATAATTCATTTGGTAAATCTCTGTTTTAGAAAAGGTATTTTTCAGACACTAATGAAGCAATCCATTAGTTACTACACCGGTTCACAAGGGAGGGAACGGCAACGATGTCAATAACTATAGACCTATTTCTGTCTTACCAAGTTTATCCAAGGTTTAAGAAAAAAATATTAATATAAGACTCTTACATTATCTTTTTTTTTTAAATATTATCGTCTTCACAATTTGGTTTTAGACAGGGAATATCAATTACTGAGGATGCAGTTACAGCACTCAGCTCGCTGGTAACTGATTATGTCGATTCAAGGAAAAAGTGTCTGGCTGTATTACTTGATCTAAAAAGCCTTTGACACTGTTGCTGTTCCAACCCTTTTGTCCAAGCTAGAAAGAATTGGAATAAGGAGAACCCCTCTTATGTTTTTTAAAGATTATCAATCAAACAGAAGACAGAGAGTTAAGATAGGGACATTGTGGAGGTATCATTTGGCGTGTCTCAAGGATGTGTTTTAGGACCAACACTTTTCTTTATGTACATTAATGACCTATGTACTTAAAAGTAGATAACGCAAAAAAAATCTCTTACGCCGATGAAACTGCCATTGTTTTTATGGAAATAATTGATCCAAGGTTAACTCCTTACGCTAAACGCAACCAAAACCAATCATATACAGTCTGAGTCTTTATAATGTGCACATACTAAAATGAGGGAATCTATGCTTAATTTTATCGACGGCAAAAATATAAAAAACAATCGAAATATTTTTTTATATTTTTTGTGGAATTTTAAAAAATTTTGTTCGCTACTGTGACCCCGGTGTAAACAAAACGGTGTAACTTTTAAACTAAATGATCTATCACGATAAAACAAACTCCATATTGATTGGAAGTAATTAGGCGTCCTTTTACAATGAAAATTGTGGAAAAAAACTAGCCTTGATTGAAAATAAACATGGTTTTTTAGCAAAAATCTGTTTTTTTTTCATCAATTTTTACAATAATCGTAAAAATTCTTAAGAAGACGCCCCATTACCTACCTTTTTTTATTACTTTAAATTAATCTTCATCGTATTCGCTATCCAATGGTAAAAATTGCATATTTATAACTCAAACATAACATTTTCTATCAAGTGTTAAAAGATGGCACTCCGAACGTGCAATTTATTGTTCTCTTAAGGATGGTTTATTTGGGATGATAATGAATACAAAAGAGTTAAATTAAAACCATTTATTATTGTACACAAAACTTAATGCATCAGGTTCTCAAAATGTCCACCTCGTTGTTGTAGGCACAAAGCCACGCAAATTAAAATTTGGTGTGTCGCTCTCCTTATCATTTCGGGATCATTGCGAATATCATTCGCACAGTTTATTATGCGGTCACGCAAATCAGCCTCGCTATTGATGGGGGTACTGTAGACGCGTTGCTTCATGGTCCCCCATAGGAAGTAATCAAGGGGCGTAAAATCGGGTGAACGCGCAGGCCAGCCTACAGGTCCTTGCCGGCCGATCCATTTATCTCGATAATGATCGTTTAAAAATGATCTTACATTTCTAGCGTAATGGGCAGGGCATCCGTCCATCTGCAGAAACATCCTTCGACGTAAAGCCAGTGGTACATCCTCCAATAACTCAGGTAGTTCATTTGTCAATAGACTTAAAAACCTTTCACCGGTCAACGTTCTCGGCAATATGACTGGTCCAATCAACATGTCATCGATAAGACCAGCCCAAACATTTATTGAAAATCTTACTTGAGAAGTCGATGAACGTTTCAGTTTCGGGTTTTCACCCGCACGGCACCATCTGTGTAAATTTCGACAGTTAGTAATACCGTCTCTAGTGAATGTCGCTTCGTCCATCCATAGTATGGTTCTCGGAAAGTTTGGGTTTGCTCTGGTTTTTTTTTGAACCCAAGTGGACATCACACACCTTGGACGCCAGTCTACGTCTTCATGTAGATGTTGCACCCTTTGGTAGTGATAAGGATGCAATCCTTCTTTCTTTGAAGTGCACCACGCTGATTTTTGGGATATTCCGTGACGAAGAGCCTCGTACTTATGGATGGATCAGCAAACAAATCACTCAGTACTGCTTGTTCAATAGCCACATTAATAATTACTTGAGGCGGCTCGCGACGATCTCTACTTGATCCAAGTCCAGTGATCGACAACCCTCTGTGAACTTCCTGGAAGTTGCGGGCAGATGGCACTGGTTGCCTGTTAGGAAACGCAGCTATGTAAGCTGCGCGCGCAGCTCTGGCACTTCCTCGTCCCACTCCATAGTAATAATGAATATCGGCAATGTGTGCCGGGGAGAATTCACTTAAACGCGGCATCATGTAGCAGCGAACAAAAGTTACGAAACTCAGGTAGCAGCGAACGAAAGTAACGAAACACATGTAGAAGCGGCGAATACTTCGGAGCGACTGCCTGTCATAATTCAAGGACCCTGCGGCTAGCTCTACCTCCCCGCACCCCGAACCGCGCACTTTCACAACAAAATTCTCAAAAAAAAAGGTTATCTACCTGCTAAACAATAGAGGGTAGCCATGCGCTGGACCTTTCTTTGGCAGTAGATAAGAAATGTTGGGATTGAGTTAAAAACATGCAATTTTTACCATTAGGTGGCTAATACAATAAAGAACAACTTAAAGTAATAAAAAAGGTAGGAAACAGGGGCGTCTTATTGAGAAATTTTATGACTATTGTAAAAATTGATGAAAAAAAAACAGATTTTTGCTAAAAAGCATGTTTATTTTCAAATCGACGCTGGTTTTTTTACACAATTTTCATTTTAAAAGGACGCCTAATTACTTCCAATCATTATGGAGTTTGTTTTATCGTGATAGATCATTTAGTTTAAAAGTTACACCGTTTTGTTTACACCGGGGTCACAGTAGCGAACAAATTTTTTTAAAATTCCACAAAAAATATAAAAAAATATTTAGATTTTTTTTTATATTTTTGCCATCGATAAAATTAAGCATAGATTCCCTCATTTCAGTATGTGCACATTATAAAGACTCACACTGTATGTTTAACAATTAGAAATCGCTAACAACCAGATCAAGATTTAAATATCGAAATACATTCTTGTAAACGAGCCACAAATTATGCCTGTACATGTCCTATAATTAATAAAATAACACAAACAAAATATTTAGATTTTAGGTGGGAGTATCAACTCAAATGTTGGTCAATTATGAAATTGACCATCATTTGAGTTGATACTCCCACCTCGAACACGTTGCTGATAGAATACGAAAATTGGGATAGATATTTAAATCATTGAGATACGTGGTCCCTGCAAGTATAGCCAAAAAAGTGGGCGCTAAGAGAAATCTTCTAAATGAAATCCACACAGCCCTTGCACAATCTATGATAGTCTACTGTATACCTGTATGGGGTGGGGCAGTGCAATCAAAATTTATTGACGTAGAACGAGCGCAAAGAGGTCTGATAAAAAAATGTATTTTAAGATCCCCTACTGGAAGTCTATATGAGATCAGTGGCCTGCTATCTGTTAGGGAATTATATATCTGTACCTCGATCTTAAAAAAAGCATAAGACACTTATGATAAAAACGTAATATTACAAAGAAGAAAGGATATTATTGCGCAAGTTCCAGAGACTAAAACCAATTTTGCTGCTACACAATATAATAATCAATCAGCACGGTTATATAATAAAATAAACAAAGACATATACATTTACACTGAACATCTTCATAAAGGTAAGAAAATGCTAATAGAATGGTTAAAATCACGCACTTATGCAGATATTGAATTATTGTTACAATAAGTGGAATTTAGTTATACTGGCACCGCCACACCCACACGCACATTCTCCCTCTCACACACATCCACACCAACCACACACCTCTCACAACTCACACACACCACACACACTCGAAAAACCTCACACACCCCTCACACATCACACACTCCACACCCCCACATTAATGTATGCATTCTGTTCAATTTACGTGCGAGCGAGCGTGTTTGAATTTATGATAATTATACTTTATGTAAATGACAATAGCAAAAGCACGCAACACGTGCTCGAGACAAATATATTACTGTAGTTATAACAAAAAATGTAACTCAATAAATTAAAATAAAATAAAATTGTAACTTGTACAAGCTATGGAAGTGCGGATTCTTCTAACACAGCCGTCATCATGCTTAAAAGGAGTCTCCAATCATAAACTAATGTAAACTAGTTGATACAGAAATAAACATTTTGTATTTGTATTTTGTATACCTTTACCTGATACCGTGGATGCGGCTGAAGCAGTCATTTGATATAGGAGATAGCCCTTATAATTATAGCTAAGAGCAACGCTGTAAATTACTTTATTAAACAAAATTTATTCTTCGTTTGAAACTGGCGAAACGAGTAAAAATTCGGTCGGATTAATTTAAAGTACCTACTTATTAATAAAGATACTACTTTATTTCGAATACGTAAAATTTTCAAAAAATTGTGGATGTGGGTTCCTTTTTCAAATGTAGGTTAATTTTACTGGATAAATAAAAACTATGAGAAATGGGGAAGTGGTGAACTGCGGGATAATTGCGTAACATACATAAAACGATAATCTATCGCAACGTCTTTCATTTTGACAGTTCAGCCACGTTCATTGCGTTATTTACGATGGTTAGCAGAAGAATTTTTCAAACCTATGAAGCAATGGAAGTCAAAATTTTACGTGTGTTATGTGTGGATAAAACTCAATACAATACCGACTTTTATTTATCCTATTGTGAGGCAAAAGCCTCTCAACATACCTACACAAAGAGGGAAATCGGATTGGCTCAATTTCGTAGAAAACTAAAATTGCATACTTTTCTTCTATCACAATTTCAGATTAAGCTGATATCAGACTCTTCACTCGACTGAAGGTAAATTTTTCTTTCATTCCACTTTCACACGACATCGACAAAATTATAGGAATGAACGTTCATCTGCTCCTTTCATTTTATTTTTCGATAATTCAGAAGGCACGTGGGGAGGAGCAGTGGTAGCACAGTGGTAGCACAGTGGTAATGGCCCTGACTTACGAGTTGTAGATCGTGGGTTCGAAACTAGGCAGGCGCTTTACTTTGTGTCAAAGCATCGCCGGGAAAAAGGCAAAAAATAAAATGCCTAAAATCACAAATTCGAAGACATGTGACTTCTGCCAACACGCACGCGTATATTACAGCCTCTCACAGAGAGGAGGCCTGTGTTCTAGCAATGGGAACATTACAGGCTTATTATGCATTCAGTAGGCGTGAATGATGCTGATTATTGAAATCCAACATCGTTGGATCGGTTCATTAATGAATTAATTTTTCAATTTTGTTTAATTTTGTGTTGAGTGAAACGTCTGCGTTTCACTTCGAGTGAAAAATGCCAAATAATGTAAAAAAATAACAAAAAGTGAATCGTCTGATATAAGCTTTAGAATCGAAGCGAGTATTCGAGGTTTCCGCCTTGCAGTCCAATCTCACAAACTCACTCTAAAATGTATGTACTAATGAACATTCTTCACGCGCTATTCTTAAATAAAATGTGTAGAATTCTCCAAATAATACAACATTGTTCCAGCGACTTAACATTGAGTTAATATCTTAAAATTTCATTTGGAGCCTTCACTTCAGTCGGTCCTAATAAAAGTAAATGGGTGCGTGCGTAATGTCGGCACCATGAGAAGGTCTAGGGGTTGACTTCGCGCTATATTACGAGCAATACCAGTAGGAGTCTAAGTAGACAAAGTGGTGTGTGGGTTTTGTTTTTGTACATGTGAGTGATTTGCCTGAAAAAGGGCTTCCGGTAAAGAAATAAAACAGTTCAGCAAAAAAACAAAGATTTTTTTTATAGTCCTTGAGTTGATAACATTTTGAATACAGTAAACAAAATAGAAATATGAAGTCCAGACGAGTTGCTAAAATCTTTATCAGTTTTTAAATCCTTTCCTTTATCAAGTCAAGAGACGAAATAACTTTTGAAGCTACGTTTCTGAGGCACTGACGCTACTAGATAAGTACATAGAAAATAACAGGTGTAAAAGACGTGAAGGTGGACGAAGACCTTGTGAGGGCCTTTTTTTTTTTTTGGTTGGGAAATTATCAAATAACTTCTCTCGCTCGGGGTGGAGCGGAAGGGCGAGTCAGACTCTTACTGAATAAAACCCACCCGTGTTCCTTCCGTTGCCTGTACGTTGCCAGGGGCCACGGTATCCCTTTCGGACTTTCCCGCAACCCATCGCATCGGCATCGGTCCTATCGGACCCCTTCATTTGCTGACATCTCTTTGAGGCGCGCGTGGAACACAACGCGCCGTCGACCCAGGCCTGGTCCTTATCGGACGGCGAGCTACCCATTGCTCACCGTCCGCAAACCCGCGACTACGGTGGCCGGGAATCGGCCTGCGATTCCCGACGCCCAGGGCGTCTACTGCGGCGGCTAGGGGCGTGAGGGCGCGAAATTTGCCTCTCGCTCACGCGTTCTGCCTCCTCCTTCGCGAGCATTACTGCTTCGCCGAAGGAGGTGACGGCCTCCCATGCCCTCTCGCTCCGTACCATGGTCTGGACCAGGGCCGGACGCGAGAGATCCCCGCCACCGATCGCCGATCGACGGCTTACCTGAGAAAGCCTGGGTCCTGGCCTTGGAGGCTCTCGGGCCTCGACTAAGGGGGCTCCTCAGCGCATGCTTGGAGAGAGGCCAGTTCCCACTTCACTGGAAGACGGGGAAACTGGTCCTCATCAAGAAGCCGGAGCGCCCTGTGGACTCTCCGTCCGCTTACCGGCCCATCGTGCTGCTCGACGAGGTGGGCAAGCTCTTTGAAAGAGTCATTGCAGACCGCCTCGTCGGGTGGCTGGTGCGGGTGGGGCCGGATTTGGCGGAGAGCCAGTTTGGTTTCCGCAGGGTGCGTTCTACGGTGGACGCCATGCGCGTGCGAGCCCTCACGACGGGGGATGCATTGGCCCAGGGTGGGGTCGTCTTGGCGGTATCTCTAGACATCGCCAATGCCTTCAATACTCTGCCCTGGAGTTGCATCAGGGAGGCACTCCGGTATCACTGGATGCCGACCTACCTCTGTCGTGTGGTCGAGGCTTATTTGACGGACAGGGCCGTCATCTACCCCGGTCACCAGGGAGAGTGGAACCGGTGAGAGATGTCGTGCGGTGTCCCACAAGGTTCGGTTCTGGGGCCGCATCTGTGGAACATCGGATACGACTGGGTGCTGCGCGCCGACCTCCCATAGCGGCGTCAGCGTCGTTTGTTACGCTGACGACACGTTGGTCCTAGCGCAGGGAAGGTCGCACCAGGCGGCGGCCGAACTAGCAACACACGGGGTTGCGAAAATCGTGGACAGAATCCGGCAATTGGGACTCGAGGTGGCCCTGCACAAGTCTGAGGCCATGTGTTTTCATGGTCCTCGGAACGCGCCACCTAGTGAAGGCCTCAGGAATTCGCTAGATGCGAAAAACACATAACCGGTCAAAATGGCGGTGCTTGGGGGAGGCCTATGTCCAGCAGTAGACGTCTTTCGTCTGAAATGATGATGATGAAAAGACGTTTAACGAAGCAAAAAACAATCATTCATTTTAATTGTAAACAGAGTGTCATTCTGTGACATAGTCATTATAATCATACTAAGTAGGTAAAGCAGTAAAGTAGATTCTATCGTGCACGGAGCAAAACTCAAACTCAAAGCGTTTATTTCAACTAAACCAATTTGAGGCACCTTTGAATTATCAAGGGGCCGGTCAGTCAGAAAGATGAAGCTAGTTGCCCATTCCAAAGCGCAGGAGGTACTATAGAAGAACTTCATATCTAAGCAGTTTGAAAACAAAATCCCGTGAACACTATGACCACATCTGTTACCGCCTCGGTTCTATAGCGGTACGGTGTATAGATATGAACTTCTTCGATGGTATAGGTACCATCGAAGAAGTTCATATCCCGTTCATCTACATAGGTGTAGATGAACGGGCAAGAAACAAACGTAGTCAGACCTTAGTACGTTTTAAGATTTGGCAAGATATGGTATAACTTCCAGTGTCTACAAATATCGTACTGACAACTAATATAAAACTCAACGTGCTTGCGGCATTTGAAAACATAAAAGGGATTTAAAAAAGCAGAGTGGTTTGTCGTCTCTAATCGTCTCAAACATGTATAATTAGAAAATAAAAACTAATACTAAACTTATACTAAATCGTATTAAAATATAACATTTTAAAAACTTTTTGAACAGTTTTCAGTTTTTCAGTTTTAAAAATGCATTACATTTTTAAATTGATTAATTAAAAAATAAACCTTTCGCGAACAGAGATTAAAACAAAAGTAAAAAAAAGAAAACGAAATAATTAATAAAGAAAGTTAAAATAAAACGAAATACTTATTTTTCTTTCATTAGGAATAGGGTAAAAGTAAATACATAGTCTTGATTTTTTTGCAGAAAAGAAAACTTTATTTATTATATCAAAGAAAAGGTTTATAATAAATTCAAGCAAACAGTTTCCATCGAGCATAACTATTTAATAGTTAAATCTTTAACAGAATGGTTCAAAGATTTGCCTTCTGTGATCTCATGTAATTAACTTAAACTAATTCAGATAACTCTAAGTACTGAGAACCTTTCGTCTCCTTATACATCCCAAATACAGAAAAGGTCTAAAACTTAGTCTTTATTTTGGCATACCACACGTCTAACAGTACCGATAAAACTAAAAAAAATGAATAACACAGGGAAAATTTTAATTGAAAGAATACTTTCTACATCTGTGATCAGGTTTTGGATTCTTTCATTGGACGTGTAATCGTCCTAAAAGACTAACGTGACACAGAAATCACAGAATTTTGTTATGGGTATACCATACCGTACACTGCATTACATACCTACTACGGACCTGTAGACTATAAATTACCTCGCACATTATGCGATATGCAACTGTGACAGATCGAAGACAAGACCCTGACCTGCATGCGACTGTCATCGGATGTGCGCGTGCACCGTGCGTCTAGACGCTGCGACAAGTGGCGAGAGCGTCTCCCCTAGCCTGTCGTTACGACACTGCAACAGGAACTGAGAGTGCACCTGTGTAACACTCTAGTGCACTATAATACATCTCGCGTCGATGGATAGTGTCCAATGAGATTGGCCATCATAATCGAAATTCGGTCTAGAGGACTATTATTACACAAAAACAAAACTTGCAACAATTGAACTCAAACTTTACACTCCTTTTTGGGCAGTCATGTAATAACCAAACAGCCCGTTCTTTGATCAAGCAAACTTCAAGAATAGACCGGAAAACACTTGGGATCAAAGGCTTAAAACACCACCTCGCCAAATAAAACCGGATTCGATACATAAATAGCTAAAGTAAAAGTAATAAGTAACTATTTGGTTCCAAGAAGAGGCAAGGCAAAGGCACTAAGAGTTTCCGTCGCCGGTTGAACTTACATTGTTAGGGTGGGCACAATGGAAGAACGTAATTTTGGGATTATGGCTGTAGGTGCACTCGACGGATGAAAGGTTAAGCCATCTTTCCCATGTAGCAGGCATGTGTTACCTTTTCGAACTGTAAGTGTACCGAAATAAGTATCCACTTAACCGAGTAAACTGCTAGGTAGAGTTAAGTAGATATCCGAATGTAATGGACTGACCAAGATTATGTCTGGACTTTAAAAGAGACTGTGACCTCTGAGTTTGTTTCTGCCTTTCTTCTCAGAGCAGTCAGATAGGAAACGCCAAACTAATCTAGCAATTTTTTTTTTATCATGACGTGTTAAAGTTATTCCAATATCCTATTTACAGAATAAACAATTTCATGTCACCGATTAAGTTGAAATTTGGTACACATATCAATTTCTGTAACCTAAATACGGAGTTGTTTGAAATAAATGAATTTCGAAAATGGGGGTTACTTTTGGGAAACAAAAAATAAATTAAAAAATTGTTTTGCACACTGTACCGTGTGACCGGACATTTTTAGGGTTCCGTACCCAAAGGTGCCAAACAGAACCCTGTTACTAAGCCTCCACTCTCCGCCTGTCAGCGGGCTATGTCTCATGAACCGTAATGGGTAGGCAGTTGAATTTTCACTGATTACGTATTTCTATCGTCGCTATAACAACAAATAACAAAAATAAATTCAATTCAATTCAAAAAAATCAAAAATTCAAAATATTTTTATTTCATATAAACCTACATGGGGACTTAATGAAACGTCAGAAGCTAGGTGCACGGTTCCAATTGGTTGTTTCCTATGGAGAAGAGCCGGCAAGAAACTCCACGGTTACTCTTTTAAAAATAATGGGCTTTTACAATATTTTCAAATAACAGTGTTATTAGGTATGGGAGGACAGTGTAGGTCTTTCAACAAGTACCAGGTACTTAACAGAATAATGGTGGTCAACAAATCTACAGTCCACTAGGCCTACAGCGTTCTCACATTCACAAAATTGAAAAGAATCTATATAAAGATAAATTAATTAATAAAAACGTATTTTAAACGAAATGACGTGATTGCTATTACAGCTGTATCAAATCTCAATAATTATCATGTCCACAAAAGCCACTAATAAAGAGTTGAAATTAAATTTTAGGTATATAATGTCAAATAATAGGGTGACTATGTCAAGGAAGATTGTAAAAAAAAAAAGGATACATGGTAATTTGGGAGCAGTTAATAGATTCTTACATAATTTGCCGTTAATCAGGTACCAGGGAAGCCACATGTGCAGAAGGAATTATTGCCAAGCTTCCTTGTCTTCAACATAGTCTTTAATTTTATAATATGCTTTCTTAATAAGGACGCGTTTTATGTGGGTTTTGAACTTCCCATCGCTAAGTTCTGTAACCGACTTAGGCAACTTGTTATAAAAGCGGATACTGTTTATAAGAAATGACTTGCTTGTTTTAGTTAATCTAAATTTGGGTATCACAATTTCATGTCTATTACGTGTATTTATATTATGAAAATCGCTTCTTATTTTGAAAAGTCCAAAGTTTTTGCGAACATACAAAATACTTTCTAAGATATAAAGAGAAGGCAGAGTCAGTATATCAACTTCTTTGAATTTGTTTCTAAGGGACTCGCGAGTCCCTTAGAAACGAGTATAGATAGCGCGGATAGCCCTCTTTTGTAAAATGAAAACTGAATCTACATCAGCTGCCGATCCCCGCAGCAAAACGCCATAAGACATAATACTGTGGAAATAAGCAAAGTAAACTAACCTAGCTGTGGCTATATCAGTCAACTGCCTCATTTTTCTTACTGCATATGCAGCTGAACTTAATCTACCTGAAAGAGTTCTAATGTGGGCACTCCATTGCAATTTTGAATCTAAAGTAATACCTTAAAATATTGTTTCCGTTATTGCATCTAATTTTTTGCCATCAAGTTTTAGATTTAGACCCACTTGAGGCACATTTGGTAATGAGGACCTAATACATTTAGTTTTGTTCGCATTAAGTAAAAGATTATTAGCTGCGAACCATTTCGAAAGAACAGCTAGACTATAGTTGACATGTAAGACATCTGTATCTGTGTCAGTGTCGTCAGCAAATAGAAAAGGAAGGTCATTTATATAGACTAGAAATAAGAAAGGGCCAAGAATTGAACCTTGAGGCACGCCCATTTTAACTAGAGACCCCGAGGACGTCGCCCCATTAATATTTACTTTTTGTTGCCTGTTTGATAGATAGGCAAGAACAAGGTCAGCAGCTTGTCCAGGAATTCCGTAGTGGTGTAATTTACAGATCAGTGTATTGTGGTCAACGCAGTCAAACGCTTTTGAGAGATCACAGAAAATGCCAATTGCATACTGGGACTTCTCCCAGGATTCCAAAATGTGACTGATGAGTTTCACTCCTGCGTCAGTCGTCGATCTACCTTTCGTGAAACCAAACTGGTGACTATGTAAAATCCCATTAGAGTTAAAATGTGACAACATCTGTGACAAATCATGCTGGACATGATTTTTTCATATATTTTACTCAAAGCTGGTAGCACAGATATAGGTCTATAATTAGAAGGATCACTCTATAAAGTTAAACTCAAATAAAGTTAAACATTAAAGGGGAGACCCCAAATACAAGAAACGTGTTGTTTTCTGTGTTTTTGCTAAATATTGTACGGTGGTAAAATAAATTAATGAATTAATTAATGAATTTTGAATATGGGGGTCAGTTTTGGGAGACACAAATCAATCATAATAATCGTGACATTATTCAAGTGAAGGGCGCCCGGTGTGGGTCCCCCTGTTGGGTGGTCTCAAGTATACTTCTTTTAAATTTTAAAATAAATAGTTTTAAATTTATTTGATAAAATATATGAAAATTCCCCCCCCCCCCTAACTGCGAAACTACTCAGCTAAAATAACATGGTAAATCTCCCAATATAATGCGTACAAATTAAATTTGCAGTTGGAACGTATGGGAGAACATGTTTTTCAACTATGATGTTAACCCAACAAACAAAAACGTCATATAAGTCTTGACTTATACGACATAAAGTTGGATAGCAGTCTTATAATGATAGTGAGATGACTACTAGGTCCTTTAGACGTCTTTAATTTAACTTATTAGTCGTGCGACGAATATGTCATAATATGCTGGTCTTAGCAACGTTGGTAAGACTTAACTAAACGACGTTATATTACAGTCTTAGCTAAAACGTTTGTACCACAACGCAATAGTCATACTAACGTTAGAGTCCATTAAACGTTTTGAACTGACCAAATTAGGTCTTTGAAAAACCTATAAATGACATTTATATAACGTAGCAGTTGTATAGACGTTTTCACACTGACGTTTATATAACGATCACTATCCTGTTTTACAGCAGTTAATTGAAGACTCTTAAATGACTTGGTTGTTTATTTAATACTCTAATATAACCTATATATTACATGATGTCCGTTTAATGTCATGGCCTGACTTTAATCAAACTTGTAGGCGCATTTAAGTCAGGTTTTGACTTTAAAACGTCTAGGCCGCCATATTTACGGAACGTTTGATTAAATTTACTACGAAAAATGGAAGCAAAAAATTCGTGGAGAAGACTTAAACGTAGTGGAACTTTCAAAAGGAAAGTAAATCGAGATTTCCTTTTATTAAAAAGTACAACGCCAACAACCGTGGCATTAATAACAAAGGTTTTAAATTTATGAGGAACCCTAATAGCTGTCATGGCGTATTGCATGGTCTTGAAATAACCTTAATACGACTTTATGTCTTTATAACGTCGTAAACAGATAAGTGTGTGACAAAAGCAACATGTCCTACATTTTTAGAAATAAACATATTTTTATTAATATAAATATATTAATTTAAACACAAAATTGCGAGGGGGCATGAAAATCTGAAATAGATACACATAGGTATATTGTCATATAACTTTAATACCCAGTTGAACTAAACGGCATGAGAGACAGATACAGTTATTAGCGAGATATATAAATATAAGTTAAATAACACCTTTTAGTTCCTTGTAATTATTTATTTTGCACTCAAATCTCGAAAAAAAACCACAAACACGTGTCACTAACAAGAAAAATGAATAAGTCTTACAGGTGTTGTTCCTTCACTCAAATAAAACGTTTTAGTCATTCAAAAACACCTGTATGACGACAATACAACAAACGAGTCGTTGTAAAGTTATGATGCGACTTCTGCGCGACGAAAGTGGTAATTCCATAACGTTCATACGACTTTTGAATGACGTTAACGAAGTCAGCTTGTGACTTTTGTATGTCCATTATACGACTATGTTGGTTGTATAACTGGGGCCATTTCCGCGTTTAGTAAACGTTATTGTAACGTTAGTGCGACTTAGGTATTATAATATCATGCAATAAGATAACGTTTACTAAACCTTTGAACGACGTTAAATTGTTAGTTGGGAAGTTTGTTCTTGCGATAAATTCAGGACTTCATTGTGCGTGATCCAACACGCACTTGGCCGATTTTTTCAGATCCATCCAGAGAAAATCAAGATTTATGGTCATCGGAGTCTGAAAGGCGATCGACTCTAATAAATCCTAGCTAACAGCTAAAACGAAACTTGAGAACAGAAAGCAAGTTAACAGCACCCTTTATTTCTTTTATAAACGGCTGGAGATGAACAAGAATAAAATATTTTAATGTGTAATAATATTTTATATTTTGTTGTGGCAAAAATCTTTTTAGTGAAGTAATAAAATAAAAACCGGCCAAGTGCGAGTCAAACTCGCACACGAAGGGTTCTGTACCTTATTAAAATCGATAAAAAAAATGCCGAAACAAAGACGTTTCTTGTATGGGGGTCCCCATTAGTAGAATAGAATAGAATCGCTTTATTTCGGACACACAAATATCCATATGGTGTTAGTAACATACACAAAATAACTTATTGCCTAGTGTTAGTAACAATCAACCTCCGCATAAACTGCTGTACAATCGGAGAGCCGAAGCTCTCGGCTAAAGTTTTCAGGATGCTGTTCTGACTGACCCTCAATCTCCTCAGAAGCGACGCAGTTTTTTACGTATACTTGCATAGAAGCCGTCGGTGCGGGCTTGCGCAAACATATTCGACGCGCTACAGTATCGAGGCAACCTCAACAACATCCTGAAAGCATTGTTATATTGGACGCGCAGGACATCCATCGATCTCTTAGTATAATTGACCCATAGATTTTCCGTGTACAAACTTTGGCAGTAAGCCTTAAAAAGTGTTACTTTTACTTGGTCTGAACACCGCGCAAATCTACGGGACAACTTATTGCTCCGGACCGCTAGAGCCCTAGGCTCCCTCTCAATGTCAACATCGTCCCTGAGGTCAGCGACAAGACAATGCCGTAGGTATTTAAAAGTTGACACCCTATTAATTGGTGACCCGTTCATAAGCATCTCGGGTCCCTCTTCACGGCGTTTGCCACTGACCTCAAAGACCATTTATTCACATTGCTCAACATTATATTAATGATCAATGAATAACTTTATTAAATTTGTTGTTATAGCGGCAGTAGAAATAAATACATAATCTGTGAAAATTTTAACTGTCTACCCATTACGGTTTATGAGATACAGCCCGCTGATAGACGGACAGTGGAGACTTTGTATAAGGCCCATGCAAGAAACGTGTTTTTTGCTAATTATTGTACAGAAGTACGGAACCCTTCGTTTGCGAGTCCGATTCGCACTTGGCCGGTTTTTTCATTTTCCGTAGGCAATTTGCAAAAGGCAATTGTCCGGCTAAGCGAAACCAATCAATGTGTTAATCTGCAACATTACTAATTTATGCATACCTACGGATAACATCAAATTGGTGAAAAGGCAAATTATTTAAGGTGCAACCCACTAAATGTGTGGAGATTTCGGTAATAGCAGCTATCCATTTGATCGGCGAGTCTGATACAAATCCGGGCCAGACCGGAACACGCGGTAGGAACGGTTAGCACCGTATTTTGCGGTTCGTGTTACGGCCCCGCCGCCGCCAGGTGGCGCACGGCGGGACTAACTGTAGCCATGCCGCTGCGCCAGCCTATGCTCTTCACGTCGTAAAGGCGCCGCGAGTTTAAAAAAAGAAAGAATAGAAGTCTTTAACAAAATTCGCATGGCGGACGTATCGCTTTTCAGATTATTCAGAAAAATAAAACAGATTCATCAAATACCAGGCCGAGTTCATTATTTTCGAAGATTCACAGCTGCAACAGCCGGAACAGTTCGTCACAAGGAGTGAGCCCACGTGGCACGGACGTAAAAATATCACGGCGGTATTTTATCGCGCACTGGATTTTCAACTCTCGGTGTTGAGCCGAGCGTTGAAAATCAAACGTGTTGGGACGCACTCTCGTCCCACCGCGTTGAAAAAACACACTGTTGGATTTTGAACTCTCGGCGCTAAGCTGAGCGTTAAAAATCCAGGGCACGAAAAAAAATCGCCGAGATTTTATTACGTCCGTCGAACGTGGGCTAAATCTAACGTGCAGAAATACAGTAGTTTTGGTTATATTTTTTACTAGATTTTGCCTACGGTTTCGCCCTCGTGAAGGTCGGAAATTATCGCACGGGAATGTACTACCTGGCCAAAAAGAACCCTATGCTCTCACCCAAGTCATGGTCTACCCATGTTCCAAATTTCATTCAAATCCGTTCAGCCATTTTAGCGTGAAAGCGTAACAAACAAACAAACTCACTTTCGCATTTATAATATTATAAAATAACAATATATTAATTAGCATGGGAATAAGACTGCCTCGTTAGTCTTGTGGACGCCAGCGCTAATACTGAGGATGAGGCTTTGGGTTCGATTCTTAGGTTGGGAAAGTTTTATTGAGTTGTTTCAGAGAATTCTCAGTAGATGCATGGAGTCTCGATTTGTGCCCGGTCGATGATTCAAAAGTCATTTATTCAAACTAGGCTGAGAATTAGCACTTTTCGAACGTCAAAATTACATAAAACAGTCCCCCAAAAACGCCCACCCTTCACCACTAGTTAGTGCTTTAGCTGCGAAGAAGAAGTGGCGCAACAAACTCCCCAGCAGCACAGCTGTCTGTTCAGTTAGAGAAAATAGAAAACTTGATTCTATACAATAGTATGCAAAATAATTTACATTAGTCAACACAAATCAGTAAATAATATGATTTGCCATAATATCAGCTAGCATACGCCAATATACCAACAAAAACCATCGAAATCTATAAGCAAGAGAAAAAAAAAATTAAAAAAAAATCTTGTGAATTTTGAAAGTATGTTTTATAAGAATTGTACCTACTAGCAATCGTGTAACCTTTGGATTTGATATACATCGTGCCTGTGTATGTTTTTCTAATTTTTTCATATTATAAAACCGGCCAAGTGCGTGTCGGACCACGCACAATGAAGGGTTCCGTAGTTGGGATGAATTTGTCCCAAGAACAAACTTAACATTGTAGTTGAAAAACATTTACTCCCATACGGAATGTATGGTAGAACATGTTTTTGCAACTTCAAATGTAAGTTGGTCGATTATTACTCGTTAACTTGTAGAGCCTACTTCGATTTGATAGTTTTTCTTTTAATTTCGTTATATATACTACTACTGTAAATTTTTTTTCATCTCCAAAACCAACTATTTAGCACACCTGACTCTCAGAAAAATTAGCACTTTAAAGATTTATATTTCACAAACGCATCCCTGAATCCAAAAATGATTTACAGAAACTCATAATATTATTGAACGACCTTTCCAACGAGACAACCCACACCATTGGATAGACGAGACAAAAACATAGAGCAAACCTAAATAGATTTTTAAATTATTTTATTTTACCACTTTGTCGACGTAATTAATACAGCAATTACAGATTTCTAGTTCAAATAGTCTCTGAGCTAAGCCGCGGATAGACAGACAAACAGACATACAGACAGAAGGACATGGCGAAACTATAAATAAAATCATTTTAATTCGGACAACTACGAGATCCATAAATTGTTAGTAACAGGTTTGCACTTAAAACACTATTGTTAGTAACTTAAACTAAAGACGAATTAATGAGAAGACCACCCATCAACTAGACAACGTGAAATGGAAACTAGGGTATAAGTCTTCTCAGAAATTGCCTTATTATGATGGCCGAGGAGGTATCTGCCACCAAAGCCTTCAGGATGCTATTGTGACTGCCCCTTATTCTCCTCAGAAGTGAGGCCGTTTTATTGCGGATGATGGCAATCCATCAGTATGGTTTATTGAACTATAAGAGTTCCTTGTTGACAACGGAACTCTAAAAAACTGCCATCTTCCTATGATACAAATAAAGTGTTATTAGCAATTTGGTCACGCGCAACACATAATTAATAACTCCTATTAAAATTTAATAATGGCACATTTTCCACAAAGCTCATAGTTCGACCGGGGGATAGTTTAGAAACTCTGGTTTACGACGCATCTTAATAAAATGCTCATCATGTCGTTGTTCAGAATAGTTTAAATTTATGCCCGGGCTTGTCTTTTAAAGTAAATGTACAAAGGGATAAGACTACATACGGTTGGCATCGTCTGGCAACAAAGTAATATACCTAATTCTTGAAATGTAAGACCCTATTGGTTGGCTATCAACCCCCAAAGCAAAAATAGAGACCATAACTATTAGTTTTTTTTTAATGACGTCCGTATCTAACAAACTGGACTCATAGGACTCTGTTAATTTAAGTTTTGATATTAATTTTGTTTTTGTTTTGATTTTAATTCTGTTTTTGTTGTAATTTTTTTTTCGCTATATTCCGAAAAATTTGCCTTTAATGATTTAAATGTTATTTTATTTTATGGTATCCAATTTTTATGTTATTTATCATCACCGTTTTTTTTAATTATTTAAAATCTACAAAATGTTAACATCTCTACTTGATGGCTATTTTTATCACAGCTAAGTAGGCTCTACGAGTTAACCATAGTACACCCACATTTCGTCAGGTATTTTTAAGTCCCATGTAATAGGGGGCGAGCCTATTGCCGTCCACTGGCTACTCAGAAATTCCCAATGGAAACCCCATTAACACTTTGTCCGACCTGGGAATTGAACCCAGGACCTCGAGCTCAGCAGTAGCGCTTGCGACCACTAGACCATTAGACTTTTTTATGTTCGATGATTCATTTATTTTCAATGGTGTCATCACAATGTCTTGTTTTTTTCCTTTTTTATTTTTTGTTTGTTTGTATATTGGTACCTTGCAGCTATTTCCTAATAGCTAATTAGTCATTATTTAATCGCGCTTTTGTATGTTGTGCTGTCTTTTGTGTGAAAGAAAGAAAGAAAAAGTATTTATTGGGACAAGCACAGGAGATCGTAATTAAACTAAACACACACTCACTAAAAATAAAAATAGAAAAAACAAACAGAGTAAAAATTAAAAAGTGGAAAGTCCTGTGCGAGGCTAAAAGGCTCCTATCTCAGCATGATGCTGCGACATTTAATAATAAATGTCGCAGCGCTGGTATTCTGATAGGGCCTGCAGTGATGTCACGGACAGAAAGATTCATGTACATAAATACAAAATAAAAGTAATTAAATAGATGTATTAAATACATTAAAAAATAAAACATAATGTTGTCCGCGTGTCAGCACCCGACGTAACATCAGTTACTTGTCTATGTGTACTTGTTCTGTGCACTAAATAAACGATTTATCTATCTATCTACCAACGAGGGATCTCAAGTAAATCATGTCTAAATTATTATCGAGGTCATTTTAAAATAATATCAGGTGGCCATCGATTTGTCCTTTTGACTTTCATGATATTTATAGCTTCAAGCATACCTAAATTCTTGCTACTTGTAGCATGTACCAAGTACGAAGGAAATCATATCTATACACTGTAACGACTATTTCTGCTTGTAGCGCTCGGCCGCTATAGAACCGGGCGGCAACAGATGTGGTCATCGTGTTCACGGGATTTTGTTTTCAAACTTACTAAACATCTTAAAAGGGCATCAGTATGAATGAAAAAGGGCATCGCTACCAAATAAAAAAATATTTACTCTTATTACAATTGCTATTACACCCCAGTAAAACAAATTCTGAGGATAAACAATAAGGACAAATATCAAATAATACTTTTACAAGTCAAACACTCAATTATTTTTCCTTTTGATGACTTTGTTTTGCTATTGCTTGGTTTTCAATGTTTTGTTATTGTTAGTAGGTACCTATTGAAATCGTTTACTTCGATCATCAACATCATTACTTCGGTTATCAATCTGCCTAGCCTTTTCCCAGCTATGTTGGGGTCGGCTTCCAGTCTAACCGGATGCAGCTGAGTACCAGTATTTTACATGGAGCGACTGCCTATCTCACCTCCACAACTCAGTAACTGGGTAACACGATACCCCTTGGCAAGACTGGTTGTCACACTTTTGGGCTTCTGACTACCCGTAATGAATGACAGCCGAGACCGGTTGCCGACGCCGACGGTTTAACGTCCAGACGGATGTTAAACCGTCGGCGTCGGCAACCGGCAGCTATATGCAATATATGGTCACCCATCCACGAACCGACCGAGGCAAGCGTAGCTTAACCTTTGATCGACCCGTGCGGCCCTAATTATATCTGTCTGAAAAGTGGCGATTACTCGTACCTACTAATTTTGAGCTGTCTTATGGTTAACCGCTGCGTATGAACATCTATCTGAATTACACTAGGCATTGCATGTGCAAAGTCCACCCTAGAAACAAAGTAACAATGGCTAGAGTGCCTGTAATAACAACCTTCCGACAAGAACACTGCGCTGCTTGGCGGTAGATATAAGCGTGGTGGTAGTTATAAGCGTGGTGGTAGATATAAGCGTGGCGGTAGATATAAGCGTGTTGGTAGTTATAAGCGTGGCGGTAGATATAAGCGTGGTGGTAGTTATAAGCGTGGCGGTAGATATAAGCGTGGTGGTAGTTATAAGCGTGGTGGTAGTTCCACGGACGAGCTCGTTCATGCAAAGGGCTATATCAGTAGGTCCTAATGCTCTGTTTCATAGCTGATTGTTGCCTCCTTGGTCTAGTGGTCGCAGGTGCTACTGGTGAGCACGAGGTCCTAGGTTCGATTCTCAGGTTGGCCAAAGTGTTATTGGGTTTTTCATTTGAAATTTCTCATTTGCGGCCCAGAGTCTGGATTTATGCCTGTTTAATATCAAAAGGCTCGCCCGCTATTAAGTACATGGGACATAAACATAACTGGCGAAATTTGGGCGTACTGTAGGTACACCTCTGCCTAACCCTTAGGGGAAACAAGGCGTGTTGTTATAATGTTATTGAAAAAACTTAAAACTTATCCAGCAACTTGTACTAACTTAGCAACCCTGTATCCCTTTCAAGTTAGTCACAACAACGCGTAACGTATGACTCTTCCGAGCTCCAAATGCAAGCTTGCGTTCTCAGAAAGCGTATATACAAGGATACTCGTACGAGGCTTACTCACTATTACAAATAAACTCATTATTCTAACCCTTTTCCCTCTTGTTTCTTAGTATCTCTTTATAGGATCGTTGTTTGTTTTTCAAATGCGAGGATAATGATGTGTCTTTACGAAATGCATCATGTATTGTAAATGTCGAGCGTGACACGGTTGAGTCGATTTATTGGCTTTGGCTTTTGTCGTTGCTCCAACTTTTCAAATTACAAAAGAGTGTCTTGAGTCACTATCAGTGAGTGCTATGTGACCGACGGGTGATCGTATAGTCACAATATATTACTAGAATTTATACCTATTATTGTCCCAGAGCACGGCAAAGGCCTCTGCTCATAAAAATAAGGTCTTACAATTGGCCCAGCCTTTTCCCAATTATATTGGGGTCGGCTTCCATTCTAACTGGATGCAGCTGAATACCAGTATTTTACATGGAGCGACTGCCTATTTGACCTCCACAACTGGGTAATACGATACCTATTGGTAAGACTGGTTGTCAGACTTTCGGGCTTCTGACGACCCCATAACGACTGTCAAAGATCCACGGACCAACGGCTTAAAGTGCTTTCCGAGGCACGAAGGAGTCTCGGTATGTAAAGATGGTCACCCATCCACAGACCAACCCCAGGATGCGTAGCTTAACCTAACAGATCGACCCGTGCGGCAGTTATTACTTAGCCACGTGCTCATACAAAGAAGGTACGAGCATTAATCACCACGCTTGGTCAGGACGAGTTAACTAGATAATTAGACTGGAATTGTTAATCGTTTTTAAAAGAATTAAACATTATTTATAATCTGATATCTATAAATACAAACGGTTTTCAGGTCAGCATTGTTCAACTGTTCATCACAAGAAATCCAATCGTCTCTGCAAGAATGAACTCTGAATTAAACAAAATAGAGTTAAAAATCAATTGCTTTCTTTATTGCACAACAAAGATAACGCACAGTTGGATATTTGATATTAAAATATAAACAGTTTATAGTCTACGCCTACAGCAATTTACATTTTCAGGAACGTTTTAACTTGATAAATGAAATCAAAGCCAACACAATTTGATACCGTTTTCCTTCTTTCTGTCAGAACTTATTTCTAATTACAGCATCTCTTAGAATTATGCAAGAAAATGATTAAAAAAAAACAAAGTTGAAGATGACATCGATTTCGGAATACAATACGGAAATCAACGTTGGGTATTTTTTCTATAATTTGAAGTACTCGTAATGATATGAAAGTTTACTATTAATTTTTAATTCTATATAGGTATATATAGGTCGATTGGTTCGAACAAATACGTAAAGTATAGATTATCACATACAGTATTAACTGGCAATCGGAGCGAGGAGGTGAGATGACAGTCGTTTCATGTAAAATATTGATATTATACCAATCCTCGAAAGGTTCGGCAGAGGTGTACCCAAGTATACCCACATTTCGCCAGTTATGTTTAGGTAAGTCCCATGTAGTAGGGGGCGAGCCTATTGCCATCAACCGGGACCAAATCCAGACTCCAGGCTGCTTCTGAGAAATTTCAGATGGAAAACCCAATAACACTTTACCCGACCAGGGAGTCGAACCCGGACCTCATACCCGGCAGTAGCGCTTGCGACCACTAGACCAACGAGGCAGTCAAAACAATACAGAGTCAAATTAAATTAGCTGTCGAACCTTGACAAACGTGATGGGTTTCGATATCTGACGATTAAATTAAATAATATAAATTTCAACCTCGTAAAACCAGCGGTCTGAGTGAATGAGTTAAGAGTTTTAATTTATTTTTTCGTAATTTATTATCGATAGGGGGACCTACTCATCAGGGTTGTTGCGGATATTCGCATACGCATCTTCAATTGCGGAGATTCTGCATTTATTTGGATCTCTCATGCGGATGCAGATGTGGGTGGAAAAGGGTGAACATAAGTAAAATCATAAACAAAATGGAAATTATTTTAAATCATCATATAGCTCTGAATCGTTACATTTTCACGAAATAGTCCAACAAACACATACAATTTCGAGAGCTACATAGATTTTTAAATTATTATAATTTAGTAATTATTTTATTATAATTACCGCGAATTGAAAGATCAACATACAACGAAACAGCGCTGCAATTTGCCTAAAACGTAAGAAATTTTAAATTTCGCCTTTTCGCCTTAAAAAAACTTCAGATCCGCGGATATGAGTCATCAAAAATCCGCATCCGCATCCGCGGATGTTAAAAAACCTGCATCCACAACAACCCTGGAACCCATCACGTCTTCCGAGAGTTTTCCATTGAGTTGCTAGCTAATTTAATTTGACCCAGTATTGTTCTGACATCGATTTCAAATAACTTACAAGAAACTCGCCAAATCGTTTCCGAGATTGGTAACAAATAAAATCTCTTTTTTAATTTAGAAGAGTTGAAATCGAAAACCGTCGTTGTTCAGGAATGCAATAAAAGGTCAAAAGCCTTCATTTCACTTTTACGACCGAGTGTAGCCATAAAATAAAAAATATACAGCCTTATATAGCGAGGATTTAATGAAGTAAATGTCCTGGTGGAAAATAAAATGTCGCTGTTTTATTCAGACACGGAAATGCTTTATTATTGATACTTGTGAAATAATGACACTACGAGGAAATCTTCAGTAAAAGTCTGTTAATGTGTCTCGTTGAGAATTTAGGCAGTTTTATTAGCTTAACAAATTAGGTCACGCCTAAACCCGGGATTACTTCAGGCTGTATATTTATTCAGCCAACATTCACTTACAGATGGATGTTGGTCTTATCTGCATTGCGCCATTATCAACCTTTCTTTGGGAATTAGTCTTCTCTTGGTATAGCAGTGGCTTTCTTCGTATACCTACTTAATTATATAAATATAATAAAAACGTAACGAAGTCAAAACTGTAACATTGAATATTTTTGAAAAAAAGTAATTGCTGAAAGGTCTGCATGGTAACAATACCAACGCCGATTTTTTTTTAAATTTTTGTCCGTTTGTCGGGATGTATGTTCCGGATTGCCGCAAAAACGACAGAACGGATTTAGATGAAATTTGGCACACAGATAGTTTATAACCAGACTTAATACAAAGAGTACTTTTAATTCCGGTAGTACGTTCCCGTGTGATATTTTCCAACATCCAGGCGGGCGAAACCGCGGGCAAAAACAAGTCTTCCAAGTCACTGTTTGGCATCTATAGATAACACTGAAGTACGTCTGAGGCTTTCATTGCTTCCATGGCTCTTTACGGGGCACCGGTTTGGGCGCGTTCATTGAGGCGGCGGCCAGCCCGCCGGTTGAACGCGTCCCAGAGGGTCATGGCCACCCGGCTGGTCCGGGGATACCGCACGGTCTCCGGTGAGGCGGCGAGCCTCCTTGCCAGATTACCGCCATGGGATCTGGAGGCAAAAGTCCTCGCGCATATCTGGGAGTGGCGCGAGGAGTCGAAACGCCGGGGCGTAACTCCGTTTCCGCGAGAAATCGCGGCACAGCGGACAGAGCTCCGGCGGGATCTCATGGCGTCATGGAGAGTGCGATTGTCGCAACCCAGTGCTGGGCACGCCACTATTGCGGCGATAAGTCCCCTCTTTGAGGAGTGGCTAGAGAGGCGCCACGGCGTCCTCACCTTCCGCCTGACGCAGGTCCTCACCGGACATGGTTGTTTCGGGAGGTTCCTGTTTCGCATCAGGCGGGAGGAAACGCCCGGGTGTCATCACTGCGTGGATCGCCCGGAGGACACGGTTGAGCATACGGTGGAGGTCTGTCCGGCTTGGGCAGAGCATCGCCGTGTCCTCGTGGAGGCGATCGGTGGCGGGGATCTCTCGCGTCCGGCCCTAGTCCAGGCCATGGTACGGAGCGAGAGGGCATGGGAGGCCGTCACCTCCTTCTGCGAAGCAGTAATGCTCGCGAAGGAGGAGGCAGAACGCGTGAGGGAGAGGCAAATTTCGCGCCCTCACGCCCCTAGCCGCCGCAGGAGACGCCCTGGGCGTCGGGAATCGCAGGCCGATTCCCGGCCACCGTAGGCGCGGGCTTGCGGACGGTGAGCAATGGGTAGCTCGCCGTCCGATAAGGAACAGGCCCGGGTCGACGGCGCGTTGTGTTCCACGCGCGCCTCAAAGAGATGTCAGCACAACGGAAGGGGTCCGTTAGGACCGATGCCTGCCGGGGTTGCGGGAAAGTCCGAAAGGGATACCGTGGCCCCTGGCAACGTACAGGCAACGGAAGGAACACGGGTGGGTTTTAGTCAGTAATAGTCTGACACGCCCTCCCGCTCCACCCAGAGCGGGAGAAGTTATTTGATAATTTCCCACACAAAAAAAAAAAAAAAGGCTTTCATTTTTAGTACTTAACCGACTTCAATAAGAGGAGGTTCTCAACTCGACTGTTTTTTTTTTCAATGATTGTTACGCGATTACTCCGCTAATTATAAAATTATTTTGATGATTTTTTTTTTGTTTGGTAGATCATACTTCAGAAGTAGTCCCATATAATTTTTATTAACTTTGCTTGGGTAGTTTTTGAGTTAGCGTCAATAATAGGTATTTTTCCCACTTAGTCTATATGGATGATGTTATAAGTTCCTGTCATTATTATTTACGTAGCAGGTATTCGAAGTTGTGTGTGGTAGGTACCACAACTAAAAAGTGAAAAATAAAAACAAAAAAAATTACCGACTTCAAGAAAAAAACACTAAAAAGTGCTTAATAACTTTAATTTCGGAAGTCGGTGACAAAAAACGAAAATGCAAAACCAAAGACATCGACTTCCGATTTTGAACATCATAATGGTTTCAAAAGACAGCTCCCGGAATCTTACACTTGCATCGGTATGAATTAATGAAATGCATCGATCCCAGCGTGGTTAACCAGGGGTTGGTTGGTTTGCTAGATATAACATTGAATTAAATTAATTAGGATAACATTCAAATTGTAAATTGGTCAAATAATAAGTATTGAACCGTCAAAAAGATAAATGAATAAAGTCAGTTATTTATTCAATCCAGTTTTTGAAATAATTTATCGATGCAACTACTGAATATTTTTGTGAGCAGTTTTTCTAAGTCCACTTTGGCTTTAGATGGAGCTAATGGATTATCCTTCCTTAAAGGGTTGAAAATAAAATTAGAAAAACCGTTTTTGTGCAAAGGGTTCAGTCGTGTCGATTTGATTACCTTCACGGTAGGTAAATCTGAAGATAAGTAGGGTCGGACGATTTAGTAAATATCTTATTTGTGGTCCAAAACGGTCCTTTCCTTATTCAGAGATTTAAATTATTCATCCTCTTTTGCTATTTTTGTCAATAAGAAAACAAATCTTACCAGGAAGTGAGTTTGGAAGCAATTTAAATGTTTAGCCCTGTTTACATAATACCTACATATTTTATTCGTTTATTTTGTAAGTATATTTTATGGCAACATTATAACATATAGCACGCTTGTTTTTCCAGAAGAGGAGTGTTTAAAGCTCACCCACCGGAGGTAAAACAATTTCCATTCACTGGGCAAAAATCCAGACTCCAGGCTGCTAGTGGAAAATCCCTAATTGAAGAAAGCAATAACACTTTGCCTCAAACCCAGGACAGTACAAGACCCAGTTTTTTTTCCAAAATCTTATGCTATTTATATCATTGACCTATTTAAGAGTCCATAATACCTCAGCTCAAATTCACCCCTTATGTTGCTCACACTCACTGCTCACGGACCGAGTAAGAGCGAGACTGAGCGGCTCCAAAGCCCCAATATTTTAGGTAATTTCTTTTAACGGCGAAAATAATGATAATTATTTTTTTTATTAATTAATAAATATATATAAATAATTAATTTTATTTTTTATTAAAGATATTATATGAAAATAAACTCATAGAATGAATCAATAGTAAATTGAATTCAATGTAACAATATGAAATAAAGCTATTATCAATTAAATATAAATAATACCTTACCAAAAACCTTACCATTTTTAAATATTATACTTTTTTATATTTATGTAATATTAATTACTGTATATTTATTTTATTTTTATATCTTAATTATATTTCATGGTATGCTGCACCGGTCGACGTCATAACGTCAACGCCGGCTGTCGCTGAAAACCAGCGCTGGGGCTCTGTCTTGCTTAGGGTCGCAGCATCATGCTGAGCGATGGCCGTTTTGCGTGAATGTGACACATATTTTCCCTAAACTTGTATCCATTTTATAATTTTGTGTTCTTTTTTGCGTCATGTTTACCGCAAATAAACGTATTTTCTTTCTTTCCTTTTTTTTCTTTCAAAAAAAAAAAAACATTATATCTGTTTTATAGTTAGTATACAAAGTTTCATGATCTAATTTGAAGTATTTTGAATACTAGCGGCTTTTTGTTCGGTTTTAAGGTAACTTTGGATATTTTTCTATCGAGAAATTTTTATGAAATCATGTTTTCGTCAAATATAGTACTTAACATTTATCCTCAGCTTTGCCATATATTTATTTGCAAAATTAATGCTGCAGTATTGTCAATATAACGGAAGATCATGCTAAGCAATTTAAGGTATTATAGACTCTTTAACAAAACCAATTAAAACGGCCAGAGGCTAAACCAATACTTAGCCTCTGGCCGATTTTTATTGCCACGTTGTAAGGCAATCCATACAACGTGGTAATACCGCTGTTTTGTTGGGTACATTAACAGCCGACAGCGATGAGGAGGGATTTTTCAAATTTAAATATAAATAAATAGAGATTAAACCGGAGGTTATACAAATACATCAATCGAAGAATCAAGGAAAGCGGCAGGAATAAAAAAATCGTTCTTTCAAAGTATATCTAATCCAATTTAATTTCACTTTAACGAAAAGCCGATTAATTGCAGTATCACAAGGTATTTTGTTGTAATATTTAACACAGTACCCTATAAAAGATGTACCAATGTACTTTAGATAACTTGAAAGAGTATTCCATTATGTTCTAATGAATGTATGAAGTTTAAGGTGCGTTCTTACATATTTCTAATTTCAAATAGGTAGCTTGCTTTAGTTTCATATTTTCTATTCGTTTTTATAGTTGCATGTAAATCATAGTACCCATAAAAACAGCAGTAGAACGAACGCATCGAAAATATTTGATTTGTTACATTTTATTGCAAAAATAAAAATGGTGTAAGTATGGCTGTACTCGTAAAACGAGCAGTTTGTAAGTTAAACTGAGTCATAACTTCAAAATGTTTTGTAGTTACGTGTGTGATTTTGTTAAAATATGAAGTTGTATCTATAGACTAGCTTAAGGGGCGGTTTCACTCGCCGTTTAATTCAAATTTGAATTATTTTTTCTCGGATCGAAAGGGTCGTTGCGTGATGCTAAATAACCTATAATCTTCAAGAAATTCAAATACGACTGGTTTTTCCAGAGATTAGGGCGTTCAAGCAAACAAACTCTTCAGCTTAAGGCTTCGCCCGCGTGGATGTCGGAAAATATCCCACAGAAACGTACTTCCGGGATTAAATCTACCCTATGTGTTAATCCAGGTTACATAATATCTATGTGCCAAATTTCATCCAAATTCGTGCTGCCGTTTTTGCGCCAATCCGGAACATATATCCAGACAGACAAACGGACAAAAATTCTAAAAACTATATTTTCGGCAACAGACTCGTTCCCACACCTCGTAGCAAATAAAATTTTACCAATTCTAAATCTTTTTTGAAGAAAAACTTAAAAATTTCTAGACGATCATAAATGCTTTTGATATTTCTTTTTTTACCCGACTATGGCGAAGCAAAAAGCAGGGTTATGATTTTGGCCGGTATGTATGTATGAATGTCCATCTGTAACCTCATAACTTCTAAACTACTATCATATTTTTTTATTTTTTTTCTTAAGAAATCTTACAGCTAGGATACAGATAGTTGACAGTTAGTGAAAGAAGGCCAAATGAGGTATCATTGGAAGCGTCTTGATTGTCCGCTGGTTATAGGCTGTGACGTCACATTAAATTAAATATGGCGCCCTATAGAGGATATAAAGTCATGAACATTTTTTTTTTCTGTGTTGTCATCTGGATATCAAATGAAAGGGCTTAATTTGCACATTCCAAAAAAAATAAAAAATAATCCCAAAATATTTTAAATAAAAATAAAATTTATGAAACTAAAACACAACTACGACAAAAAAGTCATCTAATAGTAAGCCATAATAAACAAGACATCACAGACGACAAATTTAAAATCCGGAGTCACGTGTTACGGCATAAATCGAACAGATTACGTGTGACTCCGAATTTTTATTTGTCGGTCTGTGACTTATTTTAATTCCTCAATAGCAGCTCGTAGTCTGGATTTGTTTCCGGTTGTTGGCGATAGGCTCGCCCCCTATTACATGGGACTTAAACATCTAGCGAAATCTGGGTGTACTATAGATACACCTCTGCCTAACCCTTCGGAGTAACAAGGCGTGATGTTATGTTATCTAAAATGAAAACGTTCAATTAAGCATGGGAATGGGATACTTCATTAAAAGCTAACATTGGTATGCTAAGCGTTTAGTTTTCTGCTAAACGGGCGGAGTTCGAGCTTTCATACGAATGATAGATTTCATAAAATTTACTTAATTTCTTCGAATAAAACTAATAACTAAACGTCTATACATGAACTAAACTGGTAAAAATTTATATAAATGACTATAATATTATGTTATTGACACTAAGATACCGGACTCCTCCCTGAGTCACACTACACAAGAAAAGTATGCGGGTAGTTTTATATTAGCTGGAAAATTCCTCCAGTGTTTATGTTCACCGCACCAGACAAAGTAAGCATGAATTGTTAACAGTAGTTTACTATCGGCTTTGTCTTGGAGTAGTTTTCAGTATTTTATTGGAAACTTTTCAGCCAAAAAGCCATCCAGTAGAGGGAGAGGGAGGGAAAAGGTCTTTGACCAATAATAAGTTTATAGTTAACATTTTTTTGATGTATAACATCTTTCTCCTCGCTTTCCTGCAATCTGCGGGAGTGATTTCGTGAAAAGGGACGGAAGTGTGTAACAGGAAGCTGGGAAAGCGCGCGCTATTTGATTTGACCAATGGGCGCGCGCGGTGCTTGCGTTGGCAATCAGATGGTACTAACCCTTTTTCCTGATGATGATGAATATTGTTTATATCATATATATGTCAAGCAAGATATCAGATGTTACACATAATTTGTGACTACTCTAAGGCTCGTTCGTTTTTTTTGTACTGCATATGACAGGTAAAAACAATTTTCTAACATAATTAGTACTGCCGTTTATTTTCTCCAAGAAAGCAGTGATGATGTTGGTGATTGCCGTCCAAAAACACCAATTTTGTGATAGAACATATATATCACACATAACATAACATCACGCTTGCAATCCCCGAAGGGTCAGGCAGGGGTGTGCCTTTATAGAACACCCACATTTCGCCAGTTATGTTTAAGTCCCATGTAATAAGGATAGAGCCCATCAATCAGGCACAAATCTAGGTACAGAGAGAGGGACATTATACACCTACAATTTAATTTCAACTCTTAGTGGCTTTTGTGGACATGATAATTATTCAGATTTGATACAGCTGTAATAGCAATCGTCATTTCGTTTAAAATACGTTTTTATTTTTATTAATTAATTTATCTTTATATATTATATTCTTTTCAATTTTGTGAATGTGAGAACGCTGTAAGCCTAGTGGACTGTAGATTTGTTGACCATCATTTTCTGTTAGGTACCTGGTACTTGTTGAAAGTCTGTCATCACTGTCCTCCCATACCTAATAACACTGTTATTTGAAAATATTGTAAAAGCCAATTATTTTTAAAAGAGTAACCCTGGAGTTTCTTGCCGGCTCTTTTCCATAGGAAACAACCAATTGAAACCGTGCACCTAGCTTCTGACGTTTCATAAGTGCCCATATAGGTTTATGTGAAATAAAATATTTTGAATTTTTTGAATTTTAGGGGAGATTTGTGCTGTCTAAACGATGTTAAAACACGCAGACAAAGGCCCCGGCGGAAGCTAGGATTGGAGAAGAGTGTAGGTTAAAATAATATTCAAAATCAATAAAGACCTACATTTCACTCCGGGCCTCTTCTAATAAAAGACTGTTGACGTTTGAATGCTCATAAAATACATTTGTATGGCGTCGAATGTACCGTGTGTAGAATCAAGGAGAATTTTGATTACCTAAGCTTTAATTTCATCTTGTGTTGGCTATTAAAAGTTTTACTGTTGTTTTAAGAACGTTAATAGGTATCGTTTGCGTTTTCTCAAAATATCCAGCTGAAAACAAGAGTTGGGTATGCGGCTTTAACCATTATGTAGTTCGATTTACCGGTCATAATTGTTTAACACGAGAATGACCGACTTACCAGGCGCCAGTTTTTTTTTTTTAACGCATGTTTTTGCTTTGTCCCAATAGTTTCCATTCTTTAGAAAAAGGGGATCACGTTTTTATAGTCCCATTAAAACTGCACAAACTAAATTGTGGTATTCGGTAGTTTTACTTTTATGTGACAGCTTAGTTCTGTAGTCACACGTGCGACTTTATTTTTACTAAATATATAATTCTATAATTCTCGGATGATCTACAGATGTTGCCGATGTCGAAATTGTAACTTCAAACCCTTATAATAAATATATTCGTGTATTCCCGTTGTCCCTGTAGGCCATGTCCCCGTAGGCGCGGGATTGCGGACGATGAGCAATGGGTAGCTCGCCGTCCGATAAGGACCAGGCCCGGGTCGACGGCGCGTTGTGTTCCACGCGTGCCTCAAAGAGATATCAGTAAGTGAAGGGGTCCGATAGGACCGATGTCTGCCGGGGTTGCGGAAAAATCCGAAAGGGATACCGTGGCCCCTGGCAACGTACAGGCAACGGAAGGAACACGGGTGGGTTTTAGTCAGTAAGAGTCTGACACGCCCTCCCGCTCCCGCCCAGAGCAGGGAGAAGTTATTTGATAATTTCCCATACAAAAAAAAAGGCCATGTCCCCGTTAAAGGGGATAAAGGGGATTTAATAAAATAATTAAAATTAGTTCTCGTTGTCCCCGTACGCTGTTCCGTTAATTTATTGTAATATATACTTTTCAAACTAAGCCCATTGTCCCCGTTGCGTTAAAATTATAAGTGAGACTTCTTTAATAGAGAGAATATTATACTTACACAAATGCCTACATATAAAATTAAGTAGTAGTATAATTTGTAATATACTAGCTTTCCACCCGCGGCTCCGCCCGCGTGAATTTATTTCCCGCGAGTACTGTCGGATAAAAAGTACAATATATGTAGTTTACGGGTATAAACTATTCCACAACCAAATTTTGTCAAGATCCGTCCAGCAGATTTTACGTGATTGGGGCACAAACATTTATAATTTACGATTTTATTACCTATATATGTATATAAGGAATTTGCTTAAAAATATGTCATATAGTTATGAAATTGTGTATTGGTTTCCTAATTGAGTAACTAGTAAACTTAAAACACGTCATCTTGAAAAGGATGCGCCGGCGCCGAGCGCCCTTCCATTTAAAACTAAATCAAAATGAATAAGGTATTTACTTATTCTCATTTTGTTCTGTTGTGTGCTATAAATAATTTGATTCATTTGACCATACCAACCACAAACAATTTTTTTTATATTATATACTGTATGGGTTGTTACTATGTATATTGATTGTAGGAACTAAATTAAAAAAAATCATAACTTTTGTTGATTTAGATTTAGAAATCTAGTTGTGATTTGTATGTAAACATTTCTTATTTGTTTCTATATTTTAAATGTAAATCTATTACATACTTTATCTTTCATATCAGTTTTAGACTTGCCGCACTAAATTACCCACGTTTAAAAAATAAATAAATATTTAAAGTGGACAACGATGCGTGAAATCTTAACTGTCCATTGTCCCCGTTGCACGTCTGTATACATATGGGGGACAACAGTAAGGAAATTTTATGACGTTCTGTTGACCCCGTGACGGGGACATAGACTACGGGGACAACGGGAATACACGAATATATATTATTATATTTCAAAGTCTTCGCCATTCGTTCCTACCATGAGGCCAAACTAAACAGGCGAACCTACATTATTGTGACCTACACGATTCGGTGAGGCCCCGTTCGTACGTCGGTGACCAGTACGATATTTGGCGGTAAAAACTTGGGATCACACGTTAACATCCCACAGTTCATACGGGTAAAAACAAATGAAGTATGAAACTGCCATGTGATGTCAAATCTATACAACACAATATCGCCGCGTAAACGGGGCCTAGAACTCACAGGAAACTGATAAGTTTTACTATTTGCTTCCAATCTTATACTGGTCTGGCGCATTTCGCTCACCAGCCACTCTTGATAAAAACTCAAGTACAGTCAGGAAAATTACTTGATAAGCAAATTGACACCCTACAGCAATTAGACGTGTTAAAGCTATTTCATAAAAATAATGACAATTTTTGTTGGAATATACGGACGATTTATGTTAGTAGTCAACTTGCATAGCAATTAATTTCCCCGACTTTACTTACTTTTTGTAAGAGCAATTTATTAAAAACCCCCATATAAAAATGTAGTATTTTTCCTGGTAATTATGCGTAACATTCACGGAAGCGAATACCAATTTGCCGCTACATTTATCTTATTTTTATCTGATTTAATAGTAAAAGGCACTTAACTATAATGTAATTTACATCTACACATATTATAAATTTAAGTACGTTTTCATGTCTGCCTGTGTGACCGCTTTATTGTTCTAAACTACGCACCTGTTTTTGATGCGATTTTCACCATCATTTACAGAATTTATTCCAAAAGGTTTATTCATATTAAACTCATAAGGAAATCTCGATGTTTTGCTAAGTCGTAAAAACCGTGCGAAACGTGGGCGGACTTGGCTAGAACAATATAATTCCTTTTGCTAGAAATTCTTTAAAACAAAGAAAATACAAAAATAGTTAGACCTTATTCCGGGTAAAGAACTCTTCTTCATCGGAGACGAAACGAGCATTGATGGCAACGCAGGGCACATGGCTCGCAGAACGTCAAACGCAGAAAGTTCTGGAGTAGCGACCGCGTACCGGAAGACGTAGCGTTGGAAGGCATCCCATAAGGTGGACCGATGACCTGGTGAAGGCCGCAGGAATCCGCTGGATATGAGAAGCACAGAACCGGTCAAAGTGGCGGTGCTTGAGGAAAAGAAAGAAAGAAAAATAGGTTTATTTGTCACAGAAACGCGTGCATATAAAAAAACAACAATATAAACATATATACATAACAGAAATATTCGGCAGCTGCGCGTCATAACTGTGACAAGAAGGCTTCCACTCAGCATAATTCTGTGCTATGAGGGATCCACATCACAGCGCTGATTTTCAGTGGTCACCCGAAAAATACGTACGGACATCAAGTCAGTAAATAAATATGAATAAATCCAGTGTGTAAATATTGATTAAATGTTCAGTCAGTGTTCTGTCTCGCTCCCACCCTCACCGTCGCGTCGCCTGCGCGCGCGCTTGCTATGAAGGCCTATGTCCAGCAGTGGACGTCTTGCGGCTGAAATGATGATAATGATGATCAAACGTGCTGATAGAAAATATCGTGATATTTGCATTTAATTAAGTCCTTGTCATTTTTCAGTTTACGCCTTTAAAAAAGTTGTAATACTTTTTGTCGACAAGGATTTGTCAAAAACATGTCATGTGTAAAACATAATATCTATTACATGTTGCCGTTGTTTCAAACATGTATTGTTAACTATTTAGGTTCACTGTTTTTACCAGTTTTATACAAGTATATTTACAACTTGTGGAATACATGTTGTAAGGCTGCTGCAGACAGGCGCGACGCGACAACGTGACGCAACGATAGTAGAGCAATTCTATGAAAACGTTATGGAAATTGTTCTACAAGAATCGGGTCTACCCCGCCTTTATACGTTGATGTAAAACGCGAGGGTAAGATTAATTTAAACAATACCTACAATTTCAAAAAGGCCAAATTAGATAGATTCTTTACTAGCTAGTTACATTTAAGATAATTAATGAACTGCCCCGTTGGTCTCTTGGTTGCAAGCGCGACTGCTAAGCGTGGGGTCCTGGGTTCAATTCCCGGGTCGGGCAAAGTGTTATTGGGGTTTTCCATCAGGAATTTCTGAGTAACAGCCCGGAGTTTGGAAGTTGGCGGTGTGATACCCCCGTGCCTCGGAAAGCACGTTAAGCCGTTGGTCCTGGGCCTGATCTCGTGGTCGTGTTGGATTGCCGTCCCATCGGACTATGAGAGTGCGGGAAGAGAGGGTGCACCTGTGTCTGAGCACACACTTGTGCACTATAATATCTCCCGCGCCGAAGGCTAGTCTCCTTTGAGTTTGGCCGCCGTGGCCGAAATACGCTCTGGAAGACTAGGTATATACATTTAAGGTACTCGTGACCTGAACACGTTCTCCACAAACTTTTAGATACACAAAAAGCTTTCCATATACCTACTTCCTGAAAAATAGCAGCGTCAGCCTATTCACAGAAATCACTCGGCTTGTTAGAAAAACATTTTGCCCAAATACCGTAACGACATCAAAAGGAAATTCTCACAATACTTTCGCCCATATTTCTTCATGTACTCTACTTTATTGACTTCTAACAATCCCATTGAGCGATCAATTTTAATAACGCAGGAATACCGGGTGGGCCGCCATCATGAAATCGCTGCACGTTCGTAAGTGTAAACGAATAAATTGTATGTTCCTATTTCGCAAGTCACCGAATCCGTTTACAGATTCCACTAGAACCCAAATATACACCACTTTATCGATAAATCTTCGATACATTGCTTGTTTCGTTGGCACCAAGATTTGATGTCCCTGTAATAAGCACGCAATGGTATCGGATATAGGGTTGATAGTTTTGTGTCGCTTCGTGTCGTGGTAGGTCAGTTTCTTTGAGGTACAAAAATAAAGTCCAGCTAAATATAGAAGTAGCAAGAAACGTGATTTTGTACAAGAGTTACTTGATATTAGAATTTTTTAGACGGTAGCAAATAACAAAAATATAAAATCAAAGACACTGACTTCGGAAATTTAAGTTATTATATTTAAGTTATATTGGGTTTTTAATTTAAGTTATTTTAGATAGGGTTACTTGATATTGGAATTTTCTAATACAAAGCTTTGACAAGTAAAACAAAAAATAAAAAAACCGATTTCCAAAAAACACTACATAGTGAAAAATAACTGAAATTTCGGAAGTCAGTGGCAAATAACGAAAATACAAAACCGAATTCCGAAATTTAAGTTATTCTTCACTTTGTGGTGTTTTTTTCTAGAAGATGGTTGATTTTTTCTTGTAAAAAAAATTCTACCGTTTATTTCGTACCCTATTGCTGAATCGTTCAAGTTCTCGATGCATGCTTTTGATAACCTTTGAAATTCTTTTACTAGAAAAACGTCGATTTTTATACAGGAAATACTTATCGACATAGTTATGGAATGTTACTCTGGAATTTGGTGTTTTTAATTTTCTTGCATGCGTTAGCAGCACAAGTTGACATTTTTGACGGAACACGTTACTCAACGGAAACTATTTCGACTATGATAAAAATAGATTCCAAAATAGTTTTTATAAAACGTCTTCGATTTTCAAATCCATTACCTTGACAAAGGAGTATAATCATACGAGGCGGATCCACAGCTCAAAGGGTCTAAGACCGAATATAATAATATTCTAAAATAAGTTATACCTACATGAAGTTTGCATGCAAACAACACTGTGAACAGGATGGCTTGTAATTTGACGAATTCCTTCCAACAGGCCTAACATGACACACGAGACAATTCTCACTCTCGCGTGAGTAATTGTCGTCTATTTCTGTCACTTTTGTCGTTTTCTGACAGCGCTGCCATACAAAATACTCGACTCGTTATGTCAAACTTGATGTTTTCTCGACAAACCCTAACATGGCACCTTAGTTATCTCGATTTTAGACAATTCAACACGAGATCATCTGCAATTTTTCTGTCATTTAGTCGTATTTACTCGTCGTCGATTTTGAGGACGAAAAGAGTAGACAAAATTATGATACATAAAAAAACTCCAAAATAACATGGCAGTTTCATAAATGTACTTATTTTAGTCATAATTTTATTTTACAATATATTAATGATGAATGATGATACTTAGTTTTAAACAAACAACAACAAATATTTGAAAAAAAAAAATCAATTGATGTTGGAACAAATATTTGTATGATCTACAATTAGTTGTTCCGGGTCTGGCTCTTTGTGTATGTGAATTTAAATGTTTGTAAACGCACGCAAATGTCTCGCTAGTGGTGGCGTGTGTGTTGGATCGTTAAGTTCCCTTCAAAATGGTTGAGCTAAACGGTGCTGATCCATGCGTCATGTTCGTGAACGGGCGCCGTCAGTAGGGACTGGTCATCTCTTATCTGCCACGGCTTATTTTAATTTTTGAATTATTTTTATCTTTTTATTACGGACTTTTCTCACATGTATAATTTCAACATGAATGATATAACCAATATTTTGTAACAATATTATGATTTAAAAGAGTGTCCGTGGAGTTTCTTGCCCGTTCTTCTCCATAGGAACCTACGCTTTGGAATGGGCAACTAGCTTCATATTTCTGACTGACTGACCCCTTGACAATTCAAAAGTGCCTGTAAATGGTTTAATTGAAATAAATGCTTTGAGTTTGAGTTTGAATGCTTTGAGTTTGAGTTTGCCTTCGACTATTTACATTGGAACGGATTTCCTTTCGGCGGCCGCGAGAGAAACTGTGGAGGACGAGAGCACTATGACGTATGAGTACTTTCAGTAATAACAATCACTGCCAATTATGGTGATTAACGAAATCTAGGGATTATGGCTGCATGGCAATATCCAACCTTTGCAACATAATTATTAAAATCGCCAGTTCATTTCCTAAGGGTGGTGATTAACAATGTTTAGTGTTTTATGGTTATAATAGCGAAATCAAGAGCAGCTGCATATTTGTCTGAACGTCTTTTTGGTAACTGTGGTGAATAACAAAATTTCAGTGTCGTGGGCTTTACGGTGATTATTACAGTAACAAACTTCGATTTGTCGAATTGCGATCGTCGGTCCATTTGTCATCTGTGGTGATTATCTAGGGGGTATATTAAGGGCTACTAATTTTCATTTCAAATGAGAAAAACATTTAATATTAATAAAAAAAGTCGGTTACACAAAAAACTAAACATAAATTAAAAGAGAATCATTATAGTTCATACTAATTCCATGCGTAAAATTGAATGAATGAAACGGAACCTCAAGCCGATGTTATGTAGTATTATAAAAATGATTTGTTTTTAATAATTTGCAACATCGGTCTCTCGTCGCGAGATATAGAAGTGTCAAAGTGCCTTTTTCGAGTTTACTCGTCGTTTACGGTCATGTTAGGCATCAGAATGACGTCAGAATCGTAGACAAATTTCGACAAAACGATAAAAAGTGCGTTCTCGCGCTTGTCATGTTAGTCTTACAGGATGTGGTAGTGTGACTCATTTGCAACACTTAAGCACCCCATATAGCCTAGGTGAAAATTCATAGGATTCGAGAAAACCCAATTTTTATATTTTATTGAAAACTTCCCAGTTTTCGTCATTAATATAAATTTTCTCTAAAATTTCAAATTGAAAGGCCTTCATTGCTATTCCATTGGGTACCTAATACTTTAACGAACCTTTAGATGTAACCGAATTTTCTAAAACATCAAGTAAAAGTTAAAGGAAGAAGTTTATTAAACATTTCCAAAAAGAATCTACGTAATAAGAAATTGACACAAATATTTATATTTCTGAATAAAAAAACTTTATTTATTCTGCCTCGTATTCATAATGAAACATTATATTAAATCGCATATAATAGTATATTCAAAAGGTCTTAAACATTTTGACCCATATTTCATAGAAAAATATTTTTTTGGGTGATTATGTTATCTTGTACTAGAGTGAGTAAGCCTTAACCCCCATTTACACAAAATGCAACAAATTTTAGCTTTCATACCCACGGGCGATTAAATTTACGCGGCGTTTTTTTTTCGCGTACTGGATTTTAAACGCACTGTTTAGTGCCGAGAGTTGAAAATACAACAGTGTATTTTTTGCCGCGCTGGAATGCACTCTGCTGGATTCTCAATGTTCGACTCAACAGCGGGAGTTAAGACCGAGTGCGCAAAAAAAATGGCGCGTTAAATATGCGAATCCTGGACTTACTGTTGCTTCAGTTTATGATATGCCTCAGGCAATTAAATCGCACCGTGTAAATCAGGCTTCAGCAGTGCTATTCTGTAACCATCTCACCGTGAAAACTTAGGTGAAGTGAGCACGGAGTTAGCTGTCAGTCCCTAGCAGCAGGTGGAATGACAGCTCACTCCGTGCTCACTTCACCTAAGTTCTCACGGTGAGATGGTTACAGAATAGCACTGCAGGTCCCGTTCATACGGCGATGATCATTACGATATTTTATTGTATAATTTTGTATGGTAATACTGCACTGGTTTTTAAACAAGGCATTTTGACGTATGATCCCAACTTTTAAATGTAATATATCGTACTGTTCATCGCCGTACAGGGCTTTTGTCTTGTTTGAGAGGTAATTACATATTTCTAATTAGTGTTATCAATTGAGTTCGTCGAAAACGCGCAATGGATTTTATCAATCATCAATTTATGCTGAACCTGAAAATAAAAGTATTTTAGTGTTAATCGCATAAGTTACTCAGGTATCATGCTGGCTAATTTCACAGAATAATAACTGTATAAAAAAATAAAATATTTAAAAACAAAAGTTCACAACACCACAACAGAATAAATTAAAATAGAATAAAATGTCAATGCAATTAAAATAGGTACAAATTATAAATGTCACAGAAAAAATAATGTTAAAATTAAGATTAAATGTCAAATTATTATAAGGGTCACGGAATATAAATTAAAATTAAAAATACTAAGTGAAATGAAAAATGTATGAATGAACGAAGTTTATATTGTGTGTCGCTATGTGCCAAGTAAACATAATGTTTTCTTTATTTCTTATATAAGCGAAAGTAATGTAGGTACTCTCCCGAAATAAAACTCAAACACTAACTCAAACTCAAAGCATTTATTTCAAATAAACCAATTACAGGCACTTTTGTATTCTCAAGGGGTCGGTCAGTCAGAAATATGAAGCTAGTCGCCCATTCCAAAGCGTAGTAGGTACCTATGGAGAAGAACGGGCAAGAAACTCCACGGACACTCTTTTAAATCAAAATATGGTTACATAATATTGGTTACACCATTCATGTTGAAGTTATACATGTGAGAACGATGCAAAAGATTAAAAGCGTCCGTTAGAAATAAAAATAAAAACTAATTCAATCATTAAATTAAATTAAAATCGCCGTGGCAGCTAAGAGATGACCAGTCCCTACTGACGGCGCCCGTTCACGAACATGACGCATGGATTAGCACCATTCAGCTCAACCATTTTGAAGGGAGCTAAATGATCATAATGGTCAGCGAGACATTACAGTGAGCATGACATACTCTCAGAATCCAAGCCAAACACGGTTGTGTTAGATACGAGTAGTATGTACCTACAATAATACTGAGTCAGGATTTCTGACTGCGTTACGCTCCAAATCTGTAGACATAAAACGCGTTCAAAGTTCTGCTTCGATAAAGTTTTGCTCTATGATAATAAACAGGAAAACACAGAATTTTTCCTGACAACGTTATACTAATAATAATAAAATATTTTTATTTCTCTTCGACAAAGGCACCCGGAACCCTTTTAATAAAAAAACTATTTGCGATTCTTGAAATAAAAAATGTTTACTGTATTAAAATAAATAACTACCATAGGCGATTTGGTCCATAGAAATTTTAGTTGTCGCCGAAGTAATTCGATTCAGTTGTTACTGGACTGAAAAAAAAAGTAAATAAGTTAATTTTTGTTGTAGGTGAATGTCAGTAGGACAAGTAGTGCAAACACTAATAATAAAAATAATGCTTTATACATATTTTAAACAATTTTTTCTAAATTCTTTTATATTTTTTTTTTGATGTACAGCATAGTCGATTATATACGATAATATTAATTATTGTTTTAAAATAAGAATAATTTATTTTTCGTAAACATGCAAGGAAATTCGAGCATTATTTTGGCACCCTTCTTCGAGATAAATCGAAAATGCTGTTTTGCCTGGTCAAATACATGCGAGCAGGTCGGCCCGGCAATGTTAGTATGAAAATCCATATCTGACGTGTTTAGCGGCCCAATAAATTACTATGAAAACTCATATCTGCCGCGTAATTTAAAAAATGGAACGAACTTTTTACTTCGACGCATGGCAACCAAGGAGGTAACTTATAAAATATTTTATTTTAAAAAATAAACAAAATAATGAACTTATTGGCGATTAAAAATTTATCGTTGTTCGTCATTGATTCTGAAAATAATTAATTTTGTTAGTTTGAAATTCCGCGCATTATTTGAGAAAAAAACCATGCAAGCCTTGGCCGCAAACAGGCATTGATTCGGACGTACGTGAAAATGTCGGCCAACATTTTCACGTACGTCCATCAATGCCCCTTTTGCAGGCAGCCCAGCGCAGCGGTAGTAATGTACTATTTTTTATTAAGGTAGATTATATGAATGACATTTATCAAGAAAGGTAATTATATATTTATGGTATCAGTTTGGTTGCTTGTTACCTACAGTATTTTAGGCCCTTTCGTCTTACGAAAGCGCCAGGGTATATCAATATGTTTTCTATGCCGGCGAATATCAATATGTTTTCTAACGTTTTTTTTTTGGAATTTGCAGATCAATATCTGTTTTATGTTGATCATTATATTATTTGCGACTTTAACAAATATTTATTTACAGAATAATAATCATTAGTACAGGACCTACAAGTCTCTAAGTTCAAATTACCCCCCTTTTTTTGGTGGGAAATTATCAAATAACTTCTACCGCTCAGGGCGGAGCGGGAGGGCGTATCAGACTCTTAAGTCAAAGTCAAATCATTTATTTCAAATAGGCCCTTATAAGGCACTTTTGAACGTCAAAATTTATAAAAAAATTGAATTGATTCTAGTCGCCCCTTCCAAAAGGTAGTTTTCGCATGGAGAGGAATGGGCAAGAAACTCAACTGTTACTCTTTTAAAATGTTTTACAATATTTTGTATAAGTACATTAGTTATATAATTATATGTGAGGACAATGCACCTAGAATAAAATTACTATACCACAATAGGTAAAAAGAATTAAGAATTTAAAATGAAGCAACAACAGATAAATTCATTATGTGATAGATACATGATGCTCACATATTTACAAACATTATAAAAGTAGACGATTTTCCTAAAATTTTACAATTAATAAGTCAGTGTGTGAGGAAGTAATCACAGAATGTAAAATCAATTAAATATATTTAAAAAAAATATATAAATTATACAATTGAATTAGCAACCAGTTTGATTTTGTCTAGATTCTAGATTATCCTATGGAGCAGGACCAGCATATTTCCAAGCATTCTTATCTTGGATATTACTCTTGGACTTACTGACTAAAACCCACCTGTGTTCCTTCAGTTGCCTGTACGTTGCCAGGGGCCATGGTATCCCTTTCGGACATTCCCGCAACCCCGGCAGGCATCGGTCTCGGTCGGTCTCTTTGAGGCGCGCGTGGAACACAACGCGCCGTCGACTCGGGCCTGGTCCTGGTGGACGGCGAGCTACCCATTGCTCACCGTCCGCACGCCCGCGCCTACGGTGGCCGGGAATCGGCTTAGTTCAAATTACCCCTTGAATGACTATTACATGATGACATTTGTTCGTAAGACTCTCACACAACCTATCTAAAGATAAACCTTGTTTTGTATTAAGGCCGTAAATGCAACTGATAACTATGTTGTTTACAATGAATAGTTGAATATAGGGCATATAGAACATTATTCAAAAATTAAAAATGTATACATTTAAGTTGCTTTTCATGTGTCCCTTGTGCCGACCGCGTTGTTCTTCAAAAATACGCAACGGATTTTGATACGGGTTTCACTATCATTTAGTTTAGCAAATTTATTCCAGAAGGCTTATGTGGATAATTAATACTCGTACATTAATATGAAATATATATTTATATATTATAGAATATCGATATTTTGTCAAGTCGTAAACAAATGACATATGAATAAAATACATACACAATAATATTGGCAAAGAGTTCCATTTTCAAAATTTGAACTTATTTTTTTATTATATCGTTTACAAGTGGCCAGTTCTAAAAATTTTCAGGGTCGCCCTCGTACTATTAATATGAAACTTATATTTATATATTATAGAATCTCGATATTTTGTCAAGTCGTGAAAACCGTGCGAAGCAGGGGCGGGTGGCTAGCAGAATATAATAAAAACACAGACACGTTCCATCAGACCACCTGGGCATGTCTCCCGGACCGGCTGAGCACAGTCAACACCACAAACAACATAAGTAAGATCTTCATGTTACGTGTACACTTGTGCACTACTGACAGTTGAGCAATGTGTTCGTCAGTAAAATCACCCTTATTTTTTTTAAATAGGTAATATTCACTGATATGTAAAATTGTTTGTAAATAGGTATTTATCGTTCACGCTCAAACACAAAACTCAAAAATAAGGAAAAATAATCGGCAAAGTTTTTGACGCAGCACACACAATGTAGGGTTCCGTAGTCAGTACCACTAGATGCGATACCTGCCGGGGTTGTGGGAAAGTCCGAAAGGGATACCGTGGCCCCTGGCAACGTACAGGCAACGGAAGGAACACGGGTGGGTTTTAGTCAGTACGAGTCTGACACGCCCTCCCGCTCCAACCAGAGCGGAAGAAGTTATTTGATAATTTCCAATCTAAAAAAAAAAAAAAACACTATATGCTTAGATGTTTACCAAGATGTGTAAACTATAGATTGAACGATAAATATTTACATAACATAACTACTGCAATCCCCGAAGAGTTTGGCAGAGGTGTACCTATAGTAACACCCACATTTCGCCAGTTAGGTTTAAGTCCCATGTAATAGGGGGCGAGCCTATTGCCATCAATCGGGCACAAATCCAGACTCCGGGCTGCTACTGAGAAATTCCTAATGGAAAACCACAATATCACTTTGCCCGACCTGATAATCAAACCCCAAGACCTCATGTTCAGTAGTAGCGCTTGCAATCACTAGACCAACGAGGCAGTAAAAATAAAAGTTAAATATTTTACATTATGATAGTTATTATTTGTTGATCGTAGTTTCTATGAACTTTTCAGAGACCAACTGACATTTGGGTCAACTAATTCAAGACTAATCTTATTCGAAAATTATTTAAGCTTACTTAGCTGTGTTATTTCAGACAAAACAGAAAATACACAGACCTTGTTTTTAAAGCATTTTTTTAAAATTGCTTTTAACTGGAAAGGGATTGATTATAAAGTGGTTCTTACCCTATAACAAAGTTGTGTTAAAGTAAGAACCTATGATCCTGAGCCCTGTTTACTTCGTACAGTTCCGCGAATCATAGCGGCAATGTTATAAGAAAGCAGCAAATAAAATATCCAAAATGTAATCAACATCAAACTCAAAGCATTTATTTCAATTAAACCATTTACAGGCACTTTTGAATTATCAAGAAGACGGTCAGTCAGAAATATGAAGCTAGTTGCCCATTCCAAAGCTTAGTAGGCACCTATGGAGAAGAACGGGCAAGAAACTCCACGGGCACTCTTTAAAATAAAAAAAATTATACAAAATATTGGTTACATCATTCATGTTGAAATTATGCATGTGAGAACAATGTAGAAAGATGTACACGTTTGTAAAAGCGTCGGTAATAAAAAGTAAAAAAGCAAATAACCATTCAAAAATTTTAAATAAATTAAAATAAGCCGTGGCAGCTAAGAGATGACCAGTCCCAACTGATGGCGCCCGCTCACGAACATAACAAATCATCAAAAAATAATCAAAAATCATCATCATCATGGATCAGCACCATTTAGCTCAACCACTTTGAAGGGAGCTAAATGTTCCAACACACGCGCCACCGCCAGCGAGACATTAGAGTGAGCATGACATACTCACAGCCGCCAGGGCACATTCAAGTCAATGAAAGACATATTACCCGGTAAATGACTATAATTATATCAATACCTTCTCTTCTTTCTTAATATTCCAAAATCTTCTATCCTTAAGTCGTAACGATACAATTTTATTTAGGTACAAACAATGTCATATATCAGTGAAATTTGTGTACAGTAATAAAACTTGTCAACACTACAAACAATATAAGTTTAAACCTCGAACAACATGTCACGATTGTAAGCACTGAACTATTATTAATTAGCTTTAGGTTATTGGTAGTGTATGGAATGAAAGATTGAATAATCTCACAAAAATTTATTGGAAAATATAACACTTTATCCAATAGGATATTATTAACACCAGAAATGACATTATACATCTTAGGCTTAAAGTACTTCACACGGCTGGTTATATTACGTTATTTAGATATAACAAGCATAGCACACAAATATTTAAATATTAAAGACTAAATTAACTGACCTGGCCTTGCTCCAAAGGATAGCAATATTTCTACGCAGACTACACTTTATGATCTTTACACTTTGGCGTCGCAGGAACAACTGAACTGCGCACGTTTTTTTTTTTTTTTTTTTTTTTTTGATCTAGGGCATCTTGCAGGTGACCACTAAGGTCGTGGCTGCTTAACCGGACTGTCCTGTGGCTGCCAATAGCTACTACACTAAGGGCCTCCAGCCAGGGGCATAAAAACTATTCTAAATTAAAATTAAGCGAATGCTCGCTAAGGGCACCCCCTGTGGGGTACGAACCTCGGCTTAGGGCATTCGCTGAGGGGAGGACAGCAAGTTCAGGGACAGGCTGGATCAAGGATAGATCATTATTATTAGACGGGGAATTTAAAGCTACACGCTCAGCTGCGGCGCGGGCTGGCGTTTCATCGGACAAGGGTCGGGGGGGAGTAATTACTCGGGGTGGTCGCGCACGCGGTGGACCTCTGCGGCGAGGTCGGAACGACGGGTGTCGGGTGTGCTTGTTTTTAACTGTACTGGTGGCCCTATTAGACTCCTGGAGGAGTGTGACTGGATCATCGGGATCGGACAGGAAAACTGCGCACGGCCGTTTCGTCGTTTAAATAAACCAAGTGTCATGCGCATAGTAAAGCGTCGCCCGCCGACCGTTACTTAATTCGAGCGAGAAGGCGGTAGTTGATAAAATAAATGCGTTTATCATAAATGTACAACGCATTTATTAAATCCATTAGTTATAATTCTGTAATGAGTTTACTAAAATCCTAACACGATGGTGGTATAATGTCAATGGGATTGTCCTTGTGATTCCATCAAGCTATCGGGTTGCTCCCGCTTGGCAACGCTACATATACTTACCTATAGCGATGAATCGCGTGCACCAGGTACAGTCAGGTTAAGTCTAATTTTAAGGAATGTAAATATTTGTTTGAAATGAAAAAGTACCCATTTAACATTGTTATAGGGTAATTTATAAAAATATTGTCATTTAGATAGGTTACTTGTATTCCATGCAGCATTTAATCATCAATCTGGTAGTTTTAAACATTAGAAAATAAAACGAATGCTATTTAAATAATAATATTAACGCGAACGTTGTGAGGATACCGTGAATGTTTATTACTCTTTCACGCAAAAACCACTAAACAGATTTGAATGAAATCTGGCACACAGATAGTTTATAGCCGGGATTAACACATAGGACACTTTTTATTCCAGTAGTACGTAGCATGCATGCAAGACAGTGTTCTGTTCACGACACATATGCACAAGGCTTGCATGAATTCACGTATAATTTCCGACGTCCATGCGGGCGAAGCCGCTGGCAACAAACTATTAACTTTGATTGTACTTTAACGTATGCTCAGGTACATAATATCTACAAACATAAGCAATGTATATGTAGAGTTGCCAAACGGGAGCGTTGCCAGACGGGAGCGACCCAAACTATCTGCAGGACAATGTTTGAGAGTACTTTGTGTAGTAGCTCTAGGATATTACTTTTTTTTTTGTGGGCAGTTGCGACTTTTTGAGTTTGTAGATCAATGGGTTCACATAATTGGTGTAATTGATTTCATCACCACTGTAGCTTTCAAAATGGTGACGAACGATATCGTGAGGAAACCTGAATGTCCGAGAACCAAAAGTTTGAAGACATCTGACATCTAGTAACCCGCAATGGGCCCGTGGAAGAAAGTAGCCCACACCCTGTCAGGAAAGAGAACTCTGTCGCAGCAGTCGGGACAATAATGTAGGTTTTTTTTTTTTTTTTTTTTTAACGTTTACCCTCACTATGAATTTCTCCTGTATCGTGGGTGCGTTTACAAACATTTATACTCACATACACAAACAGCCAGACCCGGAACAACTACTTGTAGGTCATACAAATATTTGTTCCGTGCGAGAAACGTACCCGCGACACGCAGCGCAGCAGTCAATCGCTTAACCACTGCGCCAACCGTGCCGTCTATTTGTATTTATTAACAAAAACAAGCTCATTATTATGTAGTTTTTGTTACGTTAATGTTGCTGGTTGTGATAACTCGATCCAAAAAAGTCGTTTTTGGGATCCGTACTAAAGGTATCGGGACCACTAAACCTACGCCGTCTGTCTGGCTGTTAGTCTGTTCGTCGTCCTTAGTGACACAGGACTACGGACTTAGGGAATACGGGTTGCTTTGGGCTGTATTATGGCAAATCATAAAAAAGAAAAACTCCGATAATTTTGTTGGTAATAGTGCGAGAGACTCGACGCTCAGTTGGTCGGTTTATGCTTATTTCCTAGGAAAGCGGCATCTATAATGTATGTTTTTTTTATGAGTTGTATTGCAATATGTGGTTAGCTAGCGACCTCGATATTTTTTTAATTTACCTCGATGGTCCTAGTTTATCAATTATAACTTCTAGTTACAGCTATATGTAAGAGGGCACGACCTTTATGTCTGGAGGCTTTTATTTAGATATTGTTTTCGTTAAGTTATTTTTATTTCTGCTTGAGTATAGTTCTCGATGTTTTTGGTTGGTATATTGGCGTGTGCTAGCTGTCATATTATGGCTATTAATTTTATAATTTAAATTATGTTTTGTGTTGCATAATGTAAATATCATTTTGCATACTATTATATAGAATATTTTTTTTTCTAACTGAACAGACAGCTGTGCTGCTGGGGAGTTTGTTGCGCCACTTCTTCTTCCCAGCTAAAGCACTAGGAAGTGGTGAAGGGTGGGCGTTTTGGGCGACTGTCTTATGTAATTTTGACGTTCGAAAAGTGCTAATTTTCAGCCTGGTTTGAATAAATTATCTTGGAATTTTGAATTTTTTTAATTTAGAACGACCATCATGAACATCATGTCATCATGTCATTTTCAACAATATTTGACATTTAAGGTGTCAAAAAACGTTAAACGTTATTGTGTGACCATTCACCGCTTTTCTAGGTAACCAAAGATTTTGTACTAACTTTTGTTTTCAGACCAACAACACCACCTCCCTCCGATTATTACGACGCATTTGAATAGTGAATAACAGCTTTCCGCAACGAGGTATGTAAATGTACGGAACAAAATAGTTTTAATAAGATAACATATTTTTTTTATGAGAAGGTATTATCTTCGTCTGTATGTTTTAAAATAGTATATTATGCAACTAGTGAATAAAGGACGTATTTAAAGCGAGGGCCATAGATGAATCACGAGCAAGTGAAGGATTCTAACGACTGAATCACGACCGTAAGGAGTGATTCATGATGATTGAATCACGAACGTAGCGAGTATTTCAAGTGTTTGAATCCTGAGTGACGTGAGTGATTCAAGTGTTAGAATCTTGAGCGACGCGAGTAATTCATGGCCCTCGATATAAATTCGTTTTATTCGAGAGTTGCATACTATACTTTATACCATGACTACGAGAAAAAGAAAAACTTTGCGAAAATAGGCATTTAGTAAAGAAAAAGGAAGGTGAAATTAATTAAAATTGGAACAATTTGTGTTCGTACAACTTACAGTATTCAAAATATTGTCAATTTAGTAATGTCAGCAAAGAACACAAAACAATTTTTATTTTTTTGTATGTCGAGTATTCTTTGCACAAGGAGTTTGTATCGAGTAAGTATTATTTCGCAAGGAGGTTGTATAGCATTGAGATGGACGTCAAATATATTGGTGTGTTCTATATTCAAACACCAAAATACTGATTAAAAGTGCTTTTTATTCACTGTTTTCAGTGAATAAAATAAGCTTTTTAGAAGGGAAATGGTATAAAAAATGCTTTCTCATCGATATTTTCGTCAATTGTGGACCGATTAGTTTTTTTTTTATTGATAGAAGTGTACCTAACACCACACAAATTCGTATACTACTACCTGCTATGTAAATAACAGGACAGGAACTTATTATAACATCATCCATATAGACTAAGTGGGAAAAATAGGTATTATTGAAGCTATTTCAAAAATTACCCAAGCATTAAAATTAATATGTGACCACCTCTGAAGTATGATCTACCAAACAAAAAAGAATCATCAAAATAAATTCATAATTGGCGGAGTAATCGCGTAAAAAACATGCAGTCGAAAAGAACCTCCTCCGTTTTGAAGTCGGTTAAAACGGCAAACATTTTAAAGGTTGCAGAGCTTACTTGGCTTTAAAAATGAATTTATATTTGAAAGGTTGCTTTAAACTCTTTGGTTATCTCATAATTTACTATAAATTACACCATTATTTTTATCAGTGTGAAAACTTATTATTCGCTTTATAGCTTGTTGCGTTAAAATACAAGTCATTTACGAACACCAAAAGGTCTCTAAGGACAAACGAAGCTCATTCTGTACATCTATAATGAAAATTGTTATTACGTTTACTTAATGGTGTACTGTACAATCATCTGAACGTAATACTTGATCGATTTTTAGATTGGAGCCGAGATACAAGAACTTATTTACGTTGACAACCCTAGTAGATGTGGGAGCTGTATTATTTTGAGCCTTATTCATTGAGGATAAGGACTGTTTGAGGCATAGGGATGTCAGTAAGAGAGTTGGGAGGGTAAATTAAATTTGCAAAGCAAAGAGTCAAGGCTAACATTTATTTGCAAATAATTTCCGACCGCGGGAGGCGTCGGTCGTCATTAAAATTTGGCATCGTGCCGAAGTCAGTTTGGAGTTGTTCATTTTCTCATGTCAATAGTTCATGCCTCATAGCTTCTGTGTTATTACGTGACTTTGTTCGCGCAAAATGTTTTTGTAAGAGCTATTGTGTTCAGCACTTGTTAGTTTTATGCTTATAAAGCGGTAAATTGTTTTAGTTTGTTTGATTTTTTATTAAAAAATGTACCTACTTAGTTGTTTTGGTTATTTTCGGATCGTTTCAAAACCGTCTGTCTAGTCTCGACTATAAGTTGTAAAGAAAACGAGCATGGCATGGAAAAAAAGCTTTCATAGCGAAGAAACAATATTTGTATTCACCACCATCTCCATTCGTAGGATATCTATTCCAATAAATTCTAAATGTTCGTAATAGCAGACACGGCGATGGGCACCTCCATTTGTCATGGACATCTACCAGGGAAGCATAAATCTATCGAGTGTCTCGAATTCGGGCGATGTTCGGCGTTTGGGTACCAACGTATTCTGATAGCCTAGTACTAATACATCCCTCAAAATTACCCAAGGTGTCTTTTTTTTTAACTTTTACTATAGTCCTACCGACCTATGGCTATAAATCTTGCACAAGATTCACACCAGCGGTGTATTTGGGACACACTGGATTTTCTGGGACGTCGCAAAGTAATTTATCAATATGCGCACGAGGTGCGAAAAAGATTATTTTGTCATTTATCAACTGGCGACTAGCCCATTTTTACGTGTATCCTGATTTTCCTACGGTTACTGTAAGCCGTAACAAAAATTTATGACGTACGAGCTTGGTGACGTCAATATTGTGGTACAGTACTGACTTAAACCCGATACCTCAATATCATAATCAGCCTATAATGTTCCCACTGCTGGCACCCAGACCTCTTCTCAGTTAAAGGGAGTGGGCCGTAATCCACCACGCGGGCCCAGTGTGTTTATATATACATTTATAATTTAAAAAAACTAAAACACCCGACTGCAAAAACATTTGACTGAAAAGAGAATAAAAACAAGCATCTATAAAATTTTGGTATTGCGCTTGCAATACCAAAATTTTATAGATGCTTGTTGGGACAAACCAGTGACCAGGGGCCGTATTATGACGTGTAAATGCCACCATTATTCCAGTGTGAGTGAGAGACGGAGCTATACAAGGCCGCTAGCACCATCCTTTTTTCGCAGTGGAATAATGATAGCATTAAAATATAATATTAGCAGTGGAATAATGATAGCATTATAGCATTTAATAATAGTAATACTTCATAATACCCCTGCTGAAATATGGTGTAACTTTTGTTTGTCTTCATTTTGATATCCCACTCGATAGGGTAAGGAGTTTTTTTTTGGCGCCAGAAATTCGCCATTTAGATTTTTGATAAATTTAATATACCGAGTAACACTAACGCAATAAAGACTAATCTAACGGTTCAGCCGTTTAGTTGTTACGAGGGAACATAGAGATAGACACACATACATATATACAGGTCAAACACATAACCCTCCTTTTTTGGCTTCGCCACAGTCGGGTAAGAAAAGTGATGAACTGGATGCGTAGGAAATCCAGTATAATAAAGCCGAGCATAATTTGAGAAAACATGCCATGCCATGCCGTAAATAGATTGGTCTAAAGAAATTTTAATTGACGCAGCATAGCCAGTAGATTAATCCACTAATGTTTGCATTATCCATTTAATGGGTTAGGTTATAAATTGAAAGCCGCATTTTCGTCACGAAACCTGATTTATGGCGACACGGACCCTTTCTTTCCTTATAATTAAGAGAAAACCGACACTTACCACTACTACGAGCCTTTCTTATACTCTTTTTATTAAATTTGTTGCGAGTTTTAGGACTGTTTATTTATGATAAGATAAGATAATTTTATTTTGCAATATGGGTATACACTATACAGGATAACAAAAATAATGCACGATCAGCCATATTTTACCATGTAGATGCCTACATAGACAAACAACATACTAAATTGAAAAATCTTTTTCATTAAAGAACTCACTTAAATGATAATAACCCTTCACCACTAAAAAGCCTCGAAGTGTTTTTTTAAATAATAAAATCGGCAGCTCTTTCCAACTCTTCGGTATTTTATTAAATATTACTGGAACCATGCAGTAGACACTTTTGCCCATAAGTGCTGTCTTGGCTGATTGTAGACATAGCACGCTATTATCACGTCTATTGCGGGGAATTACTTCATCCAAGCGTCTAAAACGACTTGGGTTTGTCTTCACAAACATAGCTACTTCCAGTATATACAGACACGGCAATGTTAATATTTTGTATTTTTTAAAGTACTGTACACAGCTTTCAATATTCTGAATTTGAAGGATCATGTAGCACGCTTTGCTTTCAATTGTTTCTTAAACATTAAAAAATAATCGGCCAAGTGCGTGTCGGACCACGCACAATGTAGGGTTCCGTAGTTGAGATGAATTTATCCCAAAAACAAATTTAACATTGAAGTTGAAAAACATAACATTCTCCCATACATTCCAACTGCAAGTGTAAGTTTGTATGTTATTTTAAGACCATAGACTTCTTATAGATTTTCCTGTAAATATGAGTAAAGAACCATTCTCTGTATTTTTTCCAATATTTTAGGCTGTGTAGTTTTTCATCTTTTTTCTTAAATATCTTTAAAAATATTTATTTCAAAATGATAAAAAAAATTGAGATCCTCGCAACAAGCCTTTTCATTTAGTATGTCACACGGTAGTCTGCAAAAGGTTTTTTTTTAAATTTTCTTCTTTGACCCCAAAAGTGACCTCCAATTCAAAATTCATTTATTTACGTTATGCGTCCGTGTTTGGGTCACAAAAATACATATGTGTACCAAATTTTAACTTAAACGGACCATTAGATTCGGAGCAAATTGGCTGTGACAGACAAACAGCCAGATAGACATACAGACACATGAGGTTCTGTTTTTTCCTTTTGAGGTACGGAACCCTAAAAAGAGAAAATAAATGTCGATGCTCAGGTACACGGCACTAGCTATCAACTCCTATTATTTAGACAAACTAGTGCGAAGTGAAGTGCTACTAACATAGTTGTAAACCTTATTTTATTTTTAAACATAGATTTCTTTCATCACCATCATCAATTCAGCCGAAAGACGTCCACTGCTGTACATAGGCCTCCCCCAAGCACCGCCACTTCGACCGGTTCTGTGGGGAGCATCCAGCGGATTCCTACGGCCTTCACAAGGTCATCGGTCAAATTTGATTTCAGAACATATAAATATATTAAAATTACTATTTAGATAGATACTGAAATCACATGGCTTCATGGATAGATAGTGGTGAATCTCAGTTCAAGTCCTTGAAAATTCTGACTTTCCGTCGTTATACACGGTGAAATTTGAACGAACAGACCATGGTCTACTACCATTATATTACATCCAATAAAAAAAAAAAGTCATAAGTTTTTGAAAAAACACAAAAAAGACAAAGTTAAAAACGTCGGGATTATCGTTACTCCCTACAACACAGACACTGCCGCGCTCGCGTCTCAAAGTGTTGTAGGAAATGTACCTCCATAAACGAAATTTAGTAAGCACTTATTATTGTACGTCTTACTAGAAAATACCAAAGTTAAAAGTTAACTTCGGTAGGTATTTTATTACTGATAAGTGGCTACTCTAAAACAGATTTTTATGGCTTGGTATGGCAAACTTTGGTAGGTATTTTCTGGCTATGCACGATTGCACGACGCGACGCACCGTACCGACGACGCGGCGAGGTGGCTGACTTCTAATGTTATCAATATCATTTCGTTCTAGGTGCGAACTTACGGTAGGTAGGTACTGTCAGACATGGTTTTAATTATTTCTTGTAGGTACTAGGTACGGGTACCCATTGAATTTAACGCAACATTATTAGGTATTATTTATTTATTGGGATACTACAGGAACAAGACAAAAAAAAACTTACCACACAATCGGGTCAGTGGTGGGTGGCCTTAGAGGTGGATTTCGGGTTTGCTCCGTGTGCACCAAGACAAAATTGACTCCAAGAGTACCTAGCTTCCGCCAGACAACCTGGCGGAAGCTAGGACCAGCAACTGCGTAAAAACACACCATATCCAACCACTCCACTCTGAATAGATAGAACTCATTTTCACAAAAAAACGCGCGATGTGTGCCTGTGACGTAATTACATCGGATGCATACGCGTCACTCGCTCGAGAGATTTCGGTAGACTGGCTACCGCCCGGGCGGCTCGGGTGGCAGTCAACAAAAGAAATGGGCGGAGCGGTACTTCGCGCGATTGCATGTCATTGGCTAATGATTTATTTGTATTTCGGCCCGCATTGGCCGGACATCTTTATAGTTCACATGGACTGCTCATAACTGTTTTGAATGCCATATCGCTTCCGTGGTGAGTACTTTGATGTCACAGTTAATATTTGAACACGTTTGAGCAACATACGACTAATTTGAGAACGCCTAATTTAGTTTGTTATAATAACATATTTGATGCTCTAGAATGGTAGTAGAGCATGGTCTGAACAACGTTTGTTCTTGCAAAACTGTGATTCAAATGTCACCGTGTATATTTTGGAAATGACAATTTTTGTGAAAAGAAATAAAAATTTGTTTGCTAAGGTCTCGGACACCAAGAAAGGTTCCGTGAGAAGTCAATACAAAAACCTCTTAATTATCGGTGGCTATAAAACAGCACTACTTAGAAAAAGTATTTTCTGCATGGGTCCAATAATATTTAATAAACTACCGGACAGCATACAAAGTGACACCCTTCAACAATTTAAAAATAAACTCAAGGGGTTTTTGATATCAAGGGGTCCAATAAGACCGATGCCTGCCGGGGTTGCGGGAAAGTCCGAAAGGGATACCGTGGCCCCTGGCAACGTACAGGCAACGGAAGGAACACGGGTGGGTTTTAGTCAGTAAGAGTCTGACACGCCTTCAAGAAGTTATTTGATAATTTCCCATCCAAAAAAAAGGGGTTTTTGACACAGAAATGTTATTATTCGATAAGTGATTTTTTCAATGTTTAATATTATTGACATTATATAATTATTGACATTATATAATTATTGACATTATATTATTACTGACATTATATCATCATTTTATTATTCATACACTTTTGTGCATGGTCTGGACTTGTTAAAATAATTTATTAATTTATTAGTTATTTAATAATATTTCTCTTACGAGCTTATTTGACGGTGACATTATTTATTAAATTTTGCATGCCAAAACTCGGGCAGAATGTACCCGGCTCACTATATTTTTTATAACAACTTTATTGTACAATACCTACATTCTATGCGAATATTTGTTTGATTTAGAAGGATGAAATTGTTGTTGTGTTTTTTCTAACTAAGGTATTTGTGTATGAAAATTTCACAAAGCAGTGTCGGTAAGAGGCAAATTTCGTCGTATGAAATTAAAAGTCTGCTCGAAACTAATTCCCTTCTAAATAGAGATTGAACCCAACCTCGAGCGAAACTTCATAGTAGCGGTCGTAGACAACAACATTTCTAAGTAATTACTGGCGAAACGAACACGCCTTAATGTAAAAGCAAATAAAATAATCCAGAAACTGAGCCATCGAGCTTTTGTTTCGTGTTATTTTCGTGTAAACTGACGTTATTAAGATATAACGTAACTACGAAAAAATACTGTATACGGTTATTTTGAATTCGCCGGTTACCCAATTATGCTCTACTGCATATTCCTCGCAATACACCCGCGGGAGCTAAAAATAAAAGCATTTTTAGGCTCCAAATAAGTTTTGCAAAAAAATGTGAAATATGAAATTGCCGGTTGTGCTCCCAGGGTTTAAAAATGGAGTCTTTCCTGAAATGAGAATATACAAAACTGCCCAAATTTCGTGCCGTTCGAATGGTTTTAGTGAACGAAAACCACATACGGACTGCTCATCATGGAGTCTCACTCTTTGTACGAATCAACAAGCATATTTCCCCTGGCGATGTCGCATGCATGGCTGGCGGCGCATTTCGTTAGCGCCTGTCTAAATTTTACACGCTAATGTCGTCGCTGCGGTGTAGGAATAGTGTCGGTTATTGCATACGCGATTTTGGTTAGACAGGGCCGCAAGTGGGTGAGATTATGAATAATTTTAGTTATAAGCATCTATCTAGCATATATATATCTATTAGGAAGTTTTTATTCTTAGAATTGATAAAGATAATGAGGCCACAATGAAGCCGAATATTAAATAGAATTTGAAACCAAGGCAAAATTTCTCAGCGATAACAGAGTCTGTTAACAGCGGGAAATGTGATGTCAGTAAATTATTATGAAAATGTCCCTACTGTAAATGGGTTCCAGGTACAGTAGGCCACACGACAGTGGTAACAAAACCAGTACAAGCTGGCCTCGTGTTCTATTGAAATTCATACTACGGTAGGCTGTGTCAAGGTCAAAGTGTTACCATCGACGTTCGGTCGACTGTAGTTAATTTCTGTTGGAAGTAATGTCGGCTATAATTATTAGTTTTTAAGAGGCTGACAACAGCTAATGCGCTCTTACTGGCTGAATCCATAGAAAAGAAAGATAATCGCGATGACACAACGCTGGTAATTTATTGCAAAAGCAATTATCTACCTATTACAAAAAAAATATTGGACTAAAATATAAAAAACAATATTACGGTAATATGCTGCTTGTATACTAATAATATGGTTTTTAATCGTTTAATCAAAATGCTTAAAGGAATTTTCGTGATTTTTTCTATCATATCAAATTAGTTGTAGCCCCAAGATACAGACTAACTGTCTAGTTCGGGGCTCACTGGCAAATAATATATTGTAACCTAGCTGTAGATAATATTTTAAGCTACTCAAATCCTCTTAACTTTATGTTAACATATAAACCTGCTGAATTACTTGGACCATAAATATTTTCTATTTTCTGTTTTCAACACTTTATCTAACTAGCATATATCCTGAAGAATATTATATATTTTTCTGATTTTATTTACTGCAGTGAATCATATACTTTAGGCATTATAAAACTTGCGTTTAGCTCCTGTAGGCCCCTTAAGCAAATGTAAATTATATTTGAAAACTATCTTTTACAATAATCATTGTAAAAGACGAATCAAAGTTTAGCATCTCTAATAGTCCGGGAGGTAGCGTTGCAAATACAAAATTCATAGTAAGCCGGATGATGTTGCCATCGATAGTTGATCTTATATGACTAATAAGTGAACCAACCGTCAGCTGCTCAAGTAGCGGTGGGTGTGGGGTACGTGTTTTTTTTACAGCTGTAATGTAATATGTATTAAAAAAAAATTACCACGTCCGCGACCTCCCAATCCCAAACGCAATGCGGGTGCGTCATCTGACGCTTCACTTATTACTCACATTGAAAAAGATGCTAATCGATCGGCGTAAAAACACTACCTAAAATGCAACGCTACCTCCCGGACCATAAGTCCCACCTAATTTGTGTGAGAATTAGACCGTCCCCAGCATACAAGCTAGAGACAAGTTCCAAACGCCATTCAGTGCCGTTTGTCACAACGAAAGGATTTATGTTTCCTTGAACCTTGGGGTGCACGAATTTGTTCTACTTCCAAACGTTGCACGTTCCTTGTGTCCGTTGTTTGTGTCTTTGTAATGTTGTTAGGTTAACCGTCTTATTTACAATTGAAATGTTTTACTGTAATTTGTCTATTCTTTGTACTCTTGTTGTTCTTAAAATTTTTGGGAAACCCAAACTGCTTTCTCAAGTGTTCCCTAACTTTCATCAACACGATTACTTAGAACGGAAAAGAAAACGATTACATTTTTATGTTCGAGTTGGTAAAGAAATTGTTAGATTATTCTAGCCTGTTATGCCTAGGCGGGGTTGCGACTGACTTCATAAGAGATGGCGGAAAGAACTGGATAGGTTCCACCAAAACTGGAAGGAGGATACGCGTCTTCGCGAACGATGGAAGTAGTGGAGGGAAGCCTGTGCCCAGGAGAGGGACAGAGCTGGCTAATAAAAAATAAATAAAAAGTACCTAGCTCTTGTCCTTGTAGTGCACCCGTTATGTACTGTAAAATTTTATGCGATAAGAAACCTTATATTGTACAGGCTGTTAATAAAACAGCTATGGCTTCATTCTAACATTCTAGCAGTTTATATTGAGAATAGAAAAAAGGACAGACAGTCGCCCCCCGATCTGTCAAGCAATCGATATAAAATATAAAATTTATGAACGAATTTCTTAAACTAATATAATTATCAAAGTTCTGCAGCAAATAAGTATTTTTCTTAATACTCGGTACCGTTGACTACCACAGTGGCCACCTACCGATAACTAAAGTATAGTAATTTCGTTACCGCTTTTGACAACAATTCCCAGTAAATTGAAACTGCACTACGGTACCTTTAATATAGACAAACAGACCTTGTCATTTATTGACTTGCATTTGACATTCAACCTCAGGATGGTAATGCAATAACGAGGTCGACTATTATATAGCTACATATTATATTTCATTTGATTAATGAAGTGAACATTGTGAGGGAACCTGAACTGATATTAATATTAGTCAGAAATCGCCAACCCTTCTTGAGCAAGCGTGGTGATCAATGCTCGTGCCTTCTCTGTATGAGAAGAGGCCCTTGACCTGCAGTGGCACAATAATAGGGCGCTTAGCATGATCACAATAGAAACGGGTTTTGTCGACGGCAGAATAGACAAAATAATTTTGTATATTCTTCCGTAGACATAACCCGTAGAAAACCCATTTCTATGGTTGTCATGCTACGCGTGCTGGTGCTCAATTCCAAGAAAAGACATCACAACTGCACTGCAGCTATTTAAAACCACAACTCTTCGTATTCTACCATTTTATGCAATAAAATAAAATGACAGATAAATAATCACAATAATTTGTCAGTTTGTATATTCTTCCGTAGACATAACCCGTAGAAAACCCGTTTCTATGGTTACGCGTGCTGGTGCTCAATTCCAAGAAAATACATCACAATTGCACTGTAGCTATTTAAACCCACAACTCTTCTTATTCTACCATTTATGCAATAAAATTCTGCTCCGGCAAAGAAAAAAGATTGAAGAAACAAAAGACGATCTCTCCCTTGGTAGTTGACGTCTTGTAAGTAAAATACAATTCCTTGTTTACTTGGTGCAGTTGCACCAAGTAAACAAGGAATTGTATTGTTCTTACTTAGTTTATAATATTAAATAAGGGTTGTACTACATAAAACCTGTAGCGTTGATCTAGCGGTCGAAAGCGCTACTTCTGGACATGAAGTTCTGGGTTCGATTCCCAGGTCGTGCAAAGTGTGTTGGGATTTTCCATTAGGAATTTCTCAGTAGCAGCCCAGAATCTGGATTTGTGCGTGGTTGATGGCAATAGGCTCGCCCCCTATTACATGGAACTTAAACATAACTAGCGAAATGAGGATGTGGTATAGGTTACACTTATACCTAACCCTTTGGGGACTACAGGCGTGACGTTATGTTATGTTATGTGAATTATTAATTGATAATAATACACATAACATAACATAATAATATATAACAATGGAAGAATATATTAATTGTCTAGGTAACATTTTTGGAAACTAAAAACAAACAAAACAAAAATTGATTTCCGATGAATAAGTTTGAGCTTGGATTCTGAAAAATGTCGACATCGATAACCACAACTTCGATCAAATCATCATATCAACCTGTAATTTATCTTACTGAACACGGAACTCCCCATAGACATCGATCAATCTTAGACTTTGCCGGTTCTTTCTCAACCGACATCTTAAAACGCTCCATTTTTATCGTTCATGAATCTTGTGGCACATAAAGTGTTACTACTCGTCATCATGATTTAATTCCTCAGTCTCGTCTTACAACACCCAGGGGATCTTATCGCGGTGTTTATTTCTAGCCAAGACTGCACAGTACAGAAAAAAGGTACAAGGAAATACTATTGTTCCCCTGATACAGTTCCCGTCTCCTTGGTAAAATACGGCCCTGTTCCACCACAGCTGTATACTCGAAGCAAATGTACTGACATTGTTTATTTTGCCGACGTCGCACCACTACCGACGGATCCGGTAACGAAATGACGGAAATAATTAAAATTGAGACCTCGAAAAACTGTGGTGCCTAATTTCGTCTCAGCCGTTCCGGTATTTGCCGGTAATTTGGGACTGGTTAAGCTACTAGCTATTTTTAGTTTTGTAGTTCGACTTATTTTTAGCTTCCATTTGGGTGGTCTCTTGGGCTTTTGAAGGCAACATGTTTTCACTTGACATCAGTAAATTTTAAATGTATTTATTTAAATCACAATATGGGTCAGAGAGTAAATGGTAAAAAGGTTTTACTTATTAAATATTAACATTTTGATATATAACAGGTACAACTTCGGTTACTGTGAAAATAATAGCCAAATAAATGTATTTAAAATATAAATTGTTTTAATTAATAGATAAAATGTTATAACTTAAAATTTCGTCTACAAAGTATTAAACAAAAGATTTAATATTTAACACACCTTATTATTATTTACAGAGATAATCACTTAAGAAGTTATAAAAGCACGATTTAACGGTACGCTACATAATTAGGTAACAAAGGAAGCGTATTATAATCCTGCTTTATTAAATCAGCTGCTCTCTCAGCAATCATAACGGTGGGAGCATTAGTATTACCGCTTGTGATGGTCGGCATCACACTAGCGTCTACGACTCGAAGTCTATGTACACCATGTACCCTCAAACGACTGTCAACGACAGAACAACTTATATCTCTACCCATTCTAGCAGTAGAGACTGGGTGGAAAACTGTGTCTGCAATATTTACAGCAATACACTTCCAATAGTTGGTACTGCCAAGTTCATAACCATCACAAGCAGACAATTCGATCTTGCCCAATACGGCACGAATAGACTTAAAGTACGTCGTATTGACGAGTTCAGCTACTATTTTTAATCCTACAACTGTAAAATCTAAATCCCTCGAATCTCTATAGTTATCATAGTATATAAGAGGGTCTTCAAATGGATCATTTGAATTCAACGATATGTTTCCTTTAGAATAAGGACGCAGTAAAATTTGACTTACATGGAATAAAGATTTGTTTACACTTTGTTTCAATATTGAATCCTCTACGGATTTAACATAACTTGAAGCAAATGATTTTATGCTTTCTTCGTTTTTACTGATTGAAAAAACTACTTGAAAATCTGGATACGAAGCATTAGGATCTGCGGAATAAAATCCAGTCACATCTTGATCACTGTGAGATGATAAGTATCCATGACGATCATATAAATATCTCAGTGATTCAAAGTGTTTCGTTGCTTGATCAGTGTCCTCAAGTTTATCAACAAATAATAATACAGGAATCCTAGTATGATCGTGTAAATTCTGTCCAACCATAGGCGAATTGATCACAGTTTTAATATTTTTCGCTGCAAGGTGTTCATTAGGTCCTATACCAGATAACATGAGGAGCTGAGGAGTGTCTATAGAACCCGCGCTGAGAATGACCTCATTTTTTGCTTTGAGTGTTAATCTGCGGCCATTGTGATCTACTTCAGCACCACGGGCGTTTTCTCCATCGAAAATAATTTTAGTTACAAACGAATTTTTAACTATCTTTAAATTTTTCCTGCTTCGTGCTTTAGGGTTAAGGTAAGCTGTAGCCGAGCTCACCCTTTTACCTTCACTCACCGTCGATATAAATCTGCTGGAACCTAAATTATTAGCTGTATTTAAATCATCAACATTTTTCATACCAATTTCATCCAAAGCAGACAGCAAATTTTCTTGTACAATGGTATCTGAATAATTAAAAGTATTTACTACAAGAGGCCCATCATGCCCATAATGATTGTTAACTGCGGGAATCTTTAAACGGATGGGATCTCGTAAACTTTCTGCTTTTTTGAAATATTGTTTAACTATATCTGGATGCCATTCAATGTTTCCTTCGTCATACCAGGACTGATAATCACGGGGATTTCCTTGAACATAAGCCATTATGTTTATGCTACTGCTGCCTCCAAGCATTTTACCTCTTGTCCAGTTGACTTTTCCATTTTTGAAGGCCTGGTTTGTTAACCCATTGTTAACCGTTGTATATTGCCAGTCAAACTTCGTCCCCCATAAGTTATTAGTCAGCCTTGGTATCTGAGGAAGAGGTTTTTTTTAAATGTTTAAAGAGTTCTTATACATGCAATAATATCGGAAGTAGGTTGCGAAATGCAAATCATAATAATCATATATTTTTTATTTAAAATCAAACTCTTTTTAACTGTATGTTTTATTTTATGTAGCGTTAGAGCAGTGACAGCCTAATTGTGTGGCCGTCGGACTGCCACGTCATGGGTCTCGAGTTCGAACCCAACCTCTGACTTTTCGGATTTATGTGCGTATTGTAAAATTATCACTTGTTTCAATAAACATTGAAGGAAAACATTGTGAGGAATCCTGAGAGATACTTCTCGACGCCATGTAAAGCCAAGTCAGAGGCCTATGGGCGGCATAAAAACTCTGACACCAGGCTAGTCACTAACTACTCGAAAAAGAAAGATATAACATCAAGGAAATTTATTGTTAAGCAAATTGATTACCAACTTTTTCAAATCCCAACTGTCATTCTTTGACAGTTGCGTGAAATGGCTATTACACGGCAAAGTGATATAGAGTGTCAATTTACTGAGCGATAAATTTCACTGACTGTACGTAAAGACCAACTTACTTCACTTTCTACAGGAGGGTTTTCACCTGCTTCAAGAAGTAGTACGCTCCAGTCTTCAATTTCACTCAGCCTGTTGGCCATTATACTTCCAGCTGTACCAGCTCCCACGATTATAAAGTCGAACTCTTCAGAATCTACGATTAAAAATAATAAGTTCAAGGATTAACATTTTGATATAATTCATAATTAATTATGAAATTATAATAAGTATTGGAAAAAACTGCCTCGTTGGCCTAGTGGTCGCAAGCGCTACTGCTGACCATGAGGTCCTGGGTTCGATTCTCGAGTCGGGCAAAGTGTTATTGGGTTTTTCTCAGTAGCAGCCCGGAGTCTGGATTTATGTCCGGTTGATGGCAATAGCCCCCTAGTACATGGAACTCAAAAATAACTGGCGAAAAGTTGGATTGATGGAGCACCTGAGACCACGATTCTTGTTTTAAAAAACCAAAAACATGGTAAATATCCCGTTTTAATAACTTTAATGGTAGGTATAAATTGTTGCAAAAAAGTTTGTGCGCGCGAGGTCAAACTTCTCAACAAAATTGAAGCAACAAATGACTTGCATTGTCTATGCAAATCTTGCTTCAACGTAATGGTATGCCACAGATAATTGAATCGCACCATGTTAAGATTATCCCTGTATGCACTATGCAAGTGCACCCAAGGACAACACCCGGTTGGTGTAGGACTATTGCAGGAAATGGAAAAAAATATGGGTTTGGGTGGCTAAAGTGGACTGTTTACCTAGAACTATGGATGGAGTATGGCCCCTGCCTGATCAATGTTTTATATATACACAGGTAAAATACCAAGAGGTGACTACGTACGGACACTAAAATAATTTGCCCTCGCCAGCACATAGCAACGTAGCGGCAAGGAGCGACATATCCTGAGGTGCTTGAGGAGTGGAGAGGTATTTCACGGCTATCAAGACAATCCCAGAGCCCGAAAGATGGTCAAGATCCCTACCAGAATCTTACTGAAATACTTCCTTCCTCAGAGCACGTTTGCTCTTGCAAATCTCCATTCAAGCCGGCCAATACAGGCAAGAAAGAGGTCGAAGCTATTTCCCATCAGTGTGCAATCCAGCTGATTAATAAAGGCAAGCCCAATGAAGATCAAAACTTCTCCCGGGAGATAGGATCCATGGCGTCACTACTGCCCAACAACTCGCCACATGCTGCCCTGCGGGTTTATGTATGTCTCTTGGTCTGGCTGGGGACCCTATTCCCTTTCGGCAAAGTAAACTCTAACAGCACAGACCTAGAGTCCATAGGAGCACGCAAGTCCCACTACCACGTCAACGTAAAACAATAACGTGGTGGTGGAGATAAGATAGACAAGCTCGAAAGTGTGTTTACACGAAGCAACAACCAAGCCAGCGCTTGTATGTGACAGTCAGGCTGCCGGCGACTGTCTCCATATCAACTTGAATTTACTCTTCCCGTATGTCAGCTGTTTAATAGAGATATAACTATAAATCTACAATGAGGAGCCAGAATGTCACAATAATAATAAATTATTGCCAGTATTTCAATGGCGGTCCGTACACGACGCAACTGATCACAAAATAGTTTATACCGCGTTAAGGCTCCCTCAGACAGGCGCGACGCGACACCGGTAGAACAATTTCCGTGAAGTTTTCATAGAAATTGTTCCACCAGAGTCGCGTCACGCCGTCGTCGCATCGCGCCTGTCTGCGGAAGCCTTTAGTTAGTCGTGTCGCGGTCGCGTACGCATTGAAATACTAGTGCTGTGACATTCTGGAGTAGCCAGTGGTTTGAGTTTGTAAAACGTTTTACAGGTAAATAAAATGCCTACTACATTGAAATGAGTTATAATTATTCAGAATAAGTTTATTTTTGTTAAGTATGTAATAACACTATTAAATTATGCTTAAAAAACGTGTCCAAAAATAAATATAAAAATAAACTTATCTATTATATTTATCTTTCCCACAAATATTTATTATTGAGATAAGGATCTCTATTTAGAATAATTACTATAATTAAATCATTTTTGAGACACTTATTTACTGTCAATAGCTAGCCAAAAATTCTAATTAGTTTTTTTACTTATAAATTTTGTAGAAAATGTAATACGACAAAACCAAAAATAATGGATAAAAAAAAACCTGAACAGCAAAATTAAACATTCGTGAACGTGCCAGAACTCGTTTCGTATGTAGAATGCTAATTAATATAAAATCCATTTCACGATTTTTTTACATAATAATAGGTACGAGAAAAACTAAGTATGGTTAAAAAACACGCTTTTGTCACGCACATAATTTTCAAATGATAAATTAACTTTATTTTACCCTATATTTTAACTTCATTGTAGAGAAAACGCATATTATTATACTCGTATTTTAATAAACAATACTTGGTGGATGATAGAAACCATACATTATGTTGTTAGGTATTAGTAAGCTCGGGAGGAAACGCCCGGGTACCGTGGATACCGTGGCCCCTGGCAACGTACAAGCAACTGAAGGAACACGGGTGGGTTTTAGTCAGTAAGAGTCTGACACGCCCTCCGGCTCCGCCCAGAGCGGGAGAAGTTATTTGATAATTTAAGGTAATAGTAAGCTTGTCACTTCTTTTATATACTACTAGCTTTTGCCAGCGGCTTGTCGGAAATTATCCCACGGGAACGAACTACCGGGATTAAAAGTATCCTATTAGTTAATCCAGGTTACAAACTATCTGTATACCAAATTTCATCCAAATCCGTTCTAAAAACATCCAAACACACAAACATACAAACTTTCACATTTATAATATTAGTAGGATACATTAAATTAATTCATGCGTGTATGACCAGATGTATGAACGTAAACTAGGCAAAAGGAGTATATAGATACCATGTAATGATCGTAGCACGTGGCGTTCTGTAGTTTCTACCTACCCCCATGAGAAGAAGATGTGAGTTTAATTCAAAAAGTGTGGAGTGCTTTGTTTAAATTTAAAGTACTCCAAAAAGCGCTTTTGTTAGTATTAGCTTCACTTGTTAGTTCAAGTGAAACTAAATATAAAAAACCGGCCAAGTGCATGTCGGACCACGCACAATAAAGGGTTCCGTAGTTGGGATGAATTTATCGCAAGAAAAAACTTGCCTTTGTAGTTGAAAAACATGTTCTCCGATACGGAGTGTATGGGAGAATGTTTTTGCAACCGTAAATGTAAGTTGGTCGATTATTATTCGTTAACTTGTAAACCCTACTTAGCTGTGATAGTTTTCCTTTTAATTTCGTTACATATACTACTGCTGGGTAATTTTTCACATAGCCAAAATCCACCATTTAGCTGGCATACTAGACTCTAACTGGGGGGGATACTACAATTTAAAGCTTAATAATTCGCTAATTGATCACTGAATCCCAAAAAGGCTTTCACAAACTCCCAGTATTTTTGTACGACCTTTCTAACGACACCCCACACCATGGCATAGATGAGAAAAAAAAGACATCCCCACTGTACGAGTAGGGGACGACGCTTAATTAAAAAAAAGCGGAACGTCAGCGAACTGTCTGTCTGTCCGTCTGACAGACAGACAGTTAGACAGACGGACATGGCAAAACTATAAGGGTTCCTTGATTACTACGAAACCCTAAAAAGCGTTTTAAAAAATCTTTTTACCAAAACATTTTGATTGTTGCAATGATTGTTACTAGCGATAGGTACTGAATAGTTTAACATAGAGAGTTTCGTAATATACTACATTTTCTTCTTCATTTACGAATACTAATCTTCAGCCAGTATTGATAAAAGCCGTTTTAAACATTGTGCTAATTACGCTTCATCAAAAACCTGGATATAATATGTTCCCTGCAATCGCTTCCATATCAGCAACCACAACAACGACATTAAAACCAAACTTTGTAAAAAAGGGGTACTATAAAATTACAGATTATTTAGAAGATAAAAAAGCGTGGGATTGAGCTGCTCGCTCTGCTAAGCCTTGAAATTTGACATTTTAATTATTATGTAAAATGCCGATCTCACCTTGCAATTTTTTTTAATATTACGTCTATATACCTATTACGTCATAAGTTTAAAAATAATATAGCTCATAGAATTACACCATCTATAGTAGAACACGAGAATCCAAATGAAATCTATGGAGCCCTTTTTGATGTTGTGCAAAAAGAGTACCAATCTACTTTCAAGACTAAAACTATTAAAATAAATGGCACCTCCGTTGGCTTTAACCAATGGGCCACTCCAGGTATTTATAAAAGTAGAGCGAGACTATACGAGTTATATGGTTTGAAAAAATATAGGTTTGATACTCCTTTCGTAGAGTATGTCAAACATTATTCAAAATTATTTAAAAAGGTTAGTGCTTTTGCTAAATCTAAAATTTTAAGCGATAAAATTAAAAATTCCAATAATAAAGTAAAAACCACTTGGAACATTATTAATAATGAAATGGGTAAATCGGTTAAGCAAGATAAACAACTTGAGATTATGGTCGACAGTAAATTAGTTACTAAAGCAACTGACGTAGCTGAGGCGTTTAATGAGTTTTTTTTAAATTCGTCCCCGTCTAAAGCTGAAAACCTTTTGTTTAGTAGTGTGTCTAAAAGTAGTCGCTTATTCAGCTTCGAACATGTAACGCCGCGTGATGTAGTTAATGTTTTTAACACACTCAAGTCTAAAAACACTGGTGATTCTGGGAAAACACTGGGGCATCTCCATTAAACTTTTAAGCAATATAATAGACATCGTAGCCCCCTATCTAGCTGTTACTTTTAATAAATGTGTTGATTTAGGAACTTTTCCTGACCTCATGAAGAGTAGTAAAGTCATACCATTATTTAAATCAGGTAATAAAAATTATGTTGGCAATTTCAGGCCTATTTCTATCTTACCAGCATTTAGCAAAATATTTGAAAAGTTAATACTCAAGCAGTTGCTAATCCATTTTAATTTAAATAGCCTCCTTCATAATGAACAATATGGCTTTACAAAGGGTCGTTCGACCACAGATGCGGGTGTTGCTCTGCTGAAACACATATTTAACGCATGGGAGAACTCGTAAAATGCTATTGGGGTTTTCTGTGATCTCTCCAAAGCCTTTGATTGCGTGCACCATGACACGCTTTTGCGTAAACTGCGTCATTACGGTGTGCAAAATGAAGCTCTCAACCTTATAAATTCTTATTTACATAATAGGTCCCAATGTGTAGATGTTAATGGTGTGAAATCTTCCGGGCTGCCAGTTCAGTTAGGTGTGCCTCAAGGCTCAATACTGGGTCCATTCTTGTTCTTAGTCTATATCAATGACTTACCATTCTATTTAAAGGGTATCTGTGAAGTTGTACTGTTTGCAGATGATACTTCACTTATTTTTAAAGTAGATAGGAATAGACAAGACTTTGACGATGTAAACAGTGCACTCTCAATGGTTACGGATTGGTTTTCGTCAAATAACCTAGTTCTCAATAGCAAGAAAACCAAATGTGTAAAGTTCGCCCTTCCAAATGTTAGAAATCTAGGACCCAACATCGTCTTAGATAAAGAGTTACTTGAAACTGTAAACACGGCAGTTTTTCTGGACATTACAGTATATGCCAAACTTCAGTGGGGCCAACATATATCGAGCCTAGCGGGAAGGCTCAGTTCGGCCGCCTACGCCGTCAGGAAAGTAAGACAATACACTGACGTTGATACAGCTCGGTTAGTCTATTTTAGTTATTTTCATAGCGTTATGTCCTACGGTATTCTGCTGTGGGGCAAAGCTGCTGATATTCAAAATATATTTGTCCTTCAAAAACGAGCTGTTCGAGCAATTTACCAGCTCGGTGCCAGAGTTTCTCTGAGAGATTTTTTCAAAGATATCGGTATCCTCACAGAGGCATCACAATTCATTTTCGCCAACATATTATATATTAGGCAAAATATACACTTATATACTAAAAACAGTGATATTCACAATGTTAACACTAGAAATAAGGACAAACTACGTACTCCCTTTCACCGGCTTCATAAGGTTCATAACTCATTTGTTGGGCTTGGTATAACCTTTTATAACAAGCTACCTTCTTCTTTGCTAGATTTGCCTTTTAATGCGTTCAAAACTAAAGTAAAATCCAACCTCTATTCAAAGGCATACTATTCTATCAACGACTACTTAAATGATAAGAATAGTTGGTCGCTGTGATTAACTCAAGACAATGTTTAAATGTTCTTTCTCCAGAATTAGCTTACTTACTGACAGGTTATATTATGAGTTTATATAATTGTTTATAATTTTACTTTATTTATTGTTGAGATAATCTACTCATTACAATGTTTTTTTTTATGAGTTGTATTGCAATACGTGGTTAGCTAGCGACCTCGATAATTTTTTAATTTACCTCAATGGTCCTAGTTTATCAATTATAACTTCTAGTTACAGCTATATGTAAGCGGGCACGCCCTTTATGTCTGGAGGCTTTTATTTAGATATTGTTTTCGTTAAGTTATTTTTATTTCTGCTTGAGTATAGTTCTCGATGTTTTTGGTTGGTATATTGGCGTGTGCTAGCTGTCATATGGCTATTAATTTTATAATTTAAATTATGTTTTGTGTTGCGTAATGTAAATATCATTTTGCATACTATTATATAGAATCTTTTTTACTGAACAGACAGCTGTGCTGCTGGGGAGTTTGTTGCGCCACTTCTTCTTCCCAGCTAAAGCACTAGGAAGTGGTGAAGGGTGGGCGTTTTGGGGGACTGTTTTATGTAATTTTGACGTTCGAAAAGTGCTGATTCTCAGCCTAGTTTGAATAAATGACTTTTGAATTTTGAATTTTTGAAATGCTTTGAGTTTGAGTTTATTTACCAAATAACCGATTTCATTTCATTTCCACGATTGCAGCTTGTGCGTTAAAATAGCAGGCAATACGTATGTATACACGTTCTGAGGGCATGTAGCAATCGCTTTCAAAGCGTTTCATATTTCTACAACAATATTCAATAACCTTTTCGGTAGCTTATGTTAATCCAATACATTTATGTCTTTCCCGTTAAAGTTATCGCTGATAGAAAATCATTTTGTCTAGGCTTTCTTGATAGGTTTTTCCTACGATGACTGCTATCTATAACCACAATGGCCGTTGGTGTTAAAATAACAGGTATAATACGGTACAATAGACGTCCATCGTAATTAGCCCCGCAACAATCTTGCAGAATAATCAATATTTTGCCACATAACATAACATCAAGCTTGTATTCCCCGAAGGATTAAGCAGAGGTGAACCTATAGTACACCCACTTTTCTCCAGTTATGTTTAAGTCCCATATAACCGGGCATAAATCCAAACTCCGGGCTGATATAGCTGCTACTGAGAAATTGTTGATGGAAAAAGCCCAAGAACACGTTGCTCAACCTGGGAATCGCACCTGGGATCTCATGCTCAGTAGTAGGGCTTGCGACCACTAGACCAACGAGGCAGTTATTTTGTCACGACATAAGCATTGAGCAATGTCGAGAATCGAATTAGATGGCGTGTTCTATTCAGATTTGATGATGAAGATTCTGATATAGTTCCTGCCGATACCTACGATAGAAGAAATTTACGGATTCGAAATAGTTTTACAATGTAACGCATGATTCTAGACCCACCAGCAGCGTTGAAATTATTCGTCAGTTATTTAAAAAAACAAAACGAAAACAACCCACTTCAAAAAATAACACTACAAAATGAAAAATAATTTTAAATTCGGAAGTCGGTAAAAAAACGTAAATTCAAAACCAAAGACACCGACTTCCGAAATCAAAATTATTTTTCAATTTGTAGTGTAATATTTTTGAAAATGGGTTGTTTACTTTTTAGTTGTGTTATCTACTCCACAAAAAACCGAATACCACTACCTGTTATGTAAAAAACAGTGTCAGAAACTTTTATAACATCGTCCATATAGACTTAGTGGAAAAATACGTATTATTGAATCTAACTCAGAAACTACTGAAGCAAAGTTAGTAAAATTTATATGAACCACCACCCAAGGATTTTCTACCAAATGAAAAAATAATTTTAAAAATCGGTTCAAAAATTGCGAAAATATCGGGGGACATACATAAAAATAAAAATAAACATACGCTACGAACATAGAACCTTCTCCTTTTTGGAAGGAGGTTAAAAATAGCAGCTGATCCATGTATTTAGATCGTGTAGGTATTGCACTTTAGTCTTAAACAGCAGATTTGTTTTGCTTCAGCTGTTTTACTATCATGATTGTGCTGAATTCATGGTAACCGTTTGCGTGTCTCTGTCCCTTACACCATGTATACTTCAGTAAGTGTTCTACATACCCTGTAATTCAGCTTCGGGTGGCCAGTCCTTTGTTTGCAGAAGACATTGTGCTGTGGCGAAGAACTGCATTGCAGATATGAAAGTGTTAGGAGCTACACCCGTAGTCGGAGAAATGCAAGTCTCGTTGCTACAAAAAACAAAAAAAACTGATAAAATACACATAACATAACATTACGACTGCCAACGTGAGACTGTCAGTAACACCAAGGCGTCGCTGGCCTTCTTTGAGGAGCTGGGGTGGATCGAATGTGTGATTTCCCACCCGTGCGCAAAATACGCGTTTTGACGTGGAGTTGCGAACACCAGCCCGTATTACCTATTACCTAACATCAGGACTGTTTGTCCCAAAGGATTAGAGAGAGGTGTACTTATAGTATCTGCATCCACATTCCGCCAGTTACGTTTACCAGACTCAGGCACAATACCAGACTCTGGGCTGCTATTGAAATTCCTGATGGAAAAACCCAATAACACTTTGCCCAGCCTTGGAATCAAACCAAGGACCTTATGCTCTGCCATAGGATCTGGAGGCAGAAGTCCTCGCGCACATTTGGGAGTGGCGCGAGGAGGCGAAACGCCGGGGATCTCATGGCGTCATGGAAAGTGCGATTGTCGCAACCTAGTGCTGGGCATGCCACAATTGCGGCAATAAGTCCCCTCTTTTTGGAGTGCCTAGAGAGGCGGCAGGGTGTCCTCACCGGACACGGTTGTTTTGAGAGGTTCCGGATAACGTGGGAGGAAACGTCTTCATTGTGTGGAGGATACAGTGGAGCATACGGTGAAGGTCTACCCGGCTTGAGCGGGGCACCGCCGGGTACTTGTGGAGGCGATCGGCGGCGGTGATCTCTCGCGTGCGGCCCTGGTCCAGGCCATGTTACGGAGCAAGAAGGCATGGGAAGCCGTCACCTCCTTTTACGAAGCAGTAATGCTCGCGGAGGAGGAGGAGGAGGAGAAGGCGGAACGCGTGAGGGAGAGGCAAATTTCGCGCCCTCACGCCCCTAGCCGCCGCAGGAGGCGCCCTGGGCGTCAGGAATCCCAGGCCGATTCCCGGCCACCGTAGGCCTGCGAACGGTGAGCAACGGGAAGCTCACCGTCCGTTAAGGACCAGGCCCGGGTCAACGGTGAGTTGTGTTCCACGCGCGCCTCAAAGAGATCAGCACAACTGACGAGGTCCGCTAGGGCCGATGCCTGCCGGGGTCGCGGGAAAGTCCGAAAGGGATATCGTGACCCTGGGCAACATACAGGCAACTGAAGGAAAACGGGTGGGTTTTAGTCAGTAAGAGTCTAACACGCCCTCCCGCTCCGCCCAGAGCGGGAGAAGTCATTTGATAATTTCCTACCCGAAAAAAAAAACCTTATACTCAGTTGCGCTTGTATATAAATATAAATGCAGAAAACTAAAATCAGAGCCACTTGCAATGTTACGGCGCCCGATTCGGGCTTTTGTCAAAAAGCCCGCGTTTGTTGAGGAACCCGATTCGGGTCTCCCGACGCTGCCGTCGGTTTTGACGTAAATTTGCTTATAAAAACTGTATCTATCTTTATCTAACTTGCACAGAATCTAGGAAACAAAATAAGAAAGATATACTGTCACTGTCAAGTCTTTAAAATAAAACGAATTACGTGTAATACTCAGAACAAAATCGCATCGCCAGTCTAGTATTCGCACGCGCCACAGAAGCGTGCCGACAGATTTATTGAGTGTATTTTAGTGAGTGTGTGACTGTTTTCCTTCCTTCTACTACCTGCACAACAAAAACTGTTTATTACTTACCAAGCTACGGTAAGTAATAAACAGTTTTGATTGCGTTTAAAGTGTAATTGATAAAGATTTTGGACATAAATAGTAATTTCAACAAACATCGTCAGCCGTTGCGGCGTCATGACGTCATGACGAGGCGGCCGCATCACATTTCGACTTATTACTATTAGTAAATAAACTAATGATAGCAAACTATCACTATTACGTATGTTTATATGTATCGTATTATTGATATTAGGCATTTCATTTAAATATTATCGTATTATATTGGCGTAACATTGAAATGAAAAATACCTACCCAGGCGGCCAAATTCGGCCGTAAAAATCGTTTTGATAGTGCGATTTTGTTGTTGATTCCGGTAATGTTTTTGTAAGGCAGCATGCGTTTTTATTGTGCTTATCGATTTTTAAATATCTTCAAAATGTAGTATGTTAATTTGTATTTTAAAAAACGGAACAGAACGTAAACTGTGACCCAAAGTTTGAGAGGTAGTTTTTTACGGCCTTTTTGCGGCCTTTTTCAAGTGGTTGGGTTGGGTATCCGATACATTCGAAATAAACACTTGTAGCAGCCGAAACTCCGTTTGTGATAAGCATGTGAACCAAACAATACATTAATTTACCCAATCCACTTGGCCTTCTTGGCCTTCAGAGACACAGGAATTGAACAATTAATAGACCCGTTGTTATCGTTCGGCGCACGGTCAAGTTTGATGAGTCATGCTATTGTAAACATTTGTGGTATGAAAAAAATGTATGGGGAGGTGTGTTCTTTTTATTTATTAATGTGAAATGATGTATATTTATGAAAATAAAATAAATACTTTTTGAAGTGATGGTTTTATTTTTTTATGAGAATTACTTTTGTACAAAAAACTGGGAAAAACCCCCTAACCATAATTTCAAGCTAGAATTGATAACATATTAGAACAAAACTGGACTAATCCATTCAGAATAAATAAGTTAGCTTATTTAGTAATAATTCCAACGACATAACTTGTAGAGAGCTACCTATCGTAATTTTAGAGATATCGTCGTTTGAATCACACGCGCCGTAAACGCGCGTTAAACGCGGCAGTACCGTCACGTGGCGTGACTTTAATGGTCGGCAAACCACACCACCAGGGGAGTAAATGTGTGAAAAATCACTAACCTGAACATTTTTACGAAATATTCCTTCCTCTTAAATGTTCCTTTTCTGCTATTTATTTTTATAATTTAAAAATAACCACATACTTATTTATTACTGCATTTACTACAAAATAAACACTATTAGAAAAATATACTGTACGTAAATCTAACATAGGAAAATAAAAACTTGCAACTTAAATTACACTTATTTATATACGAGTAAAAACACGTATTCGTTATTTAACCTGTTGAAATAAGAATGGCCAAATATCTACAAAGTACTCGATAAACAATGCTACGTAAAAATTTCATACTTAATTTGGTTGATTTAAATTAGTGACTTTAACAAGCAACTTTAAACCTTGTAAATAACTGTGTATGGTACATAATTTAATGACTAAGGCGTTGATTTAACAGCGGGTTTTTCCTGACCGACAAGGTTCTTATAACAATTATCGAGAATTTATTGTGAATAAGACGTTGATAAGTATTCAGCTGTATCTAATTTGTTATTTACACGATGAATAGGCTAGTTGACAGTTTTTGAGAAACCAATTATGAATGTTTCTTGTGATTTACTTTAAAATAAAAACTTTTCAACTTACATTTGCAGTTGGAATGTATGGGAGAACATTTTTTTCCACTACAATATTAAGTTTGTACTTGGAATAAATTTAGCCCAACTATGGAACCCTTCATTGTACGTGGTTTCTGAAAGTACATAAGTATCAGTTTTTAAAGTTTATTTTATTTAGTTTGTTGTCTCGAGCAGACGATACATAATATTATTCCTTTAAAAATCTCATATTTATGCGTGGTATGACTGTACCATATGGTCTGACGTCACATAAAAATCCTTACGTCACACAAAATACTGCATCCCGCAATTAGAGTTTGCCGCACGATCGACATATATACAAGATCCCGACTTCAACCGTTGGGCAGTTGCCCGCCAGTCACGACACGTCTGGTCGGAGGATCCTCCCATTTCTAAAAAGGATGAGTGAACTTTACACTCTGTTCCTCATACCTCTCTTTCTTCCTCTCTCTCTCCTTTCCGTTCTTTTATTTTTAGGACCATTTGCTCATAGGACGATTTGTTAATAGGACATTTTTACTAAAGAGTCGTTTTGATTATGGGTCGTTTTGCTAATATGACCATTTACTTTTAGGATATGTTAATATGGAAGGATATCAACATTAACAGATCAAATTTTTCATTTTTATAACGTAACTAGCGGTTGCCCGCGACTTTTTCTACGATTCAGGATGAAAAGTATCCTAATGCAAAAAAGATGCATAAGGTCGATATTTGGATTGCACAGAACTGACAGTTGTATTCCATATTTTAAAAAATTCAATATTTTAACCTTTCCTTGTTTATACATTCTGGAAACCTCCTTGTTTGTGAAAAATAATCCCCACCTATTTAAAAAACTTGCCGCAGTCAAGAAATTACCCATACGTTCTCAATATACGCACACATTATGCCATGTCAAATGTAAAACTGCACTGATGAAGAAAAGTTTCTTTGATTTTGCTCCCCAAGTTTTTAATAAAATACCTGACAAAATCAAATGTATGCCAGTACAAAAATTCAGAAAAACTTTAAAGAACTTACTACTTAATAAATGCTATTACACATTGGACCAGTTTCTGAATGACAATTTTAATTAATTTGTATAATGATATTGACATCTGTATAATGACATTCTAATGACAATTTTAATTAATCTGTATAATAATTTAATTTGATTGAATTTGTTTGTATGTCATTGTTGACAAAACATAGCGCACTATGTATTATAGCTTAAGACCGTTTTATGTTACCTATGTTTAACAAACGATTAAATGATTTATGATTTATGATTTATGAAAAAAAAATGATTTATGTCCTTCTCCAGGTTATGGTCTACCCATGGCCAAATTTCATCCAAACCCGTTCAGCCGTTTTAGCGCGGAAATGAAACAAACAAACTCACTTTCGTATTTATAATATTAGTTGTGATTTGATTTTGATTGTCCGACAGAAGTAAAAAAATGCTTGTGTGCGAGCAACACAGTTAAAAAGCTCGCAGATTTGTTTTAGAATGAAAGTCACTACAGTCTGTTTCATCAAATAGTTCATACGCCGTAATGTTGGCTCCACTGTTGTAGGACGAACACGAATACGCTACGGCGCTACGTAATAGGTCCGTTGTTAAAGTTTAACTGTGAAGCCAACAGTACAGGAGAAGAACTATTGATGAAACGCACTCTACAGCTGCCATGACACAATGCCTTAGACAATCTAAATTAAAAATTGTTGCAGATTGACTACCATCTTAAATTGTCCGTATATTCAAATCACAACTGCCATTCTTTGAAAGGTGCATGAAATGGCTATAACATGGCAAATTGGCGTTGGGTGTAAATTTTCCCTTACAGTAGGTCCAATACCTAGCATCGGTTGAACCCTTCAGGGAATACGAACATGATTTAATATTATTTATTTAAACAAGATGTTTGGAAGACTCGCGCAGCTCAAACCGCTAGAGATAGAAACTTGAGTTTTGGTTAGTACTTATAATTTAAAACGAAGGGGTGCTAGAAACCGATGGCTGCCGGGGTTGCGGGAAAGTTCGAAAGGGATACCGTGGCCCCTGGCAACGTACAGGCAACTCAAGGAACACAGGTGGGTTTTAGTCAGTAAGAGTCTGACAAGCCCTCCCGCTCCGCCTAGAGCGGGAGAAGTTATTTGATAATTTCCAATTAAAAAAAAAAAAAAGGGGTGCTAATAAAGGATTTTGTGAAACAACCCTGATGGAGGTGAAAAGGGTAGAATTCGTTCATATGTAAAATCTTATTCCTTGGGTTTATAAACTTGAAACTTGGCTCGAATGCATACCTAAGTTAATAAAAAAGTTTCAGATGATTAGTTTTTCAAAGTTTTGTAAAACTTTTTTGTAAAATTTGACCATCTTGGTGTTGAAGTTCATAGGAGAAAACACAAAAAACGCTGATGAAGTCGCGGGCGAAGTGTTAGTTACCAATATTTTAAGAGGACTTCAATTCATTAAAATATTTAACTGGTAATTTATTGTACCTACCAACTCATCTGCCTAGCCTTTACCCAACTGGCTGAACTGACTCGGCTTCCAGTCTAACCGGATGAATACCAGTATTTTAGATGGAGCGACTGCCTATCTGACCTCGAGGCTAAGTAATAGCAGCCGCACGGGTCGATCCATCAGGTTAAGCTACGTTTGCGGGGGTTGGTCTGTGGATGGATGACCATCTTTACATACTTACCGAGACTCCTCCGTGCCTTGGAAAACACGTTAAGCCGTTGGTTCCGGCTGTCATTCGTGGATCTTTAACACCAAAAACTACAAATTACGCATTCATTTGGTATTTATTTAAATATGGGTGATTTTCTGCAACTGCAAAAATAACTTTGTAATTCATAATATTCATTATGAAGTACAAATTTATCCTTGCGATTTTTATTAGGAAGAAAAATAATAATATTCTTCGTTTAGTATTTTCATTTATTTGCTAAATAATGTATGGTGGTATGGAACCCTTCGTATGCGAGTCCAACTCGCACTTGGCCGGTTTTATTTAATCCCAGATACTAATTTGACATTTCAAATCGTTGTCGTTTGCTTTTACAATTTGGAGTTTGACATTTGCACCTGTCAAATTACTATCTGGGATTTAAAAACGAACTGGGGCAGTATTATGACGTATTAATGCCACCATTATTCCAGTGTGAGTGAGAGACGGAGCTATACAAGGCCGGTAGCACCATCCTTTTTTCGCAGTGGAATAATGATGGCATTAATATTTTATAATAAGGCTCTGTAACTGCGTTGAAGGCCAAATTACAAGCGGGATTTTCTTCTCGAAAAGCCGATAATTGAAATGTATGAATATGGATGTACGAGGTAATCTCCGAAACTAATTAACAATTTCAAAAATTATTTGGCTTATTATACTATCTTTTATGTTAAAACACGCGGACAAAGTCGCGGTTAAAAGTTAGTATTTAATACTGTCTATGAGTTTATTAAAGTTTGTCACCTTCAACCGGTAATTCCTTACTGACATGTAATTAAATTATATTTTTGTAAGTAATTAATGTAGGTAGTAATTTATTTATACCCTTTTTGTTCTCTCTGTGAAAATGGGTAGATGTACTATACGTAAACCTCTGCCTAACCCTTCGGGGAAACAGGCGTGATGTTATGTTACACTGTCAATGAATTTTATTACATCTAAAGGAGATTTTTATCAACCTGTACTTCATCATCATCATTATTTCAGCCGAAAGATGTCCACTGCTGGACATAGGCCGCCCCCAAGCTCCGCCACTTGGACCGATTCTGTGCCTCCCGCATCCAGCGGATTCCTGCGGCCTTTACAAGGTCATCGGTCCATCTTGTGGGAGGCCTTCCAACGCTACATCTTCCGGTACGCGGTCGCCACTCCAGAACCTTACGGCCCCATAGCAGTGTGCCCTACCCATTGCCACTTAAGTTTGGCAATTCTTCGGGTTATTTCGGTTACCTTGCTTCTCCTGCGGATCTGTATAGTTCTGATTCAATCACGTAGGGAAACTCCAACCATAGCCCTCTCCATTGCCCTTTGGGTGACTTCTTTTAGCCTTCTGATAATGCCCATTGTGAGTGATCACATTTCAGTGCCATAGGTCATCACTGGCAACACGCACTAGTCAAAGACTTTCCTCTTGAGACACTGCGTTATGTGGGACAAGAAGATATTGCTTCCCGAACGCTGCCCAGCCGAGTCGGATTCGACGATTGACATCTTTCTCGAAGTTGGATCTACCTAGCTGGACAGTTTGCCTTAGGTAAACATACTCGTCCACAACTTTGAGCGTAGCGTCGCCGATCTTCATGAGAGTGGGTGTTACATGGGCATTTGACATGACCTTTATCTTGTCCATGTTCATTTTAAGACCCACTCTTTCGGAGGCTCTACTGAGGTCATCGAGCATTGTACTGAGGTCCTCCATGGTCTCAGCCATGATAACTACCTATATCGTAGGCAAACCGAAGGTTAGTGATATACTCACCATTCCCATCCCTGACTTCTCCCACTACTGAGGATAGGTCTCTCTTTTCTTGTACGGAAGTGGGGATACCCCACTTCTGTGCCGGCCTCGTGCAGGTTCCACCCACGATGGTAACAAAGTCATCCACCCGGTACCTACTAGCCTTTACTAGATGTTCACTTCGAGATGGCCGTTATCTCCCTTCCCACTTCCTCACACCGCGCCCGCGCCTCAAGTCAGACCCGCTTAGTACGGATGGCGAGTTTGCTATCGTCATTTGTTGAGTGTGTTTGTTTGTGCGGTGTGTGTATTTGAACGGCTAGTACCTACTTACTGAATTAAATTATGAATCTACTTTATTTTTCTCATAGCGTCATCTTTATAAAAGCAAACGCTTCTTTTAGAGAATCTTGAAAAAAGTATTGTTTAAGTTAAGTTATAAATTGACAGATATTAATAAATTGCCCATTTATGGAAATGAAGCTTCGCCTGTGACATTAAAACCTTTAGAAAGTTATTTTCAAAGTAAACATTTAAAATTTATAATGAACCTTTTTTTTTTAATTAACTAATCTGTTTATAATTACAAAATCTTCTAAATTCCGAAAGCATAATTACCTATTAACAGCAATACCTATTTAATTTTGCAAAGAAAATTAAATTAATAACTTGGTAAGGTACCTACAGGTAGCTACTTTGTTTTTTGTAAACGATAAAGATTCGTGCAAACAGGCGCGACGCGACAGTGCGACGCGACAGCGCGACGCGACACCTGTCATTGTTCTACCGTGAAGTTTTCTTAGAAATTGTTTTATTAGAGTCGCGTCGCGCTGTCATGTCGCGCCTGTTTGCACGGGGCTTAAACTGAAAATCTCTGAATCTAAGTACCGTATTTCAAGGTTTAACATTCTTGAATTCACTATAATTTCAGCAAGTAAAATACATACATACTACCTATAAGTGCTTTATTTCTAGTAACATAAATATGTATCGAAACAATAGGGTTCGGGCGATGATAGAGGTTTCGTTAATTATGTAATTATATATCTGTTTTTCCCAGTTGACGGACGGCAGCAGACGGCTGATGTCAAAAGAAAAGGTACGTGTTGTCTGCTTTTAAGGAAACTTATAGAATATTCTAGAGCGTTTGGAAATAGTTTCGCGATATACAACGCTTTTCCTCTGACTGTCATTAAGAGTTTTACGTGAAATTTAACTTTTTTGAATTTATAAATCGATGTTTCCTTTTTCAAAAGTACCTACTCAAATCTTTCTACAACTGCACAATGCACACACTGTCGTGTCGTGTCGTGTCTAGCTTTGCCTAAATACCTAATTATGGAGCTGCTACATTCAGTGCGGTCGATTTATCAGTGTTTACCCAAGTATATGCGCCTCAATTAATTAAACAGCGAGCAAGCGTAGATTGAGACGCTATGTTCTAGGATATGTATTGCGCTTTCTACTCATACTGCATCTATGAATCTATTGTTGTCTTTGTTTCCTTCTTTCTTTCTTTGTAAAATTTCCCCTCAACCTTTTGATATTTTACTAAAAGACGAGGATGCGTTTACAAACACTAAAGCTACGGTTTATTAGGAGAGCGGTGGCACATAGTGGCTGCAGTGACGACTGTAATGAAAAAGATGACAGCAGCAAAGATTTAAATCGTTAGATACGCCTTACCGCGTCAAAATATAGTCGCGTTTCTATGACACACAATGATGCAGTGACTACACACACTTGTTTGTCATGGCAACGCTATTTAATCATGTCTGAGCTCACTCTTCTCACAATGCACACTTTTTTTTTGACTGAGTACGGTGAGGGCAAATCTAGCGATTTAAATATTTAGGGGGCGGCCGGCGGGGTTTGCTTTACGGTGTCAACAACGCTCTCTAGGAAAACACCATAATCAACGTTTCAGTGACGTCATTCGCCGATAAATTGCGGACGCTACGTGAGCGGTCACCGCTCTTTTAGGAAACCATAGTTTTACTTTCATAAATAACGTTTCAGTGGCGTTATTTGCATCACCATTGTTCTAGGAAACGGCAGCTTAAGGAGACTGGCCAAAATTTTCTACAAACACGTAGGTTTTCGTTGAAAATAAAACCTAGCAATATGGCGGCTTTTTAGTAAAAATGTATTATCCATCTGAACTAGACTCACAATAATGTAGTAAAACGTTCATATTATTCGTATGTCAACCTGGACTGCAGGCTTAACGTGTTTACGAAATATTAGAGATGATTAAAATTTAAGCTATGTCCGAGCTTGGCACGTATGAGGCACGGGCGACCACACATAAGTAATTTTACGAAAATGCTGCATGAATTTGTATCTTTTGGAGTTAGTAAACTCCAAAAGACACAAATTCTTAAAAATTGATCTTCATTTAAGGTATGGACATTTTATGAGGTGTGAAATCTATACAACCGTTAACTCAAAAGGGTTACGTTTTTCTGCGTAACGTACCTTGCACGCCTGTCACTTTGAAATCATATAAGTTTATACTACTTACTTTTATAGAGCGGGGGTGGGGTTTAAGAGATGCGTTAATTGCCTATTGCATATTCAATGACAATCTCGTATTAAGCTATAAAATTCAGTCGTGCGTTGGAGCTGACACACACACATTTTTTTCCACCAGAGATGAGCGAGGATGCGTAACGAGAGATATTGTGTGAAACTAACCTATAACATCGCTTTACTGTCATAGTTTGAGCTAAGCTAGCGTTGTTATTGGTTAGTTTTACACACATCCCTCGCTACGCATCCTCGCTCATCTCTGGTGGAAACGCAGCCGAGGCTCCTGTCACTGACGGTAAAAGATGTAGATGTACAACGCAGTTCATTTGCGTTTTGATAAAACGGCCCAGTAAAGTATGATGCAAGATATCACATTTTAACGAGATGACGTTTTCTGGAAGGTCGGCTGTTTAATGTCTATGTTTTTTTTCCGTTGGATGCGAGAAGCACAGGACCAGACAATGTGGCGACGCTTGGGGGGGGAGGCCAGCAATGAAGTTCAGCACTGGACGTCTTTCGGCTGAAATGATGATGATGATTAAATCTTTTCATGGAAACTTTATATGTCATTAATTCTCGCATTGCTGAAGCCAAATATAAAAATCGAAAACTATTGACCCAAAATAAAAATAAAATACTTAATAGATTTACTAGTTGGCTTTTACTAACTAACTGATTCAGCAAAAATCAACGTAAAAACGTATGCAAAAGGTCGCAATATTAGATTTTACATGTATTCGAATTTACCAAACCCACGCATAGGTTTGACTTGGAAGCAAATTCGCATCCGTATACTATATCATTTATTATCTGAACCGTCGCCAAAGAAAATAACTGAATACTCAACATATTGCGTATATTTGCTCTTTACTCAAGACGCAATAATAATCTCGGAGGTTCATATCCAGTATTTAATATTCTGCTATATTGCTAGCCCGAGAGCGTACTTATGAAGTACACAGCTTCAGATATTATTGCCCAGAAGTATTTGAGTATGGAAGTCTAAGTGTCACTTCAGCACGCGTAGCATGACAACGGGTTTTTTACGGGTTTTGTCGACGGAAGAATAGACAAAATGACAGATTGTGATAGTTTATCTGTCATTTTGTCTGTTCTTCCGTCGACAAAACCCGTTTCTATTGTGGTCACGCTAAGCGTGCAGTACATGGAGCTTAGACCGTTTTGGGTTAAAATGGCGAAATCATAATACCTACCTATCTACCATAAATAATTATCATGGTTTTTGTATCCGTGACTTACTGGCTTGAATTTAAATGCTATGTGCTTCAAAACAAGGTTAGTCTTGCAAGACTTGCATTTCAGCCGGTTTATTCTGTAATAATCTCATGGTGAAAATTTAGGTGAAGTGAACGTGAAGTGAGCTATCATTCAACCTGCTGCTAGGGACTGACAGCTCACTCCGAGCTCGCTTCACCTAAGTTCTCACGGTGAGATGGTTACAGAATAGCAATGCTGGTCCATTCGAAGGCCTGTTGTTCGTATGATCAGATTTGAATTGGTTCGCGTTTAACCCCACAATCATTATGTTAATCAATCTCTGCACCCTTTAAAGAAAAACTATAATGTCTTTTAAACATGTTGTTTCCATATTCAAGACAGTGCGTTGGATGAGAGCCACGGAACTACCTTATAAGCAAATATAGATGTGAATAAGGCTGAGAACACAACAACCCGGTGCGGCACCACAACTAAATTCTACAGCTCCACAGACCACAACGCTGATAGGTGCGTCGCGTTATGCGTAGTTCAAATACCTGCCTCGCTCCAATACACCATGGCGGCAAGATAGTTGTGGTGGGTTGACAGTGCAACCTCAGCCTTACGTGTGACGTATCTCGTGTGTTGCCAACTCAATACCGTAACTCTTCTCCGTGTGGTGTCCGGACATAAAGAATAGCACCACCCCATCTCTTCCCATGGGTGTCGTAAAAGGCGACTAAGGGATCATGAGGGTGGTTGATAATGACCATCCTACAACCATCAGCTTAGGGACGTTCCTACCTCTCGCCGATTGTGGCGGTCCCCCGTTCCATTGGATACAGAGAGATAGGGATAAGAGTGCACCTGTGTATGCGCGCACACTGTCGTTTTAACGTTTCGTGCACTTAAATATCTCCTGCGCAATTGACTTGGCTCTGACAATGGACTCCGATTCGAACGAAAGTCCTGCAGCGACGGACAGAGGTAGAGAGGTCTGGTTGTGATGCCAACTAGGCTTTGTCTGATGTCTGCATGCAGGCGGCTCAGGGAAGATGGTCGCTTTGCACTGCATTGGGTTAACAGTGCAATTCGGCAGCTCCCTGGGTGAAGAAGCAGCTCTATTTAGAGAGGCCCTGCTTCCCCCGGTCCGGGGAGGGGACTAGAAAAGGTGTCCTAAAAAAGGCTTAACCCATCATACTCGGAGGCAGTAACCACGGCTGTCTCTGCATCAATCACACGTGGTCGAAAGATACAAAAAAGAAGTAATAGGTTTAAGATCTTTAACACCCACAATATGACATTTGCAGCGTGGAATGTACGCACCCTCCTTGATCGCGAGAGTAACTTAGGTCCTCCTCGAAAAACCGCCCTCGTGTCCCGTGAACTCCAACGTTATGGTGTGGATATTGCTGCGCTCAGTGAGACGCACCTGGCCGACGAGGGGGAGAGAGTGGAGCGCCTGGGCGGCTATACTTTCTTTTGGAAAGGTACTCCGTCTTCAGAGCCTAGGAGATCCGGTGTTGGTTTCGCAATCAGAAATGATATAGCGAGTAAATTGGAGGAGTATCCTGTTCACATCTCGGACCGCGTTACTACCCTGCGTCTTCACTTGGCTAATGAAAACCACCTTAATGTCATCAGTGTTTATGCACCAACAATGGACAAGGATGATGACATCAAGGGCAAGTTTTATGAAGAAGTTACGCAAACCCTATCAAAAATTCCTCTCAGGGAGCAAATACTCTTGATGGGCGACTTTAACGCGAGAGTCGGGCGTGACTTTGAAGCTTGGCCAAAGGTTTTGGGAAGACATGGTGTTGGCAACATGAATAGTAATGGACAACTCTTGCTGTCCCTTTGTGCCGAATTTGAGCTGACCATCACCAACACTGTGTTTAGACTCCCGGCAAAATATAAAACCACGTGGATGCATCCGAGGTCGAAACATTGGCACCTGATCGACTATGTCATTGTTCGACAAAGAGATATTTCCCAAGTGCATATCACACGCGTTATGCGTGATGCTAATGCGGTATGCTCCACGGACCACCGTCTTGTCGTTTCCAAAATGAAGCTCCGACTGTATCCTCCTTGCAGATCACAAAGTGTGAAGCCTAAAAGACTAGACATACAAAAATTGGAAAGTCTAGAGGTGCGGAAGAACTATGCGCAGGCAGTTGGTGAAGCGATCCGAAATGTAGACATTCCGAATGGTGATTCTGTGGCTAATTGGCATAAGCTCTCATCCAATTTAGTTGTGGCTGCCTCGCAGACACTTGGTATAAAACCTAGCAGACACGAGGACTGGTTTGATGACAACGATGAAATTTTGTCAAAAGCTATTCGGAGTCACCGATCTCTTTTACGCCAGCATCGGGACGACCACCAAGCGGAGCAAGTCAAGCAAAGTGGCGCAGCGCTGCGGAGATATGTACGAGAAGTCAAAGATCAGTGGTGGCGACATAAAGCCGAGCGCATGCAGTGGCTCGCTGACACTCAACAGCTGGGTGCTTTTTATGATGAGGTCCGCAAAATTGTTGGTGTAGCGATTCGTACTAAAGTACCCCTGAGATCCCTCGATGGTACACAATTGCTTACCAACAAACAAGATGTACTCAAAAGATGGGCGGAGCATTTTAACATCTTGCTCAATGTTGACCGAGCCGCGGATATTTCTTATATCAACTCGATGGCATCGCTTCCCATAGTCAACAAGCTGGACGACCCACTGACTTTGCGCGAGGTTGTTGTTGCCGTTCAACGACAGCAGAACAAAAAAGCGGTCGGCATTGACAATCTGCCTGGAGAACTATTAAAGTATGGGGGTGTGGAATTGCACGAAACTATCTGGAAGCTCTTTGTTCAGATGTGGGATGAGGAGCGAGTACCTGATGACTTTCAAGTCTCTCGTGTTTGCTCTCTTTACAAGAACAAAGGTGACAAATCCGATTGTAATTCTTATAGGGGAATCTCCCTCCTGTCTTCTCCAGGAAAAGTTTTTGCGCGAATTTTGCTCAACCGCTTGATGCCCTTGTCTGAAGACATTCTGCCTGAAACCCAATTTGGCTTCCGGCCGAATCGAGGCACTTGTGAGGCCATCTTCTCTGTACGCCAACTCCTAGAGAAGAGTCGAGAGCAGGGTCAACCTTTGTACCTTTGTTTTGTTGACTTGGAAAAAGCTTTTGACTGTGTGCCTCGAGAAGCCTTATGGGTGGTATTGAGAAAACTTGGATGCACGGACAAGTTTGTAAGAATGATCCGACTCCTGCATGATGACATGCGTTGTTGTGTCAATGTGCAGGGCGAAGATTCAGAGTTCTTTTCTGTGAGCTGCGGCGTAAAGCAAGGCTGCGTACTCGCTCCAACTCTGTTCGCCCTGTACTTTGCAGTTGTAGTTCGGGATGCCTTGCAGACTTTATCAGAGGGTATTCGTATCCGTTTTCGTATCGATGGCGGCGGTGTCTTCAACTTAACTAGACTTAAAGCACACACCAAAGTGTCTCACGTGACTATCACTGAGATGATGTATGCAGATGACTTGTGCTTTGCGACGGAATCCCCAGAAGGTTTACAGAGACTTATGTCGAGTCTTGATGAGTCATGTCGCAGATTTGGCCTTAAGATCAGTGTGAAGAAGACCGAAGTCATGGCTCTTGATACACTGAACGGTGGCCCAGTCGACATTAAACTCGGTGACGTCTCCCTTAATCAGGTAGACAAATTCAAATATCTGGGCAGCACTATAACATCTAAGTGTCTCCTTGATAATGAAGTCAACAGCAGAATTGGAGCAGCTGCTGCGGCCTTTGGCAGGCTTCGTGCCAAGGTGTTCCGCTCGCATGACATAAAGCGCTCTACAAAAATAGCTGTGTACATGGCAATAGTTCTGCCAAACCTCTTGTATGCCTCCGAAACATGGTGCCTATACCGCAAGCATATTCGCACATTAGATAAATTCCATATGAAATGCCTACGTGACATTATGAACATTCATTGGTCGAACCGTGTTCGTAACACGGAAGTATTACGGCGAGCTAATGTCGGTGGAATAGAGGCCTATATAATGCGGCGGCAGCTGCGGTGGGCTGGCCATGTCTCCCGAATGTCTGACGGCAGAGTGGCGAAGCGCATCTTCTACTCAGAACTGGAGTATGGCAAGCGGAAACAGGGCGGCCAATTCCTTCGGTACAAAGATGTGCTTAAGCGTCACATGAAGCGATGTGAGCTAGAGACGTCACAATGGGAGACAATGGCCGCAGACCGGTCACTGTGGAGGCATACCGTGAGCACTCATGTTTTTGCGTTTGAAAGACAACGTAAAGAAGAGCTCGATGCTAAGCGAGACGAGCTTAAGGCCCGACCACCCGCGGCCATCCAATATAATTATATCGGAGGGGTGCTGACTTGCAGTGAATGTGGACGCACCTTCACTGCAAAAATTGGCTATATCAGTCACCTGAGAGCACACCAGCGTTGTTCTCAATAGGAAGATCCAAGTCGCTGTGGCCGAAATCGGTCAGGATCATATATATATATACCGTAACTCTGGCACAAACATACAACCTACGTAGTAAAACAGTTACTATAGTCATTAATGGTAAAACAACAACTGCTCCACAGACCGCAACGCCGATAGGTGCGTCGCTTATGCGTAGTTCGAATGCCTGACTCGCTCTAATACACCATGGCGACAAGATAGTTGTGGTGCGGTGTCAGGGTAACCTCAGACTTGCGTGTGCCGTAACTCGTGCGCTGCCAACTTAAAACCGTATCTCTGGCACAAACATAAAACGTAGTAAAATAGTCACTACAGTCATTAATGGTTAATCAAACAATTGATGAATGTTGAACCAATCGCAATATATGAATTTTGAATGGGAATAATAATTAGTAGGTAAGGGTAATTTGTGGGTAGGTTTGAAGCGTTTGTGGCAATTACAACATGATGTTTTTGGAGTTAAAAAGACTTATCCTAAATGTTGGCAACGTTGCAAAAAGGTGTCAAATATTTACCTGTTTTGATTAATTTGGCAATATTACAGTAGGTATGTAAATATGAAATGTGCATAGCTAGCAAACTTGAATATTAATGATGAATTGCAATAATATTAGGCACATCTCATATTTCCATTCAGTAATATTGCCAAATTAATCAAAACAGCGAAATGTTTGACATGTATTTGCGACGTTGCCCACTTTCAGAATAAACGCTCGATCGACAATCTGGTGAAATAAACCAGATTTCCATTTCATTACCATTTTTTTTCTTTCTTTTCTTTCTTTCTATCATTTCGTTGTCCGTCCGTCTTCTGTCAAGATATTTTTTCTCAGAAACGCGTGGAGGTATCAAGTTGAAATTAATATCAAATACGTAGGTCTACGGGCCCTTAGAGCTATAAACAAAGATTTTTTTATAATGGCCGTATTTTTTATACGGCCATTTATGCGACATATTATATCATATTCGATATACTCACAAATAGAGATACTCACAAATACATCAAAAGCTATAGGGACCTAGCTAGAATCATGAAATTAGGCAAGAAGCTAGGTCTCACAGCACGAGTAAGGAAAAAAGTTCGAAAATCATTAATTTGTTCTTTGATAACATAAAAATATGATTCTTTGCGATTACAAACTTACATTTGCAGTTGGAGAATTGACCGTGCTGCCGTCAATAGCATAATTGCAGTAAGTACGCTCTAGACGGTTTCGAAAAAAAGGCGGTTAAAGTTTTGGTGAGAAAATCTACCATAAATCCTTTGTTTGTAATCAGATTATGATAGTTGATACTTCAAATGAAAGAGGACCTCAGCACCTATCTATTACTTATTTGGAGACCAATACTGAGTAATTGAAAGACAAAATAAATTCATTATCTTAGTTATACTTAGTATCTCCTAGAGGCTCTCTGTTAAGTAACACTTAGCATAAACCCAGTAAGTGTGTTTATTACTGTATTTATGCTAAGTAACCATATAAATTTATGATTAAATTTATATGGTTTATAAGTTTTATTTTATCAGGCTGGTAGTGATAATAAAACAATTAGTTTTTGGTTTTAATTTATGTATTTGAAAAATTTTATAATCTTGTTTTAGATATACTGTTATTAACTGTTGCTGAAAATAACCTAGCATAAAATTTGACAAATCATGATACGTTTAGTGAATGAAATTGACATTTAGTTTAAATCGAACTTCTTACTTACAATTAAGGCCACTTCGCCAGCTAGCGAGCGAGCGAGCTAGCTGGCGAAGTGGCCTCATATATTTCGTTCGCAGCATAATTTGTTTCGCTGACGTAGCTTATCTCTGTAGTTCGCGGTGTGCAAAGAGGTGAATTGATGCTCGCGCGGCTTGCTCGATCGCTCGCTAGCTGGCGGTGTGGCCTGCGCTTGATCACATAATAAATCACAAAATAAAATTCCTTAATTTTACTTAATTTAATCAGTCTTTTCAGTTAAAAAATGGCACAACTAAGAATTTAATTTTCTCACATTAATCAGTCTTCTCAATACTAATTATTTTAGAATCACAGATGCTAATGTAAGGCAAAGTCTATTATAGTAGTTTTACATTTCAAATAATCTAAAAATCCTTTTTTCGTTTTCAAATCAATACTTATATATAGATTTATCGAACAACAGTTGTAAAATTAAGGAATTTTATTTTGTGATTTATTATGTGATCAAGCGCAGGCCACACCGCCAGCTAGCGAGCGATCGAGCAAGCCGCGCGAGCATCAATTCACCTCTTTGCACACCGCGAACTACAGAGATAAGCTACGTCAGCGAAACAAATTATGCTGCGAACGAAATATATGAGGCCACTTCGCCAGCTAGCTCGCTCGCTCGCTAGCTGGCGAAGTGGCCTTAATTGTAAGTAAGAAGTTCGATTTAAACTAAATGTCAATTTCATTCACTAAACGTATCATGATTTGTCAAATTTTATGCTAGGTTATTTTCAGCAACAGTTAATAACAGTATATCTAAAACAAGATTATAAAATTGTTCAAATACATAAATTAAAACCAAAAACTAATTGTTTTATTATCACTACCAGCCTGATAAAATAAAACTTATAAACCATATAAATTTAATCATAAATTTATATGGTTACTTAGCATAAATACAGTAATAAACACACTTACTGGGTTTATGCTAAGTGTTACTTAACAGAGAGCCTCTAGGAGATACTAAGTATAACTAAGATAATGAATTTATTTTGTCTTTCAATTACTCAGTATTAATTGGTTTCCAAATAAGTAATAGATAGGTGCTGAGGTCCTCTTTCATTTGAAGTATCAACTATCATAATCTGATTACAAACAAAGGATTTATGGTAGATTTTCTCACCAAAACTTTAACCGCCTTTTTTTCGAAACCGTCTAGAGCGTACTTACTGCAATTATGCTATTTACTACTGTCTAAACATGAACACAGGATGGCTACATGCTCTCAGTATAATAAGTAATATTATGTAAGATCTGATTACGTTACTTAACATAAACGCAATATCGCATCGAACTGTCTTTGTAGTAAGTAATCTGGAACCTACACTTAGGATCGTTACTAAGCATACATGCAGTATCGCAGCATACTGTTTTTAAGACTAGATCACTCATTTAGTAAATATTGGGAAACTGCTTAGGATCAAAACAGTATATCTTCTTATTGTCTATTTGCTAGGCTTATAACCAATTTTTATCCAGTAAATTACTTAACAAATTAGTGGTATAGATGTCATACTGTACTTTGGCCGAGAGCCTCTGAATAAGAACTTCTGCAGTAAGTGCACCCACTGTAATCATGCTTTGTGATGTAAAAAAAATGCTCGACTTACTGCAGATTTGTAATTGCCAAATTTGGTTTAAAAAGCGATTCAAACGAATGGGTAAGATAAAAACGTAGATCTCGTTATCGTGACCACGGCTGTATATCTAACTCATTTTTGTCAAAAATCCGACTTACTGTAACTATGCTATTGAGGGCAGCGTGAGTGTACGACTAAACGCCGACAGACACTACGCCGACAGACTGAACACCGACAAGACTTTACTTCGACGGGACTCTTCGCCGACAGGACACTTCGCCGACAGGACTCTTCGCCGACACTTGATGTTTTTTTATGAAGAGTCTAGAGTTTGGGATATCACGGTTTTTTTTTTTTTGGTTTTAAATTACTAAGTAACTTCTCCAGCTCTGGGCGGAGCAGGAGGGCGTGTCAGACTCTTACTGACTAAAACCCACCCGTGTTCCTTCAGTTGCCTGTACGTTGCCAGGCAGGGGCCACGGTATCGTTTTCAGCGTGGCAGGGGCCACGGTATCCTTTTCGGACTTTCCCGCCACCCCGGCAGGCATCGGTCCTAGTGGACCCCGTCAGTTGTGCTAACATCTCTTGGAGGCGTTTGTGGACCCGGGCCTGGTCCTTATCGGACGGCGAGCTACCGATTGCTCACCGTCCGCAAGTATTCCATGCCCTCTCGCTCCGTACCATGGCCTGGACCAGGGCCGGACGCGAGAGATCACCGCCACCGATCGCCTCCACGAGGACACGGCGATGCTCCGCCCAAGCCGGGCAGACCTCCACCGTATGCTCTACCGTGTCCTCCGGGTTGGGATGTCACCTTGACTTACTTTTGTATATATGGGATTTGTGGGGGATCGAAGATTAAGCTACACTTGCCGCGGTCGGTTCATGGATGGGTGACTATCCGTTACATATCGAAACCCCTCCGTGCCTCGGAAAGCACGTTAAACCGTTAGTTCCAGCTGTCATTCGTATATCCTTGACAGTCGTTACGGTTAGTCAGAAGCCTAAAAGTCAGACATCCAGTCTTACCAATAGCCTAAGATCCGACCTAGAGACGACCTTCATTCACCATATATTAAAATACTTTTCATCTAATAAACAGATGGGTGAAGGTCGTTCCTAGGTCAGATCCTCTACTACAAGGGTTATCGTGTTATCCAGTAACTAGGTTTTGGAGGTCAGATAGGCAGTCACTCTATGTAAAATATAGGTATTCAGATGCATCCGGTTAGACTGGAAACTGACCCCAACATAGTTGGGAAAAGGCTAGTCGGATTGATTGTATGTATGGAATTTGGTAGCACCAGCAGCATAAACCATTCTTTGGAAATAAAGAGTATCGAGTTCACAAACACTTAACTGTAGCGGTACGTAACTCTATAAAACACATGGGTATGTACCTATATTATGTTCATGGCAGGGGTAAGTACTATGAACATAACAGAATTGTGTAAGCGGGGCACACAAAACGCGTAGCTACTTAACAAAGCGATAAATCAGTAGATACAGGCACTTTCAAGTAACTGTTTAGTTCAAAATGATTTACGGTAACTTTACTTGTAAACTTAAGTCGAAGTAAGCTTACAAATTGGCTAAGTAATAAGTTACAGTTTCAGTAAATGTAATGAAATGAAGCGTTGAAACATAGTTTTAGGTAAGGTATCAACGCGTTTTGATGTAGTTTCACCTAGACTTTTGAGGTCTATTAGCCAAAATTCGATAGTAATATCTGAGCTTATTATTAATAAGAAAACTCATGATAAAATGATAATTAGGTGACGTTAGATAAGAAACGTTGACTAAGAAATAACATCTGAATGCTGCTGCAATCCTCAACTTGTTTGTTGTAGTGATTACTGCATTATTTTGCTGAAAACGTAAGAACGTATATGCAACATCATGTCCTGCCTAGCCTTTTCCCAAATATCTTGGGGTCTGCTTCCAGTCTAACCAGATGCAGCTGACTACTAGATATTTACATGGAGCGACTGCCTAACTGACCTCCACAACCTAGTAACTGGGTACGGTACCCCTTGGTAAGACTGGCTGTCAGACTTTCGGACTTCTGATGACCCACAACAACTGTCAAAGATCTACAAATGACAGCCGGGACCAACTCGCTCAACGTGCTTTCCGAGGCACGGAGAGATGTTGGTATGTAAAGATGGTCACCCATCCACGCTGCAAGCGTAGCTTAACCAGATCGATCGACCCGTGCGGCTGTTATTACTTAGACACATGCTCATCGTAGGTATATCCAACAAAAGTAGTGTAATTCTGAAGATTCCGTAGTAAGTAATACTCTTTCGTTTCTGCCTACCCTTATGTGGATAATGTGTGAGTTTATGTTCATATATATAACCTACAGAAACCACTGCAGTAAGTACCTACTCTATACAGTTCCAATTTTATTGCTCAATCCTACTCCAACGCTATTCTCGTAATAAACTAATAACTAAATAACGAGCAATACTCCTTCGATGACACGTTAGACGTTTATTAGTGTGTCGCCAAATATATTGGCAATTAATAGATATCTCACTTCAGTTCCTTTGATGTACGCTCCGGTTATAATTCATATAATTAATAACTAGGTACCTACTTGTGTTGAGATACAAGATACACTTATAGAATTCAGGATAGAAGTAATGAACGTATATGGTGATTGCTTGGGTGGAAACGGATAAATTGATGAATTAGCTAAAATATTTTAAGTACCTATCCCTTGGTTTTCTGCTGAAAAGCTTTCAGACTTTCCTTTTTTCTCGGGTGAAACTGATGTATGCTGATAACACCGCTAACCTCAGGCACCAGTCCCACCGCCAATGAGGAAGCGACTAGCTACTAATGATTTACTCGCTCAAGGAACGTACAAAAGATTGCAGGTTCCGTTTAAGTTTTTTTTCCATCTTCTTCTTTTTTTCCGTCTTCTTCTTCTGTTTTTCTTCTTTTCGTGTGGTTAGTGACTAACCTGGTTTCAGAGTTTTAAACCCGCCCATGGGCCTCTGACTGGCGTATAAGTAAAAGGGTGTTCAATTGTTTCGCAGACAGAAATTTCATAGAATTTCGTTTCCCAGAAAATGTTTCATATAATATTACCAAATATTATATGAAACACAATTCAATGAATTTTTAATCACATTTTTATGAAACAGTAGAATTATATTTTAACAAATATTGTTTGTCAAGTTTGTTTGCTTGAATTCTTCTGTAAAATAAAATAAAATAATATTATTAGTCATATAGTCTTGAATTAAAATTACCACAGAAACGAATCGCTGCAAAACCAACTCCACGTAATCTTGTCTGCCCTACCCTTAGAGTGTAATTTAAATCCGCGTAGGCGCGGAGGGGCAAGGCGGCCCGCGAAATTATTAGTGAATACCATCTGCGACGATAAGCTCGCGTGGGACAGCCGGAGCCGTGAGAGAAACCATGCCTGCTGCATGTGGCATGCTCGCTTGCATGCTGCATGCTTGCACGTTGCATGTTGCATGCTTGCTTGCATGCTGCATGCTTGCTTGCACGCTGCATGCTGCATGGTCGCTTGCAGCAAACTGTCACTTGATAAAATGTTATGCTTGGTAATAAGTTTTATATTAAATAAACCATTTATGGATAAAGAATATTTGATTTGTTGCTCTATGATATAATTATTCTAACATTAAACTTTATGTGAAACAAAATCAATGATTTAAAAATCTTGAAAGTAAGTATTCTGCGTATTGATTATTGTATGAAACGAAAATATGAGTTTTTTTTTTTAAATTCTATAAAACTATAAGCTTTAAAACAACATACAACCAAGTAAAAGAGATACATATATTAATAGTAACAACATAAAAAAAAAACAGTAAGAAAATACGTTTATTTGCGGTTAACATGACGGAAAGAAAGAACACAAAACAAAAAAAGAACTAGTTGGGGAAAATATGCGTCACAACAAAACCTCGCTGAGATACTCACGTTTTGTACATCATCATCATCATTTCAGCCGAAAGATGTCCACTGCTGGACATAAGCCTCCTAAGCACCGCCAATTCAACCGATTCTGTGCCTCCCGCATCCAGCGGTTTCCTGCGGCCTTCACAAGGTCATCGGTCCATCTGTGGGAGGTTTTCCAACGCTACGTCTTCCGGTACGCGGTCGCCACTCCAGAACCTTTCGGCCCCATCGGCCATCTGTTCTGCGAGCAATATGCACAGACAGGCCCATTGCTACTTAAGTTTGACAATTCTTCGGGCTATGTTGGTTACCTTGGATCTTTTGTGGATCACTTCATTTCTGATTCGATTACGTAGGGAGACTCCAAGCATAGCCCTCTCCATTGCCCTTTGTGTGACTTTTAGCCTTCTGATAAGGCCCATTGTACATCATACCAGCAAGTAATCGCTGGTTTCCGTCGCGCACTCGCTGCTCGTTGCTCGCAAACTGTTTTTCCGAATTAGGTTTCATAAAAACTAAATTTTAAAGAAATATTTTAAAAATTACAAATTCGGAAATAACTAACGAAAGTTCGTTCGGTTAACTATTGAAATTTGGACAGGATAACATCTGTTATGTCGGCTAGTTGTATATAATATCTCATACCTCTTCGTCTAGACACCAGAGGCCCTAGTGTGGGTTTCTGTTAACTATCTCGACTTTACGCAACGACCGCGTTCGGCGCTCCGATTGGCAGCTGGCCGGCTTTCACCAGTGAAGGGCCAATCGGAGCGCCGAAAGCAGTCGATGCGTAAAGTCGAGATGGTTAAAAGAAACTCACACTAGGGCCTCAGCATCCAAAATAGATTGTAGAAACATTGGATCCTTAGTTCGCGAGCATGACTAGAACTTGTCCGATTTGTAAATCATTCCTTTTAGTCGTATTATTTTACAACTATCTCATTCACGGATAATAGCAAAACATTAACAGAGCTGTCAAAATAATTATTTAGATAATTGTAACGCGTAGGTAATTAATCCCTGTGGTAAATTTCAATCATGTGCGAGTGGGACTGACGTCATGGTTTACATAGTACCTACAGCTTAACATATTACAATTGTCAGGTTCTCTATTTTAGAATAAATGGTTGTTTTAATTTAATTAAGTGATTTTGACAAATGAGGCTGATTTTGTGGCCTAACTCAGAGAGTTAAGAGCATTCTAGTTCACTTGTTAGTCATATTTCTTATTTTCATACAGTAATATTGCCAAATCAATCAAAACAGCGAAATATTTGACAGCTATTTGCGACGTTGCCCACTTTCAGTATAAACGTTCTTAAGAACAATAGAATGTCGTAATTAATAGAAAATGTAGCCAAGTATTAAAAGAAAATAAAAAAGGCATTCAAATAAAATTTAATCAAATCCCCAGAGATATTTTTGTCCCTGAAGAAATAAATACTTTATGAAAAGCTAATTTAATTTCTTAATGTTTGAAATATAAGCTTAATTTCATAAAGGTAGACGGCAACTTTTCTAAAAAAGTATTTCACAGAGTTAAGATCATTTCAAATTGATGGTCATAATTAAAATAGTGGATTTTTTTACTTTGCTTAAGAACTATCACGAAGAATGTATGAAGCTAATGCTAATCCTTCAACAATGTTTACGGGGGAGCCCCGTATGACAAAGAATGGAAAGTAAATACTCGTAATGGGAATAAAATAGAACACTTTTGACATTACATTTAAATGTTGGTCTACGGCTAAACTACAATATCGTGATAAATAGTTCCCAGTCCATATTAATTAGAGCAAAAGGTGTGTTTTTTTAACTTTTTAAATAATAGGTACAACGCCTTCTTTAAAAACTTGAAAAAAAAACTACAGAAAATATAATTTTCATCTTAAACTCTAAAGTGAGACCGATGCACTTAGCTTTGAAAACGTTGATAATTTTCAATTGCCTCATCCCCCAGAGGAAAAGGCTCTTAAAGATAAGGCGTACGACCGCTATTAAACAACCCTTTTACATTCGTAGTGTTTGTTATATTCTGTAGCATTTATTTGATGCGTTCTTTCACTTTTCCGAGTACATTATGCATATCATAATATTCTGCACTTAAAAAATCATTATCATCATCATTTCAGCCGAAAGACGTCCACTGTTGGACAAAGGCCTCTCCCCCAAGCACCGCCACTTCGACCGGTTCTGTGCTTCTCGCATCCAACGGATTCCTGCGGCCTTCACAAGGTCATCAGTCCACCTTGTGTGAGGCCTTCTAACGCTACGTCTTTCAGTGCGCGGTTGCCACACCAGAACCTATCGGCTTAGATTATCGGCCATTTGTTCTGCGACATTTATAGGTATCTTCCTAAATGTTTGTCAATAGGGCTAGATAAAACTTTTAATTTCACACTTCACTGAATGAAATAATATTGAATCAGAATGCTAGTCGGTTAGGAAAATAAATTGAATAAATGTTTTAATTGAACCATTCGCGCAACCACTATCGGTAAAAAACCGATGCTGAACTATTTTTGGCGTTTTCTCATTTTAAACGTTAAGCTAACATATTCGAACCAAAAATCAAGTAATGCTGTTTGTTTATTCTAAAGGCAATCTTTTACTAAATCCGATATCAGACGCTTCACTTCTTGTTGGTTTTTGCGTTTCATTCGGGATCTTTCAGGGCTCGTTCACACAACGTCGATTCGTGTTTTTTGACGAATCGTCTTTTGGTGGCAATGCTTTATAATGCCCGTGTACACACGCATCACAAATCGTGAAAAAATACGGACATGTCTTAAATCACGAATCGTCTTTTAAAAATCACGTTCGTCAATACATGAATCGTGATTTTTTTTGTGACGGATCCGCAGAAGCTCTCGTCCAAGACTGAACTGAATCACGAATCAAGTGTGAACATCTATTCGGATATTTTGACGAATCGCGAAAAAACTCGTTCCCGTATGCTATGTCAACGTGCATCCGTCATGACATCGTTTTTTTTTCACGAATCGTCAATGACGGTTACCATGTGAATCAGTTGTCACTCGATTGGCACTCGGCATCCTTCACCCGCCTAAAGAATGATCGAAAAATTAAGTGAAAGGAGGAAATGAACGTTCATCCCGATGTAATTTTTTCGGTGTCGTTTGAACGTGGAATGAAACAAAATTGAACCATCACTCGAGTGAAATTGTCCCGGTGAGAGGCTTCAGCCTATTTAGAAAGAAAGAAAGAAAATACATTTATTTATTTAAGAATGGTCACCCATCAAAATCTCACTACAGCCACAGCTTAACCTAACAGACCGATCTAACCCTTAAGCTATTAATATTACGCCAAAATACCCTGTTAAAACCCTTGAAACCTTTTCTTAGTGATTCAAAATACGCATACACCAATAGCTATCTAAGACACCATGCCAGCAACAGGAGTAGGTATCAGTTTTGATAAATGGTGTCTCATTGTTTATGCAAGCGGAACGCGAGCCCAATACCCACTTCTGTTTTGGTTTACAGATAGTATCAACTCTTGCGGTAATGCGTTGTCATTCGGTGCTAGATAGAATAATGTACCTAAATGTTGATTTCGGTTTGACGTAAGCAACTGATTGTGGCTTCGAAATAGCCCGTTCGATATCTCGCTGTGCAACCTTAAATTTATATGATCCAGCCGTACCGTGAGGGTCCACGTTTTGGCACCGTAAGTCATAACAGACAGGACGCTGATTGAAGACCTTTAGGGTCTGCGGAATATGCCACGAGATGACTCGACGAAGCTTCCCAAACGCTGCCCAGCCCAGCTGAATTCTCACTCACCCTCTCAACATTGTTCTTACCGAACTGTACAGTTCGCCAGCCGATACAGCCAGTATGACGATGACATCGGCAAATCTCAAGCGTGAGATGTACTCGCCGTTGATGTTTATGCCGCGTTCTTCCCAGTTCAGCGTCTTAAAAACATTCTTCAATCCGTTAGAGAACAATTTCGGGGATATTACATCCCCTTGTCTCACCCCTCGACGTAGCGGGTATATTATGTTCAGTTCGCTGGTCCTGAGTTCGGATGGTCATTTTCGCGTTTTCATAAAGACATTGCAGCACTTTGATGCACTTTGATGTATCGCCAGTCGACTTGGCATCGCTGCAGAGACTACAAAATAGTCCAGGCCACCGACCAGGTCTCGATAGAGTCAAAAGCTTACTCATAGTCCACAAACGCAAGACATAGGTGCCGATTATACTTTTCGGGCTTCTGTATAATTTGCCGCACTGTTATTTTTGTAATACGGTGTACGAGTATTTTTATTGGACTCTTGGACAACTTCGACAGATGTCGTCAGTAAATAACAAGTAAATACAAATTGAGTCACCTTTGTTACAAGCGTTTTTTTTCTGCGAAAATTTTATGGTTCACCAGTTTCAGCACCTCATCAAAAAATTGGATGCACCTAAGGCTGGATTTAAGACAAAATTCGATAATAGTATCTACACCTGTAATAATGGTACATTTTTTTCTTTACGCCTATAAGCTAAACTTGTCTAATATTGGGTGTGAAAAACCTCATATGTATAAAACAATTTCTTTTTCACCTATTAAAGAAAAAAAAGAAAGAAAAATAGTTTATTCTGCACAAACAAAACGCACGTTACCAAAAAAAATGACAAGATACACACATACAAAGTAGCCAAAAGCCTCGTATTCAAGCAGTAGAAGTATGAGTAGAAGTTTGACAATTTTATCTATTGCTTGATATCAGGGCCAGGGACCAAAGACAAAAATAACACCATCACTTAAACCCATTACTTGATTCCTAATTCCTTAAACAGAAATCTATTAAAATTCACTCAGCACATTCCTCTAGAATAATCATATCGCTAAAACTCCTCTTAAGGCGAACGATAAAATACTTTTTTACTATCTCTTTAATGCATTCCATCTCATCCCTAGATTTTCAGTATAAAAACGAAAACAAATTTACATTTTTATTCAGAGCACTGCAACAGATGCTTATAATAGCATTTTTTATTCACTGATATGTAATGATGTTTTATTTGAAAGAGTTGAGCGAGTTTATGGATGTTAGTCACGCAATAACATTGTAACTTAATTAAAATTAGGTTAGATGACGCCAATCACAAGAAAAAACACAAATAAAGTGAAAAATACTTTTTTACAAAAAAAAAAAAAACAAACGACTTCCAAAAAAAAATGCTACAAAGTAAAAAATTACCTAAATTTCGGAAGTTGGTGTCTTTTGTTTTGTATTTTCGTTATTTGCCACCGATGAATCGACTCGCAACCCGTGAAATACTTATTATTGAGTAGTTCCGTTGGCCATCTGTGTAGTGCTTTCCGAGAGCAACTGCACGAGTTACTATAAAAAATACCCAAATCACTATAGGTGTGCCAATAATATTTAAAGTGTTCTCTCGATTTCTCTTTATTCCAAAATCCCATCGTCAGATCCAGACTTGATGACAACGGGACGACCTAGGAAGACACTTAAAATTAAAAAAAAAAGTCTTTTGCCGAGCGGCACTACTTTGTTTGGCGACTCCTTTGTGCGGCAAGCCGGGCGCACCGGGCATGCCGGGCGGCAAGGCGTCTGCAGTGGTGCCGGCTCTGTGTGTAGGAGCCTTAAAAATAATACCACATTTATAGGTAGATGCCTTCTTCAAATCCCAAATCCAAATTGTTTCATTTCTTTATCTTATTTTCGAATTACGGACGCTTGCATTTACCAGTGCCTATAATACCAAACTATGGAAACATTTCTATGGATTTGAATGCGTGAAGTACCGACCCAATAAACTCAGATTCAGGCATCTGTTTATGATGTTAGTAATGTAATACCAAAACGCGTGAATAATGCCGGTGTTGGTAATTTTCCCAGCATTCTGTGGTAATATCGCAACATCGCACAGTGGGTTGAAAATCGAGCTCCATACTGCATGCAATACATTAATTAGATGCATAATTATGTTACATTACTCTAAGATAAGATGAATGTATTAACTGGCGACAATAAAACATTTTTATTTATATTATTTATATAATCATAGAAACTTAGTCAGGAATTAAAAAAAAAAAAGTAATGTCTCTGGTATACCTGCCTTTACGTGGTATTAACGTATAGATGGTATTAGTAGCTGCACGCATTAGAAAAAAAAATATTTATGTTTCTTTTGTATGATATAAAACACTTAAAGTACTAGAAGACTGATGCTCACACGAGTTATTGTAAAATACACGGCGATCAAGATGATGTCCAATTCATGCACCTTTGGGTGCCGATTTACACGCAACAAACTTTTGAAATTTTTAATTATCGATATGTGATTTTTCAAATCTTTGACGTGGTTAAATGAATCCATGAATGGGATGTCATGTTGATCGCTGTGTATGATACAATAATTCGTGTGAGCACCAGACCTTCAGTTCCATTCAATTTAAAAAAAATGTACTTTAAGTGTTTTCTCCCATACAAAAAAACAAAATCTTTTTTTCTTTCGCGTGGACTAATACCATCCATACGTTAATATCACGTAAAGGGAGGTATACCAGAGACGTTACAATTTTATTTTATTTTATTCCTGACTTTAAGTTTCTATGAGTATGACCACTGTGCGACGTGTAAATGGTTGCTAGTTTGAAACGTTAATTAGATGAGAAAATGGAGAATAATAATGATTTTACGCAAATACATATTATCGGAAATATGCCTTGTTTAGAATATGAGTGATGCGTCATTTCACGCATGGCAAAATATTGTTAATAATTTGTGATTTGAAATCTATTTAGGCTGAGTGGACAGACCTAATCGAACAGTTTTCTCTATAGTTATCAAAACGTTTGTTTTTGCTATCGCATAACTACTTCACATTGAATTTTGTCGGTATAATATTAAGGTACAATCCACATGCCATTAACCATTCTCTCAGGAAAAATAAAAATAAAAGGTATGCCAACGAAATAGTATATTACACTTATCACTTTGTTATCCCAAATAAATAGGCATTGAACGCGTTATCATTAACTGTAATACTGAAGGTCCAACAAAATGTCTCCGAGGCGCTGTTAAACCCACAGATTTCAGGATTTGGTCACATAACAATAGTTTGCACGCACATTACAAATCTCACCTGGCTATCTGCCTACCTGCTCTGTAGATAACGTTTGATGAATAATAATATAAAGGGTTGTACGCCAAGTAGTTTAAACTATTATCTTGGGTACATTGTACGGTGTTTTTGAAACAGTCGTTAAGATTAAATTAACTATAATGCATATGTTTTGGTTAATTTGACAGCCGCGACTTACGGTCATAGGTTTGAACCCAGACACACGCGTTACTTTGTGTAAATAATTTCATCACCACTGCTCTCAAAACGGTGAAGAAAAATATCGTGAGGAAATGTCCTAGAATCAAAAATTCGAAGACATGTGACATCTACCAACCCGCATTGGGCCTGTGTGGTGGATAACGGCCCACTCCCTCTCGCAGAGTGGAGGCCTGAGTCCCACCAGTGGGAACATTATAGGCTGATTATGCACGTGTTTTGGGAAAGGAAAGTTTGTCCTATTTGTGTTTAGTATATTTATTAAGTGGATAGTTTTCAATACAAATACGCATCATTACAAAGTCAAACTCAAACCATTTATTTAAATTTTTATTTGATTTGCGATTTTAATATATGGTATTTTAAAAAGGAGAAAGAACGTGATTTAAATAGGCATAGAGTAGTCCAGTGTAGTAGTATTTTGTATCCTCTATGTATACCTTTTGTTTTGTTATATATTAGGTTGGGGAAAAAGTCTTTTCGCATTATAGTATGTATGAACTTGTAATAAAATCTCTTTGGCTATACTATGTGTATCTGGCTGGTTTTGGTATCATTGAAAGTTTAAATTTTAAAGAACATAATTCCAAATTCAAATTAGGAAAATGTGTGATTTTTATTTGTTTTTCGTACTGTCAAGATGAGTGAATCTAATGAAGAAATTCGATACATTTTAAAATTTTACTACAAAAAAGGTAAAAATGCAACGCAAGCCGCGAAAAAAATTTGCGATGTTTATGGACCTAGTGCAGTGTCTGTGAGAGTAGCACAAATTTGGTTTAAGCGTTTTCAATCCGGAAATTTTGATGTCAAAGATGCACGTCGCTCTGGTCGCCCTATTACGGATAAAATGGATGCCATTTTTGAAAAAGTGGAGCAAGATCGGCATATTAGTAGTTACGACGTAGCTGAAGAACTGGGAATTGACCACAAAACAGTTTTGGCGCATTTGAAAAAAACTGGGTACACAAAAAAGCTCGATATTTGGGTACCTCACGAGCTCACTGAAAGAAACCTAATGAACCGTGTACTCATTTGTGATTCTTTATTACGACGTAATGAAACCGAACCATCTTTGAAGAAGCTGATAACTGGTGATGAAAAGTGGATCACGTACGACAAGAACGTGCGAAAAAGGTCGTGGTCAAAGGCCGGTCAGGCTTCACAGACTGTGGCAAAACCCGGGTTAACTCGCAACAAGGTGATGCTGTGTGTGTGGTGGGATTGGAAGGGCATTATTCATTATGAGCTGTTACCACCAGGCAGGACCATCGATTCTGAACTCTACTGCGAACAACTGATGAGATTAAAGCAAGAAGTTGAGAGAAAGCGGCCGGAATTAATCAACAGAAGGGGTGTGGTTTTTCATCATGATAACGCTAGACCTCACACATCTTTAGCCACTCAGCAAAAATTAAGAGAGTTTGGCTGGGAGGTGTTAATGCATCCGCCGTATAGTCCTGACCTTGCACCTTCAGATTTCCACCTGTTTCGGTCTCTTCAGAATTCTTTAGGCAGTGTCAGGTTAACATCACGGGAGGACTGCCAAAACCACTTGTCGCGGTATTTTGATCAGAAGTCCCAAAATTTCTATAGCAATGGGATCATGTCCCTACCTACAAGATGGCAAAAAGTTATCGAACAAAATGGTACCTACATACTTTAGTTAAATGTAAACATACTATGTTAAAAAATGTTTTGAATTTTCTTAAAAAATGCGAAGAAACTTTTTCCCCAACCTATTAGTATCCTCTTAATTACCATAATAAATATCTTTGAAGAATAAAACCTAACGTACCTATTTAATTTTAAATGAATATAATATTTTCCAAAATTCTTAGCAATACAAAAACGTATCTAGAACCTTATTTCAAACAATTGAATTTTAAATATATAATAAAACTTTTAAAAGTAATCAGTTAACTGCTCTGCGTTTCCTACGTGATCGAGTCAGAAATAAAGAGATCCGCAGGAGAACTACGGTAACCGACATAGCCCGAAGAATTGCCAAACTTAAGTGGTAATGGGCAGGGCACATGGCTCGCAGAACAGATGGCCGATGAGGCTGAAAGGTTCTGGAGTGGTGACCGCGTACCAGACGTAGCGTTGGAAGGCCTCCCACCAGATGCACCGATGGCATTGTAAAGACCGCAGGAGTCCGCTGGATGCTCGAGGCACAGAATCGGAATCAAGATACGTTTTTTGTGTTACTTATGGACCGAATTGAGTAAGAGGTGTAATGAAATAAAAAACGAGTTCTTTCTTAGAATAATCAAAATGCTATAATTTTACTGACAGATAAATTGACAGTGACACACTACATAGAGTGTTGCAAGACGAAATATTATATTAAATAGCATGTTGAGTACGCCAACACCCCCTTTTAAGCCATATCTTCTTTCACGCAGTCCAGCCATCGTTTCTTTGGTCTTCCCCTACTCTTAGGGTCAGTTCACACCGAGACGTGACGCAAAGCGACGCTGCGCGCACTTTTTAATATAGTGATACAAATTATAACTTTATTTACTACTCAAAAATACACATAATTGAGATAATTCGAAAATGCCTCGCGGCGTAGAGCGACGTATCACGATGCAGTGAGGCGTGGTGCTGCCAGCAACTTCACGATGCCCCTGGTGACGTCGCGCTACGTCTCGCGGAGCCGCTCTGAGCAGAGCGAAACCACCGGCCTCTTCAAGCATCATCGCGTCACGTCACGTCTCGGTGTGAACTGACCCTGAGCCATCGACTTTCATACTACAAAAGTTTTCTCACAACATTTTCCTCATTCTTCCGCATCACATGCCTTTACCATGACAACCGATATTCTATACAATACAAACAGAAATAACATAATTCCATCTACATTATTTAAAACGCCGAAACGGAATCTCAGCAAACCATTATTCCTGAGTTGAAGAAATATATTTTTTTATGGAGTTTACCGCATAAAAAAATGGAACCAGTTTTGTCTCCCGGAATACTAACGAGCGCCTTGTCTAAGTTATAACCGCTTTGCATTGTTTTAATCACCCCGGACCGGCTTACCAAACTACGACTAGAACAAGACAAGGAAAGATAAATCATTGTGAGTAGGAAGGCTTTATATTTTTCTTTTGGCACAGAAAGAAAGTTGAATTTTAAATAGTGCGAGAAGTTTTTCTCTTATGAAAAATTTCGTTGTGTATACGATAACCTGGTTATACATCTTCTAAATTAGAATAGCTAGCGAAACTCGAAACCCGCAGATTGTATGAGTATGGGTATCTAATGGTGATATAATAAAACACAGAATATTTTCTAAGCTTATACTTTTATGTAACTAAGTGTAGTTACATAAAAGTATCATAAGGTCAACGGCCAATGGTAGTGACCATTGGCCGTTGACCCCGAAGTCAGCTGTACTTACTTGAAATTAAGAGTTTAGAATATTGTATTTTTTGTTGAATAACTATGTAACAACTTTCTAACAATATTATTACAAGTAATTAACTATTTCTATTAGTTATCGGTACCCATCATGTCTACGGGGTTTCGCTAGCTAATTAATTTAACCTTGTATTTAACCTTGTATTGTAGACCTTATAGTTACAGGTAGCTACGAGCATGGCGTGCTACGAAATGCTACGGCGTGCTACGAGTCTCACGTAGCATTAGTATTCCGTAGACCACAAACAAACACTGGACACTAAACACTTTCCACAGCCTATTTGCAAATGACTGTTTCATTTTTACCCTAAAAGCATTTGGTGAATTATAAATGCATTGGGGTTATGTTAATATAAATTTAAATTAAATATATTTATTAAACTTTTATGTTTTTTTTTTTTTTTTTTTTTTTTTTATTGTTTATTAATCATTAACAGTTTACATACATGTAGTCTTCGTGTTATACTAAAGTTTAATATATTTTATCTCTGCTCGCTCTAATGACTATTATTAGCTGCTGGGCTATAAGCGTAGACTCATGTGCCAGAGAGGTTTATCGATAATCTTCTACGATACGAGTCTTTGTATTATTTTTGATATCGAAGAAAACATTTTTTTTTTTTTTTTGTAACCTTTATGTTTTAGGTAGGTACATACTTTTGTGCATGGAACTTGGTCACAGGGAGTTGCCTGATGAAGATTTTTAGTACCTACAAAAACAATATTACCAATACAGGGTCGAAACCGTTACCATTTTCAAAGCAACAAGGATAAGATCAGATTAACCGTAACTTATTTGATCGGAATAATTTCTAACTTAAATTGAACTCGTCCAACTTTTGAATAGATTATCAAGAAGTTATTGACTTTTATTCCGAAGCTCTGACACGGTTAAAAATAGAGCCTTTTGAAAAAGTTTGTCCGTTAGTTTAGAAAATCTAATTTATGAGTAGTAATCCGCTTTTTATGGGTCATTAATTTGATAGAATTTGGTAATTATCTTATTATTTTGGTTGAGGCATTGACCAAAGGCCAAGTTATGGCTATGAATACAGGTTTCACAAGATATACACATCTAACCCCCTATTTATAAACGTTGACTAAGTTATGATTAGCCATTCTATCTAGATTTGTTTAACCATTCATTTTTGACGTTTAAACGTCTCTTAACTTTAAGTAAGGTATATAGTAAGAGGGTGAAAGACTAAACTTTTAATCTGCAGGATAGCCATCCTTAGCAGATTAAAAGTCTAGTCTATAATTATAATGTTGTACTTTTAGTATATCTGTGGGGATAAGCCATATCCCTCCGCCCCGCCCCCCAGATGAAGATATCCTAGAGAATTTACACTACGAGTTCTAAACGAGTTTTAAGGAAAGCTTGAGTTTTGAGTGAAGTTCATGGATCAGGATTAAAATACCTGGGTATTTTTAAACATAAACTTTGCTATCAGAAATAAGGTTTATTTTAGATTTTATACACATAGACATAAACATAACATCACGCCTGTAATCCCCGGAGGGTTGGGCAGAGGTGTACCTATAGTACCACCCACATTTCGCCAGTTATGTTTATAATTCATCATCATTTCAGACGAAAGACGTCCACTGCTGGACAAAGGCCTCCCTCAAACACTCACTGCGACCGGTTCTGTGCTTCCCGCATCAAGCGGATTCCTGCGGCCTTCACAAGATCATCGGTCCACTTTGTGGGACGCCTTCCAGCGCTACGTCTGCCGGTACGCGGTCGCCACTCCAGAACATTTCGGCCCCATCGGCTATCTGTTCTGCGAGCAATGTGCCCTGCTCATTGCCACTTAAGTTAAAGTACCATGTAATAGGGTTTTATACTATAAGTATTTATAATATTTCTGACTTCTGTTATTAAGAAGTAGTGATGTGCAGAAAATGAAGATTTAACAGTAAGTATTAGATTTGTGTGTTTAGACTGTGTTATAATTAATTAATTATTCTCAATGTATGGTTATTATGTCAAGACAAACGATATTTTTTCCGTAATCTTATACGCTTTGACCTTGACTTGTTTATCAAGTTAAGAATAACGTGTTACCCTGAACGATGGATTGTTTACTATAAGGAAACCGATATGTGGGTAGTCAAGAAAAATAAGACGAAAACGGTCACTACGCTTATATTTTTCGACTTGGTTTATTTTTTTTGTAAAAGTTTATGTATTATTATTATATTTTATTCAGACACAGTGATCCATATTTTTGTTAGTAAGTATACTTAAGAATTATTTTAGTAACCAAATATTTAAATATACACCCCAATCATTATATTATAGACTACATTTCTCACACAAAAAAAATCACAATCAATAAAAAGAAATTATAATATGTTATTCCTAAGAATTTCTTCATAAGCGAAATAAATTTAAATATAATGCATACGAAAACCTCACTACTGCTGATTAATAATATGATAATTATCTACCAGAAGAATATATCTGTATTGAATTCTGACAATATTCTGATAGTAATCTCAGGCCTTATTGTCACAGGCAAGCTTAGCGTGGGGAGCACCAGGACTGAATTTGAAAAGGGTGGATAAGAAAGAATGGATGCGAAAGGCGGAAAACTGAGTGTTGTGGCATATCTAGGGTGGGGCCTATCTCCAGCAGTACTATAGGCTCAGACGATCATTGTCACAGTCATACTTTTTACTTCTTCTATTTTATATCTTGTTGGATACCTATTTGGGCAGAAAAAGAAAGGTTTATAGAGATTTTTATGGGATTTATTATTGAAACCAAATAAGCACAGTCGTACAAAGTCTTGAATGGACGGCAGGGACCGTCTGTCAGAATCCAAAGACAGATGTCATTATTGGTTGCGTTTAGAGTAGTTCTAACACTCGCCATTAAACGCAAACTAAAACAATATTTTGCTTCTATACAACTTAAACAAAACATACATAGAATTAACCACATCAGCCAACGTAACATTAGTTGGTAAGTATTTAACTTCAAATACTTTTTTAATAATTTGTTTTAAAAAATGATCACGGATATCTATGTGTTACGTTCTAGAATGGAACATATAGCTTATACAAAAATATACATACGAAAATAACATCTGTAATTCATATGGTGTACATAATAAAGATTATTCTATTCTATTTTGTTCAACAAATGTTAACACAACTCACAGTATTGTTCATAGAGAAGAACAATGGTATTTTTAATCACTCATAAGAAATAATCAAAATACGTTTGTTTGTGGTAAGAAGAGAAGAACACACACACACACACACATGAGAAGTTCCTCGTATTTCCAATAAACCGCAACACAACAAAGTTAAGAGGGAACAGGGCCTGCGATTCTCCATACAAATGTATTCCCCTTTTTTCTTCCTAAATAATGCCTCTAGAGCAATCATTTTTTTTTCATAAAATCAAGTTCTGCTGTAGTCCCGTCCCTGTTATTTTCTTAATGTCAGCAAATAAAAAAATATGACCCTCCAAAAATTACAAATATGCCTCATTTTTACCGCCGTGATTAGAGAAGTACCATACAAATTCGAAAAGTTTTTAACATAAAAGAAAATGATAAGAACCTAGACATACTCTTTCTTAAAATTTTAATGTAAAAAATAATTTAATCGGTTCAGTTTTCGAGGAGAAAAAAGGGGAATACGAAACGTTGATTTCGTCAATTTTTTTTTTGTGATATATTTGGTCTGAGCTGTAGCTATCCCTATCGCACTCTACGGGGGCACACTTGAGGTAAGAAGACGGCAATAGTTCCTTCAAATACCAATTTTTCAAATTCCTCGCAGGCCCTGTTCCCTCTTAAGTGCAAATAATTTTATATGCAACGGCATTGTTTAGATCCGTTGAACAATTTCCCGCGAGTTTCCATCTGACCGATTTAAACGAAATGAACGAATTTAAACGAGACCGCTCAGCATGGTCATTCTGAACTTGTCTGGAAGTATTAATTGGTGCAGTTGAGCGCTCTTCAGTTTTATTCAGAATTTCAGTGATTTAGTAGTTAGCTAGTGGATTGGTTTTTTATTCGATTACATTATGAAAGATGCTGAATTGCTGGTAGCAAGTAATACCGTTAATCTTTAACTTAACGTAATAACGTGACATCACGCCGGTAATACCCTAAGGGTTATGCAGAGGTATAGCTATAGTAGGTATACCCACATTTCGCCAGTTATGATTAATTCCCACATAGGTAGGAGGCGCGTTAATTTTTATAAAGTTTTAATTAAATAATATGAAGACCAAATATCACCATCAATCTTAACTGACTTAAAAAAAAACATTAACGACGGTAAAATACATGTTTATTTATTATTTATTTAATACTTCAAGCACAGAAATGTACAGAGGCGGACTTAATGCCATAGGCATTTTCTACCAGTCAACCTTTCGGTGATGCAGAGACAAACAGTGGTAGGTGCAATTACGAGAAATTGAGGAATATTTTTAAAGGAACTATAAAGATACACATATACCTATTACTATAATATATATGCCTAATTATATATAAATATAAGCACAAATAAATACACATACATGTTTACTTTTTATGTACAATTTGTTAATTAAAAAATCTTAATTTTAATTTAAAAAGTTTTTGGAACCCACAATCTATATATTATGCATACATATAACAAAATATTAACGAAGTCAAAACTGTACATTGTATATTTATTTTTTTAAAGTAATTGCTACGAAATGTGGGAATGGGTCTGATTCCGATAAAATTTTATGTAGTTGATGTTTATCATTCAACGGCTGAACGGATTTGCATGAAATTTTGCACACCATGATAGTTTATAACGTGGATTAACACAAAGGGTACTTTTAATCCTACGTTTATTACGTTGCCGTGGGATATTTTCCGACATCTACTTGGGCGAACAGCTAGTAATTATTATAACAGGTAAGTAAATAAGTAAATAACACTTTATAAAGGTTTATTGCCACCCGAAAAATCTGATTTTGTACTCAAACAATTTGCCGTAATAAATTAACTTAGCAATGATTTAATTAGTAGCTTTATAATTAAAGCTCCCTATCTCCTCGCAACATCCCTGTTTTCCTTGGATTTCATCAGAAGAAAATTATTATGGGCTTAGAATAAAAATAGAATAGAATTGGTACAAGAAATGATAGCATTTTGTCAAGACTAACACTAATTAGTCTAGTTACTAAGCCCAAATAAAATATTATAATACGGCAGTGATAGCCACGTGGTGAAATGAAATTGTTTATTCTGTAAATAGGATATTGCAATCTCTTTTACAAGTCAAAAAAAAAGAAGAAAATGCTAGATGAGTTCGGCGTTTCCTATTCGACTACTCTGAGAAGAAAGACCGAAACAAACTCAGAGGTCACAGTCTCTTTTAAAGTCCAGACATAATCTTGGTCAGGCCATATGAGGACCATGTAGATTAGTGTCTGAAATGGTCTTTTGACGAAAGAACCACACAGATTTGAGTGGACCTGTCCAGTCGGTGCAAGCATTTGTCAGTAATCGTGGAGCTCAACTCAGAACTTAAGGAGCTCAACTCGACGAATAATACCAAAGAAAGGACATTTGGGTGACCGTCGGATTGCCAAGTCATAGGTCTCGAGTTCGAACCCAAGGGTCGCACCTCTGACTTTTCGGATTCATGTGCGTATTGTGTAATTATCACTTGCTTCAAAAACGGTGAAGGAAAACATCGTGAAGAAACCGGCTTGCCTGAGAGATATCTCTCGACTGCATGTGAAGCCAAGTCAGAGGCCCATGGATGGCATAAATAGTCTGAAACCAGGTTAGCCACTAACCACGCGAAAATGAATGAAGATACATAAATAAGTGAATAAGGATGGTGTTAGAACATCTTGTTGTTTTAATAGTAGATCGAAGTTAATTCAAAATAAAGCCTTGCCCCAAAAAAGTTTTATTAACGAAAGTAGTTTTGTTTTTTATTTCTCAGTTGCAGCCCGCAGTCTGGATTTGTGCCCGGTTGATGGCAATAGGCTCGCTGATGTTACATAGGACTTAAACATGACTGTTGAAATGTAGGTCTACTTATAGGTGCTCTCCTGCCTAACCATTCGGGGAAAACAAGCGTGATATTATGTTATTTGTAGTTTAACGCCTTGGGGTTCATTTAATATGTTCTATTCATTGATGCCAGCAAACACAAAGCTATCATCTTTCTTTATATCGAGGCTGACCACTCAAACAGCTGCATGTACATTTGACTTGTCGAACCTTACCGATCTAAATAGCGTCTGCATAACAATCTATGCAGGAATAGTCGACATCGTTATTGCTTTACGACTTTTGACAACAATTCCCAGCAAATTGATACTTGGTTAAAATTGTCTGACTGTCACAAAGACAAATAGGCCTAGTCAATTTGTGGCGAGCTAGTGACATTCAAACTTAAGTATAGGGAGGTAAAGTATATCTACAATCTTCTTTTCTAACGGATTTTTCGAACTCACTACTTCGCTGCGAGTTCAGCGCAGTTCGGAATCCCCTAAAGCCCGTTTACCCGAGCATTTTTTAAAGTCCACCAAACCAAGAAAAAGTAAGCCATTAGAGGTAGTAGTAAAAGTTAAAGACTTGCTCAAGCGGTGGAGAAGTTCGCATGTCCAGAGCCAAATAAAAAAATTATTGTTTTGAATATCCAAACCAGCCTATATCAAACTGGTCCTACTGCCACTATCCTCCACGCTGCAGTTCAATAACACAGTCTGCATAACGTTTTGGGAGACGATTTCATGCTCATGTACACAGCCTAACAGAACTTAAAGAGTTTTAAGTATTATTTTGTTTTAAAGTGCTGCATCAAACTGGTCCTACTGCCACTATCCTCCACGCTGCAGTTCAATAACACAGTCTGCATAACGTTTTGGGAGACGATTTCATGCTCATGTACACAGCCTAACAGAACTTAAAGAGTTTTAAGTATTATTTTGTTTTAAAGTGCTGCATCAAACTGGTCCTACTGCCACTATCCTCCACGCTGTAGTTCAATAACACAGTCTGCATAACGTTTTGGGAGACGATTTCATGCTCATGTACACAGCCTAACAGAACTTAAAGAGTTTTAAGTTTTATTTTGTTTTAAAGTGATGCATCAAACTGGTCCTACTGCCACTATCCTCCACGCTGCAGTTCAATAAAACGGTCTGCATAACGTTTTGAGAGACGATTTCATGCTCATGTACACAGCCTAACAGAACTTAAAGAGTTTTAAGTTTTATTTTGTTATAAAGTGATGCATCAAACTGGTCCTACTGCCACTATCCTCCACGCTGCAGTTCAATAACACAGTCTGCATAACGTTTTGGGAGACGATTTCATGCTCATGTACACAGCCTAACAGAACTTAAAGAGTTTTAAGTTTTATTTTGTTATAAAGTGATGCATCAAACTGGTCCTACTGCCACTATCCTCCACGCTGCAGTCCAATAACACAGTCTGCATAACGTTTTGGGAGACGATTTCATGCTCATGTACACAGCCTAACAGAACTTAAAGAGTTTTAAGTTTTATTTTGTTATAAAGTGATGCATCAAACTGGTCCTACTGCCACTATCCTCCACGCTGCAGTTCAATAACACAGTCTGCATAACGTTTTGGGAGACGATTTCATGCTCATGTACACAGCCTAACAGAACTTAAAGAGTTTTAAGTTTTATTTTGTTTTAAAGTGCTGCATCGAACTGGTCCTACTGCCACTATCCTCCACGCTGTAGTTCAATAACGCAGTCTGCATAACGTTTTGGGAGATGATTTCATGCTCATGTACACAGCCTAACAGAACTTAAAGAGTTTTAAGTTTTATTTCGTTTTAAAGTGCTGCATCAAACTGGTCCTACTGCCACTATCCTCCACGATGTAGTTCAATAACGTATAACGTTGTGGGAGATGATTGCCTTCCTATTGTGTTCATTGACATGACCAGCTCTTTATCACACCATTCATGTGCTCTAGCTTGCCAGCACAAATAGGATCGTCTGATTAGTCTTCTAGATAGCTTTTGTATGGCTGTGGATGTGTTTAAATAATCGTGCTTTAGTTACGCGAACTATTTCGATCTCGTTCAGGATTACTATCATGTTCGTTGTCAGTATTCATCTGATATATGACTATTTACTTATTTTATTTAACAATTAGTAATAGGTTAATCTGTAATACTAGATACAGAGAAGTGCTCGTGGCTAAATAGTAACAGCCGCATGGCTTGATCGAAGGTTAAGCTACGCTTGCTGAGGTCAGTCCGTGGATGGGTGACTATCCATTACATAATATCAAGACCCCTTCGTGCGTCGGAAAGTATGTTGATTTTGAAAGTCACTTTATGTAAAATACTGGTATTCAGCTGCATTCGGTTAGACTGGAATCCGACCCTAATATAGTTGGGAAAAGGCTAGGCAGATGATAAGGTAATATACTTAACTAAGACCATTCCTCGCGTAATCATTGGACGATAGACTGAAAATGGGTTAGCGAAATTAAGAGGCCTAATAAGCACGCCATATTTGCGTTCATGACTAAACTAAGGGTGTGACTATGTGTCTCACAAGACGACTGTTACGGCCTCAAAATAAAAATAAAAATTTGTTTCAAATGCATGATGTCCAATAGAATATGGCCACGAAATTCGACCTATTACTCGTAATGTCTACAACATTCATAGCAAATCAATTTAGCCCACGTTCGCACGGACGTAATACAATCGCGGCGATTTTTTTTTCGTGCACTGGATTCTCAACGCTCGGCTCAACACCGAGGGTTGAAAATCCAGTACGCGATAAAATCCCGCCGCGATACTTTTACGTCAGTGCTAACGTGGGCTTACTGTGATAGTATCATCAACTTTTTTGGCTAAAATATAACTACCTACTTGTATAGTGTCATGCTTACAGTACCTACACACGATCTATGTGTAATTTAAAAATTCGGTTCCAAGGTCAGGCTAAGTGAAAAAAAAAAAAAAAAAAAAAGGTCAGGCTAAGTGTTATTGGGTTTTTCTATCTGGAATTTTATAGTAGTAGCAAGGAATCTGGATTTTGGCGAAATGTGGCTGTACTATACGTAGTACGTCAAAGTCAAAGTCAAATAATTTATTTCAATTAGGCACAAATAAGGCACTTTTGAACGTCAACATTTACAGAAAAATAATAATTGATTCTAGTTGCCCCTTCCAAAAGGTAGTTTTCTTATGGAGAAGAATGGGCAAGAAACTCCACCGTTACTCTTTTAAAATGTTTTCACAATATCTTGTATACATCAATTATATAACTATATGTGAAGACGATGCACCTAGAATAAGATTACTATACCACGTTAGGTAAAGATAATGAAAAATTAAGAAATGACAGATAAATTAATCATGTGATAGATGCATGGTGCTCACATATTTACAAACATTGTAAAATTATAAGATATTCCTAGCATTTTTACAAGTAATATAACTCAGTGTGTGAGTTCGAGTAATTACAGAATGTAAAACCAATATAAAAAATATATATTATACAATTAAATTAGCAACCAGTTAGATTTTGTCTAGATTCTAAATTGTCCTATGGAGCAGGACGTAGACCGTACGTAGACCTCTGCCCAACCATTCGGGGTAACAAGGCATAATGTGTTAGGTATGTTAAAAATGTGGATATTATACACGTTTGTTGGTCCTCTGGCTTCATTTTAACCTGAATCTGTAAACAATCTGTCCCGCTTAACCCCCAACATTCCGAGTACTAATAAAATGTAATGCATCCATTACAGGCGACGTAACAACTAACATTTTTAATTTTACAAAGGCAAGCGCCAGTTTCTTCGGTGGGAATGGTTGGCGATTAGTTTTAATGGCGTGCTGGTGACGCTCTTGGTATCAATTAATGGTTGGAAATAAGGGTGAGTTTGCTGTGATTTTCTTTTTAACTGTACGGTGTGTGGGTATGATAGGACGCAATGATTTGGCGTGCAAACAAGGTGCAGACTTGTGACTCCTTACTCTTAATAGCTACACTATTGGTATAAGGATTTAATGGAAGAAATATGTTTTATTAAATTGATGCTGCATAAATCACGATTTTAATATTTCTAACCAATTTTCTGCACTACATAAAGTTCTACCAGAAGGTTTAACTCTGTAGGAGATTACTCTGTGGCGCGACGTACGTATTAATTCGGAAACACCAAATATTACCGAAGCGCATACTTTTTTTGGGATAGCTGTAGGTCAAAACGTTTTTTTTAATTTCTGAAACTCATAAGGAAATCGCAATCTGATCATTCGTTCAAGCAAATTGAAGCTACCGCTAGAAGCAAGAATTATGCAAGCCTTAAACGTAAAACTTATTCCATAACCAACCCATTAATAAATAGGGTGGTTATGGAATAAGTTTGAGTTTGAGTGTTCTATCTATCTATCTAAGTTTTAGTTGTGTGGCCTATAATATTCATACTAATGAATGAACACAACATAGAACTGCATCGACATCGACCAATTACTTACTAATTGGTCGAATAACTGGTTGGTTAGACCAAGTCCTGTTCCACTTATAGTTGTATTAGTACTGGTTAGAGCATTCTAACATGTTGATTACTTCGATATTGTGTTTGTGTCAGCTTCTATGTAGATTGCTGGTATTAAGTCTTATGTTATGTAAATGAGAAATGCAACATTTTGAAAGATTAATTTTGCATGATCTTGGCTAATTGACTGTTACAGCTAATTTTGGATAATTTGGCGCATATTCATGACTGCAATGTTGTTGAATTATTTCGTTGCATCTCTGAATTAATTAATATCATAATATTTTTTAATAAATACATGGTGGAGACAACAATACGACCATAAATTAAACTGCGTTTATCTAATGACGTTCCCATAGTATGCACACGACAATCAATTAAATATATTTGATAATTTAGTCACTAGAGCTAGTCAAAATTGGCAAAACCTATATAGTTGGCTCATTACTATTTAGTTTTTTCGAAAAATCTTTTTTTTTTTATTTCAATGTTAGGATTTATTTGATAGGGTAAAAATACTCGCTTGGAGGACACAGTGGAGCATACGGTGGAGGTCTGCCCGGCTTGGGCAGAGCATCGCCGTGTCCTCGTGGAGGCGATCGGTGGCGGGGATCTCTCGCGTCCGGCCCTGGTCCAGGCCATGGTACGGAGCGAGAGGGCATGTGAGGCCGTCACTTCCTTCTGCGAAGCAGTAATGCTCGCGAAGGAGGAGGCAGAACGCGTGAGGGAGAGGCAAATTTCGCGCCCTCACGCCCCTATCCGCCGCAGGAGACGCCCTGGGCGTCGGGAATCGCAGGCCGATTCCCGGCCACCGTAGGCGCGGGCTTGCGGACGGTGAGCAATGGGTAGCTCGCCGTCCGATAAGGACCAGGCCCGGGTCGACGGCGCGTTGTGTTCCACGCGCGCCTCAAAGAGATGTCAGCAAGTGAAGGGGTCCGATAGGACCGATGCCTGCCGGGGTTGCGGGAAAGTCCGAAAGGGATACCGTGGCCCCTGGCAACGTACAGGCAACGGAAGGAACATGGGTGGGTTTTAGTCAGTGAGCACCATGTATCTATCACATAATTAGTTTATCTGTTGTTGCTTCATTTTTAATTCTTAATTCTTTTTACCTATTGTGGTATAATAATTTTATTCTAGGTGCATCGTCCTCACATATAATTATATAACTAATGTACTTATACAAAATATTGTAAAACATTTTAAAAGAGTAACGGTGGAGTTTCTTGCCCATTCTTCTCCATACGAAAACTACCTTTTGGAAGGGGCAACTAGAATCAATTAATTTTTTTTGTAAATTTTTGACGTTCAAAAGTGCCTTATACGGGCCTACTTGAAATAAATGATTTGACTTTGATTTTGACTTAAGAGTCTGACACGCCCTCCCGCTCCACCCGAGAGAAGTTATTTGATAATTTCCATAACAAAAAAAAAGTGTAAAAATACTCCTATGCATTAGTAGTGCCAATGTTCTTATTTATTGTCGTTTTGTCGTCTATAAATAACTAGGTACACACCCAATTGCACAAAGACAAACATTAATGCCCCATTACGTAATGGATCATTAACTCTAATGATTTCATTAATTTCATCAAAGAACCATTATAATGAGTCTAATGTTGCTTTCTGCAACAAGTTAAAACAAGTTAATGGAAGATTAGTATTTAATGACAGCTTTAAAAGTTAAAGTTCGTTTCTGCAACTGGCTGACAGTTATACACATATATACAATGTACATACTTAATCGCTGGATAGTAGTTACTTATACCATTGACTGCAGTTAATGTGTTATACATGTTTTTAACGATAATGTAGTAACTGAAAATCGCTGAAGTTGAAACTTTTAGTGCAATATATAGATATAAGGAACATCTACTCAGTTATATTGTTCGTTTGCCCTAAAGCCATACAAGTAACTTCAAAGTCATTGCAAACGTCTACCGTTGATCACGAGATCCGAGATAATATCTCAGGACCCTAGTTAATTATAATAATCGTTTAGTTCAGGCATTGGTCCATACCCGTACAATTCAAAACTACAAAATTACATACATGGACAATAAATAAGTAAAACTATATTACATTTTGCGTAAGGTGAGAAATAATAATATGAATCGTACATTTATGTCTGGTTATAATAACATTCAAGTTAAAACAAAATATTTCGTGGTCGTATTGGCATGTATTCGTCAATTTAATTAATCGAACCTATAACAATTCCCATTTTGCGCTACAAAAAAATATTATTGAACCCTCTAATATAATGATTGCGCCTCTTGTTGTAAACCTCAAATAATTGTTATTCTGAGTTCCTAAAAATACTAAATAGACCAGATGGTCGCAGTTATATTACAGTTGTAGTTATGTAATAATATAATATCGTTTATTTTAAGAAACTTAGACAAATTTAGATCAGAAAAATGGTGTAGTCATCTGTAGCCGAACTAGGCAGAGCCTGTATTTCAGCTAACAGTGCCAAACCCCTCGAGTATTATACAGATAATTATATAAAAGCCATAACATGATTTCTTTTGTATCTTGTACATAATCACTTTAACAATTTATAATGGATTTACTTAGGTATTAGAGAGAGTACATAAAGAGAAAAAATAAAAAAAGTTTGTGTGGTGTTTGCATGCAGGTCCTCTTATTTGAGTGAGATGGGAATGTACGAAACGGGAAAGTTACTTAGCAACAGCGACCATCTGGGATGTAACCTAACCTATATGATTGGGGTGCCCTAGCTTAATTACTGCGTCCAATTCGGCTCGCGCTTGGTTGCTCACAGTTTCAACCTTATCTAACCTTTTTGGTCGACGTACGCTGGCTTAGTCACTGCGGTCAACTGTACGAAAAGGATAGATAGTTAAAAAGAGGCTCAATTATTGAAAAAAGTGTGAATCATTAGAAGTTTTTAGGGAAGCTCATGGCTGAGTAATAACTGACTGAATCGATCCATCAGGTTAAGCTACGCTTGCCGGGGTTGGTCTGTGGATGGGTGACCATCTTTACATACCGAGACACCTCCGTGCTTCGGAGAGCACGTTAAGCCGTTGGATCTTTGACAGTCGTTACGGGTCATCAGAAGCCCGAAAGTCTGACAACCAGTCTTTATCGTATTACCAAGTTACTGGGTCGTGGAGGTTAGATAGGCAGTCGCTTTATGTAAAATACTGGTATTCAGCTACACCTGGTTAGACTGGAAGCCGACCCCAATATAGTTGGGATTTTGAGAAGTTTTTAGGTCATTAATTTTAAAAAGTGTCCATTATGAAAAGGTCAATAAGTTTTATATATTTCACATTATAAATGGTGCGGAATACAGTAGTATATTGTTTTAGCACTTATGCAGTATCAAGTGAAATGATGTTCACATACAGGCATACGCACCTCAGCATGGCAACATCGCCCTCCTCTACTCGTATATATTGAACTACGAAATATATTGATATAGTGAAGTAGCTAACCGAGCGATTTCTCAAGTTCTCTTAAAAGGGACCAGTACCCGCCACGTGACAAATAAAATTTAATAGACCCTTACAAGGTTTCCTTTTAACACAAAATATTTTACCTACATTTGCATTACAAAAGCCTATTCAAATGGGTCGCTGTCGGGTTTACGTATAGGGATATATTTAAACCTGAAACGAGTCGATAGGTTGCTATGAGATTTTGCACATGGTATAAATATCATTTTAAGTTGTAATTGCTGTGCCTTAGCTATTACAACTTGGAAAATTATTTACGAATTCTTGAGTTCAAAAGGCATCTTTATACGGGATGGCCGTAAAATTGACGCCCAAAAATTAAATTTAGATCCCTCGTATCGAGGGGTATCAGAATCACCCCCACGTATGTTCCGCGACTGTTCATAGTTTTCGAGTTATGAATTTATTTCTGAATTTTTGAGAATTTCGACCTGACTAACTTAAAAATTTTCAAAAAAAAAATAGGTTTGTTGAGATTTTTCTTGCAACAAAATTTTCTTTTATGCATAAAATAATAAGCTTCGTAACTGTGATGAAAGTTATGAAAATGTGAAAATTTTTGTTAGTTAACAAACTAATTAACCTTAGGAACGAGAAAATGACCATATTTTTTTTTTAAACATTTTTCCAGTTTATAAAAAGATCCACCTCACTGTCTTTGAAGGCCGATTATAAAATATAATATAATATGAAGCAAAAAGAGGAGCGGAGATGTGCCAATATTAACCAATACAATCTTAAGTCCGCTCCAGAGTTTAGATTGTATTGGTCAATATTGGCACAGCTCCGATCCTCTTTTCGCTTCTCCGTTCCAGGGGGTTCCCCGTAAGTTGAAAGTTGGGGGAAATCCGTAGTTTCGGTCTAAGTTACGGATGCTTCGCGCTTCATCTCTCTTGCGGGCATACAATAAGTGAAACGGAGCGCGAGGCGTCCGTAACTACGGACTTCACTTAGGGAGTAGACCCACAATGGACAGGCAGCCTATTGCTTGTAAAGTGAGAACCAATTTTTTTGTAAGTACCTACTTAAATAATGTACATAAAGTGAAAAAGTCACTACATGTCGCAACTTAAAAGATTAATTAAAAATAAAAACCAAATAATTTCAAATGGACTACCACCACTGCCATTAACACGTGCATTGTTAATGTCAAGAGTTCTCTATATCCAATTAAAATATCAAAAACTTAATTCCACAATCCAAACGCTCAGCTCACTTCATTAAACAAACTCCGCTTTTAATGACTCCGCTTAAAGTTGTTTATCGTTAAAACTTCAAAACTTTTGTTCACCAACAGTGATCGTGTTCCGACTTTATCTACAGTTACTTTATAACTATAGGAATAATGGAAGTTGCAACTCAATCCGCTGTTGCATTATCCGTGAAGGCAGCCATACTGTGATCAGTAACCTTCAGCATCGTAACAATCAATCACAATATGAAATATTTTGAAGGAAATTGATAATCCATTGCTTCATATTTTTGAAAAGTTCATCTGCTCAACAACGTTAATAACGCAATGATTGTTGTTGATCTGTCAAAATGAAAGGGATTGCCGTTGGAAGTGAGTTGCGCAATTAGCCTACTAGGTTTTCATTCCTTATATTATAAAAATCCGTGTAACGTATGGCAAGACTTAAAGTCCTAAGTGCATCCTACGTCTGGAGCGACAACTAAAAATAAAACAAGTCGCACTTTTTCGTGTACGGTCAGGCCCAACTGAGAGGGCATAAAAAATTGGCAATCGCTTTCAAACCGTTTCGTATTTCTGCAACAGCTTTCATCAGGATTGACATCAGCTTTTACACTAACTTTTGGCTTTTAGCTTATATCAACCCCATACCACAGATTAATACAGATGGTTAACTCCACAAAATCATTTAAATAAAAAGCGACTCTTGCTACGACACAATATGGTGTAATTCAGGCCGCACAGTGACAGTTAATAATTACCTACAGTAATATTCTTCTAGAAGTTACCTCTATTTCTATCGAGTAACTCTTAGATCTTCTGACTACGTTACACTCACTGAATTGGCCCAACAAGTCGAGCCCGTCGCGTACTTGTAGCTTCTTACGTAAAATCCGGGGTAAATCATCTGTATTAATTTGTGCCCATACCTTTTTTTTTTCTTTTTCATCATCGTTATCGCTGATCGAATGTCCAGTTGTTAAATTTGGCCTCTCCATTAATGCATGTGGGTTTTAGGTAGAATCTGTATCGGATTTTAATTTTATTTGCAACGTTCGTGTTATCTGCAATGTTTGTTGAAATAAGTAATTGGGGGATTAAGCTGTGGGTATTTAAGAGGAAATTTATGAATTTGGAGTTTCAAGGTATGTTTAAATATTGTTCAAATAGGTTTAATAATCGTTTCGTTGGTATTCTGGACTCCAAAAACTGACAAACTTTATTTATTTATTAAACAGCTTAAGTACACACATATGAGGAGTTAGTGGCTAAGTAATATTAGCCGCAACGGTCGATCCATCAGGTTAAGCTATGCTTGGGTATACCGGGGTTGGTCCGTAGATGGGTGACCATCTTTACATACCGAGACTCCTCCGTGCCTCGGAAAGCACGTTAAGCCGTTGGTCCCGGCTATCATTCGTGGACCTTTGACAGTCGTTACAGGTCGTCAGAAGCCTGAAACTCTGACAATCAGTCTTACCAAGGGGTATCGTATTACCCAGTTACTGGGTTGTGGAGGTCAGATAGGCAGTCGCTCCATGTAAAATACTAGTATTCAGCTGCATCCGCTAGACTGGAAGCCTACTCCAACATAGTTGCGAAAAGGCAGGCAGATTGATTGATGTACACACATATAAACAGACAAGAAAAACGGAACAGAAAAATACGTACAAAGGTGATGCTTATTTCTAAAGAAATCTCTTCCAGCATACCTGCGATAGGAAAGTAGTTAAAGAGATGAAGACCACGTTCTATAAGAGTAGAAGAGAACACAAAATACATAAAGACAAAAAAAAACTAAATACTTTTCACTAAGATTCATTTAAGGTTAAAAAAATACCTAGCAATCTGCTCCTTTAGGAAGACAGACTTATGTAAAACCTAATAAAAGATGTTCTGTGTTTTGTGAAGAAAGATCAGAGCGTAAAGCTTAACTGTATTTCCCACCAAAGTTCGAAAATCAAAGACTGAATATTGTGCAATTGGCTCGTTTACTCAGTTCGTAATATTTTTAACAAGATTCAGTATTGAAAATAAAAGCAATCCTTATGAAGTTTTTCACACTTTCCTTGCACACTGGAGAGCCCGCCTTTAAAAAAGAAGGATAAAATACTATACGTAGCGCTACAGGAAACACTCTTACAGATATCAACGTCCTAAGAAAAGAGATCCAATACAACAGAAAAGGAGGAAACTAAGGCCGATGCCACACAGATAGCTTGGCGAATAGCTTAGCTCGAGCCGTCGTCTTCGGGCTTGAGCTACTTGCTAGGTGATTTGCTTATGTATTTTTTAAGTGCGTCCTCTTGTTGGAACGACCTCAATGCGCGATTCACCAAGGCCCTAATTCGACTAATTTACAAACGTTTCAGTAGTCTGTCGATTGTGTGTTTTTGACTCTTTTAGTATGACAAATCTGACAAAAACACGATCAAGAGGCCACTGAAACTTTTGTAAATTAGTCGCGAATCAGGGCTCTATTCACTGTGCGACTCACTAAGTGAAAATAATTAGTCTTGTAACGAAACAATAAGCGTCAATTGGGCCAGCGCAATACTAAAACCATAAGGTATTCAGCTAGGAGTATCTATCTCACTTAGCACGCAACATAGCTAAGCACCAAGCGAAATTCCAGTGTGTCTTTAGCCTAATAGTAGAAAGTACGTTTCTTACAATACAAGGTGGCTGTTCCAATCTCGCCGTGATTGCGTGGATTGTAGGTTCCATTTCAGAGCTGGCTTCATAAAACGATATAATTTTTATTCTTTTTTAGTATTTCATGCTTTTCATTTTTCGAAAAATAATTTGTTCCGACGGTTTTAAAAGATATGTTGTACAGCTGTTGCTAGCGGCTTGGTATTTCTTGAAAACTAAAACTAGAAGAAAACGCGTTAAATGATTTTTGTTCCAAGTTTAGTTTCACGATTTGAGGTCTGCTACATTAATTTAGTCAAAAGTATCGGTCCTCATCGGTTCAACAATATATTATGCATTAAGAGGAGGCTCTCTAAATTGTATGTTAGTTTGCATTAATATTCTGAAAAAGTTACGAATACAATCAAAATTCAACTTTAGTATATGATTTATTGGGTCTTTTTCTTTCCATATATAAGACAGTTACATAATTGAATTGAGACTTACGACATTTAGTTCCGTGCTCGAACACGACCAATGAGCGCACGCGATATTCAACTTTATTACTGATGTGTTAGCGTTTAGCACATAGTTTAGTGGTGGGGTGCGGAGGGGGGCTGAGTTGGCGTGGAAATTGTCTTTGGAGTGCCTGGTCTTAATGTAGTAATTTAGGCAATGCAAATAGTTGAACAAGCAAATGGACAAAAAACACAATTCGCTGAACCCTTATAGTTTCGCCATGTCCAAGGCGTGTGGGCATGTTCGTCTGTCTGTCTGTCTGTCCACGGCTTAGCTCAGAGACTGTCAGTACTAGAAAGCTGTAATTTGATAAAATAATATATTTTTTTAGGGTACCTCCCCTACTCGTATAGTGGGGATTTTTTTGTTTCTCGTCTATGCCGTGGTGCTTTAAAGTGCTAATTTTGCTTAAACTCATGTGTGTGTGTCCCCTGCCAGCTAAATGGTTGTACTTGGATTCGTGAAAAAAATCACAGCAGTAGTATATATAACGAAGTTAAAAGGTCACAGCTAAGTAGGCTTTACAGGTTAACGAGTAATAATCGACCAACTTAAATTTGCAGTTTTAAAAACATGCTCTCCCGTACATTCCGCATGGGAGAACATGTTTTTCAACTACAATGTTAAGTTTGTTCTTGGGATAAATAATCCTAACTACGGAACCTATAATTGTGCGTGGTCCGACACGCACTTGGCTGGTTTTTTTTATCAAGTATACTTGTTTATTAACGGCCATAACCGCACCAAGACAAAAACCTACTCGTGCAGTGCTATAAAGTCGATGCAGTTAATACACTTTGCAACGTTGAGCACGAATAGCTAACTCATCGTAAAATATATCTAGGTAGTCTAGCTTAACGACCGTTAGAAGGATACACCGCGACTGCTCAGTATTTAGTATGAAGACCGACTTGTGGAGTTGTGGTGCAATTACTGCGGTGCATAGAAACAGTTTCCACGAGTAACAATACTTACTTAGTGAGGCCTGTTCAGCAACCACTTTCCTATAATCGCAGTCCACTGCTGGACATAAGCCTCCCCCAGGCCGCGGCTCAACAACCGCCACCCTATCCTTTACCTTCCTCTTTCAGTCTGATAACTTTTTAAGATCGTCAGACCATCTCGCTGGGGAGTCCCACACTATGCTTGCTGATACCCGGTCTCAACTCCAGGACTCGTCTGCTCCACCAGCCATCGGTCCACCTGCTAACTGGACTGATAATTTAACCATGGCATTAAGTCTCGTGCAGACTGGCGGGATTTGTCGACACCGGTATTTGCTCTACCGTGAAGTTTTCTTAGATTTTTTTTATAGCCTTTAGCTGTCATGTGGTCCGTGCCGATATAAAGAGAAGAAGAAAAATATTTTTGTTAGGAGAAAAATAAAAAATACAATATATGTTAATCCAGGTTATATACTATTTGTATAGATACAATAATATTTCAGTTGTGTCGAGCGTTCAAAAAAATCAAAATATTTAATTTCACATTATAGGTTTGTCTATCTATCTATACAATGAGAAATTTAATTCGTTTGCATCCTCCTAAGGGGTCACTGTACTCATCATTATGTACAACTTTCACTATGGGATCAACATTGAAATCGCGAAAAAAAAATCAGCTGTTCACTACATTTTGACGAGCTATGCGCACATAAATTAATTGTTTTTTATTTAAAATTAGACCACCATGCTTTCTTGACCAAACAAAAAATAATTTATTCCAAATTTAAAATTAAATACATACACAACATACCATTAAACCAGTTTATATCCAAAATTCTTTATAAGTACAATCAATCAATCAAACTGTTTATTAAACTGTTTATTATAAGCCAACCAAAAGCCTTCATCGTAATTAATTAGAACTTATACATATTATACAATCAACGAATAAAAAGTCACAAACCAAAAGGTGAGTGAATAACTAAAGGAAAGCTCTACCTACCCAATATCTACTAACTATAATAAATAGTACTTACTAATTGCAGGCTTGAAAGTCAGTACATTACTCAACACTAATTAAAAAAGAAATACATTTCCCGTAACGGTGTTGACTACTGTCAATACTCAGTAATTTCAATTTAGTTCCTGATTGCACCAGAAGCCAAGGTAAAATGGTCACTCGTCCATCGTTTTATTATTTTATTCTCCATAGGAACTTACTACGCTTTGGAATGGGAAACTAGCTTCAATTTTCTGACCGACCAACCCCTTGACAATTCAACAGTGTCTGTAATTGATTTAATTGTTATAAATAGTAGAGTTTTTAGTTTTGAGTTTTTGGGTTAATTTATTCATTTTATTACGTATTGCGCTAGTGCAGAAAAGAAAAAAAATAAGAAAATTTAGTTATTACTTTTTGGTTTGTTAAAATGCACATATTTTTCTTTATATAATTTGTCCTATTTATTGTGCAAGCAACTCAGGTAAAATAGTTAATATTGCAGCAGCTAATTTTCAGTGATAACTGTTTCTACTTTCTCTAACTAGCATAACCCACTGATCGGCTTCATATTCAGAGTATCTATACATATTATAAATTAAAGTCGCTTTTCGTGTTTGTCTGTATGACCGCGTTGTTCTTCTAAACCACGCAACAGATTTTGATGAGGTTTTCACCATCGTGTAGAGAATTTATTCCGAAAGGTTTATGTGTATAATACATAAATATTAAAGTTACGTAAAACTAAGAAATCTCGATGTTTTGTCCAGTCGTAAAAACCTGTGAAGCAGAAGCGGGTCGCCAGTAACCAATAAATCACTGGTTCAATATTTATGCAAATTCATTTCTGCTCAGCAATATCATAAAAATCACAATAAGTAAGCACCTGCATCACAGCATCGCACTCCACAGCACGCTTAGCATGACAACCATAGAAACGGGATTTCTACGGGTTTTGTCGATGGAAGAATAGACAAAATGACAGATTGTGATTGTTTGTCTGTCATTTTCTCTAGTCTTAAGTCGACAAAACCCGTTTCTGTTGTGGTCATGCTAAGCGTGCAAGATTTTTATTCAAGATGCATTCTTGAAGTCAGATAGAGATTTAAATCACGATTCTTTTCCCATCTTTATTGTGAACTCATTTTTTATTCATTACGGTAAATAAAATTATACGGCATGTCATTTCTCAAGGAATTAACATAAATGATGACAACGGTTTTGCACTTGCCCCAAGTTTCATTTTCGTCGATGTTTGCTTGTTTTTGTGCCTTTTCTGTTTTTAAGTTTGAAAGAAGAGTTCAAAAGTGATGATTGGATATTATATTTTTTTAAATTAAGTCACTCTTACTTCGTTTTAAAAATATAACGTTTTAAGAAAAAAAATAGCTTCAAAAAGTTTTTAACTTTGAATGGTTTTTATGAAATATTCATTCACTTGTTTTTGTTAGGTCTTCATTGATTGAATTTATTAAACTTGCGTAGGTTGGATTATATTATGACTTGACACTAAAACATTTTGCGAAGACAAAAAACCCTAATTATTTTTTTCTAAACAGCATTCAATAATACCTAAGTACATGTTATTTCAACAATAATTCCAGCTGTAACAGATGGTTTAGAGGAAACACATTTGGGATCAGGATTTTTATATTCAATCCCTATGAATGAAAAACAGCTTACCTCCACTTTACCGCTTAAAAAACGCATCGAAATAACCTTTTTAAAAATATATAAGCTAGCCTAGATATTCTCGTTTTTATTTATTCCCAACTCTGAATATAAAACTCGGGCAATCAATGAAAAAATATTACTTTGATAAAACGCGTGGTATTGCCATTTCAGAATTTAATAGTATTTTGAACGAAATATAAAAAAGCAATCTGATATTCTGTAAATGTAGGCGGGCAACATTTTTTTTTTTTTAAAATCTGGCACGTTTCCACAGTTGTGTGTAAACACACGAACTCAGATAACTAGGAGTCACGTTTTATAGACCTTATAAACCTGTTTCTTTTTAAACCGATTTGACGTTGATATTCTTTGCAAAGAAAGAAAAGTGACGATTAACAAAAGGCAGATGTGGCAGATGTGTGGAAACACCGGGAGGGGATGCACTTCGTGGTCATAGGACATACAGTGTCTTTATTGGTGGTGCAGAAAGGTCAGGTGCGTAGTACTCGCAACCGGCGTGCGTGTATGACCAGATGTATGAACGTAAACGAGGCAAATGGAGTATACAGTAAAGGTACTATTCCGTACCCGACCGCAGCTCGCAGGCAGCAACTGCACACGACGAGTCGTGGCGATACGTCGCAGCATCATGTCGCTGCAGTCATGATTCCAAACCCGACCCGCAGGCGGTAGCAGCCCGTATTCCAGTAGGTAGATAGAAAATAGAAAAACGTGTTATCGCTCGAGCGTTGGCGGCACTACTGCAGTGCTATTCTGTAACCATCTCACCGTGAAAACTTAGGTGAAGTGAGCTTTGGAGTGAGCTGTCATTCACTGTCGCTGGAATTACAGTTCACTTCAAACTCATTTCACCTAAGTTTTCACCGTGAGAATTACAGAATAGGCCGGCTGTTCTACGGTCGGGCTGCACGTGTCGCTTGTCACTCGCCTGTAGCTGCCAACGTGTCACAAGCTACGGAAAGTATTTCATAGAAATTCATAGAAACCAGTCGTGTCGCGGTGACACGTCGCCTGCAGTTGCTTCCTGCGGTCGGGTACAGAATAGTAACTTAAGGATCGTAGCAGGTGTCGTTATGTAGTTTCTGCCTATCTTTATGGAAAGAAGGCGTAAGTTTATGAATGTGTCGTGGCGAGATCTTAGAATTGATCATTTCATGATGATATATCAAATTCAAATTCAAATTCAAAATTGTTTATTTCTTTAACCAAATTACAAAATTAGTTTGTGATTGGAGCCTTCTTTTAAGCAAACAATGCCTGTATTAGAAGACTCCGCTCTTCCATAACATAAAAGAGAAAAATATTTATAACAAATTTATCATGTATAAGAAGACAAAATTAGTATAAGAATAGTTTATGTGTGTGAGTGTGTGTGCTTGGGTATGTGTGTGTGTGCATGTGTATTGTTTGTGCGTCTGTTTTTGTGTATGCGTGTGTATGTGTGGGTTTATGTCCCTGTGTGAGAGGTTATACTGTTGGTTTCAAGAGCTCTTCCGTTTCATCACAGGTAAGTGGTTTGATCCATTTCAGGGTTTTTTTTTTGCATTCATAAAACAGATTTTTATATATACATATTTCTTTATTTATTCTATTATATAAACGAGCAGACCGTGTTTTGAATTGCATGGAGGCAACCAAAGTTTTTGTTTGGGGGACTTTTGCAACAGCATGCTTTCTTCGTTTTGCCAGTTTAGATGCATCGTAAGGTAGGGTCTTATGCTTCTTTAATATATATGTGTTTGACCATTTCATGAAATGGTTGTGTTTCATGAAATGGTCAGCTAAAATCGACCATATCGTTTAAACGTCAACGATTAATGAATTATGTCAGAAGACATTTGGCCATATTATTAATGTAGGGTATCCATGGTTTAAGGTTTAGTTAAAAATTACCAAGAAACCGCGACCAATTTTAAGTAGTATTTTAAGTTCGACCATTTCACGAAATGGTCGAACACTTCATGAAATGATCAATGAAAAAAAACCAAGACAGAGCGCTGTCAACAGTAACGTCAAGCCGGTTTCGTAAACATTTGTGCACTTAGTAAGGTGTAGTTTATTGAAGTTTGATTTTAAATGGTTGTCAATGTTTGTGCGTGTGAGCACAGAGCGGAGGTGTAGTTTTGGCATGCTTCACTTTATTGTTCGCAGCGCTATGTCTTGGTTTTTTTATTTGGTCTGAGACCATGACATAAGTATTCTTTGCAAGAGGAAGACTATTGTTCCGTTCTAAGTAAACCGTGACTGTGGCCAAAGGCTTTAATAAGTATGATGTCAGTATCACTTGATAATAATCTTAAGGTACTTAATTGCAAATAGAATTTCTTTTAAGTAACGTACTTCGTCCATTAATCTATATGCCAATCACCGTGAGTCGTGATTATAATATTTGACCACGATAAAAATGGACACATACATCAAAGGCAAGAATCTAACACCTACTTACGATATCGGTGTTTTTTAGGGTTCCGTACCTCAAAACGAAAAAACGGAACCCTTATAGGATCACTCATGTGTCTGTCTGTCTGTCTAGTTGTCCGTCTGGCTCAGCCAATTTACTGTGGACCTACGGGAGTAATTTAATTGAAATTTGGTACACATTATGAATTTCTGTGACTCAAACACGGACGTGTAATAAATAAATGAATTTTGAAAATGGGGGTTACTTTTGGGATCAAACAAGTTTTTTTTTTAAATGTATTGCAAACTGTACCGTGTGACTTAACAAATGAAAGGGCTTATTGTGAGAATCTCAAATATTTTTTTATAATTTTAAAATAAATAGGTACTTAAAGATATTTATGAAAATTGAACATTCACCCCCTTGTCTCCGAAACTATTGAGCCTAATATTTTGAAAAAAAATACAGAGAATGGTGCTTTAGTCATAGATTACAGGAAAACCTATAAGAAGTCTTAAAATAACATGGTAAATCTCTCTGTGTACAAACTTACATTTGCAGTTGACATGGTATGGAAGAACATGTTTTTCATCAACAATGTTCTTGGGATGAATTCATCCCAACTACGGAACCCTTCATTGTGCGTGATCCGACACACGTTTGGCCGGTTTTGTTTTTTGTTGTAATGCCGGAAAACGTTATTTTTTTCTTTTTTTTTCTTTCTTAATCGGAAGGTTTTATTATTACAATCTTAATATATAGCACAGCTCCCAAAAAAGTTCTACATAGATATCAGACAAGGATATTTTACTAAATGCATGTAGATTTGCATGCATGCATATTAGAATGCCTACTACCAGGTAAAATCAGAACACAAGTCAAAAATTCAATTACTATCATATTAATATTTATTTTCTATTCAGCAAAATATCGTATTTATTCCGAGTGTTTGCGATTTTATTTATGAAACAACTGTGTCGGTGATTCACAAAAAAAGTTAAGCTTATACATAATACATGTTTGTTCTAACGGAAAACAGGAATGAACTAATTCCCATCGAAGCTTCGAAGAGGAAGTTCCTACTTCGTTGGGTAGCTAGCAAATATAGACTCGATATTTTTTTCTCAAAATTTCCATTTCTACATTTCCGGTGTAAAGCGCAGGCCACACCGCCAGCTAGCGGGCGGGCGGGCTAGGCGGGTGGGCGAAGCGAACGAAGGAAACTATACAAACTACGCGAAATATTGGCGAGCTAAACTATGGGGTTCACACCGAAAACTACGGACAGACGAGCGACGGGCGGAGCAAAATCTACGCTTTCTCTTCTTCTTCTTAATTCGAAGAGAATTTAACAGAACTTTCGTCGATATATTATTATGACATATTCATCGTTCACAAACAACACTACACTGCTATTCGAAAGACGAGCGTCGACTAGTCTACTCGAAACGGGGAGGACGGGCGAACGAACCGGGCGCGCCAACGAGGTGAACGAGTAGCTTCGCTGGAATCGTCGGAAATTTCGTTAGCTTAGCTCGTTAGGTTAGTCGGTAGCTCGCGGTGTGAACCGAAGTATGTAAAGAGGTGAAACGATGTTCGACCGCCTAGCCCGCCCGCCCGCTAGCTGGCGGTGTGGCCTGCGCTTAAGAATACTGGAGTAGATGAAGAGGCTTTTAATGCATGTCAGACTTTTTATCTATATACCAATAATAATTCTGTAGACTTTGTTTTTTCTTTGTTTGTTTGAACGCGCTAATCTCAGAAATCGGATTTGGAGTCGGATTTAAAATTATTTTTGCATTTGATAGCCTAATTCTTGAGGAAGGTTGTAGACGAATATGCTGGCCCGTAGATTTTCTCGATGTACAGACGCAATTTAAATAACCCTTTTTAAGGCATACTGCACAGCACTGTACTCGGGCCTGTGGCTCACATATACTCAAAAGGTTTACAATGCTCTGTGTATCCAATACAATAACGCATTCAGGGTATTGTTGCGATTGCCACGCTTCTATAGTGCGTCGGCAATGTTTGCAGACGCACGCACTGACGGCTTCGATGCACTGTGGCGTAAGAAATCTGCCTCGCTACTCCGCAGGCTGCGTGACAGTCCCAACACTATCTTGCAATCAATAGCCGCCCGGGCAGACAGCCCGCTAGTGTGGGCGCTTGGAAACCGAACCCGTTTGTTTGAATTATTAAGTACTAACATAGGCTAAGCTATTTTTTTACTAACACTATGGACCATTGTAGTCTGATTTAATAAAGATTAATCAAATATAAATAGGCTATTAAACATCACGCTATTTTTATTTTTTCTGGGCTCCTATGGGTCGCCTTAGGAGCCCGGAAAAAATAAAAATACTCAGAAAGAACGCTAAGCGCAAACGAAGCCATAGCGTGGGCGGGCCATGCCATGCAACGGGGTGGGACGGGGAACAAGAAACACGAAGCTAGTTGCTAGTTGCTAGTAAATAAAATATATGCCAAAAATTGTTATCTCGTATTAACAGAAGCAGCATGTGACTACCAAACAAGGTATTCTTTAACAAAGTGGTGAAAAAAATATGTCCACCTGGCCATCTGTCCAGGGGCCGTATTATGACGTATTAATGCCACCATTGTGAGTGAGAGACGGAGCTATACAAGGCCGCAGTGGTATAATGATGGCATTAATACTTCATAATAAGGCCCCAGGCCCCAGTTCATCGGTCTTACTTGAGTAGATATAGCAGATTCTGAGTTGCAGAATGCAGACATTCTTAAACGAAATATTACAGCCTTTTTACTAAATAAAACCTTATAACCTTATGTCATCCACAACAATACCAATACCTTCAGGTACGTTTTATTTTCTCGAGATCAAAAGGCCGGAAGCTGCTCACGAAAATAGGGAAGTATCTACTTATCTCCACAAGTCCCATTCATTCATCCATAATACATTTTTCGATGTATTTGTATATTTTTCACCGAAAATAACTTTTCACTGAAACTCACGTTAGTATAAAAAAGTACACACACACAGATTACAGAAACCTGTTTGAATTACTGATGGCCGGACCATCCAGTACCCATGTTGAATGGTATTAAAACTGGGCCCGTAAAACATTCGCTAAATTATTACCATGTCACATGCATCCGGCTTTAAAAATGTACCAATTTAGAATGTACTAGGTTCTTCCCGGGAGCTTGCGCGAGATTTGACAAAAATATGGCAGTTCTCCGAAGCGGGATTCTGCTGAATAGGGTAAATATTTCTGTGCGTTGTAGTTTAAAAGGTTTACTGAAAGTTTTTTTTCAATTTGTGTAGGTACAAATAAATATAAATATTTTATTGGAACAAAAAACCGATTAACAAATTTTTTTGTGTTTTTTAACAGCTATATTAGTTTTTCATTATGCTCGATAATGCAGACACTGAATAGCCAAGGAGTATCGTGTTACCTAGTAACTGGGTTGTGGAGGTCCAATAGGCAGTCGCTCTATGTAGAATACTAGTATTCAACTGCATCCGCTTAGACTGAAAGCCGACCCCAACACAGTTGGGAAAGGGCTAGGCAGATGTTGAGGGCACTTAAGATAAACTGATCGTCATCCGTGACTTGTGACTAAGAGAAGCCAAGGCTTAGTTGAGAAGCGTCTGACAGGATAGTAACAAAATAGTAGTCTATTTTGTTATTATCCTGTTTGACGTAGTCCTCGGAAAACCGCGAAGTGTATTTCATTGCTTTATTTTGAGAAATTAAAGAAAAGAAAACCGCTAAGCAGACTGTTAGTAATCCAAATACCATTATAATGATGATAATGGCGACTGAAACATTAGACAAAAACAAAAAAAAACCTTTTTTAATTTACCTAATGAATTCATAATACCATTGAAGTCCCATAAACCGTTCTTAACAAATACGTCTCTGCAAAATCTCCGTGAACTCACGAACATAAATCAAAATCAGGACAAACATACACAACAATACTGTATTATTATATACGGGCAAATTTTACTTGATAATTTATTTTATCCACTTCTGAATGGCAACATAAATTCCTCGTTCCCAGAATTTAATTCATTTGTTGATAAATGAGTGGCGTATTAAATAAAGTATTTTATACGCCTCGATAATTTTTCATGTACAGTGCCTTTTCAGGGACGGCTGTTATTTTCGTGTCTTATTTGAAATGTTTTGAGACAGCCTTAATGTTCTTTTATTTTCAACTCCTTTTATGTCATACGTAAACTGTTTTTGATAGGTTTATACTGTTTGTCCTCGGCACCATGAACGGAACGTCAACGAGAAATGAGATTACGCGGCCATAGTAAATGTACTGTCGCTACTTTGGCGTAGTCATCTCGTTTTCGTTGACGTTCCAAGCATGTTGCGGTGAAAACGCCCTTACTCAGGGCAAGGGATCTATTATTCAGAGGCTCGGTATACTAACCGCCTCCATTTTGAACACTAAGGATAATATAATAGGCTTCCGTATTTGAAAACATTAAAAGCGTAATAAAAGGGTCGAAATCAATAATGTATGCAGTATGTTATTGATAAATGTTTATAAAATAAGTAAAAAATGCTGCTCATTACATATTTTTGACGGAAATTTCATTAAAAAAAAAACATAATTACATTTAACGGTTGCGTTAAAAAAATCGCATCGTTATGTAGAATAGATTGCTTCGCGCGACGTATACTGGCAACATTTTTGTCCGAGACTCGTGATGTACGAACGACTTGAACTGAGAATACATGACTCTGGATAATGACAGCATTTTATAAGCAGCTTATGAAACGAGTGGCAATGACGAATGTGCTACGAGTGTAAGCCGCCTCTGTGGTCTAGTGTTTAGACCACCTGTTTCAGACCCAGAGGTCCCGGCTTCAAATCCCAGTCAAGGAAAAAAATTCTGCTCGGTTTGGTTGGTGTTAGGGCTTGTTCTAAGTCCGCCTGGCTAGCTACCACCATCTTATCTATGTCTGTCGCCATAACAACAATGTTAACAGCATTCTTGTGTTTCGGCAGTTAGAGGTAAGATAGCCAGTTCCTCTGTGGTTGAGGAATCCGGGTGGAGCTCGCTTCCACCTTCAGCCTGATCATCACTTACTTGATGGATTTAAAAAAAACACGAGAATCGCCTTCCTGGTCTAGAGTGTTTTCTATGCAGGTGTGGTTCATTGACCCTAATCAAACAAATACACTCCCAAATACCTGGGAAATCTATTACAACACTTATCAGGCAATCCAGGGGCCCGTAAATTTTGTATATTATTACAGAAGCACCAAAGGCTACATTTTTCTTTTTTTTTTCATTCTATTATTTCAGAAAATGTAGGTCACGCGCGCTCTTGTGTGAGTTAATGTAATTTTTTACGCGAGTTTTTCGAGAAAAATGTTTCCTTTACAGAGTTTACTCCGCTGGTACGCAGCGTGTTTGCGTTATGTGTGGACAAATATGCACGTTGTCCAGTGTTGCTAGTCGACAAATATTGCGAAGCTTGTCCATTCTATGTCTAATTTGATGTGGTTTCTGTGTGCGTTTTGGCTGCTGTCTGTTCGGACACGATTTATTTGTCTACGGTTGCTGCGTTGTATGAACATTCTATTGTATGAGCATGCGTTGTATGAACATAGTATATATGAACGGGCGTTGTATGAACATAGTATATATGAACGGGCGTTGTATGAACATGCGTTGTAATATATTGTATGATTAGAACACAATGTTATTTTCGTCTTGTTTGAAAATCAAGTCAGTCTTGTTTGACAACATACTATGTCATACAGCGTGATTTTGACTTGGGGAGCAATCCCAGGGTAAAATCGGTTTGCTTACACAATAACAATAATACGCTTCCTAAGCGGCAGCTGTTGATTGAAGCTCTGATTACCACTGCTAAGTGATATTTCGCCTTGTCTTGTCATGTCATCTTGTCTTGTCTTGTTTTTAAAGACAAGTACCCTAATTACGTAATACGCGATCAATCGGAATTTGAATCAATTTGAAACAAATTGCTGATCCATTGTTTCATAAGTTCAAAAAAAAATCTGCTCAACAACGTGAATAACGCAATGAATGTTGTTGAACTGTCAAAATGAAACAAATTTGTCGTAATCGTTTACAAAAATATGTTGCGTAATTAGATAGCTGGTGTTCCTTTGGATATCTCATAACTCTAGAATATTAATGAGACAATGACAAAGAATCAACTGGCATATAAATTATTTATCACATTTTTATTTTTTTTTTCTTTTTCCTTTCAAAATAATTCGACCAAATCACGATTATTAATGTACCTTTTTTTTTTTTTTTTTTTTTTGGGTGGGAAATTATCAAATAACTTCTCCCGCTCTGGGTGGAGCGGGAGGGCGTGTCAGACTCTTACTGACTAAAACCCACCCGTGTTCCTTCCGTTGCCTTTACGTTGCCAGGGGCCACGGTATCCCTTTCGGACTTTCCCGCAACCCCGGCAGGCATCGGTCCTATCGGACCCCTTCCGTTGTGCTGACATCTCTTTGAGGCGCGCGTGGAACACAACGCGCCGTCGACCCGGGCCTGGTCCTTATCGGACGGCGAGCTACCCATTGCTCACCGTCCGCAAGCCCGCGCCTACGGTGGCCGGGAATCGGCCTGCGATTCCCGACGCCCAGGGCGTCTCCTGCGGCGGCTAGGGGCGTGAGGGCGCGAAATTTGCCTCTCCCTCACGCGTTCTGCCTCCTCCTTCGCGAGCATTACTGCTTCGCAGAAGGAGGTGACGGCCTCCCATGCCCTCTCGCTCCGTACCATGGCCTGGACTAGAGCCGGACGCGAGAGATCCCCGCCGCCGATCGCCTCCACGAGGACACGGCGATGCTCTGCCCAAGCCGGACAGACCTCCACCGTATGCTCAACCGTGTCCTCCGGGCGATCCACGCAGTGATGACACCCGGGCGTTTCCTCCCGCCTGATACGGAACAGGAACCTCCCGAAACAACCGTGTCCGGTGAGGACCTGGGTTAGGCGGAAGGTGAGGACGCCGTGGCGCCTCTCTAGCCACTCCTCAAAGAGGGGACTTATCGCCGCAATAGTGGCGTGCCCAGCACTGGGTTGCGACAATCGCACTCTCCATGACGCCATGAGATCCCGCCGGAGATCTGTCCGCTGGGCCGCGATTTCTCGCGGCAGCGGAGTTACGCCCCGGCGTTTCGCCTCCTCGCGCCACTCCCAAATGTGCGCGAGGACTTTTGCCTCCAGATCCCATGGCGGTAATTCGGCAAGGAGGCTCGCCGCCTCACCGGAGATCGTGCGGTATCCCCGGACCAGCCGGGTGGCCATGACCCTCTGGGACGCGTTCAACCGGCGGGCTGGCCGCCGCCTCAATGAACGCGCCCAAACCGGTGCCCCGTAAAGGGCCATGGACCGCACGACCCCCGCGTATAGCCTCCGGCAGGAGGCGTTTGGACCCCCTAGATTGGGCAGGAGCCGCTTCAAAGCAGCCCCGGCCCGCTCCAGTCTGGGAGCCAAACGTCGGAAGTGCTCCACGAAGTTCCACCGGCTGTCGAGGACGAGTCCTAGATACTTCATCGTCGACTCGACGCCGATGTGAACTCCTCCTACCGTTATTTGGGAACCCGACGGTGGCGCGTTCCGAGGACCATGAAAACACATGGCCTCGGACTTGTGCAGGGCCACCTCGAGTCCCAATTGCCGGATTCTGTCCACGATTGTCGCAACCCCGTGTGTCGCTAATTCGGCCGCCGCCTGGTGCGACCTCCCCTGCGCCAGGACCAACGTGTCGTCAGCGTAACATACGACGCTGACGCCGCTAGGGAGGTCGGCACGCAGCACCCAGTCGTATCCGATGTCCCACAGATGCGGCCCCAGGACCGATCCCTGTGGGACACCGCACGACATCTCTTGCCGGTTCCATTCTCCCTGGTGACCGGGGTAGATGACGGCCCTGTCCGTCAAATAGGCCTCGACCACACGACAGAGGTAGGTCGGCATCCGGTGATACCGGAGTGCCTCCCTGATGCAACTCCAGGGCAGGGTATTGAAGGCATTGGCGATGTCTAGAGACACCGCCAAGACGACCCCACCCCGGGCCACAGCGTCCCCCGTCGTGAGGGCTCGCACGCGCATGATGGCGTCCCCACCGTAGAGCGCCCCCTGCGGAAACCAAACTGACTCTCCGCCAAATCCGGCCCCACCCGCACCAGCCGCCCGACGAGGCGGTCTGCAATGACTCTTTCAAAGAGCTTGCCCACCTCATCGAGCAGCACGATGGGCCGGTAAGCAGACGGAGAGTCCGCAGGGCGCCCCGGCTTCTTGATGAGGACCAGTTTCCCCGTCTTCCAGCGAAGTGGGAACTGGCCCCTCTCCAAGCATGCGCTTAGGAGCCCCCTTAGTCGAGGCCCGAGAGCCTCCAAGGCCAGGACCCAGGCTTTCCCAGGTAAGCCGTCGGGTCCTGGGGCGGTATTTTTGGCATTCAGCCTACGTACCGCCACTCTCATCTCTACCTCGGTCACCTCCGGAGCATCGTCGTCGTCGTCGGCGGTGTGATCCGCATCGGGCACCGCAGTAGGCGGAGCCATGGGCGGGGAGGCATGTTCCCCTCTCGAAGGGAACAGAGCGCTCACCACGTCCCCCACAAACTGTGGCCGGAGACTCTGCGTCAGCGGGGAAGCCCATGGGCGGAGTTTCTCCCGCACCATCTTGTATGGGCGTCCCCACGGGTCCCTGTTCAGAGTCTCCAGCGACTCCTCGCGGGCCACTCCTCTGGCCCGCAGGATCTCCGCTTGGAGGGCGGTCTTCGCCGCTCTGTACCCCTCGTACAGCTCCGCCTGAATGGCTTCCGTATCCGGAGGACGAATACGGAGCCTGCGGTGCCTGGTGTACCGGCGTCGCGCAGCAACGCACGCATTGCGCAGTGTCGTCAACTGTTGCGACCACCAGTACACCTGGCGCGAGGCACGTCCGGGCTGGACCCGGGGCATTGCCACGTCACATATTTCGGAAATGGCCTCCCGGAACCACTCCGCCTCGTCGTTGATGTCGGCAGGCCTGTCCGGTGGTGACACCCAGGCCTGCACGATCGAGGCTTCCAGGAGGAGCTCCCGGTCCAGCTGCTTCAGCGCCCACCGCGGACCACTCGGGGCCTGTCGGACCGGCGCGCTCGAGGTCTGGGCGGAGACGTCAAACCGGATGTACCGGTGATCGGAATAGGTCTCCACCCCCTCCATGACGCGCCAGTCAATTACACGCGGCGACAGAGCGGGGCTGGCGAACGAAATGTCCACCACTGATTCACCCCGCATCCGCACACACGTGGGGACAGAACCCCGGTTCAGGACGACTAGGCCTGTCTCGAGAGCCCAGTCCTCCACCATCCTGCCCCGTGTGTCCGTATAACGGGAACCCCAAGCCACATTTTTGGCATTGAAGTCCCCGAGGACGAACACGGGAAGGGAACAGAACCCGACGACGACGACTCTCAACTCCGCAAGGGAGTTGTGGAACTCGGCAAGAGTTCGGCTCGGGGAGAAGTATACCCCTACCACAACGATCTCCCCGAACCGTGCTGCAACGCAACCCCGTCCTCTCTTAACAGCCTCGAGGGACGGAGTACCGGCGGCGGCCGACGAAATTAGGGTCACTGAGCCGCTCAGGTCCTCCACCCAGTCGTCTCTGGGCGGGACAAAGTACGGCTCAGCGACCACGGCGATGTTAATCGACCACTGCGCCATGCTCTGAAGCAACAGATCCTGAGCTGCGGCGCAGTGGTTGATGTTCGCCTGGAGGAGGCGTAATGGGGCCATTATTGGCACTCCATGTCAGCCCCCTCCCGTGCCCCCTGTGAGGGCTCTGCCGCAGCGGTTGTGGCGGCGACAACGACGGTAGTGGAGGCGGCAACGGCGGCGGTGGTGGCGGTTGCGGCCGTGACGGCGGTGGCTGAGGGCTTGCCTCTGGCTTTGGCAGGTGGGGCGCAGGCCTTGCTCCCAATCCGGTGATTGGCCGGCTTGCCAGCTGCCGCACATACAGCGCAGTGCGGCGTGGCGTCACACGAGCCGGCCTTGTGACCGGCCTGACCACAGCGGTAGCAGTGACCGCTGCGGTCCACCTCCGAGGTGCATTTAGCTCCCACGTGGTTGCCCACGTGGCAGCGGAAACACCTCAGAGGTCTGGGTTCCAGCAGTTTGACCTGCGCGGAAACCCAGCCCACCAATAGCCTTTGGCCCTCCCCGGCTATTTTCTTGGCCGCCGTCACAGGGCAGCTCACCGTAACGGCTCGCATCCCCGTGTAGTCAGGACGGATGGTGCCTGCCCTAACCTGCTCGGCAGAGCACCCCCCAGTCCTAACGACAGCGGCCACCACCTGTCCCTCCGTCACTGAGTCGTCCAAGCCCAGAATACGCAAATCAGCGCATTTGGTGGGCCTGGACACTCGGGCCTCGTCCGCATTTAGGGACGCCCTAAGCCTTGCGGCCAGAGCGTCAGCGGCCGGACCACTTGCCGCACCGGGGACCTCCAGCATCCGGGCCCCAGTCGCTGTGACCCTTACCCGGATGCCATCGGCGGCGCCGATCTCCTTCAGGTCCACCGCTGCCCCCACCTTGGCGAGCACGTCGCGGTAGGACACGCCCTTTTTCTCCGCCTCTGGCTGTAGCGTGATAACTACAGCTGCGGACTTCGGGGCGCGGAGCCTAGCCGCGACGCTTCGCTCCTTGCGCCGCTGCCGCCTCTCTTTCTTTTTGGCCGCCCTTTTCGCCTTCCCCTTCTTCTTCTTTTCCCCGGCTACTTGCCATTCAGCATCAGCCGGAGGAGATCTAGAAGAAGGAGGTGGGGGCGGCCGTTTCGCCGCTAAGGCCGGGGCTCCCGCTGCCTGGGCCGGGGCCCCCGCTGCCTGGGCCGGCGCCCCCGCTGCCTGGGCCGGGGCCCTCGCCGCCTGTGTAGCCGCCCCGCCCTTGGTCTGCCCCGACGAACCCGGTTTGGCCGAGGCAGCTGCGGTGGCGGCATAGGAAGTCGCCTTCCGTTGGCCAGAGGCTGGCATGCTAGCCGCTAGCGGGGGGCGCAGGACGATGGCCTCTAGAGCGGAGAAACGAGACCGCAGGGAGGCCATCTCCTGCCGCACCAGGGTCAGGACCCGATCCTCGGCAGGCACGGGTCGTCCCTGCCCGTGCTGCTCCTTCCCTTGCGGCACCACACAAGGGCCGGCTCCTCGGAGCCCTGCCAGGTCCGCTCGGAGCTCCTCGTTCTCCTTTCGGAGAAGCTCCATGGCGGCTGTCAAGCGGGCGACCTCCGCCCGCATCTCGGACATTCCGTCCGACGGAGGCCTGAGGACATAGGTCTCCGCTGCCGCCAAAATAGAGGCCATGGCCGCGGGTATGGCCTTGTCTTTGGAGGACTGGATCCTCTTCAAGGCCACACCCTTGATTGCCGCTGCCACGACCTCCGCAAACCTAGCCGCTTGCTCCGAATTGGAGCCGCCAGCGACGTCCGGCTCCCCACCTGCGGGTTCCGTAAGGGCCACCCCGGCGCTGGTCCCTACAGGGTGGTGCTCATCCGTGGCGAGCTTCTCCAGCTCAGCTGGGCTGGCCTGGCTCGGCTCGCCGGCCTTCTTGGTGGTGAGCCCTCTACCCACACCTTTTCCCCGGGCCGCACCCCGCCGACTGGAGTGGATTTTTGACCTATGGGCTGAGCCCGAGACCCACTCGTCGGCGGACGACCCCTCTCCCGGTTTGGAGCGCTTCCGGAGGAACTTCTGGTTCCTCCCAGCAACTCCCCTCACTTCGCGCTCCGAGCTCTGACTCGAGCTCCTTGCGCCCGATGCAGCGTCGGACTCCGACCCCGCATCACTCCCCTCCTTCTGGTTTTTGTTTTTGTTATTATTTCCCATATTTGTTCCCACGAGTATATAACATGTTTTATTGACTCAAAATTTTGTGGTTCGCACTAGCGATTAATTCCTTAGCTACCCATTAATCAAGCTTGCAACCTCCCTCACGGTGCGCCGCCGCTTGGAGGTTTGGGGTGATTTTTTATAGAGGATTTCTTCCTCGCGGCCCGGGCGGTTAAGCCAAGACCCTCGACCCCCGTCAAGTGCCAGAGACATGACCTTGACACTCTTCGGGGCTACGAGACCAACGGTGGCAGAAGAAAAGACTTCCTCCTGCCTGCCCGACGGCAGTGTTAGTGCACGCCGAGCCCGCACTCCAACGCTGCTCAACGTGTGCTCTCTCCGAGTACACGTTAGAGCGTTCCTCCGACAGGATATTGGCATACGGGCAACGAGACCCCTTAGGCATAAAGTACCTAATGGGGAGTCATTGCCCGTACCCCAGGGTGCACCGTCCCGGAGACTGGCCTTCCCCCCGGACGCATCCATAAGGGAACTCCAGCCCACAGGAACACGGGGAGGTTTCCTGTCCAAGCACCCCATTATTAATGTACCTTACGTGAAAAATAAAAAATAAAATATTTCAGACTATTTTTGTTCTTTAAAAAAATATGACAACGTCGCATTTTATTAGCTTTAAATATGAATGATTGGTTTGAATGAAATTGATTTACTCGTACTAATCAATGAAATTTTGATACACACATCGAGAGTCTAGTGTTATGTTATCTTAAAAAAATAAAAATAAAATATGCCAGTTGATTAACTTAAAAATAAAAATAGCCAGTGGATTCTTTGACATGGTCTCATTAATACCCTAGAGTTATGGGATATCAAAAGGTACACCTTATATAAAAGTTTTTCTTTTTAATTGAAAAAAAAACGAAACGCCATTAAAATAATTTGCAATAATATGAGCACGGACCTAAAGAACCACAGATATTTCAAAACTGCTATAGGAATTAATTCGATTCCATTATGAGGTTAAAAAATTCTCTCCTACAAATCGTGAAACATAAAATTCAGATGATACGTACCTTCATTAGTTATACCTGCGAATATTCGCGTAAAATTAACATAATGACGTCATCCACCCGTCAATTAACAAATTGCAAGCCTTTTACGCTGTAAATAATGAAACTGATACGAAAACAGCGGCCAAGTAGGAGTCGAATACGCACGCGATGGGTTCGGTACCATCGTTCAATATTTAACAGAGTACATTTATGTTTTTTTCATACTTTAGTGAAAGCCGAAAAAACTCGTTTCTTGCATGGCATTAATTAAAAATTAATTAAATATAAAAAAAAAGATAAATTAAATAATAAAAATTATATTAATAATTAAAGGGCCTTTACCTCTTTAATTATTAATATAATTTTTATTAGGTATTTGTTATTATAGCGGCCATAGTAGTCGGTACATAATCTGTGAAAACTTCAGGTGTCTCTACCTATTATGGTTCAAAAGATACAGCCCTGTGAAAAACGGACGGACATCGGAGTCGGCACCCTTTTGGTAGGTACGGTAACTCTAAGGTAACTCTAAAAAACGAATAAAGTAATCATTTTACGTGTTTCAAAGTTATCTTGAAGTAAATATTTAAACAGTACATCAGAATGGAGCTTAATTAGTGTTTAATTAAGAATGCATTGATTTTTGATAAAGGAGTCACGGTAATTTGAAATCACAGTGAAATTGAGCGTCGGCGTTTAATTATTATGAATTAATTAATAGGCAAGGTGAACGAGTCCATCATAGACGTTATATACGGGGCCAATCTATGCGCCCTGCATAAGAGGGATGGTGGCATTCGTCCCATTGCCGTGGGCACTACTCACCGTCGTATGGCAGCCAAGATTTGTTGTAAATTTTATGGTGAGGTCGTTTCGCAAAAATTTCAGCCCCTGCAACTAGGTTACGTTACAAATGTGTTGTAGTACACACTTCGTTATCCGGAAAACATTTTCCATCACAATGTTGTGTATTGACACGCTTTCTATTTTCGTTTTAACGTTTATCGTCTCCATTTATTAGCAGTAAAAACGTTTAATTTGTTTGCGGTGGTCCGGTAAAGCGGTTTACGAGCAAACGTGATTACGGCATAGATTTAACGATGCTCCTGAGATCTGGTTTGATATACACCCTTATTTATTGCCATCGGTATAGAATAATAATACTGTGTAGAAGCGAGACTTATATACTTTCATTTGGACTTACATACGATGCTGCCGTAATAATCACCTGCTTCCCATCAGCCTATATATTAAAACCCGCGCTCGCTCAAGATAGGGGTAAAGTCTCCGCAAACAGCGTATCTCGTCGAGATCGAAAGGGTATTTTTGACTATCGTTTCCTAGGATGTCACATAGCGTCCGCAAAGTACCATCGAATGACGTCACTGAAGACTTGTTTATGAAAGTAAGTAGGTGTGCTTCCCATAGAGAGCGTTTTTTGACACCGTTAAGAGGGGAATAGGGCCTGCGATTCTCCATACAAATGTATTCCCCTTTTTTCTTCCTGAATAATGCCTCTAGAGCAATCTTTTTTTTTTCATAAAATCAATGTCTGCTATAGACACGTCCCTGTTATTTCCTTTTTTCAGCAACTTATTGGTAAAGAAAATATGACCCTCCAAAAATTACAAAAATGCCGCTTTTTTACCGCCGTGATTACAGGACTACCAGACAAGTTCGAATTCGAAAAATAATTGATTCGGCTCAGTTTTCGAGGAGAAAAAAGGGGTATACGAAACGTCGAACTCGTCAATTTTTTTTGTGATATAATCGGTCTGAGCTGCAGCTGTCCTTATCGCACTCTACGGGGGCAGACTTGAGGTAAGACGACGACAATAGTTTCTTCAAATACCTATTTTTCTAATTCCTTGCAGGCCCTGTTCCCTCTTAAGTCAAAACCCGGTACCTTCATTTTCATGATAACCGTCACTGCGGCGGTTATGTAGCGGCCACCTCTCTTCTAGAAAACCGTAGCTTTACTACAGCTAAAAATACCAGACGTCACCTGTAGCTTTGTACTCCACCTAAAACAGGGTTATCAATGATATCGTAGCGGGCATGGTTACAATTCCTGACTGCATTGGCTGGTCCACGGCCGAAAACTGCAGCAATGTACAGTCACGAGCTTTAATTTGGGACCCATTTCCGTTAAATGTTGTTAGAACAATCATAATGCAATAAGGTCGAAACTTTGAAACTTTGCTTTAAGGTTGAAATGTTGAATGTCAAGTTAAGACATAAAATGTCTTATCTAATCGACCTATGAAATGATAACCTCAATCATTTACCAATTAATAAAATGCTTGCGGCTAATCGTGACCAAATAAGGCTCCAAATTATTGATTTGCACGAACAAGGAGTAGGCATTCACGAGATATCGCGACGAATAAATGTGACAAGAAACACAGTTCGCCGCTGGGTTCGACGCCACGGGAACGAGGAAAATATTATTGACTTACGACGAAACAACCATCACCCGCAAGTTATAACACAAGAGCAGAGCCGCTTGATGCAAAGGCAATACCTGATGAATGGATTTACGTCAACGAGGCATTTTGCGGAAGCGTTTGAAGTCCACCCTTCAACAGTTAGAAGGCATCTTAAAGCTATGGGACTGCATCACAGGCGGCCTGCAAAAAAAATTGCGTTGACGCATGCCCATAAAGCTGCTCGACTTATTTTCGCACGTCAGTATCTAAATTTTGATTGGACGACGACGGCTTTCATCGATGAAAAGACTTTTCAATCTTCCCAAACGGGCAGACTACATTTGTGGCGAATTGACAGGACGCGATACACGGAAGACCACGTCATAGCTAACAACGCGTCTGGTCGCATTACAGTTAACATGTCTGGCTGGATTAGTTCAGCCGGCATTGGAGAACTAATAAATTTACCACCCAGGGCCACTGCTCAAGATTATGTCGATTTATTAGACGAGAGTGTCCTTCCAACATTGCAACTATATTATCCACAAGAAGATGTTGCTCCAATAAACTTTGTTCAAGATAACGCAACAATTCATACGGCAAGAATCGTTAGAACTTGGTTCGACAATAATAGAGCAAATTTAAATCGTATTCCGTGGCCTGCAAAGTGTGCCGATTTAAATCCTATAGAAAATTTATGGGACTTAATGGTTCAAAAATGGTCAAATAGAAACGAAAGAACTAGAGAAGCACTTATGGATCACTGCCTCACAGTCTGGGAAAGTTTAAGGGGTACTGACATATGTGACAAATTGATTGGATCCATGCGTAACCGGCTCCAGGCTGTGATTAACAATGAAGGTAGGGATATACGCGGTTTTGAATATTTATGATAAAAAAATTACTGTGTGTATTACTATTTTCTAAAGATTTTATTAATCAATATTTTAGCTGAAATCTTCTAAGCCCCCATAATCATAAACGGCCTTTAAACCTATTTTATTTTAAATATGTTGTTTTGGTCCGTCACTTTGATATTTATGTTTGAAAAAGAGACAAAACTTTTTAACTAATATAGGTTTGAAGAATAAGCAGGTTAGTTGACTAGCTATCATATATTGACAATATAATTTTGTTCTTTTTTATTTGTTTCTTTTTTCTTATGGGACCACAGGACCAAAAAGTAATTATTACTCGGAAATCGGTAATGATCGTTTGCCCTCGCTCCAGTTGACGTTAGCCCCTAGAAACGTAAAGTTGTCGATGGTAAACATTATGACGTTTATTGTTTGTGCAGTGACAGCGTTAACATAATAGCTCTAAATGGCGAAAGTTTGCTACACGATATTCAACCTTAAGTGGGTCCCAAATTAAAGCTCGTGACTGTACTCTATTATAATTTCTTACTTGACGAAATTATCGTGGACGTTCACGTCCATGTCACGGCATACAGCATCACGATAAGACAGGGAAGTAAAATGTATGGAAATTTATGAAGACGCGTTTAAATTTCCTTCCACGATAACGTGCACGTGTTTCCATACATTTCATGAACTTGTACCTGAACGTTCATGATAATATCGTCTCGTCAGAAATTATAAAAGGTTCGAAAAAAAAATGGCCTCTATTATTTTTTTAATCTATGCCCTCGGCCTCCTTTTATATTTTGAATAGAATGTTGGTGTAAAGGGGATTCGTGTCAGCTGTTCTCGTAAGCAAATGTTTTTGTTTTGATGACCTAAATGGCTTTCGAGTGTCCGTGTTCCATCGTAAGAGACGGGGCTTGATTTCCGATTCGCGACTATTTGTAGGCTATTGAGCTGTCCCGATATTTTTTGCACCGAATGTACTTTTTTTATTAAAGAGAATTCGATTTTCATCAGTCTCGTGATTATAATTTCTTATTCATGCGTGGGGCTTGTGGCTAAAATAATAACAGCCGCACGGGTCGATCGGTCAGGTAAAGCTACGCTTGCCGCGGTTGGTCCGTGGATGGGTAACAATCTTCACATATCAAGCCTCGGAAAGCACGTTAAGCCGCTGGTCCCAGCTGTCATTCGTGGATCTTTGACAGTCGTTACGGGTTTTCAAAATTCCGAAAGTCTGACCAGTCTTACCAAGGGGTATCGTATTACCCAGTTACTGGGTTGTGGAGGTCAGATAGGCAGTAGCTACATTCGGTTGGGCTGGAAGCCGACCCCAACTTAGTTTTGAAAAGGCTAGGCAGAGTTGCTAGCTTAAATATAATATGATACTTACACTAAGCGAAAGTCGCATCAAAGTCAATAAGTTTCAAGTTTCTTTCCAAAAGTAAAAAAATAACGTTTCATATTCAGTATCGATATATTAGACAAACTTTTTGAAAATAGAAAAAATATATACTGAGCAGCAACAAATTATCTGCTTTAAGTTTTTTAATAGAACCTATACATGGATGAGTAATCGTTCTTGTCATTGGCATGTACAGAAGTTAAGCAAACATTTTGTACTGAGCTCGTTTTCATTCTTCAAACTTATGAAACTTTTCTAGGTTTTTCATTAGTTCTTGCCGTGGGAACAGCAAGACTAGATGGATTGCCCCATTCGTCTCCACATCGGGCGTTTCTTTAATTTGCACTACACTGCAGTGACGAATGAAAAACGACAATTAAATTGTGCCAAAAAATATTATTTTATATTTTAGCAGCCAGTGCCTCTTTTCTTGCTGAGCTAATCTTTGACGAATATTGCTGATCGAAGATGATCATGGAAGAAAAAAATTAAGGGAAAGATTAGCCGATTCAAAACCTAATAAGTACACATGTATAGGAATGCAAGTACGGAGCCCTAAAATTAGATCATTGATTAAAAAAAATTGAGAACGACTTAATATAAAAACTAAAAAAAAAATATGCGCAACCCCAATAACAAATAAACAAACATACACAAACTTTTTCACATTTTTCCAATGGGGTAGGCAGAAACTACAGAACGCCACCTGCTAATTCAAATTCAAACAAGGCTGAGAATCAGCGCTTTTTGAACGTCAAAATTACATAAGACAGTCCCCCTAAAACGCCCGCCCTTCACCACTTCCTAGTGCTACGAACCTTACTCCTATTGCTTTATATAAAACTTCGCGAGAACATTCGCTGTTGCTGCACATTCGAAGCTGGCAGTATCATCACAAGGTTAACGTTTTCCCATTGTTTGTCTTATTTGTTTTAGTATATTCGTGTATTTATATGTAATTATCTGTGTAAGGTAGTCAGAAGCCCAAAAGTTACTGGGTTAAACTGTACCACTTGTAAAACTACAAACAGTCTTACAAAAGGGTATCGTGTTTCCCAGTAACTGGGTTGTAGAGGTCAGATTGGCAGTCAGTCCGTCTAAAATACTGGTAAACAGCTACATCCGGTTAGACTGGAAGCCTGATTAGGTTAGGATGGCATAAACCAGTTAATTAATTCGATTATTTAATATTTCAACAATTTGCTAATTCGACCTACGTCAGCATTATCGACTGTTTCATCGGTGCATCTTAATTTATTTTTAATTGGTGTACCTCGTTAGATAGCTGATTAAATGAAGATTGCTTCTTTGTAATTTGTATGCTTAAAGCCATAGTAAAATTTTAAGATAACTGGTGACAAAGTTCAAGTACGTAGATAATTTTTGAAAATGATTAATAAACTTTTTCCTCTAAATTGATTGATTGTTTTATAAAATTTGGTCACATCGAAATGTTTGTTAAAGTATTAAGTATTCAATGGAATAACAATGAAGGCCATTCAAATTGAGAGTTTGGAGAAAAGTTATATTTAGTGAAGAATTCTAGGAAATTTACAAAAATACATAAAATTGGGTTTTCTCGAATCCCATGAATTTTCGCCTAAGGTTTGTGGATGCTTAATTGTTGCAATTGGTTCACACTACCACGCCCTGGACGGAATACGTCAATTACAAGTCACCCTGTATAAATATACAAAAATATGAAAAATCTAATGTTTTCTCTTTATAATATTAGTTTAGAAATAAATAAATACACGCTCGCCAAAACCAATACCAAATATCTACCGTAAAATATTCTATACCTAATATCCCATGCCTCTTATTCAATAAAAAGAACCAGAACGACACTTATGCAACTTCACAGTCGTTTCATTAGTTCCCTAGAACTAAGGTCTAAGACGGATCGCTCCCATTCGTCTCCATATTGGGCATTTTCTTTAATTTTGTCCCGTAACTACTGCGGTACGGCTACTATTTGTTACTTTATCAATGTCAGAGGCGGCCTAGAAAATCCACTGTTAGTTGTGGGTGTTACTTTGATCGTAGAGATCTTTAGGATATTGGGTTTTCCTTAATGATTACGGTTTTATTGAACATATTCTATGTTGATAATCACAATGAAAAACTATACCTACTAAAATGCGGGAAATTGTTGCGAGGTGGGATAAATATACTTACTTTTTGGTGATATTCTTCAGAAAGGTCAGGTGCGTAGTACTGTAGTGGTGCGTTTACGTTTGAACATAAACGAAACAAAAGGAGGAATAGGTATGTAAGCACGTAGCAGGTGGCGTTCTGTAGTCTCTGCCACCATAGATAGAAGGCTTTTGCTTTTGGCTTGTAGTTTATGTACATAGTAATAACTTTGGGCTGATACTCAACTTCGTAAACAAAGACCAACACAATAATATTGATGAACAATAATAATCCAAATTCTATTTTTTATTGCAGACCAAGGGATCCATTAGTGTTAGTATGAACTTGGCCTATGTTAGTAAACTTAAAAATACAATAATTAGGTATAAGTACATAAATTGGCTACATGAACATGTGCACGCACATGTCTGCCAGTCCAGAGCCTCATAAATGGTCCATCAAACTTGTCCGCCAGTTTAGCTAAAATACTGGGCTACCCCTAAATAGCCGCAACATACGGTATATTTTGACCATTGCAGCCCATTATTTAAGGAATTAAAAAATAAGTACCTGCTCAGAAATTGTAATTATACAGTAGAAATGCCAGTTGTTTGACAATTAAAATGTATAATAAATTACCACCTGCCCTGAGAATGTTACCAATTAATAAGTTTAAATGTAAAATGTTTGATTGGCTCTTAGACATGTGTTTTTATTCCGTCAATGAATTTTTAAATCATACTTTTTGATATTTAATTAAAATCTTAACAAGGACATTAGTACGTTGACATTATTATCAGTGATCGGAGTAGGTAGATTGAATTGGGGTCATTGATCCGAAACGTATATATTAATATGGACATTCCTCCGGAATTGGTCGGTTATAAAAAAAAACGGAACTTAGGTAGGAATTATATTAAAATTAGCAATATTATATTCTTCTTAATTTTTTTCAACGGCACACAGTCACGATTTGACACAACCCAACGACCAATCAGAACAAAGGATCATGGGTGGTGCACTAACCGGTTATCAAAACAATGCGTACGCCCGCCGACGACATGCTAGGTAGCTCACTCGTTTACTTCGGTTCGTAGAGTGCGCTTCTTTGTTTGTTACTATGTTGTGAAAATAATATCACTACCAACATTAACAATATTTAATTGAATCCGGAAATGCCGGAATTGCTTTCCGGAAAAATGGCTTATCCATGTTCTTCTTTCTGTGTGCATTTATGATACAAGTACTAAAAATCAATCTACCTACTCCGATCACTGATTATTATGAATTCTTGGACATTGTAATTTTTATTTTGACATATTGATTTATTTTTTGACATTATGATTTATATTTTTGACATTATAAATGCATTTTTGATGAATCTTAACTAATCTATTAATTTGTTACTAACATTATAAATTCATAAACTTAATACAAGATTTCATAATTTTATATAATATTATTATAATGTAACTAGGTATATTATAAGAATGTTACATAAAATTCAGATTTGCATGTACCTAGCTTATTACTATTTAATATTTCTACACCAGCAATGGTAGTATCTGTGAAATAGTGTGTAATGTAAGATCTCAATGTACCATATACTGAGAAATAAATAAAAATTCAATTCAATATCGATGCATACCGTTTGCGCATGATGGCATGAAAGTCATCTATTCGCGCTTCCGCAAATATGGGGCGATGCCCTGCAAAACCGAGACAGCCCCAATCATATCCTTAGCACATTATTATAATGCACGCCCAGAGCGTTGTCAGCCTTCTGCGTATACCTAACCCACAGGCTGCACAAGTAGAACGACTGGCAGTAGGCTCTGAAGAGCGTCAGTTTTACCTCGTCGTTCGTCTCGTTGTCGTTTTAATAATGACCAGGGTTTATATTTTGTTGAAAATTATATTTTATTAAAAACATAAGAGGAGATATCGTTCCGTTTGTTTATTAACATAATATTTATAATATTTAACCGCTCGTCAAAATAATGTTCATAAACGCATTCTTTTGATTTCTCTACCTTATATAATATAATATAATAATATATAATATAATATTGTTTATTTTAAGAAACTTAGACATAGATTACATAATATTTTAACAGGCAAATTTAGTTCAGAAAAAGTGGTGTAGTCGTCTGTAGCCGAACTAGGCAGAGCCTGTATTTCAGCTATCAGTGCCAAACCCCTCGAGTATTATACAAATATATAAAAGCCATAACGTAATTTCATTACAATACCATGTACATAATCACTTTAACAGTTTATAGTGTATTTACTTAAGTATTAGAGAGATTACATAAAGAGAAAAAAGAAAAATAATAAATTGTGTGGTGATTGCAAGCAGATCCTCTTATTTGGATATATTAACCGACTATTATTTTAACCGACTATTATTTAAACCGACTTCTTATTATTATTGTTTTGCTATTTTGTGATTCTGAATATTATTCCAAGATTCAGGAAGGTTCAGTTTTCTCAGAACTTTGTGTTAGTTAGAACAAAAATTAGGTTTGATTCGCCCGTTTACTGTTTCTTGATAAACCTTCCCTCCGGTTAAAATACCAAGTTTTGCGATTACAAAATTGTGACGAAAAAGCTAAGCTACTTATACTACACGACTCTGGATTTTCTAGTTATTTTGTTAGGCATAATGTAGAAACCTTGCAGAGCCAGCTGCGGTTGAAACACCAACTTTTGCGGTTCCAAAATTCTGAAGAAAAAGCTAAGTTATTTATACTATACGAGTCTGGATTTTCAAGTTATTTTGTTAGGCATTAGAACCTTATTTTCAGACACATGTTCTTAGAAAACTTGTTGCTATAGATGTATTGTTTCTCATAACGATATTGTTAAGTATTCATATTTTCAGTATGAAATAGCTAAGAAAAGTTCAAGAAATATTTTAGAAGTCGTTCAAGGCATCTGTCTCTAGTCATTTTTAAAGGCCTATTCAGATATAAGCGATATCGCTGTCGCGCTTGGTAGCGATACTGGTCCAAAGTGACTAAACCTTAAGGCGGACCGATATCGCTACCAAGCGCGATAGCAATTTCGCTTATATCTAAACAGGCCTTAAAGCTTAACTGCGTACCATCGCTAGATAATCATTTTGCTGTTGATAATCTCTATGTCGCATGGAAGATAGCAACTGGGAATGAAAATAGGCAAGGTTGAGTAAATGGTAGGTACTAGTAGGTTCGTTTTTCATATGCAATGTTGGAAGGCCTCCTACAAGTTGGACCTTGTGAAGGCCGCAGGATTTTGCTGGACTCGGGAAGCACCGAACCGGTCGAAGTGGCGGTGCTAGGGGGAAGCCTATGTCCAGCAGTGGACGTCTTTCGGCGATGACGAAATGATGACGATGATGCAATGTGTGATTGTGTAATGTGTGTGCGTTGTTGTGTGTGTTGAATGTGTTGTTGTATTAGCAGTTTCTAAATCGCGAACTACTTAGCATATAGGATAATCAGCCTATAACGTTCCATGTGCTGAAACTGAATGGAGTGGACTGTAATCTACCACGCGGGCCCAGTGCGGGTTGGTAGATGTCACGGGGTATTCATCGAAGCGTAAGAAAACGTAACTTGGAACTTTGTAACGCACCAATTTCTGCTTTCCTGATAGTTTTAATAAATAAAAAATTAGGACAGAAAATAATTAAAACCTCTATTATCGATATAATTTATTACGAATCCTTCATGCACTTCTCTGCGTTACATCGTTGGTGCGTTTCGAGGAATAAAATTATAATATTTTTAATTTGATTTTGTTAGCGCGCCCGAGGATTCCTTTTCGTCCACTTCATTTAGTGTGTTTCAAAATTGGTGCACTTTAAGGAATACCACGATGTCACATGTTTTCGATTTTTTGGTTATAGGACATGCCGGTTTCCTAACGAAGTTTTCCTTCAACGTTTTTTGCCAACTACTTGGCGACCTAGAAACTGCTGCGACAGTTTAGTTTCTAAAGCAATAATAAAGCCAACAAACTATTACCAACATTATTGTACGTGCAAATATACAAGAATCCTTGCTAGTTTCAGACTTGTTTTATTGGTTCATACATAGTTAAACAAGTTTGTAGGAATTATTAGTTGTTTAGTAGGTATTGTTGTGAACGGAGGTGTTACGTGTTTGTTCAATAATTTATGGAAGAAAGTTTGATAAACTTAGTCGTAGGTGTACCTAGTAGACGAAATGAAATTGGGCAAAGCCTTTTGTAGCTAAAACAAAAATTGGAAGAGTTTATTATACTATATTGTAAGCAATGGCGCACAGTGGCTAATTTACATGGAGAGAGTTTTCGCACATTTGAGAAAACCTCTCCATACTTTCGAGCCTTAAAGTTAACACATGATAATTATTCAGATTTGTTACAGCTGTAATAGCAATCACATCATTTCGTTTAAAATACGTTTTTATTTTTATTAATTTATTTATCTTTATATAGATTCTTTGCCATTTAGATTTGTTGACCATCATTATTTTGTTAAGTACCTGGTACTTGTTGAAATACCTACCATACCTAATAACACTGTTATTTGAAAACATTGTAAAAGCCAATTATTTTTAAAAGAGTAACCGTGGAGTTTCTTGCCGGCTCTTCTCCATAGGCAACGACCAATTGGAACCGTGCACCTAGTTTCTGAAGTTTCATAAGTGCTTTTATAGGTTTATGTGATATAAAATATTTTGAATTTGAATTTGTCACACGAATGCGATAAAACTGATCTCTTCGTGTAAATTGGCCTTAACTGCAATGTGCGACCCGCCCCTGCTTCGCACGGGTTTTACGACTTGACAAACATCGAGAAATCTTTATTATATGTAAGTTTAATATTAATGTATTTTACACATAAACCTCCCGGTATATTTTTTTTTTTAAATGGTGAAAGTCGCAACAAAATCCGTTGCGCAGCTTAGAAGAACAACGCGGTCGCAAAGATAGGGACAAAAAGTGACTTTTATTTTTATACTAAGTATGTATATACTAAGTTTATATTTTATATGAAATGTTTATACCAATTTCCCGTTTCATTAAGTAAAAATGTATTCAATTCTTTTCTTCTACTTTCTTTTAAAGCTGCAATCCAAAAGGACTAGACTAATATCAATACTAATAACGTCCACAGTGGGTGCAGCAAGTCTTCGGCGAAAATTATGGCCGCGTGACTTGATCCTATAAAACCTATTTAATTCTAAAACAACGTCGGTGTGCAAGGTATACCGGGTGAATCAAGGAGGGACTATCATTAACAAGAATGGAAACAGGAATAAGGAGTGCATGTGGAAGTAAATAGATGTCTTCGTACAAAAAGAACGAGGGTAGTAAAAAATATTTAAACTATTCAATAAGCATTTGTCAATTAACATTGTTATTTCGTTTAAAATAGCTTTTTATTTTTATAAATTTATTTATCTTTTTCATAAATTCTTTTCTATTTTGTGAATTTGAGAGGCTTAGTGGACTGCACTTTTGTTGACCATTTTCTATTTTGTTACTTGTTGAAAAGCCTACAATGTCTTCCCATACCTATTATCTAACACTGTTATTTGAAAATATTGTCAAAGCCAATTATTTGTAAAATAGTAACTGTAGAGTTTCTTGTCGGCTCTTCTCCATAGGAAACTACCAATTGGAACCGTGCTACTAACGTTTCATAAGTGCCCTTGTAGGTTTTAAGTGAAATAAAATATTTTGACTTAATTTGATTAACTTCTCGAGTAAACTGACAATAGCACCCCCAAATGCGTAACACACTTTCTTTCACAATCATAACGATACGGAAGGAAACTCCTAATCCATTACTTCACATATTTGACAAATTCGTCTGCTCGCCATTAACGCAATGAATGTTGTCGAATCGTCAAAAACGGATTTTAAAATGTTTAAATATTTTCAATCATGTTAACAACTTCTATATTTTGATTGTTATGCACTATCTGTACTGTATTTTAATAAATTGGCTGACGTAGAATGAATGAATCATGTTAAAAGCGAACAGCAGTTCATCAATTTGCGTTTATTTGTGTTATGTACGTTAGCCATGTTCAGACTTTTTAAATGCTTTTTTTAAGATAGTATCGACCCTTTTGTAAAAAGAACAGGCCATTCCTAGATGATGTTTGACAGGCTCTGTGATTGTCCTATGCTCAAACTGACCAGAGTTGTTACACACATAAAATCACAATTGATAGCAATGGGTTTCGTTTTGACAGTTCACCCACGTTCATTGCGTTATTTTTTGCAGACCTGTTTTTTAAACCTATGATGCAATGGGATAGCAATATACTTCAAAACTGTCGGATTGTGATTGAAAGTTTATAACACAATTAGGATACACGTTCTAACCAATGTGATCGTTCGCGCGAATACGCGATCATCGAATTCATATTATATCACTTCTTGTTTGGAAAACTAGAAGGCGCCCTCTGCTGGCGTGACATAATGAACCCGACGATCGGTTTTACAGCCATACGACACCGGGATACCATGGCGACGTCGCCAGGTCGACCTGCCAACTATATGTATACAGCTTTATAGTGGGTCACTCACCTAGGGTCCACTTGATTACGCAGCCAACCATACATTTTGTTAGCGATGCGACCTGGCTGCGCCGCCATGGCGTCCCGGTGAGGTTTAGCTCTTAGTTAGGACGCGGCCTACGGCCAATCATGTGTGGGACGCGAGACGCGACTGCGCGCGTCGATTGTTTTAATGATTAAAAAGTTACTCGACTATTCGAGCCGTACCTCCATACATACAAACTTTTGTAACAATTTTTTTATTTAAAAGAGTGTCCGTGGAGTTTCTTGCCCGTTCTTCTCCATAGGTACCTACTACGCTTTGGAATGGGCAACTAGCTTCATATTTCTGACTGACCGACTTCTTGACAGTTCGAAAGTGCCTGTAAATGGTTTAATTGAAATAAATGCTTTGAGTTTGAGTTTGAGTCTGGTTGACACAATCGACGGGAGTGAATTTCGTCTCGCATCCTACGTGGGCTTCGCCTGCGTTTGAACAGAGCTTTAAATAGGTCAACGTGAGTTCTTGTTTAAAGTTTAGGAGAGTATCTTATAATTATGCCGTTTATTAATAATGTCAAAAATTGATGGGCTTTATGGAAACTAATTTATGTTTTTAGGTACCTACATAATGATTACACATTATAAACAAGTACGGTTAGTTCGCACGCCAGTGGTAATAAAACCAGTATAAAGGCCTATTCAGATAGAAGCGATATCGCTGTCGCACTCGGTAGCAATACTGGTCCGCCTTCTGGTTAGTCACTTTGGACCAATATCGCTACCGAGCCCGACAGCGATATCGCTTATGTCTGAAAAGGCCTTTATACTAGTTTCGGTGGGGTCGGCTCCCAGTCTAACCGGCTGCAGCTGAATACCAGTATTTTGCATGGAGCGACTGCCTATCTGACCTCCACAATCCAGCAACTGGGTAATACGATACCCCTTGGTAAGACTGGTTGTCAGACTTTCGAGCTTCTGACAACCCGTAACGACTGTCAAAGATCCACGAATGACAGCCGGGACCAACGGCTTAACGAGCTTTCCGGGGCACGGAGGAGTCTCGGTAAGTAAAGATGGTCGCCCATCCACAGACCAACCCCGGCAAGCGTAGCTTAACCTGATGGATCGACCCTTGCGGCTAATATTACTTAGCCACGAACTCCTCATAGGTGTGTACTTAAGCTGTTAAATAAATAAATACATTTTGTCCGTTTTTGGCGTCCAGAATACCAACGAAACCATTATTGAACCTTTTTGAACAATATTTAAACACACCTATAAACTCCAAATTCATAAATTTCCTCTTAAATACCCACAGCTTAATCCCCCAATTACTTACTTCAACAAACATTGCAGATAACACGAACGTTGCAAATAAAAATTACCCGTATGCATTTAGTAAAAACTGTTATTTTGACATTACAAACAGAAACTTCAATTTTATTTATTTAGGTACAAGTAGAAGAATCAATTTTGTACAGAAAGCTTACTAAAGGCTTACTAAACCTCTGGGGTTTGTCTTAGCACGCGTTTTTATCAACTCTCTATTTGTCAGATACTACAATCACATGCACATACATCAATTCATGCCTTCTTCCTATGGGGGTAGGCCGAAACTTCAGAAAGCCACCTGCTACAACGATCACAATACTACAATAGACGACGATAAGTATATTTAGTAACCTAATCCACTTAACTATTCTTAAAAAGTCATAAAGAACCCTGTAAGAAATCGACACGACCTCTCATTGGGGCATCCTCAGGATGACGATTGAGTTGTTGTGAAACCGGACACGACGTGTTGCCATGTCAAGCGCCGAAAGCAGTTTGAGCCACACCGCCCGGGCGGTGTAGTGGCTTGGTTCACCTCGGCTAGAAAAGCTCTTTCCATGGGTGTATATGTTATGGCTATTGGGCCTAGAAATTCCCTAAACTTCGGTGCCGAAGTAGTCACCTATTTAAGTCATTAACTCCTAACTGAATAACAATTAGCAATAGTCATGCTAGTAACAAATTTTCTCCTCGAAAAGTTAAAGCCATTGACGTTTATCTTATGGCTATTGGGCCAAGAAAATTCCTTAACTTCGGTGCCCAAGTAATCACACCTATGTAGGTCATTAACTCCGAACTGACTTACAATTGGCAAAAGTCGTGTTAGTAGGAAAGGCTCCCCTTAAAAAACTCTTTCTATTGGTATATATCTTATTTCTATTGGGCTTCAGGGCAGAAACCCTTATATAGATAGGTGCCTATTCTCTTTTCCTAATAGTTTTATGTAGTAAATAATTAGTATTTTATAAAGACAGTATAATTATAAGATACCGCGCTATTGCATTAGGTGATGGACCTGTACTAATGATAGTTATAAGAGAGAGATAAACAAATCTATACTTATAATAAATCTGTAGAGAGGTCAATTCTGTACATGATATATATTTTCAAAATAACTATCAGGGGGTAATTAGTGATCGATACTGATGCCAAAAATGCAATCAGTAAAATTTTTGTCTGTCTGTCTGTCTGTCTGTCTGTCTGTCTATCTGTATGTTCCTTATAGAAACAAAAACTACTCGACGGATTTTAACGAAACTTGGTACAATTATTCTTCATACTCCTGGGGAGGTTATAGTATACTTTTCATCACGCTACAATCAATAGGAGCAGAGCAGTGAAGGGAAATGTTGGGAAAACGGGAGAAGTTGCTCCATTTTTTAAGCTTCCGTCGCGTGTGCAGCCTTAATGGTTAAAGCTACATAGAAATCATTTATGACGGAAATGTTCTACATAAAATTATCTAAAAAATATCCCACAACAGCATATGTCTATCTTTTATGGTTGACTCACAATAACACGTGTAACTCCCGATAGCTTAGCAGTTCGGAGCTTTCTGATTATATTTGTTTACTCTTACGTTTATAATACTCTCACTCATCCCTAATTAAAAGAAGTTAATATTATTACCTATTCAATAAAAAAAGAATCATAGTAATCGGTATAGAAACACCAAACTTATACATGAAATAAGCAAATAAGCCATCGCGCGGCGCGCCGTCGCGCGTGAATACTGAATCATGCCATAAGGATTATTTTTCTGTAACGGTTGCCGCGCTCGACGCGGGTCGTGGTATAAAAAGGCGGGAGGTCCGAGCGCGAGCTGGAGGCTCTTAGTGTAGAAACTAAAGGCAACCACAGGGCAGTCTGGTTAAGCAGCCACGACCTTAGTGGTCACCTGCAATAGGCCATAGTTAAAAAAAAAAGAGCGCGAGCTTCATTCAATATTTGGCTGTTGATGCGTTCAGAGCGTTCGACCTTATTGACAGACAAAAATTGATATTAACAAACCGTGCTTATCAGCGCGACTTTTAGTCTTTAAATAGTTTATTTGAATTTCTTTTGTTGTTATTTTATAAAATAGGTATTAGTTGTTTTGGTAGTGTTTAAATATTCGTTCAAATTACAAATTATTAATAGTTTGCATTTTATTTCTTTTTAGGTGAAGTAGAAGTAGTACGCATAGATTTTTAGATACCGATAGGTAAGTTTTAGCTAATTTATGTTCAATTTTCTTTCAACATAGTTTACCCGGAAGCTTTGCGCTGAAGTATTTTCGTTCTATAGGTACTTAAGCCTCATGTGAAAGTGATCTAAACAATATTACCAATACATTAACTTAATAACATACGAGGAGTTACACGCTGACGGAGTCGCGGGCACAGCTATTAATAATAATATTCTGCGATTCCTTATTGCGATATTTTTCAACAGTATTGTGGATTGACATATTATATTTCCCTACTAAAATACGAAAGTTAATCTGTCTGTTACATCAAAACCACTGAACCGTGAGGAAGGACATAATATGGTACTTTTTACGACAAACGACGGAAACGCGGACGAAGTCGCGGGCAAAAGCTAGTAAATAAATATAAATAAAAAATAAATTGATATTTTAGATAAATCTCTGCAGGCTATTCGAAGGTATTTTGTTTATTAAATTCAGTATTGTGAGAGATGCGTCAACCAAATTGACTAAAATAAATGCTTGTGTAAAATAATGGTGTAAAACCTTTTACAATAAATAAAGTCCGCATCCCAAAGGCCTCGATAAGATGATCACCACGGTAAGTAGGGAGGGAGTAGACAGAAGGAAAGAGATTATTCTATTCTAATACCTATTGTTATTTATATTACTTAAGCTGTCATTCAAAGAGAACAAGTATCCGACACCCTTGGCATTTTATGACACCCACGTTTAAATATAAGGTGACCTTTTATATACTAAATACACGGGTTCGTTTACAATATAAGATGATACTACATTTTCATTAAGGTAATTTTGTTTACTGATATTTTTATTAAAATTTTATTTCGTGTACCTGCCTACCATAGAAATAATGAGGTCCATTCTAATACAGCGCCGGAAGAAAAGCGAAGTTGTTATTGTACTTTGTAAAGAGGGTAACTTTCGCTTTCATAGAATTTATGTTTGTTCTAAATAAAGCAAATATCTGGCTAGCACATATTCTTGTTTGTGGCTAGCTTGTTTAAAAGTTTATTCAATTGAATGGTTTCCTTTGTGGCTAAGGTCTTGTAATTTTAAGTTTCCTGTTATTTTAATTTATAAATTATATTTAAGCATCTAAATCTAAAAAGTATGGGCGAGACCTTAGCCCAGGACTGCAAAAAAAGTTTAGCTCAATCACAAATTAGTACAGATGGTTCACTCCGCAAGATCATTTAAATAAAAAGCGACTCTTGCTACCACACAATAAAGTGCAATTCACGTCGCACAGCGCTAATTTTCTACAGTTATATTCATCTAGAAGTTGCCTCTCTTTCTATCGCGTAACTCTTAGATCTTCTGACTATAAACTCACTGAATTGGCCCAACAAGTCGAGTCCGCCGCGTACTTGTAGCTTCATACCTAAAATGTGGAGTGAACTATTTGTGTATTCATATTATGTGGCTCAACATACGAATGTGAAGGTAATGGTAATATAATAAAACAGAACAGTTATATAATTGGGTATGTTCATCTTTTGGATCTTGTGATACAGGAACTCATATTACAAGAGCCAGAGGTGCACTTATGTTTGTGTATTGAAGTAAAAATAAATAAATAATTATTATTTTCAATTGTACCTATTCCCTACAAAATGGTTGAGCTGGATGGTGCTGATCCACGCGTCATGTTCGTAAACGGGCGCCGTCAGTTGTGACTGGTCATCTTTTATCTGCCAGGGCTTATTTTTAATCGTTTTTGATTATTTATTTTTTTACATTGTTCTCACATATTTCTCACTGTAAATGGTTTTATTGAAATAAATGCTTTGAATTAGTGTTTGAGTTTTGTCCATTCAGTGGGTAGTTAAAAGTGAAACTTCTGAACCATTCGCGTGGCGAAGAAGAAAAATCATGTAGGTCATTTGACTCGTATTATCTTCGTATATATTCAATGCCGCATTTTTTTATTGCATATAGCATGGATAGGTTATAAAACTTATATGTTACCTATTATTATGAACATCAAAACTCACAACAGCACCATTACACTTTGATACCTACCTATAAAAAACCGACTAGACAATTTTCTTCTTCGAGCCACAAAACCTCACAACATTATTTCCCCGAATTACCTCATCAAACTGAATGGCTACCTTCCAATGAGGATAATCAGAGCTCACATACAAAAAAACAAAATAGCGTATCAAATATCAATATTACGTCATATCCGAATCCGATATGGCAGTTTTCAATTTAGGAAATCCATGTAGGTACATACGTGTACATTTTGTTGTTGTATATTGCACGGATTATGAGGCTGTGTCCACTAGTGCTACCCGTTGACAGTATTTTAGACATAAAAAAGGTTGACATGACAAGCTCAGAGCTCTGAATCTCTGATGCACACTCAGTACACGTTATGCAAGCCCAACGTGTACTGCGGGTATCATGACCTCTCGCGGACCCAAACTGTATGGTTCGCGTGCATCATCGCTCAGCCAAAGCATACTGAACCTTTTTGCGTGATTTGCCGTACTGAGAAATGAAATGAAATGAAATTTGAAATGAAATGGAATGAAATTTGAAATGAAATGAAATTTGAAATGAAATGAAATTTGAAATGAAATGAAATTTGAAATGAAATGAAATTTGAAATGAAATGAAATTTGAAATGAAATGAAATTTGAAATGAAATGAAATTTGAAATGAAATGAAATTTGAAATGAAATGAAATTTATTTGCAAGAATTGTAGTTACATTACATTGGGGACTTTAGGAACATAGTATGGACACCTTCACTTCGTTCGTGCGCGTGAGCTTCAGTTGCGCAGGTGTGGATCCTTGCACGCGAACCGTTCGTAACATGCGCGCGCGCGTAGAATGTGACGCTTCCATAACCGTTCGAGGCGCCTAGCATGCACGGTTCGTGCGCGTGCGCTGGTGTGGACGCGCCTTTTTAGAAGTTCTGTTGCCATTTAGATCCTCAAAGATATAGGTAGGTGTAGTATATTGATGACAACATTCGTCCAGCTAAAATTGTATGGTTCGACAGCAGTCAATATAAAAAGAGTTTTTTGATTTATGATGCACTCCAGATTTAAGACAACACCTAATGATTTATTTTATTATTTATGTAAACTCAGTAAAGTACATATAGACATCAGGGCTTGGATAACGGTATATTTTTCGAAACGGTTTCGTCTTAAAAACCTAAGGAACATTTTGTTTCGGTTTTAAATTAAAACGTTTTTGAAGAAGAGCGAAATTTAAATCGTTCTCGGTTAATAAAACGTTTTTAACCATTTTTGGGTTGATCGATAGTAAATTCTCAATACAACCCTAATCAATACGTAAGCGACAAGCGCATCAATTGTGTAATGAAATGAAAATAAGGTACAATTTAACTAAACAAGTTCATGCTTGTCCGGAGCAGGCACCGTGTGGCTACGTCCTGCAGAATAAACCGTTTTTTGAAAACGTTCTCATTTCGTTTTCGTTCCGAACAAAATGTTGTACAAAGAATGAGAACTATTAAAAACGTTATTTTAAAAAACGTTTCCGAACCCTGATAAATACAACATAGTTATAATTATATGTGGTTTTATTGAAAATATTGAAGTAGGTTCCATATTTTTTGTCACAGCATGTCCAAGCCTTAGGTGCTGATCACGGTCCGTGCACCAGGCATATGGATATCAAGATAGGCCAGGGATTACCGATATGAAACTAGACTGAATGAAATCGTTACATGTATTCGATACCCGTTTGGCAGGATTTTAAACGAAGTAGGTACGAACAAGTTTCCGAAGAAATATATAAAGTATTTTTTCGTGTTTGTTTTTAACTGTTTTGCAAAGTAGGAATAGGGAAACCGAATGCCTCTTGAAAAAACTACTACCAAATTTCCGCGCTTTTGCAAATGCTTTAAAATACTGTAATCATTTTAATTATTGAATACCTTGTGGAATGAAATGATGCCTGTTGATGTGATAGTTGTGTGTGTGTGTGTATGTCCTTCAATTCGGATAGTGTCGTTTGCACTAAACCGGTTCGAACTATAAATTAAATTACAATCATGTACTGTAACTCCACGTACGCACGGACGTAAACATATCGCGGCGGGTTTTTTTCGCGCACTGCATTTTGAACTCTCGGTGTTGAGCCGAGCGTTGCGAACCCAACGCGTTGTGAAGCAGTCTCGTCCCAGTGCGTTGAAAAAACACAATGTTGGATTTTCAACTCTCGGCGCTACGCAGAGCGTTGAAAATCCAGTGCACGAAAAAAAATTGCACTGCGAACGTGGGCTAAGTGTGCCTTCATGCTACTGGACAAGCCACCTATCTACTTAAAGCTTGGTCAATAAAAGCCACTATCGCTAATGTTATAACCCGAAAAGCACGTAAATTCTCCTGATAAGTATTCTTATATAGAATGTTCGATATTCTGAAACTTACAATTTACTCCTAAGTAGATATTAGTAAGAAAAATAAACCCTTACAGAATTCCAATAACATCTCTTATTAGATAGTTTTATATTAGTAGTAAATACAACAAATAAATAGCTAATTGGTGTTTGCAATTAACACAATAGAACAACGTACCAACGCAAGCAACGAAATATTTCACGTGAACGCCTGTATTTCAATTCATACTTAAAATGTAACAAAATATGCGAATAGTAACGTTTTAGTATGTACTAAATTATTTGCTAATATAATGTAATGACAAAAATATCCATAAATGTTTAAGTTAGGAAATATTGTCACTAAGTATACTACAAAAATAATGTTTACTAAGTATGATATTATAATATAATATCAATAATGTTTACTAAGTATGATATTATAATATAATATCATACTTAGTAAACATTATTTTTTAAAAAAACGCTCCTAATATACTATTAATAGTTTCCTACGTATATAATTTTTTGAAAATCATTTTAGAGCTTTATTCTGTCAATAGTTGCCGCTGTCAATAGTTTCAACAATTTCAATCAATTTAATTATCATCAAAATCATAGTACACTGGTATTATGCCTAAATAATGCAATGAATCAGAAATTAAGAGATCCTCAGGAGAACCAAGGTAACTGACATAGCCCGAAGAATTGTCAAACTTGAGTGGCAGCGGGCAGGGCATATTGCTCGCAGAACAGATGGCCGATGGGGCCGAAAGGTTCTGGAATGGCGACCGCGTACCGGAAGACGTAGCGTTGGAAGGCCTCCCCCCACAAGATGGACCGATGACCTTGTAAAGACCGCAGGAGTCCGCTGGATGCGGGAGGCACAGAATCGGTCGAAGTGGCGGTGCTTGGGGGAGGCTTATGTCCAGCAGTGGACGTCTTTCGGCTGAAATGATGATGATGATGATGCAATGAATTGAAAATATTGTTTGTCAAATAGATTAATGATTGCTATAGTTACCTATAACCATTAAATTATCCGAAGTTCGTTGCTGTCCATACTATTGAAATTAAGTATGGAAAGTCACTCACTTTCCTTTTCTTTGCCAGATACTAAAATAATACGAATAATTACCTCCGTGGCAGAAAACATCGACTGTTAGGCGTGCCTTCGTGTCTGACTGCAGCCCGTGCAGCGTCTCCCCCACCGCGCGTGTTGACCGCACTAAATAAGTTTGTTTAAGCCAATCCGGACTGTGATCTGTTCCATGATAAATTCGCCAATTTAATGGTTACGTGCCTACATTTTTGTGAGAATAATAGTATTTAATTGTTGTTATTCGATATGTGTTATGTTTGTACTTTACACATTGACACACACACAGCATTACACATTCATTTTTTTGTTATGTTTTTACTTTGTATGTATATACTTTGATTTATGTAATTGGTTTCCTAAGCCGTGTAAATCATATAAATAAAAAAAGATATAATAAAAATACACACTATATACCTGTATTTTGCAATGATTTAGTTGATTGCTTTTATTTTAACATATCATAAACATAACATAACATCATCCCAGTTTTCCCCGAAGGGTTAGGCAGAGATAGTTCACGCTCATTTCGCCGGTTTCATTTTACTCTATACATATTATAAAACAAAGTCGCTTTTCGCGTTTGTATGTCCGCGTTGTTCTTCAAAACCACGCAATAGATTTTGATGAAGTTTTCACCATCGTTTAGAGAGTTTATTCCGAAAGGTTTATGTGTATAATACGTTAGTATTAAAGTTACGATTACCTAAGAAATCTCGATGTTTTGTCAAGTCGTAAAATCCGTGCGAAACAGGAGAGGGTCGCTAGTTTTAAATAAGTTAGTATTAACCTAGTTACCCACAATAAACCAAACAAAGGAATACACAGTCGTCGGTAACACCAGAAAATACGGCACCTTTTTCATATTCCATAAACTGACAACGGTATCAGATCTTCTAAACTGCATGTCCCACAAACCGACAGCCAGTAAACCGCTGACCATACCTTTAATCATCAATCAATCTTGTCTGTCAACCGCAGTCTATTCCAGGACAAGCTGTGTGACCGTTCTCTTTGTGATTTGACCGAACGTGCGAGAATTTATTCGATATTTTTGAGAAAAATATGTCCTATTAAAATAGGTAGCTACTTTTCTACCCTAAACACAACATAAATAACATCACGCGTGTTTTCCCAATAGTACACCCACAACAAGACACGAAACTTAATTCTTAATTTAAATTGAAGTCAAATACGTTACAAACTTCAAATCATTATTCTGATTTGGGGGACTGATAGACTTGAAATAAACGTTACCGTCATTATCCTGTCCATAAATCTTAATTCATTTGGGGTCGGCACATCATGTTATGTATACTGTGCTACCACTACGTAATCTCACATAGTAGGAAATCGCTATACATACGATCTGCAACCTATCACTGTGACGTTTTTTTTTTTAATTTTCCACATTTTGTCTCACGTATTGTTATGAGACCCGGTCTTTTTGCCAAGGTTTATCGAGCCCAGTTTATTTTGGAAACTAGCCTTTTAATCCTTTAACCGACTACCAAAAAAGACGTTCTGCTTTATTTCAAGCCGAGTTTGAGATTGTGTGTGTAGACAGGTATACTTATAGCACACCTGAGGTGTGTGTATATTAGAAAAGGAAAACAGTGTAGGATAGGCGCCAACAAGAAGAAGAGTCCTCGTGTTGGTCGAGACGATGAACTTCTGTTCAAAATGCTTTTGACAGACATAACGCTTGTGTACCCTCAGGTGCGGAATATACTGCACGTTGTAATTACACACTATTATAGGTTTAAATTTGAGAGGGTATGTTACGGAAATTAATCAACGTAGAACTTCACTCGATCAATTTTAAAAACTGTAATGGCGGGGTGAAGACAACCACAGACTATGATACTTACAACAAACAAATATGTCGTCGATTGCATGGGCGACAAAGGGGAACGGGACGAGGGGCGATTGTCACTTTGAGGAGTATCACCCATAGACAAATACGTCTATTAATGCCAGGATTTTTTGTTCCGAGATTACCAGCCGTGTGTGCTACTAATAATAAACCTCTCATAAGTATCATAATTGTACATGGTAACCCCCGTTTTGAAACGCATTCTTAAGTCAAAACGTCGTTATGGCGGGTACACATATGTGAAACGTAATTCAAAAGTCATTTAATCAAACTAGGCTGAGAATCAGCACTTTTCGAACGTCAAAGTTACATAAGATAGTCCCCCAAAACGCCCACCCTTCATCACTTCCTAGTGCTTTAGCTGGGAAGAAGAAGTGGCGCAGTGACATACAGACATTACCCCCCTCGCCATATTTGATGGAAGGCGGCCACCTGACACCCGACGCTAGCGCAAGCGGTGACATCTAAGGGAGCATGACGAACTTGCTGCCGGTTGTTCAGGCAAAAAATAATAGGATCAATTGTCGAGGTCGCTAGCTAACCAAATATTGCAATACAACTAATAAAAAAAACATTGTAATGAGTAGATTATGTCAACAATAAATTGACTTATAAAGTCAAATAAAATAAAAATTATATAAACTCATATAACCTGTCAGTAGGTAAGCTAATTCTGGAGAAAGAACTTAAACATAAGTCCAAACTAATTGGTCTTATTGTTCTGTTACATTTCATGTTGCATTGCGTTTTTATGGAAGGTATGTGCGTTTGAACGTATGTTTCATTTCATTTACACAATATTTTCTACGATATATTCTACAAATAAAGGACGATGACCATTTTTGTATGAGAAGTTCAGTTTAATTTGGACACGAAAGCCTCTGCCCAGACCCAAATATTGCTATTAAGATAACAGCAGAGTTTCCTGTAAACAATACACGTGTAACTAAGTGATTGTGAATACACTTAGTCCAGTTAACACGGGCGATTTCATTACGCGACAATTTTTTTTCGCGCACTGTATTTTCAACTCTCGGTCTTGAACCGAGCATTGAGAATACAACAGAGCGATACCGTATTTAAAACAATTCGCGCGGAGTGGGGACTTTTAAATCGTACGATTTTTGTTTTGACTTTATACGATACCTTTATATTTTTATGTTTTCCCAAAATTAATAACGAATCGAAGTGGAGTAGTTTATAATCTACACATGGAGTGTTGTTGAAGTTTATCCACTAAACTACTCAACTACTTAACTACTCATTTGAGTAATGTAGGGTAAGTACCTTCCTACCTATAGGTATGAAGGTACTTACCCTACATTAGTTAATCTAAATATTATAGAGGTAAAATTTGTTTGTTTATTTGTATATAGGGGGTAATCTCCGGAACTACCAGATGGATTTCAAAAAATTTTTTTGCATTGGATAGCGCAATTCTTTAGGAAGGTTATAGGTTATGTAACATTTTGCTACGACCCTTAGGAGCCGAAAAAAGTCAGAAAGAAAGATAGGCGAAAACGAAGTAATTTCCCGGGCTCGATGGGACGCGACGCGGTGGATCGGGGGCCGAAATTTCACGAGTACGAAGTCACGAACAGAAGCTAGTTTAAAATAAAGGTGAGGGTCTATCATTAAATCGTAATCAAAGCTTCTAAACTCAACAACAATTATTCCGCGAATTTACGAACTTTAGAAAGCCGTTATTTCAGATTATTAGCCACAGCAAATTTGGTTTACCACTTAATTCACAAAACTTAGGTCTTAAAACCTAGCAAATATTAATTTACAAATTGGAAATGTTACAAACTTGTCGGCAAGTTTTCAATTAAAATAGAAACTAACCTAAGAAAACCAAACTCTGGTGAAAGTTATTTACTCATTTTATTTGGAACCAAAATGTTTTTTATTTTTAGTTAGCCCAGATTCACACGGCCGTATTTTCATCGCGGCGATTTTTTTTCGTACACTGGATTATCAAGTCTCAATATTGAGCCGAGCATTGAGAATCCAACAGAGCGCATCCAGCACGTATCCCAGCGCGTCAAGAAAATACACGGTTGGAAATTCAACTCTCGGCGCTAAGCAGAGCGTCAAAAATCCAATACGCGAAAAAAAATACGCCCTAGCGAACGTGGGCTTACTGCGACAAGCTGGGTATTGCTACTATACCTACGAATATACTTACGCAATGGCTACTTACTGAATATGTAATGTATAGTTAATAATTATCTTAGACTTTTTTGAGTTGTGTTTTGTGTTGAGCAATACCTACAACAGTATTTACTTCTAGAAGTTTGAGGTTGTGCATTCTCAAGAGAAATCTAAAAGAATTTTCGAGGTTCGCTTAACGATTCTTATTTAAAAAATGATGTAATGTGTTAAACTTTATAATATCTTCGTTATTGTAGGTACCAAACTTTTTAGGCTATAAGTACCTAATAACGTTACTTATTTTTAACAATCAATTATTTTCAGCTTTTAAGTGCGTATCGTGTCTCTAATTACACGTTGTATTATTTTCATTGACACAAAAATAGCACTGTCCTTTTCTTTTTACGTTGGCAAAAATTAACCTTCCGCAATTACTATCACAATATTTACTTAAAGTGCAACCAAAACTTACAAAATAGCATTTCCCGTGGGCAATAATGACGAACTTCCATACAACCTATTAACCCCCATTTAAACCCCAACTTAACCCATATTTAACCCCTAATTAACCCTTATTTAACCCCTATAACCCCTTTAGGAGATTCATTTACAAAAATTTCTCCTTAGTGCTCACTTTCGTTATACTTAAAGATTTCCGAAAACGTCGGGAAAGTCCGAATGGGTCGCGGGAAAGTCCGAAGAAAAATTAATTAATAATAATAAACCCAAAAAAAAAAAAAATTAACTCTTGTGTAAAATTTCATGCTCTTAGACCCAGTGGGTTAGGTTGTGTTTATCTGTCAGTGAAATGAATTTAATTGTGTTATTGTGTACACTGTTTACTAGCTCTAGCTAAAAAAAAGTGTACACAATAAAAAAATTGAATTAATTTCACTGACAGATAAACACAACCTAACCCACTGGGTCTTGTCAAGAGACAAGAGCGTTAATAATCCAGTAATATGAAGATTTTCACTTTTTCACTATATAAATTATATTCTTTGATTTCACATTATTACCTAAAAGTGACCTTAACAAATGCAAATAAAATACTCGTTGAAAAGAATGTCTCACTAAGCCCTTCAAAAAGGATATGCGAAGCGATACTTTCTGCCGACTCCCAAAAGAGACTGCCATGTCATATCTAAGTACTTCAATAAAAAACACAAGAAAGTACTCCATTTTTCCAATAGGAGTAGGAATGTCTAACGACACTTCACTCTGTACGTTACCGTTATCTCAATAAATGCAGGTTCCTCTTTTACTGGCTGTCGTCCTCTGATTTACAGCATCCTTGAGATTCAGATGGATTTATGTGTCGTAAGAAAATGGCATACTAGTTGAATGAAAATTTGAGAGAATTTACTTTTGGGTAACTATATTTTATGGAGTTTATTTGACCAAAGGCCTTAGTTATTTACAACCAGCGTCTGCTTTAAATCTGTCAATGCTTACCATGTTAGGCTATGGCGTCCTATAAGCGCCGTCGGTCGCTTACAGCGTTACGCTGCTTACTATATAAATGTACATACTGTAGTGGTCTCTTTCACACGTCGACGTCGGCGTCTTGACGTCGTACGCGCCGTTCAAATTCTTTGCGTTGCGTCTCTAGTTATTTCGAACCATTGCAGCGTCAGGTCATGTCAAGTGGCATATGACCACTCGCGAGCTACGATATAACTAAGCTTCGGCGTCCACTGCGGACGCTGTGCGTTGCGTTTAGACGTTGATCGGAACGTTGACACTGAAATCAGACGTCACATATAGCATAAAATAGGAGAACAAATCCTAAGTAAGCAGAAGAACTAGTAAAATGAAGCGAGGAATTTAAGTCTATTTTTCTGCCTATCTGCCAGTTGTCACTCATCCATAATGTTCATACAATATTTCAAAGCTTCCTTGAGATGACGATCCTTATGTGTAGGTATCCGGGGCAACCTGGTCAGCTTCGCTGCTGTCTTTACACCAAGTTAAGGCTCCCGCAAACAGGTACGACACGACTCCGGAAGAACAATTTCCATGAAGTTTCATAGAAATTCTTCCTCTAGAGTCGCGTCGCGCCTGTCTGCCTTTATGAGCGTATAGCTCGTGTTGCAAAGGAAATAATGTCTTAGCGTACTCTGTAAAGAACATGACTTTCTCGATCAGTCAACTATGTAGATTGAGCCATATAACAAAGTAGCCTAATAAACGCAAAGTCTCACACATACACGATTTAATTAAACAACTTCTCACAACAATACCGAGACACAGCATTATACTGAAAACAACACATTTGTATTCAAAGACAAAAACAAATGAACGAACTAAATACAAGCAAACAGGAACATTTCTCCAAAAAGCGGTATATAATTTTAATTAAAGAATGTTGAAGCGATGCAGCGCTAGCTTTTGCCTATAAGCTCCACCAACTACCGAGCTTGCGGTTGCACCGAACTTTTGTAATGGGTACAATGGCGAATTTATACGTATGGACTAGTTTTTGTCTCGTTTTATTATGGTTGTTGACGTTTTTATTTGCTTGAATTATGACACAGTTTGCGATTGTGGGATAGTGCGGATAGTTAATGCGTCGGGAAAGAAGTTTTTTTTAAGTTTATTCTAATAATCTTAGCTTATTTTTATATATTTTTATTAACAGTGACGTCAATTTAATTAATAGGTTATTTTTACATGGTGCATGTAAGTATAAGGTCCCATTAAAATAGATGGACAAACTTTTAGAAATCATTCAGACCACCAAAATAAGGACAATTGTAAAAAAATAATAAGAAAAACGCATTAGATACTTACAAGAAAAATAAATCAGCTAACGAAAATACACTAAAAATGTTGGTTACCCAATGCTATTTATTATTTTAGGTCAAAATAAAATCAGTGTTTTTTTTTCCTTGGATATCTTTGGTTAGACGTACTGAACGCTGTGTTAAAATTTATCTATATATTTTAATGGGACCTTATATAAACATGGTACTGTGATCAAAATAATTAATTATTTTAGCTCTTAACATACTTTTTCCTAAGGTATCTGCAACTTATTAAGTAGCATGATTAGCAAATTTTGTTTTTTTTTTAAATTTTTTATACCTACCTAGTTAAATTATTGGTTGACTCTCCGAATAGTTTTTTCAAAACATGTAAAATACGTAAAAGAAATCAAGTCAAAGGAAAATAAACAAAATCAAATTTTAATTTGAAGCTGAACTAAAAAGCGTGTTCAACTGTTCACCCCTGAAAACAGGTGTGTCATTGAATAGCTTCGGGAAGCCATAGAAGGATGTTGAGTAGGAATCAAAGTATCTCCTGACGGGTCTGTCGCCTTTCGCCATCAGTATCACGAAAGATTCCAGGAGGAACACCAAATCTGCTGTTCTGGAACTGTAACAGAAAAAATAATTAAGGAGAATTAGACAACGTTTTTTTTACTTAACAAAAAGTCAAAGTCATTTTGTAGCGAACAGTCAAAGTCATATAATTTATTTAAATTATGCTGCGGCTGCATCTGCGTCTATCGTGAAGGAAGCTTCGTCACGATAGACGCAGATGCATTATCGGTTATCGTCGCGATAGTTCGGGCTGCATATCACATATCGCCCTAGTGGCGGTACAGAATAAAGATGCCGAAGCCGCTAATATGAACACCACATTAGCGCGATAACTTTTTAGCGAGCAAAGCATGCGAAGCTTTGCACGATAGATGCAGATGTAGCCACAGCATAAGGCACAAAAAAGGCAATTTTGAACGTCAAAACGGACAGTCTAAGATTTTTCGATCAGACTGCAAATCAAAATCAACATAGGTCAGTAGACAGCTGATCTAACAGATTTTGGTAATAAAAATGGAGACTGTGAGGATGCTATTCCAAACATCACGCCTGTATTCCCCGAAAGGTAAGGCAGAGGTGTAACCATAGTACACCCACATCTCGCCAGTTATGTTTAAGTTCCATGTAATAGGGGGCGAGCTGCCATTAACTAATTATATTGCCATCAACCGAACACAAATCGAAACTCCGGGCTACTACTGAGAAATTCCAAATAGAAAAATCTAGTAACACTTGACCCGACCCAGGAATCCAACCCAGGGCCTCATATTCAGCAGTAGCGCTTGCGACCACTAGACTAACGATATCCACAGTTGAAACATCTATATAATAAATAAAATTTGAAGTGTATGTTTGTAATGTCAAAATAACAGCTTCTTACTAAACGCTTATGAAAATGTATACGGTACTTATAACAAAAAAACTTTTTTTTTTGTCTGTCCCTCTGTTTATTCCGGCTAATCTCCGAAACGGCTGGACCGATTTTGACGTGACTTTCACTGGCAGATAGCTGATGCTAGAAAGAGTAACTTAGGATGCTTTTATTTTTGAAAAATAATAAGGGTCTACGCGGGCGATGTCACGGGCAGCAGCTAGTACAATATAAATCCAGAGCAGTTTTCCACTAAATGCAACACTCCTTTGAGAAAATCCGGGTAAATAAGGGATTATTTAATATGCTTACGTCAGATGCTTACGCTTCTCATTAATCAACGTTTACTTATAAATAAACCAATCATGTGCCATTAAAATATAAACCGAAATGCATAAGACACGGGGAACGAATAAATCAGGGATTCCGCGGATTCCTTTGGGAGTAACGAAATCTCGAATGACATGGTACATTTGACTTGATTCCGCATTTACTGAGTAAAATTGGTGAATTAACTTGATTTCCCTTTTTTTTACGCGATCAAATTGGAGAATTTTAGCCGTATTATTAAACGGTGAGCAATATAAATCTGTACAAAGAATTTTATTCTTTAGAAAAAATACAATAGAGAGACCGACAAAGAAAAAAAAATGATACGGAACTGATCTGTCGTATGACATACATTTCCGTGTTTTTAGCAGGGACCGTGCAACCCCGGTTAAGAGTTAAGCTTTTCGAAAGGGTAAGCCGTTTATGAGGTTACCTTTATCTGATGTAACCCCTTGAATGGGTTCTGTGCTCAAAACCCATTAAAAGGGTTATCTCTTCAATATGGATAACCCATTGAATGGGTTCTATACCTAAAACCCAGTGAAAGGGTTACATGATAACCCATTGAATGGGTTCTATACTTGAAACCCAGTGAAAGGGTTACATGATAACCCATTGAATGGGTTCTATACTCGAACCGCAGTGAAAGGGTTACCCCTTCATTATGATAACCCATATAATATAAGGGTTTTGTTCGGGTTATCATATGGTTTTTCAATAAAATTGTGCTAAATAGGTGATGGTGGGGTGGGGCGAGCACCACGCGCATTGCTTTTATTTCACTAGATATCGTAGGCTTGTAGACGAAACATACGGAGTAAGGTGATGTGTCCTACAAAGGGTGACATTACAATTTTTTTTTTAAAGTCTTTTCTTTAATTTTCTATGGTATAGTTACTTAGGTAATTTAACAATCTAAACTCTTAAGGACGCGTTTGCAAATTTGATAGGTATAGAATCGAACTACTACATTGACAAAGGTCACACACACAAGTGTACGCACGGTTTGTTGCGGGAATAGTAGTCAAGTGAACTAATTTTGGTACTTTGAAAGTTTTTTTTTCTCTATATTCTTTATTACATAGGCATCTACAAAAAATATTTCGTATTGTTGTTTGTATTTTTACTAAATAATACTTAGATACAAATACCTACTTCAGTTATTGCTAGGAGGTACTGGAAGCCCTCTTCTGGTAGAAAGATGTGGGCTGTGGACTTTGGGCTAGTTTTGTTAGTTATGATGTGACTTTACCTCCAAACTTGATGGAGTGACCTGAAGGTGTACTTCGGTGACTGCTACTGGTACTCCTCGACGAGTAGAATTAGATGTGCCGAGTTTGGGCTCGTTTTGTTAGTTATGACGAGACCTTACCTTTGGACGAGATGGAGTGACCTGTAGGTGTACTTCGGTGACTGTCACTGGAACTCCTCACGAGTAGAACTAGGTGCGCCGAGTTTGGGCTCGTTTTGTTAGTTATGACGAGACCTTACCTCCGGAATTGATGGAGTGACCAGAAGGTGTACTTCGGTGACGGCTACTGGTACTCTACGATGAGTAGAACTGGGTGTGCCGAGTTTGGGCTCGTTTTGTTAGTTGTGATGAGACCTCACCACCGGACTTGATGGACTGACCTGAAGGTGTACTTTGGTGACTGCTACTGGTACTCTACGACGAGTAGAACTAGGTGTGCCGAGTTTGGGCTCGTTTTGTTAGTTAGGATGAGACCTTCAGTCCGACAGCATCTCGTCTTGGTTTTGGCATTATAGCGATTGTTCAAAATTCACAAATACGCACTGACTAATAAATACCTAATAATATCACAAAAGACGCCCGGGTTCAAAAAATCAAACAGCAAGAATGACAATTGTACGGTCCCAGCAAATGCCTGCAATAAAGTAAGTAACAAGTCCAGACATGAAAAAATCATAATATTATGTAATTTCGATATCCAGGCAGCAAAGCTAAAATAAACACTATATTACATGCAATAATGATCATAGATCCCTGTTTAGAAGCCGCTCGGTAAGTAGGCACAAAGGCGCCGCCGCGGCCGCTTAACGCGTGCTATTCCATTTTGCAACCTATGCCCATCATAGAGAGATCATATTAAATTGCTCCGTCAGTCGGAATGTTACGCTGTTATCGTTTTAGGAGAGTTGAAAGTGTAACCCTTTTGAATGGCTTAAATTAAGCCGTTCAAATGGGTTACCCACATCGTATGGGTTTTTAAATAACGGCTTAGAAAAACCCTATCGAAAACCCTTTCAATGGGTAACGGAAATTTGAATGGCTTAAATTAAGCCGTTCAAATGGGTTACCCACATCGTATGGGTTTTTAAATAACGGCTTAGAAAAACCCTATCGGCTTAAATTAAGCCGTTCAAATGGGTTACCCACATCGTATGGGTTTTTAAATAACTGCTTAGAAAAACCCAATCGAAAACCCTTTCAATGGGTAACCCAAATGGTCCCTGGTTTTTAGGGGTAGCTAGAGTCTAACAAAAAGACTATATTATCAATACAAATAAATAAAATTGAAGTATCTGTTTTGTAATGTCAAACAGCTTTTTACTTAATGCGTAAATAAGTGTATATACGGTACCTATAACATTTTTTTTTTTTTAATTTTTGCCTGTCTGTCTGTCTGTTTGTGCCGGCTAATCTCCGAAACAGCTGGACCGATGTTGACGGAACTAGCACTTGCAGATAGCTGATGTTATAAGGAGTAACTTAAGCTACTTTTATTTAAGTAAGACTTAAAAGTTACAAGCTGGACCAAAAAAAGTAAAATATTTCTTTTAATTTTAAAAACCACACTGATAGAACTTACAGCTCGTAAATATTTTAAGTACAGTGTTTTAGCCAGTACTTTATTTTAAAATTAATGATACATTGCCAGCCCATTTTCACACATGATATATTTTTATTACAAAACTCTGCCGGGCAACTCTATTGCATTAGTTGTGACCGTGCATTTAAAACAATATTCAGTCTGGCGAGTTATATTAGGGCACTCGCTAGGAAATAATAATTTAGGAATTAATTAGGAATTTCCTCTAATGATAGCAGTGTTTGTGATAAATAAATAAATTTCAAATGGTCGCCGTTATCGAAATCGATGAGGACTATAGCCAGTAATTTATTTTAATCAATGGTACCATGTTGGTCCCTTTTCACACAATGATATATTTTTATTACAAAACATGTCAAACTCAGACAGATTAAATTAAAAGTTGCCCGGTAGTTTGCTTTGAGGACGTTAAAAAAATTGCAAATATTAAAAAGTTTAAATTGCCAATCCGGTGCGCGCTATGTTAAACGCTTGGCACTTAACACTCAACCGTGGGTGTTCATGCATATTGTGGGGAATTAATGCATATTTAATTCCGCACTGACATGCTTTGTTTCGTGTACCTGCAATTAACCGCCATACTTCGAACTTCGAACCAAAACTCAGCGATGCTGTTTGGTATCAACAATGTGTTGGTATTGTGGTAGGTACTCTAAGTAAAATTTATTTTTACAAGGGTCACTCCATGCCTTAACATAGAGTACATTAGGCACCTGTCCCATCGCCTCCAATTAAAGAGAAGCAAGGTAGGCTAGCAACTAAAAACGAATTGGCAAGGAACGACCAACGAGTGCGTGACGGCAACAAGCGAATACTCGCTGATATGCGTATGCAACAAGCGTGAGTCTGTCTCCCAGAGTGTATTCTGCCCGCCAATCGAGCGTCGCTAAACGAGTAGTACTCGCCGGCGGCGGTGTGAACAGTCAGTGATCTTAATTAATATATGTATCTCTATTGCTTAATTTTTCTTATTATTTATTACAAAAGTAGTTAACTCTGCAATCGGCATTTTGTTTTTGTTATGGATTTGTTGTCATTTGCTAATGTCGCAACCACAGAGTACGTAATATCGCAACAGTAATTACGCAAAATTCTCTTTGGTCCTTGACACCAACCGATGAACAACATTTTCAAGCGTTTATCTGTTGGTTGTTTCGTGGCTTTTGGCTACTGTGTATTTTGTGTTTTTTCTTTAAATGTGCGTTTTGTTTGTGCAGAATAAGCATATTTCTTTCTTTTCTTTTTTTGTCACTTACATGGGACCTACAATCTTTTGTACGTTTCTTGAGCGAGAAAATCGTCGGGCGGCGTAGCGGTGGGACAGGTGCCTTATAATACGTCGTACCACCTTCTTGAACTGTCAGTTGCATTCCAAAATTAAATATTGCCAGAAGAACGTAGTTGGATAGTGTAGGTACGGCGTAAATGTATGATTCTGGTCCACGCGCGGCAGTGCTGTAGCGGGGTTCGGAATCATACATTTATTGCCGCGACATTACTGCCGTGCTCGAAATATAATCTCATATAATATAAACCTATCGAAATTGTATGGGGACCAGTAGTGACGCGGCAGCACTGCTGCGGCAACACTGCCGCGTGCAGCGGGGGATCTAAACGTGTTTGATGTTTTCATTCCTTGATGTTTTTGTACCTTATCATCACGGTGTCCATTTCATCAAAAAACTTGATATTTGTATCGATTTTAGCTTTGACGTTAGAAGTCTGCATACTAATCTGAAAGCAAAATTATTTACCTAACTTTAGTTTGTTTCTGATTAAACCTTTATATTTGAACTGTTTAATTTAAAACTTGTTTCGGTATTTTTAGGGTTCCGTACGTCCGAATAAAAAAATAGAAGCCCCCGTAGATCGAAAGAATCACTCGTGTGTTTGTCTGTCTGTGCTTCTGTCACAGCCAATTTGCTCCAAATCTCAAGGACCAATTAAGTTGAAAGATACACATATGAATGTGTGTGATCCAAACACGGACGTGTAACGTAAATGAAATAAATAATTTTGAATATGGGGTTCGCTTTTGGGGGGCAAATAAGATAATAAAAAATGAAGTCTTGCAAACTTTACCATGTGATATCAAATGTAAGGGTTTTACTGTGAGGGTCTCGAACATATAATTTTAAAATAAATAGTTTTATAGTTATTTAGAAAATTGACATTACCCCTTATCACCGAAACTACATACAGACCACACAATTTTGAAAAAAATACACATAATAGTTCTTTAAAGATTACAGGAAAAACTATACTTGAGAAGTCTATGGTTTTAAAATAACATGGCGAATCTCTGAATAATGAAGCGGTCAAACTTACAGTTGAAATTTATGGAAGAACATGTTTTTCAACTACAACGTTAATTTTGTTCTTGGGATAAATTCATCCCAACTATAGAACCCTTCATTGTGCGTGGCCCGACACGCACTTGGCCGATTTTTTTTAAGTGGTTTTTCGGTATTTTGTTAAAGTTTTATTTGAACGACGCTTGCGTTGAGTTGAAACGAGAAATGATTTGCCGACTTTCCAGTTGTAGTTAAGCACATGAAACTGTAACAGTTTTGACTTCAAAATTCTGGCGCAAATGTGCCAAGTCTTAAATAAAAAACCTTAAGGGCACACTAGTCGACAGCTCGAACTCGTTGGTGGGAGTAACTAATATGCATGCTAATTATTCATTTATTTAGTTTTATTTATTTAATATTTATTTATCTAGTTTTTATTTATTTATTTATTTTGTGAAATAGACGATGATTTATAACGAAAACGAGTGCGTAAAATTTCATGAACAGACCTTTGGGCGTACAGATATTATAAAAAAAAAACTAAATGTATTTACTCAAAATAAATAAATTGATCCATTGAATAAATTATCTATCGCTCTATGGTTTTTATTTTGACATTTTCTTACTACATAAGTTATGTATTTACGCCCAAAAACGAGTCTAAATTTGGGGTTGAAATATGGACGTCTTGACGCTTATAACTTCCAAACCAATTTTTTTTAATGACAAGACAATTTGATATTATTTTTAGTTTTGAGCGTACACCGTCAAACAGACGAGTAATCACCGTACTAAGTTTGTATGGAAGAATGACCGACTAACTCCTAAATTTCAAGATACAACCACAACGTTAAAAAAAAAATCCGAAACGTTAATGCAAGTGAGAAGAATTTAGTTTACTGCTACAGAGAAGCTTTAACATATAAGTACCTAGCCTACCTACAACTGAAACATTTTATTGAGAATGAGCAGAACATACAAACGTATGTTTTATAATAAGTAAGTTTATAATCAATGCACATACAAACGTATGTCCTGCTGTTGTGTAAGCTCCTTGCGTCTTTATGTACAAGGAGCAAGGAAAGACCTACGTATTGTATACGGCGAATTTTGTGATATCGCAGAAAATACCGTATGAAGGAAAAACCCGTTTAGGAGTTTACATATTTAATGCAATCAGTATAGGTAGCTCCCTGGGAAACTTTGCAGAAAATGGCACAATCATACCTTATAAGAGCAGACTATCGCTTGTGAAGATTGTTTTAGCTTGTATTTCAAAGAAATTGCTGAAATAATACGACAGGTGTTTATACAACACCCTGTGCTGAAAAGTCAAGGAAATTTATTGTTTAGCAAATTGCCTATCAACTTCAATTGTCCGCCTATTCAAATCAAAACTGTAATTCTTTGACAGTTGAATTAAATGGCTATAACACGTAAAATTGATGTTGGGTGTAAATTTTGTCAAATTGGGTCTTGATATGTAAAGATGGTCACCCATCCACGGAACCATCGTGGCAAGCGTAGCTTAACCTGATCGATCGACTCGTGCGGCTGTTATTACTTAGCCACAACCACAGTATAAATAGTAACAGTATTACGTCTTCATGGAAAACGGCCGATACGACGCGCTTCGAAAGTGTATACCAGTTCGCAACATTCTCGAGTACGTGGCAGTACGCACGGACGCGGAAGTCTTATCTACCGAGCGGCCGTAGGTAATTAATTCAATGTTACTGCCGAGACGTAATACTGTTACTATATTATACTGTGCCCTTACTATCTTATAAATAAATACAAATCTTTTACCACGGCAAAAAATACAGCACTTTGAGCAATACGTAGTATTTTGATCTTCATTTCTTCACACACAATACAAACAAAGCGTTCAAAGAATTCTTTCTTCTTTTAATAATAACATTTTTTATGTACGTTTTATTTTGTTTGAAAACTATATTGCGTGTCAGATTCTTTTATAGTTTATTGGTAGTAAAACGAGTTATTATTCTTGAACTTGTGCCTACAAACGTGTTTCTTTTATTAAAATTCCGAAACAAAAAGCCTCTCGTTGACTGAGGCTTGAAAACATTCGTTGTCATGTTTACTCGATAAGGTATCAGGCCGCCTCCTATTTAAAAGCAATCGTCACGCGAATATGCGATCGGTCGCGAAAACCGGAAAGTGCGCTCTGTTGGCGCGACTACGCGTTCAGGTTCACCGAACAAAAAGTTCGATCGATCGTGTATTCGATCGCATTTAAATGGGACGCGAGGTCAGCCGGTCTATTCTGTAAAAATCTCATCATGAAAACGTAGGTGAAGCTTGGTGTGAGCTGTCATTCTACCTGATGCTAGTACTAGGATTGACATTACTGCCAGCTCACTTCACCTAAGTTTTCAGTGACATATTTACAGAATAGAACGGTTGTAGCCTTTACGATATAATGTACAATTGTACAGTCAAGGAATAAATTAATGTTAAGCACCTTAAAGATGCCTGCCAGGGTTGCGGGAAAGTCCGAAAGGTATACCGTGGCCCCTGGCAACGTACAGGCAACGGAAGGAACACGGGTGGGTTTTAGTCAGTAACAGTCTGACACGCCCACCCGCTCCACCCAGAGCGGGAGAAGTTATTTGATAAATTCCCTTCCAAAAAACCAAAAAAAAGCACTTTAAAGATAATTTTCTCTCTAAGTTAAATTTGTTCCATAAGAACAAATCTCTTATGGAACAAATCTAACTTAGAGAGATTTATTAATGATTTCCATGATTATAATTCTGTAACGACATATCTGTTATTGTCGCGAATCATATTTTGATCAAGATACAACCTGATACTGAACTCCAACTTGCAAACAACGTAAGAAAATTTGAATTTCGCGGGCTACCACTGCGGATTCGCCTTAAGGTCAAAGTGTTACCACCTACGTGCGATTTACTGTACCAAATCGGTACATTGCGTTCATCATAACCTGTTCCATGACGCGATTGATCCCACTGAATTTTACAGTCTTTGTTTCAATACTAATAGACTTCAAAATGGCGACTGACAGTACAGTACTACCAATCACATGACTTTAAAATTGAGTGTTACCAATCCCGTCACGGGACAAGTTATGAACTCACCGTTGCACTTGTAATCTAATCAGCCACATGACATTAATGTGACACCTACTAAAAGGTGTACCCAAAAAGTTAGGGATAAGGATCGTTCCGAGACAAAACCTGTTTACAGATGCCAGTATTTAGGTTTCCTGTGATTAGGGGCGAACCTGTTTGACAACGAATTTGTAACCTGCGGTGTTCAAATAGTACAACATAATCAAACTTTACTTAGTCCCATTTGGGAACGTAATTGAACCTTTGTCTGTAGGTACTTAGCAACCGCGCTTTATAAAGTAATGAGGACATAAAGGGAACCAAGGTAACCGTACCTTGGTTCCCATTATGTCCTCATTACTTTGTGTCGGTACATAGCCCGAAATATTGCTAAATTTAAGTGGCAGTGGGCGGGGCATATTGCTCGCAGAATAGATGGCCGATGGGGCCGAAAGGTTCTGGAGTGGCGACCGCGTCCTGGAAGATGTAGCGTTGGAAGGCCTTCCACAAGGTGGAATGTCCTTATGAAGGCCGCAGAAATCCGTCGGATGCGAGAAGCACTAAACGGGTCGAAGGGGAGGCCTATGTCCTGCAATGGACGTCTTTCGTCTGAAATGATGAGGACATACATAGTGTAGGAACCAAGGTAGCCGTACCTTGGTTCCCATTATGTCCTCATTACTTTGTGTCGGTACATAGCCCGAAATATTGCTAAATTTAAGTAGCAGTGGGCGGGGCATATTGCTCGCAGAATAGATGGCCGATGGGGCCGAAAGGTTCTGGAGTGGCGACCGCGTACTGGAAGATGTAGCGTTGGAAGGCCTTCCACAAGGTGGAATGTCCTTATGAAGGCCGCAGAAATCCGTCGGATGCGAGAAGCGCTAAACGGGTCGAAGGGGAGGCCTATGTCCTGCAATGGACGTCTTTCGTCTGAAATGATGAGGACATACATAGTGTAGATTATACAGCTGAGATCATCAATTAGTGTGCCATTTGAAAAGATAAGGAATTAATATCTTTGCATTATCGTCCTCCAGCCCTTATCGCAATATATTTAAACTGCCGGAGTTGCCGCATATGGATTTTTTTCCATACACCTGGAGAAGCCGTCATCTCAGTATTCACTCTAGTTTTAGCACAACTCATCCATAGTTTCTTTGGCCTTTCTCCTCTCTTAAGCTATCCATAAGTTAACTTTCCTCACGAATGTCCATCGTTCCTCTACGTCACTTGACCAATTATCATGAACACCGATTTCCACACAATTCTACATTCAACCACTTTGCACTACGTAGACAAAGTGTATCAAAAAAATATTGCGAATTATTTATAACTTTGTAAATATTGATACACACAGAAAGCCTTATCCTCAGCCTGATCTCTATTGGATATAACCGAATCTAAATAGAACCAGAACTCCCAACAACATATTTCGACTTAGCCCCTTACCAATTGCGAGGATAAGATCTCCATCCAACATAATATTGACATAACCTAGAAGAAATTCATATTGTAACTACTTCCTCCTTTTCAAACGAGGAACGAACAAAAAGAACCTGAAATGCGCTGTGCAAAGAAAACCAAATCCGCTGGAATTGAGCGTCACCCTAAAAACGTGATGACAGTTTGATCCGACGGATCGGTGCATCTAGTTCGGAAACGAAGGTGAACTATAGCTATGGGACATCCCAATCAGGTGTGAAATGTGTTAGTGTAATCCCGAAATTGAGGTACCTAATTCTTGAGTAATCCCGAAATTCCGCTTATTACCGAATTCTGCTTATTTTTCGATGTTAAGTGACGGGAGGTACCGTATGTTGCAGGTATGATTTCCTTCTCAAAATGATGAGCGCCTTTTTACTAGCGAAAATCTAGTAATACTACCGATAAATGATCGCTTTGAAATCCATCAGGCAAACTTTTCTCGTTGTAAAATGTTTTTTTACCGCAAAAAAAGGTATTCCCTTTTAAAATCATTTTCTATTTTTTCACAGCATTTCATAGGATTCTAGACGGCGGGATTTCATAATGCGTTGCATTTTCTATACAGAGAACGAGGGGTCATTAAAATCTGCTGGAGCGAGATAATGATAATTAGTGATGTACCGCACCGGGAATGTTAGTCGAGTGCATCGACTAATCGATTTTGTGGATTCACTGGCGGAAAGATGCAAAAATGGTAAGCTTATTTTAAAATCCTTCTAGCGAGTTGCCAGCTTCTATCAGAGTTTTAATAAAATATTTATAGTAATAGTGCGCTGAATGTTGGAGCGCCTACGCAATTAGTCTTAGCTTTAAGTGTTCTGTCCTATGTAAAACTATTATACTTTTGTTATGTGCTTGTACGCACATTCATGTGTCATTATTCTCTTCAAAATTAAAACTCATACACGTTACATGTGCCTGCTGCCTTTTTTATTTAAATCACGCTAATTTCCGCACATATTGGTCCATTACGAGCCGGATTGATTAAATAGCAAGGATCTGCTATTATTCTATGAAGATAGAAGAAGTTAATAGTGGAATTAGCGAATAATAACCGAAAAGGAATTATTCGTGGAAAGAGGTTTGACCGGCAGTGTGGTATGTGAATCAAGTACATAAAATAAGGCGGTGTTAAGTCTAATGTATTAATAATATCGTCACCCAACACTCAATCAGGTAGTATATAACGCCAATTAAGGATCTATAAGGTTTGTCTTATTAATTACCTATTGTATTTTGCGTAATTAGTTTGTTCCGTTGTTTACCCTACCATTTGCATTGTGATAGTTTTATTGTCATTATTGTGTATTCCCAGCAATTAAATTGGAAATCATACTTAGTTAAGTGTAGTGATATTGATTTATTACATTATATTGTTTTAATTTAATTGTCTTGGCCGAAATGATTACTAATCACGTTAAGTATTTTGCATAGGTGTAGTAGGTAGGTGCTTAGGAGCAATATAATTAAAGAGTGTTAGATATTGTTAATTAGTGTTTACTGTTAGTGTTATTACCGTATTATTTTAGTTATTGTGTTGTTGTACTTTATACAAGTCATTGTTAGTTTATTGAGTTTTATATAAGAATAGAAACGAGTTGTATTATTTAGGTAGGTATTCACTAATTAGCGCCCGTAGTCATTATAGATAATTATCAGTTACCTACATCAGTATATTTATCACCTGTAGGTTGAATCATAAGATATACGTACTTATAATATTATTTAAACTTTGTTGTATAAATTCCAGATTTGCGCTCGAATCCCAGAATGACCGACGAAAGGGAGTTAATAAAGAAACGAGGTAGCTTCAAAGGCCGATTAACTGCTTTTGTCAATTATCTGGACGCGCTGGAAGATAAAACGTTATCCAGTTCCAATATAACGGAACTACAGCTGCGTATAGGCAAGATGGAGTCGTTATACCAACAATATGATGAGGTACAGTTACGTATGGAGTGTATTGCTGATGATATCAAGGCACAGTTTTCTGAGCGTTCAGATTTTGAGTCCCTGTATTATAAATCACTGTCTAAGGCTCAGGAATTTGTAAAAGACTTTAATAAAGATAATGAATCTGTCAGTAGCAATAAAAGTAATTTTGGTAGTAGTTATAAGCCAGTTAAGTTGCCCACAATCCAATTGCCAAAGTTTAGTGGATCTTACAATAACTGGTTGGAGTTTCATGACACCTTTACGAGTCTCATTCATTCCAATGATGCAATAGACGAAATCAACAAATTCCACTACCTTCGAACGTCTCTGGAAGGATCCGCTGCCGTAGTGATCCAGTCGATTGAGTTTTCGGCTACTAATTACTCTGTGGCATGGAAAGTATTATGCGAGCGCTATGACAACAAGAGATTATTAATTCACAATCATGTTTCGGCTATTTTTAACATGGAGACAATTATAAAAGAATCCTCTGTCACTTTAAAGAATTTTATTGACCAAATAAATAAACACTTACGAGCATTAGACACCTTAGGTGAGCCTGTTAAGTATTGGCATACTCTTTTAATTTACATTTTTACTCGCAAGTTGGATAGCAGAACGTTCCGTGAGTGGGAGGAGTACAAAGGTCGTATTGACAAGGATAGAAAGATTACCTTTGATGCATTCCTTGAATTCATACGTGAGCGCGCTGATTTAATTGAAACTTTAGAATTGTCGCGTAATAACCAGCCTCAATCTGTTAATAAATCAGGGGCTAAGCTGAGGTCTATGGTTACCGTCCAAAGTGGTGGTAATTCTGGTTCAGAATTAGGCACAAAGGTCTGTCCCAAATGCAAAGGTGACCATAACTTGAGTGATTGTGTACAGTTTCTCGCACTAAGTAACGAAGCACGTATTAAATTGCTGCCAAATTTTAAAGTGTGTTATAACTGCTTTCGTTCGGGTCATTTCGCGAATCATTGTAAAAGGCCAGGTTGCAAGCTGTGTAAGCGCAGACATAATACTCTTATCCATGTCGCTGATTTTAAACCTAGTGCAAATAGCCATAATAATACAAATAATAACTCGTGTGATACCTTGTCACCGCAATCGCCTTCGACGTCTTCTGTGACTGAGACGAATAACGTCGCGTTGTCGGCCAACGTCACATCTTCGCACAGTAGTGTGAGTCATGATGTGTTATTGTCAACCGCATTAATTAAATTACATGATTGTAATGGTCGAGAACATGTTGTTCGTGCAGTTCTCGACAGCGGTAGTACATCATGCTTTGTGACGGAAAGACTATGTCGACAGTTAAATTTAGAGACTAGGCAGATAGACAGGTCGATATTCGGCATTAATAACGTGACCTCTCACGTAGGTAAAACGTGTCGCATTAACATGACGTCATTACATAATAGTTTCAGTACTGAACTTTATTGTTTCGTTTTACCATCAATAACTAGTGATGTGCCATGTCGTGAAGTAAATCTATCTATTCTGAACATTCCGTCTCATATCTGTTTAGCAGACCCTACTTTTTACAAGCCCGCTCATGTGGATATTCTGATTGGTTCTGATGTCTTCTGGGACTTGCTAGGGTCACAAAGAATCAAGTTAGGTACTGGTAAGCCAATTTTATGTGAAACCAGGTTAGGCTGGATTGTCTCCGGTCCTGTCAGTCGTGATTACGTTGCATTGCTTTCTAGTAACATTAGGTGTAACTTTACTAAAATCAATTCTTCATCTGACGACGATTTTGATAAAATTCGAAGTGATTTAACTCGCTTCTGGCAGTTAGAAGAAATAAATAAAAAGTCTTCTCATTATTCGCCTGAAGAGAAGTTATGTGAAAGTCATTTTCTCGATAATACGAGCAGATTGTCTGATGGTCGTTTTTGTGTTCGTATTCCTCTCAAACAAGATCCTTCTATTTTGGGAGATTCAATTAATAAAGCTACTCATTGTTTACAGTCGTTAGAACGCAGGTTAAAAACGAAATCTGATTTTAGTAAAATGTATCACGAATTCATGTCTGAGTATGAGTTACTAGGTCATATGACTGAATGCAACCAATCCGATTTAAGCCATTCTGGCTATTTTATTCCGCATCACGGCGTATTACGTGAAAGTAGTACCACTACGAAACTTCGAGTGGTATTCAACGCAAGTTGTCCTTCTTCAACTGGCGTTTCATTTAACGATTTACAGATGGTTGGCCCTACCATTCAGGACGATCTGTTGTCGATTCTTCTCCGTTTCAGACAGCACAAGTATGTCTTGTCAGCAGACGTCGAGAAGATGTACAGACAAATAGTCGTCCATCCGTCTGACAGATATTTGCAGCAGGTATTGTGGCGAGGTAAGGCATCTGACCCCGTTAAATTTTATAAATTAAACACCGTCACCTACGGTACGGCTAGTGCGCCATTTTTAGCTTTTCGGTGCCTTCATCAATTAGGGCTCGATTGTAAGAATCAGAAGGTTGCTGAGGTCATAAAGCACGATTTTTATGCTGATGATCTACTATCTGGCGGTGATGATTTAGATGAGGTTAGATTTATTCGTCAGGAAGTCACAAATGTACTAGCATCGGCTGGCATGCCATTGCGTAAATGGAAATCAAACGAACCCCAATTATTGTCTGAAATTGCTCAATCTTCGCTTGACTTAAATATAGGTTCTAGTGAACCCGACAAGTTGCTCGGGCTAGGTTGGTATGCAAGTTCGGATGAATTAGTATTTTCTATAGGCTCAACTATATCCTGCAATAGTAATACTAAACGTGATTTACTTTCTGTGATTGCAAAGATCTTTGATCCTTTGGGGCTGTTGTCACCATTTGTAATCACTATGAAAATGTTACTACAGAGAATGTGGTTGGATAAATTATCATGGGATGATCCATTGACCCCTGAAATAAAATTACAATGGCAGACCATTATTAAATCTCTGCCTGTTTTAAATGAAGTTCATATTCCTCGAATTGTTGTGTGTCATTCATACAAGGAGTTGGAACTCCATATATTTACTGATGCATCTGAGCGCGCATATGGTGCGTGCGTTTATGTTCGCAGTATTAATGATGCAGGTGATTGCATCGTTCGGCTACTGATGGCTAAAAGTCGAGTGGCGCCAATTAAACCCACTACAATCCCAAGGTTGGAGTTGTGTGGCGCTGTAGTGGGAGCTCGTCTGTATGAGAAGGTGTTAAACTCACTTCGTTAACACGAAGTTTAAGTTCTCGCGCGTCTTTTGTTGGACTGACTCGACCATCGTGTTGGGATGGTTACAGATATTGCCTTCGAAACTTCAGCCATTTGTACGCAATCGCGTCGCTGAAATTTTAGACCAGGCGGGTCACTGCATCTGGCGGCACGTCCCAACCAATGAAAACCCAGCAGACCTACTATCTCGTGGTGTGGATAGTAGTCATCTGCAGGGTTTAGATATGTGGTGGTCTGGTCCTGACTTTCTCCAACAAGACTCAAGTAGTTGGCCTTCGCAATTTAAATGCTTAGAGTTAGGCTCACTCCCCGAAACTCGAATTGATGTCACTTTAAATGTTGTCCTTGACACTAACGATAAGTCATTTATTATGGATTTTAATCGTTTTTCTAATTATTTAAGACTTTTACGTTCCATGGCATACGTGTTGCGATTCATTAAGGTGTGTAGACACCAATCGCCACATAGTAATTTTTTATCTGATGCCGAATTAAAGAAAGCATTAAATATATTACTCTATCAGAGTCAACAAGAATCATTTCCCGAACATAAATTACTTTTAAATAAGCATAGTTTGCCAAAAAAGAGCGTCCTATTAAAATTTAATGTATATTTAGATGACAACAATCTAATGCGTGTCGGAGGACGTCTCTTTAATTCAGATTTTACATATAATAAACGGCACCCTATAATTTTACAGTCCACTCATACTTTTACTAAATTATTATTTGATTTTGAGCACAAAAGGTTAATGCACGCAGGCCCACAACTATTGTTAGCATCAATTAGAGAATCCTATTGGCCTATAGGAGGACGAAATTTAGCTAAAGCCTGTTACCATAGATGCGTTCTGTGCAAACGCATGCAGGGTAAGGTTGTTACTCCATTGATGGGTAACCTACCGCGGCAACGCCTTCTTCCAGGTGGGTACCCGTTTGAAAGTACCGGTGTTGATTATGCGGGCCCTATTATGAGCGCTAGTCGTCAAGGTCGTGGATGTAGACTCGTCAAGGTGTATATAGCAATTTTTATCTGTTTTACCACAAAGGCTGTGTATTTGGAGCTTGTGAGTGACTTGACGAGCCATAATTATTTATTAGCCTTGTATCGGTTCATCTCACGAAGGGGTAAGCCAGTTCACATATACTCCGATAACGGTACCTCATTTGTTGGTGCGTATAACGAGCTATCAAAATTTTTGAAAATGAATTCTGATGCTTTGAGTGAAAGCATAGCTAATGATGGAATCAAATTCCATTTCATTCCTGCGTATACTCCGCATTTTGGCGGTCTCTGGGAAGCGGGTGTCAAATCGGCAAAATATCACTTACAGCGAGTGTTGGGACAATGTAATTTAACTTTTGAGGAACTTAACACCACATTAGCCCAAATTGAGGCAATATTAAATTCACGCCCACTAACGCCGCTGTCGTCAGATCCTGCGGATTGCACTCCACTGACACCAGGTCATTTTCTCGTCGGCCGGCCGCTCACTTCATTGCCACAGAAGAATTGTGAGGACCAAACTGCAACCCATCTCAGTCGTTACCATCGTATTGAGCAACTCCGCCAACACTTTTGGACTAGATGGAGTAAAGAGTATGTTGCAGAATTGCAGCAACGGACAAAGTGGCGTTCTTGCAAGGATGGCTTGAAGTTGGATTCCTTGGTGGTCATCAAAGAGGAGAATCTTCCACCTCTGAAGTGGAGACTAGGAAGAGTCATCGCCGTACATCCAGGTACTGATGGAATTGTCCGGGTAGCGGATATCAAGACCTCTACTGGAGTGATCAGGAGGGCCTTCAACAGGTTATGCCCATTACCTGTATCTTCAGAATAGAAGTCTGGTTGAAAGCACGACTTTCAACGCCCGGGGGCATGTTGGAGCGCCTACGCAATTAGTCTTAGCTTTAAGTGTTCTGTCCTATGTAAAACTATTATACTTTTGTTATGTGCTTGTACGCACATTCATGTGTCATTATTCTCTTCAAAATTAAAACTCATACACGTTACATGTGCCTGCTGCCTTTTTTATTTAAATCACGCTAATTTCCGCACACTGAATAATTATAAAGTGTATGGATGGCCAGTTTCAAAATATTCTCTCCACACTAACAAAGAGTATTGGATTTTTTTACATTATAATTAACATAGAAATATGCGAATCAGTTTTTTTGTATAAGTTTTTTCTATTGTGGCCAAAAATGTCCCATTACTTTGGACATCTTTATTTTGAATGTAGAAATAATAATTAAATTATTATGATGAGTCGATTTTCCTTTGTCGACTAAAAACAAAACTCAGCGTCACATCTCTAGCAGTAATGATCACGACTGCAGACGTTCGCCGAGTAATTGATATATAACGAATTTTAAATTATAATGGCGTTCTGAGACCTCTCACGCCATTATATCTTATGGCATTATTACGTACCTACTTATCATAACGAAGGCCCTTTCGAAATGTTTCACCAATATAAGAAAATTGAAATGTGAATTATAAAAAGCAATCATTTTTGAGATGCGTTTAAAATGTGGAAAACTGGATCGCGTTTTATTATCTTTAAAAGATCACACAAATCAAGTTATTTACGTGATTGATAATGAGTGGATAGGTTAATTATTGGCAATATGGACGCTACTAGACAAAATTAAACTTGTTGCTAATTTCATTGTATAATTTATTATTTTTTATAACATTGATTTTATATTCTCTGATTACTTGATCTCACACACTGACTTATTAATATTACTTGTTCAAATTTTAGGAATATCGTTTAGTCAAAATGTTTGTAAATATGTGAGCACCATTTAACTATCACATAATTAATTTATCTGTCATTGCTTCATGTTTAATTCTTTTTACCTATTGTGGTATAGTAATCTTATTCCAGGTGCATCGTCTTCACATATAATTATATAAATAATGTATACAAAATATTGTGAAAACATTTTAAAAGAGTAACGGTAGAGTTTCTTGCCGATTCTTCTCCATACGAAAACTACCTTTTGGAATTTATTTTTTGTAAATTTTGACGTTCAAAAGTGCCTTTTATGTGCCTAATTAAAATAAATTATTTGACTTTGACTTTTATTTTATTTTGTAAGGGGCAACACACAGTAGTATATTAAAAATAAACAGAATTAACTTAACAAATATACTACCCACTACATTTTCCACAAATTCCAATTTAGATTTTTACAAACTGATGGCAAACGTAACTGTAGTCAGAGCAAAACTAATTAAATGAACAATAGAAACTAAAAATAACAAAACAAAACAACAAAACAAAACTCTTGTCTGATTCTTTACTACGGCTCATATAAAATAAAAATAAATTGCTTAAGGTTACGAAATCTACCGCTGATGCCTCAGAACTCAAACTCAACTCAAACTCAAAGCATTTATTTCAATTAAACCATTTGCAGGCACTTTTGAACTGTCAAAGAGTCGGTCAGTTAGTCAGAAAGTTGAAGCTAGTTGCCCATTCCAAAAAGTAGATCTCTATGGAGAAGAACGGGCAAGAAACTCCAAGGACACTCTTTTAAATATAGAAATTACAAAATCCTGGGTACATTACCTACTTTTGTTGCTTCTATATGTGAAAACAATTCAGAATTTTAGCTATATTAAACTTTGACTTTACTTACTTCCTGTCAACAAAGGTTAGTAAGATTAGTTAAATAAGGACTGAAATGGAGTCACCTGAATGGAGCAATTATTTGTGGTCCAACGATTCAGCTTTTACAGCTCAGATTTAAGTTTATCAATCGAACTCAAATATTGATCTTGCAGCTCAACACGCGAGTCTGTGAGTGAGATATCTTGCAGTAAGTGGTAGGTATTTAAAATTGTTTGTAATTTATCGGTATACCTTTCTTTTTTTCTGTGTTTCCAGACTTATGTAATATGTAGGCATGCAAAACAGATTTGCTTACACGCCCATTTTTATTTTGATCTGTTGTTACCGATAACCAGTGCCAATACTTTTTATCTATACATTTAATATTCATTCAGCATCCATCGAACTTTACGCAAGTGAACGGGCTTCCAAGTTTGTCAGTTCTGAACTGTTCCCTAAATGCCCACAGTCACATTTATCAAATAAAATGTATGTGTTCGTAGCACACATGACAGTAAAAGTTTCTGTGATGTTTCTACGGACCAAATTTGTGTACCAATGTGATGTTTTGTTTTTTTGTTTGTATATTGGCACCTTGTAGCTATTTCCTAATATTCATACCGAACTGGAAACACAAACAGATAAATGTTACAAACAGGAGGAATATTAACGAAATGGCCACACAATTCTACTAAAACCTATATTCAAATCAAAATAGTCACAATCCAACAAAGTCTGTAACCACTAGAACTCCTTCATCTAATCTAGAACCTGAAATATTGACAATCGAAGTAGAAAATGCAAAAGGCCCTGATAAAATCTCAAATGAGGTAATGAAAGAAACTTTGAAAAAAATTATCCCCATACTCACACAATGTTTTAACAGTTTTAATATCCGGATATATTCCAGAACATTGGGAAACATCTCACATAATACTTTTTCACAAGAATGCAGCTTTAATAGCTATATGTAAACGGACACGCCCTTTATGCCTGGAGGCTTTCATTCGGGTATTAAGTTCTTTTTATTTTTTTTGTTGGTTTATTGGCGTATGCTAGGTGACATATAGAAAATAATTTAATTTAATGTTTTTTTTGTGTTGCGTAAAGTAAATTATTTTGCATAAGTACTATTGTTTTGTATTGTATAGAATCATTTTTTTTCTAATTATTCAGACAGCTGTGCCGCTGGGCAGTTTGTTGCGCCACTTCTTCTTCCCAGCTAAAGCTCTTGGAAGTGTTGAAGGGCGTGCGTTTTTGAGGGACTGTCTTATGTAATTTTGACGTTCGAAAAGTGCTGATTCTCAGCCTAGTTTGAATAAATGACTTCTAAATTTTGAATTTTGAAAAGGCCCAAAAGACGATAAAGGTAATTACAGACCAATAAGCTTGCTGTCTAACATCTATAAAGTTTTCTCCAAAATTATCCTTAACCGAATAAGCACCTTACTGGATGAAAATCAACCTATGGAGCGGGCAGGGTTCAGAAAGAACTTCTCTGCTGTGGATCATATACACACAGTAAAACAGAATATGGAGAAGTACAATGAGTACAACAAGCATGTGTATGTAGCCTTCATAGATTACCCAAAAGCCTTTGACAGCATTAGCCATGACGCTCTATGGGAAAGTCTAGACAACCAGGGAACACCCACAATATTCATGTAATAAGTTATTATTTAATCGTGCTTTTGTATTTTGTGCTATGTCTTTTGAAACAATCTATCTATGTATCTAAATCTTTCCTTTCCTCTCGTTTCGCCGAACTTTTGTTATTTGTTATTTTTTTTATTTCAAGCCATATTAAAATCACATTTTAATTATGTAGGTAATCACAATAAAATCACATTTTAATCTGTAAAAATTTTCCTGATACATTTTTAATTTCGTTAATTTTTTATCAACCCGAGGGACTGAACTAGAACTAACTAAAATAAAATAGCCTTTAAAAACACGTTTAAATTTTATTTTAACTTTATTTCAGCATTGCTGATAAACTTTCACAGTATCGTCTGTGACGCTACTTTACACAACATTACAATTTTAAATCCTGAATCCTGAAGTAGTCGTAACTTTAATGAGATTAAAAGTTTATGATAGGTCCACTTTGCGGAAATAATCCTCAACATCAAAACACTATGATTTCTGATCATTATGGTCAGTATTCGCAACACAACCTCAGCAATGCTAACAACTAACACTGGGTGAAATGTCATGTCATGATGGCCCAGCGGTTCGACAAGACCTCACCTCTCATGCATGAGGTTGTGGGTTCAAATCCGAGCTAGTACCAATGTGACTTTTTCAATTCATATTTACTTTCATTATTATTTACTTTACTTTCATTATTTTTCATTATTTACTTTCTGAGTTTATCTTGGACATTATTGACATCGGTGAAGGAAAACATCGTGAGGAAACATGGACTTATAGTCAGTCAATATAAGTCTGAAATCATCAACCCGTCTTGAGCGAGCGTGGTGATCGGTGCTCGTGCCTTCTCTGTATGAGAAGAGGCCTTTGCCCTGCAGTGGGACAGTAATAGGCTGGTATTATTACTATTTTTAACACTGTGTGAAAAGTTGATGAACCACTTCCACAAATATCACAGAAAAAGAGCGTACTGAAACTTACATCAACAACGAACAAAAATTCGAAATGCAAATACCATTCACCTCATTCACCAATATAAAAATCCCTCACAAATAATTCAAAAGGAAAATGTTCATAATCGGATGTTGTCCATTATTTTGACCGACGCACACTGAATACGGTATTGGCATTCTTTTAATTTCAATATTCGTTGGACAATACCAGATATTTCGGTGAAAAAGGCACAAAGGTTAATTTTAAATTCCTTGAATTTTGGTTATTTTGGCCACCATGGCTGAGGATGAGCGTAAGCTACTAGTGATTGCTACAATAAATAAATGGTCGTGGTAGGAGCCCTTATAGTATATACTCTCAGGCTGCAGGTATGAGGAATCACGTACTACCACCACTTACGTGTTTCCTCATCATAGCTACAGCCTGAGATTACCTGGAACTCTTCAAGCCACAATATATATAGCCCTAGAGACAGTTATGTAGCCAAAATCACGTAAGATGGTGGTCAAACACGACCGCATCTAAATCAATCTGCCTAGCCTTTTACCAACTATGTTGGGGTCGGTTAACAGTACAGATGCAGCTGAATACCAGTATTTTACATGGAGCAACTGCCTATCTGACCTCCACAACCCAGTAACTGTGTAATACGATACCCCTTGGTAAGACTGGTTGTCCCACTTTCGGGCTTCTGACGACTCGTAACAACTATCAAAGATCCACGAATTACAGCCGGGACCAACGGCTTAACGTGCTTTCCGAGGCACGGAGGAGTCTCGGTATGTAAAGATGGTCGGGTGACCATCTTTACACCATCCACGAACCAACCCCAGCAAGCGTAGCTTAACCTGATTGATCGACCTATGCGGCTGTTATTACTTAGCTACGAGCCCATCTAAATCCAAATCTTTATCCTATTTATACAAAAAACAAATTGCAGTGCGTTACTCTCGCAAAAAACTCAGAAATCGCTCGACCGATTGTGATGAAACTTTGGTAAGTTGGTGTGAGCGTGCCAGAGACTGTAATTAACAAAAAAAAACCAAAGAAATTGGCTAGTAGTATACCAAAAGGACCTAGTTAGTAGTTTGGCAAATAGAATATCACTGCTGTTAATCTTCAGGACATAATTCCAGTTGCTTTTGCGATACTCTAAGGTAAAACAGGGTTGAAGTTAAGTAGTCATAATTTCAGCCGAAAGACGTCCACTGCTGGACATAGGCCTCCTCCAAGCACCGCCACTTCGAGCGATTCTGTGCCTCCCGCATCCAGCGGATTCCTGCGGCCTTTGCAAGGTCAACGGTCCATCTTGTGAGAGGCCTTCCAACGCTATGCAGTGACTATAATTAATTGAAACAAATTCATCCTGGTATATTTTTTGAAGGATATCTTAATCATTTTGGGGTCTGACTAGTCTAAAGTTTTTGGTCGGCTGGGCGTGTAATTCGAGACTTATTATTACTTATTGGCCAATCCTAAGTGATTGTCTTAAACTGACAATCACTTGACGCAAATGCGAGGTCAATTGTTTCTTTAGTTCAGTGTCAATTTTTGAAATAGGAATTGCATAATCCATTTAACTTTTCGCTTCACTAAGCCGGATTGGTTGGTTGAAATTCTGGTACTTTTTTGTGCCAAACTGCTAACTTTAACGCAAAAAGCAGTGTGCAGTTACTGCTAACACAATGGTTTGCCTTTTATTCAATTATTGGCAGTCAAGAGAACAGGCTACTGTTGTGGACAGCTTAAATTCGTTTAGCCTTTTTCTCACTGCAACGCGAAAAGGAAGGGTTGTGAATTTAGATATGTCAACTACACATAACATTACACCTGTATTCCCCGAAGGGTTGGGCAGAGGTGTACCTAAAGTACACCCACATTTCGCAAGTTGTTTAAGTCCCATGTAATAGGGAGCGAGTTGTGTATTGTCATCAACCGGGCACAAATACAGACTACTGAGAAATTCCAGATGAAAAACCTAATAACACTTTGCCTGACTTAGGAATCAGGAACCCAGGATCTTATGCTCAGCATTAGCACGTGCCTCAAAAGTCAAAGTCAAATCATTTATTTCAAATAGGCCCGTATAAGGCACTTTTGAATGTCAAAAATTTACAAAAAAAATTAATTGATTCTAGTCGCCCCTTCCAAAATGTAGTTTTCTCATGGAGAAGAATGGGCAAGAAACTCCACCGTTACTCTTTTAAAATGTTTTACAATATTTTGTATAAGTACATTAGTTATATAATTATATGTGAGGACGATGCACCTAGAATAAAATTATTATACCACAATAGGTAAAAAGAATTAAGAATTAAAAATGAAGGAACAACAGATAAACTAATTATGTGATAGATACATGGTGCTCACATATTTACAAACATTGTAAAAGTAGACGATTTTCCTAAAATTTTACAATGAATAAGTCAGTGTGCGAGGAATTGGTCACAGAATGTAAAATCAATGTCATATAAAAAATAAAAAAAATACAAAATACACTTAAATTTGCAACCAGTTTCATTTTGTCTTGATTCTAAATTATCCTATGGAGCAGGACCAGCATGTTTTCAAGCATCAGCCTCATTAGACCTAGACGTCATAGGTCTAGTGATACATCAATTTTAACAAATGGTTGATTACTAGACACTTGTCTAAAGTCTTTTATCGTTTTTGTAAAGTGAAAACTTCTTTATTCGCACTTTGCGCTCTTTCTGAACAGTGAACGAAATTCCGGTCTACTCTTTATAATCGAAATCAGTAGTTGCGGCCGAAGTTATTGGAATTTTCTGCCGTGTATCACTGAGAGACATTTGATTAGTTCGGGGCCCGAACTAAGAATAAATGACAACACGATTTGACAGCTGTCCATATAACTCCCGATATGTATTTGCCCGCCCGATAAATTGATTTTGACACTTGTTTTGACGGATTATTTACTTTCGGACGGATCCGTATCTTCATTGACGGACTAAGAGAGTAGACCCCTGAACTGTGAAGCTCGTGTCGATAGTGCTAAATTGGGTATACTCAGCTCTAGTCGGTCAGTCACGCTGAATCGCTTATACTTTTCACTGAATCGTGTACCTTCAGCTCCAGTCGTAAGTTTTTACTTATTTCATGTGGCACACCCTCTTTTTTTGCCTTCGTCTGTCCCACTCCTGGGCAAAGTTCTCCCCTAATTCCTTCCACTTCTCTCGATGATGTGCTTCTTCTCGCTAATTCATGAGGAAGCCAACTAAGGCGTTCCGCCATCTTCTCCTCGATCTGCCGCGTTCATCATTATGGTTTATTTTCTGGTTGTTATATTACCTTCATTACAAACAATAATCTTAATCTTTAAGTACCAAACTCGGCTCATTTATTTTTTATCTTATCCTATACCTACTTAATTTATCAAACTTTTTAACTTTTCAAGGTTGCTGGCGTCACAAATGATTTATTTCAGATTCTGAGATTATTTTTTCTGAGTCCTAATTCTTTCCGTTGTCTTATTTTTCCGCTCTTTCAAAGTTTTGCGAAGAAACTTTGTTTTTCTTCTTGTATGAAGAAATTGAATCTATTTTTAATATTGTGTTAGTTAGTAAATAATTCAGACACATTTTTTTTTATCTGATTATCTTGTCCTAGCCAGAAGCTGTTGCAGAAGCCAGAAGCAGTTGTTCCGGGTCTGGCTGTTTGTGTATGTGAGTTTAAATGTTTGTAAACGCACCCATGACACAGGAGAAATTCCTAGTGTGGGGCAACGTTTTTTTTTTAAAAAAAAAAAAAAAAAAAGCTCTCAGTTCTAACCAAAGAGATTTTGATTTGAACCAACGAAGCAGAGCGGCCTACACGTCATCATTTTAAAGTTGTTTCAATTTATTGAGGAAGGATCGGTCCATAATTAATGATTAATGTTGTATCAATTCCCTTTGTTTAATACTGTAAAATAACATTTACATTGAATAACGACGACCGCCAAGTATCGACTATCTGTGTCAAAAACATTGATACAATTTCAACATTCGATGAAAATTACGTAAGCTACTTCACGAGTATTTTCCAAAGCCATTAAAAGAGACATATTTCAACAATTTCATTCACTTCAGCAGCTCCGAAATTATCAATTATTCGCAGCCAATTTGAGCATCGAAACACAATACAACTAACATAAAATTAACACAATACCGAGCAACTTGCTCGGGGCAATAAAAAAATCATCGTGACACGAAATTGCTTCTAACAAGAGTGACCCGTCTGCGTGGCTGTCGGCTCCCTCATTTGTCAAGCGTGACATGACGAAATAAATATGTTGTATCGTGTGCTTGTGAAAGCGAGTTCTGTTGTAATGGTGTAAATGAATAGGATATTTTTTTATGTTATTGGGTGGTAAACAAGCGAAGGGGCTAAATAATAACACCCGCACGGGTCGATCGAAAGGCTAAGCTGCGTTTGCCGATGTTAGTTCGTGGATGGGTCATCTATTACATATCGAGAGCCCTCCATGCCTCGAAAAGCTCGCTAAGCCGTTGGTCCTGTCATTCGTAGATCTTTGACCGTCGTTACGGGTAGTTAGAAGCCCAAAAGTCTGACAACCAGTCTTCCATGGCAAGACTGGTTGTCTTGCCATGGAAGCCTGGTATAGTGTTACCCAGTGCCTAGCTGGGTTGTGGAGGTCAGTAAGGCGGCCGCTCTGTGTAAAATACTGGTATTCAATTGGTTCGTACATCCGGTTACAATGGAAGCCGACCCCAACATAGTTGGGAAAAGGCTAGGCAGATTGATTTTGATGGGCTCGTGTTCTACCACCATCTTACCTGATTTTGGCCACATAACTGTCTCTAGGGCATTGGAGGCCGTCACCTCCTTCTGCGAAGCAGTAATGCTCGCAAATTTCGCGCCCTCATGCCCCTAGCCACCGCAGGAGACGCCCTGGGCGTCGGGAATCGCAGGCCGATTCCCGGCCACCATAGGCGCGGGCTTGCGGACGGCGAGCAATGGATAGCTCGCCGTCCGATAAGGACCAGGCCCTGGTCGACGGCGCGTTGTGTGTAGGACCGATGCCTGCCGGGGTTGCGGGAAAGTCCGAAAGGGATACCGTGGCCCCTGGCAACGTACAGGCAACTGAAGGAACACGGGTGGGTTTTAGTCAGTAAGAGTCTGACACGCCCTCCCCAGAGCGGGAGAAATTATTAGATAATATACAAACAAAAAAAAAAGGCTAGGCAGATTGATTGAAACAAGCTGGCGGTTCACCTGGTGTTATTTGCGGAAACTAAGCGGGGCAACTTGGTAAATAATGGTCATCGTCACCTAAGGAAAAAAAAAATAACAATTTTAATGAGTCTTATCTTATCAGAAACCTTATACAGTAGAAAACTTACAATAGGTAGCTAACGTCATGGAAATTCATTGGTTACTACTACCAACTTAAATTGTCCGTTTATTCTTATCCCTACTTTTGCACAGCTCATCAAGATCAAAGTGTTACCTCCAACTTGCGGTCCTCGGCTGTATCTCTAGTCAAGCATAAACCTTCACCGCATCATCACCTAATATATGACGAAAATACGATAACAAACGAGAGCCTTTTCAATATAAATAGAATCACATTAACCCTTTATACGTTGAGGTTTACTTAGATAAAACAGGGGATAAATAAAAAACTTCTGTCTCTTCATATATTATTACAGAAACAGGTGCCACCCCTGTCTCATAAACAATACAAAATGTCATTAATTTGGTACCAGACCCAGAATGTAATCGCATGAATTATTAATAACGGCATATCGATATTCATAAAGATAATTCATTGATTAAATGACGTTGTAATTTATATTGGGCTGTAAATAATAATTATTATCAATTGATATTGGTTGCAGTATGTTGTTGACTAGCTGTGGAACGTGGCTTTTTTTGTTGCAAATAAACTCCAACCTCCTGTAAAACGACCACAAAAAAAATGCAGTCATGGGGACCGCCGACAAACTTTTGTTTTAACTTTTAAAATAGACTCTAAAAAAAAAAAAATTTGGAAATTTAAATTATTTATTAAAATATAGATGCTTTCACTGCTGGCCAAGCGCAACTTGTCATACTCGTAGCTACAGATTTATTGTTAACATTGGCATGTCGGTGACGCGAATCCATAATTAAGGTTTCCCCTACCAAAAATCGCACAAACGCCCCGACAGAAGTTTTCACCTCAAAAATAAATGTACAGTTTTTGTAGGTAATAAAATTAAATGCGGCAATTAATTACTATGATTGTTATGTTTTATGTTTTGTACTTACAATGTTTGTGTGTATTTTGTACATACCTGGTTTTAATTATTTTAAATATATTTTTATTTATTTTAATGTTTGTTAATTTTATTATTCGCATTCGTGTTGGTGTGTAACTGTAAGAGAGTAATTTGAAATGATTAATATATAAATAAGTATGGAGTTGAAAAGAAGAAATGTCTAATTTTCCCAATGTTCCTTATATGTATATCCCGCGCGTATATCCTACGCATGTAGTCCGTGTATGCATATAGCCCACTCATGTACTCTGCGTAAGTCGCCTTTACAATCATGTCCGATTTACCAGCATCAACTCCCAGCGCTTGATCTTTGGGTCATATTATGACAGCCGCAGGGCATGTGGTCATTGTAATGTGAAAGTTGATCTGCCTTGATTTATATTGATTGAGAATTAGGCGCTGCAACATCAAGTTTCCGTAGTGTAGCGGTTATCACGTGTGCTTCACACGCACAAGGCCCCCGGTTCGATCCCGGGCGGAAACAGTAGTTTTTGACACTTCAACAGTACTTTTTTTAATATGATTTCTAGAGATGCCGCGAATACTCGCTATTATTCAGTATTTGGCATTACTCGATATATTTTTGTTATTCTTCGAATATCAAATAAATCTATAATTCAACATTCGGCGAATAGTTGTCTAAATAAAAATAAACGTTTAATGAACAGAAAAACTCTAGCCTTAAGAATAATTAACCTTTTATTAATCTTTAAAAGCAAAACACACTTAGTATTATTATCATTAATATAAGAATTTAGCCAAAAATCAGTCATATTGAAGTTAATTACTTAGGCTTTTTCATTAATAATCTAATATTTAAAGTCCAAAAGGTTGTGGTGCAAGTCGGTTGCGCTTTTTTTCATAAGTCAAACCTACCTCAGAAAATAAATAAATTATATTATTATTTGAGAATAAATAAACATTTTTTACATTTCTTTTATGTCGAGTAATAATGGCGAGTATTCGACTATTCGATATAGGGAATGACGATTAATCCGTATTCGACTATTCACTATATCAAATATTCGCGGCATCTCTAATGATTTCTATTTGTGTCATATACATACATTGAAGTGCGTTTCCAGTTGTCACACAAAATGGCTTTTAGCAAAACAAACTAAAAAAAACAAAACTTCGCAAGTTGCTACTCAACTGTGTTTAGGTATTATTGTGTGATAAATTATAAAATTAAGGGTAAGATAATACTCCAGTTACTTCAAGTAGGTACCAGCTTAGCCATTACCGCTTTATAAGCCCTAAAAACTTTTGCGTACCAGTCATAACTTTTTCAGAAGCCTAAACTGGTAAGTCGGGACCCACTTGAAAGAAAAGTTTTGAGGACATTTTCTACCTGTAAGCACTTCTTAGGAGTTGAAGATTACTTTAAGCTAGGAAAACTACGATTTAAAACAAGTGAAGATCGGATACAGGATTAGGCAACTGGCTGAACTGGCTTGAAGGTGTGTACACGCCGTTAGCAACACTACGAAATGAACACTCGAATGAAAATATTAGTGTTTTTGATTTGAGCAATGGATGTTGAACATAAAAAGGTCGCGTTACATTATTCATGTATTAAATTAATAATAATGCGTCATATTTTGTGTAGGTAGGCATATTAAACATATGGAAATGGAAATCGTCTACCTGCGACTGTTAATATATCAACAAAATAATAATTTGTCTGCTTTAAATATATGTACCTATTTTTAGGGTTCCGTACCTTAATAGGAAAAAACGGAACCCTTTAAGAATCACTTGTGTGTCTGTCTGTCCGTCTGTTACAGCCAATTTGCTCCGAATCTAATAGACCGATTAAGTTGAAATTTTGTACACATACCCACGTATTTCTGTGACCCAAACACGGACGTGTAACGTAAATAAATGAATTTTGAATATGGGGGTCACTTTTACGGACAAACAAGTTTTTTTTAAATATTTTGCGAACTGTACCGTGTGACATATCAAATGAAAGGGCTTATTGCGAGGATTTCAAAAACATATTTTTATATTTTTAACATAAATACTTCTAAAGATATTTAAGAAAATTGATGAAAATTGACCATTTACCCCATATCTTCGAAATAACTGAGTCTAAAATTTCAAAAAAAATACAGATAATAGTTCTATACTTATAAATTACAGGGAAATCTATAAAAAGTCTATGGGCTTAAAATAACATGAAATCACTCAATATTGTGCGTATAAACTTACATTTGCAGTGCGAATGTATGGGGAATATGTTTTTCAACTACAATGTTTTATATTTAATATTTGGATTGCACAGAACTGACAGTTGTATTCGATATTTAAAAAAATTCAATATTTTAACCTTTCCTTGTTTATACATTCTGGAAACCTCCTCGTTTGTGAAAAATAATCCCCACCTATTTAAAAAACTTGCCGCTGTCAAGAAATTACCCATACGTTCTCAATATACGCACACATTATGCCATGTCAAATGTAAAACTGCACTGATGAAGAAAAGTTTCTTTGGTTTTGCTCCCCAAGTTTTTAATAAAATACCTGACAAAATCAAATGTATGCCATTACAAAAATTCAGAAAAACTTTAAAGAACTTACCTACTACTTAATAAATGCTATTACACATTGGACCAGTTTCTGAATGACAATTTTAATTAATTTGTATAATGATATTGACATCTGTATAATGACATTCTAATGACAATTTTAATTAATCTGTATAATAATTTAATTTGATTGAATTTGTTTGTATGTCATTGTTGACAAAACATAGCGCACTATGTATTATAGCTTAAGACCGTTTTATGTTACCTATGTTTAACAAACGATTAAATGATTTATGATTTATGAATGTTAAGTTTGTTCTTGGGATAAATTCATCTCAACTACGGAACCCTTCATTGTGTGTGGTCCGACACGCAGTTGGCCAGTTTTTTATTTTTATTTGTACGTTGTTAATTAAGACTGCCGAATATTATATTCCGATTCCAACAGACGTAAGAAATAAAGTGCGAAATAGTGTGCGAGCAACACTGTTAACAAAACTCGCAGATTTGACAGAATGAAACTACCTATAGATACAAGTCACTCGAGCCGCCATGACAGAATGCCCTGTTTGGACAATCAAAATTAAATTACGAAAATGAAAAATGAGTTCTGTTAATGTTATTAATTTGCTGATATTATAATCATATTTTAGGTTTCTCAAAAAAAAAAACCAAGTAGCCCATTACGAAGTCTACTATATTTACGAAATGGACACGCCTCAAGAGATTTCGTGGATTGCAAAATGAGATGTCGTGAAAGTTGCTCTAGTTGATTTTATAACACAAGTTAATTAGAAATACTAGAACTAAGTTTCCGTAGTGTAGCGGTTATCACGTGTGCTTCACGCGCACAAGGTCCCCGGTTCGATCCCGGGCGGAAACAGAGTCTTTTTGTGCAAGATTTTTGCATCCAAATAAAGCAATCTTGTTAACAACCCTGTGAACATAAGGCGCTATAGCAATGCTTTTTAATACTTTTTAACCAATAATGAGGGCCTGGTTTATTTTGCACTAGTACAGATAGTACTATCCAAGAATACGTGCCCCACTCTTCTTCCTAAACGCTTACAGTACAAGACTGCAACATTCCGCTAGTGTTTTAGTATTGTTGATACACATTTATTACCTATGAGTGGGTAATTAGTTTTTTTATTTTTATTTTTTTATATAGGGCATCTCGTAGCTGACTTCTGAGGTCATGACTACTTAACCGGGCTTTCCTGTGGCTGCTTTAAGCTACTACACTCAAAGCCTCCAGCCAGGGGCAAAAACTATTCTAATTAAAACTAGGCGAGCGCTCGCTAAGGGCACCCCTTGTGGGGTACGAACCTCGGCACAGGGCGTCGCTGGGGGGAGGACAGCAAGATGGGACAGGCTGGATCAAAGATATACCTATTATTATTATTAGTCGGGTAGTTTAAAGCTACAGGCTCAGCATCTACGCGGGCTGGCGCTTCGTCGAGCAAGGGTCGGGGGGGGAGTATTCTTTACTCGGGAGGGTCGCGATCGCGGAGGACCTCGGCGGTGAGGTCGGAATGCGGGTCGGTGTGGGTAATTAGTAAACACGACAAAACGAATACACTAGCGATATTATATGTTGCACACTTGTACTTTAAGCGATTAGGAAGAAGAGTGGGGTACGTCTTCGTGTAAGGCACTATCTGTAACAACTGCGCCACTGAGGCCAGTAACACAAAAAAGAAAAAAAAAAGTAGTCCACCTACAAAACAACTATTTCCGCCCGGGATCGAACTGGGGACCTTGTGCGTGTGAAGCACACGTGATAACCGCTACACTACGGAAACCTAGTTTTACTTGGTATAATTAACTACTATATAAACGAAACTAGAGCACCTTTCACTTAATATTATCTTTGACATTGGTCAATCATTGAGGGATTTCAATAAACTTATCATTTGTTGAATCAATTCGACATAGTAAATAATATGTGTGTATCAGAAATGAAGAAGGTAAACGATATAGCCCAAAGAACTGCCAAACTTAAGTGGCAGTGGGAAGACGTTGCTCGCAGAACAGATGGTCGATGGGGTCGAAAGGTTCTGGAGTGGCGACCGCGTACCGAAAACGTAGCGTCCGGAGGCCTCCCACAAGGTGGACCGATGACCTGGTGAAGGCAGCAGAAATCCGCTGAATGCGAGAACCGGTCGAAGTGGTGGTGCTTGGGGGAGGCCTACGTCCAGCAGTGGACGTCTTTCAGCTGAAATGGTAATGATGATGACAGTAAATCACAAAGTCATCAACGTCATAACATCACGCCATTCCCCGAAAGGTTCGGCAGAGGTGAACCTAGTACACCCCTGCCAGTCTTCATACTTTATGCCAATGATTGATTTACCCTTTTTTGTTTTTGTCTATTTAGTGGAGACACGAAATTCGTCAAAATCAGTTACAAGTTGAATTTACAACATAATGTTACATCACGCCTGTATCCCCCGGAAGGTTAGGCAGAAGTGTACTTACCTATAGTATCCCCACATTTCGCCAGTTGTGTTTAAGGGAGCGAGCCTATTGCCATCAACCGGGCACGAATCATCTTTTATTTTATTTTATTAATTACTGTATTAATTTGAAATGTTCTATTAATTTAATGTAACTGCATGATTTCATTGTTTCAAGCTATTATTATTGTATTTGTACGTCTTTCCGGGCAAAACATGTTGAAACTTTATTTTTTTGAACATACCAACTGTAAACCTACACATGTTTTTGACAAATAAAAATTATCTTATCTTATCTTATCTTAAAGAATCCAGACTCCAGGTTGCCGCTGAGAAATTCTAGATGGAAAACCCCGATAACACTTTGCTCGACCCGAGAATGGAACCTCATACTCAGCAGTTGCGCTTGCGACTACAAGACCAACGAGGCAGTCCCGAAGTAAAATTGACTTCTGTATTTTGGCAGCCAAATACCTACTACTAATTTTAACTAATATTATAAATGCGAAAGTGAGTTTGTTTATTTGTTACGATTTCAGGCTAAAACGGCTGAACGGATTTGGGTGTTTGGCACATGGATAGACCATGACCTGGAGAAGGACATAGGATACCTTTTACCCCGATATTCTCACGGGATCTAGATTTCTGCGATTGAAACCGCGAGGCACAGCTTTTTTTATTTTTTTTGGGTGGTAAATTATCAATTAACTTCTCCCGCTCTGGGTGGAGCGGGAGGGCGTGTCAGACTCGTACTGACTAAAACCCACCCGTGTTCCTTTCGTTGCCTGTACGTTGCCAGGGGCCACGGTATCCCTTTCGGACTTTCCCGCAAGGCACAGCTAATAATAAAACCATCCATTCTTGTAGACTCAAGTTGCAGCTGTCAGTTACGGCATTTGCATCGTACGACCAACAACATAGCATGTGACATGTTAATTAATTAAGTCACTCATAATCACGGTCATTATATTTTGTAAGGTCCTTATCACCTGAAAAAAATCCTTATTACCAATTGATGTTATTTCCACTTAAAAAAACATCAACTTTATGCAAATGTAAATAAAGTTCGTTTTAGACTGACTAGTTGAAAAAGTCATAAAATATGTGAAGTTGTAGCACAAACTGAACCTTATGTGTAGGCTTTACAGTTGTTTTTCCTAATGCTCGTGTTTGTTTAAATGTTTGGCAAAAAAATTGCGAACGCAGATTACTTGAGCATACCAACATCGATTGACAGTCTATAATCTAATAAAAGTGGGTCTGTATTCTTTAGAGGCTAATGTTAATTCCTTTCATCTTTAACCGGTTAAACTTAAGTGTAGCGGTAACCCCTTGGCTAAAAATGAAGTAGCAAATGAAAATGGCTGAAAGGTAGGTTAGGTTAGGTTAGAACTTTGACTTCACAACGTCAAAGCCACAAAACCCCTAAGTGCCCAAAACTGACAGTCACAGTCACAGTGTCTGTTAAGGCACAAGATAATGTAAAACACCACATTCCCTTGTGCCTAAACGGACCCGGTGTTTGTTCGCTCGCTTCGCTCGCTCACTAGACTCCACCATCCAAGGGGATGGTTATTTTTTTTAACCATTCAGAAATAAGCCGTTGACTATTGCTTGCAAACAAAATTAGACCCGTTAAATGATCTTCCCCAACCTTAATACTCCCACTATCCCACAAATCGCGAAAGAAACTATGGCGATTTTTTTTTCGTTTTGCGCCCTTAGGGTTTTTCAAATATACAACAAAAAGGGTCTACTCTATCAACAAAAAAAAACTACTATAAAAAAGCGACGGGTTATAAATTGTAATGGTTCCGGAGAATGCGGCTTGCGGTACTTAATCCTATAGCGACAGAATGCCGCTAGCTCTTCAACAGCTTGTGCAGCGTTTTACGCAGCTGCTCAGCGAACATGTTCGCGGATGACCTGTGCGTGCTGCCCGCCGGCACCGACCTCGCCGAAACCTGTCGACTCATGCCATGCAGCACGACGTAGACTGAATTGTTGAATGGTCACACGATAAAGGGATAATCCTAAACACGGGTAAAACTAAGCTAGTTGTGATACGCTCGCCATATTTATTACTCCCTAGCGAAGCACCTCCGATGTACACACATGAGTTTACGTGCATTCATAAAAACTATTTTAACTGTAATTGCAAACCAATTGTACGCGATAAATGTGTAACATATCTCGGAGTAAAAGTTGACGAGAATTTTTCGTGGTCAAACCACATTGAGTACTTGTGTAATATATCGCTTGCCCGCAATAATACTGTATTAACTCTAAAAACGTACTTTTTCAGGAGAAGCGATCAAAGCTTTTATGTAAGGTAGAACGTACTTTTTTTAGTCGAACTGCATCATTAAGTCAGTTAGTGCCTAATTTTTACATAATACTGTATTCTTCCGGACAAGCGATATATAAAACTTAGAATGTTACTTCGTAAATTCTACCATCTAAGCTTTAAAATACCAAGTAATACCCTTAAGTGCCTTTAGTTGACCCAATATTAAGTTACGCCCTCGACTGATCTGGTCTCACATTCAAAAGTACCTTAGAAAAATTAGAAGCACAAAACATTTGATTTTTTAAACTAATAGTAGTAATAAAACTAAAAATAAATGTAAAAATGATTATAATAAGTTATTTAAAATTTGTTTTGATTTATTTTTGTAGATTATTCTGTCTAATTTGGTAAATGTAAGTTGATAAATAAATTAAATAAATCTTTTATCAAAAGCTCTGCACCACCCAAACAAAAGCAGGCGGCAATTAAGTTGCTTTGAAGTCCTAAACAAGGACTTATCTGTGAACCCCACTGTCCAATAATTACAGGATGGAGTTTCTGTAGAAAGTTCTAGCTACAATTGCCTTCCCTTCACTACTGACTACTGTACTTGTTGCGACTGAAAGCTTACTCTGGGGTTAACCGTTCTCGTCTGCACAGACTTTTCCGAACTTGGTTAGTGTTGGCTTTCACTATAGCCTTTTGTCAGACCTGTGACTTTACGTACCTACAGACTTTCACATCAAAAATGACAATTAAAACTGGAGGTGTTTTGATTTAACTCAGGCTTAATTTTAGCCCCTCGTAGGAACTTAGAACATTGTGAATTTACTTTTAAACAATAATTATTTAATAATAATTATCCTAGTTTTTGAATCCATAAACTGGAGTAGACTAACGCCTGGTTTCTGGAACGAAAATTATCGATGAGTCAAAATTAAACGAAAATCAAGTGATGCGATTAGCTATTTTTAATTCATTCAATCAGTCACAGCAGGTTAAGCAGTATCTTTTCGGACTTAACACATATATTACAGAATTATGTTCTTGAATGGTTCATTCAAATACTCTCGTGGGTTCATATTTTCACTGCGTAAGGTTACTCAGTATTTAAATGGTTGATTTTTATTTCCTTCATGATTGCATTTTAAACAGAATTTATACAAAATAAACAGTTTATACTTGGTAAGATAATGAATATTAAAACATAAGTGTGGTTTGCACAATAGTTCTGTGTAAAACGTACAGATATTTTTTTAGGTTAAATGGCTATATTTTTTTAGGTTAAGTGGCTTTTACATGGGACTTAAAAACATAATTGGCGGGGAGTACCTACAGACCCAGAGTCCAAGTTTATCATTTGTGACTTCGAGTTACAGCTATATGAACGTCATCTAGCATGTAAGCGGGCAGGCCCTTTATCCCTGGTGGCTTTTATTTATGTATTAAGTTCTGCTTGAGTACCTAAATGTCAATGTTTTTGTTGGTATATTGGTGTACTAGCTGACGTTAGCCAAATAATTAAAAAAAAATGTGTTTCGTAATGTTCATTACTTTGCATACTACTGTATTAAGTTTTTTCAACCTGTGCTGCTAGGGATATTTTTTATGTGCCACTTCTTCTTCCCAGCTGAAGCATTAAGAAGTGGTGAACTGCGTCCGTTTTAGTGGACTGTCTTATGTAATTTATAAGTTCAAAAAGTGCCGATTCTCAGCCTAGTTTGAATAAATGAGTTTTAATTTTGATTTAAGACCTACTATTTAGTTACACTTCTGCCTACCTGGGGGGAGACTATTTATTTTTCCAACTAAACGAAAATCAAGTCCTCCTGTTAATCAGAGCTTAGTGCTATCTATTTAAATTCAATGGCCTTCACCTGGATGCCATTACCCCAGTTTTATTTTTGTAGTGGTCCTGCCCCATTCACGATTCATTCGATCTTGGCTTTACTTACTTTCGCCAAAGATAAAATGTTTTTTGTTTTACAAAGTTTTCTCTATTCTCTCATTTTCTTTTTATGTAATGTTGTTGAAGGTACTTTTGGGTGTATTTGGGGGTACCCATAATTTATGTGTTTTTGTGGTTTAAGTATTAAAAAATCACTTTTAATATAATGTGTTTGGTAGTAGGCGTGTTTTTAATCAGCGACGCGCAGATATCTTGTTTTTCTTTTCCCAGGCAAATTCAATGTTATTGCTTTTGGTCCGTGGCCACACCTCGGGTTTAGTTTGTTGTGCAAACATAAACTACGTAATGTTTCTACGAATACATTGTGTGGTTCAGAATATAATTAGGTACAGACGCCAGCACATCAACCTAATACAATCTGTCAATTTATCACTGAAGCATAAGGTTCAAAGTTGATAGGGAAAATTTGACAGTTTCGGGTAGGTTGGCCTGCTGGCGTCTGTATATAATCAAAAAGTAAATTATGGAAGGACTTTTTGATTGAAGGTATCATGGGTAAAGCCTGAAAACTGTACAGAATTACCAGTTATTGATGATGTCCATTTTAGGCCGAATATGCTTGATCATTGGTCACAAAACATTAAATTAAAATTAACGTGTAAGGTGATACGAATAAGTAGATAGGTAGATATACAATGACACAGCAAGGTGAAGGACAAAGATAAAGTGTACTGACCTACCTGCCAAGTCCCATACGGAGATATGGGACTTACATCCAGGAACTAGAGATAATGTAGGTAGATATAGAAACATCTTTATGTTCAAGAAACAAATACCTATAATTTAGTTTTTTTTTATATGTTCGTGTTGGGGTCAGTTCAGGTTAAGTGCCGCGATCTATGCTCACTGACAGTTATATTTTAATTTGTGATTATTATTTTTTTACCGCCTGGTCGTACCTCTTGTTCGTTTTTCTCTTGTTATTTTTGCGCTATGTAAAAGAAGTTTAATAAAACATTTACTGACACTTTTCATTTGTTAACGAGTACGAACCGTATACGCATGAGTGCACAAACATCCATATAATTACGAGGATGGCCGAACCGGATCTGAAACGAACACGAATCGAATACGAACCGGATATGGATAAAAAGGCAAACGCACTTACATGAAATATAAAAAAAATAAAACAAAGTATGAATAAAAAGACTATTTTTGTATAGCCTAAAGGTGTATCTAAACATAAAGCGGCAATCGATGGTGGGTTCGATTCCCGCACGGAACGAATATTTGTATGACCTACAAGTGGTTCCGGGTCTGGCAGTTTGTGTATGTGAGTTTGAATGTTTGTAAACGCACCCACAGAACAGGAGAAATTCCTAGAGTGGGGCAACGTTTTTTTTTAAAAAAGAAAAGAAAGAAAAAGGAATCGTGTGCCGCTGCCGCGCTTTGATTGGATGACTGCCGCGAAAACATTCATTGGTTTAGCCCTAACTGGAATGCGGCAGACATGTGTCCTGCAACAAACGCCGCGTGTTGCTGCCGCGCTCTTGCCGCTTTGTGTTTACAAACACCTTTACAGTTATGGGACATCAAAAGGAACACATTAATAATATCCGGGCCCTACATGGACCCGATGTAGATTCACTAGCGTCCGTAGCCTGGCTGCGTTTTGGTGACCTCTTTGGGGAAACCGAAGGTTTTGTCTGTGCAATTATGGACGAAGTTATGATGACGAACAATTACCGGAGATTCATTGTGAAGGACGGCACGGTTGACATCTGTCGGGCATGCCACCGTCCGGGAGAATCAATCCGACACATTATCTCCGGGTGTTCTCGTCTAGCTAACGAAGAGTACTTGCATAGACACAACCTTGTAGCCAGGATTATCCATCAGCAACTTGCTCTGAAATACAGCCTTGTGGAATCGGAAGTACCGTACTACAGGTATGTGCCCGACCCAGTTCTCGAAAATGGAAATATCACATTGTACTGGGATCGATCCATCATCACTGACAGGACTATTGTTGCCAATAAGCCTGATATAGTGGTGGTGGATCGAGAAGAGCGGCGCGCAATGATTATTGACATAACGGTCCCGCATGACGGGAACCTCGTGAAAGCCGAGAAAGATAAACAGATTAAGTATCTTGACTTGGCTCGCGAGGTTGTCGACATGTGGGATGTGGACTCAGCGATCATTGTGCCGATAGTCGTATCAGCCAATGGCTTAATTGCCAAGAGCCTCGACCAACACCTTAGGAGGCTCTCGTTGGGCAGCTGGATTAAGGGCTTGATTCAGAAAGCGGTACTCTTGGACACGGCTCGTATTGTTAGGAGGTTCCTCTCTTTGGAGCCCTGACCGCCGGTAGCTTGGACCCTGTTCCCGATACCGGTGGGCTACTATTTTTTATATTTTTAAATGTTTTTATATGTTTTTATTCTAATATTTAAAAATATAATTTATATGTAAATATTTAAATAAAGGAAATAATAATAATAACCCCACCGCCGTATCTCTACGTTGACGTCGTGGTGGGGCTTGCGCGCTCTGAACTCTAGGTCTGTGCCGGCAGAGTTTGCTTTACCGAGACAGATCTAGAGTGAGGAGCCAGACCAAGAGAGATACAATCCAAGCCAAGGTCGCACATGCCGAGGGCTTCATGGCTAGGGGAAAGCACTAGTCGTTAGTGTGCCAACTCTGGATAATAGGGGACCTCCAGTTTTATTCACCCTTACTACAGTGAACGGGCTCTGCTGTGGTCGACTCTTTAAGTCCCTAGCTACTCGTGGGAACAACATGAATACTCGATCTAAAACAAAAAAACTACTTCAGGCGAATCTGCCTCAGATAAATGACGAAACTTCACAACTCCCTTCGTCATCTCCCTCATCTCTTTTTCAATCAATTCCATCATCATCACAATCTTTCCACGTCACTCCGACGCCATCATCATCATCAATAAGTATACAGTCAGAGGATGTTGTACAGGAGACTAATTTTGTCGACGATACTATACCCACCGCTAGAACTGCAACAACTCGTAGGAAATGGAGCATTGAAATGAATAAATTCATCCTACGCACTTATCTTCATCTTACTCATATGGAAACCGACAAAAATTCATATCTTCCATCGCTTCACACTAAGTTCTTAGAAAAATACCCAACTATGCAAGTAGGCCGACAAAGGATAGGTGACCAACGAAGAGCCATAGTTCAAAAGAAACTATTACCTCAGGTCACAATAGATCAGATTTATGAGGAAGTCAGAGCTGAGCTGCAATTAGTTCATACACAAATACAGCAACACACGATACAGTCTAAAACACAAATTAACACACAATCCAGCCAGCGAATGAAATGGACGAACGAATATAATGAAACAATAATTAGAATATAAAGGGTGTCTCAGAATGTTTTTCGTTTTTGAATTGACCAATTCGCGCCAACCGCAGGTAGCAGGGGGAGGGGAGTGGACTCAAATGTTTGGCCGGCTTGTTAAGTTTAGTAGCCCTATATAAAATGTACTCTGTGTTAGTAGCCATGAATCGTTTCACGGGACCACAGCGCGCGTTTTGCGTGCGAGCGTTTTATAAAAACAACGATTCTTACACTGTTGTTCGTCGTCTCTACAGGACACATTTTAATTTAACAAGCTTAAGACATGTGCCAAGTGCCAATTTAATTAAGCATTGGGTGTGCAAGTTTGAAGAGACTGGGAATACAATGCCGGACAAATCGACTGGGCGCAAAAGGACATCAAGAACGAGCTTGAACGTCGACCGCGTTCGCCAGTCTGTTATGGACGACCCACGACAGTCGTTGAGATTGCGCGCAGCTTCTCTTAATCTGAACAAATCTACGGTTCATCGCATTATTTCGAAAGATTTACATTTTCACCCCTATAAAATTGTAATTGTTCAAGAAATGAAGCCTGATGATCCTGTTAAACGAGTCGAATTCTGCAGGACAATGAAAAACCGTTTTAGGAGTTTCAATAACATCTGGTTCTCCGACGAATCGAATTTTCACATCAACGGTCACGTGAATAAACAAAACTGCAGATACTGGGCTCCCGAGCAGCCGTTAGAACTGCATCAGAAGCCCTTGCACTCGCCAAAAGTTGTTGTTTGGGCTGCCATATCAAGTCAAGGAATAATCGGTCCTTATTTTTTTGAGGATGGCCGAGGTCAAACTCAGACCGTTAATTCTGATCGATATTGCCAGAAGATCCGGACTTTTTTGGCTACAGAAATGCAAAACCAGAACGGCTACAACCGTAACACCTTTTTCCAGCAAGATGGAGCCACTTCTCATGTTACAAATGACTCATTAGCTGCTCTTCACGATTTATTCCCTGGAAGAGTGATAAGTCGCCGAGGAGACATCAACTGGCCACCGAGGAGCCCTGATTTAACGTCTGCTGATTTCTTCCTATGGGGCTACCTAAAAAGTAAAGTTTACAATCCATTGCCATCCAACCTGAATGTTTTGAAGCAAAGAATCACTGAAGAAATCAACTCTATTCCAAGAGCGATGCTCCAGCGAGTGATTGAAAATTTTAGCTCCAGGTTAAATGAGTGTGAACAAGGGAATGGTGCGCATTTGAAAGCGGTGGTTTTTCATAAATAAACTTCAAGAATTGCTCTTTAATAAACCATAAATAAAACAAGTTATAATTGATATTGTTGTTTTTTATTTAACATCTAAAAACGAAAAACTTTCTGAGACATATTATCACACAACTAGAAACAAATAAAACAGCCTATAGAAAACAGTTACAAGAGAGATTTATAAATATATTTCCAGAATTATCACATATATCAGAGCAAAGACTATCTGATCAATTAAGAGCTATTATAAATAACCAATATATAAACCCCTTCAGATTAGAAGAAATAAAAAATCAGGTAGCTATAGAATTAAGAAATAACAACACAAACACACAAACTAGAGAACACTTAAGTAATGAATATTTAAATACAGAAACGCAGAATGACTCACTAAGTACTCAACATACAAATTCTCACATCTCTGACACAACTACAAACACCCCCACAACAAATAATATTATAGTCCTAAATAATATCTCAGATACCGACGTAGTTTCTCAAACTCTTATAAATACAGACGAAGAAATTTTCTTGAACCATGTAGATATTGGGCAAGTTGAACCTACGCAAACTAACCTTGATGTTGCCCCAGAAACGAACCCGGAAATAGAAGCCACGTTTCAGCAAGCTCAACAATTTTTCTCTAATACACACCCCACTAATAGACCATATATTCCCAAGCAGAAAACTTCTAAAAAGTTCTCTGTTCCATAGTTAGTTATATAAATACCGTTATTCTCCGTAATTATGCAAATATTGACACCGACTTCATGACACTGCAGACCTTAATTTATTGTGCAGCATGGACGGCAGCTACATGCAACGGAGCTAAAATATCACACTCTACACAAAATGAGCGTCGCACATTCATAAATAGAAAACCAAAATGGCAAATCAGGTTAGAAATGAAAATCAAAAATCTAAGAGCAAACATAGGTAGGCTGACACATTTTATTAATGGTTGTAGAAGCCAAAAACTAATAGCAGCAATAGAAGAAATAAAGAAAAAATACCAAATACACGCACAACATGAAGACTCAAACACACAAATAGAACACTTTTTGGACACTTTAAAACAAAAATTAAACGCAGCATCCAGTAGACTTAAAAGGTATGTAACATGCACGAACCGTAAAGTACAAAACACAAAATTTATCAACAATGAAAAAATATTTTATAGGAACCTTGCATCTAATAACAGAGACACCACTAACCAAACTCTAGAGACACCTACATCCGAAACACTTAGAAAATTCTGGGCTAACATTTGGGAAAATCCAGTTTATCATAATCATGAAGCAGACTAGGTTACCGAAGCCACAACAGCAATTCCAGAAATGGAATTTGAATGTATACCAATAGGAACATTTATAGACGTCATTAAACGCACACACAACTGGAAATCGCCAGGCACTGACAACATCCAAAACTATTGGTATAAAAAATTCTCCAGCGTACATCCTTACTTACATAATCATTTAAACACATTCATACAATCACCCCATTTACTTCCACCATACTTAACACACGGAGTAAGTTATATGATACCTAAAGACATGAATGACACTATAAACCCAGCAAAATACCGACCAATTACTTGTTTACAAACTTTGTACAAAATCTTAACAGCCTGTGTAAGCGAGGTAGTATATGAACATTTAACCAAAAATAACATTCTAGCAGAACAACAAAAGGGATGTCGTAGGAATAGCCAAGGGTGTAAAGAGCAACTTACTATAGACGCAATTATTATGAACACCGCTGTTAAAAGCAAGACAGATATTCACACAATGTTTATTGATTATCAAAAGGCTTTCGACTCAGTCCCGCACAGCTGGTTACTGCAGGTTTTAAATATGTACAAAATTCACCCAACACTGACTCAATTCTTAAAAACTTCCATGCAGAATTGGCAAACAATTCTTAAAATTAATGCCTACTCCTCGACTGTAGCTACCGAACCAATCCGTATAAAACGAGGAATTTTTCAAGGAGATGCTCTAAGTCCGCTGTGGTTTTGCATGGCACTTAACCCACTCTCATACTTATTAGATAAAACAGACACGGGATTCATACTGGCAAACAATACCACACAATATACGCTAACACACCTCATGTACATGGATGACATAAAGTTATATGCAGGTGACAAAAACGCACTTTTCCAACTAGCGGACAAGACTCAACAATTTTCTGAAGATATTTGTATGTCATTCGGAGTAGATAAGTGCAAAATTTTAGCTGTTGTAAAAGGAAAAGTTCAAAATAATAGTTACATACTCGAAACAGGTGAATCCATAGAGCCGATGGATGAACGGAGTACATATAAATACCTAGGTTTTAAACAGTCCAGACAGATACAACAAAAGATGATAAAACAAGAACTGCTCAAAAAGTTTTCACACCGCCTCAACCTCATCTTGAAAACCCACCTTAACTCCAAAAACACAATTAAAGCCATCAACACATTCGCAATACCCATTCTCACATATTCTTTTGGAATTATATGCTGGTCAAAAACAGATATAAAAAAGTTGCAACGCACTATTAATACATCTCTTACCAAACACAGAAAACACCATCCAAAATCAAGCATTCAGCGACTAAGCCTACCTCGCCAAGATGGAGGAAGAGGATTAATTGACATACACAATTTGCACAACAAACAAATACTTTCACTCAGATCTTATTTCCGTAACAAATCAGAACATTCATCACTACACAAACATGTAACAGACGCAGATAAAAAACTTACACCACTCAACTTACAAAATAGAAATACTCAAATTAATGAAAATCTCATAAGCACACAACAAAAAATTGCCGCATGGTCTGCCAAAGCCCTTCATGGAAGACACCGAGCCTACATGAGTCAGCCACACGTCGACAAAGATAAATCGAACGAATGGCTCAAACGAGGCGAACTGTTTCCCGAGACCGAAGGGTTCATGCTGGCGATACAGGACCAAGTAATAGCGACTCGCAACTATAGAAAATACATTATAAAAGACCCTCGTCAGCCGACAGACTTATGCAGACATTGCAACAATGCCTCTGAGACCATACAACATATTACAGGAGCCTGCAAATCACTTGCACAGACTGACTATAAGCACCGACATGACCAAGTTGCCGCAATTATACACCAGCATTTAGCATACAAATATAAATTCATAAGTGAGATGATACCGTACTATAAATATAAACCCGAAATCATACTAGAAAATAGGAATCAGAAAATCTATTGGGATCGGACGATAATAACAGATAAATCTATACATTTCAATAGACCAGATATAACCGTTCATGATAAAACTAATAAAATAGTTTACCTTATAGATATAGCTATCCCTAACTCACACAACATTCAAACCACAATATCTGAAAAGCTAAGTAAATATCAAGACCTCGCCATAGAAATAAAAACCCAGTGGAAAGCACAAACCGTTCACATCGTCCCTATAGTACTCTCATCCACTGGTATAGTACCAAAATCTCTTACACAAAGCATTAACACTCTACACATGCCCCCCCATACCCTGCACCTTATACAAAAAGCCACAATTCTCAACACCTGTCGCATCACCCGGAAGTTCCTTACTTCTTCCACAATATCATCAACGTTCTCTATTTAAATTCCTCCTTACACACTTGGTTCCGGCCCGTGAGCAAGGTTTTTGTACTCTCTTATAAGAGAAGAAAATTAAAGAACTCGAAATAATAATAATAATAAGCACCTCAGGGCACATGTTGCCTCCTTGTCGCTACGACACTTTGTGCTAGCGGCCGTTTTCGGGGGCCCATTATTGAGTGTGCAAGTCACCCCCTGCCATTTTACCTGTGTATTTTATATAAAATATTGGTCAGGCAGGGGCCATAGTATTTCCATAGTTCTAGATAACCGGTTCACTTAGCCACCCAAACCCATAATCCAATATCTTTGTTTGCACCAACCGGGGGTTGTCCTTGGGTGCACTAGCATAGTGCGTACAGGGATAATCGTCGGTTGGTGCCTGGTGCCTGGTTTCATTAAACACGTCTAACGGGCCTCTGCGAGTTGGCTTCGGCCCCTCGTACGCCTTTCAAAGGTCCGGGACCCTAGGGTCCCGAGAAATGTCAAAGACATAAAAAATCATAATAATAAAGAATTTATTGCATAAACAAAAACACATTGCACTGCATACATTAATAGTTCACATAATTCTATATAACATAGGAGTACAATAATTTTAAACTCTATCCCTTAAACTAGGTCTAGCCTGTATCTTAAGAGATAGGGTATACATTGTATAATGACCTCTTGCTATAATCTTTGAAGAAGAAAATTTAAAAACAAGAATAATGCATTAGTATGTTGATTTAAACTACAAGTAAGTTTTCAGATTTTTAACTTCATGCTTTAGCTTTACAACTAAAATATTTTCGATATTTTCAAGTCAAGTAATTTATTCCAATAACGCAACTTCAGTCAGAGAAGAATAAATTGACAAAATTAGGTTTGGTTGTGTGAAAGAAGATACAATGCCTACGGCTCGTTCTTTTTTTTGTAGTCCGGTATTATAAATTCTGCACCTCTTTCTGCAATCATCCCCGTTGGTGCGTTGGTGTTACCACTAGTAAGTGTGGGCATTACACTAGCATCTATTACACGGAGCTTGTTAACTCCATGGACTTTCAACCGAGAACTCACGACTGAGGTCTTTGGGTCTGGTCCCATCTGACATGTTCCTACAGGGTGGTATACTGTTAGTGTCATCTCTATACAAACACATTTCCAGTAATCTCTGCTATCTAATGCATAACGATCACATGGTGGCCACTCCATTCTTCCTAAAAATCCCTTGATTTCTCTGAAGGCTGTAGTGTTTACTACTTTGGTAAGCATTTTAAGACCTGTAGCTGCTAACTCTAAATCTCTTCGATCTTTGAAATAGTTTATATTGATGATTGGGTGATCTTTTGGATTATTCGATTTCAAGGAAATATTTCCTCTAGAATATGGATGTAGAAGATTGAATAGTAGCATATAAACTGCGTGCTTTTTATTCAGTTCAATTATTGGATTAGCTACTGTGTCTTTGTACCTGAATCGTGTTGTCAGGGCTTGTTTTATATTGGAACTGTTTCTATATAACAGTGAAAAATGCGTTTGAAACTCGGGGTAAGTAGCATTTAGGTTATCAGAAAAAAATGCAACTACGTCTGCAAAACTATTTTGTGCCAAAATACCAGTACGTTTGTAAAGATACTGTAAGATACTAAATTGTTGATCAGCTTGGTTCTGCTCGCCAGGATCATCGCCATAAATTATTACGGGAATAGTACAATGATCTTGTAGATTTTGTCCCACCATAGGCGAATCAACTATTACTGGGATTTTCATTGAACTAAGATGTTTTTTGGGGCCGACTCCAGAAAGCATTAAAAGCTGTGGAGAGTTTACAGTACCAGCGCTTAGAATAACCTCGTTTGTTGCCAAAAACGTGAATTTCTTTGAGTCACGTTCTACTTCTACCCCATAAGCTGTTTTAGAGCAAGGATCAATTAAAATTTTCGTCACTAAACTATTCTTAATAATTTTCAAATTTCTTCTGTGCAGTACTGGGTTTAAATACGCTTTGTTATGACTTTGTCTTTCTCCGTTAGCAGCTGTGGCTGTCACAACGCCAGAACCTAACATGTTTGCGACATTCAGATCTGGAACATTCTTGATACCGATCTCACGCCAAGCAGATAGAAGCCTGTCGGTAAAAGGTCTAAGAGTACTGTTGAACGTATTTATAACTAATGGTCCATCATGTCCATAATGATTTCTGATTTCCGGATTTTTCAATGAATCCATATTTTGATAACTTTCTGCCTTCTTATAGCATCGACGTACTTCTTTCACACTCCATTCTGTGTTACCAGCGTTAAACCAATTTTTATAATCTTGATCATTTCCTTGTGCGTAAATCATAGCATTCAGATTACTACTACCGCCCATCATTTTGCCTCGAGGCCAATTTATAGATCCATTTATATTTGCTCCGTTACTTATTCCATTATTATGTGTCATGTAGCTCCAATCATATCTGGTTTTAAACATGCCTTTGTCCAGACCTGGAACCTAAAATGTTTTACTTTAGCCCTACAAAGTTCAAAATCTTCATTCGTTTTAACATGTTAAAATTTATGTGTACTTACATCAGCTTCTATTGGTGCATCGTCACCAGCTTCAATGAGTAATATTGTCCATTTTGATACTGCACTCAGTCTGTTTGCCATGACGCATCCTGCTGTTCCTGCTCCGACTATTATGAAGTCAAACGTTTGAAAGTCTGCAATAAACGAAACACTTTAAACATATTTGAAATATAGAAATTACAACGTGGATATAAGAAACACTGAAGAAAAAGATCAGAAGAATTGAACTAGTGTCACTGTATCTTAAAGTATCTACTAAAGATTGAGGCTGGGGAGAATGGAAGAAGAAAACGTATTGCGCTGACCTACACACATTATTATCTACTAAAGATTATATCTACATCAGAAATGTAAAATATAAAGCAGAGGTATAAAATATAAAGGATGTTAAGTATTGAAAGAAATATTTACTTGTAACTTTGGTATCTGGTATCAATCCTTCTGATATCGCACATTGAGCTGCTGCAAAGAACTGTAAAGCTGCACCGAAGGTTTGCGGAGCTGTTCCCGTCGTTGGAGTCAGACATGATGCGTTGTAACTTGTAACAGTAAACATTTTAAATATTATAATAGAACTTTTATGACACTTTTATTACACAAAAAGACACTGCAATATGAAATTTGATAAAGGGAACATTATGATATAATTTATTTTCAGTTCTGTAGACAAAAATGTATAATCTTGTTAATTACGTTTGTTTTATTCTATTTTTAAAGTTCACGGTAAATCGCATTAATTATTTAGTTTATAGACACTAACCACTCCATTCCTTTGTCGTAATTGGTGAAGAGTGTTAGGATAACGTTAATCAGCAATAGGTTTTATAGCAATGAATGTTTACACAGACAATAAACCCTGCTATAATGAGTGTGTCATATACGTCTCAGAGACGTATGGTACAATTTAAAATAATTATATTTTTATTTTTCTTGCATAGCGTTATTTATTCCGTATTTTTTACGGACGAAATAACTTAACTTTATCATCAACCTATAGTATGGATCTACTTCTTCTTATTTTTTTATAAATGTTCTTCTTTACTCTGTTTTCTGATAAAAATTCACGCCCCACATTATGTGCTATTTTTGTGCACTCTTTAACTGCAACAAATTGTAGCACTTGCATTTTGTTTTATTTTTTATATGTAAGTACTGATTGTGGTAGTCCCTGTGGCCTTCAATCTCACCTAATGCAAAGTTTAAAATAGAACAAGTGTTTCCACAAATAATAGGTGAGTTTGATCGAGCAAGCAGTAGAAAAAGTCACATGATACTGAATCATTGCATAAGTATTCTAAAATTATTACACAAAAAAGATTGTTATTATCATAAGTCTGTTTTATCCCACTGCAGCGCAGAGGCCTGTTCCGTCTTTCTATTTTTTTCGCTCTTTTGCAATAAGAGCCCAATACTTTAGATCATAATATAACATTCTCTTAAGTTTATAAAACACGTCTCGTAGACGTAAGGAAATTGAAACCTATCTCTGTGTATTTTAATTTTACCGTTTCAAGAAAATAATATATATATTTTTTTTGTTTGTACAGTTGTTTGTCACGGCCATGGGCGTCACTTGCAAATTAATAATATAATTAATTATTGCGAGTTTGTCTTTTACCGTGAATATTACACTAGTTATAGCTAGTGTCAGTATCAATGTAATATTTTACTGAACACAACCACTAGATACCTACATTTTTTCGAAATATTATTTTAAAATACTTTTTTTATTTTTATTTCGCGGAACCCTAGGTTTGGGGATATGATCGAACCATGGCAAGGTTTTAATTTACAACATTAGATAAGTAAAAAAATTATTACTCGTCAGTAACGAGTCTATTATTGTAAGTATCAAAGTAATGTTTCTTGAAGGTAAGTAATTAAAGTTTTATTCAGTAGTTAAGTATGCCGCTGAGGTATCAGGCACTTCGATGATATTCTGTATTTTATTGTAAAAAAAGAGATTACGATAGAAACAATTAAGTAGGTGGGTGAGTTTCAACAACTATGATTTACTACCTAATTTTGGTGGAAATTTTTGTTTCTATTTTTTTTTATAAAATACGTTGTTGATATGCGAGATATACTCAGTTACATAAAATGTAAGAGAAATTTATTTAATTCTGAAAGCTTCTAATATATTGTTGACACCAGAATTAGTAAGACACCAAAATTAATTTACTACACCAAATTATAAATAAAATAACAATAAAAACCTTTTTATTGTGAATACATATTATTAATATGATAAAAAAAACATAAGGAGATCAATTTAAAAAAATACAACGATTTTCCTTTCAGCTTTTTTTAAAAGATATCTTTATCTTTCTTTTCTTCGCAATTCCTCTAGTTTGACGGGATAGTTCCATTTTTTTTCTTTTCTCTTCATTTTTGCCATCCTTTTTCTCTCCAAGAACTGTGCGTGAATCAACTTTGAATTTATCTTTGTCATGCTGGAATAAAAATAATACCTAACAAATTTTGTTTTTTTATCGGATCCACAACCTAAATAAATAGGTTCCAAGGATTAAATTTTTGCTCACTCTTTAATCTAATATATCGGTTCTTTTTTTCCTTTTTCTTTGAGGTCCGTGCCTCTAAAAACGAATTTTGGTATGTTGTGATTGATAAAATACCACCAAAACCACCAAAATAAGAACCTTGCTTTAAAAGGTTTAATTAAAAAAAAATAATAGTAAGAATCATCATCAAAGACGTCCACTGCTGGACATAGGCCTCCCCAAGCACTTCGACCGATTCTGTGCCTCCCGCATCCAGCGGATTCCTGCGGCCTTTACAAGGTCATCGATCCAACTTGTGGTAGGTAACAATATAATAATTATATTTGTATCATTTTGAAAGCATACCAAACATTTTTATCATAAATATATATTATTACCAACAACACCGATTTTTTTTTGTCCGGTCGCTACGAAAATACTTATTTACGGTTTTAGCGGGAAATCACAACAGGATGGCACAAGTCTATCACAGCTGCGTGAGAGCTCTTGGCTAAACGAAGTGAACTAGTGTCGTCCTTCTGGGTTTATTATCGAGCCACTTAATGATTTCATTACTCCCACCAAAATTTAAAATTTCGCGCGGACAGTCCTTTTCCATTTTCTCTAGGAAAAAGTATTGCACTAAATATAAGAATAAACCTGTCATCAGATGGAAAAACTAATACTGAATTCAAATAAAATTAATAATTTCTAGTAAACTGTAGTTAGTTTTAATGTAGTTTCGTTTAAACGGTGCTAATTCCCAGAAAAACAGATCGTGGACGCGCCACCAAACTTAGAATATTGCTAAATAACATTATTTTTTTCTAACTACTAATATGTTTTCTACTAAAATATTTACGGCCTGATCAAGATATATGTACGTCGACTTTCTTTAAAAACATAAACTTTATTGTACGTTTTATATGATTTTCAGTCGCGCCGCCAAAAAATGAACGCTTGAGAAAATCACCTAGGTACGTGTTAACAAAAATTACCTACCTTTCAAATATTGAATTAATGCTAACGTATATCTATCTACAAAAATAATATTGTGTTACCTCAAACACAGTATAAATTTTAATAGTAGTCAGTCTTCATAGAGAACGGCCAAAACAACGCGCTTCGAAATCTCAGTGTATACCACTACGCAAGGGGTCTACTCCGAAGCGATAAATCCGAACTAGCGGGCCGAATGTTCGGACGCTTCCTACTACGAACTTCATTTTTTTTTTTGTCTCGAGCGCGCGGCAGTTACACACGAACGCGGAAGGTTTATCTACCGAGCGGTCGTAGTTAATTATTTCAAGGTCACTGCCGAGACATCATACTGTTCTTTTTATTGTACTGTGCCTGATAATACCGTAATCTAAGAACATTAACGATAGGATTATGCAAACAAAGATAATAGAAAATGGCCGACAACGTTGTGTCGCCCATTTTACAATGTGTACTGAACCTTTTTTAGTAGCTTTGTCAACACTTTTAAGTATATGAAGAGGGATTTTGTTTAAAATACTTTTTTGTCTGCTGTACTGATGGCTCTTTTTCCTTCCATTGTATACTTTGTTTTCATTTTATTTATTGGGTTCATGACCGCTCGTTGCGAGGTACCCCACGGTACACACTTTTAGCTGACTTAATGTTAATTTTCAAGTTTAATTTGATTTTTTACTGCCGAAGTCGTTTTCAAATAGGCACATAAAAGGCACTTGTAAACGTCAAAAATTAACAAGAAAATTAAGTGAATGAATCTAAAAATGAAAACAGAATGATTCTAGTCGCCCCTTCCAAAAGGGAGTTCGTATCGAGAAGAATGAGAAAGAAACTCCTCTTTTACCTACTCTTTTAAAGCTGTTCTATAATGTTTTGTATACATTAATTATATATGAAATGAGTTTAAATTAGACTATAGGTTTTGCAAAAAGTATTTTGTAAACAGTTGGATTAAAAGTATCGTATTTTATTAAACTAAATATGATTTAAAACGCGGTAAATTTGTAAAAAAAATTTACAATTCTAATAAATCCGATAAGTCCGAGCCTCAAATAATTACAGAGAAGTTCGTCAAGAACAGACAAACCAGACAGACATTAATTAGTATGATCCCATAAAGGCTTTCGCATCGCGTCTGTCTGCGGGACCCTTACAAGAGTTAAATAGCCAATTTTTTCGTGACATCATCAACCGAAATACATAAATAACTGATTACTGCAACAGCCTCCATAGTTACAATTTATTCAAACCAGAACAATAAAATGTGCTTTGAATAAATTGTTGAATAACAAATAGGATCTACAGTAAGCAGGCAGTCGGATACAAATAACGAATGCATCTCAAACGTACTGAAATAATGGGATTTTCAGATTTTTCCGCGAAGTCATAGTTGTGACACGAATTACCATAATGGCGGAACTGTGCGGATACATAGTAATAGTACAAAGGTCGACTCCATAGCTCCATACAACGAGCGCAAACAGGCGCATGTACACATAAACGCGTACATACGGAGATCTCGGTAGAATCCAGTCGCGAGTGTGCTTGCTCTCTCTGTACGTGAAGCGTGCGTGTCTATGTGTCCATCCAGCCGATCTATTCTGTAAAAATCTCACGGTGAAAACTTGGGTGAAGTGAGCGTGAAGTGAGCTGTCATTGCACCTGCTGCTAGGGACTGACAGCTCACTTCACCTAAGTTTTCACGGTGAGATGGTTTCAGAATAGCACTATTGTTTCGCTCACTGTATGAAGCCGATCTTCTGAACCTATCTAGGTACTACCTAAGAACTTCATATCTAAGCAGTTTGAAAACAAAATCCCGTGAACACGATGACCACATCTGTTACCGACCCGGTCCTATAGCGGCCGAGCGCTGCAAGTAGAAATAGTCCTTACGGTTTATAGATATGAACTTCTTCGATGGTACATATTTTGTGGCGCGAATGTGACGAGGGACGGGCTGAGAATCCTTTTGTCATGTAAGTGTAAACTCCGCAATTATGAGGTAAATATAATAATTTGTTTGTTGCCGAATATAATCACGTATCCAAAATATAAATTATTGAACGACTTTTTGATGGTAGCTATTATGGGCTGAGATAAAGTCCGAAAACTGTACAGATTTACTACTTTTGGATGATGTCCATTTCAGGCAAAATGTGCTTGAACCATTGGTCACACAATTAAAGTAATAATGATGTTATTAGCAAAATAAAAAGTGCAAAGTGCTCTGAATAATGTTAATATGATCAATGCTATATTCGCAAACCTTAATTTTCCGCAAATATCCATTCATATCAGATAATAATTTTGACGACACGGTTGGCGCAGTGATTAAGCGATTGACTGCTGCGCTGCGTGTCGCGGGTTCGATTCCCGCACGGAACAAATATTTGTATGACCTACAATTAGTTGTTCCGGGTCTGGCTGTTTGTGTATGTGAGTTTAAATGTTTGTAAACGCACCCACGACACAGGAGAAATTCCTAGTGTGGGGCAACGTTTTTTTAAAAAAAAAAAAAAAAAAAAAAACGGGTACTGCCTGAACGTGGTACTTTGAATGGAGGTTTTGATGATTATTGTATACATATGGGGATGATATAGTAACTCTATCTGTGTGTCAGTCTATCTGTTTGTCTGTCTGTTACCTTTTCACATCTTAATGGTTACGAAGCCCAAGATAAAAGTTATCCTAAATCTGACGACCTATTGCAGTCTAAAAATCGTAACATTCGAATATCTTCTAAAAATATCTTAGTACAAAACCCGAGTTAAACTTTTCCCGGCCTTCACAACCACTAAACTCGCGGTAACGTCACATCGCTATACTTACCTCTACACTAATGAGCTGCTACGTCTTTAGAACTCACCTTATACTGTAAACGATCACATTTGACTCCCACAAATGGCTATAAGAAGCCATTTTGTTGATAAGTTGAAATCGAAAAGGAATACAGTGTATCTGCCCATTAGGTTTAGACAAAATAGCGAGGCTATTAGCTTATATAAACTCAGACATAAGTAGTATGTCGAAGTATAGTTCTATAATTAACACCGCAATTATTAGTAATAATAATGTACAGGTGGCCACCAGTAACTGTAGCACTAATGCTATAAACCTTTACAACAATTGTACGAAGGAGGATCCATGTGTCACTATGGCAAATTCTTGTCGTAATGTGGGGTCCACAAGTAGTAGGATCTCATTGCCTGGTGATGGCATGGGAGTCTTGGGGCTCACTCTGGATGTTAATTTAAACTAGATAGTAAGACAACAGAAGATACCAGTAACACTATAGTTATACCTACCAATAACAAGGTGTCTTCTTGCTCTCAAATAGTTAATTGTAAAAAAGAATCTAAGCAGAACACCTTGAAATTATTTCATCAAAATATTCAAGGTTTTTCTTCCAAACAATTAGAAATTGAATTATTTTTAGAAAAAACTATGTACGAAATTATTTGTTTAACTGAACATTGGTTGAAAGATTATGAGATGCTAATTAATTATAAAAATTATAGTGTGGGCAGTTGTTTTAACCGAAAATCTATGCTGCGAGGGGGTTCACTAATCTTAGTTAAAAATTCTATTAAATCTAAGCCTCGTAAAGATGTACTTGATCTGTCGGTTGAACATAACATTGAATTGTCTTGTGTTGAGCTAGATAAGCATGTTATAGTGTGCGTTTACAGACCCCCAAATTATCAAAACTACTCCATATTTGAGTCAGTAATGGAAGATGTTCTAGCAAAACTTGCAACGGGTAAAAAATCGCTAATTATCTGTGGTGACTTTAATATTAATATCTTAGAAAATTGTTCAAATAGCAGTCGATTATTAAGTCTCTTTAAATCATTCAATTTGTCAAATGTGTTTTCAGAACCAACCCGCATAACCACAAATACTGCTACATGTATTGATAACGTGTTTTGTTGCTGCAACTACTTAGATAAAGCCATTGTAAACTATCTCCCTTCTGATCACAGTGGTCAAACCGTTGCTTTCAAGTCCAACACACCATTACAAAGAATTCAGATACAATCTAGACCAATAACAACCAGCAATTTAAGCAGATTTAATAATAACTTAATTAGTAAGTTAAGTATACCGGGTCATATTATAAACAATGTAAATGAATTATATGAGGAATTCTTTTCGGTAGTGCGCACCGAGTTCAATAATACTTTAAAAAAGAAAACTAAAACCATTTGCCCAATTTTTTTGTTCAGTGACTGGGCAACTAAGGGTATTAGGAAAAGCAGGGAAAAATTGTTTGAGCTGTATGGCCTTAAGCCTTATATTAACTCTGAATCTTTTAATAAATACGTTGCTACTTACTCTAAAACTTTCAAAAATACTTGCAAGGTAGCTAAAGCCTTGTACATTAGCAACAAGATCAAATCAGCCGATAATAAAATAAAGACGGTTTGGAAAATTATCAATGACGAAACAAACAGGAATAAAAGACATAATAATGATTTCACACTAGAAACTTCACGTGGTCTCATAAGCACTAACAAAGAAGTTGCTCAAGAATTTGTAAATTTCTTTACCAGTATCCCAGTTAAAACTACTGAATCCTTAAATTCCTCGCCCTCGCGTTCTATTGATTTATTAAGAGCAAATGTTTCATCCTGCCCGATTGAATTTAAATTCAAGCATATAAACCCCTTAATAGTACTAAAAGCTTTCAAACAAATCAAGATAAAATTAACCGAAGATCTATGGGGAATGTCAATTAAAGTTTGTACCTCCATTATTGAGACTATAGCGCCGTACTTAGCCTTAATATTTAATTTGTGTGTGGATCAAGGAATCTTCCCTGATCTAATGAAATATAGTAAGGTAATACCACTTTTCAAATCCGGGGACAGTAAAGACACCAATAATTATAGACCTGTATCCGTGTTGCCAGTTTTAAGCAAGGTGTTTGAAAAGGTAATGCTTAACCAACTGCTCAATCATTTTAACACCAATAAAATCTTACATGATCAACAGTATGGTTTCACCAAGGGACGTTGTACGACTGACGCCGGTGTCACGTTATTAAAACACATATTTACGGCGTGGGAAGAGGCCCAAGACGCCATAGGATTTTTTTGTGACCTCTCCAAGGCATTTGACTGCGTCGACCACGAAACCTTAATCTTGAAACTTGAGCATTACGGACTTGGGAAACTTGCGCTCAGTTTAGTAAAATCGTATTTAAATGATAGACAACAGCAAGTTCAAATAAATGGTGTCAATTCACTCGGTTTAAAAGTAGAAATGGGTGTACCACAAGGATCAATATTGGGTCCTTTCCTCTTTTTAGTATATATTAATGATCTCCCCCATTTGTTAAAAACTCAACCACAAATGGTGTTATTTGCTGATGATACTTCCTTAATTTTTAAAATTAATAGACGTGCATCAAATCTTGACGACGTAAATAACGCCCTACAGCAGGTCCACAATTGGTTCACTGCTAATAATTTAGTATTAAATGGGAAAAAAACTAAGTGCATAAGATTTTCTTTACCAAATGTCAAAAGTAGTAATTGTGAGATAGTATTGAATCAAGAGAAACTAGAATTCGTCGATAAAACTGTTTTCCTGGGGATCACGCTCGACTCAAGGCTTCAATGGGGTCCTCATTTAACATCCCTTTCAGGACGGCTAAGTTCAGCAGCATTTGCTGTGAGAAAAATCCGTCAATTTACTGATGTAGATACCGCGAGACTAGTCTATTTTAGTTACTTTCATAGTATTATGTCGTACGGTATTCTACTATGGGGACGGGCTGCAGACATCGAGTCTATTTTTATTCTGCAGAAAAGAGCCATTAGAGCCATCTATGGCCTCCGCAGGCGCGACTCTCTAAGGGAACAGTTTAAATATATTAACATCATGACGGTACCTTGTCAATATATTTATGAAAACATCATGTACGTAAGGAAAAATCTACATCTTTTTAGTAAAAGAGGTGCGAAACACAATTATAACACTAGGAATAGGGACCAATTAGTTCAACCGGGTTTCAGGTTAGCTAAAGTGGACTCATCTTTCATGGGGTACTGTTTAAAATGTTACAATAAAATACCTCCCCACATACTTCAACTGAATGAAACGAAATTTAAATCTTATATTAAACGCACACTATGCAGCCAAGCATATTATAAGTTGGGGGATTACATCACTGATAAAAATGCTTGGCTCAACGCTGGTCCTGCTCCACAAGCATAAACTAATTGATTAGCATTTGAAAATACCGTTGGAGCTGCTGAAGATTTTAAAAACTATTTTTGCATTGTATAAATTCAATGTCTTAGCATTGTATAATTGCATGGCACACGTGTGGGCACCATGTACCGACTATAAAGCTACCATTTAGGTACTGAGTATGTCTTTCATTGACTTGAATGTGCCCTGGCGGCTGAGAGTATGCCATGCTCACTCTAATGTCTCGCTGGCGGTGGCGTGTGTGTTGGATCATTTAGCTCCCTTCAAAATGGTTGAGCTGAATGGTGCTAATCCATGCGTCATGTTCGTGAACGGGCGCCGTCAGTAGGGACTGGTCATCTCTTAGCTGCCACGGCGATTTTAATTTAATTTATATTTTTATTTCTAACGGACGCTTTTAATGTTTTGCATCGTTCTCACATGTATAACTTCAACTTGAATGATGTAACCAATATTATGTAACCATCTTATTTTATTTAAAAGAGTGTCCGTGGAGTTTCTTGCCCGTTCTTCTCCATAGGTACCTACTACGCTTTGGAATGGGCGACTAGCTTCATATTTCTGACTGACCGACCCCTTGACTATTCAAAAGTGCCTGTAATTGGTTTATTTGAAATAAATGCTTTGAGTTTGAGTTTGAGTTTGAGTTCATGCTCCACCGCTTTTCTTATTAAGCTGCGGGACCTTTGGAGAGGAGCGGAGCTATGCGGAAATTTTAGTTTCCACTCGCCTCCGCTTCTGTACACGTACAGTACAGTGGAGTGGAGATAAGTTTAATGCATTGCAATCGCGGAATTTATGCAGAGGAACGAGGAATGAAAAGAAAGAGTAAAAAAATTGTCATAGAAACACTTGCATACTAAAAGATAATGAGGCAGATGAGTGAGGATGTGCAGTGACGATACAAGAGAAATTAGATGATTTCGACGAATCTAGAACTATTATATTTACTGTCTACCACCACGTCGCGCGTCGCGTCGATCACTTTCTTTGCGTCGAACTCCTTGTCAATGGACAGGGTTAAGGGACACACCGCTAAACTTTTCCACACTAATCTGTTGTCTCGCTCCACTCCGCTCACTCGCCCCACTCTGCTCCGCTCACTCGTCCCGCTCCAACGGGAAGGCAGCCTAAGGGAAAGGCACACTAATTTGTAACAAGTTGGCATTTTAAAAATGGCGCCGACAGCTGGGTAGCGGTACTGAATACTGAAGTGAACTGTGACATTAATATGGTGTGCGTTTTTATTTCGTTTGTCTCTCCCAGTTTATTAAGTGACTAGTTTTTGTTGTTGTATTTGTGTCTGTTTGCAACACTTTTTGTGGGGATATTTTATTACCTTGGGTCTACCAGCAGAATTGATTTGATAAAATCCTAAATATTCATTTACGGATTGAGCCTCTTGATAATTTGGTCTGAGCGAAATCCTATTTATAGTACGGTAAGCATGGTTTATTGTTCATCATCACCATAGTAATGTTCGTAGCACCCTTCATATCGATTATGTATAACGCCAAAAAACCAAAGTTCACTCAAATTTATCTTTATATTATAAGCCTAACCCAAGCCAGTACCTACCCAGCGATTGCGACCACTACTCTCTATAAGGCTGTCAAACTACAAAATGTTATTACAGCAGTCTAAAGTTTTGTCAGTCATACCTTTGATCAAATATGTACCAACCGAATGTTTTAAAACGGATCAGTGCTACCCACACACAAGCGAGAGTAATTTTAAATTAGTTTGAATATTAATTTTCATGTTTGCATACCAGAATGTGTTAAGTGTTAGAGTTCTGTACCTAAATTGGTTTTGGTTATAAATTATTTTATATTCGAGGTTTCCTTTACCCCAGGTACGCACGGGCGACTTTTTCCGCGCACTCGATTTTTAACGCTCTGCTTAGCGCCGAGTGTTTTCTTGATGCAAGGGGATGCGATCTGTTGGATTCGCAATGCTCGGCTCAATACCGAGAGTTGAATATGCAGTGCGTGAAAAAAGTTATAAAAATTTGCTCATGCGTACCCGGCCTTAAACTTTTTGATTAAATTATAGAACAATGTTTCTAGTGTACAACGCATAGAAGCATTAGCCTTGTGTGAGTTCATTGCCTCCTGATTCATGTAAATTAGGAGTATACGTTCAAGAGCTTAGCGTGGATAATATTTCGAATAACATCTAAATAACAGCTAACCTAACATAACTCCTATATTGTTCCATAGCTAACATATTATTAGCTACTGGTTGCTAAACAAAGGCATGTATGTAATCGAACCTCAAATAATTCTTATTTTACTGTCCTAAAAATATGTTCAATTATTGAACACGCTAATATAGCACAGTTTTGAAAAACCTCAAATGATTCTTATTTTGAAACCCTATAAATACTAAATAGCCAAGTAACTGCGACTAACTTGGATGTAGCGCTCGCCGGCAGTGGCACCGCTCGCTTCGCTCGCTCGGTTTACCCATTTGGTCGGGTTGCCTTAACCCGTTTGGTCGGGGTAATTACTGCGACCAACTTTTAAAGCCCAATTTTTTTTGTGATTTTATTAATTTAAAAAAAACATCATTAGAAGGTCAATAAATTTTTAGAAGATCAATCAAATATTTCACTTATCAAAGGCCTAGTAAATTTCGACATTACTATTCATGAATTAAGGTACCTGAATCTTCATTTTGAAAAAGCATCCCAAAATAAAAGAAAATTTTGTTATACCTATCGATTTATTAAGTTTATCTGATGAACTTGAAATCAATGTCTCCAAGCATCAAAATCTCAACAATGAGCAATTTCTAAACTAACTATTAAAAATCTTCAAATTATCAATTTAATCCACAATCAAGACCAATCCTTACTCCAGCTATTCACTGTTACCCTTGACCGCATCCTTTCATAAAATATATTGAGAAATTATTTATTCCCTCGTATCCTTATAAAAGCATCAGTGGTGCGTAACCTCAAGATGATTAATACGCTCCCTATAGTTTATTACCCCTGCAAAGATTCCCTCCCAAAGATTTAGGACCCCGAAATTGTCAATAGTCAGGATTGATTTTGGGTAATTATCCCTAGTGGTGTTCATATAGTGTATAGGTACTGTGTTCGCTTATTTGTGATATGTATTGTCATTAGTCATCGCTTCGGTTGTGAATTAATAGCCATCGTTTGATGGATTAACTGGGCTTTGTTACAGGGATTGTTACAGGTTATGGATATGCTTGAATTGTGAAATATTTTGGAGATTCAAGAATGTTGAAGAAATCTCTATTGTATTCTTTTTGCCTTTCAAATTCAAACTCAAAATATTTTATTTCACATAAACCTAAAAGGGCACTTATGAAACGTCAGAAGCTAGGTGCACGGTTCCAATTGGTCGTTTCCTATGGAGAAGAGCCGGCAAGAAACTCCACGGTGACTCTTTTAAAACTAAATGGTATTGACAATGTTTTCAAATTACAGTGTTAATAGGTATGAGAGGACAGTGTAGGCCTATCAACAAGTACCAGGTACTTAGCAAGATAGAAAATGGTCGACAGATCTAGTCTGTTAAGCCTACAACGTTCTCTCATTCACAAAATCTAAAAGAAAAGAATCTACATAATATGTAGATGCTTTTCTTTTAGATTTTGTTTTTTTTTTTTTCTTATTTTTTTTTTCTTTTATATATTATACAGAAGAAAAATAAAATAATAAAAATAAAAACCTATTTAAACCAAATGACATGATTGAAACATTTGAGCAAATCTTTAATCGCCAACAGATGTCGTTTTCATGAAACTATAAGTACTCCATTTGAAATAAGATTAGACATTTTTTTTTTGACGTTGTTATCTACGCTCCAGTTAATACTTTTGCAGCTATCATCGTTTTACTTGTTGTACTTAGTCTTGTGTTATTGTTCCGATTTTTTAAGTTTACCGTCCGTTCCTCCGATTTTGTCTTCTATACCCTAGGCATAATGATGGCATTAAAATCAAAAAAGTGGTTACAAAACCAACTTTTTACTGCAGCTGCCATATGTCATGCCACCAACGCAATAGAAATCAAAATCGGTTGAACAGACTGTAAAAAATGTCAAATGTATTCAAATGTATGTATTTAAATGTCTCATCTTATTTCAAATGGATTCTAGGTGAGTTAAAAAAAATCGTGACATAAGGTACCATTCCGTACCCGACCGCAGGAGGCAACTGCAGGCGACGTGTCGCCGCGACACGACTGGTTTCTTTGAATTTCTATGAAATACCTTCCGTAGCTAGCGACACGTCGTTGGCAGCTACAGGCGAGTGACAAGCGACACGTGCACCCGACCGCAGACCAGTAGTGCCACCAACGCTCGACCGATAACACGTTTTTGAAAACCAGCGTCAGGCACTTATATTGTCTGGCGCTTTTGCTGAACTGGGCCTTTTTGGCGCAGCCGTGAGATACACTCCCCTGCTAATTTCTTACATCGCATTTTACACTTTTAATTTGATTTTTTCTGCTGTTTAAATTGTGTGCGTTTTAGTCTGTGTTAAATAAATGTATTTTCTTTCTTTCGTTTTTTCTATCTTCTATCTACCGACTGGAATATGGGCTTCTGCCGCCTGCGGTCGGGTTCGGAATCATGACTGCAGCGACATGACGCCGCGTACAGTTGCTGCCTGCGGTCGGGTACGGAAAGGTACCTTTATAGCTGTTATTCTTAAAAAAAAACTGCTCACAAATTTTCCCCAACTTCTACGATATTAGACAGATACAAGCAATTATTTATCCGTCTATTCCAACAGTGTTTTCTTACAAGGCTCCATCGAAGAATCAAAATTAATAACAGAAACTACTAAAATATATCAACATCTATTATTTGTAGCCGCAGTACCTACACAAGTTACTATTTCAGCTAAAATTTCCGTTCACAATGAAAATATGGTTAATACCGTACCGAAGTAGGTTCCCAGAATAAATTAGGGTAAAGGGCCTTAACGTCGACCTTTCAGTTAAGGATGGCGCATATTCATATAATCACAGAGATTAAATTCGACGAAATATTCCGAGGATTAACGAACATGTCCCGAAGGTGTATTTTTATTATTATTTATCATCCGCTTATAAACGACGAAGTATTTTGTTAGCACGTACTTACGAACATTTTTGGGATTCCATCCGGTTGGTAATAATTTTGTTCATTTGAGTTTAATGGATTTATTTATTTGCTGGTTGCTTTTGCGGCATTATTTATTAGATCATCATCATCTGCCTAGCGTTTTCCCAACTATGTTGGGGTAGGCTTCTCGTCTAACCAGATGCAGCTGAATAACAGTATTTTACATGGAGCGACTGCCTATTTGACCTCCACAACCCAGTTACTGGGTAATATGATACCCCAAGGAAAGACTGAAGATTATTTAGATGTAGGTAACGATATTTCAGTGATTAGAGATTGTGAAGGGTAAATCGTTTTGATAAACAGCTTTTGTAACTGAGACTTAAGAAATAAGGCCAGATTTTGTTCACATATTATTTAGACGTAGTTTGGTGATTTTCGAGGTTGCTCTTCTAGCCGATAAAAAATACTGGATGTGGGAAATGTAGGTTATTTTTACATCGATTGTTTGACGAGGAAGTAAGAACATGATCAGAAGTACGTCGCGACCAAGAACTACTTAATAAAACCGATATGCGACAGATAACTGGCGACAATTCAACAAAATTTAAGTTGAATTGTCGCCAATTATTTCATAGTTTGCTACTTTATTTAACAGCACCTGTCGTGAAAATAAGAAAATTTTGTATTTTTTTTACTAAAACCAGCATATAAGTAAATGGATTGATTGAGGAAGCACTGAAAAAAAATATTATATTAGTATTCACAATTCATATTATTTCCTCATAATTATGTTACTACGGAAAAGTTACTCAGATCATAATCTTGCACACGACGCAACGTGAGATGGTTGCTATGGCGACGAACTCGGTATCAATCGGTCGGTATGTATAGTCACGTGCTTGAATTTGAAATAGGTAGGTACTTTCATTATTCATTTTACCTATTTACAATGTTCGTCCACCGCCACCGTCAAGGAGACGTCAACGACAAACGAGATTATTCGAACCGAACGTGAAGTCCCGTTGACGGGCGTGCGGTGGATACACGGCCATATTAAGAAGTCTTTTCGCGTGACAATAAGATGGAAGAGGGTTCCTGCCTACGTAGGTTTTTTTTTCAAATTTTTGGCACCTCTCAAGAACCAATCTGAAATCGTTTTTTTTTTTCTGTGACGCCAGTTATCTACAATACACATTTATAAAAATCACGTAATAGTTGGGTTATTTAGGTAAAAAACATAAGTAGGCTACTGAAGTACCTAGATAACTTTTGCGAACAATTCAAACACCCAAAATGAAAACATTGGGTTTGAATGAACGTGATTGGTAATGATTATTATTTGTTATTATGTATTATACAAAAACAAATACTGAATATTTTATTCCTGTTTATTTATTCTCATTTATTTTGCATTTCATGAGAAATAAAATTTAAATTTGGCTCTTACGGTTTGGAAACTATTATTGTTTTGATAAGAATTATAATGGCTTTAATAATAATGGATTGGAAACCTCAATAATGCAGGCACAGAGATGGAGGTTATTATTAAATTCGTATTAATCAATACGAGCTCTGCCAGCGGCTTCGCCCACGTGCATGATGGAAATTATCCCACGGAACGCATTACCGGGATTAAAAAGCAGCGAAGCGATGATCATATACAGGAACCTCCCGAAACAACCGTGTCCGATGACGAACTACGTCAGGCAGAAGGTGAGGACGCCGTGGCGCCTCTCTAGCCACTCCTCAAAGAGGGGACTCGTACCTAATAGCCAAGGAAAAGATATTGACTCCTGTCCTAGCGTTGCGCGCCGTCAACCATAATTATTTTGTTACTCGTAATTTAAAAAAATCTGTGAAACCTTTTAAAGTATTTATTTAAATGATATGGCATTTTAATCTAAAGTAAATATTAAATTTAAATAATACATTTTATTGGATCAGAATTCATATAATACCGGTCAAAGTAGCTTCCGAAATAAGAAATATTTTTTTAATAAAATTTTTAAAGATAAAAATGGTTACTGTGGTTCATTCTTAGAATATAGACTTAATTTATGCTATTGTGGAATTTTTGTAGAACTTTTTAAGATGTACAATCCCATAGAACATAAAATTTTAAGTATCTCTTACGGTTTACGCGGAACACATCAGTAAAGCTCCCAGTCAGCAAAACTTTTTCCGACATCTTTAACTGTTATCGTCATATTTCAGTCAATTTACACAAAAGCTTAATGAATTAAACAACTAAACATTTCTCATGAATCATTCCGGCCATTGGTGAAAATCGTTTGGAAATCCGTGCGGTAGTTTTTGAGTTTATCGCGTTCAGACAGACCGACGCGGCGGGACAATTTGTTTTAATACACACTCGTATAATTTAATGTATATAATATGTAAAGATATAAGTATGGCTGGATGTTGAGTAGAAGAAAAACAATGTTACATTTCACAAAATCGCACAATACTCGGAATTTTTACTTAGGGCTGATTGTTTTGGAAATTAAAACGTTATAATTAGGCATATATTCCCGAAGTCAGTGACCGACTTATCTCCTTTAAGCGTTGATGGAAAACTGAGCGTTTGAAGATCAGCCTGTATTTATTTGCAGAATACATTGCTGTACAGTCACCCACAAAGTAATTATTGTTCAACGAAAATTTGTTGATTACTGTTAAAGACTAATTTTAAAAGCATATATTTTTATATGGCGTTCCTCCAGTACATCGAATTGTACCAAGTTAATACAAATTAAATTAAAATATAGTATATATATATATATATATATATTATACTTCTGACTAATTACGTACAAAACTGAGTAATTACGTAACACACTTTTTTTTAAATCGGAAATTATCAAATAACTTCTCCCGCTCTGCGCGGAATGGAAGGGCGTGTCAGACTCTTACTGACTAAAACCCACCCGTGTTCCTTTAGTTGCCTGTACGTTGCCAGGAGCCACGGTATCCCTTTCGGACTTTCCCGCAACCCCGGCAGGCATCGGTCCTGTCGGACCCCTTCAGTTGCTGACATCTCTTTGAGGCGCGCGTGGAACACAACGCGCTTTCCCGCAACCCCGGCAGGCATCGCACACACTTACAACATTGAATTTCATTTTGACAGGTCAACAACATTCATAGCGTCATTTATACTGTCAGGCAGACGAATTTTTCGAATATATGAAGCGAGGAATTAGCAATTTCCGTAAAAAATCCTTTGGTTTGTGACTAAAAGTGTGTTACGCAATTGCTTGCATGTCTAAAAACTGACCCACATAAAAGAAGTTATTAGGGATTTTCTTATTTTTTTAATTCCTGCAAGTTCCTCTGCTTCTTTGCGTGGTTCGATCAGTCAGCCAGGGATGGCAATAGATTGCCTTAGTTGATAAGTTTATTGTTATACTATGTTCACTGGACCAATGTTGTCAAATTAAATAAATATATAATAATAATAATAGAAGCAACATAGTATTTCTGATTTTTCTTTAGTCTACCATAAAACCGAAAACACCTATTATCTCTAACGACAACGATGGCAATAAATTACCATAATATTATGGCTTAAAACGTAAGAGGACTGAGTTAGCGGGAATTTTGCTAGTGTTGCGACTTAAAGTGCTTATCTAACAACTGAAGCAGCTTTTACGAGCAGATTAAAATTGCCTGAAATTAAGTAAAAATGTTTGGCGTAGCCAGCATTTGCATGATGGAGTCAGAGTTACCATTACCTGCATGTATAATTTGGTATAGGTTCAGGATGATGCTATGGTACAGTGGGTAGGTTCCTAAGGCCGCACGCACTTTGAATGTGTTCTCGTACGAATTTCACTCGTGCGTACATGTACGACCATGATCGTACGAATTGAGTGCGCACACTGGATACGTTTTTCTCCTTCAAATAGGTAGATAGGGTTCTGGCGACATGGCATTGAACGCACGAACAATCCCAACAAGTTCGGATTGTTTTCGGACGTCGGAACCATACGTACGACTAAGTCGCACCGAGTTTGCGCGCTCCCTTTGTACTTGGAAGGTCGGGATCGTTCGTGCGTGTTTGTATGTGTGCGCACGAGTGAAATTCGTACGAAAACGCATCCAAAGTGCATGCGGCCTAATAATTACTTTAAGAAATGAAATGAAATTGTTTATTCTGTAAATTGGATATCGGAATCATTTGTGCACGTTATATTAAAAACCCCAAAATAAGTTAGATGGAATCGACATTTCCTATCAGAAACAAATTCAGGGGTCCAAGTCTTGCGGACGGTGAGCAATGGGTAGCTCGCCGTCCGATAAGGACCAGGCCCGGGTCGACGGCGCGTTGTGTTCCACGCGCGCCTCAAAGAGATGTCAGCAACTGAAGGGGTCCAACAGGACCGATGCCTGCCGGGGTTGCGGGAAAGTCCGAAAGGAATACCGTGGCCCCTGGCAATGTACAGGCAATTGAAGGAACACAAGTGGGTTTTAGTCAGTAAGAGTCTGGATACGCCCTTCCGCTCCACCCAGAGCGGGAGAAATTATTCGATAATTTCCCACCCAAAAAAAAAACGGGTCCAAGTCTCTTTTAAAGTCAAGATATAATCTTGGTCATATCATGGGAGGACCATGTAGCCTAGCGTCTGAAATAGTACAAAGATAGGTAGATAAAGCTTAGATACATATAAAAAACAGAGGCTAAGCTTTATTCAATCACACGGTGCTACTTCACTAGACACTACTTAGCACGGCTCCGTGAGCGTGAAATTCACTAGATTGTCCACTCACTTCTTAGCGTTTTACGGATTTTTTTAATAAAAGTATTATAGTATTATAAAGTATTATTAGTATTAAAAGTATTATTAAAAGTATACTGAAACGCAAGACATAGGAGCCGATTAACTCTTCGGACTTCTGTTTAAGTTGTCGCACAGTGTGGATGTGGTCTTTGGTGCTGTATCCTCCTCGAAAGCCGGCCTGCTCCGGTGGCTAAAAGATCTTCCGTGAAATGGTGGGTTAAGATGACTCTGAAATCCTCATTTTGAGGATCACGTCGAAACGATCTCCGGTTTCGAAACGACGATACCCCACCGGATTTGGTCAACTTCGTCAATTGGCTCCTTCCAAATGATTGGGCAAACACTTTCGACCCCCGATTTTGTTCAATCGCTTTCTCTATAGAGCGTGTATTGAAGTCACGTCGTACCAATGTTCTAATATTTATGTTGAGTGACAGTGATAGGTGGGTTTTCACATCGTGCCGCCATAAGCTCCAGAGTCTTTTCAAAAAGTTTGAACTTCTTGCCTGTACCATCCATCACAATAACTTCTATTTCGCATTCCATTCCATTCCATTCCACACTTATGAGCCCCAACGAGCAAAATCTTCATAAGTGGGCGAAGTATTTCCATAAGTACAGAATTCAGTAGAAATATGTTGCTTTTGTCCCTATCCTGTACGTTATTACTGACCTCATTCCTGCATTCCTTAGAACATTCTAGTGTTTGTTCCTCCCCCGCCCTCTTGTCCAGGGAATTCTAATAAATGTAAATGTCATGTACGACCACATCTTGACACCTAAAGCTTTCACGTAGTTTTTTCGTCTATTCTGTGAATAGACGAAAAAACTACGTGAAAGCTTAAAAATGTTTTGGGAGGATTTTGAATTCAGTTTTAAATGTTTGCGCTTGTGTTTTGAGTGTGATCGTTATTTTAAATGGAATAATAATGGTGGAATTTTAAGGATACCTGGATACCTAGGTATCCATAAATTCCACCATTATTATTCCATTAATATATTAATATATATTTTATACACAAATTAATATATACATATAACTCTAGTAGGATACCTCTACTTCTATATAAAATAGAGGTATCCTAGATTTGACCATACTTTGCAATAAAACTCAGAATTGCAAAGTGTGGCGCTTGCTCGTTCTTAGGTTTTCTATACTTTTGGCACTTAGATCCAATTGACGTACCCTACGCAGTTCCAACTTTGTTGACTCGTCAGTTCTTGCTACGACAGACGTAATCGGTACCTATAACTTGAATACACATTTTACACCTAATTATGTAATATATATATATATACTCCTGGACTCCTTAATCAAACCACACTGCATTTTTTTGTATAAAGATCTATGATTTTATAAATGGAATGCCTTTTATGACACTTCCTGAAAATATTTATATTCTTCACAAGCAAAAACGTCACCCGTGCGTCCTGTTAAAATCCCCTTCGCGGTTAAATTCGTACCACTCAAGAATTCCATGTCACTGTAGTTAGAACACAATGAAACTCCGCTTCCGAGTTTACCAGCGTCCTTAGGCAATAAATTAAAGGTCTAATCTCGAGCTTGTCGCACTGCCTCGTCTCCATGAATCAGACGGATAGGTATTGTAGACAAGAAATCGGGCTTTACTAAGAAAAGCTCGTCTTATTTAATTGATTTAGATGTAGAATAATATGAGCCTGTTGTCCTGTATTCTTTAGAGGAAAGGCATGTCCTATATTATAGAGGGCGAGCCTAGTCCCAACAACTCGGCTAAAATCGAAACGCCTGGGCTGCCAAATGTAGCCCTTGCGACCACTTGCTTACAGACCAAACTATTGGCAGTGAAACGAGAAACGTAAAAAATGCATAAACGCATAAAAAGCTGAATGGATTTAGATGAAATGCACCCGTGTAGGGTTTTTTTTTGTATGGTATGTAAAAGTGTGTTTAAGATTTTTATCCGTAAATTAATTTCCCTAGGATGCGAGTGAAACCGCGGGCAAAACCTAGTACTTTTGTATAAAGAATTGTATAATTCAATCAAAATGTCTTCAAGATTATTTGTACAGATAGACTGCTTTGAGAATCTCGGATTCGGAGATAGGATTTGTTAGTCAATCGGCTTTAGATTTCTTGACCTTCATCTAATAATGTGAGCGGAATAGATTTTAATTGAATTGGAAATCAGATAAAATGATTGAATTTCTAGGAAGTTTTTGTCTTCTGTTAGTCTTTTTTTTCTCGTTATTCGGATCTACGATGTAAATTTTATTTCTTTGAATTCAAATTGATTTGACGATTATTCATTGGTCTGCAGCCTTTTTTTATTTTTGGGGCAAATTATCAAATTACTTCTCCTGCTCTGGGCGGAGCAGGGTGGAGGGCGTGTTAGACTCTTAATGACTAAAACCTACCCGTGTTCCTTCAGTTACCTGTATATTGCTAGGAGCCCGGTATCCATTTCGGACTTTCCCGCGACCCCGGCAGGCATCGTACCCCGTCAGTTGTGCTGACATCTTTTTGAGACGCGCGTGGAACACAACGCGCCGTCGACCAGGGCCTGGTCCTTATCGGACGGCGAGCTACCCATTGCTCATCGTCTGCAGGCCCGCGCCTACAATGGCCGGGAATCGGCCTGGGATTCCTGACGCCCAGGGCGTCTCCTGCGGCGGTTAGGGGATTGATCTGTAGTCTTGAACTTGATTATATTTTTAAATTTTTCATAAGAAAATGTAGATTCTACAATAATACTTTAGGCATCTTTATGTTTGAAATTAAATTAAATTTTTTATTCTGTAAATATAACATCGGAATCACTTTACAAGTCATATTAAAAAAAAAAAAAATTTGCTAGATGGAGTCGACATTTCGTATCTGATAATCCTTGAGAAGAAATGACAAAACAAACTCAGAGGTCACAGTCTCTTTTAAAGTCCAGACATAACCTTGGTCAGGCCTTATGTGGACCATGTAGATTAGTGTCTGAAATGGTCTTGTGAGGAAAGAACCACACAGAATTGAGTGGACCTGTCCTGTCAGTGCAAGCATTTGTCAGTAATCGTGTAGCTCAAATCAGAGCTTAATGTCAGTATCTTTGGTGTTAAGTTCGAGGTATACTTTTCAGTATTTCTACTTTTCTATACTTTATTAAAATCTACTTACTGTACCTATATTAATACACTAAGGCCCTTTGTACACAGTGCGGTTCCTTTACGGTACGGCGTATAAACCGTGCCGTAGAAATAACGTGTCTGTCAACAAGCATCTATAGTGATTCATAATTATGTCGTGGCCAGATCTTAAAATTGACCATTTCATGAAATGGCCAGCTAACATTGGCCATATCGTTTAAGCGTCAACGCTTAATGATATGTCAGTCGCGTTTGGCCATATCATTAATGTGGGGTATCCATGGTGTAAGGTGTAGTAAAAATAGCCAAGTAACTGCGGCCAACTTGGAAGTAGCGCTCGCCGGCCGCTGCCGCGGCACTGCTCGCTACGCTCGCTCGGCTCGCACGCGGTTGGGCACAGTTCTAACCTAACCTAACACATTTGGTCGGGGTGCCACATAAGCGGCGTAATTTTCTTTTTTTTAAACAAGTTTTAAGTGCTATGTTGCATTTCACGCCGAGGCAGCGGCTTCGACCACTACTTCCAAGTTGAACGCTTTCCATAATATCATATTTAGAAACCCAATAAAAGTCCATCGACTTTTTTTGCGTGGTCACCCTATTTTGTTTGAATTGTTGAATGCCGCCGCCATGATGCACAACAAAAACACAGCGACATCAACGCCTCTACCGGTGGATAATCTAACTGTTTTACGATATGATAACTAAAGTTTGGCCACATCATGAAGTACTCGTGCGTTTAACTATTCATATCGTTAAACGTTGAGGATTCAATGATCTGGCCAGGCCACATCATGATGTGACCGGTGGTCGAGGTTCATTTCATGAAATGATCAATTTTTAGATCTGGCCACGACACATACAATACTGACGACCGTGCCTACACACGGTGAATAAACCGTGGTTTTTCACGGCGAAAAAACGTGTATATAAAGGGCCTTATGAACCTACAGAAATATTACACCTTGCCGTACTTTTCGGAGAATACTGGCGTAAACATAAAAACATATGGGATCCCATTGATATTTTTATAGTTATTGATTAACATAGTGATCACTGGAAACCATACTGACTGGTTAAAGCTGGACGTTAATGGATCATACGAGTCAGAAATGAATAATATAGTGGGCGTTAAAAGCGAACAGATTGAAAGCAAACTTATCGTTATTCCGAAAAAAAATGTTTTAACTATGTTAACCGTGGATAATGGCACTTTTGATTCATTTTGTATTCAAACATTTCACTATAATTGAAGTGAAGGATCTGATATCAGCTTAAGTGGTTTTAAGGTTCCGTACTCAAAGGGTGCGCCGCGCCGCCACCGCGCCTCTAAGCTGTGTAGATATATGCAACGTTGCCAGCCCGCTGCCGCGCCGCTTGTAGAGTGATATGGCAAAATCAAGCAGAGACGTCGCGGCGACGACGATGCAGCGACAGTAGTGTATGTACAACATGGCCGCTATAACAACAAATAATAAAAATACAATAAACTTAAGAAATATTTGACGATGGGACAGAACCCTACGTGTGCGAGTCCGACTCGCACTTGGCTGCTTTTTGACTGACAGAAAGTATCTAGGTTATTGGCTTGTAGTAAAATTATGATCGCACTATATTTTCATCGAAAGATTACGAAAATCTCTAGGTATTCCTTAATAAAAATAATAAAGAAACTGCTACTCGATATCTTGGTGCATATATTTTCCCCGTTTTTTTAATTAAATAATGTAGTCAGATAACTCCTAGAATTTCTACTATACTTCGAGCCCTCTCTGTTGCGCAGCGAGACGTCGAGCGGTGTGCGAGAGAAAGCGCGCGAAGTTTAGTTCGCCTTATCGCAACAATGTGGCCCAGCATTACAGATTTAAGGTACCATTCCGTACCCGACCGCAGGTAGTTACTGCACTGACGTGTCGCGGCGTCATGATTCCGAACCTGACCGCAAACAGTAGCAGCCATAGAAAAAACGTGTTATCGCTCGAGCGTTGGCGGCACTACTGCGGTCGTGCTGCACGTGTCGCCTGTCACTCACCCGTAGCTGCCCACGACGTGTCGCTAGCTACGAAGACGGAAGTTATTTCATATAAATTCATAGAAACCAGTCGTGTCGCCAGTTGCCTCCGGCGGTCGGGTACGGAATGGTACCTTTAGATACATAAGCATGTCAACCATATAATATCTAAACTATATAATATAATAATATTATAAAGAGAAAAGATTTGATTGTTTGTTTGTTACGCTTTCACGCTAAAACGGCTGAACGGATTTAGGTGAAATTTGGCATAAGGTAGACCATTACCTGATAGCCGATTATAGGATAATTTTTATCCTGATATTCTCACGGGCTCGAGACTAATGCTGGTAAAAGCGCGGGGCACAGCTAGCATCGTACCTATATGCCATGCATATTAAATAGTTCGTTGACTTAAGTTATACATTACGCTCAGCTAAACCTCTGAAGATAGAAACATGAATTTTGCCTTATATGTAGGTATATATTTACCTTAGGGAACGAAGTTGTGTACGTACTAAGAAAAGATTTTCCTAAACTCCTAACCAAAGTCGGTTGAGGGTCAAAGGGTGGTTTAAAGTTTGTATTTGTATTCAAAGTTTAGATAGACAAGTAGATAAGACTTATCCTAACTATCTAGATTATATGAGGTCTTTACCTATGAAATTGCCGTTCTGCAGTACTGGCCATTTCAAATCAAAATAATTTTTGTTTGGCTAAGAATTCTAAGTTCAAATTAATTTTATTTTAAAAACATGGATTTTTTTTAACCAAATGTAGTCATGGGTTTATTGATTAGTGTTACATTTTCATCGCATTTCAATCTTTTTCGTCAGTAGTAATGTAAATATGGAGTAATTATGGAATGACGAATTAAAGGCGATTGTGGAAGTTGATGATATACAATCTACGGCTGAATTAGCAGCAGCTTTCGACGTTAGCGTCAAAACAATAAAGGTCCATTTGCGTCAAATTGGCAAGGTAAAAAAGCTTGACAAATGGGTGCCCCACGAACTCAATGATCGCCAGCGCGAAGTACGCGTCGAGACGTGCCTTGCACTGCTCAACAGATACACAAATGAAGGAATTTTGAACCGCATTGTTACCTGCGATGAAAAATGAATTCTGTTTGATAACCGCAAGCGCTCAGCAAGTTGGTTGGATCCTGGTTCAGCACCTAAACAACGCCCTAAACGAAAACTTACCCCTAGAAAAGTGATGGTCACTGTTTGGTGGTCGAGCGCCGGTGTGATTCATCACAGCTTCTTACCAAACGGGGTGAGCATTACTGCAGATGTGTACTGTGAAGAACTGAACACAATGATGGAGAAGCTGGCACATCTCCAACCAGCATTGGTCAATCGCTCGTCTCCGCTGCTGCTGCACGACAACGCGCGACCTCATACTGCACAGCAGACGGTCTCCAAGTTGCAAGAACTGGGGTTGGAAGCTCTCCGTCATCCGCCCTACTCACCAGACCTTGCGCCTACAGACTACTACTTTTTCCAGAATTTGGATAACTTCTTGGCGGCAAAAAAAATTCAATACCCGAGAGGCAGTACCTACAAAATGCCTTTGAAGAATTTGTTGCCTCCCGTCCAGATGATTTCTTTAGAAGGGCATCAATAAACTGCCACTGCGTTGGCAAAGATGCATTGATTGCATGGGTGATTACTTCGATTAATACAAATAAAAAATACATTAAAAAAATTCGTTTAAATTTTTTCATACAAAACGGCAATTTCATAGGTAAAGACCTATTATTATCCTAGGGTCAAGGCCAAGCGTCAAGGCCTCCTACTCCCTTTTCCACAACTTTCCGTTCACCATTTTGTACTGATATAGTCTTTGCGGTACGAGTCGAGTTAGTCCCGCCATCTTTGCCTTGGTTTGCCACGGCGTCGTGTTGCATGGCCTTCAATGGGACCCACTAGTTGGTTCTTTCGAAACCTAACAACGCCAATCCCACTTAAGGCGACGATAACCGACTTTTAATGATTTTATTCTGAAGATCACGTCTAAACGAATAGTGTTAATGATTTGGAAAAAAATCTATGTTAAATTAGAGCATTTTATTAATAACTTAATATATGAATATTTTACTTTAAGTTTATATTACATAGCGTAAAGAATTAGTTAAGTTATGTCTAACGCGGTTATAAATTGAGAATCACGCAAAATCTACCAAGTGCTTTTTTTTTTAAACCTTCACCATTTTAAAGATAATTTAACTATTGATCTTTTCGTATACGTTTTTTTATTAAAATACCTTTTGTTTTATGTATATTAAATCAATAATGCGTCAGACTGGGGACAGCGCTCCTTGATAGGCGGGTCCTATTACTGGTTGGACGTACGACGTGTTACGTGAGCTCAGTACAGAACACGCAAGCTAACAACTCAAGGTCACGCAAATATCTGCGTCTTAAGCTTTACAGCTTTCTGAGAAACTCATGCTTGTGTATAAATAAACCGAAACACAGAAACATATCACACACTCACCACAAACAATGACATTTGATTAAATTCCCTTATTTACCTCACTAGGGACCACAAGACAGACCAATCAAGTTCAGTCATTTACCAAAACCAGTACAAGAGTAAAGCATCATCCGACAAAACCGAATTAATGAAACAGCCCGTGGTTTTATCAAAACTTCATTGTTCTGTACTAGCATAGGTGTATGATTAATATCTTGGACTGAACCACACAGAGCTAAATAAATGAATAGATCGCTCACTGCGGGAAATATGACAAATAACATAACTGAAATTAAATAGTATATTACTGCCGTGGTCTGCAAAAAGGACACTCTTTCACGTTCGTCCATCGATGCTTGGCTTTCTCAAGTAATACGCGAAATTTCAAACTAAATTAATTTATATTAATTATTAAAATTAAATTGCAGAATTCCAATAAAGAACAACGATCATTTTTCACGCGCCTATAATGTTCATTTATTTGTTTCTTTTTTACTTTAAACATATCTATTTGCAAGCCAAATCGAAATTTAAATTAAATCTTGGATAAGTTACCTCCTTGGTTATTGTGTCGAAATAAAAATTCGTTACATTTTTAAATTACACGACAGTTATGAGTTTTGAGAGTAATTTATTCGGCCGCTATTTATACGACAGATATGGAATTTCATACTAAAATTGCCGGCCAGGCGCTCGCAATTATTTGATCGGTACAGCATTTTCTATTTATCTCAAAGAAGGTTGTCAAAATAATGCTCGAATTTCCAAGCATGTTTGAGAAAATATATGACTTAACAAGTACTTCTATTAAACGCCTTTACTCACGTGCTTTTCATTGGATCCCGCGAATGCCACCGTGACTTCGCTGTTTGACTAGCTCGTCATAACCACACCCTCGACACTTCTCACAAACGAACTGCACCCGAGTTGCATAACTTGAAAGCGAAACACATCACATCACACAATCAAAGCAGATATACACAATCCATAACGCGATGAATGTCTTTGAACTGTCAAAATGAATGGGATTGTTATTATGCAGGTGTTCGCGATGAAGCTGCTGATTTAAGTACTTACTACTACTACCGAAGCACTGGCTATGTTCGCACATGTTTTGTGTATGCTGGTGGGCTGAGCTAAGCCAAGATAAATTATAGGGGAGGTCGAATGTTGCTTCATTTCATCGTAATAGTAATTAGTCCGATAGCCTAATCCTAAGAATTGTATAATATAATCCTAACTAATATTATAAATGCGAAAGTGTGTTTGTTTCTTTGTTACGCTTTCACGCTAAAACGGCTGAACGGATTTGGATGAAATTTGGCACATGGGTAGACCATGACCTGGAAAAGAACATAGAATACATTTTAACCCGATATTCTTACGGGATCGAGACTTATGCGGTGAAACCGCAGACGCAACTAGTTCTCTATAAATTGCACGCGGGTATAGCCTTTTATACCAACTTCACATAATTATTTAGTTAGCATAAAGATTACCCAAATAATATTTCAGCAATAACTATCATTGAATATTCCCCAAATCCCCTCGATACCACTTCCATTCCATTATTTAGATTTCTGTGGTCTAAACACCCTTGTGTAACCGACGAGGCAAACTCCCTTTGTTACATCGGACCGGTGTTGCTTTGATAAGATATTCGGTGTTACATGGATTAGTTCCGAGGCCCCATTGATTGAGGGTGTTATTAGCACCGTAATTGGAATTACTTGTGTTAGAGAACATAATGCAGCGAATAAAGGCGATCGTTTCATGTTTTTTTTTTAGAATAATCCTGGTGATAAGGTGTTTGTGAATGCTAGTCCTGTCGGTGTGGAATCTGATTTGTTTTTCCTTTTACTTTTGGCACAAGTTTATAAAAGAAAATCAAGTTTTTAAAGGGCACCTACCTATGAGCAAATCGGAGAGATAATAGACGTGTACAGGCTGCGGACAACGCGACAGCGCGACGCGGATCTAGTAGAACAATTTCTATGAAAAGTTCATAGAAATTGTTCAACCAGAATTTTATCGCACCGTCGCGTCGCACCTGTCTGCGGGAGCTTAAAAAGACAGCCAAACTGTCACATTTATTATTTAAAATAAAAACAGAGCCCAGCGAAAAGCGCTATATAGTTACATTTTCCAATAAAAGTCGATACTTCCATTATACTGACATTTTATATTATTGGATCGTTTGTCACACATCAAATTGCATACAAATTATTTATGCTAATATACGTAATATAATAATATACAATTCAAATGCAATTTGGTAGTAACCATTATTGATACCTACTATACCTAGATACGTATAGGGGAGACCGGGTACAAAAGTAACGGCGGGTTGAAAGTAACAAATGCTCTGTAGGTTTATCCAATAGTCGAAACACCGCTTCGCTACCGTCAGGTGATAGCCGGTGGCGCCCCCCTCACTTGCATTCAGTCGCCGCGCACGCGACGCGCTTTTAGGTTGTGCTAGGGGACCCTACGTGATTTCACAAATCAAAAGTAAGTTTTTTGATGTTTACTTATTTGGTGTTTACGTAGTATTAAAAGAATAATATTAAAATTAATGTTTGCATATTCATTCTTGATTAGATTGATTGCACAGTGTTTAAATTCGTTTTTGTCTAGCACGTTCCGTTTCAAGGTTATCTTCCATATTTTAACAAAAATAAGGTAGGGTACAAAAGTAACATAGCCCTACGGGTACACAAGTAACGTGTTACTTTTGTCCCCGTAATGATTTACTTACGTAATAATTTTATGTATGTGTTTATTTTAACAGAACGCCGCGAAAACGCATAAGAAAGACTACACGAGGAACTAAGGACATGGATGTGTACCGAAAAACGGCAGAAGAGCATTTCAAAGATGGAGCAAAATATTTGAGCACTGGCAAAAAAAAATATTGTTTGCCATGTGACATTATTATATGTATAGGTACATTATAGATACATTACAAAAATAAAAGCAGGAAATACTAGTTGTTGGCTACCGTTGCGTCAACCGTGTTTTTTCTATGGATGAGGAAAAAATCTTCAGGATTATTTGATCGAGTGCTCTGGACTTTACTTCGGTTTGTCTCCTGAAGTCCGTAAACTGGCATACAAGTTGGCGATTAAAAATGGTAAAACATTTCCTGAAAAATGGCATCACACTCAAATGGCGGGTCATAAAAATCATAATAAAAATTATGTGTGCCATACATAATTGCGAATCTGAATAAAAGACTGATACTGCCTAGTCTGATTAGAAAAAAAAAATATGATTGATCTCATTAGTCATTACTTAGACTAAGAATAATTCCTAACGAGAAGTGAATATTTCAGATTAGTTTTCAAGAAAGATATAATTTTTGAGCATTTAAAATGCAAATGTTTATTTGTGTTATTCATACAAAGTTTTCTAATTACAAACCACTTTATCCTGTTACTTTCGCCCCACAACATGTTACTTTCGGCCTGACAGCGGGGTCGAAAGTAACAACCGGTGGATTTTTTTAAAGCCTCTGTGATTCATACAAAATGCATAATAATTAGGTAAATCGAGATACTAATCTGTAGAACATGAACGGAATTTATATATAGCTATAATAATTTCGTCAAAAAGATAACACTGAACCAGAAACCAAAGTCAAAACACAATATGTTACTTTTGTACCCGGTCTCCCCTACCTTAACTTTGATTAAAATTTATGAAACTAGCTGTGCCCGCGGTTTCACCCGCATAAATCTCGATCCCATAAGAATATCGGGATAAAAAGTATTCTGTGTCCTAACCAAGATTATTGTCTACCCATGTGCAAAATTTCATATAAACCCGTTCAGCCGTTTTAGCGTGAGAGCGTAACAAATAAACAAACAAACTCATTTTTGCATTTAACATACAAGTTAGAATAGCGAATAGCTCTTGCTCGCGACTTCAAATGCGTGAACTTTATTTAATACAAATTTCCAGGATGAACAAGCCTATGTCCTTTTCCAGGTCCCAGCCTACCTATCGAATTACATAGCGATCGGTTCAGTGGTTCAAGCGCGAAAAGGTAACAGACAGAGTTATTTTCTCATTTATACATATTTATAATAAAGTAGTAAAAAAGTCAAAACTGTACATTATATAATATTTATGACTGTCTGCACCCCGCGGTTTCACCCGCAAGTCACGAACCCGTGGAAATATCGGGATAAAAAGTATCCTTTGTCCTAACCCAGCTTATGGTCTATCTATGACATTTTGACATTTTTTTGGTCTTTGACATTTAATCTGTAAAATTTGTTAAATGGGATTATGATGATTTTTTGAGATGTTATTTAGAATCATAATTATTAAGTAATTGATTATAATTTGCATGCCCATGTGACGGCAGAACATGGAGAACTAACTTTTATGCCAACACCTATGTACAAATTTACCCATGTTTGCAAAGAAATAAATGATTTGATTTTGATTTGATTTGATTTATGTGCCTAATTTCCTCCAAATCCGTTCAGCCGTTGTTGCACCAATTTGGAACATAAATCTAGACAAACAGAAAAAAAAGCTAAAATATTACAGAACGAGATATAAGCTACGATGGAACAGAGAACTTTTAATCCCGGTAGTACGTTCCCGTGGGATATTTTTCGACATCCACGCGGGAAAGCCGCCGGCAAAAGCTAGTTTATAATACTAAGTACTTATGCATTCATTTCCAAATTGTTGAACCCGTTAAAACACGACTAAACAGACATTCAAACTGTAATGTCCAATATTGTTGAGGGAAGAAAACGCCTGTTTTTAAGCGAGAATGGAACTAAATAAAATTCAATTTATCCTCGGAACTACTTTAACCGTAGAAGCTTTGTTGAGCTGAGGCTAAGGTCTTGCAAAGATAAAGCCTCTACTCCGTAGCATTTGCCTCGCAAAATCTAAATCTGGAACAGGATACTTGCTTTTCTTTCCAGTGTTTTGTTTGGTACTTAAACTTTTGGAAAGAAAAGACTCAATGACCTCTTAAAATTTCACATTCATACGTTATTTATTATTTATTTATCAACTGCCTGTGCTAAGTTAGCATCCAGTTTTTTTTTTTTTTAAACATGAATTTTTATTCATTTTAATCGCTCCCAGAAATGCTATATCAAAATAATCATCACAATCACTTTTTCATTCTGTGGATCACGATCATTTCAACAAAATAGCGAAAATCTGGAAAAAAATGTATTCATACAAAACATAAGACTACTGACATCCTTTTTGTCTCGTCGAAATATATTTTTGTCATTGAAATAATTATGTGATGTGACATAATAATTATCGACATTATGTACAAAGAGTATTTAATACACATTTATTGAAAAAGTAATAATGTAGTAGATGCAAAAACCAAAACCAAACTCGGAAATTAATATTAAGTCAACTAGGTACACACCTTCCTCGCAAAGAGCAGTCAAGAACTCAATAAATAAAATGACAACAAACTATACAGTTTAAGGAAATAGAGTCATCAATATTTTAGGGTTCAGCGGGCAAAAAAGCATTTTAAACAAAATCGCTCCTCATATACTTAAATGGGGGTTGTTTAAAAGTGTTGACAAAGCTAATAAAAAAGGTTCAGTACACATTTGTAAAATGGACGACACAACGTTGTCGGCCATTTTATATAATCTTTGTTTGCATAATCCTTTCGTTTATGTTGTTAGATTAGTTAACGGTATTTTGAACACGATATAATTTTTGTAGATATAAGATTATACCTTGAGCACTAATCCAATATTTGGAAGGTAGGATTTTTTTGTTTACACAACTTAACCGTTGCCTTCGTAAACTCTTTTTTACAATAAAATACAGAATACCATCAAAGTGCCTGTTATCTCAGTGGCATGTTTAATTACTGAATAAACTTTAATTACTTACCTTCAAGAAACATTACTTTGATAGGTACTAACAAAACTGGACTGGTTACTTACTGACAAGCAATATTTTTTTAACTTATCTACTGTTATAAATTAACCGTTGCCATGGTTAAATCATATCCTAAAACAAAGGGTTCCGCACAACGTTAAAAAAACAAAAAGAGTTTTATTATTATTTCTTTAAAATACAGTTTTTAAGAAATAAGTACCTAAGTACCTACCTACTTCCATTAAAATTATTCCCAAACACAAACTCAAAGCATTTGTTTCAAATAAACCAATTACTGGCGCTTTTGAACTGTCAATGGGTCTGTCAGTCAGATAGATAGAAAGAAATAGAAGAAAATACATTTATTTAGCACATACTAAAAGGCACACCGTTAAAAAGAAAAAAAGTAAAAAAAAAAGAATACAAAATAAAAAGCGTAAAATGCGTTGTATGATACCAACAGGAATGTGTGCCTCGCGGCTGCGCCAAATAGGCCAGTTCAGCAAAAATGACGGACGACTGGTGCCTGACGCTGGTTTTCAACTGGACCTGAAGCGTGAGGTGACGGATGTAAATCAGTTTTATACTGCAATGTGTGTATGTATACACACATGAAGCTAGTTGTTCCATCCCAAAGCGTAGTAGGTATCTATGGAGAAGAACGGACAAGAAAGTCCACACACACATCTTTAAGCACATGAGATTCTTAAATAAGTATCTTATTGGTTTGTTTTATTATTACTGTAATAATTCGGTATCTGAACTAGAAAAAAAGCTTGTTCAAAACCACCTATAACTTCTGGAAACATTCGTTCCATCGTGCATCAGGCTAGATTGAAGGCAACAACCACTGTCCCAATTAGTACAAGAATTATATACCTATAAAAAAAAACAACGGCACGGTTGGCGCAGTGGTTAAGCGATTGACTGCTGCACTGCGTGTCGCGGGTTCGATTCCCACACGGAACAAATATTTGTATGGCCTACCAGTAGTTGTACCGGGTTTGGCTGTTTGTGTATGTGACTTTAAATGTTTGTAAACGCACCCACGATACAGGAGAAATTCCTAGTGTGGGGCAACGTTTAAAAAAAAAAAAAATATATATATATATATGCTGTCATTTATTCCTTCCGCACTACAGCGTCTATATGGTAGTGACAACAGCATTTTGAAAATCATCGCTGCCGGAGCGGACTGCCCCTTTCAGGGACATTGGGTGGGAACAGTCATAGGTCTGATTTAGTAACCTATTTACCTAAGCACTATATTGTTACTAACAAAACCTACTAACTTATGGGCCTTAGTCTGAAATAAAGTTTAATTTTATTTATTTATTCACAACATGTGGGGCCCAGATTTCCATCAGCGAAACAGAGTAAAAAACATAAACTTAAAGAAAAAAATTTGACCAAAACAAGTGGGATACTTTTGATGACAATGATGACCTCGAAAATACAGCAGCATATAAATAAGCAGTGTATCACGAGAGAAAAATAAATATATAATTATTATACATTGCACCATACACACTCATTATTACAGGGTTGTTACCTGCGTAAACTTTAATTGCTATAAAAACCGGTTGCTGATTAACGTTATCCTAACACTCTTCACCAATTACGACAAAGGAATGGAGTGGTTAGTGTCTATAAACTAAAGAATAAATACGTTTTACGGAAGTTAAAAACAGAATAATCAACAAATATAATTAACAGAATTGTAACATTTCAGCCCAGTGTACATTGTCATTTGACTAGTTTCACCTTGCAGTGTTTTTTTGTGTAATATTTAATAAGTGTAATAATTACCATTTTTTATGTTACTAGTTACAACGCATCATGTCTGACTCCAACGACGGGAACAGCTCCTCAAACCTTCGCAGCAGCTTTACAGTTCTTTGCAGCAGCTCAATGTGCGATATCAGAAGGATTGATACCAGATGCTAATGTTGCAAGTAAATATATATTTCAATACGTAACATACTTCATATTTATACTTCCGCAAAATGTAAATAAGACTTCAACCGATCTATTCTGTAAAAAAATCTCACCATGTATGTGTTCAGTAAAATAACGATTTGCGAATATTTATATACATATATAAAAACCAATTGCCATCCATTAGTCTCGCGAAAACTCGAAAATAGCTCGGCCGATTAGAATATATTATTTTGTTTTGTTCGCCTCAATACTGGGGTGGTTTAGGAAAAATGAAAATGTTGAAAACCCAAATGAACAGTCGAAAAATCGAAATTGAAATTTTGACAGGATAACGTCTGCCGGGTCAGCTAGTAAACTATCATTTTACATTAAATTCTTAAAATTAAATCAATCCTATTGACGTTCATCAGTGAGACGTTTTTTTGTGGCATTGAGGTCGTCGTCATAGTGTCTCACTCCAGCCAGCGCTCGAATGCGATGTTCCACAGTGTCAATCATCATGTAGAAAGATAGCTCACTGTGACTAAGTTTTCTCGGTGAGGTCTTTATACAGCTGTTGTAAATTTCACCTTCAGGAGATCATCATCATCATCTTCCTGTCCATGTGTCCATCCTACGTTACTTGGTGTCGGCGCCACACGTTTCCTTCTTCCATTCTCCCTAAACTCAACCTTTTGTAGATACTCTTCTAGAATATTGAGTTTAGTTCAATTCTTATGTTCTTCTTCTTCAGTGTTTCTTAGTTTCATGTTAAGGTTGCCATGTTTCAAACTCAATTTCAATTTCCATTTTCAAAATCAATGTCAATTTCCACAGTTTAAAGTGTTTCGTTTATTTGATTTGCAGATTTTGAAACGTTTGACTTTATTATAGTCGGAGCAGGGACAGCAGGATGCGTCCTAGCAAACAGACTGAGTGCAGTATCAAAATGGAAAATATTACTCATTGAAGCTGGTGATGATGCACCAATAGAAGCTGATGTAAGTATAAATATAGTTGAACATGTTACTATTTAACATGAAGGTTTTGTTTGGCTAAAGGAAAATATTTTAGATTCCAGTAATGGACAAGGCCATGTGGAAAACCAGATATGATTGGAGCTACATGACACATAATAATGGAATAAGTAACGGAGCAAATATAAATGGATCTATAAATTGGCCTCGAGGCAAAATGATGAGCGGAAGTAGCAACCTAAATGCTATGATTTACATGCAAGGAAATGATCATGATTTTCAAAACTGGGTCGACCTTGGTAATGCTGAATGGAATGTAAAAGAAGTACGGCGGTGCTATAAGAAGGCAGAAAGTTATCAAAACATGGATTTGTTGAAAAATCCGGAAATCAGAAATCATTATGGACATGCTGGACCATTAGCTATAAACACGTTCAACAGTACTCTTAGACCTTTTACCGACAGGCTTCTATCTGCTTGGCGTGAGATCGGTATCAAGAATGTTCCAGATCTAAATGTAGCAAACATGTTAGGTTCTGGCGTTGTGACAGCCACAGCTGCTAACGGAGAAAGACAAAGTCATAACAAAGCGTATTTAAACCCAGTACTGCACAGAAGAAACTTGAATATTATTAAGAATAGTTTGGTTACAAAAATTTTAATTGACCCTTGCTCTAAAACAGCTTATGGGGTAGAAGTAGAACGTGATTCAAAGAAATTCACGTTTTGGGCAACAAACGAAGTTATTCTTAGCGCCGGTACAATAAACTCCCCACAGCTTTTAATGCTTTCTGGAGTCGGCCCCAAAAAACATCTTAGTTCGATGAAAATCCCAGTAATTGTTGATTCGCCTATGGTGGGACAAAATCTACAAGACCATTGTACTATTCCCGTAATGATTTATGGCGATGAACCTGGTGAGCAGAACCAAGCTGATCAACAATTTAGTGTCTTACAGTATCTTTACAACAGTACTGGTGTTTTGGCACAAAATAGTATTTCAGACGTAGTTGCATTTTTTTCTGATAACCCAAATGCCACTTACCCCGAATTCCAAACACATTTTTCACCTTCGTGGAGAAACAGTTCCAAAATAAAACAAGCCCTGACACAATTATTCAGGTACAAAGACACAGTAGCTAATCCAATAATTGAACTGAATAAAAAGCACGCAGTTTATACGCTACTATTCAATCTTCTACATCCATATTCCAGAGGAAATATTTCCTTGAAATCGAATAATCCAAAAGATCACCCAATCATCAACATAAACTATTTCGCAGATCGAAGAGATTTAGAGTTAGCAGCTACAGGTCTTAAAATGCTTACCAAAGTAGTAAACACTGAAGCCTTCAGAGAAATCAAGGGATTTTTAGGAAGAATGGAGTGGCCACCATGTGACCGTTATGAATTAGATAGCAGAGAATACTGGAAATGTGTTTGTATAGAGATGACACTGACAGTATACCACCCTGTAGGAACATGTCAGATGGGACCAGACCCAAAGACCTCAGTCGTGAGTTCTCGGTTGAAAATCCATGGAGTTGACAAGCTCCGTGTGATAGACGCTAGTATAATGCCCACACTTACTAGTGGTAACACGAACGGTCCAACGGGTATGATTGCAGAAAGAGGTGCAGAATTTGTGATACAGGACTACAAATAAATGTAATAAGGAATTGAAAACGGGCATCATCAGTAACAGCTGTTGACTTTGACTCTTGTAGCATTGACCATTCTTCTCTGTCTGAAGTTGTGTTACTGGAATAAATGATTTGACTTGAAAAGATTGACTATTTTAGTTGCAAAGTATGAAATAAAACATCTGAATATTTGTAGTTTTAACTTGTACTTATATCCCATGTTCTAAATTTTACCTCCTAATTTTTAGGTTACCGCGCGACTGATATGCATAATATACATTTACAAAACCCCGACATCAATCGTCGGGCAGTTGCCCACCAGACACAACACCCGTCTGGTCCCGTGGAGGATCCTCCTTTTTCTATGGAGAATGAGTGAACTTTACACCCTGTTCCCAATGCCTCTATACATATATGACCAAAATCATTAAAATAAATCGTTAAGATATACAAAGATTCGCCAAGAAAATTGGCACAAACTAGGAGTGTTTAGTATCAATGATTGCAGTGTATCGCGAATCAGACAAAAACTCACTGGTTTATGTTTCCGTGGCATAGCTATGTGTGTTCTTTGTTTTTTGTCAAAACCCAAGTTTTTTTGAGCAATTTTTTTTTTCTTTTATACTTTGTCAAGTTGCTCCTGGTCTACCAGGCTCACGAACGCTATCGCAGTATGCTTCCCCGGGTGAGGTGTACTGGAGTACTCGACTCTTCGCTCGACCTCTCTATCTACCAGCTCCCAAAATACAGGAATTTCTCCTGTATTGTGGGTGCGTTTACAAACATTTAAACTCACATGCAAAAACAGCCAGATCCGGAACAACTACTTGTAGGTCATACTACATATTTGTTCCCATACAAATATTCGTTCCGTGCGGGAATCGAACCTGCGACACGCAGCGCAGCAGTCACTTGCTTAACCTTTGCGCCGACCGTGTCGTCACTAAACCAAATTGAATACCTATCTATGTACTATTACCTCAATTTTACCAACTACAAAACCGCTTTTCCGTGATTTAATATAAATAAGTGCGGTCGCCCACGGTGAATTTTTGCAGCGATTCAGTTACGCGTTTCGTCAACACGCGTCTGCATCGCTAGTTTTGACCGTTGCATTGGTCGCATTTGCAACGCGTGACAGAAGCGATACAATAACATGATAGCTTCTGCATTGATGCAAAAGCGCGACTGTATTCATTCAGCATCGCTAGTAATGTGCAAACGTTTCGGGCAATATTGGGTAAAGGAAGAGTGCCGCGGCTGTGTAGGCACAGCCAGGCATTTACAACTACAGACTACAGCTGTACTGAAACTGCATCGCGTTTGTATGAATTCTGCATCGCGACTGTATCGATTCTGAATCGCGGCTGTATCGCGATAGTAACGATGCAGAATCGTGATTACGTGGGCGAAGGTATCAACCAGTGGCAGCATCACGACTGTATCGCGGTCTTTTTGCGATCGTATCGCTGCAAAAATTCGCCGTGGGCGACCGCCCTAATAGCTGACTTCCTTTCTAGGGTTCCGTACCTGAAAAAACAGAACCCTTATAGGATAATCTTGTTGTCCGTCAGTCAGTCTATCTAAGAAGTCTAAGAAGTCAGTCTGTCTATCTCCGAAAGTCAAGTTGAAATTAATATCAAATACGTAGGTCTGTGGTCACTTAGAGCTCTAAACAAATCAAGCTTCGAAGTCAGACATATTTTAATACTCGCAAATAAATCAAAACCTACAAGGTACTTTCCGTTGACCTAGAATCATGAAATTTGTCACGAAGCAAGGTGTCACAGCACAAATAAAGGAAAAAGTACGAAAACCATATTTTTTTTAGTTTTATTACATTTTTTTTTTTGCGATTGCCAACTTACATTTGGAGCTGGAGAATTGACCGTGACGTATATCGATGTATGGTTTTTTCTTTATTGTTTCTTTTTGGGATAAATTCATCCCAAATACGATAGTAATTTCCTGTGGCTACCTTAAGCTACTACACTCAAAGCCTCCAGCCAGGGACAAAAACTATTCTAATTAAAACTAGGCGAGCGCTCGCTAAGGACACCCCCTGTGGGGTACGAACCTCGGCTTAGGGCGTCGCTGGGGAAAGGACGGCAAGATGGGACAGGCTGGATCAAGGATATTTCATGATTATTAATAGTATATGGGGTACTGTTTAAAATGTTACAATAAAATACCTCCCCACATACTTCAACTGAATGAAACGAAATTTAAATCTTATATTAAACGCACACTATGCAGCCAAGCATATTATAAGTTGGGGGATTACATCGCTGATAAAAATGCTTGGCTCAACGCTGGTCCTGTTCCACAAGCATAAACTAATTGATTAGCATTTGAAAATACCGTTGGAGCTGCTGAAGATTTTAAAAACTATCTTTGCATTGTATAAATTCAATGTCTTAGCATTGTATAATTGCATGGCACATGTGTGGGCACCATGTACCGAATATAAAGCTACCATTTAGGTACTGAGTATGTCTTTCATTGACTTGAATGTGCCCTGGCGGCTGAGAGTATGTCATGCTCACTCTAATGTCTCGCTGGCGGTGGCGCGTGTGTTGGATCATTTAGCTCCCTTCAAAATGGTTGAGCTGAATGGTGCTAATCCATGCGTCATGTTCGTGAACGGGCGCCGTCAGTAGGGGCTGGTCATCTCTTAGCTGCCACGGCGATTTTAATTTAATTTATATTTTTATTTCTAACGGACGCTTTTAACGTTTTGCATCGTTCTCACATGTATAACTTCAACTTGAATGATGTAACCAATATTATGTAACCATTTTATTTTATTTAAAAGAGTGTCCGTGGAGTTTCTTGCCCGTTCTTCTCCATAGGTACCTACTACGTTTTGGAATGGGCGACTAGCTTCATATTTCTGACTGACGACCCCTTGACAATTCAAAAGTGCCTGTAATTGGTTTATTTGAAATAAATGCTTTGAGTTTGAGTTTGAGTAAAGACCTACTGATCATTATACGAGTACATATACTGGAAGTCTTCACAAGCCTTCGCGTTGGTTACTAAAAATGTTTAAGAAGTGGTAAATGTGTGCGCATTGCACTATGACCTGGCGCTTGATAAGTAAAGTACACTGCAGATTAATAAAGGTGTATTTAACTCTGCTGAAGTAAACTTTGAATTTAAGACTTTAATAAATAACACAACATTCCTTTGATAACATTGCCTCGTTAAAAGAACTTTTTTTTTTTATGTGCTTTGCATATTTTTTTGTAGTTTCCATTCTCAGTCTGTGTTGATAAGTAACGCCATGCGTAAACTACTGTTTATGCTACAACCGCTACAGTGCACACCGCAACTAAGTTTTGCCCAGGGTTCGCCCGCGTGGATATCGGAAATTATCCCACGAGAACTTACGACCGGGATTAGAAGTGCCATGTGTTAATCCAGGTTATAAACTATCTTTTTGCCAAATTTCATTCAAATCCTTTCAGACGTGTTTGTGCCAATCCGGAACATACATCAGATAAACAGACAAACGGACAAAAGTTATAACAACTGTATTTTCTGCATCAGTCTTGTCACGTCGTAATAATTACTTTTTTTAATATTCAATAAACAGTTTGACTTCGCTTCTGTTTTATTATCTATAATAATAATAATAACCCCACCACCGTATCTCTACGTTGACGTCGTGGTGGGGCTTGCGCGCTCCAAACTCTAGATCTGTGCCGGTAGAGTTTACTTTGCTGGAACAGGTCTAGGATGAGGAGCCAGACCAAGAGACATACAGAAACCGCAGGGCAGCATGTGGCGAGCTGTTGAGCAGTAGCGACCCCACGAACCCTATCTCCGGGGCGAAGTCTTGTTCACCTCTGGCTTGCCTTTATTGGCCGGCTTGAGTGGAGATTCGCAAGAGCAAATGTGCTCGGAGGAAGGAAGTATTCCAGTAAGATGCTTGACCGTTCTTTCGGGATTGTCCTGATAGCCGTGGAATACCACTCCACTCCTTATAAGCACCTCAGGACATGTTGCCCCCTCGTCGCTACGACACTTTGTGCTAGCGACCGTTTTCGGGGGCCCATTATTGAGTGTGCAAGTCACCCCCTGCCATTTTACCTGTGTATTTTATATAAGATATTGCTCAGGCAGGCCATAGTCTTTCCATTGTTCTAGATAACCAGTTCACTTAGCCACTCAAACCCATAATCCAATATCTTTGTTTCCATATCTTGCAATAGTCCTGCACCAACCGGGGGTTGTCCTTGAGTGCACTAGCATAGTGCGTACAGGGATAATCGTCGGTTGGTGCCTCGTTTCATTAAACACGTCTAACGGGCCTCTGCGAATTGGCTTCGGCCCCTCGTACGCCTTCCAAAAGTCCGGGACCCTAGGGTCCCAAGAAATGACAAATAATAATAATAATAACTTTTCTTTAGAAAGAGAAAAGATTTGTATTTTTATATATGTTTATGTTTGTATTTTTGTTTGTAATGAATGAACTTTTTTTTTTTTTTTTTAAATACGTTGCCCCACACTAGGAATTTCTCCTGTATCGTGGGTGCGTTTACAAACATTTATACTCACATACACAAACAGCCAAACCCGCAACAACTACTTGCAGGTCATACAAATATTTGTTCCGTGCGGGAATCGAACCCGCGACACGCAGTGCAGTAGTCAATCGCTTAACCACTGCGCCAACCGTGCCGTCTAAACTCAACTCAAAAACTACTGAACCGATTTTATAAATTCTTTCACCAGTAGAATGCTATATTATCACTGAGTAAAATAGGCTATAATTTATAAAGATATCATGCGGGGGATGCCGCTGGCGGTAGCTAGTATGTAATAGATTGGCTGCTTTGACGACATTACTCTATGGCCACTCAAGTGACACGTGTCAACTGCGGAGAAAGCAAATGAAAGAAGATATTTAGAGCAAGCCAATTATTGTCACTTAGAGCAGTGATAGCCTAGTGGTCAGTAGTAGTGTGACCGTCAGACTGCCAACTCATAGGTCTCGAGTTCGAACCCAAGGCACGCACCTCTGACTTTTCGGATTCATGTGCGTATTGTATAATTATCACTTGCTTAAAAAACGGTGAAGGATAACATCGTGATAAAACCGACTTGCCTGGGAGATATTTCTCGACGGCATGTGAAGCAAAGTCAGAGTTCCATGTGCGGCTTTAAAACTCTGACACCAGGCTAGTCACTAACCACAGGAAAAGAAGATTATTATCACTTACCATTCCATTCTCCAACCAATATTGATAAATAATGTTAAACAACGATACTCATAGGTACTCGTTTCGTTAGCCAATTAGGCTTTATACAGCCATAAACACCTGTATTTAAAGCAAGAATTCATTATGATTTAAAACAGTAGATAACATTTGCTAACAAAACGCTCAATTTTCATAATTAAAATCTGAGGCCCAGTTCAGAGCCTCGAGCGATGCGACTTACGAAAGTCGCGTTGCGGCTTTCTAGTTGCGGGTTCGGTGATTCCTAACTATATTGCTGAAGCTCCCAGTCTAGATTGAAGTAATTTTAATGAAACGACTGCTATCTTACCTACACGATTTAGCCTTTTCTCATCAGCTTTTCAAGCCGTTCACATAACGGTTAACATAGAATATCGTAAAACAAATGAGGCCAGCAGATGCAGTGTGTTAAATAGTGTGTGGAGGAGCTCGTGGCCAATTAATAACAGCCGCACCGGTCGACCATCTTTACTTACCGAGACTCCTCCATGCTTCGGAAAGCACGTTAAGCCGTTGGTCCCGACTGTCATTCGTGCATCTTTGACAGTCGTTACGGGTCGTCAGAAGCCCGAAAATCTGACAACCAGTCTTACCAAGGGGTATCGTATTACTCAATTACTGGGTTGTGGAGGTCAGATAGGCAGTCGCTCCGTGTAAAATACTGGTATTCAGCTGCATCCGTGTGGTATTAGACTGGAAGCCGACCCCAACATAGTTGGGAAAAAGCTAGGCAGATTGATTGAGATGCAGGATGTCAAATCTTCGTGTGTCTAATGTAAAACCTCACAAAGTCAGTTCAGTGACCATCACAAATATTAATTCTAAGTGCAGATAATATACACACTTTTTAATGTCTGGAGTTGGCCCCAAACATCATCTTAGTTCAAAGAAAATTCCAGTAATAGTTGATTCACCAATGATATTGCTTTATTTCTGTTAGATTTATCAACATGTTGACGTAAGTGTTTAATTTTTTTTGGTGTAATCAATAGTTTTTTTTTTAATAGATAATTGTTTCATATTTTGCAATAAATTACCAGCGTTGTGTCATCGCGCTTGTGTTTCTTTTCTATGCAGACATATGCCGACAGTGACAGCACTTCATGTAGCTGTTGTCAGCCTCTTAAAAAAAGGTGATTCTAGTTGTTAACGAATAGGAGGTAATGGTTACATCCATCCAGTAAAAACGGAAATGTACACTCATGACCTGCAAAGCTTACCTACCTTGGTGTGTCGCAGCTCTTATAGAGCGTGTATCAGAAATGTGTGGTCATATTTAAGGGTGTGATACAGCCCATCAAACTGAACAGCTTTCTCCATGGGACCAACATCATAATCGCGAAAAAATTATCATTTGGGTCGAGTAGGTATTGAAGAAAAAAAGAAAGAAAGAAATACGTTTATTCTGCACGAACAAAACGCACATTTAAATAAAAAACAAAATACACAAATACAAAAGTAGCCAAAAGCCTCGTATTTAGCCAACAAATAAACGCTATAAAATGTTGTTCATCGGTTGATGTCAAGGCCACGGACCAAAGACAATATTGCGAAGTTTTGTATGGTACAGCTGATATGGCCTGGTCTGGGTGTGGCCCTTAAATATGACCAAGCATTTTTGATACACACTGGTTATACCTGTTTCAGACATATTTCATAGATTCTACTCTATTCTACCAATAATTCCTCAGGCCATTGTTAGACGGACGACCTAGATAGTTCAGATTATCGGAAATACATTTATCGAGATTTGGCACTACTAAAGACCTAGTTGGCGCCGCTGTATCCCTAAAATGGCCGTTAATATAAAGATTATTGAGAAGAATGGTTGCTTAAAGGAGTTTTTCAGCATGGACACATTGCATTTTTATCATAGGCTGTCTGTCCAGTTTATTCGATATTGTAGGTCTGTATACTAAACTCCTTTTCCATATAAGACAAAATTATTGCTTCAGAATAAAAGTACTTACATTTTTAGTTGGCTTAATTTTGTCGTAGTTGGGTTTTAGTTTTTATAACTTTTATTTTTATATAAATTATTTTGTGGTTAATATATATATATTTTTGCTAATTAAGCCCTTTCATTTGGAACAAGCCATGCAACAAAAAAAAATTGTTCATGGCTGTATGTCCTCTAGAGGCGTCATATTCACCGGACGATCAAGACGCTTCGAACGATACCTCGTTTTTTAAATTATGATGAGAAGTTAACAAGTTATGAGGGAACAGATGAACATCCATACGTAGTCGGGTAAAAAAAATTAGTAATGGATCTAAACCATGAATTTTGAGAATATTATTTTAATCACCTTATTATTTTAAAACAAATGCTACCGTAATTAACGATTAACTTGTATTATATTAACAGATGCTTTATTTTAATTTTATACAAGAATTTTCATAATCGATCGATTTTTATTTCCAAAGAAACGATGGATTATCATGGATGGACTGTGTGAAAGACGATATGGCTAGAAAGGGAGTGACTGCCGAGATCACGACTAATAGAGAAGTATGGAAGAAAGGGACATGTTGCGCCGACCCTAAATAAATTGAGATAAGGACAGGAGAATGATTACAAGAGTTTTCCTAATCTAAAAACCATTAATTCCTAATCATTCCTATTCATTAATCCTTCATAATCCTAAAACTACGTCCTATCTGCGGGAGCGCTTTTCCTACGTCCTTCTGATGTGCCTTGCAGGTCGCATCTTAGAAACCTGCTTAAGTCCCCTCCCCACTCCACTGACTTCTACTCCTACTCCCTCACTGTACACGCGGTGCGGTTGTGGAATTCACTTCCGCCCGACGGGGACTGCCAGACTGTTGCAGTATTTTAAAGAAGAGTGAAAGAACACTATATTTCCACTTCGTGATAGTTGCGTTAGTATTTATTTTGTATTTTATTTATTTTAGTATGTACGATTGTATGTATGTATGTATGTAAGTATATTGTCATATAATTTGTTTTATTTTATTAAGTGAATTGTTTTGATTTTATGTATTTTACTTTCTCTCTACTCTTACACACGGTGTCTACATCTCTTTGGGTAAAAAGATGTCCTATCGCAGGTATGCTGGAAGAGATTTTTTTAGAAATAAGCATCACCTTTGTACGTATTTTTCTGTTCTTTTCTTCTTATCTGTTTATATATGTGTGTACATAAATGGTTAAATAAATAATAATTATTCAGTTGAAATAAAAAGTTTGTAAAACTATAAAATTCTATGCCACTGATCCAGAAGCTATTTCAATTCGTCGCAAGAAAAAAAACAAAAAAAAATTCTCATGATTTTCCTAAGAACATCAAATTAGGTTGTTGTAAGTGACTAAAAGGTAAAGTTAGTCCCAACATGCTTTGGACAGGCAGCATTTCCGGTCCTTGGTAAAACTAATTCTAACTACCCACTCAGATTTGTAGGGTTCCGTACCCGAAATGTGCGAAACGGAACCATATTACTAAGCCTCCGCTGCCCGGCTGTCAGCGGGCTGTATCTCATGAACCGTAATAGGTATAGTCACCGGCACGTAACTTGGCAAGAATCGTAGGTGCGCAGAATTCGTTTTCGCTTGTTTTTCTTAATAAACATGTTCAAAAATAAATTATGGCAATAACCATAGAATAATGGCATGCAACAAATGTGTTTTTATTTTGTTGCACTAAGTTTAACATGCGCAAACTTACTCCCAATACGCTAAACCCTTGCCAAGTTACATACGTGCCGGCGACTGTAGACAGTTAAAATTTTAACAGATTATGTCTTTCTAGTGCCGCTATAACAACTAATAATAAAAATAAAATAAAGTTAAAAATTAAAGGGGTCAACAAGAAACGTGTTTTCTTGGCACGTTTTGCTCAATCTTAATTATATAGTGTTAAATATTTTACGGTGGTACGGAACCATTCGTGTGCGAGTCGGACTGGGACTTGGCGCGTTTTTAATTCATATGTACTTTCTAAGTTTATCTTTGACATCACTGACACCGGTGAAGGAAAACATCTTGAGGAAACCTGGACTGGAAAAAAATAAAGAAATAAAAATTGTTTTATTTGTCACAGAAACACGTGCCTACAAAAATACAAGAGTAATCAAAAAACAAAATAGATCTAACTTATGAAACCACGAGCATAAAACAGAAATAGTCGGCAGCTGCACGTCATGACTGTGACAAGAAGGCTTCCACTCAGCATGATGCTGTGTTATGGGGACCCACAGCACAGGGTTGATTTTCAGTGGTCACCGGCAAAAGATATACGGAAATCAAGACAGGTTCAGTGATTTGTACATAATAAACAGGTAACATAAATGGTGGTAATCGTAGTATAATTAATAAAAGTTTGAAATCGCCCACGGCTCTTTATTCGGAGGCCAGTGTGTCCGCCAGGAAACACATTTGAATACATTTTACTATGAACTCGAATACCTCTGGCCTCCATGGTTGTTTCGGTCTATGTGGGTTTTTTGTACGACTTTTTGATCAAAAGTTATGTCTGAAAGTCTGACGGAAAGTCGGCAAATACAAAGTCCGAAAATGAAAAGCACGGTTTTTGGGCTTGGCGCTCAACGTGTTATTAGCAGCCATAGTAGTGCACACCCTGTGACCGTTGGGTACGGAACACTAAAAGTCACATTGGTTGGTACCTGCCCGGATTTGAACCAAAACCCTGAAAGACGAGGCCTTAACCCTAGATCACTAAACTTTTTTTTTTCAAACTCTGTCACTAAACATTAGTCCTACAAACTAACAAAATAAAACCGCAATATTTATCAAAACTAGAGTATTTATTTAGAAAAATTCTACTTAAAATATGGAATCTCCTTTAAATTACCACATAATAAAACAAAAGGTTAAAAAAAATTATTCTTGGCAGTCGGCACACACTAGAACCGTATGTTCCCCGCAAATCGCCGTCTTGCAGCGGCTGCAAACATATTTAGTCATCCTGTGTTTTTTGTAAGGACAAAGAGAACATATTTTGCGCTTATTTTGTTGCGCTTGAGAGGTACTAGGAGTAGCATCTTCAATTTTTAAAATATCTTTGATACTAGCTTTTATATCCCTCCTCAAAGTGACAGTGTTATACCGCTCTCGTAACCATGGCTCTATGAGCTTATCGGCTAAACTTTGGACGAAAGCCCTACGTCTCATTGGTTTTTGCCGTTCTCTGACCATGTTCGACACATAGATGACATATGAATTAATTAGGCACAGGTTCAAGACATTATAAAACACGCATTGAGGCCATCTATTGGTTTTGCGATTGACACATATAGCTGAGCACATTTGGTCGACAGTGTCGACAGCACCTTTGGTGCTATTGTAAAAATGTATAATTTCAGGCTTTTTCGAAGTGGAGTTAATGTCTGGCTGATTGTGCACTGTCGATAGAAGAAATACTGTCTTGTTAGATTTCGGTTTATACGAGACCAGAGTCTTCTCACCATCAAATGCAAACATCGAAGTATTAATCTTTCTTGATTTTTTGTTTTTCATCTCAGGTGGAATCTCTCGCTTATTACTACGTATTGTCCCAACAAGTGTGAGTTTATACGGGTCCTGAAGTAATTCTGAAGCAAGTGGCACTGAAGTGAACCAATTGTCCATCGTAATATTTCTGTTTGTCCCATAGACAGGCTCACAGAGTTGTTTCACAAAATGTGTGGCAAGAGGCATATTATCGCAATTGGTTCCTTTACCCAAATAAGGCGTAGCATTGTATACGTACTTTGAATTAGAATCTGCAACCATTACACTTTTTATGCCGTACTTGTTAGGCTTATTGGGTATATAAATTCGAAATGGGCAGCGCCCTCTGAACCCAACTAATTGTTCATCGACTGTCAGATAGGAACTTGGCTTGTACCATTGTTTGCAATGACCAATGAATTTCTCCCAAAATTCTCTTATAGGTGCAAATTTATCGGATGCTCTTCTGTCTTGTCTGGTAGCTTTGTCATCAAATCGAAGGCATTTAAGCAAGAAATCAAATCTCTCAGCGCTCATGCAGGCTTTGAAAATGTTGCCACTCCTTCTGGCATCAAACAACATTCTCGTGGGTAAATGATTACTTTTTATAGCAGCTGATTGCATAAGAAGACCCAGTAAAGCTTTTAGTTCAATAGCTGAAGTTTGAGAAATAGTATGAGTGAGTTCCTTGTACTTCACCTTTTTTATTTCAATCTCTGCATTTGTGTAAATAACAAGTTGGTCAATCATTTCATCAGATAAATACAAATGAAATATTGGAAGTGGTTCTACCAAATCTCTTGCATCACTGTTAGGTCCGGGTACAAAATGAATAATGTTTCGAGCCGATGCACGAGTGTTTGAAGAGCGTGGAGTAGTTGCCCACTTATGTTTGTTTTTCCCATAAATTTATGGTCTCTCAGGTTGTATTACCAGGTCCTGGTGAGAAGCTATGGGTGGACAAGGCTACAAACACTCCAAAGAATCATCATCAGAATCTAGGATTCTGTTTCTGTTACGGCTTCTCCGGGAAACATTTAGATCTTCATCAGAAGAACTCGACGAATCATCTTCAATTTCGTCGGTATCCTCGACTAAGTCCTCCTCTAAGTTGTCATCAGGTTCGGAGTCCGAAGGCACACCAGATGGTCCAAAAAATGGTGAATCGTCATCGTCATTATCCGACTCGTTCAAAATCTGCAATATTTTATCTTGATCTCGTATCAAATCCATCTGCAACAGAAAATACTGCTCAAACAAAATGTTCAAAATCTCATAAAAAAATAAAAAATGATAACAAGTTCATAAAATAAATATTGCTCGTAGTATCACACATATTTATTATTCATTTACATTAATCAGTAATTAGTTATTATAGATAAAATCGTAAATAAAAAGACATATTTCATAACTTACCTTTCTTCACTTTTGTGGCGTAATTACTAAACATTAGCCTGAGAGACTACTATTGCGTAATATCTCTGGAAGTAGGAAGCGTGCGTATGCAATGCGAGTTCACGGGTCACTGATTGGCCGAATTAGGAAGGTACTGAGCGGCTGAGGGGGGTGCGGTAACGGGAACATACATAAACAGCGAATGCGTCAGAGTCGTGTAGCCTGTGAGACTAATGTTTAGTGATCTAGGGTTAAACGTGGCACACGTTGAGGGAGGTAGTCAGCCTTTATGTAAACCACAAAGGTGAATGGAAATACCTTACAAAAGGTGTTTTCTACTAACCTACATCGATTCTTTCTCTTGTTTGCGCACGTTTAAATAAGAAGGAAGTGCACTACCGCCCGTCTTTTGTTTTCAGCAGACAATGTCGTTTTCTGTGGCGCGCGTTCGAGAAAAAAGTGCTATTCACTGCTTCGCAAATACATGTGGATTTAAATGCGTACACAGAAAGTCACTCGGGGAAATTCGACTGTCTGTTTGTGAATTTAAGAACTTATTGGATCTTGTGTATTGTATTGGATTTAGGAGTATTTTTTTCGTATGTTTTTTTTGTTGGAGTGTGTTTTTATGGTGATGGTACAGTCACCCTCAAAAAATGTATACATCGACAAGAATGAATTTGATTGTATACATTTTGTTTTCCATAATACTTAAACAATGTGTAGCTCCAATTAAGTAACCAATGTGTAATATGTTTTATCGTTACACATCAATTCTAGTCTTTAGTCTCGATTGTATGAGAAACTATCGAGATTTGAATTTACTTATAAACTATGTCTTTATTTACACAAACGTATTTACAAACTAACAGACTTAAAATAATAATAATAATATGTACAAGTATATAAAAGGGGGGGGGGGGGAATAATACACATTGATACATTGCTGCTGGGGAGTTTGTTGCGCCACTTCTTCTTCCCAGCTAAAGCACTAGGAAGTGGTGAAGGGTGGGCGTTTTGGGGGACTGTCTTATGTAATTTTGACGTTCGAAAAGTGCTGATTCTCAGCCTAGTTTGAATAAATGACTTTTGAATTTTTGTCACTCGAGCTTAAAATTTTGAGGCTAGACTGTACATGCTGTAAGTACAGTTAGCTTCAAATAGAAAACTTGAATACCTACTCGACGCAAATGTATGGGACCACAAATTTTTTTTTCGCGATTACGATGTTGCACCCATGGACGAAGTTGTTCAGCTGGATGGTCTGTACCACACCCTTAAATTTGACCACACCTTTCTGGTCCAACCTGTATATCCTTATCTTACTTTTTCCTTGTCCCTTATTTGATTCCTATTGGTTTTAAGTACCTATTAATTCAAGCCCTGTATGCCTGGAGGCTTTTATTGGGGTATTAAGTTCAGTTTACATTTTTAGTTTCGCTTAGAAAGAAAAAACGAAAAGAAAGAAAAATGCGTATATTGGCATTACAAAAAATACACCTTAAAACTATAAAAAACAGAAAATAAATTATTATAATGCCAGAAGGGCCTCAGCTCAGCATAAAGCTTGCTTGAGTATAGATTTCGATGTTTTTGTTGGCATATTGGTGTGTGCTAGCTGACATAATATTATAGTAAATAATGTAATTCTTTATATTTCGAAGTGTAAATTATTTTGCATACTGTTGTATAGGATCGAGTTTTTCTAACTGAACAGACAGCTGTGCTGCTGGGGAGTTTGTTGCGCCACTTCTTCTTCCCAGCTAAAGCACTAGGAAGTGGTGAAGGGTGGGCGTTTTAGGGGACTATCTTATGTAATTTTGACGTTCGAAAAGTGTTGATTCTCAGCCTAGTTTGAATAAATGACTTTTGAATTTTTGTCACTCGAGCTTAAAATTTTGAGGCTAGACTGTACATGCTGTAAGTACAGTTAGCTTCAAATAGAAAACTTGAATACCTACTCGACGCAAATGTAGGTATGGGACCACAAATTTTTTTTTCGCGATTACGATGTTGCACCCATGGACGAAGTTGTTCAGCTGGATGGTCTGTACCACACCCTTAAATTTGACCACACCTTTCTGGTCCAACCTGTATATCCTTATCTTACTTTTTCCTTGTCCCTTATTTGATTCCTATTGGTTTTAAGTACCTATTAATTCAAGCCCTGTATGCCTGGAGGCTTTTATTGGGGTATTAAGTTCAGTTTACATTTTTAGTTTCGCTTAGAAAGAAAAAACGAATAGAAAGAAAAATGCGTTTATTGGCATTACAAAAAATACACCTTAAAACTATAAAAAACAGAAAATAAATTATTATAATGCCAAAAGGGCCTCAGCTCAGCATAAAGCTTGCTTGAGTATAGGTTTCAATGTTTTTGTTGGCATATTGGCGTGTGCTAGCTGGCATAATATTATAGTAAATAATGTAATTCTTTATGTTGCGTAGTGTAAATTATTTTGCATAGGTACTGTTGTATAGGATCAAGTTTTTCTAACTGAACAAACAGCTGTGCTGCTGGGGAGTTTGTTGCGCCACTTCTTCTTCCCAGCTAAAGCACTAGGAAGTGGTGAAGGGTGGGCGTTTTTGGGGTTTTTGTCTTATGTAATTTTTACCTTCAAAAAGTGCTGATTCTCAACCTAGTTTCAATATCAAAGTTAGTGATGTGCTACACAACTGAACAGAGGTCGTCAGACATTTACTTTAGTTAAGTATCAATCATACCTGTAATATTTATGTAAAATATGAATTTAGACTCAAAGATAAATGGCCAATCTTTTATTTACCGCACAATTTTATTTAAAATAAACCCGTATTTTTATTCTAAAACGTTCCAAATGATCGTACGCACTTTATTGCATGAAAAGAACATAATTTATCGAATGCCTAGCTGTCATTACTAAAAAAATGTCCAAATACATTTTTTGCAACATCACTCAAAAGGACTATTTAAATATTTAAAAAAACTGTTTCATGAATCTATGTAAAGTAGTTGACATTACGTGATACATTGACCAAGTAATAAATTATTAAAAAGGTTTTTGTAAAATGCTGACGGTATTTTGTTTAGTTTTTTGTCTATTTTTATATTGTCAGTTTGTTATTGTCACAATACAATAATAGAATAGATAATTGTATATATTGTGGCTAGAAGTGGTATATTGTTAGTGAAAGGCTCGTGTCTAATTGATAACAGCCGCACTGGTCGATCGAAAACTAAGATACGCTTGCCGCGGTCCATTACATATGCCGGTGCCTCCGAAAGCACGTTAAGCCCGGCTGTCATTCGTAGATCTTTGACAGTCGTTATGGGTAGTCAGAAGCCCAAAAGTCTGACAACTAGTCTTACGAAGGAGTCTGTTATCTAATAACTAGGTTGTGGTGGTCAGATAGGCATTCGCTCCATGTAAAACACTGGTATTCAGCTGCATCCGGTTAGATTGGAAGCTGACGCTAAGACAGTTGGGAATATGCTCGGTAGATTGATTGTTACTGTCCTATATGTTAAAATAGACTGCCTGGACTTTTCCTACTATATTTTTAACTCCATCTATGTGGACCTATGTACGTATACCTTTTTTTTTTCTTTTTTTGGATGGGAAATTATCAAATAACTTCTCCCGCTCTGGGCGGAGCGGGAGGTGTCAGACTCTTACTGACTAAAACCCACTCGTGTTCCTTCAGTTGCCTGTAGGTTGCCAGGGGCCACGGTATCCCTTCCAGGCAGTCTATTCTAGGACAAAGGCAATACAGTTATAAAGCAAACATTAATCATCTTCAACTCTTGTTTTCTGTTACTATTCATCACCACTCCGAGTTAAGGCTGCCACAGACAGGCGCGATGCGATACCGGTAGAAAATTTTCGTATAGTTTATAAAAAACAAATTTCTCTTCTCTCTCTTTACCAGCCGGTCTAAGTATTCTATAAAAATCTAACCCTGACAAACTCAAAGCATTTATTTCGTTTAAAACTATTTACAAGCACTCTTGAATTGTCAAAAACTTAGGTGAAGTGAGCTTGAAGAGAGCTGTCATTTCACCTGATGCTAAGGATTGTCACTTTTGACAGCTCGCTTCACGTTGTCACGGTGAGATTTTTACTGAATAGATCGGCAGGTCATCTATCCACCTGATCGTGTCTCCTTTGCTTAAGTTGATGGTTACCATTTCAGAACCTTTTTGCCTTTTTGATCGTATTATGCATCGTTGCTTTAGAAACCCAAACTATTCCCCAATGCTAATTTTGTCTAAATCCATTCATGCAAACTGCTACACTCGACATAATAAACAAAACACAAGCTTATCCCCGCCGTCTACCGTTTTGTCCTATTTACAAAACATGCCATATTTCCCTCAGACTACAGTGCTACCCTCATTTATACCATTTATTCCGGGACCCCTCTACACAAAACTATCTCTTGACCCTTTATTGACATTGAAAATGGGAGGCTTTTTTCATGATTGCGGTCCGGAGTAAACTATTTACTTTACCATAAGCGAGAATGGGCCCTATTGTCTTACGTGGGCCGCGAATATCAATATATCACATGCATAAACATGTTCCAATATGGCCGCTGAATCGGTAAAAGGAAATAAATGAATCGAGCACTTATTTCGGGGTTTGATGGGGAAAATGGGTTTCTGTCTTATTGTTTGCGTATATATGGATGTATCTGACCTATGTATACCTACACCCTAATAGGTTTTTGTTTCATCATTTTCCCGTCTGTGTCCAATATCTTCTATACAGATATCATAACATTAAGCGGCTTCATTACCTAATAATGGATTATATCGACCTTTTAATGTATCCGTTAAGTCTCTTATAAATATTTGAAACGTTCAGAAATTCACTTCTTCTATGAACTTTACTACAGGTCCATAATCTCCTCTATCCTTTCTTCGGCTCGATTTTTCCGATTTCCCCACTCGCATAGTCTCCCCAAGAGAAATCCTTGAAAGTTCCACTGTTCCCGTCAGCATGTATTGCAAAAATACGAAGAGTATCGTTGCGTTTTTCCCTAAAAATCTCAGATACATTAGAGGAAAAACCAAATCGTAACGCACTATTCGCGCTGGTTAAATGACGTCCCTAATACTTGTTTATTTGTATAGGCTATTTATTATAAAGGAAACGTGGCTATTTGCGTTCAAACGTTATCAGGTCAACCGTGACTTTCTCTGGTTTTGGCAAAACAGGTCAGTTTGCAAAATGATTTCGTGAAAATGGATACTCGGTGCGATTTTGTGGTGTTCGTCCCAAATAATAAAATGTTTTAGGTCGTTTTTCTGGGCTATAGAATTTTATTTATAAATAAAATTATTCTTTTTAAGAATTTATATATATTATTCTATTTAAGAATTTTCATTTTAATCCTATTTTAATGCTAAAATTCACCCGAGAAACTAACGAAAAGCTGCCAACATCATACTATACCTCGTATCGTTGCGTAGTTCTAGGCACTATATTTAATTCCATTTGCGGAAAACGCTGTTACCATAGCATGATTCTCAAATTCTACAGCCACGCCCAAAGCTGCATAAGTATAGCTATCTGCAAAAATACCACAGTAAAAATCATAGGGGAAACTACTCTCGTTTGAAATCTGCTCAAACATGAAACATATAGCACAATACTCGCGTGCAATACGATGTCTGTTTACTCCCAAAATCCTATCGTTTTCCTTATGAAATTATTTCTAACAAAGACACCTGTATTTTCACATGAGGAGATGTGAAAGGCTACCTTACACTGGTACGAAAATCATTGAATAGTTTACATGAAAGGATAAGCTGGGCAAAATGAATTGGGCTCTGTGATACGGTGAATAGGAATCGAATGTTCAGGCAAAAATGGATCGTTTGATGTTTGGACCATCCCTGATTTAGATCTTTTATCACGTTTTATAGTTCTGTCGTATCTAGTGAGATGAAAGGGGATTAAGTTATGGTAAAAGCTACGTTGGATATAGGGTTTTAATGTGGGTCGGCACGTATTTTGTCAATGTTTTGTGGTTTTGTTAAAGGTAGGATTGCTGTTGTTCTGTGAAAGCCCCCAAGTTTATAATAGATTTGTGATACAATACATAGTCGGGAACTGTTATCAACACAGTACGGTAGCGTCATGTTGTTTAAATCTCTTTTCTACTGTATTTCGCCAGTCACATCATATAAAAAAAAAAAAAAAAAAAAATATGTTTATTGTGTCTCAAAACGTTTACATTTTCAAATGTGATTGAAACAGCCCCAGTAAGTAATTATTAACACTTGTGTTGGGGTTGCTTCGCTCTTTTCCTTAGTTGGTACTTTACAATATTAAGACCACAGAACAAATAAATGTTGACTTTATAAAGTTTATACTTAAAAACTAATCTTTGAATAAGATAAATACTTAAAAGAATTTAGCAGCTCTGTACGGTGTGTACTGTAGAATTGTGTGAAAGTGGGTATGTGTATGAGTGTGGGTTTGTTTATGACTGTGAGTTTATGTTTGAGTGTGGGTTTGTGTGTATTTTAGTGTGATTGTGTGTGAGTTTGTGTTTGCTGATAGTGCCATAATAATGTAAGTTAAAATTACCGCTACGTTATCACAAGGCGTACAATTATGATAACGAATATAAGTATTCATGTAAGTCTGACTAGTATATGCTCTGTTTCATCATATGTTAGCGTTTTTAGCCATTCGGAAATCATTACTTTGCATTTATGCAAGACCTCGTGGTGGAATTTTAGTTTGGCGTTAATTTTATTGTATATGTAAGCCGATTGGCATACATATTGTCGCCTTGCTAAAGCCGTACGTACCCGTTGAGAGCAAGCCACAGTATCCTGTCGTCTCCTGGCCTGGTTTTCCGGGTTAGCTGGAATATGTTTGTGTAAGTGTAGGATGATGTTTAAAAGATATAGTTTCCTGACTGATAAAAGGCCACTCATTCTATAAAGTTCGACTGTGGGAAAACTATATGGTTTGAAATAGATTACTTTTAATAGTGATCTTTGGGCTCTTTCTAACTCTAGAAATTTAGTTTTTGTGGCTCCTCCCCAAACAAGTAAGCAGTACGTGATTACGGACTGCGCGAGTGCTAGTTAGATGTTGTTTAGTGTCCTTTGAGGCATCACATGTCGTAGATTTTTAAAAATCCATATAAATTTTCGAACCCGGGACATAATAACCTCGACATGCGAGTGCCACGATAGACGCTCGTCGACTATTACTCCAAGGTCTCTTGTATGTGGTAGTTGTTTGATGGGTTTACAGCCACAGTTCTGTCCCAAGCTGTTTGCATATCATTATTCATATCTTTATTTGCATTACATTATTCTGTCGTTGCTTCATTTTTAATTATTTTTACCTATTGTGCTACAGTAATTTAAAGAACAATTCAAAAATTAAAATAAGCCATGGCAGCTAAGAGATAACCAGTCCCAACTGAGGGCGCCCGTTCACAAATATTACGTATGGATCAGCACCATTCAGCTCAACCATTCTGAAGGGAGCTAAATAATCCAATCCACGCGCCACCATCAGCGAGACATTTGAGTGAGCATGACATACTCACAGCCGCCAGGGCACATTCAAGTCAATAAAAAAACATATTAACCGGTAAATGGTAGCTCTTTAGTACATAGTACTCAAACCTGTGCTATGCAATTATATAATACAAAGGAGATTGAGTTTTAGAAATGTTTACAAAATATTTTAAAAGGAGTTGCTTGCCCATTCTTCTCAATTTGAAAACTACATTTTGGAAGGGGCGAATAGAATCAATTCTTTTTGACGTTCAAAAGTGCCTTTTATGTGACTATTTTAATAAATAATTTAATTTTGACTTTCACTTTCCAAGATCTTTAAAGGGCTTAAAGCTAAGGTACAACAGCAAAACCTGTTTTTTTTATTTTTATTAGCGTACAATTTGGCATCAATTACCATGTAAAGCAGTCGGTTAATAAATATTAGTTTCAGTTCAATCATTCGGTAAGTACACCTACGTGTATAAAAATAAGAATCACTTTAGGTAAGTGATTCTTATTTTTATAAATACCTATAAAAAAGAGACTGTGACCTCTGAGTTTGTTTCGGTCTTTCTTCTCAGAGTAGTCAGATAGGAAACGCCGAACTCATCCAACAATATTTATTTTATTTTAATATGACTTATAAAAGTGATTGCAATATCCTATTTACAGAATAAACAATTTCATTTCATTTAATTTCTTATAAAATTGAGTTCTTTACGTTTTTTGTGCTACAACCAAAAACAATATATCCAGGAACCGGATAAGAACCAAAACGAATTCATCTGAAACAAAGATATCTTTCTTTTAAAAGGTTGAGATCTCTCAGTCATTTCTTTCACACATCCAATCTTATCGTATGGTGCAAAACTTTAATCAGATGCGTGAGAAAAATGGCACCTATTTGTTCCCGTCACCACGAACCGCCACAGCCTATAAGTTATAAGGACAGAGCGTATGTAGAATAATAATTAGAACACCGATAAAGGTTTCTGTTCTAATTGATTAGGCTGTGGTTCCTGTACCCTACTTACGTAATGCACGATCAATTGGAAATTGAATCGTTTTTAAACAAATTGCCAATTCATTGCTACATAGGTTCGAAAAAAAATCTGCTCAACAAAGTAAATAACGCAATGAATGTTGTTGAACTGTCAAAATGACTGTCAAAACAAATTTGTCGTAATCGTTTACGAAAATGTATTGCGTAATGAGATAGCAGGTTAAGATTATACCATTCCTTTGGCAATTTAGAAATGAGCCACATATACAGTCACGAGCATAAACACGTTACAATTACACAAAATTCAGAAGCGTTTTTCTCGTGAATTTCAAATTGAATCAAAATGAGAAAGGATATTCATAATAAGTAGTACGGTTTTGATAATACGTTCGTAACATTATAAAATATGTTTCAATATTTTAGGAGAATTTGCTCGTGGCCGAACCTACCCATATTTGACTGGTCGTGGACATTCCAAGATCGATTTAGTAACTTAAGTTTGATAGTCTTAGTCATTTTATGAAAAAAATATGCATATAAAGGGTCCTTTTTTATTTTTTTTTATTTTTTTGGGTTGGAAATTATCAAATAACTTCTCCAGCTCTGGGTGGAGCGGGAGGGCGTGTCAGACTCTTACTGACTAAAACCCACCCGTGTTCCTTCCGTTGCCACGGAAGGCCACGTAGGGGCCACGGTATCCCTTTCGGACTTTCCCGCAACCCCGGCAGGCATCGGTCCTATCGGACCCCTTCACTTGCTGACATCTCTTTGAGGCGCGCGTGGAACACAACGCGCCGTCGACCCGAGCCTGGTCCCTATCGGACGGCGAGCTACCCATTGCTCACCGTCCGCAAGCCCGCGCCTACGGTGGCCGGGAATCGGCCTGCGATTCCCGACGCCCAGGGCGTCTCCTGCGGCGGCTAGGGGCGTGAGGGCGCGAAATTTGCCTCTCCCTCACGCGTTCTGCCTCCTCCTTCTCGAGCATTACTGCTTCGCAGAAGGAGGTGACGGCCTCCCATGCCCTCTCGCTCCGTACCATGGCCTGGACTAGGGCCGGACGCGAGAGATCCCCGCCACCGATCGCCTCCACGAGGACACGGCGATGCTCTGTCCAAGCTGGACAGACCTCCACCGTATGCTCAACCGTGTCCTCCGGGCGATCCACGCAGTGATGACACCCGGGCGTTTCCTCCCGCCTTATCCGAAACAGGAACCTCCCGAAACAACCATGTCCGGTGAGGACCTGCGTCAGGCGGAAGGTGAGGACGCCGTGGCGCCTCTCTAGCCACTCCTCAAAGAGGGGACTTATCGCCGCAATAGTGGCGTGCCCAGCACTGGGTTGCGACAATCGCACTCTCCATGACGCCATATATAAAGGGTCCTTACAAGTTGACATCTAAAATGATAATATTATATTCTCTTAACTAAAAGTGTTTTAGTTAATATGATCATTGAAGGAGATTAGTAACAAGAATTTAAAAGAGATGATAGATAATCATAATCATAAATCTTTATTTACCTTAAAATCATATTACAAGCACTGGTTAATAAGATGCAAAAAATTAATTAAATAGAGAAAGGTGTCTGAGTCAGGAGTATCCTGAGAGGTTGAGAGGTTGAATGAAAGGCGACTAACAAAAGATATTTAAGGTAGATGTGAGTGGAAACGCCGAGAGGAAACGCCCTAGGATGACATACAGTCAATTTATTTTTTTGCATTTATGGACGCTATACCATTGCGGGTTAGCGGGAACGCCCTCTGTTAGTTAACATACTGTATAGTGACCTTATTGGTGAAGGTCTTCAGAAAGGTCAGGTGCGTAGTACTAGCAGTCTAGCAACCGTGCGTGTATGAACGAAAACGAAGCAAAAGAAGTTCCTATGTAAGGATCGTAGCAGGTGGCGTTCTTCAGTTTCTGCCTACCCCGATAGTAAGAAGGCGTGAGTTGATATATGTATGTATGTAATATTAACATTACAAAACACGTTTTCAAATTCGCACAGTTTTTTCTGAAATATTTATAGGCGGTTTTCGCAACCTCTTCAATAATATTAATGTTACTGGCCAGTTCGGTTTTCCACTATTTTGACAATTATTTAACCTGGCGGGTGCAGTGAAATCATGTAAATGAGTTATTTAATGTATGTTTTTGATAGTGGTCGATTCCACCGTAAAATATCAAAATATTTCAGCGTAATTTGGTGAAATGATTTCAGAGAATACATTTACATTTTTTATTTGCAATTCTAAGAGTAGGTATACAAAGATATATTTATCTGCCTAGCCTTTTCTCAATTATGTCGGGGTTGGATTCCAGTCTAACTGGATGCAGCTGAATACCAGTATTTTACATGGAGCGACTGTCTATCTGACATCCACAACCCAGTTATTGCGTAATATGATACCCCTTGGTAAGACTGGTTGTCAGACTTTCGGGCTTCTTCTTATTATTCTTCGTGTCGCTGGCAAGACAGTTGACTGTCAAAGATCCACGAATGACAGCCGAGACCAACGGCTTAACGTGCTTTCCGAGGCACAGACAGATCTTGGTATGTAAATATGGTCACCCATTCGCATACCAACCGCGCCAATCGTACCTTAACCTGATCGATCGACCCGTGCGACTGTTATTACTTAGCCACAAGCAGTAATTACCGTAAAGACTGTACCAATAAGTGAATACCGTACACTAGGTTATAAATAACTCAAAAAATTAATAGATTTCCGTAATATTTTGTATTTATATGTACATTTTTATAAAGAATAAATTCATATACCCAGGTATAATATTTGAATTTCGAGCCAGCTCCTTAGTGCTCAGGGGCACGTCGCCGTCGCCGCGCCATCTCCGCTTGTTTTTCCCATATCACTTATAAAGCGTGTGCATTTTTGCATGTGACCGGCGATGCAATAAAAAAAATGGTTTAAACAATACGCGGTGTCGGCAAGTCGCGGCGGCGGCGCGGTGACTGCATCGTGTCGCTGAGCACTTACATGGTGTGAAAGATGGGCAGAACTACACAACACACTCACATGCACGCCTATTAATATAATTTACTTTCTTTTAATTACCAACTTGTTCCTACTTTTTCATATATCATATCGACTTACATACTTTTTCAATACGCTGTCTCATTTTAAACGGAACGCCAGAAGGATACAGGTGATCTTTTCCACTACAGTTAACACTGTTTTTGGAACAATAAATTATTTATTTTATCCATTATTCTACCCCTCGATATAATGATAAACAGTGCGGTCATTGCTTTAAGTAGTATAATTCCCGTCTGTAGAAGATTACCTTTAATACCCTACACGTGTCCCAGGGTAGTTTCGAATGAATAACAACGGAGGATTAAGACCCCGCTAAACCTTACAATTGCCATACGATTTAATTTACGAAACGATTTAATTAAAACAAATAAAAGTAACTAAAAACCTGAGGAAAAAAGTAATAAAGGTAAGGTTTTCTGTGACGTCATATGGCTTCAAATACAGTCTGAGTAAAGACTAGCGTAACACTATATCAAAGAAAAAAAGGAAGAAAAGAAAATACTTTCATTCAGCACAGACTAAAAAGCACACAATATAATTCTACAGCTGATAAAAATCAAATAAAAAGTGTAAAATGCGATGTAAGAAATTAGCAGGGGAGTATGTGTCACGGCATCTGCTTTCCACATAAAAGTATACAGAAGATTACCTGGGTTTCCCCGGATGGAGTCACTTGCAATCAAATAGACCATGTACTTTTAGACAAGAGATACTACTCTAACCTTCTGGATGTCAGAAGCCACACAGGTGCAAACATTGACTCAGACCATCACTTGGTAGTCTGTAGATTAAGGGCTCGCATATCACGATATAAGTATGTACAAGACCATTAAGGCAAGGATGTTTGACACATCGGAGGTAAAGAGGGAACAAGAGGTCAGATTGAAGTATATGGACACTGTAGAGATTTAGCTCAGATAGGGGATATAAATAACGATGGCGATCCAAATGACACGTAGCTCAGTCTCAAAGCAGCCCTGTCTACGGCTGCGAGTGAAGTTCTTGGAGTAGTAGAAAGACCAACAAGTAATCGGTGGTTCGACGATGAGTGTCAACAAGCTACTAATCATAAGATAAATACGGCAGAAATACACTCACAGCCGCAAAGAGGGGTAAAAAAGGCGCCAGAAGAAAAGAAAAAGTTGCATGAAGAACAGCACCTGAAGGAAATAGTATACAATCAGACGAAGAAAAAGACGAGACAGTTTTACAGCGAAATTAAAAGGCGAAAGGATTTTAAACCTCAGACCACAGCCTGCAAAAGTAAAGAGGGCTTGTTACTTAACGACAAAAGTAACGTAATTAAGAGATGGGCAGAGTACTTTGAAGAGCTGCTCAGTGGATCAGTGACTGCCGAGTCATCCCCTGTCGCTAAGCTTCAAACAGAAGAGCAAGGCAATAATAATAGTGATGTCCTAGAACCCACTCAAGAAGGGACTGAATTAGCCATAAAACATCTTAAAAACAACAAGGCAGCAGGCGAACATCCAGGGTGAACTTATATAGTATGCTGGAGTTCGTTTCAAGAAGGAGTTGCACAAGCTAATTACACAGATTTGGAATGGAATTACCATGTCGGACGAGTGGAACACGACTGTCATATGTTCCTTGCATGAGAAGGGTGACATCTTGGAGTGCCAAAACTACCGAGGCATCTTTATCTTTTCTTTTGAACTCACTGCGTATAAGGTGTTTGCGAACATTCTCTTCAATAAATTAAAAGCTTATGACGAGCCCTCAATAGGAGAATATCAATGTGGCTTTGAACCAAATCGGTCCATAATAGACCAAATCTTCTCTTTGAGATAAATTGTTGACAAAACCATTGAATATAACGTGAACACCACCTTTTTATTGACTTCAGAGCTGTTTATGACCACAAACACCGTGATTTCTTATACCAGGCAATGGCGGACATTGGTATTCCATCGACATTATATACATATCCCGGACCGAAATGACGCTGAAGTACTCTCAAAGCGTAGTAAGATTACAAAAGAATATGTCAGAACCATTTAGAACTCATGAAGGCCATAGACAGGTAGATGCGCTCTCCTGTTTACATTTCAATATTTCTCTAGACAAGTGTCTCCGAGACTCAAAGATAGAGACAGCGGGCAATATATTTTATAAATCCATCTAGGATTAGGTATTAGGTTATCTGGATTACCTCGATGTGATCGGTAGGAACCTACCTGCAGTTGAGTGTGCTATCCGGGCCCTAGCAAAATCACCTGCGCAGGCGGGTCTCTGGGTTAACACGACCAAGACAAAATATTTAAGTGTGCCCAAAGACCTGCACGAGGTGTCACCCGATATCACCATTGACGATAACACCTTTGCCTATGTCAGCGAATTCGTGTATCTTGGATCCTTAGTAACGAACAAAAACGATATATCTCCAGAAATAAGCAGGAGAATAATGGCGGCCAATAAATGCTATTTCAGCCTGCTAAGGTATTTTGTGAGATGGTTGGATGGCGTGGACCAAGATTTAAGAACTGTTGGAGTGAGAAACTGGAGAGAAAAAACCGGAAACAGGTCACGTTGGAGAAATATACTTGACAAGGCTAAGGCACATCCGCGGCTATAAAGCCTCAGATGATGATGACGACTCACGGCTGTGCCAAAAAGGCACAGTACAGTAAAAATTCCAGACAACCAATGTGAATGTCTAGTAAGAAAAGTCCGGTAAAAATCCATATTTTGTTTATTCACTGTTAAGTCTCCATTTTATTTAAACAAGCCAAACTACTCGCGCTAATAAATTATTCAGTACCGTAGCAGCAAAAATATATCCTGTAAAATAACTAACACTGTGGTAGTCTGTTTGCAACCACACACTTATATATCTTAACTTGGAACAGTACGACAAATACCCTTACATATGCGAACTGTCCTGATCCCAAACTTGAATTGTGACCAGCGTTCGAATGTTCTAAAATAGGATACAGAACTTATTTATTTCCAAACGTTGGTCTTGGGCGGAATCCAATAACAGAGGAACTTGAACAGTCTATGGTCAGGTTTTCTCTTATAGAGTGCTAGATAGTAAGTAGGATAAAGGCGTATAATAATTGGGCAGGTACTAAAATTATATGAGGAAGTAAAACTTTTGAAAGTTCGATATGGTATGACAACAAATAATTAAAATCTTACGAACACTTTTTAAGATGTACAGAAATGCTTCATAATACTCATTAGTTTAAATTCCAAAACTACTCAATGTAAAAACAGAACTACCTTGTCTAGAAAATGTATGTATGAAAACACAGAAGTCGAATACCTCGACTACGTAAGGTAGGTCGAATTTAAATCGTCCTAGCAACAAGATATTAGCATAAAGACATACTTGAAATTCCACAGATTTAGAAACGGCAAAATAATGAAACAAAACTGAACGCAACGTTCTTGGTAGATGTTCGGAATACTTGAGTTCGGACTCGTACACACTATACTCTATGCACGCAGGGATGAGTCGCACGATTACTGACCAATGCTTGCACTGACTGGACAGGTCCACTCAAATCTGTGTGGTTCTTTCCTCAAAAGTCCATTTCAGACACTAATCTATGGTCTTCATATGGCCTGACCAAGATTATGTCTGGACTTTAAAAGAGACTGTGACCTCTGAGTTTGTTTCGGTCTTTCTTCTCAGAGTAGTCAGATAGGAAACGCCGAACTCATCTAGCATTTTCTTCTTTTTTTTACAAAATATTTTTTAATATGACGTGTAAAAGTGATTGCAATATCCTATTTACAGAATAAACAATTTCATTTCATTCATTTCGACACATGTCCAATAATAATTATCATTTTAAAACAATAAAATAATTGGTTTATGTAGGACAGCTTACTCACTTTGGATTTATTGTGCAAAGTGTTTTAAGACATTACTCATTATGATCTTTATTTTTTATCGCACTGTTACATATAATAAAATCGTAGAGAAGTCAAAACTGTATAATTATTGAAGATTTTTGAAAAAAAACTAATTTCTACGACGACATCTGGGAATTATTCTAATGCCGAAAGTATAGTTTTTAGAATTTTTTGTCTATTTGTCTGGATCATGTTCCGGATTGGCGCAAAAACGGCTGAACGGATTTAAATGAAATTTGGCACACATGATCTAAACTAATATTATGACCAGAAAAGATTTGATTTTTTGTATGGTTGTAATGAATAAACTCAGAAACGACTGGACCGATTTTATTACTTCTTTTATCAGTAGAATCCTATATTATCGCTGATTAATATATAGGCATTAAGTATTTTTTTGCTCCGTTGGTGTAATTGCTGTATGGCGTTCCAGTAGGAGCATAAATAAATAAATAGGCTATAATTGTTAAAGAAATCACGCGGGTGAAGCCGCTGATGGAAGTACTTTATAACCTGGATATCTTTATATCACATTAGGGTGCTTTTTATCCTGGTAGTACGTCTCCATGGGAGATTATCCGACATCCACGCAGTCGAAACTACGGGCAAAAGCTAGTACACCATACACCATAATTAATAAAATTGGTCATGTCGTGCAAAATTTAAACAACAATGTGACGTAGCACCCTCCCCATCGTGAACCTCGTGTAGTGAATTGAGCCGTTGTGGTTTGTTCGATAACTCTGTGCATGTTGTTGAATCGAGTGGATGACGAATGTTATCCATTGATTCGTGAACAACTTCCGATGTTCTGATGTTCTGACACTGGGTTTACACTGAATGGATTGCTTTGGTAATGTAACCGATTGTAACAATTGTTGACAATAACATTTAGGCAACGGTCACACAGCGTAAATATTTTTTTATAATGGGCGACTGTCATTTTTATTCACTTTTCTTTTTTCCGCTTTGTTGGTTGTGAAGGAATAAAAGTAAAGTGATAAATTGAACTATGACATTAACACGACCGACAGTTAACCATGCTGTGTAATATGGTACATGGACAGGTAATGTTTGATTGAGCTGTTTCGATGTCGATTTGACACACTTGGAATCGTGTAGGATCAACTATGAGTAATTACGATTATTTGTCAATATATGAGATGTCAATGGCATAAATAAATAATACTCGAACTAAAGTTCATGACAAAAATATTTTATCATGGACTTTAGTTTTTTAGGACCCGAAACTAAAATGTGTCGAAGTATAATGGACAAGGTCTGTTGAAACCAAGTATGCGTTTGACTAGCACAAATGCAATGCTTACTGAGCACAAGTTTATTTTCGTCGAAGTCACAGCTGGTCACTAACTGTGCGAAAATTAACTGTTAGCTTTGGTACTCATGTGTGTAACTGATTTCATTGCCGATTCTATTATATTCACTGGTGAAATTTGTAATAATAATTTACTAAATTAAAGCTCTGTACTTGTTTCCGCTTACAAGAAAATCAAAGTCAGGGAACAAATATAACAAATATTTGCGCATTTTCCAATTATTAACTAACAAAAATAAAAACTGCATAATCTCTATAACAGGTATTCCTGAATCAATATTAATTATAATTTGATATGGTCAGTTTTTCAGTAAATACTTCTGTTCCTAAGAAACAAAACAAATAATTTCATTTTAGAAATAAGGTCAAAAGTTCAAAGAAATATTTAAAAACATATACTCAAACGTTCATGATGAATTGAGGACACAAACAGTATAAATAATGATTGCTTGAAATTAAAACAACTCGACGCGCTTTCTTATTTTTTCACAAGAAAGACATAAACAAGCAAATAAAATGATATTTTGTGACTAAACCTGAATAAAAAAGTGTTAAAATTACAATTGTAATATTATTTAGGATTTAGGTTAATAAATAACAAATAAAAAAATAAAAAACAAAAACAAAAAATAACATAAACAAAAATAACAAAAACAACAAACAAAACAAAAACTGCATAATACATATAACAGGGTAGTGTATATGTATCATCTGTTTTATTATTACCCCACCAACTATTTTATTATTAAAAATGTTTTATAAAACACATATATTTGCACAAGTGCAATAGATAATTTCCTTATCAACCCGTAAAATAAACTGCTTAATTTCTATGAAAATGCGTTTCAAATAACTATTTAAGGCTTCCGTAGAACAATTTCCGTAAAGTTTTCATAGAAATTGTTCCACCAGAGTCGAATCTCGCCGTCGCGCCCCGCCTGGCTGCGGGAGCCCTTAAGCAGCTGTTTACTTATTTTAATACTGTCATTGGAAAAAAAATTGGTTGCCTGTAAAGTCGGTATACGGGCGAAAGTTTTACGTGACAACGACTTTGCGTGCCTTTCACTTTTTATGTCTGTCTCTCTCGCTCTTAGGCGGGCTAACCATGACGCGTGCCTCTCACTCGCTCTCATTGTGAGCGCATAACGTGAGCGGAGCGTAACGCAGTTTCTTGAAGTGTCACCCGGCAAACCAATTTATAAGACGTTGTCACGTCAAAAGGAAGCATAATAAATTCAGAACACATGAAATATCATACGGCCAACTGCATTCAAAATAAATACACGCCAGTTCAGAATGTCATACATCACAATAACAAAAAGTAAAATAAAACTAGTAAATATGACGCATATACTGCATTTAAGTCCGAGAATGTGCTCTCAGCTTACAAAGCTAAATATGTCTTGGATTGAATTAACTTCTCGCGGCGCTATTTAGCTTGCGAACATTTTCCACATTACTTATTTTTAGTTAATTACAAGATTTTGCACAGAGTTACTGGCGTTAGTGGCGCAAGTAGAATTTCCAAGACAAAGAAGGAATGTTGGTATATTTTGGGAGGAAGATGTAAAGTTTTGGAAATTCATGAAATTAAATTGACTGTCAACTTAAATTGTCCGTATATTCAAATCACAACTGTCAGTCTTTGTCTGTTAACACGGCAAATTGAACTAGTGTGTCAATTTGATAATTAATTTTGTTGACGGTATTTCAGAGACAGATACTCTAACACACGGATGTGTGTGGACACAGATAGACCATAAATTATGATGTCCTCAGTCACACATCGTCACAATATGACTCAATAACCTCTGCAGAATTATAGGTAGGTATTTTTTATTGTTATTACTTTTTCTTTTATTTAAGTATACCTATTGTTTTAACTCTTACTTGGTTTTTATTTTTGTTATGCATATTGTTTAGCTTTGACTCTTGCACGGTATCTCTGTTAAAGCTAATTCTGGCCGTGGCCTGGTGACCTGTAACACAGGTTTTTCCCAAAAACCTATATCAGGCACCAGTCTCTCACTAAGGTGGAATACAGCTGAGAATAAATTATTGTTGATTTGAATTGACGTATGCATCAACGAGGAACCCAGCAAGCTACGGAAAAAGAACAAGTGGGTGGAAAGATTTCAATACAGATAGTTACTTTGGATAACTATAAAATAAAATAGCGCCAAAGAAACGAAGAATGGATTGGGAAACAGATGATGGCTATGGTAAAAATGGGGGAAATACTGAAACGACGGATGATAAAAAAAAGAGTAGATCTTAGCATAATAATGAACTCCCGGTTTTAAAATAAGTCTTAACCAGTTTAAAAATAGTCGACCTTAAACACTTAAAGATTGCGTATTACACTGTGATAACATTATTCAACAAGAAGTGATTACAAATTCGATAAGAAAATTAAACTTCGTAAATCTTCGCAAAATTAAGTAGGTATCTGTGTTAATTATATTTCAGAAGTTTAAAGGATCCTGTAATTGATAATGGAATGAGTTTATCGAAGTATCTTTAAAGAGACACAATTTACGGCATTTGTGTCGAAAGAAAACTTTTTATTAGTATTGAAAATAAAGTATATTGGATGAATATAAGAAAAAAATGTGGTAATTTTCAATCAGAAAAAGAAAAAGATACGAAGAAGAAGATGAGATAAAGATGAATAAAGATAATATCTTTTGTAATAATATCAATAAAAAGATAACATATTACATTGAAATTATTATAATGATGTATTTAACGCCGCACGATAGCCTTTACCAGAAGTGGTCATCGTATTAGTGGTTCAGCAGCTACAATCTTATCACAATTGCGTCGGAGTATAGCAGTTCGTCGTGGACGCGGTACGACAGCGGCTCCCCTGACCTTATCATCTGTCATCAGAAGACAGCCACCACACAACCATCGATGCGACATTCTGCTAGGGCGACAGGAATCAGCCAGTGTCACTCTTATCTGACCTCTTCGTGATTCCTAGTAACTTCGTAACAACGACTAGACGGCGCCACTTGCTGCGTCATATTCATGATAAATCCTACTCACCTTATATTGTGGAGAAAAGATGGTCAAAATTGCTTGCTTGAAAATTAATATAAGTTTGAAAACCGAATGCCCTTCATCGTGTTACTTATTTAGTCTGGAATACGTATGCCTTCAATATTTATTTGCATAAACATACATACGGGAACTCATAAGACCCTTATACACAATATTTTCATATACACATCTACAATAGTCAAAGAACATGTATGTATGGAAAGCAAGCATGTGTGGAGTAATGAAATGGCTGAGAACAAAGTGACAGTTTGTTAGCCTGCTTGCTAACACTGTGATAACTATTTACCTTATCTATTACATACAGTAGTTTCATGTGGTAGACAATCAAAGGAAACCAGGAACCCAATTGCGAAACACACTTTTAATCGCAATCCGATCCAGATTTTGAAAGAAATTGCTTCATATATTTGAAACATTTGTCTGCTCAACAACGTTTATAACGAATAATGTTGTTGAACTGTCAAAGTGAAAGACATTTATTTATTCAAATTTTGCGCACTCGAGAAAGGTACAAAGGCGGACTTAATGACATCGTCATCGTTCATGTCATTGTTAAGTTTGTTACGCAATCACCCGCGGGGGAAGGTTGAAACAAAAAAAAACATATTCATGTTTAATAATCGGTTTAGTTTGTTTTTCTTCCGCTTTTAGGAATATGATTTTCTTTCCGCACGTATTTTTTTTTGTTATTTTAACTTGTAAGTATTTTAAATAAAACATGAAGAAAGCCCACAAGAATTTTATTCAGATTTTGATAAATTGAAATTGTATAGCACAAAAAAAACTGCCTTACAATGTTTTTAATCAAAGGCATAATACCAAACACCGATCGGAATGACTGTAGGTACTCGTATTGAAAAGGTACTGAAAAGTACTACTTTAATTGATGGCTCCCGCAGACACGCGCGACGTAACAGCGCCACGCGACTCTAGTAGAACAATTTCTATGAAAACTTCTTGGAAATTATTCTACCAGAATCACGTCACACCGTACCACTTTAAACTAGGGTAGTAATGCACTCACAATCCTCGTATTACATGATCAATGCCACCAATAGGGCTGTATATTCTTCTGTCTTATTTCTGTGGTATTTTTACTGAAATCAACATAGTTTCCTTTAAATTTTAATTTGAACATGAACACATTCATAACATAACTTTACGCCTGTATTGTCGAAAGGGTTAGGCAGAGGTATATCTGTACACCCACATTTCGCCAGTAATGTTTAAGCCCAATGTAATAAGGGACGAACCTATTGCCAGCAACCGGACGTAAGTTCTGAATCCGGGGGTGCTACTAAAGAATTCCAGATGGAAAAACACAATAACACTGCCTGAACCGGGGATCGAACCCAGGACCTCATGCTCAGCGGTAACACTTGCAACCACTAGACCAACGAGGCAGTCTATATGTATAAATAGGGTCCCATTACAGCAGCTCATTTTACTGGAATCAATATTGTTTACTCAAAATCAATCTGCCTAGCCTTTTCCCAACTATATTGGGGTCGGCTTCCAGTCTAACCAGATGCAGCTGAATACCAGTATTTTACTGGCAGCGACTGCCTATCTGACCTCCACAACCCAGTAACTGGATAATACGATACCCCTTGATAAGACTGGTTGTCAGACTTTCAGGCTTCTGACGACCCGTAACGACTGTCAAAGATCCACGAATGACAGCCGGGACCAGCGGCTTAACGTGTTTTCCAAGGCACGGAGGAGTCTCAGTATGTAAAGATGGTCACCCATCCACAGACCAACCCTAGCAAGCGTAGCTTAACCTGATTGATTGACCTGTGCAATGAATTGTGAACGAAGCATGGCTTGGGGGTTTCATATTTCATCGTCGAATCAGCTGTTTTCAATTAATCAATGAATCCCTTTGATCTCTTTGAATTCTACGGCGCAAGTATTTCGAATTTGATTCCTACTGATTCAGAATAAAAAATATTATATTGAAGCCTGTTCAATACAAGAGATATTTCATCGAAATTTTTATTTACTCTTGGTTTTAATATTCGTATTTAAAGCGACCCTTTTCTGTATGTTTTTGCATTGGGATGGGTATTTCTCTCCACTTTGGTATCTCTTCAACCTTCAAATTGTTATTACACAGTACAGACTTGATAATATTTTAATGTTTGATTGATATCACGTCAGTTAATAAAATTATAATACAAAAAGATAAGTTAATTCGAATGAAAAAATAACAAAAACAAATCTATAGTCATACAAATCGTGACTGTGTCAAGAAGGCTTCCACTCAGCATGGTGATATGCTATAGAGGACCCATAATAAAGTGCTGATTTTCAGTGGTCACCCGAAAACGACGTCCGTAAACGTTAGGTTTATCTACAGATTAAACTAATAGTTTCTAAAAGTACTAAGTTAAAGGTGATACGGGTTGCCAACACCAGCCCGTGTTTCCAAAAGTAAAATAAAATAAACGGTACTTCGATTATAATGTACGAGTAGCTATCTTTTTTTATTTTGTTTTGTGTCCGGTGAGGACCTGCGTCGAGTGAGGACGCCGTGGCACCTCTCTAGCCACTCCTCAAAGAGGGGACTTATCGCCGCAATTGTGGTGTGCCCAGCACTGGGTTGCGACAATCGCACTCTCCATGACGCCATAAGATCCCGCCGGAGCTCTGTTCGCTGTGCCATGACTTCTCGCGGCAGCGGAGTTACGCCCCGGCCGGCGTTTCGCCTCCTCGCGCCACTCCCAAATGTGCGCGAGGATATAATATAGCTATCTCACATCAGGATTTGGTTTACATCGACGTCTATGTTGAAATTACGAGATAAAGATTTTGCAAAACCCCAAAAATATAGTCATCGTGTTTTCATCTTCCTACAATGTTTACCGAAATTGAAATCGTGGACGTCAATGTAATACAAACAAGCACCTCACGGTTATAAAATGGAGGCAACATTTTCCTTTCTCCGTAGAAAAACATAAACCAGTGAAAAACATGATTCATGGGCACAATGTCCTATAAATTCGTAGAGCATAACATCTCTCTTGTTCTTCAGAAAACAAAACATTTTTGCATCCGTATACATACTGGTTTTATTATAAATTTGCTATTTTTTTGTAGCTTCGTTCAGTGTAGTCGTGCGTAATTGCATGTGCATTCAAAAACAGCATTCCTGGCTCCGATACACCCTGTACCGAAAAATAAATAATGCCAATAAAACTTTACCACAAAAAGTAAAGCAAAAGGAATTTTTTTTATCTTTTTTTCTACGGATAAATATAATAGCCATGTATTCAACCAAAAATGTGAGTCATCGCCCAAGTTTAACGCGTTAAACGTTCGACAAAGCTATGAAAAAATTGCAAACGCGTCCATTCGTGGCGTCATTCGTGGATTATTAAAATTGTTCAGCCATATTGTTCCGCCATATTGACAAAGTTCGGCAGTTCCCAAGTTTTTGTCGTTAATTTGAATGTTGGGATGACATCAAATATTTTTACAGCATGACGAGCTTTCTTTCAAAGATCGACGCGACGGCACAAAATATACATACGGTTTTGGAATTTAATTATGTGACATGTCGTAAAATGTTAGGTCTCGCCCACCCGTGGCGAATGTTTGCATAATTCAATGAATACATCTTGCGTATAACGGAACCCTTTTAAAAGCAATTTCATATACTGTCCGAAGTACCTTTTTGATCCTTAATGTGACTAGTTTTCTTGGAAAATTGTATGAAGTGTATTGAATAAGTAGCTGTCGTACTAATATTTATATATTTTCAGGTTAGGTGTTGCGTAGGTATTTATATAAAAGAATTTTCCTTTCATTTGATCAGAATTTCGGAACTTGTTACATCAATTTTGGTAAGTCCAACATTCAGATATTCATTGAAGGATAACACAAAAAATGCCTACATTTTTTCCCCAGACACATTCTATCACATTGGCCTCTTATTTTCCATTCAATCAAAGGTGGCTTATCTTCCTTTCAGGCTGCTTCGCCGTCAACATGACAGCCTTAGATAATTCAAAACCTAGACCTCACCAAAAAACAATGGAGTCTAAAACAAAGCCCCCTTTGAGAACCAACCTGTCTTGAAATCTTATCATCGGCAGGTTGGTTCCTCAGACATATTCAAATATAAAAAAAATCATTTACATATCCCCCGTATCGAGGCAGGATCTCTTTTTCATGAGCCCATTTGGCAACCCTGCGTATGTACGTCGTAAAAGTCCAAATGGCGCTTTATACAAACAAGCCTATGATAAGGCTGTGTGCGTGAGAGCCCAGTTATGCGCAAAGTTTAATACATGGAATATAAATCAGAGGAATTAATTTTAAATTATTTTCAAAGTATTTTCCGTGGCTATAAACTGAAAAATTAAGGGTTCTCAATCTTGTTTCTTCAGCTTTAAACAAAAAATGTAGACTCGATTTTCTTTCAGGAAATAATGTTATCAAACAATTCATCTGAGACAAAATTATATACTTGGCTATAAAAAAATGTTTCCCGTCGGCTTTTAATTTTTAATTTTAAGACTTGTTTTTTTGCTTAATTTATACCTATCAAGATTTAATGCAGTATTAGTAATATTTCATTAGGCGTCTATGTAGCACTACACATACATACACACATGAATAATCACGCCTTCTCCCCTTGGGGGGTAGGCAGACACTACAGAACGCCACCTGCTACGAACCTTTACATACTCCTTTTGCTTCGTTTACGTTCAACATCTCGTCATACACATACGCCGGTTGTCATTATACGTTAAAACAATGCTTAGTACATAGTTTCTTAAATTTTCTCCATAACCGAACCAACAACAGTAATGCTTACGGGTTTTAATTAATTACCAGCTCTAAAATGCTTTTATCACAGAAAAGAAAGCCTAAATATACAGACATGCCTAAAGTATAATAATCTCTTCAAATACCATGAGCGCTCCAAGTAATCCATCAATGCCAACCGAAACCACTGACTCATTGAATCTTGAGTTTTCAGGGTCAGTTCTCGTCGCTGTCAGAAATAAGATGCTTTTTCAGTGAAGGAAATAAATTGGTAGATTGATTTTGAGCTAAGCTGTTTTGAGTTCTATTCCTAAGTCAGGATAGCGTTTACAATCGATTATAAAGAAAATTTTAACCGACCAACAACTGCCTTTCAGAATACTATATTACCTTCAGCCTTCCACTGTTAGACAAATACTTCTCCAATTGCATTCTACTGACTTCATCTACTTCAAGCTGGATACGCCGGGGTATCCTACGTTTGCCAATTCGTAGTCTTCTCAATCAAAAAGCCGTCACTACAACAGAGGCCCTAGCACGAACGCGCGACGCAAAGGTAACTTTTTGAGCGATTTTTGAATCAAAATACAAATATCCTATAGAGATATGAGGAACAGGGTGTAAAGTTCACTAAGTTCAGTCATCCTAGGGAGGATCCTCCGACCAGACGGGTTTTGTGTCTGGTGGGCAACTGCCGATGATTAATGTTGGGACGTTGTATTTATGCTAGTTGCGCGGAAAACTCTGCTCGCGCAATGCAGAATCTTGCGTGACGTCGGTATGATACGTAGTTCACATGTGGCGATGTAGATGCCGCCACACAGTAAATCCTTTAGAGGGAAGCCGAAGATTTTTTTTAAATTTCAGTTCTCATATAAGTACTCAAGCACCACAAAAATTTAAAAGCGTTTATTCTGAAAGTTGGCAACGTCGCAAAAAGATGTCAAATATTTCGCTGTTTTTATTAATTTGGCAATATGACTGTTTGAAAATATGTAATGTGGCTAACTAGAAAACTAGAATATTAATAATGAATTATTGACAAGTCGACACAATTAGTAGATTGTTTGCCTAGGGAGCAAACAACTATTTTTAAAGCGAGTGTTTCTTTGAATCCAGAGTGGAGCAAAGAATTCTATATTTCTAGAATCCTGAGCGCAGCGAGGGATTCAAAGTACGTCAGCGTCAAGGCTCGGGTTGTCTCATTCCCTCAAATATGGCAAGGGGGGTAGTGGCTGATCTTTGCGTTAGGCTCGTGAACGGGTGCTGCTTGTGGTGACTGGTCGTCGTGCTGATCATGGTTTTGTTATTCTTATAGGTAAATAACTGTTTATTTATTTTACCTCGACGGTCATAGTTTATCAATTATAACTTCCAGTTACAGCTATATTTATAGTTATATGTAAGTGGGCACGCACTTTATGCCTGGAGGCTTTTATTTAGATGTTGTTTACGTTTAGTCTTTATTTTTTATTTCTGCCTGAGTATAGTTCTCGATGTTTTTAATTGATATATTGGCGTGTGCTAACTGTCATATGGCTATTAAGTAATTTATAATTTAAATTATGGTTTGTGTTGCGTAATATAAGTTATTTTGCATACTATTACATAGAATTATTTTTTTCTAACTAAACAGACAGCTGTGCTGCTGGGGAGTTTGTTGCGCCACTTCTTCTTTCCAGCTGGCGGCTTCAAAGCACTAGGAAGTGGTGAATGCTGGGAGTTTTCGGGACTGTCTTATGTAATTTTGACGTTCAAAAAGTACTGATTCTCAGCCTAGTTTGAACAAATGACTTTTGAATTTTTGTCACTCGAGCTTAAAATAATGTTGCTCCCGAGGTGAACACTACTTTTTATCACCCTCTATGAGAAAAAAAACGTCTGCGGTCCGATCCATATTTCACGATGATTTAAAACTAAAACAAAATTTTCGCAGCCGCCATCTTGGATTTTTATTTTGACCAAATTCACGCTTTCTCTCTGTTGCTAGCCTGTTACTTGTTCATACAATGTTCGTGATTGATCTTTTTGGTGATTGGAACTTTTACTAGCAATATCCACATTCCAAATTCAAATCACTTTTAGTCCCTAGGGATTAAAAAGCTATTTCAGTCCCTGTTTACGAAGAATAAACTAGCTCTTTTTGAACAGATGTGATAAAAAAAAAACACATCTACGACACCTCATTCTATATCGTTCTCGCCTAGGTAGGCATTTTTCTCTTTCTGTCCCGGTAATAACTCGCTCGAGAATGGCTTACCTGCCACCGTAACGAGCGGTGATTTGGAACCCCCGATTACGATTATGCGTTCTGCGTACTGCATACGCGTTTTTGTAATGTAATGTTTTTTATATTTTCATATATTAAATACCTGTAATACAACTATGTATTGATTATATTTAGTAATAATAAACTCAAGTAGAGTCGTTGTTCCGAAGGGAAGCCGGTAGGAATCGGGTTGTTTGAACCCGTCGCCCCTGCGCCACAGTCCTGCCTGCTAGCTGCCAGTGATAGTTTGCGTATCCAAAGTAATTATAAATATTAGGACAAATATTTGTGATAATCAGCAAAATGTGAGTCTTCAATACCTATATCATATCAGTATATATGACTCCAATGAAAACTTGAAGTGAGATATTATTGAAGTAAATAAAGTTTTATAGCAGTAAATTACATAAATACATAATCAAATTATAATTTTGCCACTGCTGGAACTCAGGCCTCCTCTAGGTGAGAGGGAGAGGGCCGCAATCCACCACGCGGGCCCAGCGCGGGTTGGTAGATGTCACATGTCTTCGAATTTTTGGTTTTTATCACGATGTTTTCCTTCACCGAATTACTGTTATAGCAGTATCTAGATCAAAATAATAGATATGTTTTTACTGCGACCAAACCAAAAATAAGGGTTATTGTTATACTCTTTCCTTTTTTATTAACCTAGTTTATGGTCCTTCTAGAGGTGTAGTTTTTTGTTTATGGTTCATAGATTTCTAGTTATGTCAGTTGAATTCATTTATTAGTCCTTTAATGACTTTGGTCTTGTTGTCCCAAGTTAATTGCTTTGTTTTTGAACATCAATATCTAAATATGGATGGCTATTCTGGTAATTAATTATTTCACTAATATTAAACGAGACACATTTAAAGTTTTATTATTAAAATTGCCATACAACGTGGCAATGCGGCCAGTCTCTTGGGTACATTACCAGTCGACAGCGATGCGGATGAATTTTTCGATGCTATATTTTAGTTTTTCAATAGTTTTAGTTAAGTTTGTGTATAATTTTGCTATTTTTATTAATTAATTAGATATAAGATATTATATGTAAATAAATAATATGTTGCAAAAAAAAAACTAATTTATCTTGATCAAATAATTAGTTGTTTATATAATACTACGAAACAAGCAGGAAAGAAATAACATATATTAATGGGTACAAAAATATTACCTAAAGATGGCTATTATAATCAGCCTATAATGTTGCCACTGCTGAGACACAGTTTTCAGATTTTATGTTAATATTTTACGAATTTTAATACTGAATAAAAATTTATTTATTATTTTATTTTATTATTATTAGTTCTCCTCTTGGTGAGAGGGAGTGGGCCCGCGGGCCCAATGCGAGTAGGTAGAGGTCACACGTAGTCAAATTTTTGGTTCTAAGACATGTCAGATGTTGTTGATGTTGATGTTGTTTTATGGATGTGAGATGTTGATTCCTTTTGTCAAAATAGATTTTTTTCGCATGCTATGTTATATCTTAGCGAAACATGTTGAGCTACTGTAATCATATTAACATCAATGTATACCATGTTTTACGCAAATAAATGATTTACTTACTTACTCAGTTTCCTCATGATGTTTTCCTTCACCGTTTTGAGAGCAATGGTGATGAAATAAATTTAAACAAAGTAAAGCGCCTGTCTTAGTTCGAACCTACGACCTAAAACTCGTTAGTCACGGTCGTTACCACTGGGCCACCACTACTCTCTATTAGCCACAGTTATACAATTAAAATAGTTAGTTATACAAATAAATATAACGTTAATATAACGTTATTAGCTATAATTTATTAAATTTTCCGTAAAAAAAAACCCCAACCGTACCCCAAAACAAAGTTCAACTCTACCTATTGATATTTAAATGTTATTAAAGCCTCTATAGAGATCGTAGACAAAATTGTTACCCCTACCCCTTACAGAATTACCCACAGAGCCCAACTTGTTCAATTAGGATTCCTGTTCCAACTATGAACAACTTTGTCCTCCGTAATATATTGTTAGATTGTATGAAAATAATATGAGGTAGTAATATAGAAAGCCTAGTTATTGGGTCGGAGAAAAGTATTAACTTTTGGCTTTTCCTTGAGACTTCAATATCTGTTTGTGCTTTTGTTTGATTTGAAATATTTTGGTATCTGATTTTAGATTTGACAAGAATAACCTTACACAGCTGTTGAACGATACGAGCTGAAAATGAAGTTAATTGTGTATATGTTTTGAGTAGCTTAGGAACCTACATAGTTTTTAAAGTCAGCTAAAATCAATGGACCCCATTTTTGTATTTTTAAATTGATGTTGAAAATTTCAGTCTTACGACTAAAAACATAAATTCCTGCTATCGATACGTTTTTGGATAACTTTCAGGAATGTTAGGAAGTTTATTATTTTACGTATGAAAGTAACATTCAAGAAGATACTGTCGCAAAAAGAAACTGAAAAATACCCACTACAAAAAAGATATGAATTTTTGAAGCTTCACAGGCAGAAAACTCAAAAAAATTCAAAATAAATAATAACTCAAAAACTACAAAAAATCGTGGAACATACATGGGGTATTTTCGAATAGCCCTGGAAATGAAAAATCTCATTTTTTTTGTACGTCTCTTTTTGCTCCGCCCTGTATATTTTACATAATATAAATTAAAATCGCTTTTCGTGTCTGTGTAACCGCGTTGATCTTCTAATCTTCTTCTCAAACGGATTTTGATTCGGTTTTCACTATGATTTAGAAATTTATTCCGGCAGGTATATGGGTGTAATATATCAATATTAAACTTACATAAATAATAAAGAATCGATGTTTTCGTCGTAAAAGCCTAGCAAAGCATGGCACGCTAGTATATATTATATTATATAAGCGTTTTTGTTAATATTCTTAATTTATATAATACTAGCTGCACCCCACGGTTTCCGCGCATTAATCTTTATCCCGTAAGAATATTGAGATAAAAGGTACCCTATGTCCAAACCCAGCTCATGGTCTACCCATGTGCCAAATTTCACTCAAATCCGTTCAGCCGTTTCAGTGTGAAAGCGTAACAAACCAACAAATAAACTCACTATCGCATTTATAATATCACATAGTTATAGAAGACGAAAAAGAAGAAGAAGACAAAGATAGATAGAAGATAGATTAGACATCATATTGACTTTACAGGCATCATACGTATAGGACAGGGTGTCCCTTATATGACATTTTTTATTATTATTACGAATTTTAAAATTCATACCCTCTGAATCTTTTATAAATGCAAAACCATACTTAAATATTAAATTTTATGTTTCTAGCATGATTGCAACCCGTGCCGACCGAGCTACAAAGTTTACCAAAAATCGTGTTTTGACTTAATATTTGGTTAGTCCAATAAAATGATTAAAAATGCAATAAATTAAGTAAATAAAAGACAAAATTAAATTAACCAAAAATACTATGCATAGTTCGACCAATTCGCGATATTCGTCTGTCATAAAAGCTTTGTCTAGTTCTGCTTTATAAAACATTAACAAAGATGTAATGTTTGTCTCAGCCACATGTTTTTTCTTCGAAATCAAGGTATAGTTCATTTACATTTAAATCGATGTTATTCCAATTGTCTCTGAACTATTTGAAGATTGGAATATCTGCGCTGCTAGTAATTTGCTTCATCTTGGTTTTGAACACAGCTTTTAGAACCAACTCATAAATATAGGATCATGCACTTGTTAAGCGGATGTCCCTCGAAGACCTAAAGTTCTTATAACTGAAGTTCTTCTTTTTAGTCGCAGAAATTAAACTAAATAACCTATTTTGCCGGGCCATCCCTTTCAAACTCATAGACTTTAAATTCAATTTGCTAACTCTTAATAATTCTAATTTAAGTTTCGTCTTAGTCTTGGATAACTTGAGATAAATATCATTTGAGTGTATCTTAATATTTTAATTAAATAACAGTTAAAGTTAGTGAGATTGCTGCTGTTACCGCGCCTAGCTTATTTGTCCTCGCCTGTTTGGTGTTTGCAGATCCACCGCAATTTATTTATTTAAATTTCTCACACACAATAAGGTACAAAGGCGGACTTACGATGGTACAAAGGCGGACAAGTGATGTTGGAACGTCGGGCGTGAGTAGATTCATAGATTATTTATTGTACTACATAGTTTCGGTTTTTATTTATATTATTTTCATTGTTTTATTTTTTTTGTAATCCTCTAGTGGGATTTATCTAAATCCGTAGGAGTTTCCGTGGCATCACAGTGGGCCCGATCAGAATACCAGCGTGGAGGTTTTTTTTTTAAATATCTCCGTATTATGCTGAGATAGGGGCCTTTTTGGCCTCAAATCAAATCAAATCAAATCAAATCAATTTATTTGTGAAACATAGGTTTTATGATAGATGGATCTTAAGAACTAAATAGTGCGCTATGTCTTGTCAATTTTGACATTCAAATATTTTTAGAGGAAACATGCGTAGTCTATCAACTATAAAAGAAAAAAAAGAAAAATTTACATAATTAATTAAATAGTTGGTTTACACTAAATTTCAATATTAATTAACATTATCATTTAAAAAGTCCTCGCACAGGTCGTTATCATTTTGTTAGTTTTTAAATGCTCCTTTTTTATTTTTTCTTATATAATTTTTAATTTTTTATTATTACTGCTTGTATTTCCCGTGCGTGTCCCAATTAAAATATTTTTCTTTCTTTCTTTCTTAATTCCTCAGCCGGAAGACGACTGCTGGACATAGGCCTCCCCCAAGCATCGCCACTTCGACCGGTTCTGTGCTTCTCGCATCCTGCGGATTCCTGCGGCCTTCACAAGATCATCAGTCCACCTTGTCTAAGGCCTTCTAAAGCTATGTCTTCTAGTACGCGGCCTCCAATTCGGAAACTTTCAGCCCCGTTGGCCATCTGTTCTGCGAGCAAAGTGCCCTGCCCACTGCCACTTAAGTTTGGAAATTTTCAGACTATGTCGGTTACGTTGGTTCTCCTGCGGATCTCTTCATTTCGATCACGTAGGGAAACTCCAAGCTAACCAATTGAATTGTATACCTGTCAGGACTTGAATTATGAAAAACGATTAATAGTATCGTACGTCTGTCAAACCTTGAACATTTTGCCACAGCATCATTTTCCTTGTAGATAGAGACTTAATCGAAAAAATAAATTGACCCTTTACAACAGTCCAAAATTTGTAAAATCGCGAGGATAAAGTTCTGAATATAATCACAGAAATCCTTCACACCCTAACTGCCATCGGATCCGCCGTTAATAATCCATTCTGCTACGTCCGCGGTATCTCTAAAGGTCCCCCTGTAGCCACGAGCGCCCTAAAAACACCAGTCATCGTCTCCTTGTCACCTTGTATAATTACTTACAAGATGCTGAGGTCAGCATCCCCTTAGCTGTCAAAAAACCAGTCAAGTTTGTGGTGTAACTGTGCTTTAGGTTCCGTAGTTTACAAGAAAAAAGGATTAAAAAATTATCTGACCCAGTATAAGGTACAGAATTGAAGAACACAAATGAATAATGTACCTACCTAATATTAACATTCATATAGTTGAAATAAAACTAAAAAGTAAGTAAATGTGTTATTTATATTCAATTTAGCTACTTCAAGTTAGATATTTAACTTAGCACCTTTTGGACAGAATTGTCTATATGTCTATGGTAACTAGCAATAAATTGAATCAATAGTTTGTTCGAAATATAAAAATTAACTAATTATTTTTTAATTTGTACGCCTCAAAGAGATGTCAGCAAGTGAAGGCGTCCGATAGGACCGATGCCTGCCGGGGTTGCGGGAAAGTCCGAAAAGGATACCGTGGCCCCTGGCAACGTACAGGCAACTGAAAGAATATGGGTCGGTTTTAATCAGTGAGAGTCTGACACGCCCTCCCGCTCGCCCTGAGCGGGAGAAGTTATTTGATAATTCACGTTAACGTTCCTTATAGTTAAGTAAGGATAAGCGACTGTTTATCCATACATTTTTGATTTTTAACTTTAAGTAACTTTTATAAATAACCCCAAAATTTGAGGGATAAAGATTTGTTATTTCCTGTGTGCCGTACACGGGCAAACAGACTACGAAAGCAAAAGCATTCGTTTTTGCTGTTCAACTAGGGAACCGTAAAATATTCCCGAAACGGCTTGGTCATTTGGTTTTATTTTCGAAAGGTAAACGTAAATATTGGTCCCTGATCCTCTGCAAAGTGACGTAGGTTTGCTGTTGGCGGTTGTTTGTTTCTATTTTTACTGTAACTGGTTTATTTATAGAGTTTTTACAAATAACAGTAATATTTTGATTTAAAAGAGTGTCCGTGGAGTTTCTTGCTCGTTCTTCTCCATAGGTACCTACTACGCTTTGGAATGCGACTAGCTTCATACATTTGACTGACCGACCCCTTGACAATTCAAAAGTACCTGTAATTGGTTTATTTGAAATAAATGCTGTGAGTTTGAGTTATTTAGTTATTTTATTTTATTATTTAAGTGTACACAAGCACAAAATTACAGAAAAAAGCATCCCAAGGCATTGTACAGTATAATTTACAAACTAAAGTGTGTTCAAAATGTGACATTCATAACTACATACAGTTAAGTTAGGTTAGACACTCAGGAGCTCGTGGCTAAGTAATAACAGCTGCATTGGTCGATCGACCAGGTTAAGCTACGCTTGCCGGGGTTGCTCCGTGGATGGGTGACTATCTTTACATACCGAGATTCCTCCGTACCTCGGAAAGCACGGTAAACCGTTGGTCCCGGCTGTCATTCGTAGATCGTATTACCCAGTTACTGGGTTGTGGAAGTCAGGCAGGCAATCGCTCCTTGTAAAATACTGGTATTCAACTGCATGTGGTTAGACTGGAAGCCAACCCCTACATAGTTGGGAAAAGGCTAGGACGATAGAGGTTAGTTTAGAAACGAGAAAATAATAATATTAACCAACAAAATAAGACTTACAAACATTATTTATACTTGTCTATTATATTATCCAGATTCGTCTTTGCTAAAAACCTAATTTAATACCAGCTGAATTCAAAGAAAACAAAACATGATCCATAAAATTGTGTTTCTTTTAAAAAAATAAAATAATATCGCAAAAGCGGTTTAAAAAATATTGCCACTATACATCTGAAAGGCTCTAGCGTATGGCCTTTGCCGGTTTACCGAGCAATGAGATTACTCGCTGGTTGGCATATAATAAGATTACAGTGAATAGCTCCACTATTAAAAAAAAAAACAATATTTGCGTGTTTGAAAACCGTTGCCAAAAACTAATTTTCTTTACATATTATTACTTTTCTCTTCATTTGAACTGTAATAATGAGTACATAACTATCGCGGCCAACAATTAGGGCATTGGTAAACGATCGTGAAAATGTGGGCCGAGGCGAAACCGAGGCACACATACGTGAGTCCATCAATGCCTGGTTGCGGCCAAGGCTTGTATAATACTTTTCAAAGTAAGTAAATTAATTATAAATTCCAGAATCAATGACGAACAACGATATTTTTTTACGCGTCAATAGGTTAATTTGTTTCTTCTTTAGTTTAAACAGCTCTATTTACAAGCCAAATCGAAATTTAAATAAAATCTTTGTTAAGTTACCTCCTCGGTTGCTATGTGTTGAAGTAAAAAGTTCGTTCCATTTTTAAATAACACAACAGATATGAGTTTTCATACAAACGTTGCTGGCCGAACGCTCGCATGTATTTGTCCAGTACAGCAATTTCGATTTATCTAAGAAAGAAAGAAATAATTATTTGGATCACGAAGAAGGTTGTCAAAATAATACCCAAATTTCCAAGCATGTTTGAGAAAAAGTATTTGTTTAGCTTTAAGCAAATGTATAATTAACTACCGCCTCGTTAGTCTAGTGGTTGCAAGCACTATTGCTGAGCATAAGGTTCCGGGTTCGATTCCCAGATCAGCCAAAGTGTTATTGGGTTTTCCATCTGCAATTTCTCAGTAGCAGCACGGAGTCTGAATTTTAGCCCGCTTGAGCGGCTCCTATTACATGGGACTTAAACATAACTGGCGAAAAGTGGTTGTTCTATAGGTACACCAATGGCTAACCCTTCGGGGATTACAAGCGTGATATTACGTTAGGTTGGGGAAAAAGTTTCTTCGCATTTTTTAAGAAAATTCAAAACATTTTTTAACATAGTATGTTTACATTTAACTAAAGTATGTAGGTACCATTTTGTTCGATAACTTTTTGCCATCTTGTAGGTAGGGACATGATCCCATTGCTATAGAAATTTTGGGACTTCTGATCAAAATACCGCGACAAGTGGTTTTGGCAGTCCTCCCGTGATGTTAACCTGACACTGCCTAAAGAATTCTGAAGAGACCGAAACAGGTGGAAATCTGAAGGTGCAAGGTCAGGACTATACGGCGGATGCATTCACACCTCCCAGCCAAACTCTCTTAATTTTTGCTGAGTGGCTAAAGATGTGTGAGGTCTAGCGTTATCATGATGAAAAACCACACCCCTTCTGTTGATTAATTCCGGCCGCTTTCTCTCAACTTCTTGCTTTAATCTCATCAGTTGTTCGCAGTAGAGTTCAGAATCGATGGTCCTGCCTGGTGGTAACAGCTCATAATGAATAATGCCCTTCCAATCCCACCACACACACAGCATCACCTTGTTGCGAGTTAACCCGGGTTTTGCCACAGTCTGTGAAGCCTGACCGGCCTTTGACCACGACCTTTTTCGCACGTTCTTGTCGTACGTGATCCACTTTTCATCACCAGTTATCAGCTTCTTTAAAAATGGTTCGGTTTCATTACGTCGTAATAAAGAATCACAAATGAGTACACGGTTCATTAGGTTTCTTTCAGTGAGCTCGTGAGGTACCCAAATATCGAGCTTTTTTGTGTACCCAGTTTTTTTCAAATGCGCCAAAACTGTTTTGTGGTCAATTCCCAGTTCTTCAGCTACGTCGTAACTACTAATATGCCGATCTTGCTCCACTTTTTCAAAAATGGCATCCATTTTATCCGTAATAGGGCGACCAGAGCGACGTGCATCTTTGACATCAAAATTTCCGGATTGAAAACGCTTAAACCAAATTTGTGCTACTCTCACAGACACTGCACTAGGTCCATAAACATCGCAAATTTTTTTCGCGGCTTGCGTTGCATTTTTACCTTTTTTGTAGTAAAATTTTAAAATGTATCGAATTTCTTCATTAGATTCACTCATCTTGACAGTACGAAAAACAAATAAAAATCACACATTTTCCTAATTTGAATTTGGAATTATGTTCTTTAAAATTTAAACTTTCAATGATACCAAAACCAGCCAGATACACATAGTATAGCCAAAGAGATTTTATTACAAGTTCATACATACTATAATGCGAAAAGACTTTTTCCCCAACCTATTATTTATAATTAATTAGCCTAGAATTGGGAACATTCTGCTGAGGCACAGGATCCTTTCGATGAGAGTAAAGAGGTGTAAGGAACAGGGTGTAAAGTTCACTCATCTTCTATAGAAAAGAGAGAATCCTCCGACCAGACGGGTGTTGTGTCTGGTGAGCAACTGCCCGACAATTGATGTCGGGATGTTGTATATATAATCATCGCGTGGTAAACTCTGCTTGCGCGATGCAGACATTTGCGTGACGTCAGTGTGATGCGTAGTTCGCATGTGGCGATGTAGATGCCGCCACAAGAGGAATTCCGTAATTAAGAGGAAGGCCGTAATTTACCGCGCGAGCACAGTGCGGGTTGGTAGATGTCACATGTCTATGAATTTTTGGTTCTATGACATGTTTTGCTTCACCGTTTTGAGAGCAGTGGTGGTGGAAAGCCGCAAGTTGTAGCAAACCTTACTGCACTGCAGCTAATTACTATTTGTTTACTTCATGTAAATAAGTAAAAAATAAAACAAAGTCCGATTTTTCTGACTCTTGACTTATTAAACTTAAACTAAGGACTTAACAGCTAAGAACTAAAAAATACGCTTAGTATTCTGAAGTAAAAAAGTACACAGTTTAAGTACTCTACGCCAGAGTTTAAATAATAAGTTCCGCTTATTACAGTTAAGTGGGGCAAAGTAAACTTGTCGACAGCGGATTAACTATTTTTAACTTCGTTTTCCAAATAGTTTTAATACGGGTCCATAAAATTAGGCTAGGACGACGTAGCATTTACCTTAGAGTTATTTAAAAGGAAATATTAAAGTCATCCTCTAAAAAACTTGTTGACCGTCTAATTATGTACGCTATTAAAATTACAGCATTAATTACCATTACAGCAGCTCATTTTACTGGAATCAATATTGTTTACTCAAAATCAATCTGCCTAGCCTTTACCCAACTATATTGGGGCCGGCTTTCTGTCTACCAGTATTTTACAGCATACCAGTATTTTACATGGAGCGACTGCCTTCCTGACCTCCACAACCCAGTTACTGGATAATACGATACCCCTTGGTAAGACTGGTTGTCAGACTTTCGGGCTTCTGAGGACCCGTAACGACTGTCAAAGATCCACAAATGACAGCCGGGACCCAACGGCTTTAAGTGCATTCCGAGGCACGGAGGAGTCTCAGTATGTAAAGATGGTCACCCATCTACAGACCGAACTCGGCAAGCCTAACTTAACCTGATGGATCGACCCGTGCGGCAATTATTGAGCTATTTAAACTAATGAGCCGAATTGTTCGTAGTAACTAAGCGCTCCGGTCGAATGAGTTAGGTTAGGTTAGAACCGTGAACGGCAAGCGCTACATTCAAGTTGGCCGTAGTTGCTCGGCTATTTACAAGGACCCCAACCAAAATAATTATTTGAGATAAGTACACCAAAAGGAGGCATTCATTATATTAGAGTATTCAGTATTTTTAGGTATGAAAAATGAGAATTATTTGAGGTTTACATACATGCCTATTCAAAACAAGGTTTTCTGGAAAACAAATAAGCCCATTCATAAAACGTTAAAGATATAAAGTTACAGATTTTTCCTTCTTACTTAGTCTGTTAACTATTATTTTACTAGCTGCGCCCCGCGGTTTCACCCGCATAAGTCTCGATCCCGTGGAAATATTGGAATAAAAACTATTCTATGTCCTAACTCAGGTCATGGTCTTCCTATGGGCCAAATTTTATCCAAATCCGTTTAGCCATTTTAGCGTGAAAACGTTGCAAGCGAACAAATAAACAAACAAACTCACTTTTGCATTTAAAATATTAATATAATATTATTACATAATATTATATTTTATTATATACGAGTATATATAAATATATATATTAGATTCTGCCCGCGACTTCATCCACTAGCCTATACATTTCCTCAAGAACTGGGCTATCCAATGCAATAAGAATTTTTCAAATCCGACTGGTAGTTTCGGAGATTACCCCCTACATACCAACTTACAAATTATAATATGCCATTATAATTTTGTAGGTGTACAGACATGCAACCACGGCTTTACCTTGACCATTTTTGTACCTATGTCTTGATTTATGTATGTTTTGCTCTAGTTTATTTCTCTATTCATTCGCTATTTCATTACGCTCATAATTTTAAATTAAATTCCCTTTTCTATAACCCTCTTTCACTAATGGATTTCAGATTTCCAGCAACCATTTAAGTAATAAAAGATTAATAAAACCGATTTCCTTGAATTTATATTTATTCAATGAATTAACTCTTTTTAAGAGTCAGTCAACCTGACGTCGCTGTTTACTATTAAGCTTTTTCATAACTCACTATTATATAAGTCAGTATATAAACATAAAAAGATTGGAAACATGTCAATACAACATAGAAAGGAGCATGCTAAATATAATGAAAAAGACAATTAAATTTCAATCTTAGAAGAAAAACAATAGTTGCAGACGTGACTTACACAATTATAAAACCAAAATGGAAGTGGGCAGGTCATGTCACCAGGGGTAAAAACGGAAGATGGAAGAAAATGAGAGAAGCAACAAAATGGTATCCCAGAGAAGGAAAGAGGAAAAGAGGAAGAACATTTCAAAGATGGGAAGACGATTAGAGAACTACTTCGAGAGGGACATGGAGGAAAAAAACTCACGACCGTGAGCTATAGAAAAGCTTGGGGGAGCCCTTTGCTGAAGAGCAAAGCAGTCTGGAGAATTCTGATGTCTAAACAAGACACAAATATATCACTAGGAATAGGGACCAATTAGTTCAACCGGGTTTCAGGCTGACTAAAGTGGACTCATGGGGAACTGTTTAAAATGTTACAATAAAATAGCTCCCCACGTACTTCAACTGAATGAAACGAAATTTAAATCTTATATTAAACGCACACTATGCAGCCAAGCAAATTAAAAGTTGAGGATTACATCGCTGATAAAAATGCTTGGCTCAACGCTGGTCCTGCTCCACAAGGGTGTATAAACTAATTGACTAGCATTTGAAAATACTACTGAAGATTTTTAAAACTATCTTTGCATTATATAAATTCAATTTCTTAGCATTTTATAATTGCATAGCACATGTGTGCACTTTGTACCGACTATAAAGCTACCATTTAGGTACTGGGTATGTATTTCATTGACTTGAATGTGCCCTGGCGGCTGAGAGTATGTCATGCTCACTCTAATGTCTCGCTGGCGGTGGCGCGTGTGTTGGATCATTGAGCTCCCTTCAAAATGGTTGAGCTGAATGGTGCTAATCCATGCGTCATGTTCGTGAACGGGCGCCGTCAGTAGGGGGGACTGGTCATCTCTTATCTGCCACGGTAATTTTAATTTAATTTAATTATTGTGTTGGATATTTTTTTCTGTTACGGACGCTTTTAATTTTTTGCATCGTTCTCACATGTATAACTTCAACATGAATGACATCAATATTTTATTCATATATTTTGATTTAAAAGAGTGTACGTGGAGTTTCTTGCCCGTTCTTCTTCATAGGTACCTACTACGCTTTGGAATGGGCAACTAGCTTCATCTTTCTGACTGACCGAACTGTTGACAATTGAAAATAAACAATATTATGGTAGGCATTTCCTTTATACCCACTGTGATACATACATACGCTCACGCCTTCATGGGGGTAGGCAGAAACTTCAGAATGCAACCTGCTACGATCCTTACATACTCTTTTTGCCTCGTTTACGTTCATACATCTGGTCATACACGCACGCCCGTTCCGAGTACTACGCACCTGACCTTTCTAAGAACGGCACCAATAAGGTCACTATATGTCCTTCTACGGCGCACACCATCGCACCTTTTGGTAGTTGCCTTTCACTCATCCTCTCAACATGCCCAAACCATCTAACCATACTCTTTACATCTCAATAGATCTTTTTTTACCACACCGTTGCCTGAACACTCACACAATAAGCAGTAAGTATGAAAAATAAATGAGTATCACTCAAATAAATAATAATACAATAAAAATACGTAATACTGAAAATGTACCTATCCATCAGAAATTATTTCCCTTTCTTGTAACTCGATCTTATGACTTAATTATTATGAACACTGACTGATAAAACAATGGTCCTTCGAGTTTGTTTGAGCTGTATGCCCAATATTATCATAAATCATTCCTTTTACTCGGTAACTGTTTGAACCTGTATTAGAATCTTTCCTACCGTCGTAGCAACAAATCAATCTGCATAGCCTTTTCCCAACTATGTTGAAATCAGCTTCCAGTCTAACCGGATGCAGCTGAATACCAGTATTTTACATGGAGCGACTGGCTATCTGACCTCCACAACCCAGTTATTGAGTAATACGATACCCCTTGGTAAAACTAGTTGTCAGAGTTTCGTGCTTCTGACGACCCGTAACGACTGTCAAAGATCCAAGAATGACCGCCGGGACCAACGGTTAACATACTCTCACGGAGAGGTCGCGGTATGGTACGATGGTCACCCATCCACGGATGACCGCGGCAAGCGTAGCTTAACCTGGTAGATCGACCCGTGCGGCTGTTATTACTTAGCCACGAGCCCCTTTCGTAGCTAAGTAATACTTTCCTAATGTAGCATAATCAGCCTATAATATTCCCACTACTAGGACACATTGTGCCTCCTCTCGGTGAGACATTATATACCTAAAATATTATATTTTTTTAAATAATAAATTAGATTTGTTACATACAGCTGTCATGGCAATCATGTAATTTGGTCTAAATAGCTTTTTATTTTTATTATTTGATTGTGCTTTTATATAGATTCTTTTCTTTTAGATTTTGTGAATGTGAGAACGTTGTAGGCTTAACAGACTGTAGATCTGTCGACCATTTTCTATCTTGCTAAGTACCTGGTACTTGTTACTGGTTACCTATTAACTCTGTAATTTGAAAACATTGTAAATACCATTTACTTTTAAAAGAGTAACCATGGAGTTTCTTGCCGGCTCTTCTCCATAGGAAACGACCAATTGGAACCGTGCACCTAGCTTCTGACGTTTCATAAGTGCCCTTGTAGGTTTATGTGAAATAAAATATTTTGAATTTGAATTTGAATTTGAGAGGAAGTGGACTGTAACCACCATTTACGTCCAGTACGGGTTATTGGTGGATGTCACATGTCTTTGACCACGCTTAAACACGATGTTTTCTTTCAAGCTTTTGAGAGCAGTGGTTAATGAAATAATTTACACAAAGTAAGGTGGTCGTCTGGGTTCGAACCTACCATAGTTATTAAATAAATTTTTAGGTTTGGATGTTTTATTTACTCAATCACACTTTAACGGCTAAACGGATTGGGATATTTGGCACTCTGGTAGACGTCTGTCGGCGTCCTAATCAGCCATCGCACGAACCAACGATAACCTCATCGCGTTGTTTATACGAACTCGCGATTTGGCAGGATTAGCTTTTCCACGCTAATTAAACCGAAGGCAAAAGCTAGGTTAAAAAAAAACTGCGTAGATAATTGCGTAGCGCGTAGTTAGTTTTGATTTAAAATAATGAGTACCTACTCATTATTTTGAATCAAAACTAGGTGGCGTTGGCGGGCAGGTGGCGTTCTGAAGTTTCTGCCTACTCCCATGAAGGCATGAGTTTATGTAGGTATGTATTTTGAGTAAAAAACATATTCTTGCAGCTAATGAGTTAGTTATGTATCATTGTATTTGTCAGAAGGTTTCAAACCCTGATGCTGTCCAGCCTGAGGCAACGGAGAACCCGTCCCAGACTGAGAGTTTGACTCAAAGCTGTAACCTCGACCAAGATATATCTGATATAGTGCAAGATCTATCTCAAGTGGTAGTTGTCCATCTTTCAGTAGTCATGCTTTTTATCATTCAGTTATGTTCTCAGATAGTATAGGTAGAGGTTTAGGTAAATTAATTAGTAACAACCTGTGTTATTCTACTCAAAATTATTGTATGCCAGGGTTTACCTACAAACGAATAATGGCAAGTAACAGCAAATCCATACAATCCTAAAACCAACATTACTGTACTGGTAGACGTATGTCGGCATCCTAATCAGCTATCGCACGAACCAACGATAACCTCATCGCGTTATTTGTACGAACTCGCGATTTGGCAGGAAGAGCTTTTCCACGCCTAAACTGAAGGCAAAAGCTAGGTTAAAAAAAAAACTGCGTAGATAATTGCGTAGCGGGTAGTTAGTTTTGATTCAAAACAATGAGTATTACCTACTCATTATTTTGAATCAATCAAAACTAACTACGCGCTACGCTATTATAGAATCTACATAGTTTTTCAGAGAAATGAATTCTGAATCAAATTGCCTACCAACTTAAATTGTCCGTATATTCAAATCACAAACTGTCATTCTTTGACAGGTGTATGAACTGGCTATAATAGGTACGGCAAATTGACATAAGGTGTCAATTCGCTTAACAAAAATTCCTTGACTGTACACGATACCTGATGTACCCAGAATTAAAACTGTCAGCAAGAAACCTTGCTCAGCAGTGGGCATCCACACATACAACGCCAGGTTGGTGTTATAACAAAATACTTAGCTCTTTTTTTTTTCGCTCCTTGTTGCAGTTACCCCAAGTTTGTTTGCTGCAAAAAACATGATGGATGACTTTTATTATTTGTTTATTTAGCGTTAATTTCGCCGAAAAGAGTTGAGGGTATCTAACAAAATGCTTATGTGTTTTTCTGTTAACTATTCGATTGATTTATGAAATCGCCATTTGCACCCTTTTTAGGGGTGCCAAATGGATCCCTATTACTAAGCCTCCGCTGCCCGTCCGTCTGTCTGTCAGCGGGCTGTATCTCATGAACTGTAATAGGTAAACAGTTGAAATTTTCACCGATTGTGTATTTCTAGTGCCGTAACAAATAATAAAAATAAAATAATTGTAAAAACTAAAGGACCCCCTTTAATTTATTTTTATCTTTATTAGTAAACATACAAGAAATGTATTTATACGGCGTTTTTTGCTAAATATTGTACGGTGGTACGAAACCCTTCGTGTGCGAGTCCGACTCGCACTTGGCTGTTTTGTTAATCTTATCGCACATGACACAAGAAAAATGCAGCGCCCTCCTTAAAAAAAAACAAAACATTTGACTTTAAAAAATCGCAACAAAATTCTATGCCATTACTTTTTTCCAAATAAAAGTCTTTGAAATAAAAACATCGCGTGACCTTTTAACCTGTTTAGCTCCGGTATCTTAACGACCCTCCATTCCAGGCTCGGTTGAATACATCACCGTAATCAGAATGGGCACCCCAACTTATTATACTGATCGTTCAATCTCACTTCATAATGTAACTTTGTTAGCCTATGGCTAGAAAACGCGCGGGCACAAATCGTCACCCTCCCCGCTAACTGTTGTATCTCACAAACTGACGTATTTGCACTGACATTACCTACGTGTTCATAACTTTTCGAAAAAAAGTTTTATGGCCTTAGGGCTTTAGGCAACTACTAACTCAAAGAGTAAGCCAAGAGTAATATAAAAAAAGTTATTAATTCATTAACATAATTGTAGCGCCCGACTGAAAAACTGTTGCCCTGGAAAAATATCAATTGCTAGTTAGGACAGTTAGCGGGGAGGGTGACGAAATGTGTGACGATCTAGTAAAGAAATTATATTGCATAGAATAAGGAATTTACTACATAACGTAGAATATAGGATATTTTTTGCGGTAAATTATGGATCAATAACATCATCAAATATTATCACGCCTGTAATCCCCGTAGGGTTAAGCAGAGGTGTGCCCTATTGTACACCCAAAGTTCGCCAGTTATGTTTAAGTCCCGTGTAATAGGGGGCGAGCCTATTGCCATCAACCAGGCACAAATCCAGACTCCGGGCTGCTACTGAAAAATTTCAGACCACTAAACCAACGAGGCACTTTGTTTTATTACTTATGGATCAATAAGCTTAGGCAATAGGGCTGATGCCTGGGTCAAAAAAAAGAAATTCTATTTAGTCCGTCAGTCAGATAATAAAAAAATATTAGACACGTATTTTTTGCTTTATCATATTAATAAAAAATGACTTAGATACAACGCACTAAAGTTGAGGAGTGGGGATCGCTACGTCACAAGTAAATATAAAATCTATATATTCTCGTGACGTCATGGCACATTTTAACTCAATGTATCGCCGTAATCGATGCATAACATAAAAAAAGAAAAAATAAGTGTACGCTTTTTTTTCATAATCTACATGACGGACAAAAAACATTTTTTTTTGTTATCATCCCTATTATCTAGCAACGGCATCTGCCTATGTAGCACCTAGCTAGGCATTAAATAAATAAAAAATAACGAATTAAGTATCATTTGCCAGTAAAAAAATCATCTTTGTAGGTTCAATGTTACTTGATACATCTGGTACAAATAATAGTAAAAGTAGCTAATACAATATTTCTTGTATTCAGGTAATGCCAGTCAGCAAGATTGGTGGCAACGATGACTGTCCTGGGTGCGTCGCACTAACTGGAAGCCGTCTAACGCCACTCGTGGGGTGCCTTTAAATACAGCATTGCATTATAAGTCTATAACGTTCCCTCTACTCAAACACAAGTCTCCTCTCTGCGAGAGGGAGTGGGCTGTAATCAACCACGCGAGCCCAGTGCCGGTTGATGGATGTCACGTCTTCGAATTTATATTTCTAGGACGTGGCGGTTTCAACACGATGTTTTCCTTCACCTTTTAGCGTAGTGAACCTACAACGAATAAGTCAGGGCCATCGATACCACGGAGCCACCACTACTCTTCTCAGCCGCCCCTGCTGATTATAATACTGCTCATTTGGAATCAAACGACACTCATTACTTCAGGTTCAAATTTACACCCTGCATAAGGACCAATCACCGCTCCCTTCGAAGTCGTAAAGACTAGTGCTTTCAAAATTCAGGTCGTAGTCAGTAGCACGTGGCGTCAGATTTCTTATTAGTTTTAAAATGAACATTTTTCCCTTTATATATCGTGCTGCCAGAAAAATTAGTGACGTAGTTTCATTTTGTAACACTTTTAAGGCCTATTCAAACCTGAGCGATATTCGCTGCCGCTGTGGGTAGAGGTACATACCGCGCGGGTTTCGCTCAGGTATTTAGTATCAAGTACCGCGGCTAGAGCGACCTGAGCGATATTCGCTGCCGCTGTGGGTAGAGGTACATACCGCGCGGGTTTCGCTCAGGTATTTACCTCAACGTTATTGCTAAGCGTTCTTCAGGGCATATGGGTTCTCGATATTTAGTGAATGATTTGCTGATATTTTCCTTTATCATATTTAATATTTCATCGAAGTTCTCAGTCGTCATTCTGAATGCATTAAAAAACCGATCTTCATCCAATCTTAATCTTGGATATAAAGTGTGGAATTCCCCATGAATTCGGTGTTGTCTGATGATGTCATGGATCCAAATTCTTTTCTTAACTGGTGAGTCAATTAAGGCTAATAAAAGTTAAACTTCCTCTTCATCACTATCCATCACTAAAATCAGATGTTCTGCAGAAATTATGTGACTTACGTGTATATTCTTTGGCGACTCAGAAATGACTAACTGGCGAAAATTTCTTACCTCTCTGAGCGAAACTCGACTACCGCGCGTTATTCTACCCACAAGGATAGCGAAATCCGTTTTGGTGTGAACAGTAATATTACCGCATACCCACTGGGTTTTCTCTGCCGCAGACGGTAGCGAATACCGCTTAGGTCTGAACAGTAATATTACCGCATACCCACTGGGTTTTCTCTGCCGCAGACGGTAGCGAATACCGCTTAGGTCTGAATAGGCCTTTAATTAAGTTTTCGCTCTATTTTACCCACAATATTTTCCTTCGAGTTTGTTTCATGGGGCTTTAAAATAGAGATTTATGTAAAATGAATAAGCTGAAAAGTAAATAGTTATTTATTTAAAGAACGGCAGTTAATTAAGGAGAATGTAAGGACCGTAGCAAGTAGCGTTCTGTAATTTCTGCCTACTCCTCTGGGTAAAAGGCTTGAGATTATGTGTGTTTAAACAATTCCCAATTCTCTTTGCGTCATGAACCTATTTCTAAAGGTTACCGAAACTCAGTTCTATTGAAGTCCTAACTAAACAACAGAGCGTTAAAATTAATCAGTTTACTATTAAATAAACGGTCTACAACGTGATTAAATTTAGGTCACTTTCACAATAACTTTCAAGTCTGTTGAATGATATTGTTATAAGTTCTGAGTTGAACTACACGATTACTGACAAATGCGTGGACTGGCTGGTCAGGTCTACTCAAATCTTTATAGTTGGTGGTCATGGTCCTCATATGACCTGACCAAGATTATGTCTGGATTTTAAAAGAAACTGTGGCCTTTGTCCTGCGCTGGGACAATAATAGGCTGGTATTATATGTATGTATATTATTATGTCATCATCTGCCCAGCCTTTTCTTAATTATGTTGGGGTTGGCATGCAGCCTAATCCGATACAGCTGAATACCAGTATATATTTTACATGGAGCAAATGGCTATCTGATCTCCACAACCCAGTCACTGGGTAACACCTAAAAGTGGTTGTCGGACTTTCTGGCTTCTGAGTACTCGTAACGACTGTCAAAGATCTTTAAATGATACCGGGACCAACGGCTTAACGTGCTTGCGTTTGCATGGAGGGGTCTCAGTTTGAACTGGATGGTCACCCATCCACGGACCGACCTCGCAAATAGCCCATGAATGGAGGTATATTATGGATCGATATTATGGATCGTTAATATTTCGGTTACACATGTGAAAGAGTCCTATTATTATTTTTTACGGTAATTCATGATTTTTGACGCTGCAATTTTCAGCAGCAGTATATTTGGAATATAATGGACGCTGAATCAAGACATTTATTGCTATTCTTTACGATTTTTTCCCTGAAAACTCAAGGAATTTAAAGAAATTCTAGAACTCCAATAAACAAGTAAGACATTTAACTTATGTTTTAGTAATTTTTGCTTTTATTAGAACTGAATGAAACAATGTGAATTTGAGCGTCAAAGTTCCATCGCCGACGTTTTTTCTTGTAAACCGAGTTCGTAAAATATTTATAGTACAATTACACGAAAAGACAAGTTAAATTGCAACTTACAAGAAAGAAAATGGCACCATCGTTATTCATAATGAAATAATTCAAATATCTCTCTGCTGCTGAAAATTACAAAGTCAAAAATCATGAATTAGCGTAAAAAGTGTAATAGGACTCGTAAAGGTGATCGCACATTTGACGGAAGACGCGTCGCGTATCGTCGGTCGCGTAACGCTAGAGCGAATAATAAAATCAACCCAACACACTTAATCGATGATGCGTTAGTGCGTCGAGCGTACTTGGAAGTTGCTGAAGTTATCCCCGATGCATCTTGCATCATTAGTGCGACCACCTTAACGGACGTCGTCAACGTTATCAGCTAGTATTTTCACATGCCTCAAAGGCAAATTAGAGTAAATTTCTGGACACTTTATTCGCATTTTACTGGACATGCAATCTTCTTCGTCGGAGTGTTAAATTTTATTAGCCCATTACTTCGCTACTTCCGGTATCGTCGGCGGCAGCGCACAGATCGCGATGACGACAGAAAGGTGCGGATAAAATGATATGCAAGAAAATGCCGTTCTTTAAATAAATAACTATATACTTTTCAGCTTATTCATTTTACATAAATCGCTATTTGAAAGCCCCATGAAACAAACTCGAAGGAAAATATTGTGAGTAAACTATAGCGAAAACTTAATTAAAAGTGTTACAAAACGAAACTACGTCACTAATTTTTCTGGCAGCACGATATATAAAGGGAAAAATGTTCATTTTAAAACTAATAAGAAATCTGACGCCACGTGCTACTGACTACGACCTGGATTTTGAAAGCGCTAGTCTTTACGACTTCGAAGGGAGCGGTGATTGGTCCTTATGCAGGGTGTAAATTTGAACCTGAAGTAATGAGTGTCGTTTGATCCCAAATGAGCAGTATTATAATCAGCAGGGGCGGCTGAGAAGAGTAGTGGTGGCTCCGTGGTATCGATGGCCCTGACTTATTCGTTGTAGGTTCACTACGCTAAGAGGTGAAGGAAAACATCGTGTTGAAACCGCCACGTCTTAGAAATATAAATTCGAAGACATGTGACATTCATCAACCGGCACTGGGCTCGCGTGGTTGATTACAGCCCACTTCCTCTCGCAGAGAGGAGACTTGTGTCCGAGTAGAGGGAACGTTATAGACTTATAATGCATTGCTGTACTTAAAGGCCCCACGAGTGGCGTTAGACGGCTTCCAGTTAGTGCGACGCACCCAGGACAGTCATCGTTGCCACCAATCTTGCTGACTGGCATTACCTGAATACAATAAAAAAATTATTAGCTACTTTTACTATTTTTTGTACCAGATGCATTAGCAAAGGATCTACCTGATACTAAATGGCAGGTATATAGTCTTGGCTTACAACTGCAATATCTCGAAGATAGCTTGATCTTATGAGAGCTAGGGGCTCACAAATGGACTCAATCTTCGATTTTACAGTTGCTATAGACGAAAGTAAACGCTTTCTATCAGATGAAACTACCTTCAGTCTCACCAATCAAATTAAATAGCGATATGTGGGTATACTATAGGTACAACTCTGCCTAACCCTTCGGGGATTACAAGCGTGATGCTATGTGTAAAATGTTACTCAGAGAATAATTGCATAGCACAGGTGTGATACTATGTGTGTGTGTGTGTGTGTGTGTGTAATCTTAAAGTACCTTTCAAATACACAATCACCATCGAACAAGAATGTTTCCAAATGCTAAACTTTTCTGTTATCATTAAAAAAATCTGTCATTGTTTGAATTGCGAGTATACTACTTACGTAATTTCATTCCTCACATTCCACCTTTCACAACACCAATAATTCGCATATTTATTATCTCATCTTTTCGACGTCCGTATGTCAACTGCAGGGAGCCAACAGAATATCAGCGTCAGGTATATTTGCCTGACACATTCTGAGTTGGACTACCATTTAGTGCAACCTTGAGACGCACACCGCACTTTGAATGTTTCATTATTCTAAAGTATCTTAGCCAATAGTGTCATCACAATGTCTTGTTTTCTTCTTAATTTTTTAAAATGTATATTGGCACCTTGTAGCTTATTCATCTATTTAGTTATTATTGAATCTTGTTTTTGTATGTTGTGCTATATATTTTGTGTGCACCAAATAAACGATATATTATCTATCTGTCTTTGTACTAAAGAGTTCCCATTTACCGAGAAATATGTCTTTTAATAACTTAAATGTGGCCTGGCAGCTATGAGTATGTCATGCTCACTCAGATGTCTCGCTGATGGTGGCGCGAGCGTTGGATCATTTAGGTCCCTTCAAAATGGTTGATCTGAATGATCAATACAATCAGCGTATACCTAATATAACACTACACCATTATCTTGTCCTTATTTCAATTTATTTGGGGTCACCGCAACATGTTGTCTTCTTCCATACTTCTTCTACGTCATCATCTCAGTAGGCACCCCTATCTAGCCATATCATCGTTCACACAATCCATGCATCGTTTCTTTGGACTTGCCATAATCTTCTAGCCATTCACATTCATACTCAGAACTTTCCTCATTCCTCCGCATCACACACACACCACACTGGACTACGACATGACAGAAAGTTTCTTAGCCTAAGTAAAAACTCACATCCACATCACAACATCATCCACATCCATATTCCAACATAATCATAACATTCATTGCATAATCATACGAATGCGCCATGCTAATTGTTGTGTAACCAGATGTCAATGTCAAAACGTCATACAAATAGTTTTCTGACATCTGCGCGCACAGACTACTCTAAGCCGACGGCGTGCGAGTCGATTACTACAGACTACATAGACCGCTTTCCGAATTAGAACATAATCGCTCACAGCGCTGACATCGATAATTGGCGTTCCGATTAAGATATCACGATTATGACAGCTGAGGGCTGTCAACAATTCGGAACACTCGTGAACGCACTAACAGTACTCGCTCAACGTCAAAACTTGCATATCATATTTCTTTGTGTTTATACCACAATTTTCTTCTTCTTTTTTGGTTAGGTGGCGAACGGTAGCTAGAAGCACAATTTCGAAAATGCCACGTTAGTTTAAAGATAGGATGCGAGTCAAAACAAAACAGCACAACTGTCATTTTTGACAGCGCTCACGGTGATATTAGTAAAAGGCATGGTCAGCGTTATCGCAAGATGGCGCATGTTATGACGTCATCTATGACGATTGAAGACACACTGTTATCGCGCCCACGTTAATTCGGTACAGGAGTTAGCGCGCTCAAATCGATTACAGCGTAACTCGGAATGCACCCATAGAGATACTACGTATGTCGATTACCGACTTAACGGAATATTGCCATTTTAAAATATTATACTTTTTTTATTTATGTAGAATTAATTATTGTATATTTATTTTATTTTTATATGTTAATTGTATTTCATGATATGCTGCACCGGTCGACGTCATGACGTCAACGCCGGCTGTCGCTGAAAACCAGCGCTGGGGCTCTGTCTTGCATAGGGTCGCAGCATCATGCTGAGCGATGGCCGTTTTGCGTGAATGTGACGCATATTTTCCCTGAACTTGTTTCCATTTTATAATTTTGTGTTCTTTTTTGCGTCATGTTTACCGCAAATAAACGTATTTTCTTTCTTTTTTCTTTCAGTATACACATTGACAATTCACAAATACACGTGCACTCACTAACATACCTATAACATACAAACACTCTTACAACACCAACAAAACTAACACAAATCACAGCACCATGCACACTCTTTGTATATCTATTTTAAGTTTTTTAAATGTACCTTTTAATTGAATGAAGAAGCCTGGATCTCACAACAGAGGGAATCCTGGTGTAAGGTCTAGGAATTCATTCCACTTGAACGTAAACTTTGCGAAATCATTTTATTCTTATTCTTACATGCCCATACCACAATATGCCAATTTACCATTAATAAATCTGATAAATCCCTACACGCAGCTGCACATTTGTACAACTATATTCACTGTTATCCTATTTAAGTTCTAGAAACGGAGCGGAGACATTTGCATTTCAATTTGAACCATTAAAAAGAGCCGTGAGACTATCGGAGGAAAATCGTCCATTACGACCGTTAGCTATGAATTTATGAATAGAAAATGTTGGAGCATGCAATGGAGGAATATTATGTAATTTGTCCTCGTTCTCCAATAATAATAAGGCTGTCTGCAACACTTTTTAGGGTTCCGTAGCCAAATAACAAAAACCCCTATAATTTCATCTGTATGTTTGTCCGGATATGACAGAGCCATTTTACTCTAAGAAATAGCACTATGCTGTATTGATGAAAATTGAAAAGAAAGTGTTTTCTATACATGGCTAAACAATGGTGTAGAGAAATTACGAAAAAAAAAATTCGTTGTAGTATTTATTTTTCAATCTTCGTTTAATGCTTTGATATATGTAAACGAGGGTTGAAAAATAAATTATATGCACTTATGCGTGTGGGGTATTGTTGGATCCCATAATCAAAAAGATTAAGTATCATGTTTCCAAGTGACTTCGCTATTTAAGTTAATAGTTTTGGAGATATCGGATATTTTCGTTTAAAATCGCAGAAATTTTAAATAAATTTCTTTTTCCTAGTGTTTCGAAACAATAACAAGAACACAAACATGAAAACAAATAAGTTTTTGTGGTCATTAAAATCAATATAAAAAATGCGTAAGTATAATGAAACTGAAATAGAAATGGTTTATTGAAATAATTGATTTACATAAATATTTAGAAAATAGGCCTTAAACTAGAGGTAGGTAGGTACATAATAATTAGATTCTACCTGAACAAGGAATAAACCTGCATCTTAGGTACCTATCTCAAATATGCATCTACGGAATCCTTCACTGTGTGAGTCCGACTCGCACTTGGCCGGTTTTTTTATTTCGTATTATTTCATATGGATCTGTCGAACTGTTACAGTACTGACTATAACAACACGGTTAATTTTTTTAAAGAAGATACAAGTTTGTGTGAAGATACTCAACCCCGCATAAGTGAGTTATGGTCCTCCATACCTGCCTTAAAGTTAATGTCAAATGTCTGACCTAAACTGCGTCTTGACTATGGCGTTAAAAAATAGCTCGTCAAACGATTGGCTACATTAATGTGGTTCAGCTTCAAAAGTTATCGCTACAAAGTTAGTGCGTTAACTACGTTCAAAATGGAGATAGAACCTGCTGCGGTAGTTTGTGGTCCTTACTCGGTGCGTGCAGCGCATGGTGACAACGTGGTTTGATGCGAAATGCAATGTACTATAACCCATAAATGTGTCGAAAAAACCACCACCCGAGTAATCGCCTAAAGTCGAACGCGTTAACAATGATACATCTCAATATTGGCCACTTCTGCGTAATGTCTTGTAGCGAAATAGGTGTGGCAGACGCAATATAAGAAAATCGTTCGCAAAAATGTTTTCACCCACTTACAGTATGCATCAGGATACAGTGGGTGCCTGAAGACGAGCGTCCTCGCCCAGGTAGGTGTAAGAAACGCTGGCGTGACGATTTGGACCCGTTCCTGATCCTGTTGCAGGCCTGAGAAGACAAAACACAAAGAAAATTGGAAAACTATAGCGGACGCCTTTGCTTAGCAGTGAGACAACATAATGAGCAGTGGTGGCCCAGTGGTAACGGCCGCGACTTACGAGTTGTAGGTCGTAAGTTCGAACCCATCGTGAGGAAACTGGCATACAAACCTAGAGCCAGCCTGTCTGCCTGTGTCCCAAAAGCGGGAATATTATAGGCTGATTATATAGGTATATACGGAAACAACAAAGGTAAAAAAAAAAAAAAGAATTTGCTCTTTACTGTGCTTATTATTTTGTTCTTTATTCAGTACCTACCAATGCCTCAAAATATTTGGATGGAATGTTTGCACAATTTTATTTACTCTAGGTTTCATTGTTTACAATGTATAGGACATCGTGGCCAGATCTTAAAATTGATAATTTCATGGCTTGGCCAGACCATTGAATACTCAACATTAGTGATTATATCGTAAAATAGTTAGATTATCCACCGGTAGAGGCGTTGATGTTGCTTTGTTTTTGTTGTGCATCATGGCAGCGGCATGAACAAATCAAACGAAGTAGGGTGACCACGCAAAAAAAGTCGAAGGACTTTAATTGGGTTTCCAAATATGATATTATGAAAAGAGATCAACTTGGAAGTAGCGCTCGACGGCTGCTGCCGCGGCGTGAAATGTAACATAGCACTTAAAATTAGTTTTAAAAAATTAAAAATTTACTCCGCTTATGTGGCACCCCGACTAAATGGGTTAGGTTAGGTTAGCAATGTGACCAACCGCGCGCGAGCCGTGCGAGCGTAGCGAGCGGTGCCGCGGTAGCGGCTGGCGAGCGCTACTTCCAAGTTGGTCGCAGTTATTTGACTATTTTTACTACACCTTACACCATGTGTTGCGGACGGCCTAGGTACCTATAGCACCGCAGTCGCCCTGGGACAATCTCCCACTGATGTTGATGTGTGCTCCGTACTTACCTGAGCCTAGACGGCTCTGCTGGTTACACACACCACCACGTACCCCTGAATACGTACCTGGTTTTGGGTATCACTACCCAGAGACCACGACACAGACTGTCTGTTAAAGAAATAAGACACCTTGTTTTTGACTTAATTCTGAGACTCCAGCTTGCTTAGTTGATTCCTTGTTGATGGTTGATTTACGACTACCTTTTATAAAAAAATTGCACGCCTTTTATACTAAAATCCTTAAGGATTTTTGGGTGCAAGCCGTATTCTCAGAATTTTGCATTTATTTTGCCCTTTTTCAAAAAACCTTATAAAACTTAGTACATTATATCCTTACATAACTAATATCTATATAAAACACGATTACAAGTCATTTACTTAAGTAATTAAAACATTTTAGAACAAACAATTATACATTTCTAGTCAAGTAAAATTTTGTTACATAAAAGTGACTATATCTTTTTATTGCATGGACCGATTTTTACAAACTAAACATACAAATTAGTTTTAAGCCTACACCTTTCATTTGAGACCAAAATTAGCAAAATATCTCCATAAACAAAAAAGTATGTTTTCAAGTTACGTAATTATCTATGACAATTTTTCCTTACAAAAATTTCCTTTCAAATTTAGTTTTAGTGCTCTTAATGGCTCAAGATAAGAATTCTAACACAAATCTAATATGAATCTAACATGAATATACCTAAACAATAGCACAATAATAAATTCTAGTTGGAATCTAATTTGACATACAATAAATGTTCCTAATCTACAATTTAGCATAAAAATATTACAAGATTTCCGTCGCAATCTACCCGCTACTTGTACCCTAGTGCACGGATATGGTCCTATTGCTCAAAATAACATTATAATATACAAATTCTAATAAAAAACAAGTTAAAACTTTAAAATTTGCAATCTATCGCGCTAATATTCGTTAGTAGACTACCTGCTACTTGTGCCCCGGTGCATAGATAGGGTCCCGTCGCCAACATTCTCCCCCTCGTGCGTCGCACCATTCTCCAGACTCGGCGACACTCCCGGCACCAACAGCACCACTCTCGAACTGGGTCTTCGCAGCACTCCACCTCCACTTGTCTCGACGTCGACGATGCGGATTCGCCCATCTGGTCCTGGATACACTTGCTGGATTCTGCCGCGTGGCCAAGTGCATCTCGGCAGGCTGTGGTCGACGATCATCACGATGTCCCCGACGTGTAGGTCTGTGGCGCTGGTTCTTCCTGGAGTCTTCCTCGGCAGCAGGGTGGGCAGGTATTCTCGCAGCCAACGTTGCCAAAAGTGGTCGGCAAGTCGCTGCGTAGCCTTCCAAGTGTCCCTGCCCACGAGCTCGTTGTCTCCGAAGTTGCCGACTCTCGTAGCGCCGCATGACCGCCCGAGGAGGAAGTGATTTGGAGTGAGTGCTTCCTCCTCAAGGCTCTCGGAGAGATGGGTGAGAGGCCGAGAGTTGACTATGTGCTCGGCCTCCAGCAGGAGGGTGTGGAGTACCTCTTCTCGTGGATGCTTCTCGTTGAGTGTGGCGTCCAGTGCGGTTTTAATAGATCGCACCAGACGCTCCCATGCACCGCCCATGTTGGGTGCACCCGGAGGGATGAATTTCCACTGCACGCCGATCTTCTCTGCTTCAGAAGTGAAGTCTTCTTGTTTCATGGCTTCCAATGCTTCTTTCAGTTCTTTGTTCGCGCCGACGAAGTTGGTCCCGTTGTCTGTGTAGATTGTCTTCGGCATCCCTCTTCTTGCGGCGAATCTTCGTAGCGCCATGACCATGCTGTCGGTAGATAGTGACGGCGTAAGCTCAATATGCACAGCCCTTGTGGTTAAGCATGTGAACAGAGCTCCCCATCTCTTCTCATGACGTCTTGCTACGGTGATTGTCATCGGGCCGAAGTAATCTATGCCGGTGCACGTAAAAGGAGGGTTACTGTGCATCAGCCGTTCGACAGGTAAGTTACCCGTCGGTAGTTCTTGAGGTTTCGCCTTCTTCGTCTTGCACCACTGACATTGATGCTGAACTGTCTTGATTGCCGATCGTAGTCCCAGCACCCAGAAGCGTTGTCTTATCTCGTTCATGACCGTTGCGTGATTCCCATGATTGAAACGGCAGTGGAACTCTTCTAAGATGAGTCGTGTTGTCCTTTCCTTGCTGTCGAGCACGACGGGTCGCTTGTAGTCTCTGGTTACGCCCTGTATTGCGTCGATTCTTCCTTTCAGCCGCAGGAGACCGTCTTCCGACACTACGTCGAGCTTCTTCAATTTGCTGCTGCCCTCTACTTGCTTTCCTTGCTGTAGACACCTGATGTCTTCTTTGAAGCTTCTTTCTTGACTTCTTTTCAGCAGTAGAGTTTCAGCTTGCTCCAGTAGTTCGGCGTCCAGCGGCTTGTAGTTCCTTTCTGTTACTTTTGAAGACTGTCGTTGCTTCTCAACTGTCTTCTTTTTTCCTTGTGTTGCTTTCCAGGCGGGATCTTTCTTGCTGACGTTGACCTTTTCCTTGCGTCTGCAGAGTTGTATGAACTGCAGTACTCTTGCTGTGGCTCGCCATAGTCTCTTCCATGATGAAAACCTTTCAGGATCCGGTGATGGGTGGGTGATGCTTACTGCCGCTGCGATGTCTGTTGTCTTCTCTTCGCCGGTGGTTTCTTTTTTGAAGGTTCTTGCCGCAGGCCAATGAACTTCTTTTCTTTTTAAGAAGTCTGGTCCGGTGTACCATCGGTGATCGCAGTTGAAGTTATCTGGCACGTCGCGTGTTGCATCATCTGCAGGGTTCTGTGCTGTGGGTACCCATCTCCATTCTTGAGGTTTGGTGAGATCTTCTATCTCAGCCAAGCGATGAGCCACAAACGTCTTGAATGTTCTCGGGTCCGTCTTGATCCAAGAAACTACGATGCTGGAGTCTGTCCAATATGTCTTCTTTTCCACCTTCAGATCCATTTCTTCCTCAACAGAGTGTGCCAATCTGCTTCCTAGGAGGGCCGCTTGCAGCTCGAGTCTTGGAATCGATACCGGTTTCAACGGAGTGACTCGCACCTTTGCTGCCACCAAGCTGACGTGGTAAGTTCCATCTTGATTTTCTGTTCTCCAGTAGACCGTCGCTGCATACGCCGTCTCGCTGGCATCCGTGAACGTGTGCAGCTCCCCCTCGGTGCGACGTGGCGCCAGGCATCTTGGAATCTGCAGGTCTTGGAGTAGCTTCATCTTCTCCAGATATGTTCTCCATGTTTCGTACTCCTTCTCTTCTATTTCTTCATCCCAACCGACGCCGCTTCGCCATGTGTTTTGAAGCAGCTTCTTGCCTTGGACGAGAACCGGTGATGCTAACCCCAACGGATCGAAGGTCGACATTACTGCGCTGGTGACTTCTCTCTTCGTCGGCACCTGAAGTCCCTTTGCAATTTCTTCTGGCGTATTCCTGAGGTTCGCCCTGAAGCCGATAGAGTCCTTTTCTGTGAACCAACGTAGTCCCAATGTCTTCTCTTCCTTCTCGCCAAGGTCGACTTCCGTCTTCTCGGTGGTTTCAGTCTTCACGTTTCCCAGCAGCTCAGGTTGATTTGATGCCCATCCCCTGAGCTCGAAACCCGCCTTCTTATGTATGAAGTTTACTTGCTCTGTCACTCTTCTGAAATCCTCTTCTGAATGGAAGCTGTGCAGATAGTCGTCCATGTAGTGATTCAGCTCGATTGCTTTGACTGCCTCTGGATACTGTTCCTTGTAGTCCGCTGCGTTTCGATTCTTGACGTAGATTGCTGTGCTCGGAGATGATGTTGCACCGAAGATAACTGATGTCATCCTATACTTCTTCGGTGACACGTCGCGTCGATCTCCACGCCACAGGAACCTCAGGCTGTCTCGATCTTCTGGTCTGATGCGAACTTGCAGGAACATTTCCTTGATGTCAGCTGCCACTGCTAGGGGTCCTTGTCTGAATCTCAGCAGTACTCCAAACAGCGACTGCAGTAGATCTGGTCCCGGCAGCAGAGCGTCGTTGAGGCTTCTTCCTTTTGACTTGGCTGCAGCGTCGAAGACGATCCTAATCTTCTTCTTCAACGGATGAACCACGGAGAAGTGAGGGAGGTACCATGTTTTCTTGGAGTCTTCTTGTCCAGCGGGTGCTTCTTCTGCATACTTGCTGTCGATTAGATGCTGTATCTGCTTGCAGTACTCTGCCTTCAACTGGGAATCCTTATCCATCTTCTTTTCGATGTTGGTCAGTCGGTTCTTGGCAGAAATGTAGCTCTCTGGCATCCGTTCCTCTTCGTTTTTCCACAGAAGTCCAGCTTCGAATCGACCATCTTCAAGTCTCCTGCAGGTCTTCTCCAGGATGGTGAGTGCTCTTCCTTCTGAGTCCGTAGTGGGTCTTCTCGGTTGCACGCCGAGCGCTTCGATGGCGAAGTGATCCTTGATTGCTTGATGCATTTCTTCTTCTGGCGTGTTGACATGCAGACATGTGTTCATGAAGTGTACCGGTCTTGCACTTCCGATGTCCGACCCGTGGAGCACCCATCCAAGTCCCGTTCGCGAAGCCACTGGTTCCCCTGGCTTCCCTCTTCTTATCTCTTGAGTCACGATCAGCTCCCAGTTGTCTTGCCCGATGAGCAGCTGTGGTGACTCTCCTTCGTAGTACAGAGAATCGGCAATCTTCTTCAAGTGTTGACAGTCTTGAATCCTCTTTTTGTCCAGGAACTGCGGCGTAAGCTTCAACTCGTCAACGGTCCGGACTCTCTTCAGTGTCTTCTTGGCTTCTTGATGAACCCCCTTCACTGTCAGGTCCAGCACTTGAGAATCCTTCTTCCTTATCAGCTTGCCGCCCACTGTTTCGATGACAAGTTCTTCATTGTTTCCTTGAGCGCCGATTTCTTCTGCCACCTTCTTGTTCAGAAGTGATACTGTTGACCCTTCATCCATAAGGGCTAATATCTTCTGTGATCCTTGTGACCCGAAGACTTCCACCGGAACTATCTTCAGGTATGCTCTTGCGTTGTTGACTGCATTCACTGATGCAGTGACGCTTGCCACCTCCTGCAGTGTCTCCTTCTTCTTGTCATCAGAAGTGTTATCTTCTGACTGGACGTGCAGGAAATGATGATGCCACCTTTTGCATTCCTTGCACGGTGGTTTCTTGCAGCTCTCCTTCCTGTGTCTCCCTTGAAGACATTTGAAACAGACGTGACTCTTCTTTACAGCTGCCCAGCGATCTTGCACCGATGCCTTCTGGAACTTCTGACATTCAACCAGGAAGTGTTCACCCTCACATACAGGGCAAGTCTTCTCTGATTTTCTTGAATCCTTTTCTTTGAAGTCCTTTTCTTTGGTCGAATGTGTCGCTTGCCGCTGGATTCTCTTGAAGCCGCTCTTCTCTTCTGAAGTCGCGAAGGCTCCACACTTGTCTGCTTCTGTGTTCAAGAATCTGGATATCAACGTCAGGTCGGAGAACTCGCCTTCTTCTGATGCTGCAGTGAAGTCGTACCAACGGAACTTGAGAACTGTAGGTATCTTCTCCACTATTTGTTTCACCATCTCAGGTGAATGTAGGTACTGTGGTTTCTTCAGTCCCTTGATTGCTGCTACGCTGTTGTTGATCTGGCTTGCGAAGATGCAGATGTCTCTTGGGTTTTCTGAAATCTTCGGTAGTGCCTTGACCTTGTCCAGTTCAGCCAGCACCAGCGCATCAGGTCTTCCATATCTTCTCCTGAGGGCTTGCATTACTTCCAACGGAGAAGCTTCGGAGTACAGCAGACTCTTGATTGCTTCTCTTGCGTTGCCTTTCAGCGCTCTTCTGAGTCGCGCCATGTTTTGAACTTCGTTGAACATCGGTGCTGTATCTTCGTAGACGACCTTGAACGCCAACCACTCGCTGCTGCTGCCGTCGAAGTAGGGTAACTCGTGTATGTACTTCGGCTGCGCTGCTGGTCCGCCTCTTGAAGTGAAAGCTTCTCTTAACGCTGTCGTCAATGCTTGAATCTCGATCGAAGCTCCTTTCGTTGCAGCATTCACTTCAGGCTTGACCTTCTGAGGCTCTTCTGACGTTTGGTTTCGTTGCTCTGGTTGCTCCATGTTGCCATCTTCCAATACTGATGACTGGATCCAGTTCTGCACCTGTGCTGTTCTATCTTCTTGTTCTGCCAGGTCTTCATCCACAGAGTCCCCATCTTCACACTGTGCCAGCTCCAATCTGACACGGGCTAGCTTTGCCGCAGCCTGTGCTTGCTTCAACTCCAGGCGTGCTACTTCTTCTCTGGCTTCTAACTCGCGTCTTCTGGCTGTAGAAACCGTGGTCTTCGTGGACCTGGCTCGACGAACGACCCCCTTCGGCTTCAGGGTCGTGGCGGAGCCATGGCCTCCCTGTTCCGGAGTATCTTCTGGGATCTTCTCGTTCGTCTTCTTCTGGGCGGCACCTTGCTTCTTCTGTCCGTTCTTCTCGGACGCCGCCGTGTTCGCAGTCGTAATCGTAGCTTCTGATGTCGTGGTTTCTTCCGTAGTCGTGGTACCCGAAGAAGTGTTCGATGTAGCTTCAGTCTCCGATGACCCTGACGCGGACGTGACCCCTTCTGACCCTGCCGTTTCTTCTGTCGCGTCCTTTTCCGTTGGACGGGACGCAGAGCGTGAGGGGGCATCCTTCTGCGATCTGGTAACCGGCATCTTGAAGTCTTCTTATGTTCTGAACTCTTCTATGTTCTTGCAGGGAATCCGGAACTCGAAGGACCAACTGTTGCGGACGGCCTAGGTACCTATAGCACCGCAGTCGCCCTGGGACAATCTCCCACTGATGTTGATGTGTGCTCCGTACTTACCTGAGCCTAGACGGCTCTGCTGGTTACACACACCACCACGTACCCCTGAATACGTACCTGGTTTTGGGTATCACTACCCAGAGACCACGACACAGACTGTCTGTTAAAGAAATAAGACACCTTGTTTTTGACTTAATTCTGAGACTCCAGCTTGCTTAGTTGATTCCTTGTTGATGGTTGATTTACGACTACCTTTTATAAAAAAATTGCACGCCTTTTATACTAAAATCCTTAAGGATTTTTGGGTGCAAGCCGTATTCTCAGAATTTTGCATTTATTTTGCCCTTTTTCAAAAAACCTTATAAAACTTAGTACATTATATCCTTACATAACTAATATCTATATAAAACACGATTACAAGTCATTTACTTAAGTAATTAAAACATTTTAGAACAAACAATTATACATTTCTAGTCAAGTAAAATTTTGTTACATAAAAGTGACTATATCTTTTTATTGCATGGACCGATTTTTACAAACTAAACATACAAATTAGTTTTAAGCCTACACCTTTCATTTGAGACCAAAATTAGCAAAATATCTCCATAAACAAAAAAGTATGTTTTCAAGTTACGTAATTATCTATGACAATTTTTCCTTACAAAAATTTCCTTTCAAATTTAGTTTTAGTGCTCTTAATGGCTCAAGATAAGAATTCTAACACAAATCTAATATGAATCTAACATGAATATACCTAAACAATAGCACAATAATAAATTCTAGTTGGAATCTAATTTGACATACAATAAATGTTCCTAATCTACAATTTAGCATAAAAATATTACAAGATTTCCGTCGCAATCTACCCGCTACTTGTACCCTAGTGCACGGATATGGTCCTATTGCTCAAAATAACATTATAATATACAAATTCTAATAAAAAACAAGTTAAAACTTTAAAATTTGCAATCTATCGCGCTAATATTCGTTAGTAGACTACCTGCTACTTGTGCCCCGGTGCATAGATAGGGTCCCGTCGCCAACACCATGGTTATCCTACATTAATGATATGATGAGGTCGTGGCTAAGTAATAACAGCCGCACGGGTCGATCCATCAGGCTAAGCTGTGCTTGCCGAGGTTGGTCCGTGGATGGGTGACCATCTTTACATACCGAGACTCCACCATGCCTCAGAAAGCACGTTAAGCCGTTGGTCTCGGCTGTCAATCGTCGACTGTCGTTACGGGTCGTCAGAAGCCAGAAAGTCTGCGACAACCAATCTTAACATCCTCAATCCCATAAAGAACAATAGGCGGGGGCTTATTTTGTGGTTTAGGCTCAGTATCTGTGTCCTCTCTTAGGTTAATCGGCAGGTTTGTTATTTTTGTTTTAATCACTTATTATTTAAAGCTACAAACGCTCGCTCATAGTTTTCACAGGTAAAAGTTCACTTTAACTATGTTTTTAGGTATAAATTCGTGGTCTAACACACGAAGCTCACTTAGATCGTCACCTTTGCGGACGCCACAGCTCTGTTTTTTCACGCGGACTCTTGGGAAGGAGTTTATTCAAATGCTCAGCTCGGTTTCGACATGGTCGCAGAGTGGTTAAAAAACAATCACTCTTAATGTGTCCAAAACTATGTATATCCCCTTTTCTATAAAAAATCACGCTACGTCTTCTTATTCAAATCTTTCATTGACATCACACACGTGCCTTCCTGCAAGACAATTCTTGCTCATGTCCTACTCTTAAAAAAACGGCTGTTATCAAATATTTGGGTATCCAGATTGACACCGGTCTTAGTTTTCAGCCGCACGTAGACGCGCTTACAGCGACAACGCGAAAATTGATTTTTGTTTTAAAAAATGTACGCCATGTGGCGGAAACTAAGACTATTGCCACCGTATATTATGCACTAGTTCAATCAATCCTATCATATTGCATAACGGCACGGGACGGAGCCCCAAAGACATCTTTGCTTAAGTTGGAGGGGGCTCAGAGAGTTGTCCTTAAAGTTAGTCGTAAGTTTCCCTTTCTTTTTCCAACGAAAGAACTTTACCAGCAGTGCAAAGTATTGACAGTTCGCCAATTATTTATCTTAAGTTCTTACTCACAGGCATACTCAACTTTCATACAAAACTCTGGAAATCCTTAACTAGAGACGCAAAAACACAGTCTGTAAATCAATGTCCTTCAAAACCAGCTTTAGCCGTAGATTCTTTTGTTTCCTAGAAGAATACCTTCCCAACAAATACAACAGCAAAACTATAGTCAAAAATTGGCGTCAATGTCACGATTATGAAGCCACAGAGAGACTCTTAGAAGTCATTTCATAAAAAGCAACTCGACATTACCTACCTACCACCTACAACCTGACCTACCTACGTATACTACACTAGAAGACCAGTTTGGAGTATCACACTCACTACACACCCACATACCCTACTTTACTGTCTAATTAATTATTTGTTTTTTTTGTCTTAAATTGTTTTTATATCTTCCCAACATTATCATCTAATATATTTGTATACTGTGACTTTTCTGGGTAGTTTGGAGGCCTGGAGACCTAGTACAGGCTCCAGTCTCCACAACATCAATGTATTTTTGTATACACATTATGTATTGTACTAATTGTTCATTATGTGGTGGAGAAAATAAACGTTTTTACTATTATTATTATTTATTATTAGTTCTCTGACAGCGCGCCTACGCGTATTGAGTTTACAGATGTTTTTTACAATAATTATTTAATAATTTCCTCGTGAAATAAGTACATTTGAAACGGATTATTAAAAAAGTAAGCAAGCGCATGCGCTACTGTTGTTTTATGCATCCATCAGCATGAGGTCCTGGAATTAATTCCCGGGTCGGGTAGTTTTATTGGGTTTTCTATCTGGAATTTCTCAGTAGTAGCCCGAAGTCTGGATCTCTGCCCGATTGATGGCAATGGGCTCGCCCCCTATCACATGGGACTTAAACATAACTGGCGAAATGTGGGTTTGTGTACCTCTGTCTAACCCTTCGGGGAACACAGGCGTATGTTATGTGTGTGTGTGTTCAAAGATAAATTAATGTCACTTTAGAACCCGAACATTTCAGAGGGCTAGGGGTCCGTATAAAAGCTATCGATTTATTTAAAAATATTCAGCTCGTGCTTGACCTTTGGACTGAGCCCGTAAAGCCTGCGGTGCCTGTGGCGCTCAGGTACAAATTGTACAAATTGAGGCGGAATGACAAACCGGACTTAACGTAATTAGTACCTACAGCTATACAGGTTTATTACTTACCATGGGCTGTCTTTTTTAAGTAATTTACTAATAATAATATTTTTTTATATTTTAAAATGTTTTTTTGAATATATTTTTAGTGTAAGAAATATTTTAAAATGTAATTATATTATGAAAGAAAATAAATAAATGACATAATAATAATATATACTTTTTTCATACAATACGCTTAATATCTAGCTAAAGTTCACAATAATTAAAAGGCGCACAAAAGTTGAAACCCTGACTCCTAAACTAGGAATACCTGTGACTTAGGAGTCAGTGTTCTACTGCCACTTGGACACTATAAACCTTTATGGAAATTAAAAGAATTAAATTATTTCATTAATTTTCCATAGACACGCTGGAATACAATGATTTAAAAAAGTTACCTCTATGTACCTTATTATTCTTATTGGTATACAATTAAATAGCTGCCTACACAGCCGCCAATCCAGAGCCTGTCTTTGTGCCGTTAATATTAAAGGGAAATATTTAAGTAATCCTCAAAGACTTATTGACCTTCTTATGACGGAGGCTTTTTTAATAAATCTGCCTCGAAAACTGTTTTGGTATTAATGACGTACGCTTTAAGTAAGCTAGAGCACCCTAGCCTAATGGGTCAGGTTAAGTTAGAAATGTGACCAACCTCACGCGAACGGAGCGAGCGGTGCCGTGACAGCGGCTAGCGAGCGCTACATTCAAGTTGGTCGCACTTTTAGTATTTTTAGGTCACCAAAACGGGACATAATCGAGCCTAACAAAAAGAGATAGGTACATTATATTAGTGTCCATTAATAGTTTTAGGAAATAAAAATGGGTGTGGTGGCGATTAAATGCCGTTTTATTAAAACACGTTTGTTTAATCAAATTCCAGCAGATAACGCTTTCATTATTCGTTGAACTCAATTTATTCTAGAAGAGATTTTTTTGTGGGGTAACGAACACAAGACGAAATCTGATACCTAATTTTCTTACAGATCTTAGCCTAAAGAGGAATAAAAAAATAAGTACCTACCTAAATAAATCTGGAACACTTGACTTTTTTGAAGAGCGGCCTAAAAACATTAAAATGGACAAAAGACTTGTCTGTACCGTGTCTATGTACGTTAGAAATGATTAATATATTTGAGTTTTATGTAACAAAGCCTAGATGATTAAATTAATATAAAATATTTTCTTTATCGTATGACCTTTAGCGCGTGGCTTGTGGTCACAGATGCGGTCGTAGGGATCTCTGGACATAAATATTAGGACAACAGATAACGGGTTTAATTAAATTAATTTTGTTACTGTGTAAATGTATTTTTTTTTTGTTATTCTTGAGATAGAAACATTGCAGATGTTCGAAGAATTTTTCTGAATTATGATTTTGGCCGTGACTTCGTCTGTGATCCAGAATGAAACTTGCTTTCTCCAGGTCATGGTCTACCCATGTGCCAAATTTCATCTAAATCCGTTCAGCCGTTTTAGCGTGAAAGCGTAACAAACAAACAAACAAAGTCAGTTTTGCGTTTATAATATTAATTAGGATGTTTTGAAACGCGCCAGTTGATTATGTATAAGTAATTGCATCATCATCATAACTGCCTTTGTCCAGCAGGGGACCTCTTTCGGCTGAAAGTAATCGTATACCTTCCCTAAAATAACTTTATTTTTGTTACGGCTTCTGGTGTGGCATAGGAACACGTCCCGTATACTTTACGTACAGTCCTTCAAAAGTAAGATAGCTGGACAGGCGGACAGATGGATGGGCGGACAGGCGGACAGGTGGAAGGGCGAACAGGCGGTCAGTACTTTACTATTATATCTTTATTGTGACTGAAAAACGTTTCAGCCACTCACTCAAACTGTTTATATTAGTAAAGATGTTATCGATAGTAGACATGTCAACCGTTGTGGGCTCAATAATTTTAGGAAAAAGTCCTTTACTGTGTAAATTGTAAAATATTTGGTTATTAGGATGCCTTTTAAAATCAACATTAAAGTCTCCTACCACACTCCCGTACCGACAAACTGATTAAGGTCGCCGGAATCCGCTAGGTGCGGGAAACGATCCGTTCGTAAGCCGTGAAGCTACACGTTCAAGTGACACGCGTCTTGCGTCAGAGAGTGCGGAGAAAGCAAATGAAAGAAATTTAGATCATGCACAAGTCACCTCGACTCGACTTGCGGAGCGAGGGAAGAAGACAGATGACGCGCGCAGGTGTCGCTTGACGCAAATCGCATCGCTCGAGGCCGTGAACGAGGTTATAGTAGCAATGTCTTGACGATGACAACCAGCGGGGTAATTGCGAAACACACTGACAGTAGCTATGGCTTTCATTTTGACACGTTACGTTGCTGAGCAGACAAATTTTTTGAACATATGAAGCAATGTATTAGCAATATCTTCCAAAATTATTCAGATTGTGATTGATAATTTGTTACGCAATTATAGTGCTGGTGGTTTTCAAGAAAACATTCGTTACTATAAGCCCTTCTCTCTTTGGCAACCGCATAACCTCAAACATATTAAGTTGAAATTCCATCTAATTTACATTATGTGGTCAGTGACGTATATTATTATTACTATCTTCTACCCGTGACTTTGCCTACTTCTGTCCAAAAACAGTCTCGCAACCGTTTCGTAATTGGTTTGAACTTAAAAACTCAATCATTACGAATTTAATTACGAGTCCTGATGAATGAAAGTTTGCTTGTTTCAGAAAGCGGGCGTCACCTCATCGTGTTGATTGTGAAAATTAGATAACGAATTCAGAACGCTGACGTCATTGAAAAATTTAACCGACACAATATGTACAAGTTTATGCTCCGTTTACTTACACCATGTGAGTGAATGCTGTTTTTACGCCTTACTAACTTCTGCCAAGTCAGAAGCAGCGGCTTTAAAACTCTGACACCAGGTTTGTCACGAACCACACGAAAAGAAGAAGAACTTCTGCCCGCAACATTCCGCGAAATTTTTCCTTTTAACTTAAAATATCCTCGTGGCTAAGTAATAACAGCCGCACGGGTCGATCCATCAGGTTAAGCTACGCTTTCCGGGGTTGGTCTGTGGATGGGTGACCATTTTTACATACCGAGACTCCTCCGTGCCGCGGAAAGCACGCTAAGCCGTTGGTCCCGGCTGTCGATTCTTGGATCCTTAACAGTCGTTACGGATCGTCATAAGCCCGAAAGTCTGACAACCAGTCTTACCAAGGGGTATCGTATTACCCAGTAACTGGGTTGTGGAAATCAGATAGGCAGTCGCTCCATGTAAAATACTGGTATTCAGCTGCATCCTAGATTGGAAGCCGACCCCAATATAGTTGGGAAAAGACTAGGCAGATTGGTTGACTTATAATAATCCTATGACAGTCGCAGAATTGCCGACTAGCTTAGCTTCTAGCTTCTGTAATTTCGGAATCAGATCAATAGTTCTAAAGATTACCCGCTTCATGGAAACTCACAAATTTTACGTCTTTCTAATATTAGTTTAAATGCCAACTCAATTCAACGGAACGTAAACGGGCAACGTGGTGTGCAACTTGTTGTCATGACAAAAATATCATAATGTAGCAGGTAGGTCCAGTTTTTATGTCCCGAATATGGGCGTGCACATTGATAAGTTTTACCCCCAGATTCAAAAATGCAATTTAATTTTCAGACGTTCTTAAAATACTTACCGCTACATACCCAATATAGACAGCATGAAGCATCTTGAAATTAATTGTGTTTTTCTTTTTTAAGGTATTGGTAAAAGGTTTGAGTATTCGGCCGTTTGTAATCTGCTTTCGCACTTTATTTGCCAAACATGTAAACAAACACGAGTTTTAGGAAAAACAACTGTAATACCTATCCATAAGGTTCAGTTTGCGCTACAACTTCATATTTTTGATGACTTTTTCAACAGTACTAGTCAGTCTAAAATCAAATTTATTCACACTAACATAAAGTTGATGTTTGAATAAACCTTAGAAGGATCGTTTGGCGCCTGAATGACATTGACAGAAAACAATTGTGAAATTGTCACAGAAATTGTAGAAATTGTGTGTAATTGTAAAACATTAGTTCCGATTTCGGCCACATGTCAAAAGAACCTTATTGCAACAAAATCTTCTTGGCTGTAAATGTCCCTTTCTCTATCTAAACCACAAGGCAGAGACAGAGAAGTCATAATCAAATCCGTCGACAATTACCGCCACTTGTAGGTACGTGAACAAACGTTGAATATTTGCGACACCTGTTACGTCACAGATTGCGCTGTGAATGCAATTTGCACTTGATTTACAATTAACTATGTTAGTGGTATGATTTGAATGGAGATTGCTCTGAAATATCATTAAGATCTTCATCTTAGCTTTAGCATTTTACTTGATTACGACCATTTTCATGCGCAAATAAAAAATGCTGTGAAATTGCGTGTCGTCTGTTAGAAGAGGCCTAATACTTGGATTATTTACTATCGGCTCGTTGATGAATCTCTTAAATTGGATTCATCATTTCAGCCAAAAAACGTCCACTGCTGGACAATTGGACATAGCCCTCTTTCAAGCATCGCGACTTAGACCGGTTCTGTTTCCCGCATCCAGTGGATTCCTGCGGTCTTCACAAAGTCATCGGTCAAAATTGTGGAAATTCGATTACCAAAATGAAAATAATTGTTCTTACATTGTTCTAAGTCAGTGGACCGTATACAAGACATCATAACATACATTATGTACCGAAGAATGAATAAAACATGTCCCTTGCCAAAATATAAACATGTGGGAGTCCTTGACCAAATTGTAGCAAACAATAGCAATATATCTCTATTTACAAAGCAAGGTCAGCACGGAAGATAATAACTACATGTTATGCTTAATAATGTCTGGACGAAATATAGGTACAACTAAGGGTGAAGATACATTCGCGCGGTGCGAGGTACAACGCAAAGAATTACCCGAGCGTCGCGCGAGTACACTATCGTTCGAATTGTTTTTTCGGTGAACCTGAATGCGTAGTCGCGCGTAGGAGGCGCTTTCCAGTTTTCTGAACAAAAAGTGACATAATATGCACGCAACCACTCGCGTATTCGTGCGACGATCGCTTTTAAATAGGACACGATCTTAGCCCAGGTACGCAAGTGGTTGGAAGAGGCCAGCTCATACTTAGTCCAGCGGTGGTAGCTTTCGTCCGATATTATGATGATGATTAGTATACTTGAACTTTTAATCGTATTAAGTAAGCCCACGTTCGCACGGACGTAAAAATATCGCGGCGGGATTTGATCGTAAACTGGATTTTTAACTCTCGGTGTTGAGCCGAGCGTTGAGAATCCAACGCGTTAGGACGCACTCTCATCCCAGCGCGTTGAAAAACAAACTGTTGGATTTTTAACTCTCGGCGCTGAGCAGAGCGTTGAAAATCCAGTGTGATTTTATTACGTCCGTGCGAACGTGAGCTAAGTTGACAGTTGGAGGGATACCAGTTTCTGAAGGAAAAAGGTAGTGAGGAGAAAAAAAGAATGAGTGAAATCGAATGAGCTTTGTAATATACTTATATTTATTTTTAATAACTTTAAAACACATTATATTCGTTTGTAACAGAACTTTAACAATGAGGTAATGCTAATGACCGATTTCACGTTTGAGAAAACGTAAGCTAAAATATTTATTTATTTATTTATAGATACTTTATTGTACACCAATACCATACTTTATTATACAATTTTACTAACCGTGTCAAGTTAAAAAGCGTTATTTTGTCTAATTATTTGGTTACATACTGATAAAATTATTATCTGCAATATTCCAATATAATAAACACATTTTTTGGGATTTAATAAATTGCAGAGTAATAAAATAAGTTGCAAATTGCATTTATTTTTACTTTTTTTTTTCTAGAATTCGTTCACAACCCCAACACTATTAGTTCTAGTATGGCAACATTATTTTGTTCCGAACTGTCAAGTTACTGAATACGATTCAGACATGGCGCATACTATGCGACATGCGACTGCAACAGCTCGGCGATTAGCCGCAACGACAGGCTGCGGTCGAAAATTTTCATACTTTTTGCTCAAAGCTCCGATCACTCAGCGTCTAGTTGCAGCGTCGCAGCGTCTATATGCACGGTGCACGCACACACTCAGTGACAGCATGCGACAGGTCAGCGTCTTGTCGTTGAGCTGTCGCAGTCACATGTCGCATAGTGTGCGAGGTGGTTAAAAGTCCAAGTTGAGATCCGCCCATGACATCAACCAAGGTTCATGCTTGTTCATGCCCGTGGGCGATCCATGGATCAACATCAATAAGTTAGGTTAAGAGAGAACAGGGCCTGCGAGGAATTTGAAAAATAGGTATTTGAAGAAACTATTGCCGTCTTCTTACCTCAAGTCTGCCCCCGTAGAGTGCGATAGGGATAGCTACAGCTCAGACCAATTGTATCACAAAAAATATTGACGAAATTGACGTTTCGTATTCACTTGTTTTCTCCTCGAAAACTGAACCCATTCAATTATTTATTACATTAAAATTTAAAAAAAGAGTATGTCTAGGTTCCTATCATTGATTTTTTTGTGTTAAAAATTTTTCGAATTTGTCTGGTACTCCTCTAATCACGGCGGTAAAAATGGGTATTTTTTGTAATTTTTGGAGGGTCATATTTTCTTTACCGATAAGTTGCTGAAAAAAAAGGAAATAACAGGGACGTGACTACAGCAGACGTTGATTTTATGAAAAGAAAAAAGATGTCTCTAGAGGCACCATTCAGGAAGAAAAAAGAGGAATACATTTGTATGGAGAATTGGGCCTTTTTTTTTGGCCCTGTCCCCTCTTAAGTTCGTCCATTTGCTTGCGTTACTCCCTTCTTATTTATGCAATTCGATGACACCTCATTTGGTAGACACATACCTAACATAACATCATACCCGTAACACCCGAAAAATGCCGAAATAAATGTATTAAAAGCTACCAGACATGATACTTTCTAAATAAACGATATAATTTTTGTAAAAATTGTCGCTGACATGTTTCAGCTTATAATATTATTCAGTAGGAGGACTTGACGGTCGCCCGCCAAATCGTATATTTACGTGAGGACCCTAGAGGAAGGATCTTGGAAATTAATCCCATTGATGTGAAAATGGGAATGTTAAGAAATGGAAATAGTCGTTTTCAATAATCTTGGTGGCATTTTGTGTCAGTTTGTGGGCACAATTTCGTAGTCGATTAAGTAAAAGTTGCAGACACTTAGGTACATTTGATTTAAGGCTACAACATGAAGAGGTCAATCTGAATGAATCTGATGAACATAAGCCAGATCAATCTGGCCCTATTTGCACATACTTTTACACGAAACAATCTAGATGTTTTCATTAGATTATGAACAGCACTAGATCATTACGGATCTATCGAGATATTATACTTTATTTATTTATGTAGAATTAGTTATTGTATACTTATTTTATTTTTATAACTTAATTATATTTCATGGTATGCTGCACCGGTCAACGTCATTACGTCAACGCCGGCTGGCGCTGAAAACCAGCGCTGGGGCTCTGTTTTGCGTAGGGTAGCAGCATTATGCTGAGCGATGGCATTTTTGCGTGTATGTGACGCATATTTTCTCTAACCTTGTTTATTTTTAATTTTGTGTTCTTTTTTTGCGTTAAACGTATTTTCTTTCTTTTCTTTTTTCTTTTCTTTGAACTTGGCTTCCCGCAATAATAAAAAAACACCATTTAGTCTATAATAGCTAATTAGTCATTATTTAATCGTGTGTTTGTATGTTGTGCTGTTTTTGGTGTGCACTAAATAAACGACTTATCTATCTATCTATAAACATTTATTTAGAAAGAAAAATAAATAAGAAAATACACCCTACGTCTCCCTTCGCCCGTGTGAACTATGGGAGTGTCACCTACGAACAAGTTGGCCTATAATTCCTCACTATAAGCCCACGTTCGCACGGCCGTAATAAAATCTTGTTTTGTGTTTTCAACGCAAATTGGATTTTCAACGCTTTTTTTAGTGCCGAGAATTGAAAATCCAACAGTCTGTTTTTTCAACGCGCTGGGACGAGTGCGTCTCAACGCGTTGGATTCTCATCGCTCGGCTCAACACCGAGAGTGAAAAATCCAGTGCGCGATAAAATCCCGCCGCGATATTTTTATGTCCGTGCGAACGTGGTCTAAGACATCAAAGATCCGAACTAAACGAAATAATAATATATTACCACAGCACAGTATTGAATGCCGGAGACGCTTACCTGGCCAGTGGATGCCTACGGGCTTATTAAATTCTCGCTTTTTCTAAGGTAAAACCCGTCAAAGCGTGTCGGCCCACGCACAATGAAGAGTTCCGTAGTTGGGATGAATTTATCCCAAGAACAAACTTAACACTATAGTTGAAAAACATGTTCTCCCATATATTGCAACTGCAAATGTAAGTTGGTCGATTATTACTCGTTAACTTGTAGAGCCTGTGTAGCTGTGATAGTTTTACTTTTAATTTCGTCATATATAGCTACTACTGCCGTGAATTTTTTCACATATCCAAAAATAAACATTTCGCTGGCAGGGGACACACTTGACTCTAACAAAAATTTTCAATTTTAAGCTTAATATTTCGCAAATGAATCCCTGAATCCAAAAATGGTTTTACAAACCCACAATATTTTTTGACGATCTTTCCAACGACACCCCGAACGACACTTTTTTGGCGTGATTAATATGTGCCAAATTACAGCTTTCTAGTACTAAGAGTCTCTGAGCAAAGCCGCGGACAGACAGACAGACGGACTTGGCGAAACTATAAGGGTTCCTTGTTGACTACGGACCCCTAAAAAGGATGGGTTGGCTTAATTTTGAGGGGACGGTTGGCGCAGTGGTTAAGCGATTGACTGCTGCGCTGCGTGTCGCAAGTCTTATTCCCAAACGGAACAAATATTTGTATGACCTACAAGTAGTTGTTCCAGGTCTGACTGTTATTCCCGGAGGACACAGTTGAGCATACGGTGGAGGTTTGTCCGGCTTGGGCAGACTATCGCCGTGTCCTCGTGGAGGCGATCGGCGGCGGGGATCTCTCGCGTCCGGCCCTGGTCCAGGCCATGGTACGGAGCGAGAGGGCATGGGAGGCCGTCACCTCCTTCAGCGAAGCAGTAATGCTCGCGAAGGAGGAGGCAGAACGCGTGAGGGAGAGGCAAATTTCGCGCCCTCACGCCCCTAGCCGCCGCAGGAGACGCCCTGGGCGTCGGGAATCGCAGGCCGATTCCCGGCCACCGTAGGCGCGGGCTTGCGGACGATGAGCAATGGGTAGCTCGCCGGCCGATAAGGACCACGCGCGCCTCAAAGAGATGTCAGCAAGTGAAGGCGTCTGATAGGACCGATGCCTGCCGGGGTTGCGGGAAAGTCCGAAAGGGATACCGTGGCCCCTGGCAACGTACAGGCAACGGAAGGAACACGGGTGGGTTTTAGTCAGTAAGAGTCTGACACGCCCTCCCGCTCCACCCAGAGCGGGAGAAGTTATTTGATAATTTCCCACCCAAAAAAAAAAAAAAAAAGGTCTGACTGTTTGTGTGTGTGAGTTTAAATGTTTGTAGGCGCACTCACAATACAGGAGAAATTCCATTCATAGCGAGGGGCAACGTCTTCAACAAATATTGTTTAGGTTTGTTACACTACACAGTCATGTCTCCACATTTCTGAGAAACGAGGATAATTGTGCGTGAATTCCTATGTATCTGTCCTTTTCCTGTTCAAGAAATATTGTGAATAGGAATGTGAATACAAGAATAACGCACAGGTCGACCGTAGGTTAAGCTAGGCTTGCTGCGGTCGGTTCATGGATGGGAGACCATTCATTACGAATCGGGACCCCTCCGTGCGTCGGAAAGCACGTAAAGCCAGTAAGTAAGCACGTAAGTCCAGGCTCTCATTCCTAGATCTTTGACAGTCTTTACGGTACTTAAAATATTCTATATTTAATAATAAATTAGATTTGTTACAGCTGTATTGGCAATCGTGTCCTTTAGTTTAAATAGGTTTTAATTTTTTTTATTTTGCTTTTATATAGATTCTTTTCTTTTAGATTTTGGGAATGTGACAACGTTGTAGGCTTAACAGACTCATCTGTCGACCATTTTCTATCTTGCTAAGTACCTGGTACTTGTTGATAGGCCTACACTGTCCTCTCATACCTATTAACACTGTAATTTGAAAACATTGTAAATACCATTTACTTTTTAAAGCCGACCCCAACATGTTGAAAGCTAGGCAGATTGGTTGACTGACTTGGTAATCCGGTTTTGATTGTCGCCTGTAGTGTGTGATTAATTGTAATGAGCGTGATACTACGCGTAGATGACTTAAACGGGATTACATCAAGAGGAAAAACAGAACCATCCACATGAAACATAACAAAAAATCCCGTAGGAATATCGTTTATTGGGAGTTTGTACTTAGGACCAATTGTTGATTTTAAGTACAGAATGGCTTCAGAGTTGACCAACGTTGGGTGGGCTGTGTGAAAGATGATGACTAGAAAAGGAGTGACTACCAATGTGACGATTTGCAAAAGAAAATGGAAAACTCCCCAACACAAACATTTCTTCATTTTTCTTTCCTACTCCATTACCAGAGAGACAATTCCAATGAGCCCAAACACGATACCTGTTCTGTAAGTTGGAAAGGGAGTTGGATAACCTGCAAATTCCAGGTGAAGCTGCAGCATCAGTTCAAGGTTACTATGTTCTTCTAATATCAATGAAGTACAGAATACCAAATTTCAAATCAATCAAACCCGTGGAAGACGCTCACATCCAATCATCAACTAGAAAAGAGCTGATGATCTTCAACCGATTTTGAAACATCCCTAAAAAACCTGCTTTCAAATAAAAAAACCGGATTCAAATCGGTTCACTCGTTTAAAAGCTACTGTTCCACAGACAGGCGCACACACACACAAGCAGTCAAACTTGGAACACCCCTCTTTTTCCGTCGGGGGTTAAAAAGACGCGTTGTTGCGCTGAACCCAAATAACTTGGAATAAGGGCAGAAGAATGATGATGAAAGGCTTCAGAGTTAAAAATGAGCACCTAGCCTTTTCTAGGCGTATTTTATCTGTTCAATTTCTGATTTTTTGATCGACTACAAAAAAAAAGACAACTTAGTCGATGGTTTACATGTATTATCTGTAAATAATAAGAATATCTGTCGACTCTATCTGTCTACGTATACGTACTAATATATTTTTATCGAGATTAACAACGCAAAAGTGTATTTCTCATTTCAAGGCCAATTAAACTTAAGTTCCCATCGACAAAAATACCTTATAAAAAAACAAATTATCTGAGAGAGAGAAGGTAAGTCTGAAACAATAATCTTGTATTGACAGAACCAGCCGTCTGAAAACGTAATACTGAAGATTTGAATGATAGTAGGATTCAAGCAAAATTGGGGTCCAACGACTTAGCGAAGGCTCAAGGCGGAATATTTTCTCATCTCTTATAAACGCTAAAGTAAACATTTTTGGCAGATGGCCGCGAAAGGAACTAGGGGAAAAACTCGTTGGACGATATCCTTTTTTACAGCCGAATATAATCGTAGCGAAAATTTTTACGTCCCGATTTTTTCGGCTCTAAAAATACAGTTTTAAAATTAACGGGGCACCGTACTAGCTTGATGAAAATTTGATTTCCATTTGTAACTAAAACAAGTTCGGGGCGATTTTTTATTGGATTTTCTAGGGAAGTTTGAAATACACTTAAAAGATTCAAACATAGAATATTTCAATAATAATTTATTTGAATATCATTTGTTTTAGATATAACTATTAAAAGCATCGATACATATAGTTATAGATATTCAACGGAGACCTCTCTTCGAAATTCAAATTCAAAAGTCATTTATATTGAGACTATGTTGAGAATCAGCACTTTTCGAACGTCAAAATTACGTAAGACAGTCCCCCAAAAACGCCCACTCTTCACCACTTCCTAGTGCTTTAGCTGGGAAAAAGAAATAGCGCAACAAACTCCCCAGCAGCACAGCTGTCTGTTTAGTTAAACAGCGTGACGTATAGAACAAATAGTTTTTGATACCAGAACCTAAATTACCTAAATTACCTTTCACAATCTGAATGATTTTGATAGAAATTCCTAATGTAATGCTTCATAAATGTTTGAAAAATTCGTCTGCTGAAAAACGTAAATAACGTAATAAATGTTTATTAAACAGTCAATGAAAGAAATTGTAAGTGTGTTACGGAATTACCCCGCTGGGTCCTACTTAATATAACTGACAATGCGACATATTTGACAACAAATCATATATACTTGTCACATTTTCACGACAGGTGCTGTTGAACTAAGCAGAAAAATAAGAACAAAAGCTTCCAAAATTTTGATATTGTCGGATTGTCGCCTGTCGTCGATTTGATTAAATAGCCTTCTGATAGTGCAGGTAGGTACCTAGCTAGTTGACAGGTAAATTGACGATTCCATCAGTTCCTCCCTTAACGCCTATCTTATTCATAATCAAAAGAGTCCTTAGCAACGAACTAAGGTGAAGTAGAATTACTAGTGCCTCACCAGCTCGATAGAACAACAATAAAGCTAGGAGTGAAAAGTTTTCTCCGATGTTCCAGTCCCTAGAGGCAGAATACAAAACTTCTTGGGATTATTGTAGTTAGTGTTTTTCTAAGTAAAGGCGTGTTTTTGTAAGGCTATTTGGCTATTTCGGCGTAATCTAGTTCCGCCTTCTTCTAGGTTATTTGGCTGGTACTTTTAGTAATTACAACTTTATTCCCGCGGAAAACTCTTGTTTCTACAAGAATATTCTGTCCACGCCAAAGTGAAGTTGTTTTTCAGAATTCGCCATTAGATTTCCATTCTTTTATTTAATTCCAGATAGCCCGCTGCTTAGATTAACGTTATAAAGACTATAATCCCTAGAACTCGCCTCGTTTTATGTGAAACAGGAAATAAAGAAAAATTTAAATATGCTATATTAAATTAGTAAGACCTTATTGGTGATATTCTTCAGAAAGGTCAGGTGCGTAGTACTCGCAACCGGCGTGCGTGTATGAACGTAATCGAAGCAAAAGGAGTATGTAAGGATCGTAGCAGGTTCTGTAGTTCTGCCTACCCCTATGGAAAGACTTTATGTTTGATATTATACTATGAAAGCATTAACTTGCTATGTGTTTGTATAATTTACAATTCAAATCAAAATCTTAGTCTAAAATATTTTTAATAAAAGTCTCTAAAAATAATCTTACCTATATTAAAAAAATAATAATCGTCGTCACGATGTCGACCCGTTCAAAGGTTAATGCAAAATAGGTCTTATTGATGTCTACCTTCGTTTTGATTAAAGGGAAAAACACCTTTATTTTAATATCTAAGGCTTTATATTTTCTCTGTTTGAAACTGTCTTATTATAGTGTTCTCTTTGTGTTGTTTCTTTAGCACTAGCTGTTGCACGCAGTTTCACCCGTACCTACAATGAACTTATTAATGTACCCGGATGCAATGAATACAACAGACAATCAACTAAAGAGATTGATATTTAGAGGGAGCTAACTTGCAACCACTTTTAAATAATGTTGTGAGTTTGCTGAGTAGACTTGCAAAGTCTTCAGTCTGTGGATCTCGAGTGTAAAAGTTATTACACACGCAGTTAAAATGTAAAATATTGGCAGTGTAGTGAAAAGATAAATATTTTGACCGTATTATTACAAAATTCTCCTCTCAATGGAGACAGCTATGCTTGAATTTTCCCTACGCGTTCGAATCAGAAATAAAGAGATCCGTAGGAGAACCAAGGTAATCGATATAGCTCGTAGAATTTCCAAACTTATGTGACGGTGGGCGGGGCATATTGCTCGCGGAACAGATGCCTGATGGGGGCCGAAAGGTTTTAGAGTGGCGACCGCGTACCGGAAGACATAGCTTTGGAAGGCCTGCCACAAGGTGGACCGATGACCTTATGAAGGCCGCAGGAATCCGCTGGATGCTCAAAGCACAGAACAAGTCGAAGTGTCAATGCTTGGGGGACGCCTACGTCCAGCAGACGTCTTTCGGCTAAAGTGATGACAAACTCCTTGTTAGACTGTATGTACATGTTTAAACACCTTTTTAGATGGCGTCAATGAATGATTACATCCATGTACAAATCCAAACACCAGACTAAGTGAGACCACTTGGCTAACAAATCAGCCAGGCCATCAAGATCTAGAAAACTGCGGGGTAATTGCGTAAGACACTAATAATTGCAAACGTCTTCCATTTTGACAGTTCAACCACATTCATTGCGTTGTCGAGCAGACGAATTTTTCAAACATATTATGTTTATTTATCTCCACAAATTACATTCTTATACATAATAAGTTGACAGTTATTTTGAAAAAAAAATTAATTTGTGGGAGATCTGAAGTCTAAACTAAGCCTAGGCCTGTATTTTAGAACTCCAGGTCCCCCATTGTAGCACATAGTAAAGATTGTCAACGTTACACAATTGCGAGTGGTTGATGGTGTGTCTGAGTGTTTGATTGAGTGTGTGTGCGTGTGTCTGCGCGTGCGTGTATGTGTGAATGTATGTGTGCGTGTGCGTGTGGGTATGTGTGTGCGTATGTGTATGCCTACATTTTTTGTACATATAATGATTCATAATATTATATAATATGATTAATTATATTTGCATAGAAAGCTAAATATAAATATTACATAATACTTAGATAGAAAATAATTTAATACATAGTATTAATAGTTATGACAAATATACCTTGTCACTTTATTATCTCAAGGACTTGTTCCATATGAAGCATTGGATTGGGAATTTCCTTCAAAAGCCTTCGGATAGTAAAAAAAAGTGTGTTTCGCAAATGGGGTGGAGGTCTAAAACTTCCACGGCAACCATTTTCACATCTTAAAAATATTTAATCTGCTTATCGGATCAGACATCACTTGAAGTTTCCCATAATAAAAACACTTTTTTTTACGCCTTTCTGAAGTTTCCGTAACATAAAAATACCTATCTATAACGGAGAAGGATATGTGACTCTCGGGTTATTAGCAGGCATATTTTAACTACTGTGGGCGTACTATGGGTAGTTTTGGTTATTGCGCCATACAAAAACCTTTTACAGTTTAGATCAAATTATAATTTACTATAAAATTAATCACACTAGTAATTCACACACTGTGGGTACACGACACAACTATTCGGAATGTGCAACAGTTTCTAAACGTGTTCACTGCTTGACCGCCACCCGTGAACTCTGCTTAGCTTCCGCCGGTCCGAGCACAACGCTCGGACCGGCGGAAGCTAAGCAGAGTTGTAGACTCTGTCGAGCGCCGCTAAGAGGCGCTGGCTTCCCGATTAGTCAGATCAGTAACGTATTTCCGACATCCATAATAATTTTCTTAATTACTTTCGCAGAATTTTCATTGAATTTAATTAAAATTTAAATTAAATTATGATGAATTATAAAAGAAATATATTCATCGCTTTAATTATAAAGCGCCTTAGTAATGAGATTGACTTTGAATAATACTAAGTCGGTGAGGGCCAGATCTCAGTGTAGGTACCTTTTAATTGACTTACGTACCAGCAGTGCTATTCTGTAACCATCTCACCGTGAAAACTTAGGTGAAGTGAGCTTGAAGTGAGCTGTCATTCCAGGGACTGACAGCTCACTCTGAGCTCACTTCACCTAAGTTTTCACGGTGAGATGGTTACAGAATAGCACTGCTGGTTCCTAAGTATAACATGGATTGTGCTGAGGATGCACAATATCCGTTCAAATGTGCATAAATTATGCAGATGTAGACCTTTGACAGTCGTTACGGGTACTCATAAGCCCAAAAGTCTGACAATCAGTCTTACCAAGGGGTATCGTGTCACCCAGTAACGGGGTTGTGGAGGTCAGTAAAATAGTCGCTCCATATAAAATACTGGTATTCAGCTGCATCTGGAAAGACTGGAAGCCGACCCCAATGTAGCTGGGGAAGGCTATTTAGGCAGATTGATTGGACCGTATTTATTGGGAAACAAAACATGAGCAACATGTTTTTCCAGGAACAGTTGATGTTGCGCAGTTGTTTTTCAACTTTGTTTCGAATAAATACGTAACTTTACTGTTGAATCTGCCTGTCTAATTGATCATTGATCTGAGATCACTGATCTGATCTGAGCACTATGTATCTATCACATAATTAGTTTATCTGTTGTTGCTTCATTTTTAATTCTTAATTCTTTTTACCTATTGTGGTATAATAATTTTATTCTAGGTGCATCGTCCTCACATATAATTATATAACTAATGTACTTATACAAAATATTGTAAAACATTTTAAAAAGAGTAACGGTGGAGTTTCTTGCCCATTCTTCTCCATGCGAAAACTACCTTTTGGAAGGGGCGACTAGAATCATTTCAATTTTTTTGTAAATTTTTGACGTTCAAAAGTGCCTTATAAGGACCTATTTGAAATAAATGATTTGACTTTGACTTTGACATTGAAACTTAAGTTTCGACCTACTCGCAGACTTTACAGATTCGTGTGATCATTCAAACTAAACTAAGCATAATTTTATCCTCAGACGTCATACCTTGTGCATGTGTTTAATCAAACCTCTAATAATTCCCGTTTTGCGCTCCTAAAAATATTATTAACCCGCTAATATAATGAATGCGCCTCTGTTTGTGAACCTCAAATAATTCCTATTTTGGGGCTCTTCAAATACTAAATAGCCAAGTAACTGCGACTATTTTGCTTGTAGCACTCGCCGGCCGTGGCTCCGCTCGCTTCGCTTACTCGACTCACGCGCGATTGGTCTACAACCAACATGAGGAAAAGCCAGACGCTTTAAAAGAGGCTAAAAAAATTTAAAGTTTTTAAAAAATCATTTAAATATTTCCTTTATTATTTATATAGAATAAGCTAACACAAGTAGTTATAACATGACAATATTAAGATTAAGGTAATATGTTTCACTAACCAGGGTTTGATATTTGTCCGGAACAATACATCGGATAAAGGGTTTAGGTGCGGTTTGTGAGGCTTGTTACTGGAAGGTCGTATCAAAGCCTTTAACGATGCCTCCGTCCCTAATTGTGTTATCTTTAGATAAATGTCATAGGTCACGAAGAAACCGGACGAGAATATACCAACAAGAATCTACGGGTAAGTTTGCCTAAATTCCGGGAATTTGATTCATACGGTCTTATCCCAGCGCCGAACTTACCCCAACGTAACTTCTTAGGTTGAAATTACGGAATTACACTCTTTTTCGGACGTTTTAATTGGATCTTCTCGAAGAAAGTCTTGAAGGTGGTGTATTCTATCGATATAAAATAGCAGAGCAGCGTAGATATTATAGGCCGTCACAAGGTAGAACAATCAACTGTTGAAAATCGCAGGAACCGTTGAATCCGATGAGAGTGCGGAACCAATTGTTACACTGGCTATGGATGCTTCGAGGAGATATGTTCAGAAATGTTTATTTTTTTTTCAAAGATGATGACCTAGGTACCTATCAAAGCTGGCTGTCGTTGAAAATCAGCGCTGTGGCTCTGTCTCGCTTAGGGTCACAGCATTATGCTGAGTGATGGCCGTTTTGCGTGGATGTGACACATATTTTCCCAACTTTTTTTTTTTTTTTAAATGAATACTTCTTTAGCGGCCTTGGGTAAAAAATGTTAAACTCGCGTCAGTAAACGTGACCTGAGCCTCTACCATGAGTTGCCATCGAAAACTTACTCGCTAGCGTTGAACTCGCTAGCGTATTAACGTGAATCAAATAGATTTCGATGGTGTCAAAACTCGCTAGCGTCTCCGTATATGAATTATATGAAAGTAATTGTACAGCGCCCCTAGCGGTCACAGAAAGAATTGAAATTCGTACCAAGAGCACTATAGATTTCGATAGGTAAGAAACCGAACGTAATCTATTCGATAGTCACTGACGTTTTTCAGCTGTCACCATACAAAACGGCACCATGAGTCACTAATTTGACAGACGCTATCGAAAAATACGCTTGCGATAGTAGTTACGTAACTCACTAGAATTTTGAGGTGTGAAACATGTTTATATTAAAATTATGTACGTTTTTGAGTCTATTAAAGTCAAAATAATGTCTGGAAGAGCTTATTTAGCATGGAATATGTTAGTGGCCGCTAAATTTGGAGACTAACGACTTTCAAGAAAAAATCAAAATAAGTTCCTTTACAAAATTTTCTATTATTGTAAACCTCAGACCAAATATAAAACCAAGACAGAGCGCTGTGAACAATACACATCGCACCTTTGGTAGAACAAGGGCATAATTGTCATAAATTGCCAAAATGACTTAAATATGCAGAAATGATACACCTAAAAGAATATAGTATATAATTTATGTCATACAAAGCAGAACAACCTTAGAACATTATTAACATAGCTAGACCACATTAAGTACAAAAAAAATATCTTAAAATTACTCTCCTGTAAAATTGCAAAAACTGCAATTGTGCCCTTGTTCTACCAAAGGTGCGACATGTCAAAACTACACCGCCGCTATGCATAGACGGTCACACGCACACATTTACAATGAGACTACAATCAAATTACACCACACAAAGTGCGCACATGTTTACGAAACCGGCTTCACTTCTATCACTGGTTGACAGCGCTCTGTCTTGGTTTTGTTGAGGTAGGAGTCCCTGATAGTGTCTGGAGTGAAAGACGATTGAGATGCGAATGAATTTTATTGCTAAACTTAACCTTTAACTTTTTATATACAAAAATATTTACAAAATAATTAGCGACTACCTACATACATATATTAATTAAATAAATCAAAGCATACGTCGGTAAGTCGAGAATTGTTGAGTCTAGTACACCATCAATCCGTGTGGTGTCGCGTCGACGCAGTGCTTGCGCGCCGTGCCACACATATATATTGAGGCTCCATCTAACCGTAAGTGAAGCGTTAGCTGTGTCGGCGGACGAACTTCCAGCGTTATGGTCTTCGTAGTTTCAGGTCCAATTCGAGCGTCTTCTCACCGTATGTCAAAATAGTAGTATTGTTGGCCGCATATAGGCAAAAGCTTGTAGGTGTAGCTTTCATACCTGATCTTGATCTTGAACCATATCTGCTGAATGGTCTGCGATGGTAATGGTTTGATTGACTTGCCTTGAGTTCTGCGATTTCTTTTGTGAGCATGTCGATTTTCTCCTCGATCGATGTAGGTACATGGGCGTTAGGTTTTGTGGCTACTGCAGCAATAGCACCATGTGGTTGCGCCTGCTCGAGGATCTTGTCTGCAATCATCGCCAGCTCGTGGATATCGGAGTGTTTCGCGATGCTATCGCTGACGGCGAGGACTGCTCGTACGGATTGTGGTAGATAGTTGGTCCACATAATACGCAGCATGTTGTCGGCGGCGAGATTCTTCATGCGACGTAACAACTGCGATGGTTTCAAGTCGCCGAGTTCCATTTCGGGTAGTAATCGCTGTACTTTTCGTTGCTCGGATTCTTCATAAACCTGGAACAACCGCTTCTTCAGTGCGTCGTAACGATTTTTTTCCGGTGGATGGAAAATGATGTCTGAGATTTCGTCGAGATCGTGTCGCTCAAGTTGACCGATAACGAGCTCAAACATTGTTTGGTCCCCCTTTTTTTGTGGAGATATAATGGCTTCAAACTGGGCGAACCACAGTCGTATCCTGTCGCGCCAGATAGGTGGGATGCGCTGTGACGTCGAAACACCAGAGACTTCTTGACCTTGGTCGTTATTGTTCGGCATGTTTTGATACAGCTGGTTTAGTCAGTAGTAGTAGCTTCAATTAGAGTTTCGGATCTTGGGCTCCTTGTTGGTAATCACGTCGGGGTCACCACGATTTATTTGGTCTGAATTGTAAACGTAGTTCATTTTAAATTTAAATCAAAAACGCCGCGAATCACACATCCTCAAAAAAATTACAAATTGAATAGACGTACATAATTATTATAAAGAATACAAATTCAACAACCCCTAAATACCATTAGTCCACTAACCGTCAACCTTTCTATTTAGACGGATTGTTTCATGACATTGACTGCCATAAATAACATTGTTTGTTACCATAGTGATACTACTACGTTTTGATCATATGAGCCGTTCTCTTTTCTTATTACTGAGAAAGAAAGAAACAAAACGATCTATCGAGCTTACCGTAGCGCCTGCGTAAGACTCTGTCAAACTCATGGTGCGAGCATTATCGAAATCTATTCGATCCACGTTAACACTTCCGACGCCACACACTTTTGATAGAGCTCATACGCCATGCCGCCATACATATTGGAAGTGAACCCTCCGGGAAGGTCACCGGCATTACGTTTGCGCTAAAGTTAACCATCGCGGACGGTCAACATCATTAGGTTTAAAACCGTATTATAAAACACTGTAAAACTAAGTAAAATAGTGTTTTCAGGGGGTCTTGTCGCTACACGTAGTTTCCAACCTTTTAAATATTTAGTGAATATTTGTGCCGTGAACAAAATGTTTTTTTGAAAATGAAAATGCTTGGGTTTTAAAACCAATGCATGTATTAATAAATCTTGTGAAAATATACATCTAATTTTATTTTCATGGTTTATAATGCTGTATTCGCTAAGAAAAACCTACATTTAAAATTAGCCCTCCGCGAGGGCTCCCGGCATCTCATATGCGACTAGGTGAACCCACCATGAGGGCTCCCGGCACTGAACGTGTTAATACGCTATCGCTAGCGAGTAAGTTTTCGATGGCAAATCATGGTAGAGGTGCTGATCGAAAATTCGTACGACGTATAAAAATAAAAGAACATCACTTTACTTACATATGGATGGAAGTTAATTTTTCTGAGAGATAAACTTTTTAATGTAAAATCATTGTAATAGTTCTGAAGTGTTAAATTTTTTATGTAATATAAATTGTCATGTTTGTGTACGATAGCGCAATAAATTAATATTGTATTTTACCACATAAATGATAGTACTTTTATGCTGATAATTAAAGCAATTCGTGCAAAATTATTCCCTAACCATTCCAAAATATCAAAAATGCACAACGTTAATATTCAAGTTTTTATTGTTTTTTTTTTTCTTTGTCTTCGTTTTTTTCTATCTAATGTCCAAAATCCGAGACTTCACACATTTACTTTAGACATAATTATCATTAACTGCTTATCCGGAGATCACAAGCAACGGCTCATCAAAATTCAAAGTTATAATAACAAGCTGGGATAACAACTAGCTTTTTCATCACTAAAGAAGTTTTGGACATAAAATGCGACCTTTTTCGTCAGTTCATATAAATTAGGTACTTCTCATGAATGAGCTCATATGGAGTATACATGTCTCTGAATACAAATGAGATTAAAAAAGTTTTTTTATGCCTTGTTCAAATAATTATATTATGAAAGTTATTATGTGTCACACTCACCTTTGAGGCTTCAAAAGTTTTACTTTTCAGGTATGATCACGACTGTGTTATTCGTTGCGGTTGTCAGAGATCATCCTCGTTGACATTATTTCCCAATTTCATTGCTTGAGAAGCGATTAAGACCTTGCGTACTTTGGCGGCAAGAGAACCAGCATCAAGGTTAAAAAAGCGGCAATCGGAAAGAAGAAGAAGAAGAAAGAAGTGCTAATCGGACCCGCACACGAAGGGTTCCGTACCACTACACAATATTTAACAAAAAATGCCAACAAAAACACGTTTCTAAAACCAAAACAAAGTAAAAAATGAAAGGTACCCGCTTTAATTTCGGATTTATTATTTGCTGTTATAGCGACCACAGTAGTATACTGTAGTCTGTGAAAATGTCAAGTGTACCTATTACGGTTCAAAAGATACAGTCCTGTGACAGCCGGACGGATGGACAGCGGAGCCTTAGTATTAGGGTCCCGTTGGCAATTGGCACCCGGGTACGGAACCCTAAAAAAATGTTGAATTTTCCATTGGGTAGACTCAGACATCTCAGACAGTCTAACATCAATTTAAGGCTAACGAAAAGCTACCAACAGCCTGCCCACACTACATTCACTATTTATCTCTGGGATTCTTGAAAACAAATTAAATCAAATCAAACTCCCAAATTTGCTAGTAAATTATTTCGTTTGAAAATTAATTTAAATTCTTGTTAGTTTCAAATTCTTATAAGTTTCGCTGAATGTTATTTTCAGAAACTTTATTAATTAAATAATATTAAATTAATAAAAACTTGCAAGTGCTACTGAAAAGCATGAGGTCCTGGGTTCGATTCGGTGACTAGGGCATCTTGCAGTTGACCTCGGAAGAGGGTCCTAGCTGATGAACCGGACTTTCCTTGGGCTACCTTAAGCAAAAAATATTCTAATTATGAACTAGGCTAGCGTTCGCTAAGGGCACCACCCTGTGGGGTACGAACTTCGGCTTAGGGCGTCGCTGGGGGGAGGACAGCAAGATAGGACAGGCTGGATCAAAGATATATTATTATTATTATTAGTCGGAAATTTAAAGCTATAGGCTCAGCATCGACGCGGGCTGGCGCATTGTCGAGCAAGGGTCGGGGGAGAGGGGGAGTATTATTTACTTGGAAGGGTCGCGATCGCAGAGGACCTCGGCGGCGAGGTCGGAATGCGGGTCGTCGTTTGTGCTTGTATACTGTACTGGTGGCCCTACTGCTCTCCTGGAGGAGGGTTATGGGGTCATCTGGGTCGGTCATATACCGGCCTTGACAATTCAAAAGTGCCTGTAAATGGTTTAATTGAAATAAATGCTTTGAGTTTGAGTTGAGTTTGAGTTTGATATACCCAATGGTTGATGACGGATAGTCTTTATATGTCGTTCGCGCGATAAATTCTAATTGCGCGATGCAGGATTTGTGTGACGTCAGGATTTTTGTATGACGTCAGGTCTTTGATGCGTAGTTCGCATGTGGCGATGTAGATGTCGCCACACCACCTAGCGAAATTTCTGTGTTCCATTGATTGAGAGACGCCCGGTGGAATAAATGAAATAACACAATTTGATCTTTTTCTCAAGGCATGGCCTTTTTGTTGTTGCATCCAAACTAATATTATAAATAAGAAAGTAGAATCACTATTTATCTTTTGGTTACATTTTAACGCCGAACGCCAAAGTGGCACAAAAATAGACCAGGGTTCGGACATAGGATACTTTTCATCCCGGTAGTACCTTCCCGTGGTATAATTTCCGATCTCTACGGGGCGAAGCGCGGGGCAAAAGCTAGTTTTTCTACAGTTAACGGTAACCACTTTCTTGACCCACCCAATTATATTTAGTTACCCAGGAACTGGGCTGTGGAGGTCAGGTAGGCAGAGGCACCTTGTAAAATATCTTCCTATCTATTCAGAGACATCCGATCGGACTGGAAGCTTACCCCAACATAGTAAAGGCTAGGCAGATGATGAATACTCTTATAATTAGTTAGGTTAGTTTAGGTTCAGCCAAAAGTGATAAAGGGTTTTAGTCAAGACCAGCCCAGAGTCTGAAAAACCCCTCCACCCGCCCCAAGGCTGACATCCATGACTATTTTCATACGCAAAAATTAAAGTTATCATGTGATTTACCGCTGGATGCGGGAAGCACAGAATCGATCAAAGTGGCGGTGCTTGGGAGACGCCTATGTCCAGCAGTGGACGTCTTTCGGCTGAAATCATGATGTGATGTGTATTTCGTGATGGCTCAGTCGTTAAGGCCTCGCCTCTCTTTGACGAGGTTGTGGATTCAAATCCGGGCAAGTACCAGTATTAATTTTACAATTCATATTTTATTTCTGAGTTTATCTTGGACATTACTGTCATCGGTGAAGGAAAAATACGTAAGGAAACCTGGACTTATAATTAAAATAAGTTTCAAAATGCCAACCCGTCTTGAGCAAGCGTGGTGATCAATACTTTACAACAATAGGCTTTTATAGGCTCAATAGGAAAATAATATGTCAGCATATTTTTGGTTTTCATTTTGTTACTTTTAAGGAACAATATTTCCTTCTTCCCTATCTATTTATTTATTTAACACTTTAAGCACATAAATCTACAGAGGCGGACTTAATGCCATAGGCATTTTCTATCAGTCAACCTTTGGGCGATGCAGCGACAATCAGTGGTAGGTGCAATATCGAAAATTGTAGAAAAAATGTTTATTTAAATATAAGGATAGATATACATATACCTATTAAAACCATATTTATAATATAATATACCTCAATATAAATGAATATAAAAACAAATAAATACACGAATATACTTAAACAAATTGGGAAAACATTAGCGTTGTGATGATACTGCCAGCTTCTTACGAATGTGCTCGCAAACTTTAACTTTAAAGTATAATCGGTTGGTTACCTCACTCCTATCTATACTTTGATTTACCGAGAAGTTACATAGTGTAGGTATTAAATGACACGTGCAAAATGTTCAAATGCAATATTGTTTTCTTCAATTTAAAATTACATTACATTAACATCGGTGACTGAAGTATCTGGAGTAATTGTTCGTTCTTCATATTGAGCTGAAAATAAATGTTGTGGAGCTGGGAAATTGGCGTCATATAAAAATATAGTTGACACGAGGTTTGTGCCCCAGCAGTGGTAACGTTACACGTTTGTAATGCTAGGCTTATGACGAACAACCAAGCAAACTTTTATCACCTATTTAAAGCCTCGTACAGACTGACGCGACGCGACTCTAACAAAACATTTTTTATGAAAACTTCACGGTAGAATAATTACCGTTGTCGCGCGACAAATCGCGCTAGTCGTCGTCTAGATTAGGGGGTGAATTTTCAAAAATGCTTCGTTGCTGCTCATTTTCTTTTTATACTTTTTATTTACATATAATTTTTTTAATTATTTTTATACATTTTATATCTTTTGTTCAAAATGTCAACCCAGTTTAGGCTGTGCGTTGTCTAACAGAAAATTAATGAATTTAAGAATTATATCAATTAGGCAAAGCCGTGTACCCAATGGGATGTTTCTATGAGAAGCTTCATAGAAAATTTCGTCCTCTACTTAACCCGTTCACGGGATGAATTTAAAAAAATCCTTCGTTAGAGCTCACTTTTGCTGTATAATGAACTCTTGTGCAAAATTTCATGCTTCTAAGCCCCAGCGGTTTAGGTTGTGTGTGCATCGTCCTTCAATGAACGAATGAATGAATTTAACATTTTTATTAAGATAGTAGTAGAGACCTACCTAGCTGGACAGTAAGTCCTAAGTAAACATACTTGACCACAACTTCGAGTGTAGCGTCCCCGATCTTCAAGAGATTGGGTGTTACATGGATTGGGTGTTCATTTTAAACCCACCCTTTTGAAAGCTTTACTGAGGTCATCGAGCAAATGATGCAATTATTTAAAAAAAAGAAATAATATTTATCCTGCACAAACAAAACACACAATAAAAAAGACATAAACACACACTTAGTGCGGATTTCACCAATGAAATTGAACGCATTCAGCACATCTCAACGCGTTCAAGAGCTGTCAGTGTACAATATTCCATAACAATTTTGACACTGACAGCTCTTGAACGCGTTTTAAAATTCCTGATCGTATTCAGTTTCATTGGTGACATCATCATCATCAATTAAAAGTTTAAGGTTTGAAAATTTTGTCCATTTTGACTCTGATTTCGACTTTGGCTGGATGAACATTAATCTCATGGTCACTGAACTTACCTATTATTTGGAAGGACGACCAGTTTTGCCCATGAATTCTAGGTCCAACTAACATGAAAAATAGTACAGTCAATTTATTATACACGTGAAATATAAATATGGCCGCAGTATATAATGTTCTGTAAGTTTTAGCTGTTTTTTGTATATTCGGATGGCCACCAAAATAAGTTTTTAAGCTTGAAAATAGAACAACCTACTTTTTAATAATTACAATTATCCGCTTATTTCCTGGCCTCACTCCAGTTGCAGCGTTCTCTTCTAAAGTAAATTTAATTAAGAACCTGTTTCAAGTGCGAGGTTGTCACTCCTTCCGATGTTTTGTGGTGTTCTTCCTGATTGTATACTTTTTTTTCGGGCTCCGTACCTCAAAAAGAAAAAACCGGAACCCTTAGAGGATCACTTGGTTGTCCGTCTGTCAGTTTGACAAGACCCTTTTTCTCAGGAATGCTTAGTACCTCCACGCGTTCAAAATGTCATGATTTTATAAAAAAAGTAATTCAATGGAAACGACGACGAATCATATTTTTGATCAAGATACAATCTGACACTAACCTGCAAATTGCAAAAAACGTCAGAAAATTTGAATATGGCAGGCTACCATTGCGATCCTCTTTAATAATAAAAATAAAAAGTAAAACCTTTCCTGCAGTTGACTCATGAAAAAGTTGTAAGAAAGCTTTTTCTTCAGTGGACGAGAACGACTTAGCCGTTTGTTTAGTTTCATTGATGTTAGATCTTTACAAGGTTTTTAACGTTTTATTCTATCGTGGATTGAGTTACTTAAATGCTAAGTGATATTTTTATTCTTCTCGTCTAAAATGTTCCGTCTTTTCTGCTCTCAAAATTATTCGGTGTAAGATGTAAGATATTTCCGATCTTAATACGGTAGTTGTTGTCGGGCGCTAGCACAAAACATTGCCTTTAAATTATAGACACAAAATATTTGAAATGCTGGTAGGTAAATTTTATTCCAGAACAATTTTCTAGCTGTTTGCTAAATGAAATCTATTGCCATTCACTAGATTAACCATTGAGCCATTGAGGAAGAGAACAGCATCAATAATTTGTACCTTGCGTGGAAGCTCCAACAGCATCCTAATAACATTGATTGACAATGTGAATAACCCCTTTATGAGACACGCGTTGTTATTGAGTCAGGTAACTATTAGTTGTTGTTACGTGGCTCAACAACTATTAGTTGTTGTTACGTGGCTCAACAACTATTAGTTGTTGTTAGGTTATTTTGTAAGTTAAGTAACATACTTAGTTTTTAAGTACCTAGTTGTAACTTATACTATATGGATTGTTTGTACGTACAACGTGTGATTCGCAATAAAGAAATATATACAGGGTGACTTGTATTTTAACGTATTCCTTCTAGAACGTGGTAGTGTGACCCATCTGCAACAATTAAGCACCCCATAAACCCTAGGCAAAAATGTATGGGATTCGAGAAAACCCAATTTTTATGTATTTTGGAAAATTTCCAAGAATTCGTCACTTTTTATCACTTTTCTCTAAACTCTCAAATTTAACGGCCTTTTTTTGTGTGGGAATTTATCAAGTAACTTCTCCCGCTTTGGGTGGAACGGGAAGGCGTGTCAGACTCTTACTGACTAAAACCCACCCGTGTTCCTTCAGTTGCCTGTATGTTGCCTGGGTCCATGTTATCCTTTTCGGACTAACCCGTGACTCTGGCAGGCATCGGCCCTAGCGGACCCCGTCAATTGTGCTGACATCTCGTAGAGGCGCGCGTGAAACACAACGCGCCGTCGACCCGGGTCGACACGTCTTAGAAGGAATATGTCAAATTACAAGTCACCCAGTATTAATATATATTACATAACATCACGCCTTTATTCCCGAAGGGTTAGGCATAGATGCACCTATAGTACACCTACATTTCGCCAGCTATGTATAAGTCCCATGTATTAAGGAGCAAGCCTATTGCCATCAACCGGGCACAAACCTAGACTCCGGGCTGCTACTGAGAAATTCCAAATGCCAAAACCCAACAGCACCGTATATGTTATACTATACAAGGTCCCATTAAAATATGGACAAATTTTAACATAGCGTTCAGTACGTCTAACCAAAGATATCCAAGAAAAAAAAACACTGATTAAAATGATTCTATTTTGACCTAAAATATTAAATGGCATTGGGTAACCAACATTTTTAGTGCATTTTTGTTAGCAGATTTATTTTTCTTGTAATAGATGCGTTTTTGTTATTATTTTTTACCATTGTCCTTATTTTGGTGGTCTGAATGATTTCTAAAAGTTTGTCAATCTATTGTATGAAACAGCCAAACACAAATCTAAACAATCGCTTTTATAATGTGAGTGTGGATATCACATTATTCATACAACAACCAACAAATCACACTTGGTCCTTACATCCGCATCCCAGTCTAAACCACATTCCAACGTTTCCTAAGCGTGTAATGCTGTAAGTGGGTAATGTTAACACCGTCCCGTCACAACAGGTTGGTCAGAGTGGTTAATCCCGAACCATGTCACGGTCTCAGCGATTCCTCGGGGATGTTAGAGAGTAAGTGATTGTTCTGCCGCATTCAGCATCGTTGGCGTATGTGTGACTTGTTTAAGAAGAATGTTGAAGGCGAATAGGGAATATTAAATGAAATTAAATGAAATTGTTTATTCTGTAAATAGGATATTGCAATCAATATTAGGCGTCATATAAAAATAAAAAAAAATAAAAATGCTAGACGAGTTCGGCGTTTCCTATCTGACTACTCTGAGAAGAAAGACCGAAACAAACTCAGAGGTCACAGTCTATTTTAAAGTCCAGACATAATCTTGGTCAGGCCCTATGTGGACTATCTAGATTAGTGTCTGAAATGGTCTTTTGAGGAAAGAACCGCACAGATTTGAGTGGACCTGTCCAGTCAGTGCAAGCATTTATCAGTAATCGTGGAGCTCAATTCAACAAACAATACCAAATAAAAGACATTTGGGTAAGCCGCATAAATTACTCAAACTGCCAGACCATCATTAAAACTAACTGAGAAAGAAAAAATTAATGAAAGAGGAAATAAAAAAATGTCCACATAGTCCCCCACATTCGCAATAATTAAAACAATAATATTCGTAGATAGTAATTTGTAACTTGGTTCTTATTTAGCGAGGAAAGCAACCTTAACCACTATGAGAAACCAATTGTTAAATGACTTATACATTATTTTAATTGAGTACAGTGAAGGTTTCCGGTTGGCTTGTATAATATTTAATCATGCATCATGTTTTTGAAATGCCTTCTTCAGTTAACTTCTTTTAATACTTTGGTCATTTAAATAAAACAGTCTGCGTCAAAAACGAGGAAACAAACATTCGACCAAAAATCTTTAAAAAACCTTTGAACATTTTACTCCAAAGGCAACCACACTATTATTATTCAGATCAGCCCAGGTCCCCGAACTTTTTGCCTTTCTCCTGTATCTATTCCTTTCGCCGAATTACTCGGAATGAGCCCCGCCTGTTCCCAGTCTGTCTTTTTTTCTTCCAAAAAAACTTGCAAGTCATTAGTCTCGACGTATTTAAGTTGGCCTATTGTGGGGTAAAAGGGCCACTGTCATATTAAAATGCCTGTTTAGAAAGGTAATGCTTCCCGTTCGACGGTATTGTTGGATTTATTTTGTGGTTTCTTTTTCTGTACCTATTTGTAGGTTAAGAATGACGTTGGTATTCTAGAAATTTAGATATTGGCGGCTTTTAACTTACCGACGTTAATGTAAAGAATAACCTCCGCCTTGGACGGCAAGCTATATCGTTTTTTTTTCTAAATAGATACCAGAATTGGAACCCGATTTAAATGACGACATTTCCTAACTATTAGTTGCGAAGAAAGAAAAAATTGTTATTTGTTTTATCATCGTTTGGTCCTTTCAACGACTTTTTGAATTCCAATTAGTTTCAACAGCAAGCACAAAGTGACGCACGAAACCCTGATCGAATAATAGTCATTCGGCCATCAATGCCTATGCATTGGACAAAGACATAATGCGTCCTCCATGAGTCTAGAGCTCATAGAGGATGCATTATGTCTTTGTCTCTGATATTTGTATTATAGTATGCACAAAGCGTGTCATGCATTCGGTACGTGACTTGCTGCTAATCCTTGTAAGCTCGCGTTTGTCGATATAATGGCATGGGTTTAACGTAATCTCAATGTTAGGATAAAACAAAGTGAATAAATATGCATATAGCAATCCGTGCTATATGCATATTTAGTCACTTTGTATAGTCAAGCTGAGATGTTTTTTCAAGTCGTAAACTCCGAGTGAAGGGGCGAGTCGCTAGTGTGAACCTGATGGTTATATTTCCACATCGTCCAAAAACAACAGAAATGGATAAACAGGGAATGGTTAATTATATTGCCCAAATACTGAAATATCGTATATTATCAGAAAACAGGAAAACAATAGCAAATCATAAGTATTCTAAACACGGAACCGACAAATCATTCACTAAATATCATAACGGAAAGAATTCACAAAGAAACTTTTGTGTACAAAATAAGTTGCTCTATTACTGTTTCATTTCTTTTCCTCGTGAACTTGAGCTGCTACTAACTGAATATAAAAATATCTGGAGAGTTTCCCCAAAGAGCGATCAATTGCGGAACTTGTAAGAAGTTTTCTCAATCACATTCTCGCTGTTTATTTACGGCCGTTATATTCAAATGTTTGGATAAACATAAACAAAAGGTTGATGGCATTTTGATGGCTTTTCGAACGTTTACATGATCCCTTTCTATGTTGTTTTACTGGTTGAGGCGTTAAACAAATCTTTTCTTATTTATTTATTTATTTTATTATTTATGTACACACAGAAAAATAGATACAGATAAGACATAATCATAATTATGAGTACAAAAGTACTGCTTATTTCTTAAGAAATTTCTTCCAGCAGACCTGCGATAGGAGAAATGAGAATGAAATGTAGACAATAGTGTGTGAGAACAAGAAGACAAAAATATAAATATGCGAAGTCTTAAACTAAAATATTGAAATAAACCTACACGTTTCTTCTGTCTTACTAGTAATTTAAATGTGACAGTTTGGATGTTTGTTACTTAAGAGGGAACAGGGCCTGCGATTCTCCATACAAATGTATTCCCCTTTTTTCTTCCTCTAGAGCAATATTTTCATTAAATCCAGGACTGCTGTAGATACGTCGCTGTTATTTTCTTCTTTTCAGCAACTTAAAAAAATATACAAAAATAAAATTAACTTTAAAAAAATATACAAAAATTACAAAAATGCGCCATTACTACCGCGTGATTAGAAGACTACTAGACAGATTCGAAAAGTTTTTAACATAAAAGAAAATTATAGGAACCAGGACATAATCTTTCTTAAAATTTTAATCTAAAAATCGGCTCAGTTTACGAGGAGACAAAACGGGAATACAATAATAATACAATACATAATTTAAGAGTTAATATTAATTAAAGATACTCGTAAGCCTTCCGGAACAAATTCTCAAAATTATGGTACAAACCGCATCGTTGCTTAGTTCTGTCACACAGACACACACGAAAAGCGACTTTAATTTATAATATTTATATATATAGAGAGATATAGATGAGACTATTAGACCACAGAATAGTTGTTAGACTAGAACTGAAAAATAATTCTGGTGGTTATCTTGCAAATAAAGCTGTATAAAGTCGTAACGTGAAATGTTTTCGTAGATTTATACTTTTTAAACCCATGAGTTAAAAACACGTATGGCCGAACATATTTAGATTTTTAGCAAACTAGATACCTGACATACGAGACACTATATGGCATAGATATACCAATATATATATTTTTATCAAAATTGGATGGCTTATAGTGTTCCTAAAAAACGAAATAAAATCCTTTGTCACGTTTTGCTAGAATTTTATCATACGAGCGACAATAGCATGATATACCTACCTATGTTATGAACCTTTTACCATGGATTCTGTACCCCCTGTAGTGAAATTTTTCGTGGGTTATTTAAACAGTAATAATTTGACCGCGTAGGTATTGCACTTTTCTATGAAATAGTAGAGTACAGTAGTAGTTTTGATAAACTACGAAAAATTTCTACGCTATGTCTAGAATCATATGCTGAATTCATGGTTACAGATATACCATCCACGAAGACGCGATTTTTCTATTTCCGTTTTTAAATAGGTCCACCACGGTCAATGTGTTGGAAAAAAACCATAACCTCGAACAGCGATTACTTACTTCTACTATTATTATTATTAGTTATGCCTGCTATTAATAGTGACCCGACGGCTTACCTGGGAAAGCCTGGGTCCTGGCCTTGGAGGCTCTCGGGCCTCGACTAAGAGGGCTCCTAAGCGCATGCTTGGAGAGGGGCTAGTTCCCACTTCGCTGGAAGACGGGGAAACTGGTCCTCATCAAGAAGCCGGGGCGCCCTGCGGACTCTCCGTCCGCTTACCGGCCCATCGTGCTGCTCGATGAGGTGGGCAAGCTCTTTGAAAGAGTCATTGCAGACCGCCTCGTCGGGCGGCTGGTGCGGGTGGGGCCGGATTTGGCGGAGAGCCAGTTTGGTTTCCGCAGGGGGCGCTCTACGGTGGACGCCATCATGCGCGTGCGAGCCCTCACGACGGGGGACGCTGTGGCCCGGGGTGGGATCGTCTTGGCGGTGTCTCTAGACATCGCCAATGCCTTCAATACCCTGCCCTGGAGTTGCATCACGGAGGCACTCCGGTATCACCGGATGCCGACCTACCTCTGTCGTGTGGTCGAGGCCTATTTGACGGACAGGGCTGTCATCTACCCCGGTCACCAGGGAGAATGGAACCGGCGAGAGATGTCGTGCGGTGTCCCACAGGGATCGGTCCTGGGGCCGCATCTGTGGGACATCGGATACGACTGGGTGCTGCGCGCCGACCTCCCTAGCGGCGTCAGCGTCGTTTGTTACGCTGACGACCCGTTGGTCCTGGTGCAGGGGAGGTCGCACCAGGCGGCGGCTGAACTAGCGACACACGGGGTTGCGACAATCGTGGACAGAATCCGGCAATTGGGACTCGAGGTGGCCCTGCACAAGTCCGAGGCCATGTGTTTTCATGGTCCTCGGAACGCGACACCGTTGGGGTCCCAAATAACGGTAGGAGGAGTTCACATTGGCATCGAGTCGACGATGAAGTACCTTGGACTCGTCCTCGACAGCCGGTGGAACTTCGTGGAGCACTTCCGACGTTTGGCTCCCAGACTGGAGCGGGCCGGGGCTGCTTTGAAGCGGCTCCTGCCCAATCTATGGGGTCCAAACGCCTCCTGCCGGAGGCTATACGCGGGGGTCGTGCGGTCCATGGGCCTTTACGGGGCACCGGTTTGGGTGCGTTCATTGAGGCGGCGGCCAGCCCGCTGGTTGAACACGTCCCAGAGGGTCATGGTCACCCTGGCCTGGTCCGGGGATACCGCACGGTCTCCGCTGAGGCGGCGAGCCTCCTTGCCGGATTACCGCCATGGGATCTGGAGGCAAAAGTCCTCGCGCATATCTGGGAGTGGCGCGAGGAGTCGAAACGCCGGGGCGTAACTCCGTTTCCGCGAGAAATCGGGGCACAGCGGACAGAGCTCCGGCGGGATCTCATGGCGTCATGGAGAGTGCGATTGTCGCAACCCAGTGCTGGGCACGCACTATTGCGGCGATAAGTCCCCTCTTTGAGGAGTGGCTAGAGAGGCGCCACGGCGTCCTCACCTTCCGCCTGACGCAGGTCCTCACCGGACATGGTTGTTTCGGGAGGTTCCTGTTCCGTATCAGGCGGGAGGAAACGCCCGGGTATCATCTCTGCGTGGATCGCCCGGAGGACACGGTTGAGCATACGGTGGAGGTCTGTCCGGCTTGGGCAGAGCATCGCCGTGACCTCGTGGAAGCGATCGGTGGCGGGGATCTCTCGCGTCCGGCCCTAGTCCAGGCCATGGTACGGAGCGAGAGGGCATGGGAGGCCGTCACCTCCTTCTGCGAAGCAGTAATGCTCGCGAAGGAGGAGGCAGAACGCGTGAGGGAGAGGCAAATTTCGCGCCCTCACGCCCCTAGCCGCCGCAGGAGACGCCCTGGGCGTCGGGAATCACAGGCCGATTCCCGGCCACCGTAGGCGCGGGCTTGCGGACGGTGAGCAATGGGTAGCTCGCCGTCCGATAAGGACCAGGCTCGGGTCGACGGCGCGTTGTGTTCCACGCGCGCCTCAAAGAGTAACACAGATGGTTCACTCCGCAAAATCATAAAAAAAATAAAAACTTTTTACAAAAAATTGAACCTATTTGTCCTGTCCGTCAATTATTGACCTGTCCGTCAATTATTTTGTAAAAAGTTTTTATTTTTATCTTATTAGTTGTGGTACCTACGCCACACAAATTCGAATACCACCACCTGCTATGTAAATAACAGTGACAGGAACTTATTATTATTATTTTATTTATTTCAGAACATTATTCCATATAAAAATTGTTAGTAAGACTTAAAACTATGTTAGTAACTTATAACTACTATTGTTTTTATTTTACATTAAAAAGGACACAACCGGAGCTGTGTACCTTATTCCAATGCCTCACTATAGGACACTCCACGTTGTCTACTATGGTGTTCAGAAGGCTGTTGGGGCTGCCCCGGACACGATGCTTCAGGGAGGCCACTCTCTTGCGCACTAGAGCCCTAAAGCAGTCAATGCTGGCCTCCGCAAACATCCCTGATGCACTGCAGTATCGCGGCAACCCCATCAGCATCCTGAAACCATTATTGTAGAGGACCCGTAGGGTATTGAAAGCCTTCTGCGTATAGCGAACCCACAGGCTGCAAGTGTACAGTGACTGGCAGTACGCCTTAAACAAAGTCATTTTGACAGCTTTTGTGCACCTCGCAAACCTGCGGGCCAGCATATTGCATCTCATCTTATAACATCATCCATAAAGACTAAGTTGAAAAAATACCTATTGAAGCAAACTCAAAAATTACCCAAGCAAAGTTAATAAAATTTATATGGGACCACTCACAGAGGTGGTATGATCTACCAAACAAAAAAGAATCATCAAAATCATTTCATAATTGGGGGAGCAATCGCGTAACAATAAAATATATATATATATATATACCAGTCGAATTGAGAACCTCCTCTTTTTTTAAGTCGGTTAAAAAGCGACTCTTGCTACAACATAAATAAAGTGCAATTTAGGTCGCACAGCGCTAATTACCTACAGTTATATTCACCTAGAAGTTGCCTCTTTTTATATGGTGTAACTCTTCGTTACACTCACTGAATTGGTCCAGCAAGTCGAGCCTGCCGCGTACTTGTAGCTTCATACCTAAAATGCGGAGTGAACCATCTGTACTCATCTGTGCTAGCTGTCAGACACAATATAGGCTAACAAAAAATAACTTAAGTATGTACTGTTTAATTCTCCAGACACCCTTTTGAGGAGACAAATGGATTTGTTTCTGTCCCAGCTTTTGACATAAACATAATCCTTTTACAGCTATTCCCGTGGTGGACTTTTTATTCTTTATAATCTCTTAAAAATAAAGAGAATTGAGAATTTGAGAATTTTATGTCAGCCTTTTTTTTTTTTTGGGTGGGAAGTTATCAAATAACTTCTCCCGCTCTGGGTGGAGCGGGAGGGCGTGTCAGACTCTTACTGACTAAAACCCACCCGTGTTCCTTCCGTTGCCTTTACGTTGCCAGGGGCCACGGTATCCCTTTCGGACTTTCCCGCAACCCCGGCAGGCATCGGTCCTATCGGACCCCTTCACTTGCTGACATCTCTTTGAGGCGCGCGTGGAACACAACGCGCCGTCGACCCGGGCCTGGTCCTTATCGGACGGCGAGCTACCCATTGCTCACCGTCCGCAAGCCCGCGCCTACGGTGGCCGGGAATCGGCCTGCGATTCCCGTGACGGCCTCCCATGCCCTCTCGCTCCGTACCATGGCCTGGACTAGGGCCGGACGCGAGAGATCCCCGCCACCGATCGCCTCCACGAGGACATGGCGATGCTCTGCCCAAGCCGGACAGACCTCCACCGTATGCTCAACCGTGTCCTCCGGGCGATCCACGCAGTGATGACACCCGGGCGTTTCCTCCCGCCTGATACGAAACAGGAACCTCCCGAAACAACCATGTCCGGTGAGGACCTGCGTCAGGCGGAAGGTGAGGACGCCGTGGATTTTATGTCAGCCTGCGACTGCCCTCGTATTCATCCACGTGAAATTTCGGCTCCTAACTAACTGTATCGTATCGCATCGCCGCCCGCGCTTTTACTTCGTTTTCGCTTAGCGTTCTTTCTGACGTTTTTTTCTTTTTGCTCCTTAGGGTCATAGCGTGATGTTAAATATCCTATAACGTTCCTCGAGAATCGGGATAACAAATCCAAAAAAAAAAAACAAACAAACTCTTCAGCATTAATAATGAACACTCGTATAAATATATATAATATAATATATGTATGTGTCGTGGATAGATGGCGCTACAGTACAGTGGCCCAAAGACCCGATGTTTCGCATCTCGGCCACCCATGATGTGATATATATAAATAGAGATATCAATTCAGGCTCGTGACTAAATAATAACTGCCGCATGGGTCGATCGAAAGCTAAGCTACGCTTGCCGCGGTCGTTTCGTGGATGGGTGACCATCCATTACACATCGAGACCCCTCCGTACCTCAGAAAGCACGTTAAGCCGTTGATCCCGGCTGTCATTTGTACATCTTTGACACTACGGTACGGGTACCCAAAAGTCTGACAACTAATCCTACCAAAAGCTATCGTGTAACCCAGTAACTGGGTTGTGGAGGTCAGACAGGCAGTCGCACCATGACAAAAATACTGGTATTCAGCTGCATCTCGTAAGACCCCAAAATAGATGGGTAAAATTTAGACAGATTGACTGAATTCACGTTTTTAATAGTTTGACTGACTAACAACAATGAATCGTAAGTGTTTATTTGGAATTCATTTAATTCACTGGAAAGCATGCAATCGATTATATAATATTTTATTAATGCGAGTTTTGAATCAAAACAACTCCAATTAAACTGGATAACGACCGCATTTATGTTAATAACTATGATCTCTATAATTAGAGCATTTCGCGGTTCAATTAATGTGCATTTAAATAAATCGGTGTTATTACAAACTTAATGTTTTGATAATGTGTTAATTATCCGTATTTCAATTTGAATAATTTTGTAGCTTTAAATCAATATTTGTTATAAATAAATAAATAAACATTTATTTGCAGACACTGAAGTCCATAGAAATAAATTATACATTGAAACAAATTACATAAAAATAACACAATACACACGCTTAAAAATCACAAAATAGGCAATCACATAATAACAACATAAAATTAAATAAAAATAAAATAAAATAAATGCACGTACAGCTATCAAGAAACGACCTGTGCGTGCAGTCTCACCCATCGACCAAGCATCGGGCAGTCCCACCGGTCACTCAATGCTCTCAACATGCCGTGGGTGCTGGTATCTGTTCTGTGCCGGAGAGAAGCGCATCGTTTAAGAATAATGGCATAAAAATCATCCACTCTCGCATCGGCAAACATACCCGAAGCGCTACAATACCGCGGCAGCCCCACAAGCATCCTGAAAGCATTGTTATACTGTACACGCAGGGCGCTGTATGCCTTCTGCGTATACTTGACCCAAAGGCTGCAGGTGTAAAAAGTCTGACAGTAAGCTCGAAAAAGCGTCATTTTAACGTCGTATGAACACCGTGCAAACCTACGGGCCAGCATATTACTTCGAACAGACAGCGCCCTACGCTCTCTCTCGATATCTAAATCGTCGCACAGGTCCTCAGTGACCCAGTGACCAAGATATTTAAATTTTGAGACTTGCTTCAAGGGTGTACCTGCTAATGAGATACAAGGAACATTTAAGTATCTTCTGGCACCACCATTGAAAACAAGTAACTCACTCTTAGTGACATTATACCTAAGCCCCTGAGTCACCGCATAGATCTCACAGACCTTCAGCAAACGTCTTAATGCACTGATTGATGGGCTCAGCAAAACCATGTCGTCCGCATAGCTGATATTGTTCATAGTAACTCCATCAACATGACAGCCGACACCAGTATTGCTGAGCTCAACAATCAGTTGGTTTATATATAGATTAAAAAGGCGAGGGGAGGTGATTCCCCCCTGCCTCACCCCACATTCCAATCTATATTCTTCAGACATAGTCCCAGCCCACCTAACATTGTTTATTTGGTTCTCATACCAGAATCTTAGCAATGACGTTACCTCACAAACTACTTTTTTCTCACTTCTTAGCTTGTCCCAAAGCTGGTCATAAGGCACAAGGTCGAATGCCTTGGTCAGATCTAAGAAGCACGCATTAACTGGTGTTTTCCTATCCGTATAATACCGGACAGTCCGCTTTAAACACATAATGGCACTTTCTGTGGACAGCCCAGGCCTGAAGCCAAACTGTGCATCATGCAAGTCAATCCTGGGGGCCATGTATGAATCCAGCAGACTATCCAGCACCTTCGCTATGACCGTTGCTAGGGATATTGGCCTGTAATTACTGGGATCAGCAGCATCACCAGTTTTATTTTTTATGACAGGTACAACTATAGTTCGCATAAGTGCACTGGGCAGATAAGAATGACTCACACACAGTCTCAGTTATGATGACAGTCAGTCAGTTATGATATACCTTTATTTATATACCATTAAGTGTTTATAACACTAACATAGTTCAAATAAAGTTTGCGGCTGATTGGTTGATTCGCACGAATTTACTCGCCCGATACGGGCGAATCGACACTTAAATAATATAACTTTTTTGTTGAGTTCTCTCGGGTTCGATTCAGGTCGGGCAAAATGTTATTCGGTTTTCCATCTGGAACTTCTCAGTAGCAGCCCGGAGTTTGGATTTATGACAATAGGCTCGCCCCCTATTACATGGGACTTAAACAACCGGCGAAATGTGGGTGTACTATACTTAGGTACACCTCTGCCTAACTCTTCGGGGAAATACAGGCGTGATAGGCATGCGTGATATGTTATGTAATTTTTCTGTAGGCGATCCGCACGAAGTTAATTTATTTGTAGGCGGATCGACAACTCCAGAAATACAGATTAAGGAATTGGCACATTTCGAATTTTATGCAATAAAGTTAAGAAAAAGCACACTACCGCACAGAAGTGATAAGAGTAAAATATTTTGAACTAATAAGTATTAAAATCATTAGTTATTCTTTAGATTATAGGTAGGATATTAAATCTAAACGCACTGACACAGAAAAACTTCTAGAAATGTTGTCATGATGATAATTTATTCCCTCGCAAGTATTTACTTTTGTATATTTATATAGGTTTAGTTTTAGATATTAATGTACCAATATGCTTTTTCTCATAGTTGTTAATAGATTATTTTATATCAGTTTAACTTTTAGTGTTCCGTTCTAATTGAAATGTAAAGTGAGTGGCCTAAAACACAGGTTTGAATTAACCTAGATCGGGCGGGTCGCTACCTAACATTTTAATTCCGTACCATGATTACTTGAACCTGTTCTTAACATATTTTAGTTTTAGTTTATTTTTAGGCACTATAAAATTGTTTGGGAAATCTTATTGTTGACTAAGTGTACACTCTTTGTAAACGTTTTATTCAATAAATAAAATTATTATTATTATAAATCATAAGTTTTATTTTATGTTTCTGCACAAGAGTGGCCAGTATTGTTAAAAGAGAACTGCTTTTTACCAGGTCCTAGCATCGTTCCATAATATAATTGTTTTTATTTCGCTACTCAATCTGTCTTGGCTTCGATTCCCGGTCGGGTAAAGTGTTAATGGTTTTTCCCATCAGGAATTTTTCAGTAGCAGCCCGGTGTTGGAGTCGTTTGTGCCCGGTAGATGGCAATAGGGACCTACATCCAGACTACAGCCCCCTATTACATGGGACTTCAACATAACTGGCGAAATGTGGGTGTACTATATACCAGGAGGAGATAGCGAGACGACCTAGATGAGTAGGTACTGCAAGGGTTGGATCGAAGGATTTGGGGGAGGCCCTTGGTCAGCAGTGGGCCAGGGTAGGCTAAAATAAATAAAAAAGTATTCACTTCGTTCTCGTTAAACTTTCTTTAGCAAACTACTGACAAGGAAGTATAGAGCCAATTTCCAATTTTTTGTAAAAATGATTTTTTTCAGCTTTGTAGCTTATATTTCTATTTTATTATTATTTGTTTATCATAACTATTAAACTGGCTATTGAATAAAAATATTTTCATTCAAAAACAATATGCCTAAAGCCTTTTTTGGGTTTGTTTTGAAACCTTATCCTATTTCATGACGCAACTCTGCGCTGGGTTGATTTGATAGACCGTAGTAATTTAAACTATTTTAATTGATAAGGAGAATTTTTATGCTATTGTGTTATAAAACGTTTTGATTATTATTGGTACACAGCAACACTCGCCTGTAGTAATTGTAATTTAATTAACAATCTGTCATATGAATCAATCATAAAATTGGCAAACCTAAGTACAGAATTCTACTGAAAACAAAAAAAGAGTCCAATACAAACAATTTCGTTGTTTTTAATTCAAAACATTTCATATGTTTTGATGGATGAAAGAATAATAACATGATTGATCGCCGTATTCATTTATTTGTACTTACACTTATTTTACATGCCCTTAAACGTCCTTGGGTATAATAGCGCTCGTTATATATTCATAGGCGGCCAGATAATGATATTTCGTCATGAGATGAGAAAGGAGATGTTATGATGAATAATTTAAATAACTCGAATATTATTATGGTGCAAAATACTTGGTGTTTGAGGCGGAAAGTGAGCTGAGTGAGTTTCCTAAAAGAGCGTCGGCCGCCACATAACGGCCGCAGATATGGCTGTCATGAAAATGATGGCAGCGGGGTTTGGCTTTACTGTGTCAAAAAACGATCTCTAGTTTGAGCAAAACACACCAACTTACTTTCATGAATAACGTTTCAGTGACGTCATTCGCCGGTAAATTGTGGTCGCCATGTGGCGGTCACCGCTCTTCCAATAAACCGTATCTATCGACTGAGGCCCCGTTCCCACTATCTCGTGACGACAGATTATCGTGTCGTTTAAAGCGTCGTGGCTTGTGTACTTAAATGGAGGTATTCACATATAGGCGATACGATTAACTGTCGTCCACGACTTTTGTCTACAATTTTGCAACGATAAATTAATCGTCACGACATAGTGGGAACGCGCCCTTAAGAGGGAAAAGGGCCTGCGATTCTCCTTACAAGTGTAAACATCGATCTCGTCAATTTTTTTAAAATATTATCGGTCTGAGCTGCAGCTATCCCTATCGCACTCTACGGGGGCAGACTTGAGGTAAGAAGACGGCAATAGTTTCTTCAAATACCTATTTTTCAAATTCCTCGCAGGCTCTGTTGGCCTAAGGTACGGTGAACCTGAACGCGTGGTCGCGCCGACAGAGTGCGTTTTCCGGTTTTCCGAAAAAAACTGACATGCACGCGACGATCGCTTTAAAAAAATAATAAAAACAAGACGTGGCGTTAGACTAATCTTCATAGCTAATGAGACTACGTCTGTTTGAATACCTATTAATAATGTAGATATTGTCATTTTAAACAACTTCAATAAATAAAGAACTCAAATAACCACAAATTAGAAACAACTTTTAGTTTTATTCTTCTGGCCCTGCTGGGCGCTCGCTCCTTTATGCAAAATTGACGACTAAAAATCTGCTGCAAATACACAAAAGTACTTATAACTTTAGATAAAAGTTTAAGCTATACTTTACAAACAAAAAAAAACTTGTCTTTGATACTAGGATATACCTAGTGCACAAGTGTGTGCGCGCACACTCTTGCCAATTCTTTTTCATACGAGACTACCTTTTGGAAGGGGCGACTAGAATCAACTTTCTTGTAAATTTCGACGTTCAAAAGTTCCTTTTCATCCCACCATCTCGGAAAGAGTATTTTCATCCCACCATCTCGGAAAGAGTATTTTTAATCTTCAATATCTGAGTGGAAAAGCCGTTTTTATTCTCTAGAGGATAAAGTAAATTGAATTTAGAACATCGTGTGCACTAAGTTTGTGAATTAAAAAAAACATTAAACCTATTTACTGCTACCTCTATGGTGCCGAATATATCATACAACTTTCGAACTTTCGGAACCTTCTTGGTGTTCTTTTTTCAATTTGCTTTGTACGCAGTTCTTTACGCGGCATTTTTTCACGTCATTGTTAAACCTTATATTAAAAACAAGAAACTTGAAAACAAGTGAAAAAACTAAAATGAGTGATTCTAGCGACGAGGAAGTTTGCTTGACGCCAACAGAATTGACTGAAACTGTTAATAATGCGCAAATGAGCTTTCTCCCTCAACAATCACGCAAGAAGTATTTAAAACAGTACGATATGTTCAACACGTGGCGACTAGCAAAAGGAGCCAAAACTTTCTCAGAAAACGTTTTGCTGGCATATTTTATAGAATTATCCGAGAACAAGAAAGCAAGCACTCTATGGAGTACGTATTCGATGCTAAAAGCAACAATAAAGATGAAAAAAGACAAAATATGTTTGTCTTTTTTCGATACCTATCCTAAATTTGTGGCATTTTTAAAAAGAGCCTCATCTGGTCATCAACAAAAAAAATCTAAGGTTTTCACAGTATCTGATATTGAATAGTTTCTTAACGAAGCACCCGATTCCGTATATTTGGCGGCAAAAGTAAGTCAGTTGCACATTCAGTATCTACTTAAGTATATTAATCTCAATTAAATAGTATACTTAGTAGATGTTGATAGGCATAATTATGCGTTCATATCAATTTTATTCATTTATCTACTACAATACTCTTTACGTTACAGGTTGTTCTTATTATTGGAATAAACGGAGCATGTCGAACTAATGAACTAACACAACTTAATGTCAAAAACATTGAGAAACATTCAGATGACTTACTATTAATTAATTTACCTAATACAAAGACAAAAAGAGACCGCAACTTCGTCATTCGCAAGGAATACGTAACGATTGTTGAGAAATATCAAGCCTTACGCCCGCCTAACACTCCAATCAATCGATTTTTTCTACAGTATCGCAATGGAAAGTGTGTTAGACAGCCTATGGGTACTAATAAAATTGGCAGTATCCCACGAGAAATAGCAACATTTCTTGAACTTCCAGAACCCCTGTTGTACACGGGTCATTGTTTCCGACGAACTTCAGCCACACTTTTGGCTGATTCCGGAGCTGATCTCCTGTCCCTTAAGCGCCACGGAGGCTGGAAGTCCAATGCAGTTGTAGAGGGATACATAGAGGATTCCATCCAAAATAAGTCTAAAATATGTGAAGGCATCGTAGGAGCCATTACACTGAAAGAGCCTCAATCGGATCCTTGGACTGGCCCTTCTACATCAAAAATAAGCCGTTATGAAACACCTAACCATCTCCCTCTCTCTCCAACATTCACGCCAAGGGAATCCGATGAATCGGTACAACTATTAAGTATGACAGATAGTTTACCGAAAAACAGTACACAAGTGACTAACACCAATATTACAGTACCAAACAAAAATATTACACTCAATTTAAATAACTGTAGCAACGTTACTTTAAAATTTTCTTAATTATACCTTAGTATTATTTTGTTATAATTTAAAGATTATTCTGTAATACTTACCTGTCATAATGTAGTAATTAATACCTAAACTGAAATAAAAGTGTACCTATCTTGTGATTGTAAACGTTTTTTTTTTTGCATTTAGTCATTTCCTCGCTGAGGTGGAATGAAAAGTTACGTGTTGCACTCGAGTGCAAAGATTTTTCACCTCGTGCTCTTTTGATTCCCTCGCTAACGCTCAGGATTCTAATTTTGAATCACTCGCTGCGCTCGTGATTCAATTTTAGAATCCTTCGCTTGCTCGGTCATCAAAATTGAACACGCGGTTAAAAAGCAACTTTGCACTCTTGTATAACAAATAACTATTAATTTGCCTGTTTGAAATAAATGATTTGACTTAGACTGTCATAGTCCGATGGGTCGGCAATTTGACACACAACCGCAGAGAGATCGGACACAGGGCCAACGGCTTTACGTGTTTTCCAAGGCACAGATACTAGGTATACATAGTAAGTATGTATTTCATTTATTTGCACATATACATTCAAAGCCTATTCTACCATAGTGCTAGAATACAATACATATTTTTCCACACGTTTCATAGCTGCATTGGCCAAGTTACATGGAGCTATACCGCCATACTTTTCGGTCCTTACATAAAAATGTCTATCAGATAAGTTATTGGGCTCGTGGATAACGTGACGTAGTTCTATACACGTTCCAGTTTAGAGATTTTACGACTTTGCCACTAACTAGATGTGTTAAGAAGGGCCACTGCAGAAAACCTTGACCACACTTAAAACCTTATCTTAACTATTCAAGTGGTAACGCATTGGCTACGTCATAAAAGGCAGCTACAGTACTATACAACTTAGATGTAGCATACATTTTAAACATGCATTCTTTCATTTCAATTTTACGAATGTATTCCGTTATATAACTGTACAAGTTATTGCGTTTGCGTAAAGATCATTTTCACCTAAAGCAGTAATAAAGATTGGTGATTTTGAAGGCGCACTCAGTTCGTATGGTGATCGGTTATACGAATTTTGCCGATGCTACATCTAAGTTGTGTCGTAGTGCACACAGGTATATCAATTCAAAAGTAACGAACTTAATGTGACAGGACAGAGTCCAAAAGTAATCGAAATTTTCGCAAGGTGCATGATTGCACAGTTCTGAAGAAAATAGTTTATTTTCCAGGTAATACAGTAAGCAGTTTTACATTTAACACCAAGTAGTGACGACATGAGATGAGTAGCTTGGTATATTACATATAGCTAGGTTACAAAATATGTATTATTTACCAGTGAGCCCCAAACTAAACTCGGCCACCGTAGGCGCGGGCGTGCGGACGGTGAGTAATTGGTAGCTCGCCGTCCGATAAGGACCAGGCCCGGGTCAACGGCGCGTTGTGTTCCACGCGCGCCTCAAAGAGATGTTAGCAACTGAAGGGGTCCGATAGGACCGATGCCTGCCGGGGTTGCGGGAAAGTCCGAAAGGGATACCGTGGCCCCTGGCAACGTACTGGCATTTGAAGGAACACGGGTGGGTTTTAGTCAGTAAGAGTCTGACACGCCCTCCCGCTCCACCCAGAGCGGGAGAAGTTATTTGATAATTTCCCATAAAAAAAAAACCCTAAACTAGACAGTTTGTCTATATCTTGGGGCTCGGGGTACGAATTCCAGAGTGGAGACTAGAGAGTTGATTTAAGGTATTGTATGCTATGTATTGTATGTGTGTGTAGGTATGTGTAATGTGTGTGTGGTCTGTGAGTGTGTGTGCGTTGTGTGGTGTGTGAGTGTGTGTGCGTTTTTATTCCCATTGTGCATCGTTTGATTCAGTGTCTGCTCAGGGGCCTTATTATGAAGTATTAATGCCATCATTATTCCACTGCGAAAAAAGGATGGTGCTAGCAGCCTTGTATAACTCCGTCTCTCACTCACACTGGAATAATGGTCGCATTAATACGTCATAATACGGCCGCAGGGTAATTATATTAATGGTTCCAAGTCATCATAAACAAAGTTTTGCAACATTTTCTTAATATTACTATATGTGTCTCGGTGTTTTAAGAAGAGAAAAGAAGAAAACGCGTATGTTATTAGTTACGTACCTACGCTACAGTGACTAAATTGACAATTTCTAAAGTCACATAATGGACGAAAATGGTACTTTTGAACATTTCTATTTCGTAACTTTACTAGGCCCATAAAATAGACGCTCATGTAAATACCAGTTTCTCAATACATGTAAACGAAAATCGAAAGAATTCATGTTATTACGTAGTTTTTTCTCCATGTTTTTATGGTTTTGTCTTGTTTGCCAGTTTCAGCTGATTTATTCTTTTATTTTACTGTGATTTCTTGATTAATTTTATTGTTCACTTGGATTTTATTATGCTATCTCTTGTGATAGGTTTCCAGTATACCTAATATTGAGTTGGGTATGTAATTTGGAATGCTGTGTAAGAAGGTTTATATGTGTACTTTTATAGATACTTAGATACACATACACACATTTTTATTTTAATAGATATACATTTTTTATGTTGTTATTGTAGTTTCAAAGGCATAACATCCTAACTTAATAATATTATAAATGCGAAAGTGAGTTTGTTTGTTTGTTACGCTTTCTGCTAAAACGGCTGAACAGATTTGAATGAAATTTGGCACGTGGGTAGATCAAGACCTGGACTAGGACATAGAATACTCTTATCCCGATATTCTCACGGGATCGAGACTTATGCGGGTGAAACCGCGGGGCGCAGCTAGTGTAGCTGCAGGCATATTAAATTTGGCTAGATAATGTCCCCAATGAAGTCCTGTCATTCAATAATTCCTGTTTAACTATTTTTGAATTCTCTATATTCTCCATTTTCTATGAACACGAACAAACCGATCGAAACTGAAAAACACAAAGCCACACTTTTTTATCCTGCCTGGAAATCGAGCTCAGATCTCAATATCCGTAGCTGTTCTCACTTCCTATACCGACAAAGAGATCTATAGGTATTTTCTATTCATACATACACTGTATTTTTAGTAGCTGAATGTACAGAAAAGATACTGAAAAAAATATTATATGATTCTACGGAAAAAAATTTAAATAACAAACTGTTACGTTCGGATATCGCACTAGGAACAAATAAATTAAAAATATTTTGGTCATTATTTGACAGAATACTTATGTAAACTGGATTTAAAACAACATAAATCAAATTTATTCTTTGAACATGCTTCTTCCTGGTTTGCACTTTAATACAAATATCACACATACACACACTTACATAAACTCAGACCCTAGTATATTCTATTAATTTTGGCCCAAAGGTAGTCCCTAATTTCCTAAGTTATGTGGAAACGCAGTGACGGCTGTCATAAAAATTATGACAGCAGGGTTTGACTTTACGGTGTCAAAAAACGCTCTTACTTTCGTATATAATGTTTTAGTGACCTCATTAGACGGTAAATTGCGGACGGTAAGTGGTGGCCACCGCAGTCTTAGGAAACCCTAGATTTAGGTAGAAACTATAGAACGCCACCTAAATATCGTAACCAAAGATTTAAATCGTAGATTTGCCCTCACCGTACTAAGTCGCCCGAAAAAGTGTCCGTGCTGAGAAGAACGACACACAATAACAATGGCGTTACCATGACAATCAAGTCAAGTAGTCTCTGTGACACTGTTTATGTCAGAGATGTCAAAACGAAACAGAAACGCGACCATCTTTTGACGCGGCATGTCAAATCTGCGATTGAAATATTTGGTACTAACAATATGTAGGTATGTAAAAAAATTTAAACCACATCATGTTTTCCCCTTATATCTCAAATGTTCAAGTCTTACACGCTTAAAGACCTTTGACTCGAGACTACTACAACCGTGCTTAGTGTAAAGAGTCTTTTAGCTGTAATGGTATGTTAACCACGAAAAGAAAGAGAACCACTTTTGTAAGGTTCAAAAGAGTTCATGTAACTTTAACAGTTGATCCGAATTTAGGACTGAAAACAAATATTTGATCTAAGCCAAAGGGTCATTTGATAAACGAAAAATAAACTAAATCACAACAAAAATAGAGTTCAAAATAGCGTGCGAGAGATGATTCCCTGCGGCGTTTGTTCGAGCAAGCTCGCGCATATTTTCGCTCAAAGCTTTACATCCTTGAGCATTCTGCTGCTGTCTGCGCAGAGCCTAACACACAAGAAAATAATAATGTATTGTGCCTGTCTGACTAAATCTAGGTTATCGCGAGATCATTTGTGTCTAATATTGGATAAATCTCCAAGTTTTATAGCTCTATAACTCTTCCATGGTTATACGCAATCTAAAGATAAATAAGTTACTGGTCTTTAACATTTTACATAGTTTGGTAATATATTTTGATTCCGTTAACCACTATCTACTGATATTATGTATGAGTGTCAAAATGAGTAGGAATAAAGGGTACGTCAAAGTTATTTAAAAAACGGTTTTTTTATGTTTTCTTTTTCTTCAACAGGGTACAAGGTTCAAGATTCAAGAGGGGTTAGTTCAGTAAAACCCTTATATAGCGTATCTCTACTAATTGAGGTCAAACCACATTGATCACGTATACTGCATACCAAATGCCATTTCGTTTGTCCAATTGGGACGAGAGCAAGTCTCTTGGAGGCTTTATTTATTTAAACGGGTCTAGACAATGTAGAATTGAAGTAAAAGGGATCATACTAATGTGTACTGGATGAATTGTGGCTTAGATTATTATTTGAATTTGGATTGAAATAGGTAGGTCTATATATCAATGGAATTAGAAAAGTTATATGTGTGTGTGTGTGTGTATGTGTGTGTGTGTGTATGTGTGTGTGGGAGTGTGTGTGTGGGAGTGTGTGTGTGTGTGTTAGTTGTTTATTGTTTTGTTGTGTTAGTTATTGTTTTGTTTGTAAGTTATTATATTAAATTGAAAGTAGGTATGTGTTTGAAGAGTTTTATCAGTATAGAAAAAAAAAGAAAGTAAAAAATTAAAGCACGTTGGTCCTGCGCCTGATCTCTCTCCGATCGTGTCGGATTACCGTCCCATTGGACTATGAGAGTAAGGGAAGAGAGAGTGCACCGGTGTCTGCGCACACACTTGTGCACTATAATATATCCCGCGCCGAAGGTTAGTCTCCGTTGAGATTGGCCGCCGTGGCCGAAATACGGTCTGGAGGACTATATTATAGAAATAACTATAATATAACAACCGCTTGATCATGCTCTAATGTATATCGGAATGACAAACGAAGAAGAATACCGTCAAACTAACGTGTTACCCCTTAACATGACCCCTACAAAATAGACTGGAACCCACATACCTATTAACATCTAAATCAGTACCCAAATGACCCCAGACTATATTGTCGATCTGCTCACCAATAGATCAATGATCCACAGTCTGTGACCCAATGGGAGGTCCTATGACGTCCAAGCATTAATTCGGAAGTCAAATGGCCTGACTGGTGTCGTGTCATGGATAATTGGGACGATTTAAGGCCGTTAATATTGAATGCCTCGCCCATGGTCTGACACTGGTTAATGGGTGCTCGAGTAGGTGTAGAGGGCAGGGAAATGACAGAAAGACAGCTAAAGAGAAAGTTAAATCTAATCAAAAGTCAATTACTGACGGCACGGTTGGCGCATTGGTTAAGCGATTGACTGCTGCGCTGCGTGTCGCGGGTTCGATTCCCGCACGGAACAAATATTTGAATGACCTACAATTATTTGTTCCGGGTCTGGCTGTTTGTGTATGTGAGTTTAAATGTTTGTAAACGCACCCACGACACAGGAGAAATTCCTAGTGTGGGGCAACGTTTAAAAAAAAAAAAAAAAAACAAACACATTTTGAACGTCAAAACTATATAACACAGTCCCCCAAAATGCCCGCCCTTCACCACTTCCTAGTGATTTAGCTGAGAAGAAGCAGTGGTGCAACCAACTCCCCAGCAGCACAGCTGTTTGTTAAGTTAGAAGAACTCAATGAACTTGAATACTCTTGCAGTGCTTTTTATTATTATTCGTTATTATTAGTATTATTCATATTATTCGTTTCTTTCTTCTATTTTTAAGCTCAATTTGTGAATTGAATGTGGACATAATGTCAGTTTGTTAAAAGTGTATATTTATAAGATAAGCTAGTTTTACAAAAAAACCTTAGGTGTGTAGTTATCTGATGTCTCTAATGACATACTTAGATTGATTACCTAATACTGGTATGCATCTTTTCTTTACTAAATTAAATTTGAATCAATCATGTCAGAGTGTGAGCTACGGTTTCCCAGAGGACGGCCACAACATAACGGCTTCAGAGACAGCTATCATGAAAATGAGGCATTGGGGTTTAATTTTACGGTGTCAAAAAACGCTCTCTAGAACACACACAAACTTATTTTCATAATTAACGTTTCAGTGACGTCATTTGCCGGTGAACTGCAGGCGCTATGTGGCGGCCAACGCTCTTCTAGGAAACCGTAGTACACCGTTACATTTTTGTCGCCACACAAAATATCTGTTCCGCCTTTTGTTTAATTATTATAATAGGCCTACGACAATTTTTATAAACACTGAAAATTTTTCACATCGCTTCTGCTTGCTTTAAAGTTTAAAAATCTAGTCTAAAACATTTTTTATAAACTTTACTAACGTTTTCGTTGAAAACACACTTTTTACAACACTGTATTTTATCCCCTATTTTATTTTTATAAAGTTGACCTACTGATCCACTACGCTGAAGGTGCCGTGAGGTAAGCGACGTCATGTGCAGTCACTGATATACATGGCAGTATTCCAAATACGTGTATATTGATACAATTTTAATATAGATTTTGAACCTTTCCAGTTTGGTTTTAAGATAGAAATTAAGATGTGTAAAGTTACGAACTTATATCTTGTGTTTGTTTCTATTTTCGTTTCCATTTATCTCTGAAGCAGCTGGATTTTATATTCTCTAACCAAAAAAGAAATAGGGTTATCGTTTTTAGATAATACTTTAACTGTTCCTGCTTTGCAATATTCATTCTTTTAGAATTTATTGTGAATATTTTGGAGTAGACACATGGCGTGTATCTAATCGATCAAGTATTTTTTATTTTTATTGTATTGACATATTTTTGGTCACTATCCATTTTGATGTTTAAAACTTATGATGTATTCGACGGCGGTTAACTATTTCCTAGCCTATCATTTTCTCTTACCTACGAGATAATTCAGAATATGCCATGGTGAAATATCAGCCAGTGAGCACAGTGGGTGATGGGCTGATTGTCGTATATTTAATAATTGCCACTTCTGGGGCCAAGGACTTTTTGTTTTTTTTTGTTTGGGAAATTATCAAATAACTTCTCCCGCTCTGGGTGGAGCGGGAGGACGTGTCAGACTCAACTTCAACTTCTTGTCAGGTCCTTCAGTTGCCTGTACGTTGCCAGGGGCCACGGTATCCCTTTCGGACTTTCCCGCAACCCCGGCAGGCATCGGTTCTAACGGACCCCTTCAATTGTGCTGACATCTCTTTGAGGCGCGCGTGGAACACAACGCGCCGTCGACCCGGGCCTGGCCCTTATCAGACGGCGAGCTACCCATTGTTCACCGTCCGCAAACTCGCGCCTACGGTGGAATCGGCTTGTGATTCCCGACGCCCAGGACGTCTCCTGCGGCGGCTAGGGGCGTGTTTGCGCGAAATTTGCCTTTCCTTCACGCGTTCTGCTTCCTCCTTCGCGAGCTTCGCTTCTAAGCATTACTGCTTCGCAGAAGGAGGTGACGGCCTCCCATGCCCTCTCGCTCCTTACCATGGCTTGGACCAGGGCCAAGGCCTTCAATTATTATCAGTCAATGAAGGTTTTTGAGTAGAATACTTTTTTTGGTTGTATTTAAAGATCGTAGCTGGTGGCGTTCTGTAGTTTCTGCCTACCCCCATGGCAAGAAGGCGTGAGTTTATGTATGTACTTTAATTTAAATTACAAGTAACTTGTAATTAACAGGCTAGTGCCACGCTCTATCCGGACTGCGCATGTCTAATTATCAGAATTAATTAAACGTCTTCACACAGACTAATTGAAAGCTATCAGCCAATCAGATTCATCAGACAGAAGCAAATAGGCTCTGTACGTGATAGACATTTTTAATGAGAAGTCTATGGACATTGTTTGAATCGCAATGGCTAAGGATTCAGGAGCGGAAACTTGTACTTAATTTCAGAATTTTTCTCATTTAAACATAATTTCGTGTTAATCCCCCATAACAATGTTTATTAGTTTTTATTTTGTTCAAAATGTATTATGTTGACTCACAAAAGACTAAAATGAACAAAAAAATATGAAGTGTTCGTAGGCCGCTACGCAAGCGCTACGAGCGTAGCGTTCGTAGCACTTGTCTACGTTAAAGCACCGTGCCATCGAAAACACGTTTCGTAAAGTTCCGTTCGCCGCCGAAACCACGTCGTTTGGCAAAACGATACGTCCTTTAGCTACAAAAAGGAACCATTTCTATAAAAGTTGAATTTTAACAAAGAATTTTCCATATTCGACCCGAATTTGGTCGTTGAAAATCTGAAAGCATTGTATTGTGTCTTTTTCACTCATTCATTCGTTTAAATCGACCCATCTATCTGCGTAAATGTCCACTTCTGGTTTTATGGGGCTTTCTAGTGGACTGTCCAGACGGATAATCATGGGAGCACTGGAAAACTGCCATGTAAAGTATTTTAATTTATTATTATTTTCTTATAATTGAATGCGAAGTGCATAAAACGAGACACAGAATTTCTAAAAAGACACTAATCTGATTTTTGCCCCTGAATGAACAGACCAGGAGATACACTTTTCCAGAATCATCATCATACTTTACCTTTCTAAATTACTTTATAATACACTCCTTGGTTAGGGGAGAGTTTTATTTTTTATACATTCCTGAGCCACCTGGCGTATCGTACGTGGGCCCATTTCGGACTAAAATGGATTATAATACATTCGTACTAGAGTTATATTTTTATGTAAGGTGAGTCCTAAGAGTTTGTCACAGAAAAGTACTGAAGTTAAATAATAATTTTCGCTTGTTGATGTTGGATTTATAATTTTAATAATTTATTTTATTTTTATGAAACAACGTTATAATAAATTGTGTTTAGGTAGTTTTATTCAGTTTCAAATACGATAAAGAGAGGAGATATTTAAAAAGCTCAAATTAACTGTGACGGGATGTGATTGACCACACAATACCTTACCAAGGCCATAACCATTTAAATACCTAAATACCTCGTTGAACCTCAAAAGTCAAGCCACTCTAATCAATCTCGACATTTATATACCAATACGTCTACATTGTAATCTGTTTACTTAACTGTAAATACTGTTTAATTAGCTGTGAGTTACTACAAGTAACTCACAGCTAATTAGACATATACATGTGGAAGCTTGTAATTAGCAAATGACACTACTTATGCATGATATTTATGATTGTTATTAGTTTGTAAGCTTTATTGAAAATTAAATAAATAAATATATATATTCTTTCTCACAGTCAAATTACGGACGAAGCCAACCACAACCAGAAATGATACTTACCCTTAAATTTTCCTGACATAAAAATACAACGTATTATTTATCTCGAGGTCTGACTGACCCACGATGTAGTGCCCTGATAGAGGTCCTAAATCACTGGAAACGTTTCTTTTATTTGTTTCTGCACCCATTCTTCATCGGTATGAGCAAGGCTATTGAATACTAAGTCGGACATAGGTAATTTTGTTGTTCAGGTAATTTTACGTGCCAGGGTAATTTATATGAGTAATATTGTTGTAGGAAAACACATTTGTTGTTGATGTTTGTTCTTTTCTTTGTGTTGTGTTATTTTGTATGTTTTATGTTTATTCTTATATCAAAGCGGTATTTTTTTGTTTTATTACGAAGACAATTGGCCGAAGCTACGATTTCTTAGAAGAAAGAAATGAAGAAAAATATTTTATTTGGGACACACACAGGAAATACAGTAATCATAATTAAAAATCAAATAAAATTAATATATAAAAATGAAAAAGGAGCTTTCAAAAACTAACAAAATAATAACGACTTGTGCGAGACCAAAAAGGATCCGAGGCCCTATCTCAGCGCAATAAGACGATATAAAAAAAAAAAAAATACTGCGCTGGTATTCTGATAGGGCCCACTGTGATGCCACGGACACACCTACGGACTTAGATAAATCCCACTAGGGGATTACAAAAAAAATTAAAAATTAAAAATTAAAACCGAAACTATGCACAATAAATAAACTATGAAGCTAATCACGCCCGACGTTCCAACATCACATAGCGTCTGCAATTTACCGGTGAATGAAACGTTATTTACGAAACTGAGTTGGTGTCTTTTCCTAGAGAGCGTTTATTGACACCGTAAAGTCAAACCCTGCTGACATCATTTTCATGACAGTCGTCACTGCGGCTAATATGTGGCGGCCACTGCACTTCTAGGAAACCGTAGCTGAACAGAGTGCCATAGGTACGTTGCAGGGTTGAATGTTTTTGGTTGGTATATTGGGGTGTACTAGCTGTCATATGGCTATTAATTTTATAATTTAAATTATGTTTTGTGTTGCGTAATGTAAATATCATTTTTCATACTATTATATAGAGTCATTTTTTTCTTACTGAACAGACAGCTGCTGCTGGGGAGTTTGTTGCGCCACTTCTTCTTCCCAGCTAAAGCACTAGGAAGTGGTGAAGGGTGGGCGTTTTGGAGGACTGTCTTATGTAATTTTGACGTTCGAAAAGTGCTGATTCTCAGCCTAGTTTGAATAAATGACTTTTGAATTTTGAAAACATGAATGGCTCGTAAAATTTGTAGAGTTCTGTACTAAAAGGGTGCCAAACGGAACCCTATTACTAAGCCTCCGCTGTCCGGCTGTCTGTCAGCGGGCTGTATCTCATGAACCGTAATACGTAGACAGTTAAAATTTTCACAAATTGTGTATTTCTATAATAACAAATAATAAAAATAAAAAATGTTAAAAATTAAAAGGGATCGCCATACAAGAAACGTGATTATTCCTGTACGGTGGTACAGAACCCTCCGTGTGCGAGTCCGACTCGCACTTAGCCGGTTTTTTGTTATATTTTTTTTTTCACTTCTATATTTTTCATTTCTGCTATCTTGTAGGATCCTATAAATGTTCAATATTCTTTTAACCTTTTTCTTATATATTAGCTAAATGCTCTTTAATAGACTAAACACGCACCATACAATCGAAGATCAGACTAAATACTTGATTTCCACAAACAAATCCGACACATAACAAAAGGGAACCTCAATCAATGAAAGCTGAATCGTAGATTCCACTTATGTACACAAAGCCAAGGACTTCAGTGAGTCGGAAACAAAGGTGGGAATACCGGTGTGCTCAACACATGAGAATCGAGCTCGAAAGTGAACGAGCTGCCTTCGGAGCAGATAAGGAGCCTTGGGTAAGTGCATGTATATTGACTTGAGAGATTCTGATTTAAACTGGTGTATGCCTTTTGTGGTGCATAAAATAGTTTATAAGAATTCAAAATAGGTTTTATTAGGAACCTTGCATTTTCTTCAAATATCTGACTTACTTATTCTTGATAAAGCATATTTTATATGAAAGCGGACAATAAATTTTAATTTTGTTAGTATCATATTATATCTCCATTTCAATTTTTATTATTGATTATACAAGTGCTGTGCACACCTATAAGTGACGAATTCACCGCAAAGCTGTTGATTTAGAATATATTTAATGTAATGTTTTAGTGAATAAGTCGTTGGTGTGTCAATAAATAAATAAATAGGTATGATGCCTGGGTAAAAAAAAGGTATTCTATTTATTCCGTCAGTCAGATAATAAAAAAATATTAGAGACGTATTTTGCTTCATGTCTTTGCTGCTTATGCGTTGTGATGACATAAAATATATTTTCAGTCGTCACCCCTATTGTGACTGCTTAAATAATAATATTTTTCTTAATTTAATGCCTGAATAAAAGCGCACTTTTGGATTCTACTCCCTAAGCGAAGACCGTAGTTTTGGTCGAAGTTACGGATGCTTCAAGCTTCGTCTCACTTACGGTATGATCGCGAGTTAGAGGTAGCGCGAAGCGACCGTAACTTCGGCCAAAACTACGGATTTCTCTTGTGGAGTAGACCACCCGAGCCGAGCGTTGAAAATTCGCCTAGTGTTAGTCAAAACGAGCATCAATTTCCCCAGTCGCAGTTTCTAGGATACTCGAGAACCCTACTAATATTATACATATAAAAGTTTGTCTGTTCGGAAGTTTGTTTTATCCCAGTAACGTACCCGTGGGACTAAGTTAGTAGCGAATAATTGAGAACTAGGTACCTATCCACATAACATCACGCCTTGTTTCCCATTAAGGGTTAGGCAGAAGTGTACCTACCCATAGTAGGTACATCCAAATTTCACCAAGCCCCATGTTATAGGGGCCGAGCCTATTGCCATCAATCGGGCACAAATCCAGACTCCGAGCTACTACACAAAAACCCAATATCACATTGCTCGACCTGGGAATCGAATCCAAGAACTCATGCTCAACAGTAGCGCTTGCGACCACTAAGACCAACGAGGCAGAACTACCTGCTTATCCTTAAAGGTAATTTCATAACAATTGCACGATATTACTCAATAACACCAAGAAAAACATTAATAACACTAAGAAAACTATACAGAAATATTGTCCACTGAAGTCTACATTTATAGCACCTAAAACTATTACGTATGAATGTCCTGAAAGTAGTTTTCGAGATAAGGCTGCCTTTGACGATATTCCCACGACGAACTACTGTAATAATACCGACCCTAGTTACGAAATTGATCTCCTTAGTCGTACAAGTGAAACAGATGACGTATAAAACATATTTTTCGCCTATAATTTTTATTTTCTCGTGACTATTACGTCGAAGAAAAGGATGCTTTAGTCCCCGACTTTGTTCGCGCATGCATTTATCTGCTATACAAGTCAGTTCATGCCGTGGTGCAATATTAGCGGTTAGCCAATCAGTTCAATTTATATTACGTAAATATTGTTCATACGTGATAATTAAACGATCACAAACTATATACACTATTAAAATATAATATTTTAAACTTACTAAAACTTTTAACAAACTAAGATATGGCGTCGAAAAATTCGTCCGCATCGCTGTCGACGGGTAATGTACCCAAGAGACTGGCGGCATTGCCACATTTTATGGCAATGCTTAGCCTAGAGGGCCAGTCAGTAGGTTGGTAGTGCATATTATTGACCAACGGGGTATTGCTTAACTTACTTACAATAGAAACTTCTTTCATTTTGACAGTTCAACAAGATTCATTGCTGAGCAGATGAATTTTTCAAACAAATTAAGAAATGAACTAGCAATTGAAAAGCTTGGCGGCACGGTTGGCGCAGTGGTTAAGCGATTGACTGCTGCGCTGCGTGTCGCGGGTTCGATTCCCGCACGGAACAAATATTTGTATGACCTACAATTAGTTGTTCCGGGTCTGGCTGTTTGTGTATGTGAGTTAAATGTTTGTAAACGCACCCACGACACAGGAGAAATTCCTAGTGTGGGGCAACGTTTTTAAAAAAAAAAAAAAAAAAAAAAATTTCCTTTACAATAACAACATTTAGGGTGAACGTGTTTTTTTTCTAGAGAAGACTATCGTACTTGATGTATTTTATGGTTGTAAATTGTACGTTTTCGTCTCAACAAACAAACAAATCCCTACAGATTAACTATAGTCCAAATAAAGATAAAACAACAATAAACATTCTGACATAGAGGGTCAATCTAACAAATGGAGGACTAAGTGCCGATTAGCGGTTTATACCGCTCGACAACATTATTATGTATTTGATACTTTCATCGTAACAATATGTTTGAGCGCGCTATAAAATAATAAGTTACAGGTGACCCGTTACCATTAGGTTATGACTTACTAGTTTTAGCTTCCGACTTTGTCCGTGAACAATATTATTTTGCTAAGGCGTCCTGTGAAAAAAAAACCGATACCGTGGCCCCTGGCAACTTACAGGCAACTGAAGGAACACGGGTGGGTTTTAGTCAGTAAGAGTCTGACACGCCCTCCTGCTCCACCCAGAGCGGGAGAAGTTATTTGATAATTGCACAACCAAAAAAAAAAGCCTGTGAGCGTAATGAAGAATTAAACGACTCTTTATTCATTTGTTTTGTGAAAAGTATGAAAGGTATACTGAAAATATGTATTTATTTAAAAAAAAAACAAGTTATAGTACATTGTAGAACTAACAATCGAACTTACTTGACGGACAAACAAACTATCATATGTATGAGTTAGAATAAGGTTTCCGTCGTAACAAAACTTTGGCTCTCAAATCTTTTGTTCAATGTTTTGTTTATGAGCCTGATCCGTAAAGTCGGTCAAGGATACTTCAGCAGACAAGTAGACATCAAGACAAGTAGTTCTTGTTGTTTAATAAAAGTAACTGTTATTTACTGTTCTTACAATATATTCAAGGGTATGGCTCATGGCTAAAAGCTTTATTACACTACGCGATATTCAGGGACCCTTTCCCTTAAGGCTACTGCAGACAGACGCGTGGAACAATTTCTATAAAAAACTTCTCGGAAATTGTTCTATTGGTGTTGCGTCGCGCCTGTTTGCGGGAGTCCTTAATTGGAATGATGTTATAAGAGAAAGGGAGGAAGGGTCAAAAACAAAAACACATCACCTAAATATAGGGCCCTAATATCGTGTAGTGTAATAGGGGTTTTAATAAATTATAACAGCCGCATGGGTCGACCGAAAGTAAAACTACACTTACCGCGGTCGGCTCGTGGATAGGTGACCATCTAACACATATCGAAACCGCTCCGTACTTCGGAAAGCACGTTAAGCCGTTGGTTCTGGCTGTCATTCGTAGAACTTTGACAGGTCGCCAGAAACCAAAAGGCTTACCCAAGGGTATCGTATTACCCAGTAACCGGGTTGTGGAGGAAAGATAGGCAATCGTTCCATATAAAATACTGGGATTCAGCTGCATCCGGTTAGACTGGAAGCTGACCCCAACATAGTTGGAAAGAGGCTAGGCAGGTGATGACCGTTATTTTTTGGTCTTAGGCCTGTTTTAATAAATCACTCTCATTTGAGAGACATTTCATGTCTTAAAACATTATTTTTTTTACACGATTCTAATTTGTTTTAAGCAACAAAGTACTAAAGTACCATGTTTCAGATATGTATAATATTACTAGCGACGCTCCCCTGCTTCACTCGGTTTTACGACTTGGCAAAACATCAAGATTTCTTTATTATATTTAAGTGTTGTTTGTTTGTTTGTTTATACACATAAAACTCCCACAAAACATTTACTAAATGATGGTGACAACGGCACCAAAATCCGTTGCGTAGTTTAGAAGAACAACGCAGTCACACAGACTGACACTAAAAGCGACTTTACAGTCCAACCGTCAAGACCGTCAGTTTCAAACTAACCACTAAGTGTTTTGCGAATTTCATCCTTATTACTACTAAAAATTGTCCAACTTACAGGTGTCAAGAACGCATTCTCTCGACGGCGGGACTGTCATTTATAAAATATATAGATACACGACATACCATGATCCTACACTTAATAGCTATGAAACTATTGATTATGAAACTATTGAAACCAAAACGACGGCACAGTTGGCGCAGTGGTTAAGCGATTGACTGCTGTTCAGTAGTTGTTCCGGGTCTGGCTGTTTGTGTATGTGAGTATAAATGTTTGTACAGCCACGATACAGGAGAAATTCCTAGTGTGGGGCAATGTTTACTATAAAAAAAAAAAGTTATAATGTGGTCTACATTATAACTTTTTTTTTTTTTTTTGTAAATGCGTTCAAATTGCCAAAAACAAATTCTATTATACTGTGTTTATTTTATGGTTGATTGATAAGTTACTGCCGTAGCATTTGATAAGCCCCCTAGGACTTAACCTAAATCGAAAGTTGGTTATTAGATTATTGATTCATTCGTTCATTTAGGGCATAACGTAAGTCAAAAGTTTGTTTCTTAGGGTTCCGTACCTCAAAATGAAAAACGGAACCCTTATACGATCACTTCGTTGTCTGTCTGTCAAGACCATTTTTCTCACGAACGCGTGGAGTTTTCTAGTTGAAATCAATATTAAATAGGTAGGTCTACGGTGCCCTCGAGCTCTAAAAAAATCAAGATTCTAAGTCAACGCAATAAAAACATAATACGGCTATTTATGCAACATATTTTGATACTCGCAAATAAATCAAAACCTTATAGGGCACTTCCCGTTGACCTAGAATCATGAAATTTGGCAAGAAGCAAGGTCTCACAGCACAAGTAAAGGAAAAAGTCCGAAAATCGTTAATTTGTAGTTTTATCACACACAATTTTTTATTGCGATTACATTTGCAATTGTAACATGTTTTTAACTACAATGTTTAGTTTTATTTTTGGGATAAATGCATCCCAACTACGGAACCCTTAATTGTTCGTGGGCCGCCACGCAAATAGCCGTTTTATTTTTTTCAAAGACCTAATATAACTTATGTTATTGCCGTTGTAAAAAAAGCCAAAATTTTGTATGGCTTATCAATCATCACAAAATGAACGAAGTGTATACTAAAAATAAACATATTCTCTATTTATCCCGTTCATCTATAAAAGTCTCCCCGACCCACATATATTTTACTACGAACCTGCCGGCAATTTGTCCTAAAACTACCTTACCTTAACGACCAAGCGTTTTTGGTACAAACGGTCGCAAAAAGTGCTACGAACACTTTTGTTCAGCAACAAGACTGCTAGATATATATGGTGTAGGGGAACGCCGACAATTTTGTAGTGTTGCGACAAATTGGCGAAGTGAAAAATTGTGCGCCTGACAGGACGGAATTAGGGCTGCCAAAAAAAAGTAACTTGTAGTTTTTAGTTAGTTGTTTTTGCTGAATTTGAATAAGGTTCCCGTGAGTTTCAATTCTGAACTGCAGTTCAATTGCTCCTAGTTTTTTACTAGCCATAAATATTTTTCATTATTTAAACACTCCAAAACAAAATCCAAGTATTAATTTTTGGATTGACAAGATATTCTAGCCCTCCCGCTCCGCTCAAAGCGGGAGAAGTTATTTGATAACTTCCAACACAAAAAAAAAAAATCTAGCCTGATTACACCAAAAATTAAATTGAATAAAATAGGCACATGCTAGAGCATGTATCTAAGTAGCCCATACGTTTCCAAACTCAAATTATTGCTTAAAAACAAAACAACATAAACCCTTTAGCGGTACTCAAAACCTCGTTGCTTAGCGGCAGGTTGCACAGGCGAGGCTGACTTTTTGAATCGAGAGTTTTAACTAATCCGTTCTTACACCCCTACCTTTATTAAAACCCTCTTTTTCCTTTATCTCTCATCTCTAAAATGCACCCCACCTAGTAATTATGACAGCAACATCTCTAATGATCGCGGTAACCGCTTGAATTATTACCCCTGTATCTTTTGCGAATTTCTCCCAAAGAAAGATAAGCCCGCGTTGACTCTGGTAAATTAAAATGTAACCTCCCCTTCATAATTCTCTTTGAGACTCGGAGAAGAACATAACAGACAAAAAGAATAGGTATTCTGAACGACTCGAAAAATCTTCGCAGCTAGATTTTAGGTTACCTTATATATTATGTGTATGTTTTATTTAATTCGGTTAACATGGCATTGTACAGACGATTCAATACAAAAGGCAACATAGCAGTGGTCAATGACACTGTAATTTATTTTTCTATGCGTAAAATTAAATTAAAAAATAATGTCCGTAGCTATCTTATTTAGCGCATGCAAATGACACGTCACATCTATTAATTAATGGCTGGTGCTCAAAGTCCCACCTGTTTTTTACCAACCCAAATTCAGTTGTACCTTAAATTTATTGCAGTTACTAAATTCGGAGTTTGCACCGCTCATTACAATAAAGTACATAAAACACGAACCCACCTAACCGAAGTACGTTTATCTTTGTTAACGAAAGTTTAACGATTAATTACGTTTAGTTTTAATCTTAGTAGTGTAACTCACCGTTTATGAAGTAAGTGAATTTTGATTATTTATCGTGGCTCGTGTTGATGATTAATCATATTTTAAGTAACAATTTTTTATTGTTTAACATTATTAAATGTGGTCTTAAAACTTTTTTTACGAGTGTCTTTCATTTACTGGTGCCGATTTTCTTTTACACCGAACTAAACTATCACTAAAATTCCTTACTTTTGGCTATGAGAATCTTAAAGTTATTCTGCAAAAAAAAAAATTGAATCAACTGTCAAAATTTTTGCACCATTGTCTTGTTTACTTAACTACATAAATAAAATTATCTCGTCAAATTCTAAAGCTACGCGAATTTCGAATAAAATCTTGGACGCGATAAAAAAAATACATAAAAACAGCATTAAAAATTCTCACTTTTCACAGCAAACCTAGGACAAACAGAAGAACAAACAAACAGGTAGCATAAAACCTGAAAGGGAGAACTCATTAAGTTATTCTCAAAGAAAAACAGAGGCGGGTATTATTAATTAAAACCCTCTTCCTGGAAGTACCGCGGTTAGCGAGACTGCGGCAAACTTCTTGAAGTGCAAAATATTCTTTGAAAGGGAAAAAAAACAGTTTTCGTCTTTGGCTTCGTTGTCGTTGACACGGAAAGCTTTTGAAGTCGCGACAGGTCCCGGCTTCGATCTATTGGGCAAAGACTAATTGGGGTTAGAGGTGAGAACTTAGTCATAACTCCACTTGGTTGAGTGTTCGATAAATAGTGATTGGCTGGCACCTTTCGAATTTAGAACGATCTTTATTTTTTGACGGAATACGAGTACGTTCAAGTCTTGTGTATATTTTTAAATAGGGAACAATTTAGCATAAGACTGTGAGTACTCTCTTTACAAATTCTAGAGACTTTTAAGACCTCTCTTGGACTTGGCAGGGGGAATGCAGTGTTTTGTGGCGAAGAATTGCGAATGTAAGGCAGGTTTTTAATTTTTTAGCTTTTTCAAATTTCTAAGATTAATCAAAGATATTTTGGTAATAGTCAGACAAAGTTTAGACTCTCGCAAACAGGCCCGACGCGACTAAAACGGTCACGGTTGAACAATTACCGGTGTCTCGTCGCGCCTGTTTGTGGGAGCCTTAATGACTACTTAAAGGAAGAGGATGTCGTCAATTCGTCGCGTAAGCTTTTCAATTATACATAAACGTTCTTTAATCTTGGAGTACACTGACGAAGAAAAACACCCTACTGATGAAGGAAAATATCATAAGGAAACACCATTAATGGCATTAATTAATTAACGTTTCTACTCTGTAAATGAAAAGACCTTTTGCCGACAAAACTTTTGGCCATTACATTTGTTATGACAACCAATAAGATGACCTCATCATGATAAAACAAAAACTGATAAATTATTAATACTTTGCACTGAGTGGTATCGATGTGTATTTTCCCTGATTGGCCATTCGTTTTACTCAAAGTAAAAATATCTTCGGAACTAAAGTTCCAGTTGAGCAGCAACATTTGTATACAATTGTAAACTTTAATGGTCTTTCCAGTGGAGAAGTTTGTAAGTTAGTAAGTTAGTTTAACTCACTTCCACGTAACTAGTTCCAACTAAGTTATTAAAATGCAGTGATTTACAAATAAGAGAAATACGAAATGTGCTCTCTTTGTATTTTATTCTGTAAAAGTATGTGACATTTTTAAAGCAAAATTCCTTGTTTGAAATTAAAAGTTACAGTATTTCACGAAGCAACGCGTGCTTTGCTTGTGGTGACCAAGTGTACAAACACGCTTTGAAAAATACCGTACAGAATGAATGTTATATAATTATTTTATTTAGTACATAAGTTGTGGCAAAAATTGAAAAGAGTATGCTTGGATGGTATGGTCATGATTAAAAAAGGCTGTTCACAAGGCAGGTGTGAGCGGACACGCCGGGAGGGGACGCCCTAGAAGGACATATTATAGTGACCTTATTGGTGATGTTCTTCAGAAAGGTCAGGTGCGGAGTACTCGCAACCGGCTTGCGTGTATGGCCACATGTATTAAAATACCACAGTCTCAGTTATTGTTCCGGCTTGCAGATTATCATAGTTTCAGGAAAGATAACGTTATTGGTGAAAAACGAGTAAATTTGTTGAAAGTTTTGCTTTACTGTAATGGAAAATGTGATAATGTGGAGCTGATCATAGGTAAATATCAAATTTTAATGTTATTATGATAATACCAGCAACATAACATTTGAATGGTTGGCAGAACATAAACTTATTAAGAGGGAACAGGGCCTGCGAGGAATTTGAAAAATAGGTATACCGGTTTTACCCCATCGTGCAACATCTCACCCAGAAAAATTTAAAGAAACTGTTGTCGTCGTCTTACCTTAAATCTGCCTCCGTAAAGTGCGATAGGGACAGCTGCAGCTCAGACCGATTATATCACAAAAAATTTGACGAGATCGACGTTTCGTATTTCCCTTTTTTCTCCTCGAAAACTGAGCCGATTCAATTTTTTCTTTAAGAAAGAATATGTCAAGGTTTCTATCATTTTTTTTATGTTAAAAGTTTTGGATTTTTTCTGGTAGTCCTTTAATCACGGCGGTTAAAAATGGGGCATTTTTGTAATTTTTGGAGGGTCATATTTTCTTTAACAAATAAGATGCTGAAAAAAAGGAAACAACAGGGACGTGTCAGCAGACCTCGATTTTCTGAAAAAAAAAAGATTGCTCTAGAGGTATAAATCAGGAAGAAAATAGGGGAATATATTTTTATGGAGAATCGCAGGCCCTATTCCCTCTTAACGTAAACGAAGAAAAAGAGTAGGTAAGGATCGTAGCAGGTGGCGTTTTGTAGTTTCTGCCTACCCCCATGCAATATTTTCCTAAAACTAACTCGGTGCTTCCTATCTTACTACCTCTGAATAGCGGACCAGACACTATCAGTAATAATAACAGTGTGGTGGTTGGAATGAAGATGTGATCTAAATATTTTAATATTTTTACGTCAATATTGGAAGGAACGACCGTAATATTGATGTAATTATTATTGTTCTGGTTCGCAGAAACAGAAACAGAGTCAATTTAAGTCCAGAAGGCCGATACAAGTGACACTCGCTTTCAAAGGGAGACCTATCAGAATACCAGCGCGGTGGTATTTTTATCGCCGTATTGTGCTGAGATAGGGGCCTTTTTGGCCTCGCACAGGTCGTGATTTTTGTTTGCTTAAGCTCCCTTTTTATTTTATTTTTTATATAATTTTGTTTTTTTTTTTTTTTACTGTTTGTATTTCCTGTGCGTGTCCCAAATAAAATATTTTTCTTTCTTTCTTCCTTTCAAAGCGGATACCTACAACGACTTTCATCCATTCAGTGTCATAACTTTTTTATCAGTTTTATTTTTATTTTTTATCTGCAACGGGATATATCTTGGCCTACATTTCACTGGATGGTAAGTGATGATCAGACCTAAGAAGAACGACGAAGCGACCTTCACTCAGAATCCTCAACCACAGAGAAACTGGGTATCTTATCTCTAACTGCCAAAACACAACAATGCTGTTAACATTGTTTTCATGGCGACAGACTTAGATAAGATGGCGGTAGCTAGCCAGGCGGACTCAGAACAAGCCCTACCACCAACCAAACCGAGCGGAAAGTTTGCCCCCACTAGGAATCGAAGCCGGAAGACCTAGAGGAGGTCTGAGTCAGGTGATCTAACAATCGACCTCAGAGTCGGTTATTGACCTGACGGGTTCCGCTAGGACCAATGCCTGCCGGGGTCGCGGGAAAGTCCGAAAGGATTACCGTGGCCCCGGTGAACTGGAGGAACACGGGTGGGTTTTAGTCAGTAAGAGTCTGACACGCCCTCCCGCTCCGCCCAGAGCGTGAGAAGTTATTTGAAAATTTCCCACCGAAAAAAAAGAAAAAACAGGCGTTTATTGACTTTTCCCCTCATCGTTACCGCTGATTGAATATCACTTTGTCCAGGCCCTAAGGTTACTTTGAAGTTCTGAAATTTCTCTTTATGTACACTACTAGCCCTCGACTTCACCCGCGTGAAATTTCGGCCCCGACCCACAGCGTCGCATCCAATTGCCCGCCCGCGCTATACTTCATTTTCGCTTAGCGTTCTTTCTGACTTTTTTTCTTATTGCCCGGCACCTAAGGGTCGTAGCGTGATGTTACATGGCTTATAACCTTCCTCGAGAATTGGGCTATCCAACGCAAAAAGAGTTTTTCAAATCCGACTCGTAGTTCCGGAGATTACACCCAACATACAAACTTACAAACAAACATACACAAAATCAAATATTTTCTCTTTATAGACTAATTCCATGGTGTATAATTATGACAAGCAGCTTTTAATTTAATTTACAATTTAAACTTCACCTGCCAGTAATAAAATTCACGTATTTCAATGAAATAACTCCAAAATAATTTAACATTCGAACGTTTCCTGTTGTGTCGTAAACGACTCTTGAAATAAATTGTGTGTAAACCGAATTTTCGTTTGTGCTGGCTCTAGTTATTTTGAAATATTACCTTTTGCTGTTTAATAGAAATAAAATGCTTGAAGTATTTTCGTTTACAGTTTTTATTGTGTAAAGGCGTCGTGATTTTATTAATTTACTGTTTTAATTGTTTTGTGACACTTGAAAATCATTATAAGTATTGAAGCATACTCGAGTTTTTCATGTCTAGACACTTGAGGAATGCAGTGACTTGCTAACTTATCGCCTATCTATCAATCTAATGTCGCCGTATTATGCTGAGATAGGGGTCATTTTGGCCTCGCACAAGTCGTTATTATTTTGTTAGTTTTTATATGCTCCCTTTGTCCCAAATAAAATATTTTTCTTTCTTTATATAAAAATCAATTGCCGTGTGTTAGTCTCGCAAAAACTCTCGATTGATTGTGATGAAACTTTTGGTAAGTTGTTGTGCGCACCGGAGAAGGTTCCTAACAAAAAAGGGCTAGTGATTTACAAAAATAACATAAATAAATATTATTATATTGCACGTCACTTCTATTTAGCTCTCATGTTCAGACTGAAGTAACGTACATGGTTTTTTGTAATGTTGTATTGTCTGTCATTCAGGCACAAAGTTGAAAGTCATGCGCCTGTAATTTCAGACTTAAGCTGGAACACAACAATGTGGTTTCGTGACAGAAATTGGTATGTTGGCCCTCCCGCGAACAAAATATACATTGTTTCATAGAGAATACCATTACCACTGAAAACTTACACAACATAAAACACAATCTTTGAGTCTCATTTACCTATTTTCAATCCAGAATCTAGTCTGGAGTGTAAAATATTTACTTAGCTCAAACATACCTATTTTATTTTCAAGTTATGTCCCATATTTTACAGAGCAGCTACTAAGTATCACTTAAGATACCTTTTATGTGAAATAATACCGTTATTTAAATAAATAATATATTGTGTTCTCTCCCTGGTGACATTTACACACCGCAATACTATATTTGTGTGTTTTTATTCTTTTCTAGTGATGGGCCAAAGTTTGAAACGATAGTCTTATCTTATATTCAAACAAAAGGCCGATTACATATTTATTTGTTTTAAAATAGACTTGTACAATCTCACATAGAAACGTGTATTGGTAATAATTAAAAAAGAGCAAATTCAATATTATTTTTCAATATTTGAATATCGAATTGATATTAGTCGGAATCAATATGCAATCTTAATTAATTTACAACTTGATATTAATATTTTAACACAATGTGTTGGCGGGCTTCCAATATTTTAATATTGGTGATTTAATTAAAATAATATTTAAGACCTAACCGCAGTCGCTCTAGGCAATTTATTATGCGTAGGATTTAATAATAAATACGTGTAGATGGGTACAATAAATTTAAAATTTAATAATACACAAACATCTGTCACCAATGTTAATTATTTGAAGAATTTTTAATTAGGTATAAGTTGGTTCTACACGGACCATAAGATGACAACACTTATTAAATAATATTTTTTATTAAACACTTTGAAATTTATATTAATGAACGTCCAGTAACACGTACTTTCTGACCTTCCTGACTAGAACCTAGGCAGACCTTTCACTTATTTACGTGGCTCATGTGAACACAAAACAAGAACAACTAAAACATTGTTAAAAGCAAACTTTAATTCGAAAACTCTTAACAAGGTAACAAGACACAGGAACAGTTTTAAAGATCCGTTTCCGTATTTCCAAGATATATCTAGTGCTAAGTACAGACGCTGGCCAGCACATCAACCTACTACAATCTGTCAAATTTCTTTAATAGATTTTCAACTTTATCACTAAAGCATAAGGTTCAAAGTTGATCGGGAAAATTTTACAGTTTCGGGTAGGTTGATGTGCTGGCGTCTGTACATTTATCTAGACATAGCACTGTTACTCAAGTTCCGAATCGACAATTCTCGATCAAAGTCACGACTTCGCATTCCTTTAGTCGAGATCGCGATAATTGATTCAGGCCAACTGTGAGTCCCATCACTATTCTTGCCGCCATTTGCCTTAGTGTTCTCACGCAAATTTAATAATTTTGAGGGAAAAAGTTGTCAGAGCGATATTTAAAATGATATAAAACGGATAAAACTGAATGTAAGGCGTCGTTTTCTGCTGTCTGTCTGTCTGAACCACTAAAGCTGTAAAAGTTTAATAGAATTTACGACTCGGTGATTCATTCATAAGGAAGTAACAAGATGTTACCGCTGCACTCATGACAGGGAACCAAGAAATTATAGACAGGATTTTTGCAGGAGTTTCTCTCAGAGGTCAAAGGTATGTATCAAACCAAGACACCAACAACAACTTAGAAACAAAAAGATGGGTTGCCACTGATTATTGTTTAGTTGAAAGCTTTTTTTTGTACCGTTTTTTCTACCGAAAAATACAGTGATAATCAGGTAGACTACTGTACTGTCCATCCAAATATACTAACAAATACGTTACCTACTTACATCGCCGTCCACACTATTCGCATTACATTACATTACATTACCCTACATTACATTACATTACCCTACATTACATTACATTACCCTACATTATATTACATTACACACTACACTACATTACATTACCCTACATTACATTACATTATACACGTCTGGCTTAAAATCCAAATACTCGTGCAATCTGCACCGCTCACCCCTTTTGGTAGTTCAAGCGTGTCTGAAACAAAAAGGCACATAACAAAAGAGGCTAAACAAAACTGCACTTCGCTTTACCTCCATCAATATTTATACAAACTGGCAATATTAAAATACTGTAATGGTACTTCATTATCATTTGGCGCAGGTGCATCAGCATTCAAATAGGGATGCGGTGGGGAAGCGATAGCGTTAACGTCACCACTACCACGGTAGCGATCGACGATAGGATGGTTTTAAGGTTGTTGTTACGTCATTTCGTGGTATAAGTGTACAGACACGACCACTAATATGTGTACATTTAGCAAAATTGAAAAGCGACTTTGTCTTGTAGTAGCGAATGTAACTTTACGATAAGAACTATTACATAATAGTATGTGTTCCAAAATACCATGTTCATAAGAACATAAAATTACAATCAAAGAGCAGAAAATCGCTTTCAAAAGTTGCTTATTAGTGCACGTGACTGTACAAGGATCTTTTGGCACGTGGCCAAAATCGGACGCCGCCATCTTGTTTTTTCAATACATTTCACAAAACAATTGCAAAAATGTTTACCAACAGCGCCTCCCTATCAACGTCATCCGAGCGCCAAAGGATACTCGTTTTGCAGTGTACGGTAGTGTTGGATTCTACGGCCCAGTTGTTGCCAGTTGAAATCGGCGCTTCAGTTTGCGAGTTCAATTCCCCACGGATCAAATATTTAGTTTAATATTTAGTATTTCCAGGGACAAACACCCAGTTCCTGGAAAACCTCTTTGCAAGTCTTTAAAACTGTTATTTTACTGCACTCCTGGGACTATAAACAGAGTTCGAATAATCGTATGCATATTTACCTAAAGTTAATTTTTGGCTAAGAAATGATGGAAGCGACTTCTTAATAATTATTTGTCTTAATATCTATAAATCCCGGAATTCCAAAAATTCCGGGAATGCACAACTAATCGGATACAATGGTATGGAAACGACGTATTAACCCTCATATGAAGGTTATTTTCGCGGTGTTTACAAAAGTAAAGAAAAAGTAATTTAATGTAATAAAAAAATAACGAAACTCAAGGGACCGAATTTTTTGTCGATATGTGCTATGCTAGTTTAGCAACCTACTTTACAACATTAGCTAGCATTTGTATAGACAAAAAGTACTAAATTTATCAACTCCGGAATCGCGAGATTTTTACGATCACAGAACGACTTTTAATGTGCATTTAAATCTTAATATACAATCTAACACTAAATTAAAAACAAACTAACTATACAAAAAAGAAAATAAAATTAAGAGAAGAGGTCATTGGGCATTAAAAAATTCGTCCGCATCGCTGTCAGCGGGAAAAGTACCCAAAAAGCTGGCAGCATTACCACGTTGGATGGCAATACCGATTCTTTGTCTTAAGAATTGGCCAGCCCTCTGGTCACGTGAAGAGTCGACCAACCGCTTGGCGATGTCCCAAAATATTCGATGAGCCCTCGGACCACGGCCCTAGTGTTTCACAACGGCTCAAAAATATAGCCACCAATAAGGATGTTATATTTGCGCCGTTTAAGGTTTTTTGCTCCCGCAGCAGTCGCCCCGGCACAGCCCGCCGTGCTAGGAAGATGGGATGGCGCAAGGGTGTGACACAGGTTGCATCCCACACCAAAGACTTACCCAACTTCCAAGGCATTATGGTCATTCCGTCTGGCCTCTTCCCTTCGTCGCGTGCCAAGCCATTGGGTTCTAAGACAGCTGGCACCCGGCGGTGACAAGAGCCTGACAGATGATGTCATTAATACTTGCATGCCGGGCCAACCGACCAGCACTCTTGCTGTAGGAAAGACCATGGTGTGCGAGGCGATTACCTGCTTCACCGCATTGACAGCGATGTGGAGCCCCGCAAGGAGCGCCCAGACGCAGACTTGCAGAGAGCCGGAAAGTGGTATCACCCAGCATAGTGCCTATGTTGGGTGACGTTAGCGCCTGAAGCCGACTCGACAACCATTCTCCCACAGCCAGCAGGTGAGCACTCTCAGCAGTATTGGTGGACGTATTAATGAGGTCATTCCGTACTAACCTATAGAGCGACTCATCCCACTGTCTCTGGGAAGACGGGTTCTCGGGCTGCTCCGTATCTGACAAGCCACTTTCCAGGCTTTCATCGCATCAGTCAAACACGGCACTTCAGAGTCAACCTGAGAACTGGTTCTGGAAGAGGTGGAACTGGAAGATTTTTCTGGTTGATTTTCGGTGCTGTGGACCGAGGACAGGAACGCTGGTAAGCTTACACTAGAAATTTTGCGGACGCCGAGACACCAAAGCGAATGGGTAGTGTGACTTGCAGCCACGCGCAGTCGTCCAATGCCACATTTATAATTGATGTTAGAGTACTTCGAATAATTTGATCAATTTGGTCTCATAAAGAGGAAGAGCAGAGAAAATACAAAAAATTTGGACCGAAACAGCAGTATATGATAAGGGTGAATGCCGAATGTAAGTTAATTTTAGAAAGTATATCCGAAATATCGTTAAAATGTTTAATTTTTCGTCAACGAAAGGTGGAAAAACTGTCTTAAAAAATTGGGAAAAAAACAAAAATTTGTCCAAGAGGATGAGAAGTACCCTTGCCTCTACGCTTATAGGCTTATGGAGTATGCAAGGAAGAATGTCACAGAAACTCTGTCAATTCTTTCTGTGTCGATATTAAAAATAGAAGATTACTTCTTCATTATCATTTGACTCCATTATAACAATTCTGTGAGACGTATGCATGGAGATTATGGAGAACGATGTCTGAATGAATGATGAAATAACTAAAATTGATACAACTTGACTTGCGCCAAGTGAGAGTACCAGTTGCATCGTTTAGGTCGAGTTGCCGTCACCACGTGTGAAACGGCCTTAACGGTTAAAAATCTTTGCCACTGTCATCATTTTTATGACATCCGTCACTGCGGCCGCCATGGCGGCCACCGGTCTTCTAGAAAACCGTAGCTTTAGTGGATTTGACAAAGCTGCGCGTATCCTTAGATTTCACTGCGTTTGTTTGAATTGAAATGGATGGCAAAGTATCATTATTGTACCATAGCAATGATTGATTTTTTATCAAAAGGCTTCGTTATTAAAAAGTTCTGAATCACTGGTCATAATGAAAACGTGGAAGATGCAAAACCCATTTTATCGGTCTCCGAAACATTGAGTATGTTTTCTATAATCTTTTTGTAATGAAACAAATAGTAGCGGTCCGGTCAGTACAGTACAGTATGCAGAAAAAGCAAAAAATCACATTTCATCGCCCTGCGCACCGCTTGCCGAATGCCTTTTTTATATCTCGCGCATTTTAATATTGAGTCCGACTGTACATAGACGTAGTGCAGGCCTATTAGCAGTATAATAACTGAGTTTTCCTTTAAAATTACTTTTACATGTGATTTTTCTCTAGTTTAAATTGCATAGCGGTTTTTCGTCACGCATGTGTAATTTCCGAAGGGTCAAACATAAAATGTATTTTGTTCACACAAGTGTCCACATTGGAAATGAAAAACTGATAAATCTTTGTTATTGTTATACTTGTCTATTTTTTCAACTAGTTTACCATTGTTTCAACCAGTCCAGAGTTCCAGACAAACTAAATCCAACTATTTCGCTATTTGAAAATAGAATTTCTACGAAATTCAAGTCTATTATGTAATTAAACTTATGTTCCTACGCAAGATATTCTCAGAATATTTCGAGAGCATTTAGTTACCATAATTGGACATATTTGGAGACCCAAAATGAATCCGGAATGACGTCCTACCTAGTAACCTGAAAAGACTTATATTAATCCGTCAGTCAGAAATAATCCGATTAGACTATTTTGTGGATTACGTACCTACATCACATTTGGTATTAGGCTCCCTAAGCCACGAAGCCACAAATTTAAAGGGTAATAACAACCCGTAGTTCACCTGAAAAGGTACATAATAATTAAGCCAAATATAAGATTATTTACGAACTATTTACGTACAGTGCCCCGAAAGTAAATATGACACATCCGAGCGACTGACGCAAAGATATGAGTGACAGAGAAAGACGATGATGTAAATTCCTAATAACGAACTTATTAAAAAAATTGATGCAAAAAATACATTTTTAAAACATCGAGTTTTGAAAGATGTTACGAACATTAGGTACGAACTCGGACTTCTGTAACACCATTGCTCTGTAACTTATTGTTTTACTACTGTTACACCAAACCAAGCGTAATTTATCATTGTAATATCGTCCTTCACTGTACTGAATAAAGTCGCGAATCAACACAGCATTAATTTTCTTTTTCAATTCGAATTTATTATCTTTGCAAATATGTCAACTTTTTTATTGGTGACAAAAGACGGGAAGCAGCTTACTTACGTATTGATTTTTTTAAATAGGAAAATCTCATATGACTTCTGTCTCTAAGGTGAAAATGTTATCGTTTTGAACTGACTCTTTAGTCTTTATTGACTTGTCTTTTCATTTCTTAATTAATGGATCAGTCAGTATTGGAAATTGTTGATTTGGAACAATTTTTATTTAGAATATCGGTCTATTATAATTGTACGGGTTTGTTTTCTTTCTTTCTTCTTTCTTTCTACTACTAGCAAATACCTTAAAAGAAAAAAAATATCTACCTAAAGGTAGATATTTAATTTTTACGGAGTATTTTTTTGTTTTTCTAGTCTATTCAAGTCCTTGTTCAAACAAACATCAACTTTATACTGATGTGAATAAAGTTGATTTTAGACTGAGTAGTACTGTTGAAGTGTCATAAGAAATATGAACCTTATGTGTAGACATTACAGTTGTTTTTCCTAAAAATTATGTTTGTTTACACGTTTGGCAAATAAATTGCGAACACAGATTAGTTGTCAGCAACCTAATCCACAAAACATTTACACATTATTTTTTATTTAAAAAAGTATAAACCGATTCCGTCTAGCCAACATCGTTTCCAATCTACTTTATTTAAGAAAATATCCTATTTTCAATGAAGAAACAATTTTCTATTGTTATCGTCGCCTCATTTCATGTTTTTGGCATTATTTTGAAGGCGGTGTGACATTAATTGGGTTTCGCTTTTTCGACCGAGTTTTAAATCGCTTTTGTATCGAATTTGGAAGTGTTATCTTATTTTTATTATAACAAGCATTTCAGTCCCTTAACAATTCGAATTATCGTCTCAGAAACACGCCTTGTATTCGATGTTTTTTCAGCCGTTCTGAAACTACAATTGTCCTATCCAACAGTGAACCACCAAAATGGAAAAATGGGTTGGCAATTAACGATACTCATGCCCGTTTTCACCGACAACTAAGTGACACTCAAATGAATCCCTAAATAAAAGTAAAATGTTGGATTTTCAACTCTCAGCGCTAAGCCTAGCGTTGAAAATCCAACAGCGCACTTTTATTTAGGGATTCATTTAAGTGTCACTTAATGAAGGTGAACACGGGCATTCGTTACACAGGGTGGCAGGGACATAGACTCGAAAACTGATACCATAGATTCAGTACATAGAAATAGAAATAGAAAATAGTTTATTGTCCAGGTAATACAGTAAGCAGTTTTACAAGTTAACACCAAATTGAGACGACATGAGTAGCTTAAAATATTACCAAATATTAATATTATTATTATTTATTTGCCAGTAAACCCCAAACTAGACGGTTAGTCTGTATCTTGGGGCTCGGGGTACGAATTCCAGAGTGGAGACTTGAGAGGTGATTTCAGGTGTTGTAGTGTATATCTGCCGGTCTATTCTGTAATAATCTCACTGTGAAAACTTAGGTGAAGTGTGCTGTCATTCCACCTGCCGACCGATGCTGTAAAAATCACCGTGATAACTCAGATGAAGTGAGCTTGAAGTGAGCCGTCAATAGTGCATATCTCTAGCATCAGGTGGAATGACAGCTTGCTGTGAATACTTAGGTGAAGTGAGCGTAAAGTGAGCTGTCATTCCACTGATGCTAGGGATGGACACTATTGACAGCTCACTTCACCTAAGTTTTCACCGTGAGATTTTTACAGAATAGCACTGCTGGTGGTGTGTGTGTGAGTGTGTGTGATGATTCTGAACCCTCCTGCGTTGAAATTAAGCGTCGGTTATAAAAAAAACTGCTTTTCCATACATTTCGACAGTGTTTTTTTTTAAATAATCGACGAAATATTTCAACACAGGCTTAGAATCATGTACTGAATCCAAGGTATCAGTTTTCGCGTCGATGTCCATGCCATGCTGTATAAACATAATCTCTCTCTGCGATCGGATATTTTTACTTGCTCTTTGGCTGAATTCCAGAGGTTGACACTTAACATATTGCCCTCTGTAAGACTTGGTACTCAGAGTCGTTACTCGGGACTTGTTGACTAATCATCCACGTTAATCGACAAGTATAAATTGGAACTCTGTCAGTCAAAATAGGACAGTTTAAAAACATTTCATTTTTGTTGGTGGTGGTGTCTTAATTGGTTTTTGGGTGACGTCTCTGAGTGTGTAAATTGTGACTACATTGTTGTATTGGCCCACCTGTAAAAACAAATGTAAGCTATAATAGTAGTAATGATAAATCAATAAATATTCTTTTTACAAAACAATAACAATTTCCAAGCTAGCATCAATAAAATAAGCTCCCGAAACATTACAAAATCACTATTTTCTTTCGACATCGACTACACAAGGCTACAAGACTGAGGGTAATTTTCTCAAATATGTAAGTACTCCATATCCAGTCGCACCGCTTTGGAACACTCTACGAAATCGAAGTTGGTAGCTTACGATAAAACTACGCCCCAGAGTAGGTTCAGTGAGGAAGTCCTTATATCGCTCCTAGTGGGAGCAATTCCGTAGTATTCAGTATAACTTGTTTGAAGTTCAAATTATGAATAGCTTATACTTCAAGCGCTTTTATTCTTATCTTTACAAGCATGGTGGTAATTAAGTAGAAGTTTGGACTGGTTTATTGCTAGTATTCCTTTTACCCCTTCAACAAAAAAATCCATGGATCAGATACTATGCTGAATAATATTACCTTTTCGGACTGTTGCTTTCACAGCTTGGTTTCACTCGTGGATCCAAAAGAATTTTCGAGTAAGTACTTATGTTCTCACTTAGATAGTGGATCCAAAGATCTTAGTTTATTTTTTTATTTATATAATTAAATCGGACAACACACTTGGTCCATTTTGTTAGTAAAATACCTTATAACTAGTGTTAGTAGTACTCACAAAATATGATAAGTACAGTCAAGCCAAATACCATTTTGTAATGTTGATTTATTCTTGCCGTGTTTTATTTGATGTTGTTGAAAGTACTAGGCTCACATAAAATCAAGAGGGTATTCTTAATTTAAATTAATTACATACGTAGGTATGGTCAAGGAGCGGAACGGGCACCTACCACCATTTTCGAACATAATTTTTTATTTAAAATATTAGCGTAGTCGAAAAAATTGCAAGTTGTAAGGAAAAAAAATCCTACGTGCTTAAAATTTTCATTTCTTGACTGTTCTAGGTGCCGTAGGGTAAATGATCCGCGACCCTTCATTCTAACTCGTATTTCCCTAGATAACTCTCGTCCATATTAATAAAAAGCCAGTTCCTTTGTTTGTTTATATTTAGCACTTAAGTCAGGCTGAAAGGTTGATGCCTACATTGTTACCTAGGTGAGAAGAATAGAATCATTATATTATATTCTGTACAAAGTAAAACGACGGTGGTCAGGTGTTCGGGGACAAAGGAAACCGATTATCAACATTATTTTTATTCGTCTGAGTCGAGTTCAGCGGCTTAATTTATTTGTAGACTGTTTTGTTTGAATATTTTAAGTATTTCTTTTGTTTATTGTTGAGCCTTTGGGCCAATGTCCTTGTTGATTTGTGCGGCAATATTACAAAAACTTGTGACAGGCGTGTGGGAGGTGGAACCGTGTAACCTCAACAGAAGAAAGGTATTTAGTACTTATACAAGCAACTTAGTTGCTTGTATAAGTACCAAATATAATATAATAAACTTTATCTTTTCCCGTGACCCAAGGGCTGGCTTTTACCTTGGCCAGAGGCTAAGCATTGCCATACAACGTGGCAATGCGGCCAGTCTCTTGGGTACACTACCAGTCGACAGTGATGCGGATGAATTTTTCAACGCTATATTTTAGTTTGTATAATACTTAGTGAGTTGTATACACAAAGTTTAGATAGACCCTATTGTTTATGTAAATTATTAATAAGACAAAATGGTTTAAAATAAAAGTTGTTTTCCACTAAGTTGCTAACCATCTTTAAACAATGTTAAGAATGTTCCGAGAAGCCGATTATTTTACATCATTCTCTTACAAAATGATTTGCACGATGCAATTGCCTGCGGCTCCACAAACGCTCCCGCAGACAGGCAGCGCGACGCAACTCCTTAAAATATCTCGCGCCTTTAATTACACGCAGCAATGAAGGCGGCAGAAATATGTATGATGGAGTAAGTACCTACTTTCCCAGAAAAACTGTACCACAATGAACGCTGCTACTAAAAAACTTGATTTGTTTTCGTAACCCTAAGATTACCAAACTGTCTTTTACAAAATGATAACATACTTTGTAAAAGACGGTTTGGTGCTAGAGAAACCACCAAACAAAGCGCAGGAACACATTTATATCAAACAAAAACTGCCGTCAAATTGTAAAAAAAGATTCCATCTTGCTAGTATTTCACGTGTGACATGACAGATTCATTGATTAAGTAGTACTACACGTTGGCAAACTTCAATATTTAGCATACGTTGTTATAGTTCGATTCAAACTTAATGGCGGCTCGGAAGTTAGCTGCTCGCTGCGCAGTACCGCACCCCTCACCCCCGCTGACCCATCAATTCGTTACTGCGCAGCGACTCGCCTCATGTTCCGAGCCGCCATTAAGTTTGAATCGGGCTGTACGATAAAATGTAACATTCAAGCTGGTTTTCCCCAAAGGAATAGAGAGGTGTATGATATACCCATTTTTTTAGGTGCCGTAGTCAACAAGGAACACTTATAGATTCGCCATGTCCGTCTGTCTGTCCGCGGCTTAGCTCAGATACAGCATTAGAAAGCTGTAATTTGGTATGGGTATACATTTAATCACGCCGACAAAATGTTATAATAAAATTACGAGAAAAATATGAGGGTGTCGTTGGAAAGGTCGATCGGTTTAAGAATATTGTGAGTATGTGAAAACCATTTTTGGATTCAGGAATCCTTTTGCGGAATATTAAGCTTTAAAGTGCTCATTTTTGTTAGAGTCAAGTGTGTCCCCCCTGCCAGCTAAATGGTTGGTTTTAGATATTAAAAAAAAATCACGGCAGTAGTGTATATAACGAAATTAAAAGGAAAACTATTACAGCTAAGTAGGTTCTACAAGTTAACGAGTAATAATCGACCAACTTTCATGTACCTACAGTTGCAAAAATATGTTCTTTTGTATTTTTTTTTTTATTTGAAAGAGAAAGGTTCTTTACTCATAAATTACAGGAAAACCTATAAGAAATCGATGGTCTTAAAATAACATGGTAAATCTCTCAATATTGTGCGTACAAATTTGCATTTGCAGTTGGAATGTATGGGAGAACATGTTTTTCAACTACAATGTTAAGTTTGTTCTTGGAATAAATTCATCCCAAATACGGAACCCTTCATTGTACGTGGCACACGCATTTGGCCGGTTTTTTATTGCCAACAACACAGTCACAGTCAATATTCAATTTAGTTTAGTAAGCCAGATGTTAGTGGAAATGCAGAAAGGGAACGCTCCTGCAGACACAGGCCTTAATAGTGATGATAAATCCTTAATAGTGATGATAAATCCTTAATAGTGATGATAAATGCTTAATAGTGATGATAAATCCTTAATAGTGATGATAAATCCTTAATAGAGATGACAAATCCTTAATAGTGACGATAAATCCTTAATAGTGATGATAAATCCTTGAAAAAAAAAACTTTGTTAGGCTCATGTATTATCAGCAAGATAGGACCTATAAACGTGGACGACGCAAAAGTTCCTGCCTACCTACCCTCATGGGGAAAGAGCGTGAGTTTATGTACGTTTTTGAATATTAAATTTTTTTTAAATAATGTTAAATCAACACGGGCACGAAGCCCGTGTTGATTTAACATTATTTAAAAAAATGGGTATAATTAAAGCTGTCTGCTGTGCATCATGGGTAATTGATAAACGAATTTCAGTCTAAAATACGAATGTTTGTGTTTACAATTACGATAATTTAATGTCTTTTTTTAAGAGCGTTTATTCTGAAAGTGGGCATTGTCGCAAATAGATGTCAAATATTTCGCTGTTTTGATTAATTTGGCAAGCTTACTATATGGAAATACGAAATTTGGCTAACTAGCGAACTAGAATATTAATAATGAATTGCAATTATAACACTGAATTTGATGCTGTAACCGTTTTAGGTGTGTACTATTTTTACATCTAAAACTAAATATTCGGTGTTACGATATTAATTACTGCATTTCATAATCAATATTTTAGTTCACTAGTTAGCGATATTTCATATTTCCATACAGTAATATTGCTAAATTAATCAAAACAGGTAAATATTTGACAGCTATTTGTGACGTCGCCAACTTTTAGGATAAACGCTCTTAATAAATTGTTTCCAGGTATTGTTGATATATTTCAGTACAATTTCGGAATATTGCCTATTATAAAGTTAATAAATCACCCTGCAATTACTACTGACGCTCAGGCGCCTCTCCTCACCTGCCTCGTTGGACAGAATGTTTTTTTCAATATTATTATGAAACTAGCTTTTGCCTGCGCCTGGCTTCGCCCGCGTGGATGTAGTGGAACGTACTATCGGGATTCAAAGTACCTTATGTGTTAATCCAGGTTACAAACTATCTGTGTGCCAAATTTCATCTAAATCCGTTGAGCTGTTTTTGCGACAATCCGGAACATAACTACATCCAGACAAACAGACAAACGGACAAAAGTTCTTAAAACTATATTTTACGCATCAGACACACCGAATATCTAACACGTGAACGAGATTTAAGGGGTTTTTTTTCTGAAAAAATCAAGTATGTCAAAAAATCATAAATAAATAGTTACATCACCATGTGCAAGGACATTAGCTCAATACATTTTTTTTGCAAAGAAAATATTAGTTGCCAATTTGCCTACCAGATTGTATCCTATGATATATTTCTGCATAATATTGGCTATTAGAAGCCATTTCAAGCAAAAAACCGACACTTTAAAATTTAAGCTCCAATCTTCGAGAGCCTTTTTTCGATCCACAGTGCGGCGCCGCCTGGCGAGTACGCGTTTATCGCAGCGACAAGAGAGTACTCGCTCTGCAACGCTCGTTTGGCGGGCAGAACACTCACTAAGAGACTCATGCTTTGTGCATACGCATGATAGTGAGTATTCGCTCGTCGCCATGCGCACTCGCTGCTCGTTGCTCACCATCTCATTTTTAGTTGCTACTCGCTTCTCGTTAATCGTCGGGCGCGGCGCAAGCGAGACAAGTGCCTATGTCTGAACAGGCCTATATACGTCAAAGGAACATTGTGTCACTGTAATCAATATCAATGAATTGTAAGCGGCCAGCGGCTCTAACATCGATCGTTATATTAAACTGACGATCAATCAAATATAATTTCTATCGCTATTGGCATAATGGACGACGCACGGTCGTCGGAGATATTGCTGTAATCACCATTATGCTGTTCAGTACATGTTCAGTAGTATGGAAAGAGGAGAATTTTGAAAAGTCAACGATCTTAAGGTTTTTGCCAAACAGCGGGGTAACTGCATACCATACTTACAATGGCAATACCTTTCATTTTGAAAGTTCTATGTTCTATGTTAAGGGGTTTGGTTTTGCGGGAAAGTCCGAAAGGGATACCGTGGCCCCTGGCAACGTACAGGCAACGGAAGGAACACGGGTGGGTTTTAGTCAGTAAGAGTCTGACACGCCCTCCCGCTCCACCCAGAGCGGGAGAAGTTATTTGATAATTTCCCACACAAAAAAAAAAAGGGGTTTGGTTTCCGCACTTAGTCCGTCAGGTGGACCATTGTGCGTGGGCTCATTCTGGCAGTTCAACAACATTAGTATTACGTTATTTACGTTATTATATAGATGAATTTTTCTAACATATATGAAGCAATGCATTAGGTATTTCTGCCTTAAAAATCATTTGGATTTTGATTGAAAGTTCGTTATACGATTGGAGTGTCTTTGAGTGTCGGAGGAGATTGTCAGACAAATCACATGATATTCTTTAAACTGCCTTAGACTGGGGAACAAGATCGGATTCGATTTCGGCAAAACTAAGTGCGAATTTCACCAAAGAAACTGAACGTGATCAGCACATCTAAACGGAGTTCAAGAGCTGTCATTGTCAATTTTTCAAAGAAAATAAGACACTGACAGCTCTTAAACGTGGTTTATGTGCTAATCGAATTCAGTTTCATTGGCGAAATTCGCCCTAAATATGTGTTTTTTCAACAAACAAAAGAACAATTTATTAATCATTCCGGTCTTTTCCAAAACTAACTTCGACTCTGTTGACTGTTTAGCACTATTTATCATTTTCTATTTCAATTTCCAAGATAATATTTAAATAATTTAAAAAGCTAACCATCTTAAAATAATAATATTATATGTACTACACTGTACAGGTATATGAAAATTATTATTATTATTATTTATATCAAATACAAATGATTCATATTATTGTTAGTAAAACTTATGAACTACGTTAGTAAGTGTTCCATTAAAATAAAAATACAAATGAAATAGAAAATATCGAAATTAAATTAAACTAAATACAATAAAAATTTAAATCAAATAAAAAAAATAATGAAATGACATTAAATTAAATTAAAACAAAATAAAATAAAACTAATTAAAAAACCGGTACTTATAATTCATTCCGCTTCCCGCAGCACCAGACCTGCGCATACAGGTCCAGTGCTCCAGGAATGGGGAATCAGGCTTGTCTGCTATCACCTTTAAAATGCTGTTGAAAAATGGAGGGGAAATAATTATAGGGCATCAAAAAATTCGTATACAACGTTGTCAACAGGAAAACTATCCAAAAGGCTGGCAGCATTGCCACGTTGTTTGGCAATGCTGATTGTCTTGAAGTATACTCCGACGTCCCTATGAAAAAAATCGCTCATATGCCCGATATAATGTTCCTACTGTAATCTCGTATTTCACATGTCCACTATTTTAAAAAGCTTCTCACACACATAAAATATTACTCCTCACACCGATTACAGACGCCATTTGCGTAATAACAACTCGAGTGTTTCCATCCTCATTTTTGAATTGTGCGAGTAAGTGCCAGTCTGTTCCCTCGCCCTCCTTGCCTCCGAGTTCACTCAGTGCAAAGAGGAACATAAATCTTAGACGGTACACAGATACATTTGTGTTTCAAGTTTCTGCTAAAGAGACAAGGTTGAAGTTTAGAGGGATTTTAAGGTAAAATACGTTCAAATAGCGGTTGCAAATGTTGCAAACAAACAGTGCTTATAAACAAAGATTGCCACAAAGATAATGATTTATTCTAGCATTATGCCATTTAGGTTACAACTAGCGACCCGCCCCTGCTTCGCACGGTTTTTATGACTTGACATAACATTGAGATTTCTCTATTAAGTATATGTATGGTCGCAAGCGCCACTCCTGAGCGTGGGGTCCTGGGTTCAATTCCCAGGTTGGGCAAAGTATTATTATTTACATTATATATACATATACAAGGTCACATTAAAATAGATGGACAAATTTTAACACATCGTTCAGTACGTCTATCCAAAGATATTCAAACAAAAAAAAACACTGCTTAAAGTGATTTTTTATTTTGACCTAAAAAAATAAATGGCTAAAAATGTTGGTTACCCAAACCAACATTTTTAGTGTATTTTCGTTAGCTGATTTATTTTTCTTGTAAATATCTAATGCGTTTTTCTTATCATTTTTTTACCATTGTCCTTATTTTGGTGGTCTGAATGATTTCTAAAAGTTTGTCCATCTATTTTAATGGGACCAAATATATAATAATATTATAAAGAGTTTGTATGTTTGTTTATAATGGATAAACTAAAGAAATACTGGACCAGATTCTAAAATTTTCACCAGTAGTAGCAGTATACTATATTATCACTGAGTAACATAGGCTATAATTTATGAAGATATCACGCAGGTGAAGCCGCTGCGCTGGCGGAAGCTAGTAATATATATGTTAGTAACAGCCCGGAATCTGGAAGTTGGCGGTGTGATACCCCCGCACCTCGGAAAGCATGTTAACCCGTTGGCCCTGCGCCTGATCTCTCTCCGGTCGTGTCAGCTTGCCGGACTATGAGAGTGAGGGAAGAGTGAGTGCACCTGTGTCTGCGCACACACTAGTGTACTGTAATATCTCCCGCGCCAAAGGCTAGTCTCCGTTAAGATTAGCCTCCATGCCCGAATGGTCTTGGATTCCAACGACATAACTTGTAGAGAATGTACCTATCGTAACTTTAGAGATATCGTCGTTTTTCGTTCACGCGCTGTAAACGCGGCGTACCTAAACAAACACGCGACACTCGCGCGTGTAGTGCCCGCAACAGTTCAGGGGAGCTTGGACACATAAACCTTTTGGTTATAAATGCTTTAAGTGATGGTGAAAAGCGCATCAAAATTCGTTGTGTAGCTTAGAAAAACAACGCAGTCACACAGACAGACAAAAAGCGACTTTAATTTATAATACAGAAGGCTAGTTTTTTTTTCACCGGGATAAAAAAAAAGTATCCTATATTCTAAACCAGTTCGTGGTCTACCTGTCTGCTAAATTAATTTCATCAAAATCCTCAAGGCGTGTAAAGGTTACAAACAAATAAATACACGAACAAACTCACTTTCACATTTATAATATTAGGTCTTTACCTATGAAATTGCCGTTCTGCAGTACTGGCCATTTCAAATCAAAATAATTTTTGTTTGGCTAAGAATTCTAATTTCAAATTAATTTTATTTTAAAAACATGGATTTTTTTTCCAAAAGTAGTCATTTGTTTATTGATTAGTGTTACATTTTCATCGCATTTCAATCTTTTTCGTCATCATGGATACGTTAAAAATTCGAGTAATTATGGAATATGAGTACCGCCGTGGCAGCAACGCGGCACAAGCGGCACGCAACATCAACGACGTTTACGGAGCTAACACTACAAACCAACGCACCACCTGTTTGTTATTGGTTTGCTCGCTTCCGTTCTGGAAATTTCGACTTGAAAAATGAACCTCGCGGTCGTCCGAAGACTTTGGTCGACAATGACGAATTTAAGGCGATTGTGGAAGCTGATGATACACAATCTACGGCTGAATTAGCAGCAGCTTTCGACGTTAACTTCAAAACAATATTGGTCCATTTGCGTCAAATTGGCAAGGTAAAAAAGCTTGACAAATGGGTGCCCCACGAACTCAATGATCGGCAGCGCGAAGTACGCGTCGAGACGTGCCTTGCACTGCTCAACAGACACACAAATGAAGGAATTTTGAACCGCATTGTTACCTGCGATAAAAAATGGATTCCGTTTGATAACCGCAAGCGCTCAGCAAGTTGGTTGGATCCTGGTTCAGCACCTAAACAATGCCCTAAACGAAAACTTACCCCTAGAAAAGTGATGGTCACTGTTTGGTGGTCTAGCGCCGGTGTGATTCATCACAGCTTCTTACCAAACGGGGTGAGCATTACTGCAGATGTGTACTGTGAAGAACTGAACACAATGATGGAGAAGCTGGCACATCTCCAACCAGCATTGGTCAATCGCTCGTCTCTGCTTCTGCTACACGACAACGCGCGACCTCATACTGCACAGCAGACGGTCTCCAAGTTGCAAGAACTGGGGTTGGAAGCTCTCCGTCATCCGCCCTACTCACCAGACCTTGCACCTACAGACTACTACTTTTTCCAGAAATTGGATAACTTCTTGGCGGGAAAAAAATTCAATACTCGAGAGGCAGTACAAAATGCCTTTGAAGAATTTGTTGCCTCCCGTCCAGCTGATTTCTTTAAGAAGGGCATCAATAAACTGCCACTACGTTGGCAAAGATCCATTGATTGCATGGGTGATTACTTCGATGAATACAAATTAAAAATACATGAAAAAAAATCGTTTAAATTTTTTCATACAAAACGGCAATTTCATAGGTAAAGACCTATATTAGTTAGGATTATATCGAATGTATAGATATAGATTGAAGTCTGCCTCCTAGATAGGTCATGATATAACTTAGTTCTACGCCATCTAGGTTATTGTAAGTCCCATCTACAAGTAGGAGCAGTGATGGCCCAGTCATAACGCTGGCGACTAACGAGTTGTACGTGGTAGGCCCGAACCAGACAGGCGCTTTGTGTAAATAAATTATTTCATCACCCTCAAAACGGTGAAGAAAAACATCGTGAGGAAACCGGCATGTACTAGAACCAAAAATTCGAAGACATCTGACATCTACAAACCCGCACTGGGCCCGCGTGGTGGGCCCACGCCCTCTAACCGAGAGGAGGCCTGTGACCCGGCAGTGGGTACATTATAGGCTGAATATGTCTACAAGTAATAGGGGGCGAGCTTTTTGCCATTTACCTAACAATTTCCGGGTGGAGAATCACAGTAACAATTTGCTCGACCCAAGAAACAAACCCAGATACGCTTAGCATTTTCGCAACCACTACACATAGACACCAACGACGCAAAAAAAACCTTTCCTGTAGAATATCGCATGTAAGAAAATACAAAGAGCTTTAGAACAGAAAGAAAATTTGTTTTATTGTCACAGAAACACAAATGCATAAAAAGACAAGTTAACTTAAATTATCTTTGATTAAATAAAAAGGTTTTCCACTCCTCCCTGAACGCCCTAATAGGTGATTTTCACTTGATCGCATTATGATGCTCTTAAAGGTTACATAGAGGTAGATTGTCATGTCATAAGGTCACCTGCGCATTCTTCATCATAGGAACCGACTACGCTTTGGAATGGGCAACTAGTTTCATATTTGTGACTGACCGATCCCTTGACAATTCAAAATTGCCTGTAATTGGTTTAATTGAAATAAATGCTTTGAGTTTGAATTTGAAAAATGTTCAATGGTTCCATATTTAAAAATCTGTTTAAAAAAAAACCTTTAGCAGATGGAACAGGGCAAACAGAAATGCTAGCTCAAACCGAATAGTGACGTCACATGCCAGTAGAACGACGGTTATTAGAAAAATGGCGGCTTTAACTTAGAGTTGCGACTAGGGACAAAATGACATAAGAAATTCGTGTTGGTAAGAATTTTCCTCGACATTTCTATGGTAACTTAAATAATTACTTGAGCCCTTACAACTGCGTGTTCTGTATTAAATGTTACCTTTTATTTAAGGAGTCTGGTACCTTATTTTAACTAATGATATTTTATTTTATTTTGAGAAAATGGTTACACGTGTCGGTAGCCGGGTCGTGTTTGTTTTTAGGATATTATAGAAGTTTGGAATGTCTGCGGCCATTTTAGGTTCACAAAAAATGTATTAGGTCCTTTTTATCATGTCTTTGTCCATATTTAAAATATTGAACGAAAAATTTGAAAATTGGGGATAGAAAGCTCAGCAAACTGAAAAAAAAATGTGTCAAATTATTTATATGCAAAACCGAATGGAAAATGAGATTTTACAAATTATTCAGTAAAACGTTTTTTTTTTTCCATTAAAGAAATACGCGAACTTTATATTTGCCTTCAACAAAGATTGTATTTCTTGCAGTTTTCCATTTAAGATTCCATCATCATCCCTTTAATGATACCTATTAGTAAAACTAATCTAAGAAATGACGTAAATGACGTCATTACAATGCAATTCTAACTTAATTGATTTTTTTTATTTGGAACTATTAAGGGAGATTGCTTTGGCAATGTACGACAATTATTTACACTAAAAAACCCCTTTTTATGAGACTCTTCACCGAAATAATTGGACTATTTATACCGAAAAATGTGAATTAAAAAAAGAACCACTATTTAGATCGGTAAACCGTTTTTTTTTATAGGATGTTCTGTGTCTGTTTAGACACATAAAATCTTGTAAATAATTAGATAAAATTCCAAATGAAAATTACATTTTCCTTTTCCCCCTACATGTCTATTATTTAGCGAAGAGAAAGAGCGCCACTAATAGGATCCCATAATTTGTGACGTAACTTTATGCCGTATATAGGACAGCACCGTAAGGGAGGGCTGAGGTCCATCTGACCGGAGTTCCGGCAGGAAACCAGTGAGGATATTATGTCTCATCTTGTTATGTTGGGCAGTGAGCAGAAAAAGATAGAGAAAATATTTTTCTCAATAAAAATATACGCAGAAATAATGATTTGTGTTCAATTACAGATGTGGCAAATTCCTGGGATTTAACAAACAAGAATTCTATTATTATGACGTTAAGACTGAAATATAACTGGCGAAATGTGGTTGTACTACAAGGTACACCTCTGCCTAACCCTTCGAGGGTGACAAGCGTAATGTTGTATCATGACGTCAATCTATAGTCCACGGTTACCTAGTTTGTAAACCTTTTTGTTTTACAAAGACTAAAATAAACGAATGAACAAATTAACAATAATGATTTATTTGAAATAAAATGTAATAATTAAATAATTAATATTTATTAAAATTTAATTAATTGTATAGAATAGAATAGAATATAATTTATTTGCAAATATGGGTTATACATAAGTAGGTAGTAGTAGGTTTTCATCAGAGTTCTGCCATATTTCACCATTCGGCATGCAAACATTTTCATTATAAAAAATTGTTAAAATTTAAATTCTTATTGGAACATTAAATTAGTTATGTCATTCTCATTAAATAAAATTTAAAACTTAAAATTGTCAGTAACAGTATATACAAGAAATACAAACTCGTGGTCTGAAGATAAATAAACAAACAAACATTAAAAATTCCAGGTCATAGACAATACACCATAATTATTCCATAAGCAAAACAATAATTAATTAATTAACATTTCGAGGTAGTTTGATAAAAATTGTCCGTTAAAAACTCAGTTACACTGTAGTATGTTTTATCTATTAATAATTTACGAAATGTACTTTTTCTTTTTTTGTAATAACAAGAATCATTAAATTCGTGCAATTTAATCATTTGCAGTGCACTTACAGGGTGCATGTCTTAATATTGTGTCATGAAATTTTAATGCATGCCTACTAACTAGTGTATTACACGTTAGCAAATAAATAAATAAAGTTTAGTCTTTCCTTGTGCCTGTAATTTCAGCAGCACCAGTACTTTCCCAACAGCACTTGATGTCAGTTAGAGGTATGGTGGAAAAACTGCTAGATACAAGAAGCTAACCTGCATCTACAATCATTAATATGTTGTTGATCAGAGACCTTCACAGACTGTTGCATCATTTAAGACATAAATGGGGAAACGAAAGCATCATTCAGCATCTATATCGAATTATCGATACATATTATAAATTATCGATACATATTGTAAATTATCGATACATTTTTTTTTTTTTAACTTTGCCCCACACTGGGAATTTCTGCTGTATTGTGGGTGCGTTTACAAACATTTAAACTCACACACACAAACAGCCTGACCCGGAAAAACTACTTGTAGGTCATACAAATATTTGTTCCGTGCGGGAATCGAACCCCCGACACGCAGTGCAGCAGTCAATCGCTTAACTACTGCGCCAACCGTGCCGACAAAATTATCGACACATATTATAAATTCAAACTCAAACTCAACTCAAAGTATTTATTTCAATTAAACCATTTACAGGCACTTTTGAACTGTCAAGAAGTCGGTCAGTCAGAAATATGAAGCTAGTTGCCCATTCCAAAGCGTAGTAGGTACCTATGGAGAAGAACGGGCAAGAAACTCCACGGACACACTTTTAAATAAAATAAAATTGTTACAAAATATTGGTTACATCATTAATGTTTTAATTATACATGTGAGAACAATGTAGAAAGACGTGCACGTTAAAAGCGTCCGTAAAAATAAAAAAACAAAGAACAATACAAAAATTAAAATAAGCAGCTTCTTAGCTGCCAAACCATGCTGCGCGTTGGCAAACTAGATGACCAGTTCCTACTGACGGCGCCCGTTCACGAACATGACGCATGGATTAGAATTATCGATTCATATTATAAATTAATGATACATATTATAAATTATCCATACATATTATAAATTATCCATACATATTATAAATTATCGATACATATTATAAATCAAAGTCGCTTTTCGTGTCTGTCTGTATGTCCGCGTTGTTCTTCTAAACTACGCAACGGTTTTAGATGTGGTTTTCACAGTTATTTAGAGAATTAATTCCGGAAGGTTTATGTATATAATACATTAATAATAAAGAAATCTCGATGTTTTGTCAACTTGCAAACACCGTGCGAATCAGGTGCGGTAATTGATAAAGCCTTCATTTTGCAGTACATGGGTTATTACACGACTGCCCAAAAAGGAGTGTTTTCAAAGCCGCGTTCAGGAATGTATGTATGTTTGTGAGTTTCTTTGTTCCACCATTACTTTTAAATGCCTGAACAGATTTTTTATTATATTGACGCTTTGTTGGTCATATTTGTCCAAATTGTTGGTTGTACGATCAAATGACTGTCTCGTTTTAGCCAAAGTTAATATTTTGTGTTTGAGTATTGGTCACGGCGTGTGAGCTGTTTACTGTGCTGAATTGTTTATGTATGTTTTCGGGTATGTCGGTTATTGGAAATATTATGTGAGGACCTAAAGCGAGCACGTAGAAGTCCCAGCCATTTACCACAACGGTGTTCGAGGAAATGAATTGAATTCCCTTGGGGCTCAGACCAAATAAAAAACAAGTTTCATAAACAAGTGTGCACTTAGTGAGGTGTAGTTTGATTGTATTTTTATTGTAAATGGTTGTCAATGTGTGCGTGTGAGCGTGTTTGCACAGAGCGGAGGTGTAGTTTTGGCATGCTTCACTGTATTGTTCTCACCGCTATGTCTTGGTTTTTTATTTGGACTGAGCCTTGAGGCCCAGCCGAGGGCAGCATAGGAGGCATTGGTATGGACCTTTAATCGAAGACCTCAAAGCAATATTTATGTTCTAGTGACAATAATCTCTATAACTCTATGGTGGGACTATAACTCTATGGTGTTAGGTTTTAAATATATCTCGTGTTTACAAATTCTCAACTAAATTGAATAATAATTAGTTTTAACCTAGATTGAAATATTCCGATAAAAACGCGAGTAGCTTTTATTTCACATTTATCACCGTTGTTAAATAATGGAGTGTCAGGCGCTTAAAAATGACGTAAACACACAGGGCTAAGAGTTAACGACCACTGCTATTAACCGGGCTGCACGGAACAACAGCTTAATATACTACGTGGACCACATTTACACTTATACGATCTAATGGGTTGCTAAAGTTAAGGACTGTTCTATGTTAAGAGGTTTGGTTTCCGCACTTAGTCCATCAGGTGGACCATTGTGCGTGGGCCATAGCGGCCGTTTGGTGGTTATTTCAACCGGCCCACCTCCCTCCAGAAGTTCATTAAGTCTCCTAGTCTGTTTAGAACATCTATGTATGATCTGGGTGAACCGAGGGTTTCGGTTCTAATCTGGATGACACCCGTGCATTCAAAGAGCACGTGCGCAACGGTCTCCTCAGCCTCCATGCACGCCTTGCACAGAGGACTGTCCGTTATGCCTAAGTAAAGGACTGTCTCGATGGTCAAGTGGCCGCAAGCGCGAATGCTGAGCGAGGGATCCTGAAGTTCGATCCCTACGTTCGGCAACGTGGGATTGGGTTTTTTTCTTTAGGGATTACTCGTATACTCTACGGGTCACAGCAATGAGGAATAATACCTCACTGTAATATAGTATCAACAAGTACGGGAGTATTGTGACTGTTACTGGCGACCTTATATATTGTAATGTAGGTAATAATTGTGCACAAAAATCAATCTGCCTAGCATTTCCCAACTATATTGGGGTCGGATTCCGGTCTTACCGGAAGCAGCTGAATACTAGTATTTTACATGAAGCGACTGCCTATCTGACCTCCACAACCCAGTAACTAGGTAATACGATACCCGTTGGTAAGACTGGTTGTCAGGCTTTCGGGCTTCTGATCACCCGTAACGACTGTCGAAGATCCACGAATGACAGCCAGGACCAAAGGCTTGACGTGCTTTAGCAACGACAGACCAACCCTGGCAAGCGTAGCTTAACCTGATGGATCGACGCTTGGTGCGGCAGTTATTACTTAGCCACGAGCTCCTCTTGTGCACAAAATAAAGATATAAAATAAAGTATGTCAGTCTTATAATTGATATACCTAGCTATACTCTTCGTGGAATATAATAGAGAGGTACTGTTGTGTTGCCTTTAAAAGCACCTCTACCAACTATACTCTCAAGTTAGTGAGAAACCTCCCAAAAGCATTTCCGAAGCAATGTTGGTAACGGGTATCTATTGGCGATGCATTTTACATCAGCTACCAATTGGAAGGAACGTTGGTTATTGTACTTCACTTATATGAGACTAGCTGTGACACCGAAGTAGAACGGCCATCTTCTTTTACAATACCATCGAATTTTCTTTAAATAACTTTTTGCGTTCACCGGGACAATCTTTTGGAAGTAACAAACGTAGTAAACGGAATGGCAATAACTATAAAGGAATCCAGGCCGTTTTCTACACCTGCTATATTTTTTTAAATTTGTTTCGAATACCTGAAACGTGACAAATCAGCTAACATCGTTGCTAAATAAGTTCTATACTTGCATAACATGATTTAAATGAGGCAAATATTACAAGGATGAAATATTGTAAAAGCCCATTATTTTTAAAAGAGTAACCGTGGAGTTTCTTGCCGGCTCTTCTCCATAGGAAACGACCAATTGGAACCGTGCACCTAGCTTCTGACGTTTCATAAGTGCCCATGTAGGTTTATGTGAAATAAAATATTTCGTTTTTTTTTTTTTTAAACAAATCTCTACAAAAAAAATACGAAGGTTAAAAAGGTAACAAATGTTCACTTGAACACTTCGGTGTAACTGGCGGCACATCGTTGTCTAGCTGGCATCGACTGTCTGCTCCCTGTAAGTTATAAATAAATAAAAGATGGGATTACCAAGTGGTGTGCATCCCTAAAACACCTCACTGTATCGGTAAACGGGCCATAAAATCGGTGTACTGCCCTTACGAGAGTGAATTTAAAAACGTATCGATGAATTAACCATAGAGTAGGTATTCGAAGTTTTTGGCATTTGCTTTTTTCTTGTAGATTTTTCGTTTTTTTATTTTTGTAAAATATTCACTTCATACCTTCTTGGTAGATTCTCAACCTATTATTTAAAAAATATATTACAAGAACCCACAAAATACAATAGTTACTTATCTACTAAATATTTCTATGAAAAAAACGTTCTTTTTTTAATAGGCAATCATAATAATAATATTTTTTAATACCTACCTATTATTATCTATTTAAGTATTTCAATTTCGCGCAGCTATACAAATATCCATTAGTCTATCTAATAGAAAATTTAACCCATTTATATTTTATACAGGCCATACTCGTAAAAAAGTCTTTATTCTACCATAAATTAAAAGTACATCAAAATGTTCACATAAAAATACAATTATTCAAGCGTAAAAACATTCTAAAACAATTGAATGAAGTACAATAAAAATAGATGGATTTCACATGCAGATATTTTTTGAAAATTGTTTAACAGTAAAATAAATATAATTTAATAACACCACTATTTATGATAATTCTGATTAAAATATAATTAAAATAATGAAATAATAAATATTTTTATTTATTATTTCTTATATAGAAAGTTAAAGAAAAGAAGAAGTTTATAACTTAATCATTATTTTAAGTACTTATTTATTTACATAAGGCCATATTCAGTGAAAATAACTATTGGACGTCATTCATGTTTTGTTTATTTCATTCTTCTTCTTCTTTTCGTATGGTTAGTGACTAACCTGGTGTCAGAGTTTTAAAGCTGCCCATGGGCCTCTGACTTGGCTTCACATGCCGTCGAGAAATATCTCTCAGGCATGCCGGTTTCCTCTCGATGTTTTCCTTCACCGTTTTAGAAGCAAGTGATAATTATACAATACGCACATGAATCCGAAAAGTCAGAGGTGCGTGCCTTTGATTTGAACTCGAGACCTATGACTTGGCAGTCCGACAGTCACACCACTAGGCTATCACTGCTAGTATTGCTTTCATTTAGTTTTCTCTATGTAAATGGCTTGTGATTTATTTTTCACCTAAACTGGCCAATATTTTCAGTTTTTGATCAGAGTGAAACCTCTTTACAATCTTTTTTTTATATAAAGTGCATTTGATTGAAACAATTATGACCAGTTGTATAAAGCAAAACTAGCAAAAGGAGTATATGTAAGGATCGTAGTAGTTTCTGCCTACCCCCTACTCAGTGGGAAGCAGGCGTGAGTCATTGTATATGTAAATAAATTAATACAATAAACAATTTGATTAAAGGTGTGTACCACGATATGTACCTATTTAGATAAATACGTATGTATGACGAGATACACGCTCTAGATGTTCGTTTGAAAACCAAATTATTTTTATATATATTACTGTATGGAAATAAGAAATGTGGCTAACTATTGAACTAGAATATTGATTATGAAATGCAATAATTAATATCGTAACACCGAATATTTAGTTTTAAAATTTAAAAAAAGTATTTGGAAACTTTCTAAATGCCTTTTTTACACCTAAAACGATTTGTCATCAAATTCAATGTAATAATTACAATTCATGATTAATATTCTAGGACGCTAGTTAACCACATTTCTTATTTCCATACAGCAATATTGTCAAATTAATCAAAACAGGTAAATTTTTGCCAGGTATTTGCACCGTTGCCAACTTTTTGGATAAACGGTCTTAAAGCTCAGCTCTGCGGTGAAACTTTTTAATTTCCCTCTGAGGATTATAGGGTAGCAAACTAAGTATTTATTTACAATGTAATCCTACTTTACTTTGTCGACAACTGCAACTTGGTAACTAAACTAGACTCTGTACGTAAATAAGTAAATTATCTTCTTGCTTTAAATAATTTAAGCACTTTATTACTGATATTCTCTGTAGTTAGCGAACAATACAATGGAAAAGTATGTACCTACGATTCCTTTTAGGCAATGAGCAGACGGTGGACAATTTGTTCGCGAACAATTAGGAATTGTATGGAATTTTGTTCTAGGTGCGCGTCACATTTTCATACGATTCCAAATCGTCCATCGTCTAGATACGGCCTTACAGGGAATCAGTCGCGTTAGGAAAGTCTCGTATCAATATTTCACGTCATACGAAATTGCAGTTTTATAAAAGACATAAAAAAAATATACACTAATCCGCGTTCGCATTTATTTGCCAAACATGTAAGTAAACACGAGTTTTTCATTTAGATAACATCAACTTTACGAAAATTTAAATAAAGTTGATTTTAGCCCGACTAGTACTTTTGAAAAGGTCATAAAAAATATGAAGTTGTAGCGCAAACTGAACCTTATGTGTAGGCTTTACAGTTGTTTTTCCTAAAACTCGTGTTTGTTCGCAAATGTATTGCGAACGAAGATTTCCTACTCCATTATTGTTGTTTATTTATTATTTCAACAAAAACATACACATGCAGGTAAGTAGTGCATTAATCCTCAACCGCTGACACTAGTGACGTTATCAAGCATAAAGACTTCATCTGTTTGTCTAGATGTCTGTGGTTTGTTTTATTTCGTCTAAAACTCGCTAAATTTGTTCTCAAATGTCATGATTTCGTGAAAAACTCATTCAATGGAACAAATCTAACTCAGAGAGGGTTATTTATGATTATAATTCTGTAAATACATATTTGTTATGGTCGCGAATCATATTTTGATCAAGATAGAACCTGACACTGATCTGCAAATTGCAAAAAACGTAACAAACTTTTGAATTTCGCGGACTACCTATGTGGATCTACCTTAATCGAAAATGCTTCTCAGCTAAGCTTTACCAATCCTTTCAATTTCACAATCTTCTCGAAAATTTATCATTATCTAAAAATCGTACCTATCTCATCTATATATATAAAAGGAGAAACTGACTATCTGACTGCCTGCGACATATCAACACAGTGCTGAAACAACTGGGACTAGGAACGTGAAATTTCGCACACAGCTTCCTTTTATAATGTAGGGGAGCACTAAGAAGGGGTTTTTGAAAATTCCACCTTTAAAGGGCGAAAAAGGGGGATTTCGTTTGTATGAAAAATCATATTCCTTGAGTTAATAAACTTAAAACTTGGCACAAAAAGTTTTATTTAGGTTTTCATGAATTCAAGATAGTGTAAGTATTTCAATCATTAGACGTTGTGCACAATTTCTGAGCAGCAACCTAACAAAAAGTACCTACTAGGCTCGCATGAGTTCACGATAGTATTCAATGATTATGTTATGCTACTAATAGGATTTAGATGAGGCAAACAGATAGTTTATAACCTGGATTAATACACAGAATACTTTTTATCCCGGTAGTACGTACGGATAATTCCAGACTTCCACGCGAGTTAAGCCGCGAGAAAAAGCTAGTTTTCTATATTCACAAAACAATATTCGTAACTAAATTAGTGTGTAACCGCAAGTACTTTGTTGGTGGGTGGTCTAATAGTGTTGCCGCAGATTATGCATTGAAAATTAGCGAGCAAGAGATACATAGGATAATTAGACCTTACATTGTTCGCGCGGAGAGTGTAACCACCGAACAAAACCCTAAATTTGAGTACTAGCAATTAGGTTTTGTTGTTGAACTGTTTGAGCAAATCATTGTGGGTTTTATAATACCTAGTTAATTAAGTACTTTTCTTAGTATTCCGTGGGATTTTAGAATAAACTTTGATGGTACGACTGAGCGATTGGATACTAGGGTACCACCCGGTTTCCGGAAAGAAAATTATTGACGTTTCAAAATTAAATCCAAGTCAAGTGATCCGATTGGCTGTTGTTTATTCAGTCAACCAATCACAACAGATTACTCCGAGCTGACAGCCCCCGTCTGGATGTAAAAATAATTAGTTTTATCTCTAGAAATAATTATGAGATAATTATTACTCAATGTGTTTTATTAATTCGATCCGGTACTGCAAGACCGTGAAGCTCCTGAAAATGGGCACTCGAGAATTTGTTAGCAAAATTTTATGTTGATTTTCTTTCCAGAAACCGAGCGTACGTGCCGTGTATTTGATTTTCGCAATTAGAGTAGGTATATTTGTGTGGCGTATATAGTTATCGCGCGTTAGCGTGGCAATAACGGTCACTGACCCATCTATATTTTCTAGCATTTCTTATTTCAAAAACTAAAAGTCCGTTAACGTCCTGAATCAATGTCTATCGTGATCTTCAACATGTTCCAATAACGAAAAGCCTTAGTATAACAATAGTTAATTATTTGGGTTCCTACGAATAAATATAGAAAAAGGGCAATGACCGCTATTACTACGCTAACGCGCGACAACTATACATAGTTGTCCAAGACATTTGACTCTTCACGTGTCTTCAAGAGTAAAACAAAAGAAAGTCAATCAATATGTCTAGACTTTTCCCAACTATGTTGGAGTCGGCTCCAGTCTAACGCGATGCATCTGAATACCAGTATTTTACATGGACCGACTCCCTATCTGACCTCCACAACTCAAGTACTGGGTAACACGATACCCCTTGGTAAAACTGGTTGTCAGACTTTCGGACTTCTAATGACCTGTAACAACTATCAAAGATCCAAGAATGACAGCCGGGTCCAACGGCTTAACGTGCTTTTCGAGGCACTGAGGGGTCTCGATATGTATTTTCTCTGATTGATCATTCGTTTTACCCAAAGTATATACATCTTCAGAACTAAAGTTCGAGTTGAGCAACAACATTTGTATACAATTGCAAACTTTAATGGTCTTTCCAGTGGAAAGTTTTAAGTTAGTAAGTTAGTTTAACTCACTTCCGCGCAACTAGTTCCAACACGTTCCAAGCCACGGAGGGGTGTCGGTATGTTAAGATGGTCACCCATCCATGGAGTGACCGTGGCAAGCGTAGCTTATCCTGATCGACCGACCCGTGCGGCTGTTATTACTTAGCCTCGAGCCTTCACGAGTCAAACTAAAGAATGAGTACTAAAATTTGTATTGCTGTTAAACATTTCAAATCTCACATTTGTATGGTTAATTAGCAACTAACTAGAACTAGTTCGCAAGGTGTAAAGTTACTACAACGTAACGCGCTAAGTTTTAATACTTAGACAACTTCGTTGATGGCGCACTCTAAACTTTCACGAACAGTTATTGTTCGGCGATTGTGAACAATAACCTGAGTTTGTTTAACAAGATCAAGCCAGGTATGATTGTAGCCGCAATAATAGCCGCACGGATCGATCCATCAGGTGAAGCTACGCTTACCGGTGTTGGTCCGTGGATGAGTTACCATCATTACATATCGAGACTCCTCCGTACCTCGGAAATCACGTTAAGCCTTTGGTCCCGGCTGTCATTCGTAGATCTTTGACAGTCGTTACGGGTCGTCAGAAGCCCGACAGTCTTACCAAGGGGTATAGTATTACCCAGTTACTGGGTTTTGGAAGTCAGATAGGCAATCACTCCATATAAAATACTGGTATTCAGCTGCATCCGGTTAGACTGGAAACCGACCCCAACATAGTTGGGAAAAAGCTAGGAAGATTAATTGACTCCATTGTTTGTCACAAGTAGGTTGATAGGGAAGAACGGAAGAAGAAAAAGTGATGCGCCAACCCCACGTAGCGTGGTACAAGGGGAGGAAGACGATGATTAGGTTACTTCTTCTGTAGAATTATAATTATAACTGTAGGCATCATATTAAAATCTAGATCTCGAATCTAGATTGTTCCAAAAAACGAGATATATAGGTCAAACACATAATACTTAGACGTAGAAATTAGGTACGTGTACCTGAAAAAGACAACAAAAAACCAACAAGCAAATACAACAGCCATTTTCCTCTAAAGTGGATAATGAGGAATAGTTTACCATAGGCTCTTCGATATGTACCCAATTCACTGTATAATGTTGTTTTGTGTCACTTTATTGTAGTAGGTATATACTAATTCCATCATCACCATCATTTCAGCTGACAGACGTCTACTGCTGGACATAGGCTTCCTCCAAGCACCGCCACTTTGACCGATTCTGTGCTTCCCGCATCCAGCTGATTCCTGCGGCCTTCACAAGATCATCGGTCCACCTTGTGGCCTTGCAACGTTACGTCTTCTGGTAGGCAGTTGCCACTCCAGAACCTTTCGGCCCATTGGCCATCTGTTCTACGAGCACTGTGCCCTGTCCATTGCCACTTAAGTTTGGCAATTCTTCGGGCCATGTCGGTTACCCTGGATCTCCTGCGGATCTCCTCATTCTTTGGCACTAATTACGTGCTTTGGTGTAATTACGATCGATGCTTTAGCTTTTTACACGTAGCTGTCCACAATTACGCCATCGAAAAAGCGAAAATGTTACATACCAGCATCCTAATTACGTAACTCACTTTCAATCACAATCTGAATGATTTCAAAGGCTATTGCTAATCCATTGCTTCATATGTTCGAAAAATTTGTCTGCCGAACAACGTAAATAACGCAATGAATGTAGTTGAACTGTCAAAATGAAAGCCATTGCTACTGTCGTAATTACCCCGCAGGTATTAAAACCCGCCCTAGTGTGAATTCCTAAGCCATCTCCTCATCTCGTCTTTAACAAAAACATAACTTGCCTTTCGTCCCTATGCATTTAATTAAGATGTCCTCCAGTCGTTACGTAACTAAAATACCTATATTATTATCATCCCTGTAAGGGTTTCCTGCCGGAACTGACCCTCAGCATCCAATTATTAAGGCAAGATAAGGCTTCAGAGGATATAACTGAAGGTTATGATACCTATGGTGGATAGTAATTATTGTGTAATCGCTTCATATAGAGGAGTAATGAGCGTGGTCTGTCTCATATAAGTATTCAGTACTTTTTGGTTTTTAAATATCATTGAATAACCTATGGCATCTGTGATACCGCCAACAAGGACCAGCTATCAACGATTTTCTCGCTCAAGAAACGTGCAAAAGATTGTAGGTCCCGTGTAAGTAAAAGAGATACATAAAATAGTTGATCGCTGACTGTTCACGTCGCTGGCGAGTACTCGTTTGTTGCAGCGAAAAGAGCTATCAAAGAGAGAACTCAGTCAGCGAGGCTCATTTAGCGGGCCGAACACTCGCTGAGAGACTCACGCCTGGTACAAACGCATACCAGCGAGTAATCGCTCGTCACCGTTGTGCACTCGCTGCTCGTTTCTTGCCAACTCGTTTTTAGTTGCCAACGCAACGCCTAAATGAGACTAAGTGACGATGCGGTCGTCGCTGGTGCAAGCTTGCCTAGAAATTATTCACTCCATGCTTGAAAACTCCCACAGGTTATCTATCAGTAAACACCGAATCTGGCTCCTGTTCCACTTCTTTGGTACCATTTTAAACCTGCAACGCCATCACGATATTCCAGTAAGTGGCTGAGACCATCCATTTTAATATTACTGAATATTAAAGCATTACGTATCATGCCTAATCTATCCAAAATAATCATACTAAGCACTCAAAACCGTCGTTAACAACAGATTTATGTATCATCTAAAAGCTTTCAAACACCATTTCTCAGGGCTGGCTCTAAAACAATGAAAACCCAGACATACTCGTATTTCACGTTACTCCATTACTTTTGATAAAATTTCAATTTCGCTGACGTTTATTGCACATAATAATAAAACTATGTGCTACTTTATTAAAATGTAGTATTAACAGGAATCTTCACGCAAGTTAATGTCTTCATCGGGTATTTAATTTGGGCCGCCTATTATTTTAAGTTTAACAGTTGCGGCCGAGAAATATTACTCCATTTTTTGTAGGTGAGTTTTTTTAGGTTGGCCAGCTCCGTGGTTTGCTTAGACTAAGTATTCCTGTGACCTTTTCAATTGAAGCTAAATAAGTGTGTATTAAATATGAGTGGGTTCACATCATCCAAAGTGAAACAAAAACTCACGGTATTTGTGCTCAAGAGCTTAAATTATTCCCAGTTCTACTCAAGCCAGCTCTCCTAAAAGTATGTAACCAGCTGAATGATTTTCTACCCTCAGTAAACGGTATACCTATTTGCACATGACAGAGCTCATACATGTGCATTCACTCAACCAATAGAATTCGTATCTATTCTTCTCAGGTTCAATGTAAATGGAAAATATTTCCGTCCCAACCTACGTTGTTTAAAAATACACTGACCTGTAAAAAAATTACTTGTCATCCCACATAATTTGCCACGAAATTAGGTTAGTAGGAAAATGAAGGACAGGAATCTGAATATTGTGGAACACAGAGATTATTAATAAGAAGCTTATTATTCTGCGGTAATCGTGCAGCCAGCCTTCGGCTCAGATATTTGGCCCTGAACAATCTAGAAGAAAAATATTGACAAAATATAAGATATGACGAGGAAAATACAAAAAGTAAGATGTTTACGAGATAAACCCAGCCTAGATCGTATTTATACGTATACGTGCTTATGATGTCTATATTCTTTTATTTCAAATAAGTTTTTTACTGTACCATATATTTGGTCGTAAGTGTACTATCATTGGGCTTAGGGTAACGTACTTAAAAGGCAGAAAGGTCGAGCTATATTAAGGGACCTAGCCCTGTTAATTACATAGATAGCACTGCGGAATTTATTTCGCCCGATGGCTATCTACAGTACATAAGTGTTATTGTACCATTTCACAAGATTACTACTGTGAAATACTTAATTACTGAAATTATTGCGATCGTTTTAGCCTTCGGCGGACGTTATGATATCTTGTTTGGGTTCTATGAAACGTTCTGAATATTATACGTTAAAATTATTGGGGGTTTATAACGGTATGGTATATTAAAATGGAATTGAATGTGTTATGGTGGAAGTCAGTGTAATGTTCTGTGTAATTTTATGCAAAGCTCATGTTTTAAGAGGTGGATATTATTTTTCGGGACGTGTTAACAATGGACTTAGTGCTGTTTTAGTGAGTTTAATATTATATTAATATAAACCAGTAGTACCGTTTAGTTTTCAGCATGGAAACGTAATTTTATCTGCACCTCTAGCTCGAATATAAAAGTATGTAGGTAACGGTTTCGTAATGTGTTTTTGACCGATTACCGCAAAGCTAAAGGAGGGTTATGATTTTAACAGGCTCTTTATGTATATTTGTAGGTATGCTCATCTGTTTCCTCATAATTCCTACTCGTCGTATTTTGACAAACGAGGTATCGTTTAAACGCGAATTAAAATGGTATAAACAAGACATCACAAACAGACAAATTAAAAATCCGGAGTCACGTCATGTTAGGTCATAAATCGATCAGATCACGCGTGACTCCAGCAGTGCTGTAGTGCTATTCTGTAACCATCTCACCGTGAAAACTTAGGTGAAGTGAGCTCGGAGTGAGCTGTCAGTCCCTAGCAGCAAGTGGAATGACAGCTCACTTCACGCTCACTTCACCCAAGTTTTCACCGTGAGATTTTTACAGAATAGATCGGCTGTTCTGTAAAAATCTCACCGTGAAAACTTAGGTGAAGTGAGCGTGAAGTGAGCTCAGAGTCATCCCACTGATGCTAGGGATGGACACTATTGATAGCTCACTTCACCTAGGTTTTCACCATGTGATTTTTAGAGAACAGCACTGCTGATTTCAATTTTTTTGTCGTTTGTGGGTTTTAGTTATTAACTTTCTTTCAGAAATCGACTAGGTATATTAAACCCAAACACATTTTATAACTAAACCATTTTTTTTAGGTATTTCAATAGAAAAGCTAAGTATTCTATTTCAAAACATGCCACTGAATGAAAGCGTGGCATATAACGAGATGTTCTTGTCTAGATTGAAATAGAGCACATTTTACCTGAAAGAAAGTAAAGATCCCCGAGGGAAATTAGAAAAAATCTAAAATTGTGTCCTAAGTTTCAGCGAAAAGCCAGTAAATAATGCTTTTCAGCACTTCTCTCAGATTTTCAAACATTTTCTTTAAACTATCTGATAGACTCTCGTGGGTCTGACAGATAGTTTATTTTAGAAAAGTCTTATTTTAAACCCAAGAGTGTATTTATCAGTGACATATAAAACTAGAAGTTTAAATATTAAGTTCTGTCATTTCTACCTACCTTCACAGGAAAGCGCCTGAATTTATATATTAAATAAAAGTACAGAAAAATGGGTGTTTAAAGATTCATTCTATTTCTTTCTTTCTTGAAAAACTGTTTTTGTGAACCATAAATAAGTCTTTTGTCTGATATATTTTTTTAAATGTATTATTCTTCAATCTATCTACAAGATGTTTATAATAAGCCTCTGTCACATAATGTGCTCTCCAATAAACTATGTATACAAAACACAAAATAATGTAGACATTTCCCAGTGAGATCGTCAAATCGTTATGAGCCATTATTCTAAAACTCAAACTTTTTCCGTTAATGTCTCTCGTCAACTGACAAAGTTTTGATTATGTTAGTATAATTTTATTGCTACGGAACCCCCTCATTTGTTTTTTAGCCTTGACAACTCTACACGGATATTTTTGATAGTAAAATCAAACTAGAGGTGGATAAAACAACGATTACTTATCATATTCTCGTTTCGGTTTTATGATGAGGGATAAAAAAGTGTTTTTAGTTTTTGAACGGGAATAAGAAGCTATTAGCTATAAAGGTGAAAATACACATGCCTGTAAAATAGAGCCAGTTACACTGTGCAAGTAAATGTCACATTATGTACATTTAAGGTATCCACAGTGTGACATTTACTTTGCACAGTGTAACTGGCATGCAAGCTACTGCTCTATTTTACAGGCATGTGTATTTTCGCCATAATAGAAAAATGTACATTGTCTTTGGTCCCTGGTACTGACATCAAGCAATAAACAAAATAGACAAACTTTTATTGGTTGAAAACGAGGCTTTTGACTACTTAAATGTGTATGTGTGTTTTTTGTAATGTACGTTTTGTTTGTGCAAAATAAAAATAAAACTTTCTTTCTTTATTTGAATGAACAAGTTTTTCATAACTTTTCTGTGAATTTATAATAATATAGTATGCAAACCTATTAAAATTTACGATTTTGTGCAGATAAACCCACCCCCTATTAAATAGGACTTAAACATAACTGGCGAAATGTGGGTGTTACTAAAAGTACCCTGCCTAACCCTTCGGAAATTATAGGCGTGATGTTGTGTTATGTTAGGTAAACTAGATAAGTAATCACTATTCGCTCGTGTAAAGTCAGGTCTAGTACATACTACTGCCTAATTGTATTAACACCTCTGAAATTAGACTTCATTTTTATGCTAATTATTCACTGCAAAACTGTAGAACATAAACCAATCAAAACCTATAGAGGGTGGATTTTTGAGATGGGGCAGTCAGGACCTTAACCGTTGTAGCTACAGAAAAACGGTCTTAGGAGACTGTCGTTAACTTTTTGAGACATTTTGATCTACATTCACAGATTTTGAAAAAATTTACAGTCAGCAAGAAAATAGGCAGCTTTCACAAAAACTTTTTTTTGATGCCAATCGATCCTGTTTCTTATAAGGATCAAAAAACTCTATTTGACTAATTAAGGTTTGAGTACTATAAAAGTCAGAAATCGCAAAAAACTTTTCCCGTACATTTCGTGGGAACGGGAGACTCCAACCTACTTTTCACAATAGATGGTCGAAAATAAACAAAAAATAATAATTTAAATTTCGAACGAATATGCGTTTTCTGTATACAACGTGTAACGTTAAATGCGCAAAACCTCAGACACCCCAACTGATTTTGAATTCAATTGACCTATTTCAGAGAGAAAAATAATCATTAAAAAAATTGTTAAGGTTTTATGTGCGGTTTTAGTTTTACTGGCAATTCTGATCGTTTCTTGCGTCTGCGACGACACTCTTGTCTTATTCATGGTTCTGTATGGAAGATTCGTATTTGCATTGAAATAAAAGCTATTATTATCCCGCGTATGAGAAAATTTAAATTAGTCGACAACAATTTGTGTTTGTTTACCTATTTTGGCGGTTTTGCGCATGTGATGGCTTGACTTATTAATAAAAGACACGGCAACGTTATTAATGGAGATTTTTTTGAAAAATGTGACCTATGTTAAAAAGTGGTTCAATTGATTCTGCTCGTTATTCTGATCAAACTATTTTCAGGTTTTGCGCATTTAACGTTACACGTTGTATAGGTGCACGATCTTCTCAAACTTTAATCTAACACTAAAAGCCCAAACCATCCCATATAATTTGATTTAAGTTAAGCCCAAAGCCCACGTTTTACCTTATCAATAACAGCAGTATGGTAAGTGGAAAAGTTACAAGTTCAATGTCCCTCATACAATCAAGGTGGATCCGTTCCATCACGCACTCCTATTACTTTCGAGTTTGGAACTTTGGAAGACGCTTCAGATCTCAATTGTTCTATTGAACCGTGTGATTAGGCTCTAATATGATTGGTGTTACTGTTGATTTAGGAAAGTTTAGACAAAGAAGACGTGTCTCGTTAGGTAAAAAATTGGTTTTGGTTTTTCGAATAAGCCAAATCAAGGTTTCAGTTTATTCATCACTGACGCTGCTTTCAACCTATCTACCTAATAGACACAACTAATTTTAAAAAATCCATCGACTCTAAAAGAAGTAGTTGAATTAATATTGTTTTTCTTGGTAAATAATAGATATAACTGAAAAAAGTAAAACCAAGACAAAGTAAATTATTTTGGTTTTTACGCCCTCTCAAAGTAGCACCTAATTGTGAGCCTATAGGTTCAAAACATAACAAAACTGTTCAAAAATCTAAACCACAAGTAGCGCACCACAAAAATTCATAACGAACGACTACATACTTCATCTAGCCACTATCTCATAATAATAATATGTTCGATGTAAGGGACATTTTATTGCTAACTCATAGTCTACGCAACCCACATTAATTTTAGATACCAGCACGCCTCTCACCTATTACATCACAAGTAAGCACCTTTAGGTACACGCGGCAAAATAGTTACCTAAATTTACAGGTAATTACTTACATATTTTTTGCCACCGACAGCATTGTTGAACCACGTATTTACAGCACTTTTCAGCACTATAGTTTGTGCCATGTGGTTTATGTACAGCACCGGTTATCTTAACCCTAACCGTGTGTATGTAAGTCCTTCAAACCGAATTTCGGCCATGGCGACGCATCTCAGCGGAGAACAGCCTTCGGCGCGGGACGAAGGCCAGGGACTGCCTGAGTAAGAAATAAAATGCAACGACCAGATCATCGGTCAGACCTGATAATTAGGGCGAAAATTTTATGTATATGTATCTTTCTGTCCATGACATCACTGCAGGGCCTATCAGAATACCAGCGCTGCGACATTTATTATTAAATGTCGCAGCATCATGCTGAGATAGGAGCCTTTTGGCCTCGCACAGGACTTTCCACTTTATTTTAATTTCTACTCTGTTTGCTTTTTCTATTTTTATTTTTAGTGAGTGTGTGTTTAGTTTAATTAAGATCTCCTGTGCTTGTCCCAATAAATACTTTTTCTTTCTTTCTCTTTCTTATATAGGTTCAAAGTTTAGATCTAGAATACCTTCAGCCAAGCGATGCACATGTATGAAAGTATTGAAGACTAACTGCTGGCCGCGGTTTCACCCGCGTGGACCCTATATTATTTTATAATTCTTTAAAAAAAAGTAGCCTAAGTTACTTCTTATAACATCAGCTATCTGCCAGTGAAAGTCTCTACAAAATCGGTCCAGCCATTTCAGAGATTAGCCGGAATAAACAGACGGAGAAAAAGTTTTTGTTATAAGTACCGTTTATACTTTCATTTTCATTTAGTAAAAAGCTTTTATTTTTACATTACAAACAGACACTTCAATTCAATTTATTTGTTTGTTTAAAAGATGTATGATGTGATGATGTCATTTTGTTACGTATTATTTACCTGCACACAAATGTCTTTTGCCATCCGTACAATGACTTATGCTTCGGTAAGACATCCCATTACATCTTTTGATATCAACCTGACATTAAATTATGACTATTATTCTCGGACCTTATAAACGAAGGTCTTCAGTGGCTATAATGTTCGTTCAAATCTATTAAAGTGAAGGCGGTCCCACCTTACTTTTTTGTTTTGCTTAATTGAAAATTGACGTGGCCATAATGATTGATTGCTTTGAAGTGACGTTGCGTTTATAGGACGAAATTATAGACGATTTTGTAAGGCTTTTTGTGCTTTTTATTTAAAGATTAGTGCATTGTTTGGGTGAAAAAATAGTCTCAATGAGAGAAGATACTTATAGGATAACCATCTGGTCGGAGGATCCTCCGACCAGACGGTACTGGTGGACTAATGCCCAACGATTGATGTCGGTACGTTGTATATATGCTAGTCGCGCGGTAAACTCTGCTTGCGCGATGCTCGATTTTGCGTGACGGCATTGTGATGCGTAGTTCGCATTTGGCGATGTAGATGCCGCCACAAACTTAAGTGTGTCTAGTAAACTCTGGGCAGGCCTCTACGCTAGCAGTGCCGAAACGAGAGAGGATCAAATGAAAGCATTCAATTGTAACATATTATAACATCACGCCTTGTTTCTCCGAAGGGTTAGGCAAAGGTGGCCGATATATGGTACACACATTTCACCAGTTACGTTTCAATCTCATGTAATAGGAGGCGAGCCTGTTGCTATCAATCAGACACGAATTCAGACTAAGGGTTGCTACTGAGAAATGGCGCAACGCATTGCAAGCAAGATCATGCACGGACGATTTTCTGCTGTGCATGTGAACAACAAGGCGGGCATTGTTCGTCCGAAAATCCGCACAATTCACTGATATGTTCCATCGAGCGGCTTGAGTTCTACGTAGGTTCTACGTAGTGACGTCGACCAGTGGCGTAGACGGTTCGAGCTAAACATGGCTTAATTCCCTGCTCGATGTACATATTTGATGCTGAGCGTGAACTAGGAAACACGTCGTTCTAATATAAACATACCTAATTATTACATATTGTATTATTATACACTATTGTACACATGTTTCATTCGGTGGTTGACCAAAGGTAGTTCGGCAAGGTCTACCGTGGGTCAACAACCAAAGTAAATCGACAAGGTCTACCTTGGGTCAACCACCAAGGTAGATCGATAAGGTCTACTGTGGGTCAACCACCAAGGAAGATCGATAAGGTCTACCGGGGCTTAACCACCAAGATAGATCGACAAGGTCTACTGTGGGTCAGCCACCAAGGAAGATCGATAAGATCTACCGAGTCTTAACCACCAAGGTAGATCGACAAGGTCTACCATGGGTCAACCACCAAGGTAAATCGACAAGGTATACTGTGGGTCAGCCACCAAGGAAGATCGATAAGATCTACCGGGGCTTAACCACCAAGGTAGATCGACAAGGTCTACCATGGGTCAACCACCAAGGTAGATCGGCGAGATCTTTATATAGTAGTGGATGCCTTTTGGCTTAATGATGAGGATGAAACATAGAAAATCACCATCTGCCTTGCCTTTTCCCAAGCGGCTGTTAGTCCCATTGGTCAAATCAAATAGCGCACGCTTCCCGGATTCCTGTTACACACTTCCGTCCCTTTTCAGGAAATCATTCCCACAGATTGCAGGAAAGCGAGAGGAAAGATGTTACACATCAATAAAAACAAAATAAATCTATAATCACGCGCACACAACAGAAATAGTCGGCAACTACACGTTTTGACTGTGCCATGAAGGCTTCCACTCGGCATGATGCTGTGCTGATTTTCAGTGGTCACCTGAAAATGAGGTAAGTGCGGAAACCGAGTCAGGTTTAAATACAAAGTATATACCTACCTAGACACTCAATTAGTTGAATTTTGGTATACATTATTTTATTTCTGTTCCACATTTTGTTTGATCCAGTTAAATAAGTTTTGGATCAAGGTTATCGAATTGGATAACAAAAAATATGGATAGCTTGCTAATTTTAGTTCGGTTTTTAAATTAAAATGTTTCAATAGTATTGGAATGGAATTGGAATATTTTATCGGTAGGTATGTCTGTGTCTGGGCTTTGGAAACTGCCATATTTATTTGTTTGATGGATAGACATTTAAAATATTATTGATAAATATAATATCCATTCAGCTTGGGTGGTTTTTACTCAAAAGTTTTTTAACTAAAAATACCTTGTGATATTGATAAAAAAGTTGATCTAATGTACATTCTTGCTCTGCGAAGATCGCACTTACTGCTACGACATAAAGGCTGTCAACGCCAAATTGTTACCACAGATGTGCGGCTGACTGTATATAGTTATAATCAAAGACGAAATTCAATAAGACCAAATTTTCTGCGTTATATGTAATCATATTATTTTCAACACTGCCTATGCTCACGAAATGTGTTGAAACAAGTTGTTGAATATAAGGCATCTTCTTTAATACAGAAGGGGAGCAAACTTGAGTTCAAACTCTAAAACTTTGCTTAAAATTTTAATCCGATCAGAATTTTCTTCTAAAATATTTAGTTTAAGAATTCCCGAAAGGGCGTGATCCTTAAAGTTTCCAAAATTTCATTAAAGCAAATTTCACGTTCCATAACATTTTCGTATCGAGGGTTTATGGAGATTTCTTTATTTTAGGACAGGATATAATTTCTACAACGTGTATTTTCCACGAATATTATATATAAACCATGTACAAAATGAAAACATAGCCCTAAAAACGCGCTTCAGGCATTCTACATGTAAAATGGGCAGCGTTTAAATTAAAACCAATTTAAAGTTGGTGAAACTTTCGAACAGAGTATTTGAATTGGAGGCAAATCTATAAATTATCATCTCCCTCTTCAGTTAATTGTGTGAGGGGGGGAAACGGGAAGGGGTGTCGAAGTTTGAGCCTCATTTAAACCGTGGTTTCAAATTCGGCGTTCGGAGATCTATTGATCTTTTAAAGGTTTAGATCAACTTGTTTAACTTTGCTTTTGATTAATGACAGTTTGTGTTTGTTTAGCAAAAATATCGCTTTATATTTCTCAAGTGTTATAATTTAGAATTACGGAAATCTGACGAGACATTGACAGTTGATTGGTAGTTTTATTTGCCTTTCGAAAATAATTTCCATCTTTTTTTCAGAAGTCAAATTCGGAAACAACACGCCAAAAATAATAATATTGCTAACTCCAGGACATAAGTTGGGTTGAGGCCGAAGATTGAAGGAGTCCCGAAACTCTATCACGGCCTATTAGGGCGACGTGACTGACGCAATATGAGTCCGACGTCGATCAACGAAACGTGATGCTTTTACCAAAACCTTGTTGGTATATTAATATAGGGTTGACTCGATACAAATATGTCAAGTTAGACGATACTTTTTAATTGGTGTCGAGTAGAATTGGTATCAATTGCGTCTCGTGAAAAGTATCGAATATTAGTTTTGAGTCCTGTTTTCTCATCTACTAAATAAAAATCTTAAATTCATTCATACACTGACAGACGATGCACAGCCTAAGCCGCTGGGTCTAAAAACATGAAATTTTCCACAAGATTCCATAGATAACAAAAGTGACCTCTAATGAAGTATTTTTGAAAATCCATCCCCTAAAGGCACACATCCGTTTAAGGGATGCGCCTACTACACGTACACACAGTGCCGGCGGCAATGCCGCACTTGGATCGAAAAAAGGCTCTCGAAGACATTGGAGATTAAATTTTAAAGTGTCGGTTTTTCCTTGAAATGGCTTCTAGTAGCCAATATTATGCATAAATATATCATAGGATATAATCTGGTAGGCAAATTGGCAACTTATACTTGTTATGCAAAAAAAATGTATGGAGCTAATGCTTATATCTCCGAAACGGAGAGAATAGCCGTTATATCCTTGCACACGATGATGTATCTATTTATTTATGATTTTTTGACATACTTCATATAACGAGATTTACTGCGTTTTTTTTTTTTAAGCCGGCCCCTAATCTGGAAGTATCAAGTATGTCAAAAATAATATTGGCTATTAGAAGCCATTTCAAGCAAAAAATCTACACTTTATCATTTAAGCCCCAATGTTTAATTTTTTTCGATCCATAGTGTGCCGCCGCCGTTGCTGCCGGGCAAGCCGCGGTGCGCCCGGCTTGCCGCACAAAGGAGCCGCGAAACAAAGGAGTGCGGCAAAAATCGGCAGAAGTCGGTACTCCTTAAAGGGGTATAATAGGGAATGAAAGTTTGTGTGTAGGTTCGTATGTGCCCGATGACACTCATATTTGGCAATAGGAGTGCCATCGGGCACATGGTAACTGTAAGGTCGACATTGATGAATCAATATAATTTTTTTTGTATCGAAAGTCTCATTTCGTAGGTAAACTCGATACCTAAAGTAAGTTATTAGTAACTGATGGAATCGATTATCGAATGGAATTAAATCAAATCAACCTTTCATCCCTTGGCCTGTTTCTAGATCAACGCTCAAGTTTAATTTCTTGTTGCATCTTCATTACAGATTCTCGTTGCATCTAACGCGGAATCGATCTTTGCAAATTGATGGACGAGAGTTGTCAAAGATTGAACTCAATAACTTGCGATTGGAAAAGCCTACATCCTGTAGTGGATTAGTAGAGGCCTATAAAGATAATTACGAAAATGAAGAGCTTAGTGCAAACCCTTTACATACCTATATTCCGCAACCCTGATTGCGTAATACACTTTCAATCACAATCCGAGGGTTTTGAAGGAAATGCCTATCCAGTGCTTCATGAAGATTTGAAAAATGAAATAACGCAATGCACGTGAGTAAACTGTCAAATTTAAAGGCATTGCAATGGGATCAATTGGCATTTTAGTGTATTACGCAATTACTCCGCAGATTTCAAGAATCACAAACTTTCTTGAGGTTTCTACGAACATAAGTTGTCGTGAAAAAAAATCGGTATTATAATTAATATCAAAGTTGCTAGCCAGTGGTGGGTTTTAGTTTCAACAACGGCTTACTTAACAGTTAGAATTAAACAATTTGCTTTCGCCTCGTTTCAAGGAATACGGATCATGGTTTACATTAGAATTGAGACTCTTGGAGTTGACTCTGTAAATAAAATTCCTAGAACCTTAATATAACTTTTATAAGTCTAAATAAATGAAGTATTAAAAGTTGTTTGAAAACGTTTCTTGAAACGCTTAAAATACTTACTAAGTATTTAATTTATATATTGTGAATTTCTTGATATTAAAAAAATGGTTTTCTTTTTTGGAATCTTTTGTCAATTTTTTCAGTCGTGTTGTCCCAGAATAGCCCAACATCATTCTTTTAAGTAGGTATAAGTATGCCAAACAACACAATCGTGTCCCTTGAGCTTCAAACGATAAGAAAACTTTGAAGAAAGGCAACTTACCCAACGCTAACGTACCGAAGTGACGTAGGTCACTTTATATTTCTTATCGACACCTCCCTGTGGGAGGTTGTCAGTGATATTATTTATCAGTTACTCGTGAAAGGGATGGGAATATAGTCATTGATACTTTAAGAATATAAGGGTCTAATCCCGGTGCTGGCAGTCTTGAACTTGGTCTTATACCTAAGTAAAAAAAAACTAAAATGTATTTTCTTTCTTTCTTTGTTTATAAATATCTCGCCTCTATTCCCAGAATTGAAAGCATATGCTTTCTGGGAATAGAGGCGAATACAAATATATGTATTCCATCGAGAGGTTTGAGTTAGGTCCTACGTAGTGACGTCGACCAGTCGCGTAGTCGGTTCGAGCTAAACATGGTGCTTAGTTCAAAGTCAAAGTCAAATAATTTATTTTAATTAGGCATAAAAAGGCACTTTTAAACGTCAAAACATAAAAAAAAAAATGATTCTAGTTGCCCCTTCCAAAAGGTAGTTTTCTTATGGAGAAGATGTACATCTTTGATGCTAAGCGTGTACAAGGAAACACGTCGTTATAATATAAACATACCTAATTATTACATGTATTATTATACACTATTTTACACATGTTTTATTCGGTGGTTGACTCAAGGTAGTTCGGCAAGGTCTACCGTGGGTCAACCACCAAGGTAGATCGACAAGGTCTACCGTGGGTCAACCACCAAGGTAGATCGACAAGGTCTACCGTGGGTCAACCACCAAGGTAGATCGGCAAGGTCTACCGTAGGTCAACCACCAAGCATTATCGACATGGTCTACCGTGAGTCAACCACCAAGGTAGAATGTATTTTCTTTACGAGCGAGACTCTTACGAGCTAAACCCACAACGGTGGCCGTGTTAGCAATTACGGAGGGTGTCAAGTGGAACGACGTTCTTTTACACTGAAAGAAACAAACATAATATTGGAACCGAATCATTTACTCTCGAAAGCAGAAATTACAAGTTATTTATTCTATAAGTGGTTCACCGGCTGTAATCTCGCTTTCTATACCGCAGTGGTCTTCTCCACGTAGTATTTTGAAGAATCCATTATCACCCCAATCTGGATTCCAAGAATTTGCCATAAGCCAGTACTTTGTACCATTCTCTACTCCCCAACCTAACATTTTAACAGCATGTCTGCCAGCAAAGTTACCCTCCACATGCACGTACACCCCTTCTCTATAAGTAATAAAATCACTGTAAACTACATAGCCAGCCTCTACGGGTCCATTTTTAAATAGTTCAGCTTTAATTTGTTCTTCATCAGAAGATACTCTATACACGTGCTTGCCGCGACGCTTGTCTTTATCATAATCAGAGTTGTAGCTGGACTCACAGGCCTTTACGCATTTCGGAGTATCAATCACTTCGCCACAGGGCGGCAATTTGCCAGGCACATGATGTTCGCAGGCAGCTATCTCGTACGGTTTACAGCCTTCATTCGAGTTGTAGTTCCCTCCTGACACAATACCCGTGGAATTCCAGTAAGACCAAGCAGACCACGGCCTACCTCCAAGTTGGCAGCTACTATCACAAATCGAACAACAGGCCACAAGATCTTGAGCAGAGAAATGGAAATTCTTTTGTTCGTTAGAATGTATACAATACCGGTCGGTCATGGCTTCTACAGCACCGAACGCCCAACAACTGCCGCAAGAACCCTGGTCTCTTATTTCGTTCAGGGAGGGACAGTTCGGCCATTTATCTCTCGGGTCGAAGCTCTCTGGAAGACTTGCAATCAGCTCGGCGTCATGTTCAATCTTTGGTAATTTCGCAAAATTTTCGTCTTCCAAGGAACCCATTAGATTGTTGATGTATGACAACGGTGTATGTACTGGAAAGTTTCTGCCGGCTTTCCATGAGTTTTGCTTAGAATTGATCAAATCAATGAAGCCATCGGACAACGGATTCAGTTTATCGGCGACGACAGCCGTCAGTGCGGACAGCAAAAAAACAAAAATTGAATGCGACGCGACCATTATTGCCAAGTTTTTTAATTAGGTACTACAGGACGCTAAATACGACTATTTATATATCCTTTTTTCAGGAACACAACTATTTATTATTATCGCAAAGATTCCATAACAGATAGGGTATTTCAAATACGTGTAAACATAAAGCATTAAATTGCATACTACAAACATTCTTAGTTTTATGTTTCGTGATAAAATTGATAAAACAGAGCACGTGTTCATAATTAAACTAGATGTTCAATGCGCAATCAGTGCGTTTCTTACTTATTTGCATGAAAAAACATCCTTGCTTTATATCAGACGTAGAACAATAACAGGTTGTTCAGTCAGGAAATGGATCACCGCGCCAAAAGCTACAATCTCAAAAAATCTAAGTGTACCGTATGTTACGACTCACTTCTTTCTTTAGCAGTGATAGCCTAGTGGTGTGACCGTCGGACTGCCAAGTCATAGGTCTTGATTTCGAACCCAAGGCATGCACCTCTGACTTTTCGGATTCAGGTGCATATTGTATACCTAATTATAACGGTGTAGGAAACATCGTGAGGAAACCGACGTTTTTTTTTTTTTTTTTTGCTTGAACACAACCGACCCGGGCCTGGTCCCTATCGGACGGCGAGCTACCCATTGCTCTCACCGTCCGCAAGCCCGCGCCTACGGTGGCCGGGAATCGTCCTGCGATTCCCGACGCCCGGGGCGTCTCCTGCGGCGGCTAGGGGCGTGAGGGCGCGAAATTTGCCTCTCCCTCACGCGTTCTGCCTCCTCCTACGCGAGCATTACTGCTTCGCAGAAGGAGGTGACGGCCTCCCATGCCCTCTCCCTCCGTACCATGGCCTGGACTAGGGCCGGACGCGAGAGATCCCCGCCACCGATCGCCTCCACAAGGACACGGCGATGCTCTGCCCAAGCCGGACAGACCTCCACCGTATGCTCAACCGTGTCCTCCGGGCGATCCACGCAGTGAAACCGACATGCCTGAGAGATATTTCTCGACGGTATCTGAAGCCAAGTCAGAGGCCCATGGGTGGCATAAAAACTCTGACACCAAGTTAGACACTAACCATCTCTAGTTCTCCCCAAGAGAAAATAATGTTCATGGTAGTCAAACACAAAACATTTTAAAAACAATGCGGTGTATTTTTACGTAGATTCTTTTAAATCGTCAAAATCATTATCAGAATTTCCGATTTCGCTTGTGGTCGACAAAATTGGCCCCATTACTCGGATTTGTTAAATGGACGAAAAAACCTCTTTGGCGTTGTTACATTGTATTGATTTGGAATTTATTGTCAGTCGATTGAATGGGACTGTACAATAGCTAACGTACTGTATTGTATGGCTGGCTATTCCTGCCTCGGATGGATGGAACATGTGAATGCCTGAGTGTAGGCTGAATTTTGGCAGGGTTCGATGTACTGTGTTTTTTTATCCAACACGGTTAAGCTCTTGGCCTGCATCTGACCTGATGGTAAGTGACGATCAGACCGAAGCTGGAAGCGAGCTTCTCCCGGAATCCTCAACCACAGAGGAACTGGCTATCTTACCTCTAACTGCCGAAACACAACAATGCTGTTAACATTATTGTTATGGCGACAGACTTAGATAAGATGGTGGTAGCTAGCCAGACGGACTTAAAGCAAGCCCTACCACCAACCAAACCGACCAGAACATTTTGCCCCCACTGGGAATCGAACCCGGGGTCTGAGACAGGTGGTCTATCCACGAGACCATAGAGGCGGTTAAAAGTTCCTCCTTTTAGGGTATTGCAAAGGTTTTCAGAGAAAGTTTTGCGGAAAAACATATAGGAATACAAGTACATCGAAGACTTCTTAGTTTCTTAATACAATTAATACTTTTGACTACGTCGTTGGTCTAGTGGTTGCAAGCACTACTGCTGAGCATGAGTCCTGGGTTCGATTCTCAGGTCGGGCAAAGTGTTATTAGGTTTTTCTATCAGAAATTTCGGAGCCCGGAGTCTGTTTGATTTGTGCCCGTTGATGGCAATAGGCTCGCCTCCTGCTCCTCCTCGGACTTAAGTTAATACTTTTGACTGTTTAAAAATATTATACTTTTAAATAATCGAATTAAAATATAAATGTCACGATAATATAGACTAAATGAAAGTGTTTGTGTCAATATAATTATCCTATTAACCAATAGGTATCCGTGCTCCGTTATATGCGAACTGGAAAAAAAAAACTTCTTACCACATAACACATAGTCATTAACCTTTATTCCCCGAAGAGTCAGGCAGAAGTGGGTGAACTATAGTTCACCCACATTTCGCCAAAACATGTTTAAAACTTTCGACTCCACCCACTTTTCATAGAACTCATACGCCATGCATTGCCGGCATTACGTTTGCGCTAAAGTAAACGATCGGGGACGGTCAACGGCATTAGGTTTAGAACCATGTCATAAAACACTGTAAAACGTTATTATGTTTACTATACGTAGTTTCCAACCTTTATTTTTTTTGTGAATATTTGAAACCGACAACAAAAAAATTCAAAAAATAAAAATGCATGGAATTTAAAACCAACCACATGTACCTATGTACTCGTACTTATAAATCTTGTTAAATATACGTAAAATTTTATTTTTACGGTTTTTAATTCGCTAAGAAAAACCTGCATTTAAAATGAGCCCTTCGCGAGGGCTCCCGGCATCCCATATGCGACTAGGTGAACCCTCCAGGAGGGCTCCCGGCAATGAACTTGTTAAGTCCCATGTAATTTTGAAAAAAAAAACTTATTCTACTACCCAAATACATATTTTTTTACAAAATGTTTGTAGCATGCATATACTTAATTAAAATCATAATACATTTTTTAACATGCAATATAATATTTTAATTGTATGATAGTGCTAAATTGAATTGTAATTGTATTAATTCTATCACATCACGCCTTGTTTCCCGAAATAACCCTTCGTCTATGTTATAATAATTTATTTAATATTAATAAATTAAATTAGTAAAAATATTAATTAATTAAATTAGTAGTACTCGCCTCATTTCCCATGAAATAGAGAGGGCAAAAAACACAACTAAACAAAACAACAAACAAAAACTAAAAAAACATGCCACGAATAAACCAAAACATATCAAACCATTTGAAATTACAACATCATTTAAGAAAAAAACATTCAATAAATTGGTCCAAACGATTTTGTTAACCAAATATTATTTCATTCCTCTCCAACACGGCCCAACGAGGCCCACAGCACCGGAATTAACGGCCATACATCCTTTCCAACCCAATTTATTTAATTGGACCTTGCCAACGAAATCCGTTTTAGTCTATTTAAATTGGATTTTATTGCGTATAAATGGGGAAGGTGAAAAAAGTATTATGAAGGTTAAAAAACGGATTTTTCTGACTTATGATTAATGAGGGGCTCGTGGCTAAATGATAACAGCCGCACGGGGGAAATCGAAGGTTAAGCTACGCTAGCCGCGGTCGGTTCGTGAATGGGTGATCCATTACATATCAGAACTCCTCCGTGACTCAGAAAGCACGTTAAGCCGTTGGTCCCAGCTGTCATTCGTAGATCTTTGACAGTCGTTACGGGTAGTCAGAAGCCCAAAAGTCTGACAACCATTTTACCCAGTGACTGGGCTGTGGAGGTAAGACAGGCTCAATGTAAAATACTGGTATTCAGCTACATCCGGATAAGCTGGAACCCCAACATAGTTGAGAAAAGGCTAGGTAGATTTTTCTGTCTTTTGGTTAATAGTGAATCCTTTATGACATTGTTAATGAATGATTATTTCGATGATGAAACCCGGCAGTGAATGTTTCATCATCTTCTTCATTATCCACAGCCCAACGTCACCCACTGCTAAGAGTATACTACAGTTTCAAATAAATTAGCTATCGAAACTGCAGACGTGAAGTATTTAAACACGATGAAATAAAAATTAAAAAGGTTTAAAGTTTTTGTAGTGTAACATCTTTCCTCTTTCTTTCCTGAAATTTCGCTTTCCTTTCGCTCAAATCTGTGGGAGTGATTTCGTGAAGAGGGACGGAAGTGTGTAACAGGAAGTTGAGGAAGCGCGCGCTATTTGATTCGACCAATGAGCGCGCGCGGTGCTAGAGTTGGCTGTCAGATGGTACCAACCCATTTTCCGAGAGGTTATAAACAGGATAATGATGATCACGATGATGATGTTGACGATGATGATGATGATGAATATTGTTTATGTCATATATACGTCAACCAAGATGCCAGATGTTACACATCATATGCGATTACTGTAAAGTATGACGGCACGGTTGGCGCAGTGGGTAAGCAATTGACTGCTGCACTGCGTGTCGCGGGTTCGAATCCCTCACGGAACAAATATTTGTATGAACTACAAGTAGTTGGCTGTTTGTGTATGTGAGTTTAAATGTTTGTAAACGCACCCACGATACAGGAGAAATTCCAAAAAAATAAATTTAAAAAAGAACACGCTCTTTTTTCTTTTTGGTGGTCAACGACATCTGGTAGTGTTGTTACTTGAGGTACTTATAAGTTGAGAAAATCTGTTTTCTTATGTTTTATCGTGTTTAGATATCGTCAATACCTACCTGCCTAATAATAGATAGGTATACCAATCACGTGTGTGAAGTAAACACAAAAAAAAAACAAGTTCCTACACTAACAGCAGTCGACAACCCCAGAAAAATCTTTTTTTTTTTTTTTTCTCATCATGTTTAGATATCGATCCACGTCCGCGGAGTTTTGCTAGCTAATTTATTTTGACCCTGTATAGGCTTCTCTCTCTGTTTATTATAATTAATTTCTTAAAATAATATCTAAATATGTAAAATTTGCACCGATATTAAAGGCATAATAAGAGATGAAGAACCTTCTGTACCTTATTTATGCAAACAAATGATTTTGTATATCAAATCAAATCAAATCGTTTATTTGTGATACATGGGTTACATGCAGGTGTTCATTACATAATTATATACTAATAATGTTCATTCCATGATCAGCCACTTGGGCATACAAATTATTAAATAACATAATGAAAATATGAGTCTAAAATTCTAATTCCATTTCAAATTAAAATTATTTGTAGGCTTATCTCCATGCTGCTGTGCCAGCCTCACCCAGATTCTACCTTCGAGTGACGATTGTTTACCAGAACTGCCGCAATTCAACAATATTCATTGCGTTATTTACGTTTTCAGCAGACGAATTCTCCAAACACATGAAGCAATGGATTAACAATTTCCTTCAAAATCTTTTTGATAGTGATTGCAAGTGTGCGCAATGCGATTCGTTATTTATGCGTACTACTTATTTTCTTCAAAATAAATACTGAAGGTCACTATTTCTCACTGCACAATGACTAACACCTTAAGATTTGTCACGTGCTTCAAGCCACAATCGCTGGCAAACTTCCAATGTTTTGTTTGTGTGGCCATTTCATAATTCCTAAGTTATGGTAGAGGAGTTTCTTGAAGGAGTTTCAGGGGAGCTATTGTTGAATAACGGAAAGGGGTGAACGGCATTATACTAACTCGATTTCACATTTGTATACAACGTGTAACGTTAAACACGCAAAACCTCAGACACCCCAACTGATTTTTAATTCAATTGACCTATTTCGGAGAGAAAAATAATCATTAAAAAAATTGTAAAGGTTTTATGTGCTGTTTTATTTTACTGGCATTCTGATCGTTTCTTGCGTCTGCGACGACGCTCTTGTCTTATTCATGGTTCTGTATGGAAGATTCGTATTTGCATTGAAATAAAAGCTATTATTATCCCGCGTATGAGAAAATTTAAATTGGTCGACAACAATTTGTGTTTGTTTACCTATTTTGGCGGGTTTGCGTATGTGATGACTTGACCTATTAATAAATAAATACGGCAACATTTTTAAATGTGACCTATATTAAAAAGTGGTTCAATTGATTCTGCTCGTTATTTTGATCAAACTATTTTCAGGTTTTGCGCATTTAACGTTACACGTTGTAGAATAGAATAAAAAAACGTTTATTAAGATAAGATAAGATAAGATTTATTTCATGAAAACAGTACTTAGATTACATTCATTTACACTTAACTGCTATGAAAACAAAAGTACACAAAAGTTTTAGCATCTGGAGCCGAACTAGGCGAAACCTGTTTTTCGGCTAACAGCGCCAATACCCTCGAGTTACATTAAAAAAAAAAAAAGTTCTTAAATGCTAGCATTTTACTAAAACAAATGAATAATAGTAGTCTAGGTTACATTGATTGTCTGATTGTCTGCACCTCTCTTTGTGTTAGTTATGTGATATGGTGAATGAGTGAGTGTGAGAGGGTGTGTCTATTTGTGAGTGTGCTTGTGATTTTTATAAGTGAAAACATGAATTAGTGAGATACGCGGATATAGTGAATATGTAGGTATATTATTATATATGTATATATATTTAACTATAGAGATAAATAACTTTTGCTAAAATTAAATATTATTTATTATTTATATATATATTTTTTATTTTTTTTATTTATTGTATCCATTATCACAGACTCACAGCTTGTCTTTACTTTAATATTGTTTTAGAGGTAAAATTTGTAAGTTTGTATGTAGGGGTAATCTTCGGAACTACTGATCCGATTCCGAATATTATTTCACTAATTTGAAGCTACAGTATTGCCGGGTGTCATAGGATAATAATATATTATTTTATGTTAAAACATAAAATTTCACGTGAACGAAGCGGGCAGAAGATAGCAGAAAGTAAGTACAAACACAGAGCTATAGGTACCGGAAGCAAAAGGTTCAAGCATCAGCTTTATGCTTAAGTATTTTAAGTTTTATTCCTAATGCTGAGAGGTTATTTTCATAAATTAACCTCAACATGATACCGAGATTCGATATAACGACAAAAGAGGGCTGTAAAATGAAATATTGTCCGTAATCCCTGTTGCCGAGAGGTTTTCAATCCTCGTAGTTTACCTATTAACAGTGCTTCGTCAACCGGATTAGTTACTTCTGTTGGCCCATTTTTTTGGCCTTTTGGTTTGTTCTACTTAATATGAGAAGGATTTCCGAAAATCTAACCCCCTGCAGAACACTACTATTTTGACAAGGCATTTGCACATAGGTAGGTTTGCCAGAATTTCCAGTTAATGCTGATCTCGCATTATAAATGATTTCCGTACAATGCGAGCTCAGCTTATACTAGAAATGTAAAGCTTGATTTGTAGCCGTGTGTATCATGGTAGTTTTACCATGATAGATAGATAAAATGCTCTTTATTATCTACACCATAAAAACTACTGATATAAGTGTAGAAATTCTACATATGTACGTGGGTCTTATCGCTAGAAGAGATCTTTTACAGACAACCTGTGGATGGATTAAAGGGCGAAGAAGAGACAATACTGCAGGCACTTTGGTACTGTGGTCTACCATTTACATGTACAATAAATACATACATAAAGCATATTATTATCTATATAAATATACTAGCTTTCGCCATAGAAAAGAAAGAGCAGCGCGCTAACACAACGCAGGAAATTTATTGTAAAATATGAAGCAATTATCTTTTTACAAAAAATCTATTGATTGGACTAAAAAATGAAAACACTATTACGGTACCTAATATGTTGCTTGTAGAATAATCTGACAAAAAATCTGAATGATTGCATGTATATTAATTTGATTTTTAATCGTTAATAGAATTTTTTTGAGGTATCTTCGTGATTGTTTTCTATCGTATCAAATTAGTTGTATTATGGTTTCAACATACTATCTTACTAGCATATATCCTGAAGAATATCATATATTTCTTCTGATTTTGTTTGCTGCAGTGGATCATATACTTTTAGGCATTATAAAACTTGCGGTTAAGGCACGTTTAGGTCCTGTGGTCCCCTTATGTACCAAATGTGTAATATGTTTTGAGGCTACACAATAACAGGTATAGAACAAAGATTGTTGTCAATTTAATAAACTCTTGTCTATGTACCATCGAAGAAGTTCATATCTATACACCATAAGGACTATTTCTGCTTGCAGCGCGCGGCCGCTACAGAACCGGGGCGGTAACAGATGTGCTCATCGTGTTCACGGGATTTTGTTTTCAAACTGCTTAGATATGAACTTCTTCTATAGTACCATCGAAGAAGTTTATATCTATACACCGTAAGGACTATTTCTGCTTGCAGCACTCGGCCGCTATAGAACCGGGGCGGTAACAGATGTGGTCATCGAGTTCACGGGTTTTTTTTTTCAAACTGCTTAGTTATGAAGTTTTTCGATAGTACACATCATTTTAAGGCTAACTGTTCTTTGAGGGGCTCGCGGCCAAATAATAACAGCCTCAAGGGTCGATCGAAGATTAAACTACGCTTGACGCTGTCGGTACATGGATGGGTGACCATCTATTACAATATCGAGACCCCTCCGTGCTACGGAAAGCACGCTAAACCATTACTCCCGGCTGTCATTCGTCGATCTTTGACAGTTCTTACGGGTAATCAGAAGCCCAAGTCTGACCACCAGTCTTACCAAGGGGTATCGTGTTACCCAGTAACTGGGTTATGGAGGTCAGATAGGCAGTCGCTCTTTGTCAAATGCTGGTATCCAGCTGCATACGGTTAGACTGGAAGCCGACCCCAACATAATTGGGAAAAGGCTAGACAGATCGATTGTACTATTTATTGTCTTTATTAGCATCTTGTTCATCATTATTGTAAGTGAAGATAAAATACTAATTTATTAAACTCCTTTTATGGAAATTAAGTCTTTCTGAATAAGGCGAGGCAAATTGGTTAGTACTGCGAAGCAACTTAGATGCATTACTTCAATTGCGGCGAAGTTGCCTCCGACACCGTCTTCAACCAGCTGTTTTATACCTTTTTCAGCTAATCTGCAGATGGAAAATGTTTTAATTTCGAAAGTGGAAGAAGTTTGTGGTCCATGGAGTTGGGTATCTGTTTACTCTCAAAACTTGTGAGAAAAAATCTTTTAGATTGCAATGATCAATAAGTAGTACCTAATGCATTTTGTTATATTTCGTAGCAAAAGCACTGATGGGTCAAAGTGCGTCATTTTATGTTATTTGCACTTGTTGCATGATTATTTTTGTATATATTATACGTATTTATATACTCGTAGATAAGTATATGTGTGTAACGGACTACTTGCAGTATTGTCTCTCCTTTCTTCCTTAATCCATACCAAGATGTCTTAAAAAAAAAGATTTAATAATCGCTTTTAGCGATAAGACCGCCCATTGTGTCACCCTTTATAATTTTTATTCTGTAATATTTATGGTACATAATAATGCGTATTCTATCTATCTATCTGATGGCCACCATGTAATTTTAGCCATTAGAAGGCCAACAAAACTCCAGGCGAAGAGTTTCTCAAAAGTATAAAATACGTTTAACGATATCTTTAACTGTTATATCTTATTATGTGCTTATAAGTGAACATCAACCAAAACTGTATTCAACTAATAAGCAGCAAATTTACACAAAATTAATCATATAGCGTTGATCAAAGTCGATTTTAAAGTGACACTATTTTACAGCTAATTAGTTCTTGAAACTCATTCGTTTGACGATCAACGGAATGAAATTTCGGTATCATTGAGTGCATGTTACCTTAATTACCTGTTTATTCAAACACGCTTGGATACTTCATCATTTGGTTATGTGTAAACGAGAGCTTGCTATTCTGCAAAACAAAATATTTAACAAAACTTACTTTAGCAAAACGATTTTTATTTTACGCTAATGGAATACCTTTCGCCCTCAGCGTTATAATTAATTACAAATAAGACTATACTCGTATTTGCATTAATAATGTTGTTGAGCAGACAATTTTTGAAGTGAAAACTTCTTTAGCGGCGTTGTGCACTTTTTTTGTGATGGGTAAAAAATGTTAAACTCGCGTCAGGACACGTGACCTGATCGAAAATTCGTACGACGTATAAAAATAAAAGAATATCACTTCACTTTTATTATGGATGGAAGTTGATTTTTCTGAGAGATAAACTTTTTAATGTAAAATAATTGTAATATTTCTGAAGTGTTAAATTTTAAATGTAATATAAACTGTCATGTTTGTGTACGATAGCGCAATAATTGAATATTGTATTTACCACATAAATGATAGTACTTTTATACTGATAATTAAAGCAATTCGTGCAAAATTATTCCCTAACCATTCCAAAATATCAAAAATGCACAACGTTAATATTCAAGTTTTCACTTCTGCCGGCACTCCCGGAGTGCAACCCGTTTTTTTTCTAACAAATGAAGGATTAGCGATATCCTTTAATATGATTCAGCAGATGTATGAACGTAAACGAAGCAAAAGGAGCATTTAAGGATCGTAGCAGGTGGCGTTCTGTAGTTTCTGCCTACCCCTAGAAGAAGGCGTGAGTTTATGTATGTCTTCTTCTTCTCTTAATTTTAAGGTTCCGAGCTCGTTTATCTACGTAGGTATTTTTAGAGTTATTCTAAAGGTAATTGCAGCGCGTAACAGTTTCCACTGAGTGCTACAGTGAACATAGTTTAGAAATGTCACTAACGAGTACTAACGACTGACAGTGCGAGTTGAGAACTGAGTTTAATAGTTAGTTTTTACAGAATAGCGCGGCAGTACAGCTATCATCATAATATATAGGTACATATGTCATCCCATTGTTTGATAACTGTAGGCTTCTTTGCATCTTAAGATAGATTACCATCTGCCGGGGTTGCGGGAAAGTCCGAAAGGGATACCGTGACCCCCCTGGCAACGTACAGGCAACGGAAGGAACACGGGTGGGTGTTAGTCAGTAAGAGTCTGACACGCCCTCCCGCTCTACCCAGAGGGAGAAGTTGTTTGACAATTTGCCATCCAAAAAAAAAAAAAAAGATGTATTACCATCATACTAAGTTATGGAATCCGGAAATCCGCGGAAATCGATGACACTGAAATGTTTAGCAATGTTTTGCTGAAATGTTTTGCTTAAAATTTCAATATTTAGTTTTTGTTAGCGCGGGGAGCAATAAAAGTAGTGGACTGTATTAGGCAATGGTTTAATGCCGTGATTATTTTCAATTATAACATTCCCGGACAAACAGTTAACAGGAAAGGAATATTGTCCGTCGCGGTGGAGTCCGTGGAAGCGAGTTTCAGTATAGTATAAAGTACTCTGTGGAAGCGAGTGACCGCCGGTGCCCACACGCTGCACCTCCGCTCACTCGCCGATGGCGATGACGCGTAGATCGGTCACGTCGCCTGCGCGTGCCGGCTACGTGTATGTTCGATGCGATTCCCATCATTTTACACATGTAACATCACGCCTGACCTCCTCCTCACGCCTGACTGACACCGCAAAGAAACGTATTTTCTTTCTAGGTTGAAAAGGAGAAAAAAAAAAGGATTCAATCCAAGACAACGCGGGAACATAAACCGATTTATTGCGGATAATGAAGGAAAATAAAGAAACATTCAAACTCCATCAAATATTCTCGGTCTTTGAACTCAGCAAACTTTGACAGATTACATTCATAAATAAAATCATATGGACATGCAACCACAAGAGGCATAGCACGAACGCGTACCGTTAACGTAACGTAAATCATCGTATTTGTGTATCACAGTTTCAAGTTTTCATATAAAAGCGAGTTAAACTTTTATTTTTTTTATTTTTATTGTTGAAGGAGTTTTTTATTATCGTTTAAAGGTTAAAAAGTATAAAACGGCTTATTTCCAATCGGAATAATTACAATAAATTTTTCAACTTATTAGGTACTTAGTTCCTTTTTATTAACAAATAATAAAAACTTGCATAAAAAATAAATTAATCGAAAATACAACAATACAGTACCTAGAGTGCGTTTCATCATTTTTTTTTTAAAACGCCCAAGTCCGAGTCGGACCACGCACATTAAGGGGTAGTTGGGATGAATTTATCCCAATAACAAACTTAACATTGTAGTTGAAAAACATGTGCTCCCATACGGAATGTATGGGAGCACATGTTTTTCAAACTGCTAATTTAAGTTGGTCGATTAAGCTGTGATAGTTTTCCTTTTAACATCGTTATATATACTAGAGCTGTGATTTTTTTCACAAATCCGAGAACAACCATTTTGCTTGCAGGGGGGGGGGGGCTTGCTAAGTTAAAATAAGACGAGTTAAGATAAGACGAGTTAGGACATAGCTAAATTAAAAGGGTTCCTTGTTTACTACGAAACCCTAAAAATGGACCTATTAGGTAGCACCGTAGCGGCGTAGCGTATTCGTATTGGTTCTACAACAGTGAAGCCAACATTACGACCTAGGAACTATTTGATGAAACGCACTGTAACATATTGTTTAAAATTTTTACGACAGGTACTTACAATAAGTATGTATAAGCAATATATATGAATAAGATTAAAACTATATTAATATTATGAGCGAAACCATCATTTTAAATGAAATCGTTTACTCCTTGTGTTCGTGGGATCCAAAGATCAAAACTTAAACGCACAATGAAGGGTTCCGTAGATGGGATGAATTTATCTCAAGAACAAACTTATCTTTGTAGTTGAAAAACATGTCACACAAACAACACAACCGAGAAATAAGTTGGTTGATTATTACTCGTTAACTTGTAAAGCCTACTTAGCTGTGATAGTTTTCCTTTTAATTTCTTTAAATATATTACTGCCGTGATTTTTTTCACACCAACCACTTAGCTGGCAGGGACTTGCCACAGGGGCAATTACTTAACTCTAACAAAAATTAGCACTTTAAAGCATTTTTCGGATCTCTGAATTCAAAAATTGTTTTCTCGAACTCACAATATTTTTGAACGACCTTTTCAACGATACCCTACACTATGGGTTAGATGAGAAAAAAAAACATCCCCACTTTACGTGTAAGGGAGGTACCGTAAAAAAAGTTTTTTTTCCATGATTTTATTTTACCATTTGTTTGGCATGATTAATATGAATAGGAATACCCATGCCAAATTATAGCATTCTAGTACAAAGAGTCTCTGAGCTATGCCGCGGACAGACGGACGGACATGGCGAAACTATAAGGGCTCCTTGTTTACTACGGAACCCTAAAAATGTTGTTTAATAATTTCAATCAGATTTCGTTCAATTCAGAGTCATTCACTACAGTTCTAAAAATAAAAATTGGACTGTATTTAATATATATTTAATAATAATACCGTTCCACTTTTATAAATAGAAAGTAGAAAACTGGACCTTACCGAACGGTTTCCAATTGGAATTTATTTCAATTCGAAGTTAGTACTTTTTGAACAACACCGCAGTTACTCGGTGAAATATTGATATTTACCAGTTATTGCTCATGTGCGGTTACTTAGGGAATTGCCACTGAAATAATAATATTTTTTTTACTATTACTACATTCATTTTACAATTATAATTTCCCAGTCCATACTGATGATTTTATTATTATGATCAATAAAAAGCTATTAACATAAAAATGAAGCAAATTTTATTACGTATTTTTGGAAATAAATTGAGAAATAGTCCCTATAGCCTCTTCCTAGTTCTAACTCGTCTGAATAACACAAATCAAGCGTCGTCACTCACTTTGTCGTTTAGCTGCTCTGCCTACACTACCGAATGGTCCAGGGTCCACTTCTAGTGCAGCAGAGCTATTGCCTAGACGTCTGTGATCGAAATTACGTCGCGTTTGCGCAGCGTCTACGGTGCACTTACGTTTGACTAAAGCCTACGCTGGATAAACGTCAGATGTACACAAAGCTAGCAACAATAGTGCTTAAGTAGGTACCTCATCATTATTTCAGCCGAAAGACGTCCACTGCTGGACATAGGCGGGGGGAGCCTAAGCACCGCAACTTCGACCGGTTCCGTGCTTCTCGCATCCAGCGGATTCCTGGCAACAAGGTCATCGGTCCACCTTGTGTCGGACCTCCCAACGTCTGCCGGTACGCGGTCACCACTCCAGAACCTTTCAGCCGCATCGGCCATCTGTCCTGCGAGCAATGTGCCCTGCCCACTGCCACTAGGGACCTACTTAGGACAAATCTACTTCGTATAAGAGTGTCGCTTCAGCCACACAGGACTTAACTACTCAATAATCTATGCTGAAACGTAAATAAAGTAGTAGTTAAACCTGGCTTAAATTAGACTTTGATTAAATTCTCTTGTCTTGCAACCAAATTTTATTTAAGTCTCTTAGAATCGTGTCTAGCTTGAGCAATTTCTTGATTAAGTGTACTGAAAAACCCGGAGTTGAGATGTAAATTCTAAAGGGAATGCTCTGCGTTGCTTTTGTGCTGAGTAAGGATCGACTCGAGCTAGCAAAAACGGGGTAAATAGATATTCAATTATTTTGAGACGCATCTCCGTGATTTATTTACATCGCGAGGCCGGTAATGTATTGCCGCCGTATCGATGTTTGGTGTGAAATAAATGAATTATGGAAGCGACGATCTGTTTTTAACTTCAATACGTTATTCATGTTGCGTTTTGGAATGCCTAAAAGCCTAGTCTTCTGAAACGATTCTGAAGCAATTGTGTTTCTATCTCTCCTATATTTTTAGAGGAAAGTAATAACAGTAGGGACTGATAAAAACATTTCAAAGGGAGTCAAATGGATTAACAGCAATTTGTAGACTATGTTAAAGTCACCTAGAGTTCACAACAGCGAAACAATGCACCCCGTATATAGCCTAGCTTCCAGAATCTAAACGCAAGCTAAACTAAGGCACCTACTTAGCGCGCCAGGAAGTCTAAACCTTCTACTTCAAACAGTATTACCATACGTGGCTTAGTCACCGCCTTCAACTTGCTCCCACTAAGAAGTTTGTTTATCTATTTAAAAGCTTATATGTCAAACAGACTACTTAAGGACCCTAAGCCAGAGGACCTAAAGTGTACAAATACAGCCAGAGACCGACATACGTTATGTGGAATGGCACAGAATACTAAGTGTGGTCGGTAGTTAATAATTCAGTTGGCAAACTTTGACAAAATATGCTCAGATGTAGAGATCTTAGCGCGTTGATGTACTGTTTTATTTGGACTGTGGCGGGGTTTAGGATGTGATTTGTAGTCTGAGGATATCCTGGATCAAGATAGGCTTAGGCTAGAAAACAGCGTGGGTTCATCGATTTTGAAGATGAGGCAGCGCTTGTCACGGTCAACCTGCCCAGCGGATAAATGAACACATGAAGGTCCCATTCTGCCTCAAAAATCAGAGAGCACGTCAAAGTAACGGTGAGTACATCACCATACCATACCACCGTACCATATACTCTCAGTCCTACAGAAGTCTGCACATCCTACAGACTGAGCCAATTAGCTTCGGTTTATACGATACACAATAGAATTGTAGTTCAGAGCTAGACAACCCTAGGCTCGTTCTATCAAGATCCTATGATTCTTATTGTTACTGGCTGTCGCCTGTAGTTTCACTCGCGTGAATCCTAATTCTTATTCTTAAATAACAGTAGCCCAAGTTACTCCTTATAACATCAACTATCTGCCAGTGAGTCCCGTCAAAACCGGCCCAGCCGTTTCGGAGATTATCTGGAACAAACGGACTGACAAACAAACAAAAATTTTAAAATTGTTTTTGTTGTTATAAGTACCGAATAAACTTTCATAAACATTTAGTAAAAAGCAGTTATTTTGACATTAAAGTCAAAGTCAAAGTCAAATCATTTATTTCAAATAGACCCTTATAAAGCACTTTTGAACGTCAAAAATTTACAAAAAAATTGAAGTGATTCTAGTCGCCCCTTCCAAAAGGTAGTTTTCGCATGGAGAAGAATGGGCAAGAAACCTTTACACTTTCAAACCTCCACCTTTACACTTTATTACACTTTATTTACTTTATTACAATAAGACACTTCAATTTTATTTATTTGTATGTATGGATAAAAGTAAAGTCAAATTAACAAACCATAAAAATTACGGAATTTAGGTATCTAAATACCTAAATTCCGTAATTTTTATGGTTTGTTATTGCTTGTGTGGGGCACTATACAACTCCCGGGGAAGTGAATAATGAAACTACATTTGTTTCCTAATCGAGTACAAAAATTTATTTTTCTCAAAGGGTATAGTCTACACGCGGAGAATCTCGACACCGCGATTCAAAAAAACACACAAAAAATACAACGCCATCTATCGAGCGCATGAACAAACTTTCGCTCAAACATCCCGCCCACCATGGACAGAATGTCCAGAACTAATACAAATGTAAAGGAACTAACTGTCCGCCCACCATGAGGTCAGGGGCAAAAAAAACTTATTAGCAAAATTGTTAACATAAACAATATTAACAAATATTTACTCAAAGAATATTAACAAACTATGACAGATGACGTAACTTTCAACGATAACTACTAGAGGACTGTATATAAAAATCAACGTTTACTATAATAATAATAACTTGTGGACTTTACAAAATCTACATTTCGGCAATTTTACAAAAATTGCTCAACTCAACTTTACTTAGACATAAACTCACAAAATAAACTCAAATAACTATACTTTAACATGTGCTAGAACTTTACAATTTAAAACATTATGTTTACTTTGCGATTGGCAAAATGCACAATTTTGAAATTGGTCGTTTAATCAATGATCCGTTACACTTGAGAGTCACTACTCGTGTAACCTTATCCAAACCAGGGTGCTTTTCCACTACTTTGCCCAAAAGCCAACGGGCAGGAGGTAAGTTATCCTCCTTGACCAAAACTACATCTCCAATACCTGGTTCTGGAATGTGTTTAGTCCATTTGTAACGTTGTAACAACTGAACTAAATACTCATTTGACCAACGTCTCCAGAAATCTTGCAACATACGTTGTGTTACTTGCCAACGCCTTAGACTACTGATGTTAGAACTCTCATAATTACGTTCAGGCACCGCTATCAGAGGCTCCCCTATCAAAAAATGACCAGGTGTAAGAGGAGTTGGATCTATGGAATTGTCAGGCAACATTGATAACGGCCTAGAATTAAGGCACGCTTCTACTTGGGACAAAAGGGTTGACATTTCTTCAAACGTAAGTGTTGAATTACCTATCACGCGCCTCAGATGGAATTTGGTCGATTTTACACCGGCCTCCCATAAGCCACCGAAATTTGGGGAATGGGGCGGAATAAAATGCCAAGAAGTACTGTTGTTGCCTAACCACTCTCGAATTTCTACAGCTACGGAAGATTTTTCCGCAGCGACTAAATGCCGAAGTTCTTTGGCAGCGCCAACGAAATTGGTGCCGTTGTCGCTCCAAATATTACTAACAAAACCTCGTCGAGACACAAATCTCTTAAAGCCAGCAATGAAACCTTGCGACGTCAAATCGCTGACGGCTTCTAAATGTATGGCCTTGGTCACCATGCACACAAAAACACAAATGTACCCTTTGTATGATTGGTGGCCACGACCCTTTGAAGTTCGCATACTGATGGGACCAGCAAAATCCACGCCACTATTTAGGAATGGTCTTGCCGGTGTGACTCGACTGGACGGTAACTGACCCATGAGTGGGGTTTGAATAGATGCTGAGTACCGCTTGCATTTTACACATTTGTGTACGTAACTTTTAATCCTTGTTTTTGCGGAAAGAATCCAATACTTCGTACGCAGATGGCTCAACATCAGTGTTGGCCCTCCATGTAACGTCTTCTGGTGAGCTTCATCAATCACTAGATTGGTGAAGTGACTATCAGATGGTAGGATGATGGGATGTTTAACATCTTCGTCTACATGAGCATTCTGAATGCGCCCACTGACACGAAGTATCCCTTCATCGTCTATGACTGGGCAGAGACTTTTAAGCTTGCTTCTTACTTTCACACTTCCTGATTTTCGTAAGTCTTTCATTTCTTCGAAAAACTCTTGACTCTGAACAAATCTTATACACGTCCTTGTTGCTTCTTCTATTTCTTCTTTAGTAAGATATCTTTCATATCTCTTCTCACCGTGTGCTTGTTTCTTCCAACTCAAAACTCTTCTGCAGTACGCTATAACCCGAACTAGCCTCTTTAACGACGAATACTTTGTCCAGAAAAGATCCTCTTGATGAGCTTCAGTTACGACGTGAGCCTTGACTGATCTTTGCTCCGTGTTGGTCGTAATTGACTTTGGCCTCGTATACTCTATCCTTTCATCATGAAGCCATGAGGGTCCTTGACTCCACAGTGAGCTGCACACCAGTTCTTGTGGTGTCACACCTCTGGATGCTAAATCGGCAGGGTTATGCGCGGATTGGACATGAGCCCAATGTGAGTTGTCGACATGAGAGAGAATTGTGGACACTCTGTTTCCAACAAAAGTAGTCCAGTGACTGGGGTGTTTACTAAGCCATGCCAAGACTACTGACGAGTCGGTCCAGGCATGTATTTGAGAGGGTGTGATCTTCATTACTTCAGCGACTTCAGTAATAAGTTCTGAAAGCAACACTGCTCCCATCAACTCTAATCGCGGAACTGACTGCTGTTTGATTGGTGCAACTTTAGTACGAGAAGTGATTAAACTGACATGAATGGAGTTGTTGGCGTCGATGACTCTAACATACACTACAGCGGCATAGGCCGCGATCGATGCGTCACAAAATCCATGCAACTCTACCAATCGATCGTCTGACTTTGTGTTAATCCACCTGGGAATGCTGAATTTGTTCGTCTCTACAAGGCTTGAACGGTAAGTTTCCCACTCCGAAAGAAGTTCCGGGGTCAACTCTTCATCCCATTCCAGGCCAGCAAGCCAAAGCTTTTGAATGAATATTTTAGAAGTTACTATGCAAGGTGCCACCCAGCCAAGCGGATCGAACAAACGCGTGATGTCGGATATAACTTTTCTCTTTGTGGTTGGAGTGTGCTGTGGCTCAAGTTGCACTGAATATTTAAACTCATCATTTTTTCTATCCCAAGAAATTCCTAAAATTTTCATAACTGAATCTAACTTAATGTTCTTTTCAGATTCCTCTTTCCTTTCTTGTCCTATCTCTATACTTTCTTGAATTTTCTCATTTAATTCGTCGCAGCTGCTGACCCATTTCTGTAGTTGGAATTGACCTTTGGTAAGTACCTCTGTTAATTTTCTATGTATGTGTAAACCTTCTTCAACTGTTTGACATCCTGACATCAAATCATCGACATAAAACTCATTTTTTATTATTTCAGCTATTTTAGGATGACCTTCGCATGAATCAACTGCTACTTGCTGCAAGGACCTTACTGCAAGGTAAGGAGCTGCTGCTGTACCGAATGTAACTCTTACTAAATTGTATTCCTTTATTTCAGATTCCGGATCATCGCGCCACACTACTCGCTGAAACTCTGCATGTTCAGGAGAAACCTTCACCTGTCTGTACATTTTAATAATGTCAGCACAGAGACTTATGGGATGCATTCGCCATCTCATAATTATGTGACGCAATGGAGGTTGCAACATGGGACCAACCATGAGGTCGTCGTTCAGAGACACTCCATTTGACCCTTTCATTGAAGCATCGAATACTATTCGAACTTTACTGGTGAGCTTGTCCTCACGGACTACAGCGTGATGTGCGAGATATACGGCTTTACTCTTATTGCACTCATCATCGCGTACAGGTTCCATATGGCCGAGATCTATGTATTCTTGGAATACATCTGAGTATCGAGGTTTGATTGAGGGGTTCTTCTTAAATTTATTTTCAAGAATATGAAACCTTTTTATGGCGAGGTCTTTCGAACCCCCATATTGGCATTGAGGATCTTGATCCCGAAAGGGAAGATTAACTACGTACCGGCCTTCCTCATCGCGATACGTGGTTTGTGAGTAAATGTCCTCACAATGCTGTTCCTCTTCAGAAAGGATCTTCTTATCGGGGATACCCGACTCTATTTCCCAAAACTGACGCAAAAGTGCATTGTCATCAGCCTGATTTGAGCTGCTTTTAATGACATGATGACAATGTATGGACTCCTGGTTTGACGATATCTGTCCAAAGAGGATCCAACCAAAGGCCGTATTTTGAGCTACCGGCGAGTTTGGCGGACCTTGAATCAAACCGTCTCTGAGAACCTGACTATATATCTCTGCACCAAGTAAGATGTCTATCTTGCTTGGCGTGTGGAACTCAGGATCAGCTAAAGTTAATTGCTTTAGCTGGGGCCAATGGGCCTGCTCTAATCTTTCAGAGGGTAAAACCGATGTAATCGTACCTAACACGAACGCATGGACTTGGACACTAAACTGTGGATTTAAGCGTGAGTGAATAGTCACCGTGACTGTAAACTTTGAAGCGAAAGCGCTTCTCTCACCGCCTATCCCTGATATAACCGACTGGACCGGTTTCTTCTTTAGTCCAAGTAACTGTACTGCTGATTCTGCTATGAATGATGCCTGAGATCCCTGATCTAATAGCACTTTCAGCAGTTGTGTTGAACCGTTTCTCGTCTGTGCTTCGACAAGAGCAGTGGCCAACAAAACTTGAGTGGGTATTGATCCCTTAGAAAAATGTGAAACTATAGAATTTGAAGTTAATGGATCGCCTACTGACAACGATGCCTGAACGTTAGACACCGCTGTTTTAACTTCATCTGCTGTATTGGAACTTTCTCTAACGACTGTGGAGTTTGAAACCGAATTTGGATGTAGTAGTGAGTGATGCCTCCTTTTACATATTCGACACGTCGCGGTGTGTCTACAAAACTTAATTGAGTGGTTTGCGTTTAAGCAGTTATAACATAAGCGCCTGGTTTGCGCAAAGTTATGACGAGATTCGTAACTCTCTTGAGCGAACTTCTTACAACTAGATATTTTGTGATTTTCCTTACAGAATGGACAAGTATCTACGGCTTTATTATCGGTAGTGACTACATGGTGAACTTTAGGTTTGGGTTTACTGGGTTTTGTGTCAAAAAACTCTAATGCCCGAAATCGGGCTTCTAAAAACTCTCGGAATTCCGATAGCACGGGTAACTCATCCTTGGCACTTATCTTTGTCTCCCATTGCCTTCTCGATTCGGGATCTAACTTTGAACTAATTATGTAAATTACTATACTATCCCACGTACTCACGTCAATACCGAGATTTTTTAAACCATTTAAACTTTCCATAGTAGTATCTAGTAAACCTTTTATGCTATTTGAACATTCATTTACATTACTCTGACTTAATAAACGTTTTAGTAAACAATTTGACAGAAATCTCTTATTATTATACCGGTTATGTAACAGAGACCAACACTCTTTATAATTGTCTGAAGAGACTGCAATGTGTCTGATAAGTTGCTCTGCTTCTCCCGATAATAAGCCTTTTAAATAATGCAATTTTTGCACGTCTTCTAAACTATTATTGTTGTGAATCAAAGATGTGAACAAATCTTTGAACGTGGTCCATTCCGCATAATTGCCCGAAAACTTTGGAATATTTATCTTTGGTAATCTAACACTATTTGAAACTGTGTGGTCGACATTTGTCTTTGGATTTTGATCTGACTGATTATTGCTAAGTTCATTTAAAACTTCTTTTAATTGCGATTTATAGAGAACGTAACTTTCTTTGGTGACATCATAAACGTCGTTAACAAAATATTTATCGGAATCTTGTTGTGCGTCATTTAGCAATATGCTCCTATGTGTAGACGAAAACTCTTTCCACAAATTTTCTAGAATTTCTAACCTTGTCTCCACATAAGACCTAGTGATTCTATCTTTAGGTGCTTTTTTGAAGTTAATTTGCTCTTTTTCGATGAGAATCTTAGTATTGTTTTGCAGTCTATATAAAGCGTCCATTTTTTAATTTAACCAAATCCGTTAAGTTACTAATAAAATAAATTTTTAATTATTTAATTTTATGAAAAACTACCAAAGTCAGATTTCTACCTAACTACCAAAGGAATTTTCTACCAAAGAACAAATGTTAACCACTTTTTGCAAACATCCCCTTTTTTTGAATAACTAGCAATTCTCTTAAATTCACTGCTTTGAATGTATACCGTAAAATGCCACAAAGATAAATTCAATTAAATATTTACCGTAAAATTCCACAAAGATAAATTCAATTACATATTTTGACTCGAAACACATCAATTTTTAAAAATTGAGCAACAATGCGTAAAATGGGCACATAAAATATCATAAGTTCAAAACAGGTCACATAAAAACATCTAAATAAATGCTACTAAGTCCAATAAAATCTTCCAGACGAAATTTTCTATGTTCAGAAAATCCGACTTGTAAACATAACACAATGAAAGTACTCACGATTTTATCTTCGACAAACCACTTTTCACTGAATTGGCAACTCCGCACTCACTCACTAGTAACTGCGTCACCCAGCTGTTGACAGCAGGTGGAAACTCCACTATCGCCCTGGTGACTAGACTATTCCCGCCCAGCGCCTCACTGAGCTGGCGGTGTCTAGTCAGCCCTGCTTCACTCCTCACGCCGTGGTACTCGAACTTCGCCCTGTGCCTCCTTTTTGATCTGGTACTCCAATAGCGTCCTGCGCCACCTGGTACTGGTCCTCGCCCTGCGCCAACCTGATGCTGCTCCACGCCAACTTCACTGTTGCAGCACTCACTCACTGTGCACACCAGCTTGGGTATGCGGCGCTTCAGGGCGATCCACCCTGGTTTCCACGCCAAGTATCACAGAACACTATCTGGATCTCACTGTCCGGTTCGATGGACCAACATGTTGGGCACTATACAACTCCCGGGGAAGTGAATAATGAAACTACATTTGTTTCCTAATCGAGTACAAAAATTTATTTTTTTCTCAAAGGGTATAGTCTACACGCGGAGAATCTCGACACCGCGATTCAAAAAAACACACAAAAAATACAACGCCATCTATCGAGCGCATGAACAAACTTTCGCTCAAACAGCTTGGTTTATGGTTATATTGATTAATTTGACTGAGGTCGATTTTATGCCTTGTATTGTGCTTCAAAATTGTGATCTGTAGTTTAAGATTAGATAAAAAAACTTGTGAATGTTTTTCATTTGAAATAGTAAGAAATATTGCTCGCATTCCTCTGAGATTTGGTTGTAGGTACATTTAAATGAATATAGCTCGAAGCATCGTACATTACGACTGCCGAACCACCTATGCATATCTGGCCGCAAGTCTACGTGAGCAGCATTGAAAGAATGTCTTTAAGAGCCAGTATTCAATGTAGACTAAAACTTTGTAGTAATGTCGGTTTCTTAGCAATGTTTGATAAGGTTCTGTCTGAAATAGTTCTAAGTACCTAGTATTTACGTATCTTATATTTTGCATAGTTAATTGATGAGTTCGCGTTTGAATGTTTTAGATATCTCACCCGATGAAATAGTAAAACTTGGTAGTAATCTCTTAAAACGGATAGGTCTCTTAGCAATGTTTGATAAGGTTCTGTCTGAAATAGTTCTAAGTACCTAGTATTTACGTATCTTATATTTTGTATAGTTAATTGATGAGTTCGCGTTTGAATGTTTTAGGTATCTCACCCGATGATATAGTATTTTTATCTCACGAAGCGACGCGCGCTTTACTTGTGGTAACCAGGTGTACAAACACGCTGTGAATGTATGCGTGAAAACGAGTAGCGTCAGCACATACCATACACAGACGAACACATACACTTCTGACTTCGCCCGTGTCTTGGACGATACCGAGAACTGCGTCTACACACAAATTCACAGCGTGTTTGTTTGTGCACTTAGTTACCAAAAGTAAAGCCCGCGTCGATTCGTAAGATAAAAACACTGTACCTATGCAAAGATGTGATCGAGGATGGAGCACGGTTTCCTTGAGCAAAAGGACCGTATGGTCGAGAGAATAGGTTGCCTGCTATAGATGCATGCAACCTATTCTCTCGAGACTCGAAAACAGTAAGGCTGCTTTTCGATATGCTATGCTACTTTGCTATGGATGCGTTCGATATCCACCAATAATATTCATTGGTCCACATAGCATAGCACTGGTGGAAACGGGTTCAATTAAGCTATGTTTTTATATGGAAGGATGCGAGCTATGGATGGGAGCTATGGATACGCGAGCGATGTAGCTATGTGCAGAGCAGAGTACCTACAATAGCCGCGTTTGTCACCGAAAGTATACATGCCATAGTGGAAGCAAAAAGGTATTTTATATCTCAAAATGTGCTAAAAAGAACTCATGGAGGAAGATGAATTGCTGTTTACCACTTTACTCCAACAAATAATGCATAGATTATTATGATATAATAGCTCGAGCTGCACATCTTACTAACTCCGCTACACAGCTTAGCATTAGCGGAAACGATTTACATAGTTAAATTTCGTAGCTTAGCTTTCACATCCTAGTGGCATAGCTGCATATAGCACATTTCTGGTGGAAAAACAGCCTTAAAGTTGATAAAATAGGTTAGGATTAAGGCCCATAACTCGTACGTACCTGAGTTACAGAATTCTCGAAAAGCCACACGCCTGCTTTTGTTTTTAATATAAGAGATATATTAGAACGTTGGATCATGACTGTAAGATTTATTTACATTAACCCCTAAACTCCAGGAAGGTGAGTCCTCATTTACTTGATGTCAACATAAAATATGTTAATGCCTTTCACGACGTTACCGCAGGAAATTTGGAGAAAAGCGGAAATAAATTGAAACAGTGAACAATCAGAAACCATTGGATCATTAGAGAAGATTTATAGTCTATAGCTTCGGGGTACTTTGTATAATAGAATTCGGCGCGTCATCGTTATGACGTCACTCATGAATGGAGAATTTTTGTTCATCAGAACAGTTCATCGTACTGTTTTGCATTTCAGGCATAATAATAGATCACAGATTTTCATGTTTATCTGGAGTAGGTACTATTTTTTTTAGATTGTAGTGTGAGTTACCTAATAACTGGATTCTGGCTTAGATATAAGTACTAGGGTTTTAATTTTTGAAGGCCAGGTACGTTCCAACACGCCTGTATTACACTAAATAGTAAGTACCTAAGCAGAGATGTAAGTATAGATTACACCAGCTAAGCGACCATGAGTCGGGATTGGAGCCCGGTACTAAGCGGGAACAATGCAGATTGCTGAACCAGACAAATCGGGGCTCCTGGTTGCTACAGACTTCTTAGTGGAAAAACCTTATACAATATTAACTTTTCCAGTTCCAAGAACCCACGTTCAGTAGTCATAATACTTATGACCCCTAGACCGATGAGGCAGTCCAAATAGGTAGGTACTTACTAGTTGGCATTTATAGAAAACACTAGCGAAGTGCCCCTGATTCGCATGGTTTTAACGACTTGACAAAACATCGAGATTTCCTTATTATGGACTAGCGACCCGTTTTTTTTTTAACTGGTAATATTATCAAATAATTTCTCCCGCTCTGGGCGGAGCGGGAGGGCTACTAAAACCCACCCGTGTTCCTTCAGTTGCCTGTACGTTGCCAAGTGCTACGGTATCCCTTTCGGACTTTCCCGCAACCCCGGCAGGCATCGGTCCTATCGGACCCCTTCATTTGCTGACATCTCTTTGAGGCGAGCGTGGAACACAACGCCCCGTCGACCCAGGCCTGGTCCTTATCGGACGGCGAGCTGCCGATTGCTCACCGTCCGGACTTTTGCCTCCAGATCCGATGGCGGCAATCCGGCAAGGAGGCTCGCCGCCTCCACATCCCAGGCTGGCTGCCGCCTTAATGAGCGCGCCCACACCGGTGCCCCGTAAAAGGCCATGGACCGCACGACCCCCGCGTAGATCCTCCGGCAGGAGGCGTTTGGACCCCCTAGATTGGGCAGGAGCCGCTTCAAAGCAGCCCCGGCCCGCTCCAGTCTGGGAGCCAAACGTCGGAAATGCTCCACGAAGTTCCATCGGCTGTCGAGGACGAGTCCTAGGTACTTCATCGTCGACTCGACACCGATTTGAACTCCGTTCCGAGGACCTCGAAAACACATGGCCTCGGACTTGTGCAGGGCCACCTCGAGTCTCAATTGCCGGATTCTGTCCACGATTGTTGCAACCCCGTGGGTCGCTAGTGACTAGCGACCCCTCTGCTTCGCGCGGTTTTTATGACTTTACAAAACATCGAGATTTCTTAGGTAAACTATCTATCTGCCTATCCTTTTCCCAACTATATTGGGGTCAGCTTCCAGTCTAATCGGATGCAGCTGAATAACTAGTATTTTACATGGAGCGACTGCCTATTTGACCTCCACAACCCAGTAACTGGGTAATACGATACACCTTGGTATATTCTTATTGTTATTTTTATTGTTCTTGAGATTTCTCAGGTAAACGTAACTTTAATACTAACGTATTATACACATAAACCTTTCGGAATAAATTCTCTACACGATGGTGAAAACCTCATCAAAATCTGTTGCGTGGTTTAGAAGAACAACCCGGTCACACAGACAGACATGAATACTGACTTTATTTTATAATATGTTAAGAATAATCCTGCTATATAACCACTGCTGTTCTGTACAAAAATGTAACATTAACTTCAACCAAGGTTTCTCCTCCCTACGGATCAGTAATACGTTTCTAAATAAAATATATTATGTCGTCATAAAAGGCTCGCCGTCTCGTACAGTATTCAAGGAGTGCAGGTGGCCGACGACTGCCGTCGGCAAGTGACAATCCAATTTTGTTCAGACCTCCCTCGACGCGGTCGGATAAAACCTCTAGAATGTAAACATTGACTGTACTACGGAATGCAGTACCGGCGTTAGGGTGGGGCGCGCATGGGCGCCAGTCATGAAGGCGTCCTCCGCGAACCACCGGCCTTTTATGTCTCTAACTTTTCTATTATTTACTCTTACTCTCTTTTTTTACCTGACTACGCGACAGTAAAGCCAGGGTTTTGTTTTTCTCTAAATTTTCTGTACAAGTCGTCAACGTTTAGGTACTATTTTTATATGAATGGGCCAACGCAGCGGGGTGCTAAAGCTCGCTCTTGGACCCTGCGTTTTCTGAAGTCTGAATTCTCAATTTTTTTTGCCTTTCTGCCTTCCTAACTTTCCCGTGGCGGGTCACGGAAAACTTAGGATTTCTTTTGAGTGCAAAATTTTTTGAGCTCGCTTCGCTCTGGCATCTTACATTTTCCTATTCCTCAAACTTTACTACAATACGGACGACATAACTTGGCAGGTCTGAACATAGGCTGTGTGAACTTCCGCGCATGTTCTCTTACACAAACTCGCCTCATGTCACCATTTGATTCCTAAAAGATGTTATTGCGCAGCATTCGGCGCGAAGTTCGCAACTGCCAAGTTATATCGGCCGTAGGTATTGTACATGAGTCGACAAACTCAACCTCGGTTCAAACATTTTCGGGCTCGCTCTTGCATCTCGCATTCTCCATTTTCTGCATAAGTTATAACTCTTATTAAAAATGCATCAATGAAAATTTTCGCCCCTCTACTCTGCAAGAGTAGTGACGGGCGCCACAGAAATCTCGCCCGGCGCACCGGTATTGCTAAAACCGGCACTGACGGAATGTTACCAGTATAAAATAAATTAAATCTTGTAGTAGATATAAATGGAGGAATAGTTTTCTTGTGTAGTGGTTGGTGGTCTTTATTGGATTTGCTTTGTTGTTTGATACTTTGTACGATGTTAGTTTGGGCTTAAACAACCCCAACTAACACAGAATTCTTGAATTACTTCAAAAATGTAATGCTGGTGGTGCAATGTTAGTTTTACATAGGTAATAAACCAAAATAAAAGTTATAATAAAAAGTACTTAATTTAAAAACTAAAAAACCCGACTGCAAAACAGTTGTTTATCATTTCTCATTCCAAATTTCATTAAAAACATATAATTTATCATAATCTTCACAGTCACCTTCAGAATCACCTTTCAAAACCCTTCATTTTTATACCCCACTCGATAGGGTTGGGAGTTTGTTTTTATTTACTTACAGTTTGACGGCAAAAAATCCGCCATTTTGTTTTTTATTTTATTTTAATATAAATAATAATATACCCAGTGATATTCGCGCAATAAAGACGAATATATCGACATATAATTCATCAAAATCGGTTGAGCCATTTAGTAGTTACGAGGGAACATAGAGACGGACATACGGTACGGTGGTATTATTTTGACTAGTTATGCGAACATATCGTTGGTTAAAACTCACTAAGTGAAATTTTTGTTAAGAATCACTTTTTTTCATTTTCGTCCCTGATTCGGCATAATCTTTCATAAGAAAAACTCATCAACTGTACTGATTACTAAAGTTTTCGAGTTACGCATTTAGAAAAATCCGTAAGTAAAGTTTTTAAGAAGATTATCAAGAGGAAAAAATTATTATACATTTCACAAAACTGATATTATTGAAAGATTGCCTGAACCTGATGTAAATGAGACTGAAATTGCAGATTAGAGTAATCCTAATCGTCAATTTCAGATTAATTTAGTATTAATTTCATAATATTAATAAAGTTTTGAATGTTATGTACAGACGCCAGCACATCTGCTACACCTACTACAATCTGTCAAATTTCTTTAATAGATTTAGGAGACTGTCCTTAACTTTATGAGACATTTTGATCTACATTCACAGATTTTGAAAAAAATTTACAGTCAGCAAGAGTCAGCTTTCACAAGTGTTGTGAAAGCTGTCTACGATCCTGTTTCTTATAAGGATACTAGAAAAGTCTGTACTTACATTTTTTTCAAAATCTGTGAATGTATACATCAAAATATCTCAAAAAGTTAAGGACAGTCTCTTAAGACCGTTTCCCTGTAGCTACAACGGTTAAGGTAGCTGTCCTTACGGCCCCATCTCAAAAATGCACCTTGTATATCACAAATTATTGTAACTGTTCATATTTTTCAGAATCCTACGTCATTTCACTCGCCATCGTCACTGCGGGCCCTATCAGAATACCAGCGCTGTGACATGTCGCAGCATCGTGCTGAGATAGGAGCCTTTTGGCCTCGCACAGCAGGAGCGATGGCTTCAAACAACCCGATTCCTACCGGCTTCCCTTCGGAAATTCGGAACACAACCACTCTAACGTCATTGAATAATCACAATATAAGTATTTGATACACCATCAAATTAAAACATTACAAAACGCCTACATTACATTTTTTGTCTTTATGTCCCAACAATAAAACATTTCGCTCTAAAATAACTCGTAGGCGCGTCCGGCTTATCGTGTATTCAATTTCTATAGAAAACAAAGTCCGTGTTAACGTCACTTCGGTCACGTGACACCGCGGTTTCTTAGCAGCCGGGTAAGCCGCTCTGTACCGAGTTACGATAGAATACGCATGCGCGTCGTGAAATGAGTCGGTTGTTGTCGTTGAATTTCGTAATGCATGTACAATTAAGTAGTTAATTTGCATTTTATTTGCTGTTTAAATTTAATTCGTTAGTTTAATATTGTAGGTATAGAACAGTGATTAAAATAGTGTTTATGTGTTTTGAGTTGAGTGAAAGAAAAGTACGTTGTAATTAGGTATTTGGGGTAAGTAGATAGTTTAATAAATTGAAATTACTTATTTCTTTAGATTAGATTTCAAAGGTAATTAGTGGGATCAGTAGCATTAGGATGGCGGCATGTAGATTATTGTGTTATTATTTGCTTTGTGAGCAAATATGCTTTTCATGTTCGGGACTGGTAGAAAAAGAATTATTTCACTAATTTGCATGAAGCTCTTATTAGAAAAGTAGATCGAAATAAGTACATAGGAATTTAATGAAACGGTTTATTGACACCGTTATTTTGTTAGGTAAACAAGAAGTTGAAGTGAGGTCATACCTTTTTTTTTTTAAGGGCGCGTTTGCAAATCGGACAATATTCTGCTGTTTTTCGGTTCATTTTGTGACAAAAATAAACCGAATTTTATATAACTAATAACTACCACATATAGACTGGTTCTTCATCTTCAAATGATTGGAACTTTTGTGTTTAAAATTATAGTTTTTTATATTGTAAAAAAGAATCTTCCGTTGCCATTTTCCACAAATTAACGATACTGGGTTGAGTTTCAGTACAGTTTTTATTCTATTATCAACATATTTTGAGATTTCTAAATATACTATTAGTAGGCAAACATACTCATTTCTAAAACTTAGTCAAAAAAATGTTTCAAAATGTCACAAATAGTCGCAAAAAAAATAAAAACCAAAACTAACTTTTTCACATATTTTGCTATTACGGATGAATCTTAAAGGATTGCATTAAGGGTTATTTTATTTTGGTTCCTGTTTTGATTTATTGCACAAACATTTAGAAAGAAACCTCAGTCCGCGCTCGGTCGCTGTCGTGAGTGGACCCCGTATTGCTTGTTTGCAGCGGTTCGTGTCGAAAAAGATCGCTGTACAAATACAAAATAGTCTATAAACCAAATTTGATACTTGATATTGTGGTAAGATAATTTTATAATCACACATTTTTATTTCGGTAAAAGTAAGTAAGGTTTATAAATGCCTATTCGTCTGGGACTTGATGGAGTGACCTGAAGGTGTACTTTGGTGACTGCTACTGGTACTCCTCGACGAGTACAACTAGGTCTACCGAATTTGGGCTCGTTTTGTTAGTTATGATGAGACCTTACCTCCGGACTTGATGGAGTGACCAGGAGGTGTACTGTGGTGACTGCTACTAGTAGGTACCTACTTCTCGACGAGTAGAATTAGATGTGCCGAGTTTGGGCTCGTGACTGCTACTGAGCAGTCACCGAAGTACACCTTCAGGTCACTCCATCAAGTCCGGAGGTACGGTCTCGTCATAACATACAAAACGAGCCCAAACTCGACACACCTAGGTCTACTCGTCAAGGAGTACCAGTAGCAGTCACCAAAGTACACCTTCAGGTCACTCCTTCAAGTCCGGAGGTAAGGTCTCGTCAGAACTAACAAAACCAGCCCAAACTCGGCACACCTAGTTCTACTCGTCGAGGAGTACCAGTAGCAGTCACCGAAGTACACCTTCAGGTCACTCCTTCAAGTCCGGAGGTAAGGTCTCGTCAAAACTAACAAAACCAGCCCAAACTCGGCACACCTAGTTCTACTCGTCGAGGAGTACCAGTAGCAGTCACCGAAGTACACCTTCAGGTCACTCCATTAAGTCCGGAGGTAATGTCTCATCATAACTAACAAAACTAGCCTAAAGTCCACAGCCCACATCTTTCTACTAGAAAAGGGCTTCCAGTGCCTCCTAGCAGTCACTGAAGTAGTTATTTGTATCTAAGTATTATTTAGTAAAAATACAAACCACAATACGAAATATTTTTTGTAGATGCCTATGTATTATAAAGAATATAGAGAAAAAATAACTTTCAAAGTACCAAAATTTGTTCACTTGACTACTATTCCCGAAACTAACCGTGCGTACACTTGTGTGTGTGACCTTTGTCAATGTAGTAGTTCGATTCTATACCTATCAAATTTGTAACGCGTCCTTAATATAAAACTCCGGCTTATCCCTTTCGTTTTACCACGCCTCGCTACTATCGCACAGGACTTTCAGCTTTTATTTAAATTTTTACTTTGTTTGTATTTTTTGTGAGTTTTTGTTTAGTTTATTTAAGATCTCGTGCTTGTGCCAATAAATACTTTTTCTTTTTTTCTCTTTCAATTCAAAATGTAAAATGCAACAAAGCTATTTTTAATTTATTAGTTTACTAGGGAATGAGACCTTGGCCTTATTTCTGACGGACAGACGGATGGGCAGTTATAGAAGCGGATAGGTGAAGAATTTACGGTATCAGGCGTTACTTTGCGGAAATCCATGACAATGTAAAATGTTATGAAAAAATATTTTTAGTTTTAATTCCGCAATAGGACAGTAATTAGGCTTCTAACTGTAATCCATCACCTCTGGTTATTGCGGAATTAAAACTAAAAAAATATTTTTTTCTTGGGAAGCAAGAAAACGAAATGACAACTAAAAACCATTTATTTAACTTTAAAATATTAATTTACACCGGATTTCCTCGGCTCGGCGACAAACGGCGAATCATACTGTTCGAAGTACCGTTGCACGCGCCGGTCGCCGAGTTCGCTGTCGTATATCACCGAAGACAGCTCTTCCACCAGTTCCAAAGTACCAGGACTCAGGTGCTGTTCGTGAGTGAAGCCCAGGAATGAGGAGCGTTCTGTTTCCAGCAAGTCTGAGGTCTTGAACAAGGAATATTTATCATTATTAAAAGTCTTACATAACTAATTTATCGGTAAGACTGAGGACTGACTGCAGTGTGGTCATGAAATTAAGTCTTCTTGTACTTTCGTGTCGAAGGTATTTTTCTTTGACTTCCTTAAATTGTTTGAGCCCAGTTGGTGGCCACGTTGATTGCGGCATTAGAGGCATTCATTAAGGCTACACACAGTGCCGACGGCACGGACTGCCGGGTTTTTGCCGAGCGGCACGTAATAAGCACTAAATAAATATGCCCGGCGGCTTTAGGTCATCAAAAGTACAAGTGAACAGTCACTTAGGGTGCCAGCAAGCGGGACATGGTTTTGTCGTAAGCACCGCACTGACCCATTATGAGTGCGGTGCTTACGACAAAACCATATTGTTGTTGGATGGGTCAGTAATCCACCACCCAGTGTAAGTGCAGCGGTACACAATATTTGTGAGGTTAATCGAGGCGAGAGAAGTGCCAGTGGCAACGGGTGACAATGTTCATAAGAGTAGCCGGATCAAAAATTTGTCACCAAATCGTAATACAAGTTTAAAAGTTGAGAGCTATTGTGTTATTTTATGGACCTTTCGCCGCTGGTAACTGGAGTGGCCTCATCAATTAAAATAAATATCTACTTTTGTTGGATTTATAAATAATAATTTTTTTAGCTCTTTTGGCCCCATAAACATCCTTGTTGCCTTGGCAAAACGGACTAGTACGAACAAGATTTTTTACTTGACCCCAATCTCGAACTATATAGCATGTCCACTCTGAAATGACGCGCCCCACTATCGCATTTCCGTGTGCGTAAATTGGCTATGGGCGCATCATTTCAGAGTGGACAAGCTTTACTGGCCTATTGACAGATTTCAAGATTCTGTTCAAAATTAAATTAAGTAGGTACTCACCGCCATTGTCGTTGTAACTAAAACATACGCCACCAAAACAATCCTAAACTTCTTCAACACAATAATCATTGCACAAGAGTGGTACAAAATAAAAATAGCATTATTTCTTCATAATTAAACTATGTAGGAACTGAAAAAAAACAAATATTTAACTTGTCATAAATACATGCGCAAGTAAAAATACATGCTAATATTGTCGTTCGTTCTAATAACAATTCAGACATAAAATAAACTATAACTTTTAACCTATAACTGTTATTTTATTACAATTGGATATTGTAAAAATAAATTGCAATGTGACTTTGATAAAAATTCTGAAGTGTTATTTGACTGAAATCACTAACTTTGGAATAGTGATATTTCTCAGAAACTATATTTTAAACAGTAAGTGAGGGAGGAAGAGAGGAATTAAGTGGCGTTTATATGAAAGAAAATTCAAATAATATTGTTAAAGTAACTAGAATTTTATTTACAAAAATACTGGCATCATATATTATATTTTTATAATAATTAATATTATTAGGCATTGGTACATCACTGGATATGGAAATTCTCCTGTTTTGGTGCAAATAGGAAAAACTAAAATAAATACAGTTTTGTAGTTATGACATTTGAACTAGCGTGCAAGGTGCAAAGCATAGTGGCACAGTATAAATTAGTAACAGTATAACGTCCTCATAGAAAACGGCCGAAACGACGAGCTTCGAAATCTCAGTGTATACCAGTACGCAAGTCTCGAATACGCGATATACTCGAGTTACGCACGGACGTGGAAGGTTTATCCACCGAGCGGCCGTGGGTAATTTTTTCAAGGTCACTGCCGAGACATAATACTGTTACTTTATCAAACTGTGCTAGTGGACTATTAAAATGGTCTTCGTTTTAATTCTTTAAATGCCGGGCCACAAATCCTAGAGGTGCGTCCAGACAGTATCACGCTTGCTCCAAGCTGAGGCACTCTGAACGCACCTTAACATTCGCATTTGAACATCGCTTCACGCTTGCATCAGTGATCTTAATATCCTAGCCAAAGTACAACGAATCTATTCTTGTCATAATCACTTGAATTTACAGTAAATTATCTTTTATCAAAAACATAAAATGAAGCAACATAAACTATTGCATCAGTCTTCAACGGTGAGCAAGGTGTTAGCATACTGGAACTCGGGACTGTTCTCATATTCAGACATGTCGAGGGCCACTTCACAGCTTTCGCGGACAACTCGGCGCGGGTCCTTTAGGTACCTGTAAATTAATAATCATAACTTTAGTAAGAGAATAAACACAACCTACTTATTAATCATAATTTTTTAAACACTCTTTCATAAAAGAGAGTCACTGGCAGCATTGCCATTCAACGTGGCAATGCTGCCAGCCTTTTGGCCACTTTTACTGTTGACAGCGATGCGGACGTATTTTTGGATGCCCTATAATTATCCCGATTTTATATACTTGTACATATTATTATTATTTTAAGTCTGTTAGTTTTTAAATCTTGTAAATACGTTTGTGTAGGTAAATAAATGAGAGCATATTTTTAATAACTTAATATTTTAGATTATGTTTCTATTACATAGTGAAAATTAATTTGTAAAGTTATGTCTAATGAGAATAAAAAAACTGAGAATCACGCAAAATCTATCAAGCGTATTTTTCTGAAACCTTCGCCATTTTAAAGATAATTTAATTATTAATCTTTTAGTATACGTGTTTTATTAAAATACCTTTTCTTTCATAAATATAGTGGAAAACATAACATACATAACATCACGCCTGTATTCCCCGTAGGGTTAGGCAGAGGTACCTATAGTAACACCTACATTTCGCCAGCTATGTTTAAGTCCCATGTAATAAGGGGCGAGTCTATTGCCATTAACCGGGCACAAATCCAGATACCGGGCTTCTACTAAGAAATTCCAGATGGAAAAAACCAATAACACTTTGCCTGACCTGGGAATCGAACCCAGAACCTCATGCTCAGCAGTAGCGCTTGCGACCACTAGACCAATGAGGTAGTTATTGTGGTATTTTGGAAAAGTCGGCAAATATAATAAATATGGGATATCTGTCAAGAAGCCTGCTAAGTATCTGCTAAGAATATGATTAAGAGGGAACAGGGCCTGCGAGGAATTTGAAAAATAGGTATTTAAAGTAACTATTGCCGTCGTCTTACCCCAAGTCTGCCTCCTCCCCTGGTCTGAGCTGTAGCTGTCCCTTACGCACAGTACGCGTTAGGGACAGCTACAGCTCAGACCAATTATATCACAAAAAAAATTGACGAGATCGAGGTTTCGTATTCCCTTTTTGACTCCTCGAAAACTGAGCCGATTCAATTATATTTTACATTAATATTTTAAGAAAGAGTATGTTTAGATTCCTATCATTTTCTTTTATGTTAAAAACTTTTCTAATTTGTGTGGTAGTCCTCTAATCACGGCGGTAAAAATGGATAACTTTTGTAATTTTTGGAGGGTCATATTTTCTTTACCAATAAGTTGCTGAATAAAAGGAAATAACAGGACGTGTCTACAGCAGACCTTGATTTTATGAAAAAAATGTATTGCTCTAGAGGCATTATTCAGGAAGAAAAAAGAAGAATACATTTATATGGAGAATCGCAGGCCCTGTTCCCTCTTATTGGCCAGTTTAAGTTACAAGAGTCAAGAGAATTAAGGAAACCAATGTTTGTGTCAAAGCAATCTCTTGTTAACTTATCACAGTAGACTGCAATAATCATAAGTCGAATGTGTTAGTAATAGAATAGCAATATCCTTATCCCTACTTTACACAAGCTTATGAGCAGTGATAGCCTAGTGGTATGACCGTCCGACTGCTAAGTCATAGGTTTCCAGTTCGAACCCAAGCCATGCACCTCTGACTTTTTGGATTCATGTGCGTATTGTATAATTATCAGTTGCTTCAATAATGGTGAAGGAAAACATCGTGAAGAAACGGGCATGCCTGATAGATATTTCTCGACGGCATGTGAAGCTAAGTCAGAGGCAAAAAAGTCATGGGCGGCATAAAAACTCTGATACCAGGTTAGTCAAACTCAAAATCAAAGCATTTATTTCAATTAAACCATTTACAGGCACTTTTGAATTGTCAAGGGGTCACTAACCAAAGGACAAAAAATCTTAGTAGATTTGTCATTACCACTGATTCACCATGTTTACACGCCAGGTGTTAGACCACACACCATGCTCTGCCTAACCTTTCGAGGATTACAGGCGTGATGTTATGTATGTACGTTAGTATAAGTGACAAAAATGAATAATCAAGGTCTATTTATAACCTAGTTTCCAATTGACGTTATTTCCACTAACATCAACTTTATGGAAGTGTAAATAAAGTTTATTTTAGACTGATTAGTGCTGTTGAAAAAGGCAAAAAAAATATGAAGTTGCAGCGCAAACTGAACCTTATGTGTAAGTATTACGGTTGTTTTTCCTAAATCTCGTGTTTGTTTACATGTTTGGCAAATAAATTGCGAACGCAGATTAGTTACTAAGCTCCTGTAAACTAGGCATTAGTGCCATTTTACACGACTGCGGTGGAGGCCAAGAGGAGAGTCATTTTTTTATGATAGTGTATCCTTGAAGACCCGCATCTACTAAAAAGTAAAATAATTTTTACCTCTGCAGAACCTCAGTGCATTCACCAGTGGCAATGGATCCCAGTGCCTCAGCTGCCTCATGTCGCACCATCTCATGTTCATTGGTATCTTCAAGAGTCTTCTTCAAGAAAGGTACACTGCGCTCATCCTGCATCTGACCGAATACAAACGCTACTTCATGCCGAAAGAGGGCGCTGGATGCTTTGAAACCTGGAAATTCATTAAAAAAAACTTTGTTTATGACTGTTTAAAGACTGACTATAAAATTATCTGGTTGTTTATCAGGTGAATAAATATTTTCAATTTTTTAATCGTATAATACTGAAGGATAGTTATCTGTGGTCTTTGTCAACCAACTTCACACTATCATGTGCAAGCGAGATGCACAGATACAGTATTCAATGTGTTAGACAAGAATAGAAACAAAACATTTAATTTGATGAGATTTTATCTTTTGGTTAGATCAGTCAGCAATTGTGGCAACCTTTTTTTTTGTTATTGTTTTTAGCTAAGTTGATAGGAGTGGGCATGTACATAGATGCAAAAGGAACTGTTAAAAAGAACTTAACTGTGTTTTCGACTTGGTACTAAAAGTTGAGCCTAATGGTTTCAAATTATTAAATAATGTCGTCCCGAAAACGTAAGAAAAGTGATATATTTGGAGACATTTAAAAAACTCTCGTGTTTAGTGGGCGTGTTTTCGCACTGATCAATCACTAACAGCACGAAAACACACAGAGGCAAAGCACTTTAAAACCCCAAACAAAACAAACGTCAATACATTATTTATTCCCTAGAATAAGGCACTAACTGATGCTTGAAAGGACATTTAACTTTATTCTTCAGTTACGGGCTTTATTCGTCAGAAACTGCTATCCATGAAAAATCCATAATCATGCTATCTATGGGCCCTAAGAATTTATAATAATAGAATAGAAGACAATCAATAATGAAGACATCTCTATATGTTGAACTTGTAAATTAAGTACTTAAATATTTCAGAATTAATGAAACCATTAAACGTTTAAAAAATTGTCTGATTTTAGACTAGTCATATTAAATCTGTTCTCAGGTCAGTTATGCAATTGGAGATTTTAATTTTAATCATCCAATCAACAAAAGAAACTAGGTCCATTTCATATATCTTGTAGAATAGTAGAATGTGTACTAAAGTGCAGGTTGGAAGCCCCTTAGGGACTTAACAAGTCCAAAAAATTTAAACTCACCTTCACCCAGTGCATTGATACTTTCAGTTGTCCCCAAGTTTCTCAAACTGAACATAGCTCTATATCTTTCAAACAACAATTTTGTTTCATCCATTAAAGTATTCTTTAGATTCTCTACATCAGCCTCGCTGCTTGGTGGAGCAGGGTCTATGGATGTAAACAAACTCTTTGATAGGTTGGACTCCTTTGTGCTGTCGTTGGCGACCCAGTTGAGCCTTTGCAGTGCGATTTGACAGGTCTCTGCGACTTCAATAGCTGGGTCATGTTGGTATTTTTCTAGCAATTCACGGAGTTTTGGGTCACCAATAGCTCCTAGAGCTTCACCTGGAATGAGACAGTTATTGGGATGTTAAATGTGAATTTTGTAGACACTAGTAAATTATAAATATACAAGTAGGATTTAACTATATGATAAGAGAATTATAATCATTGGAATCATTATTTTTTATTATTAGGTACTTTATTTTGCAGGCTACAACTGCGGATCTACCTTAAGCAAACTTTCAGCAGGTACAAAATTTTAATTAAAAATCCTACAGAATGTGAATTGGTGGATTCTAAATACCTACTTATGTTAATTTTACACATTAACTAAAGATCTATAACTAGCATCTGTTTATAATAACATCGTGACAGTTTAAGAAAGGACAGTACTTAGTTTTCCTGCTTAAAAATCGATTAAACTAAGCTCTTGCTTCCAGTTTTGGCTCCTTCATAGCAGTATAATAGTAAATAACAACATCATTTTTAAATCTTGAGTCAATTCTCACATAACATGAAGTGCTAGAGCCATGGCTCACAGTTCATACCATGCATGCACTCGGTCACGTATTCACTATCGCACAATTTATCACAAAACATGCGAATTAATTGATAAGAACCAACCTGCCTCATGGCGCACTATGGGATCCTGGTTTATGTCCTCCAGCACGCTCCTAAGCACAGGTATCGCACGTTCATCCTGCATCTGGCCCAAACAGTAAGCTAATTCGTGCTTTAACAGCACAGATTCGTCTACAAAACACTGGCTGATACATCCAATAGCGGTCTCGCCTCCCAAGTTTCGAAGAGTAAATAGTGCCCGGAAACGCTCCTTCATTGGCCTCGATGGATCGTTGAGGACTTTGCCAATGTTCTTCACAGCAGATTCGCTGGCTTTTGCCATTTTTGAGAAAGATTTACTAATAAGAAAATAGAAAACAGTTCTCGTCTATCAATAAGCAATTCAACATGCGGTATTGACACAACTCACAACTGACAGTAGTGACAGGTGACAGTAAAAACAAGTACCTACCGACCGACATTACTGACCGACAGTGGCTGCGTTCCGAGTTAAGCTGTAATCGATTTGAGAGTTCTGACACCCGTTCCGAGTTAGCATGAGCGCGATAACGATGTCCCATGTCATAGGTGACGTCATGATATGCGACATCTTGCGATAACGCCGACCATACCATATATTAATATCACCCTGAGCGCAGTCAAAAATGACAGTTGTGCTGTTTTATTTTGAGTCGCATGTTTTTTTTGAACTAACGCGGCATTTTCAAAATTGTGCTTCTGGCTACCGTCCCTACCTAACCAAAGAAGAAGAAGGGTCAGTGTGTCGTCTTAAGTGTGGAAGTTTGTGGTTTATGCACAAATAAATATGATATTGCAAGTTTTAACGTTGAGCGAGCACTGTGAGCCCGTTCATGAGCATTCCGAATTGTTGACAGCCCTCAACTGTCCTAATCGTGATATCTAAATCGGAACGCAAATTATTGATGTCAGCGCTGTGAACGAATACGTTCTATTTCGAAAAGCGGCCTACGTCAATGTCACACAGACGTCTACACTGACTGTCAAAATAAATATGTTCGGACCGAATTCAAGTTCAAGAATCATTACGAACCCACCTCGTATGATGATAACCCTCTGTCAAGGTTTTGAATTTGAAAACCTAAAAAAACTGTTTGGAATCGATTTTTATCATAATAATAATCGTTTTTGCCTATAACTTACAGATTATTTAAGTTTTACTTAGCTGGCGTAGACAGAGAAGATAGCTGGTGTACAACGAAACAAAAACAATAATTAAATGACGCCTATATTTGTACCTATTGCTACGTACCTATGTTTAAAAAATTAAATACATAATAATAATACTTTGGGCAAGTATCCGAGAAATACCAATGTGACCATACCTTTTTTCAAATATTTTACTATAGCCACTCAAAAAAAGCGAAGTTATTAGTAGTTTGTAATAATATTATTTTATTATCAAAATAAATAAATAAATGGCTCTAGAATAAAACAATAACGGTTATTTATATCCTTTAATTATATAAAAGACAAAATAATCACAAATACTGTTAGTATTTTATATCTTTTTATTGTTACTTTCAAAACTTAGCGCGAAACAATGTTTAGCTTCATTTGACCTTTAAACAATTGTGCACTCGGAACTTGTTGTTGGAATGTGTGCGAAATCAATGTCTAGGAGGCTCCTCCAAGTCGTAACATATTTATAATGATGAAATCTATGTAAAGATAATCTTAAATCAAGTTCAGCTATCAGTCTTTCGCGGTCTTTCAATCGATGTTCATGCGTCGAAGCCGATAAAAAGAATCTTAAATATTTGGAACTAAAAAACGGGGCTTTATTTGAATAATAGTGTAGATATTAATAGGTGAATAAGTTATTATTTTTTGCAATTAATTTTCATAATAGGAAATCGTGAATGTGCGTGAAATTATTAAGTTTTTTTTTTGTACTTACTTACTAGAAAATAATGATAATGAGTGATAACTAAATAACTAAATATTGTTTGAACCTTGAACCGAACTCAATTGAATGCCACACTTATCTACATGAATAACATTAAATTATTTATTGTTCTGCTAGTCTCGAACGTTTCTATTTTTAACCGACTTCAAAAAAAGGAGGTTATTATTAACATTCATCTTTCGGTGTTTTTGACTTTTGCGGTCTGAGGACGCTACATGAGTGGGCCTCCAACATTTATGAAGTGTGTCACCACACCATTAAGTCACAATCCTTTTCTGGAATAAGGACTTTAAACTTTTTTTTTTATAGGTTCAGACGCCAGCAGGTCAACCTACCCGAAACTGACAATTTTTCCCAATCAACTTTGAACCTTTTGTGTAAGTGATAAAGTTGAAAATCTATTAAAGAAATTTGACAGATTGTAGTAGGTTGATGTGCTGGCGTCTGTACACTCATATTTTTGTTCGGGGTTTAACCTGTAAGCAGAGTCAACCCTCTCACATCAAAGAAGCTGCACTTACTAATATGCGTCTACCCTCTGGGGTAATGGATTTAGGCCCGTATTACAGAACCTCACTCAAAACTCAAGCATTACTTAAAACTCGTTTAAAGTCTTTTGATTGCTTGAAACTAGGTTTAAGTAATGCTTGAGTCTTGAATGACGTTCTGTAATACGGGCCTTAAAGGTCTGGAAGTTACCCATAGACCCCCTTATTCATAAACGCTGCTTAAAGTTAATAATGATTAGCGCCTGTTTAACCATACATTTTTAACGTTTAAACATTTCTTAACGTACTGCTCTGTTAGCGGCTAGGACTAACCTACTCAAGTTTATCCCTATGTCACGAGCAAAACGGAGCAGAAGAAAGCAGAGCATGGGCAAAACCTGCCGAAATTCATGCAAATGGCACAAATAATTATTGAAAGAGGTATGATATTATAAAAGTTCTAAGTATGTTTATTTTATTGTCATTACTTAGTATGTTTATAATTCTTTGGTATTTTGCTTGGGGCTATTTTTATTTAATTTTTTTGTAGAAAAGTGTTACATATCTTGTAATTTATAACATCGCCTTTCGTTATATAAATAAATAAATAATAAATAAACTTTAAGCAACGTTTATGAATGAGAGGGAGAATATCTAAACTTTATTTTTAAAGTTATTTTACCGGTCGTCAAGAGCGACATGTAAATAAAGTTGACCTTACGCTAAACAGCTGTGTATTGTGTACCTAAGCCCCTCTTATTTACATTTCTATACACCGTATAGTTGACTCTACAATAAGTGCAGTTGACACAATCTCATTCATTTATTATTTGGTACCGTCCAACTACATCAGCCCCACTAAACAAATAATAACGTAGGTATCATAACATGGCCTAAATTAACCTTAATCATTCTTCCCATTTACTCTGTTAGCAAGCATTACTATGTTGAATCAATTATTCAAAGAAATAAGAATTCAACTGTAAGGAGGGGGAGTTCTTTTTTCGCCCTTGGCTGAAACCGCTATCTCAAAGCTAACTCTGTAGTCACAAAAAAAAAAAACTTCCAACATCAATGCGAAGGAACTAAGCCACATCCAGCCGGTTGTAGAAAGTAGTACACGGACGGGTTCGATTTACCCATTTGAATAGGTACCTACATCACAATTAAACTTTCATAGTTTTTCATGTTTTGTAAGAATTAACATAGGACAGCACTAACTGTTCATCCCTTCCAACAACTTGTAAACCCTTCCAGAGACCATCAGGTCCATCAGAAGCACCAAAAGATTCTTCACAGAGGCTTTTGAAACATGGGTGACATGATCAGCCAATGGTGGTGGGGTGGTGACCCTGACGCAAATAATGAAGTGTCTGGCATGTCATTGAGAGATATCTACAATGTACAACAGTCTTGGAAGACGATACAGAAAAATTCCAACCCAAACGGGTTCCTGATGTTCTTTAGGTAAAGTATAGCCTGGAAGTTTAAACGATTTCTTTCTGTATAGGTACTGACTGTACTCGTAGAGGCTTTGCTCCATGGTTTATGTAGAATAAAACCTCAGTATGTTCAAGTAGATGGCATTAATGCGAGACAATAATTTATATGAGCGCTTAAGCGCTTATCCTAAAAGTTGGCAACGTTGCAAACAGCTGTCAAATATTTCGCTGTTTTGATTAATTTGGCAACATTACTGTATGGAAATTTGAAATGTGGCTGACTAGCGAACTAGAATATTAATAATGAAATGCAAAAATTTAATATCGTTACACCGAATATTTAGTTTTAGATGTAACAAAAGTATTTTAAAACTTTCCAAATGCCTTTTTTACACCTAAAACGGTTACAACATCAAATTCATGTTATAATTGCAATTCATTATTAATATTCTAGTTCGCTAGTTAGCCACATTTCTTATTTCCATACAGTAATATTGCCAAATTAATCAAAACATCGAAATAGGTAGATAGAAAAAAGTTTAGACGGTCAGCCCCCGGCTGTCAAGCGGGCGATTATAAAATATAATAATGTAAAAGGTAGCACGGATTCTAGGAATAATGCTATGCATGATATATAGAAGCCTTTTATTCATCCCGGTACCGTAGACTAACATAGTGTCTACAGTACCTACCTACCTACTTTCCAGATCGAAAGATCTTTCTTACACACTAGGTCCAAAATGCTAGTTATGCGGAAATAACTTAAGAAATAACGTCGCTTTGCAATAAAAGTATGTAGATATATTTCTTACGAAAAAGGTTCCGTCAAACTGGCTGATGACAATTAGGTACTGGCCGTTTATGCCCAAAAAATTTTGAAACGCCCTTTATGTTTTGTTTTTAATCATTTATTTTTCTTATAACAAAATGGCTTTTAGATTTAGTTTTTCATGAAAATCAGCCAGAAAATTGCAATTAGTACCTACCTATGTAAAATTAAACTGGTGTTTGCGACCTTTTTGTCGTGCATCCGATAAAAGGGCAGTACCTTACCTACCAAAAAAAAAAAAGCTATTAATTTTCTCTATCGGAAAAAATACTTACTTACTCTTTAGATATATTTATCATTATCTTTAGATATTTTTATTTGGATACATTTAATTTGAAACCAATTATTGTGTAACATTTACGTTACGTTTATCAGGTATTGGTAAAAGCCATAAAGAAACTCCGTAGAACGTGAATCACCTTGTTCATGTTTTGTTCGCGTACAATACCTAATCAAAACATATGTACCTAGTAGGTATATAAATCTATTGTGGCATTACATAATTAGGTATGTAGGTATGGTGAAGCGTATTAATCATTGTATAGATAACAGCTATCTCAATATCTATAAGAAATACCTATCGGTCGGTACCTACACATATCCTTTAGTTTTGAAAGATGTTATATTTATTCTGCAATTCAACATCTAACAGCTGATCTCTAACTAGGAGGCGTTAAGGACAATCTACGCTAATACACCAATTTTCCTGCATTTCTTCGTTGACGAAAAATAAATCGTTTTGCCCAAACAAAGGGAATTTTAAAATATTTTTTTCCCCACAGGCTCTTCGATGCGGAACCGGAAACCAAGTTGTTCTTTAGAGACTTCGCGCACCTTCATACCGAAGAAGAAATGGCGGCAAACAGCACTTTTAGAGCGCACATTATCAACATTATGTCTTCCCTCGACAACTCTATTGTAAACCTAAAAAAACCTGAGCTGGTGGTCGCGTGGATGGAGAAACTTGGAGACTCACATCGGAGACATAGGATTGAAAAAAGACATTTTGGGGTAAGTTTCTGCATGTTCAGATTTTAGCAGTCATCACTGGTTACTAGACAATCACATCGGCGTAGCATAGTTTCAATATTTTTGACTATCTTAACTGAAATACTGCATGAGATGATAAAATTATGCATTCTTTTATACTTGGCGGGCTCATCCGGCGAAAGCGTCAGGGTTGTCCGCGAAATTAAAATATTCTTACGTTTTTTTGCAATTTGCAGGTTAGTATCAGGTTGTATGTTGATCTAAATATGATTCGCGGCCGTAATCAAATATTTATTAGAATTATAATCATAAAAATCATCTAAACAAAGTTCATATTGCCTTATCGAATGACTATTACATGAAATGATAACATTTGCGGCCAATTCTAACTTAAGGAGTTGTATTGCTGATTCTAATTCTTTAAGGCCATATTTGTTACGGTTGCGAATCATATTTTTATCAACATATAACCTGACACTCAGAGTTCAAAAATTTTTAATTCAGGAATACACCCATTTAAAATTCTTAACAGATTAAAAAATCATTCAATTAATTAATTATAAATTATTACAAAACAAACAATAACAACACACGCTGACCTGCAAATGGCAAAAACGTAAGATTTGAATTTATCGGGTTACTTTGAGCATCCCTCTTTTTACTCCAATCAAACGACACCTCGCGAGTTTTAAAGAGTGTGTAGGTGTACTCTTTAAAACTCTTGCTACAATTAACCTTACTAAAAGTAACAGAACATTGAGTTGCCAGATTTTCGCCGATTAAACTGTCGGTTCTCAGCTTTCAAAGGCATTTCTTTTAGCTTTTCGTGGGTGGACAGTAAATGGGGTCCCCGCGGGGGTAACATTTCGAAATGTGGCCGCCAGTTGACTAAAATAGAACTTCAGTACACTTTCACATGTTTTTGCGGATCATGATGGTTTCATAAGACGCTACAAGGCTCCGGATTCTGATGACTCTATCTGCTTATCCGTCCGTTAGTGTGCATATAACTCGAGACACACTACATGTCCGACAGATACACGATTCTGCCTTAATTCTGTTCAGTTAGTAACAAGATTTATCTTTTATAGGTGTTCAAAGATGTCCTGGTAAACATTCTGCAGAATGACCTCAAGTTTACCGAAGATGTAGTGGAGTCGTGGGGCCGATACGTTACATTTATTTACAAACATTTGCTCTCAAGATTGGCGTCCTAATTAGATAATTATGATCTTGATTAGATATAACTACTTAATAAGTATTATTTGACATTACTTTTATACTAAGTACTACACTTTTCCTGTAAAAAAGATATGAACGAATTTTTTGATGCCCTATGACTATTTCCCCTCTCTTTTTTATATACCATATTATTATTATTATTTTAATTCGGTAAGTTTTTAAATATGTCAATATTATTATCATAAATAAAATTAGTACCTACTTAAGATAACTTTGAAATTCAGATATGAAGTTTGTGTTTGTCATTAAATAGTATTAGGTATTTTAAAATCTGATGGTTTATGAATTAATCATGTGTTTTTTTCTATTACAAAGATTATAATTTAAGTATTAGATTACAATGATATCTGATTTAATATATACGAATAATGCATTTCCATTTCGTTTGTTTGAACTTTTATTTGTTTGACAGCGCAATAATAAAAAAACAAAGTATAAATATGTACGAATGTGTTTTAATTTTAGCCTTACCTAAGGGCACCTGCCATTCTGGGAAAAGGCCTTCTTACTATCTCTATTTCCTTCTACATATAATGTAAAGCTACTAAAATCCAAGCCGTTTTAAAATAGCTTGTCTCTTACTGCCATCTCTGTCATTAGTAGGTATGACATGTTAGACGTCCAGCCTAATTAGTTACGCGTGTCACCTTTCCGAGTGACATCACTTATTTTTTACCTATAACGAATTGATGTATTCGTGACTCGGCCTACAAGCTTTGGAATAGATGAGGAATATCCAGAATAAGTACTCCGTTCCATTGATTTCAAACAAACCTCGTGCAAAGACCTATGTTTATTTGTATTCAAACGATTAAGAGCGTTTATCCTAAAAGTTGGCAACATCGCAAATAGATGTCAAATATTTACCTGTTTTGAATAGTTTGGCAATATTACTGTATGGAAATATGAAATGTGGCTAACTAGTGGACTAAAATATTGATTATGAAATGCTTATTAATATCGTAACACCTAAATTTCGTTTTAGATGTAAAAAAGTATTTGGAAACTTTCCAAATACCTTTTTTACACCGAAAACGGTTACAACATCAAATTCAATGTTATAATTGCAATTCATTTTTAATATTCTAGTTCGCTAGTTAGCCACATTTCTTATTTCCATACAGTAATATTGCCAAATTAATCAAAACAGCGAAATATTTTACATCTATTTGCGACGTTGCTCACTTTCAGAATAAACGCTCATATGTTCTACCTGTTATGTGTGCACCGATTGGATACGGCCACTCAAATCCGTGTGGTCTTTTCTTCAGAAGCCAATTTCAGACCTTAATCGACATGGTCCTCACATGATCTGACCAAGATTACCCTGACCCCATCTATCTTTAAGAAAATATTGATTTGTAAAAGTGTTTGATAAACCTACTAGAGTAGAATTACAGAAATAAAATCATCCATCATTTATCAAAGACCAAGTGAGGATTGCCTTGAAAACCATAATGAAGACGATAAGAATGCACATACCGTGTTCTTGATTCGATACTTTATGGAAAATAATCTTCATTATTTTATCTATTCGTTGCGGAGACAGACAGGCAGGCAGACATAAATAGTAATCTAACTTAGATAAGTAAGAAAAATACGCATGTACTCGTATGTATGATTTTTATGTACAGACGCCAGCACGTCAACCTGCTACAATCTGTCAAATTTCTTTAATAGATTTTCAACTTTATTACTAAAGTTTAAGGTTCAAAGTTAATTGGGAAAATTTGACAGTTTCGGGTAGGTTGACCTGCTGGCGTCTGTACATAGAAGAACAGGCGGTCTATTCTGTAATAATCTCACGGTGAAAACTTAGGTGAAGTGAACGTGAAGTGAGCTGTTATTCCACCTGCTGCTAGGGACTGACAGCTCACTCCGAGCTCACTTCACCTAAGTTCTCACGGTGAGATGGTTACAGAATAGCACTGCTGATGTTTTGGGTGTGTTATGTGTTCAAATGATCTGAAATATGCATTATGTATAAGGTAACGTCCACATCGTGTGTATAATACCTCCACAATTCATTCATTGACAACAACAAACTGTCGGTGAGTATATTCGAATAGTGAGCAACCTTAACATTCTATTGTATACGCTTTATTAGCATTGACCGCGCAATAAAGGCTCGTACAGACCAGCGCGACGCGACGGCGCGACGCGACTCGAACAATACAATTTCTAAAAAAACTTCACGGTATAACAATAACCGGTGTCGCGTCGCGCTGTCGCGTCGCGCTAGTCTGCACGAAGCTTAAGATGGCAGACCCTCTTTTTTATACAAACGTACGATACTAGATTAGGGAAAAAAATAACGACTATAATTACTAATTAGTTGACCGCAGGCGGCAGGGCCTACTGCTGTCCTCGCGCACATTAAGGAGTCGCGCGAGGAGGCGAAAGGCCGGGGCGTAACTCTGCTGCCGCGAGACATCGCAGCACAGTGGACAGAGCTCCGGCGGGATCTCATGGCGTCATGGAGAGTGCGCTTGTCGCAACCTAGTCCAGGGGCACGCCACTATTGAGGCGATAAGTACCCTCTTTGAGGACTGGCTAGAGAGACGACACGGCGAGAGGGCATGGGAGGCCGTCACCTCCTTCTGCTTCGACTCCCTGGCTGGGCACTGTTACTTTTGTTTTCCATCAGGAAATTAATTTCAGCAGCAGCCCGGACTCTGGATTTGTGCCCGGTTGATGGCAATAGGCTCGTCCCCTATTACGGACTTCATCATAACTGGTTAAATGTGGGTGAGCTATAGGTGCGCCTCTGCTTAACCCGTTAGGGAAACAGGTGGAATGTTATGGTTTGTTAGTTAAGGTAGGTCAAGTCCTTGGTTCCTTGACGCGCTAGAATAGCGTGGAAAGCCCTCTAGCATGATGACCGAAGACCTTAAAAAGACGGTTGGAACTGAAATGAAATGAAATTGTTTATTCTGTAAATAGGATATTGCAATAACTTTTACACGTCATATTAAAAAAAAAAAAAAAAAGAAGAAAATGCTAGATGAGTTCGGCGTTTCCTATCTGACTACTCTGAGAAGAAAGACCGAAACAAACTCAGAGGTCACAGTCTCTTTTAAAGTCCAGACATAATCTTGGTCAGGACATAAACTAGGGTTGCCAACTTTTTTTCATATTAAATATAGTATTTTAGAAGCTATTGCCTATAAAAATATAGTAGATGGCGAAAAGCTAAAAAATATATAGTAGGTATGTTTCAAAAACATTTTTATTCTGTAAATGCACGTTTTTTGCTACTATGAATATGATGATTTTATCGCGCACTGGATTTTCAACTCTCGGTCTTGAGCCGACCGTTGAGAATCCAACGCGTTGGGACGCACTCTAGTCCTAGCTCGTTGAAAAACACACTGTTGCATTTTCAACTCTGAGCGCAAAAAAAAAAAAAACTTATTTCAGGTACCACATAGATATAAGAAATCTTTAAATCACACACAAAAACAAAAAAATAATTCAATCAATCATCATAATTACCTCATATTCATTCATTACAGTAGTCTGTTATGTACGACACTGTATGTAACTTGTTTGTCACAGCAGTGTCGCACATAAGGACAGTCCAACCTATTTGCTATCATATTCAGAACGATATTGGAGCTGGCCCGCACTCTGCGCACAAGAGACGCGCAGCGCTTCCGCACGGTCGCATAAAAACAGTCCGTGCGCGCCCACGCGAACATACCCGAAGCGCTGCAATAGCGAGGCAGAACTAACATCGCTCTGAAAGCGTTGTTAAACTGAATGCGGAGGGTGCTGTAGCTTTTCTACGTGTAATTATCCCACAGGCTGCAGGTGTACATGGACGTGCAATATGCTCGGAAAAGAGTTATTTTCACGCCATCCGAGCAACGCGCGAACCTGCGGGCCAGCATATTGGCTCAAGCAAAGCGTTGAAAGTGCAGTGCACGAAAAAACATCGCCGCGATTTTATTACGTCCGTGCGAACATGGGCTAAAAGATTACTAAATACCATTATTTCAGCTTTTATGAAATTAATACTGGTCCTATTGTGATCATCTCGCCATTTTGTATTGAAATAAAAATATAGTAGTTTCGCCTACCATATTTTTTCTTTAGAAATATAGTATTTAGGCCTCTAATATAGTAGGATACTATATTATATAGTAGGGTTGGCAACCCTAGTTGGAACAGACTGGATTCGGAATTCGGAGAATCTTGATAGGAACCTATGTCCAACAGTGGACTACCATAGGCTGAGTTGATTGATTGATATAGTTTGACCATTAACAGCTATTAGCACGCTCTGGCTTGCGCTCATAATAATTTAGAGAAGGAGTTTTCCCGAAGCTACATATTGGTTATCAATAACGAATTAGATACAGCTGCTTTTAAATTGTCCAGAACATAGTTTTTCTATCCGCAGTAATAAACATTTTCAAGTGTTTATTTGTTGATTGAATACGAGGCTTTTGGCTACTTTTGTATTTTGTGTTTTTTCTTTAAATGTGCGTTTTGTTTGTGCAGAATAAACATATTTCTTTCTTTTATTTATTTTCATTAGGGTCTCATCATCATTATTTTAGCCGGAAGAAGTCCAATGCTGGACGTAGGCCTTCCATAAGCGACGAGTCATCGAGTCCTTGGCTTCGCAGGTACTTAACCTTCTTTCAACAAAACAATACATTACAGGTTCCACTCTACCTTATTGACTTACATAGTTATTTCGCCTTATCAATACAATACCTTTCTAATACTCTTAAGGATAAGTATGCTTGTGTCAAATAGCGTAGTGATAACAGTTGATTTTGAAGATAAAGATGAATGTGTAACGGTTTAAGATAACGCTGATTACCGCAGAATAACTTTTTGTATCCGGGAGGTACCGTTTGCAAAAAGACATCGTTCCTTTTTGACAGATAAGTTGTGATAGAATGAAAAAAATGCATATTTTGTCTGTTGATTAGGTAGGTGTAAAGCTACGGTTTCTTAGAAGACCGGTGACCGCTCACGTAACGTACGCAATTTACAGCGGATGACATCACTGAAATGTTGATTATGAAAGTAAATTGGTGTGATTTCCTAGAGAGCGTTGTTGACACCGTAAAGCAAACTCCGGCCCCAAAGATTTAAATCGCTAGATTTGCCCTCACCGTACTCAGTCACAAGAAAAGCACCGTACTAAGAAGAGTGAGCTCACACATGATTAAATAGCGTTTCCATGACAAACAAGTGTAGTCACTGCGTCATTGTGTGTTATCAGGGGTGTCAAAACGAAACAGAAACTCGACTATCTTTTGATGCGATAGGGTGAATCTAACGATTTAAATCTTTGCCGCTGTCATCATTTTCATGACAGTCACTGCGGCCGTTAAGTGCGGCCACCGCTTTTTTAGGAAACCATAGCTTGTCCACTCTGAAATGACGCGCCCCACTACCACATTTACGTACACGGTAATGCGGATTTCTATGGGTAATGCGGTAGTGGGGCGCGTCATTTCAGAGTGGACAAGTTATATCTTTCTTTTATCTGATAGCGTGCATCAAATTGATTGGAAAGTGGTTATTACCGCCAAGGAGAAAAGTCTGTTTTCATCGACATTTCACGGTTTCCTGTGAAAGCAGTAATAGTAATGTGGGTTCTCCTCAGTTCTTTCAATAAAAGTCAAACCGTGTTTGAATTGATTATGTTCATAATGTCAGTTTTTATAGCACTGTATTCGGATCACAGACGATTCGAATTCATCTCTGCCTATTAAATCAAACTACAAACCCTATGAAATAACATTTTACGTGGAATATACTTAATAGCAAACGTTCTACATTGAAACCAAGCTGGTAATGTGAAGATTATTTTAATTCTGAAGAGTATCAGCGGAGGACATTCTTTTTCTCTTCCACACAAATTTGACGACAGTAGTTCATGTCCTATACCATAATTACGTAATTACACGATCAATCGGAATTTAAATAAAATCATTTTAATTCGGACAACTACGAGATCCATAAATTGTTAGTAACAGGTTTGCGTATAAGTCTTCTCACAAATTGCCTTATTATGGCCGAGGAAGTATCTGCCGCCACAGCCTTCAGGATGCTATTGTGACTGCCCCTTATTCTCCTCAGAAGTGAGGCCGTTTTTTGCGGATTATGGCATGAAATCCATCAGTGTGGTTTACCGCGAACATTTCCGAGGCACTGCACCAACGAGGCAGTCGCAATAACATCCTAAAAACATTTTTATATTGGACGCGTAGAACATCCAGCGACCTTTTCGAGTAGTTGACCCAAAGATTCCCGGTGTAAAAGCTCTGACAATAAGCTTTAAAAAGCGTAACCTTTACTTGGTCAGTACACCGAGCAAATCTTCGTGCCAACATATAACAACATATAATTTGAATCGTTTTGAAACTAATTACTAATCCATTACTTCATAAGTTCGAAAAAAAATCTACTCAACAACGTAAATAACGCAATGAATGTTGTTGAACTGTCAAAATGAAACAAATTTTTCGTAATCATTTACGAAAATGTGTTGCGTAATTAGATAGCTGGTCAAAAGATTCTATGTAGCCAATCAGCTAGTTTGGTAGCGGGGTCCGTATTTAGGTGTGGACATATTTAGGTATAACATAAACCTACTTGTAATATTAATTAAAATGTTACTAAGTTAAAAAAAATATTATAGCTGTCTGTAGGTATACAGACAGCTATAATATTTTTTTACCCAGACCAACTACATGAGGCTTTATATGGATAGGAACAAATTATAGTATAATTAAGAAAATTTGTTCACCGAATAAATAAGTACAGCAGGCAAATTTTAACGTACAATCGCGATTACAGTGCACAAAATAGTTTTTCTGGGCTCTACACTTAGCACTTAGAAATCATCAATTTGATTGAATTATAATGAAATAACTACATTATTGACCTTTGATATTGCTTAAGAGCATTTTAACTTTTCTTCCATGGGTGGTATAAAAAGGGTTGAGCGGTAAGAAACGGACTCTTGAGAATACAAAAACAACATTCTGAGATCACAAATATCCTTTCGAGAGTAGTGCTATTAAAAATATCAGTAAGTACTTCCTTAAAGTCAATTGGAGTTCTTTTTATGAGGCCGTGTACTTTGTTACTCTTACATATATCTAATGATTGGGTTTTTCAATAAAAATAAACCAAGAGGCTGGATGTTTAGCTCCCTATTAAATTAAAACTGTGAAGGTCGGCTCTCAGTGAGAACACGTTCACAAAGTTTGAAGTTTTTTTTTATTTTTTTTGTAATTCCCTTCCGTCATTTCCCACCTCCTATCATGCTCATAGTTCTGAAAGTTTTCTCGTTACACGGCCATGTTTCAAGCCTCGAAAACCACGTAGCTGACAACCAGCGCTTGGGCTCTGTCTCGCATAGGTTCGCAGCATTATGCTGAGCGATGACCGTTTTGCGTGGATGTGACGCATATTTTCCACAACTTGTTAATTTTTGCTAGCCGACTTCCCAAAAAAGAGGAATCAATCAATATCAATTCAGTTGTATATTTTTTTTGTTTTCTTTCTGCGTCATGTTTACCGCAAATAAACGTATTTTCTTTCATTTCTTTTTAAATGCGACATCGACCTCTTCAAATCACATTTATTTGGAATCCACCTTCTGTATTTTCCTACTTTCTACGCAAAACATATCGTATTACAACCAAGCCTTTTCCCACATTGGGACACCATTACTTATCGCCATTGGCACCTCACCCTCTGGGAGCCGCACATCTAATACCTTATCACGCATTTACTACATTAGCCTATTAGGTATATATTCGACATGCAAATGAGCGTGCCATTTTTCTGTAAAACAAATATTCATTCTATTACTGAATTCTCTGTTGAATCGTAAATATACGCGCCTTGATCGTAGAAAGAAATATTATAGTAGTAGATGTTTGAGGTTAGATCCCGAATAAATAGACTATTTTGCAGTCTTATTTGCAAGTTACAATTTCGTACTATCAGGACGATTTATGCCGGAAAAGTACTGAGAGAGCCCCTTACTTGACGACATCTAGAACAGTACAGTCGAGTGTCGACCGTAACTTAGTAACACTTTGAACTTGATCTAGCCTGGCGTAGTAGTAGGTACCAAGTTTCAACAGATTACCACTGCCGTGCGGCCTACTGTACCAGTTTGAAGAATATACTGTACCGTGAACGGGCGCCGTCAGTAGGGTCATCTCCTATCTGCCACGGCTTGTTTTAATTGTTGAATTGTTTTTATCTTTTTATTACGGACGCTTTTTACGTGCACATCTTTCTACATTGTTCTCACATGTATAATTTAAACATGAATGATGTAACCAATATTTTGTAACAATATTATGATTTAAAAGAGTGTCCGTGGAGTTTCTTGCCCGTTCTTCTCCATAGGAACCTACGCTTTGGAATGGGCAACTAGCTTCATATTTCTGACTGACTGACCCCTTGACAATTCAAAAGTACCTGTAAATGGTTTAATTGAAATAAATGCTTTGAGTTTGAGTTTGACTTTGATTAGAGGCCAATTTGTGCCTACTGGTTTTTTTACCACTGACGTGCGGCCTACTGTACCAGTTTAAAGAATATACTGTGGTTTTTCCCGAAGGATGTATTCATTATGAACCTAATCAATGTCCTATAATATCCTACCTTCACCAAAAAAGGGATAATTTAGGATCTGCTAAATTGACCATGAAATTAAAAGATCGTTCCAGGAAACTCGTCTTCATCTGAAAATAAGGTGTACCTAAGTAACATTTTCCATAAAGTCGAAAGGGCATTTTTAAGATAGATCAGTGCCTTACTGAGAGAATCTGGTATCATCTCTCATGACTAGATAAACCTAGGGGCAGTTATGACTAGGCAAAACGGAAAAGGTAGCTTTAACAAGGAAACAATAAAGGTTAGCTTAAACTAGGCAAACCTAAGGGTACTTTTGACAAGTCGTGAACTCAGATTACAAGGTAATTACAGTAAAAGAATTCCGTGTCCATTATTTTTCTGTCTCCGTGGGCCCCACCAACGCGCGAAATAAATGTAACGTAAATTCGATCGATTTTTTAATCGAAAATAGAACTATTCTATAGCATTTTCGTTTAAATTGTGCGACAAGCACAATTAGTATCACCCATTGATATGAATAAAATCTTCAAACTAAATACATAGGAATATTTCTAATCCAAAAATCGATTTAGGTAGGTACGTTACGTTAACTACTAGAATTAAGACCAGGCACTCCAAAGACAATTACCACGCCAACTGCGACCCCCTCCGCACCCCACCACTCCACTATGTGCTAAACGCTAACACATCAGTAATAAAGTTGATGATCGCGTGCGCTCTTTGGTCGTGTTCGAGCACGGAACTAAATGTCGATCTAAAATAAAAAATATCTTATATCTGGATAATAAACTATATTTTCTTACTGTCAATAATTATTTTAGACATAAAAGCCGAGTAATCTTGTTTTTGTTTCAAATAATCTTTAAAAAAGACATGATTTTCGAATAAAAAATGAATCGAGCAAAAATGTTCCAATTATGTAACTGTCTTATACATGGAAAGAAAAAGACCCAATAAATCATATACTAAAGTTCCATTTTGATTGTATTCGTAACTTTTTCAGAATATTAATGCAAATTAACATACAATTTAGGGAGCCTCCTCTTAACACTAGATGGATGAAATGGCGGTAGGTCACGGGAAAAATCTGCGACTCCCGCATTCCCCTTATACCTTAAGGGTAAGATATATAAAACATTGGTTAGACCTGCTGTCTTGTATGGATCAGAATTTTGGGCCACAAAAGGGATGAACGCATGCATGCAGCTGAGATGGGAATGCTAAGAGGTATGTCTGGTGTTACACGAATGCATAGAATAAGAAATGAGTACATAAGACGAAGTCTGCGGAAATTTGTTGTCTTGGTATGGACATGTGATGCGGAGGAATGAGGAATATGTCGCGAGGAAAGTTTTGAGTATGAATGTCGATGGCTATAAGAGTAGGGGAAGACCAAAGAAACGATGGATGGACTGTGTGGAAGATGGAATGGTTAGAAAGGGGGTGACTTGACTACCTAGACGATGATGATGATTATATTATTTTAATTATTGTGAATGTGAGGACTATGTGGATAGGCGTAGGCGCGGGTTTGCGGGCGGTGAGCAATGAGTAGCTCGCCGTCCGATAAGGACCAGGCCCGGGTCGACGGCGCGTTGTGTTCCACGCGCGCCTCAAAGAGATGTCAGCAAGTGAAGGGGTCCGAAAGGACCAATGCCTGCTGGGAAAGTCCGAAAAGGATACCGTGGCCCCTGGCAACGTACAGGCAACGGAAGGAACACGGGTGGGTTTTAGTCAGTAAGAGTCTGACACGCCCTCCTGCTCCGCCCAGAGCGGGAGAAGTTACTTGATAATTTCCCACCCAAAAAAAAAAAAAAAAAAGAACTACTTATGTGGATATTTTTTTTTCTATTTATTTATTTATGAACATACATATAAACAGACAAGAAGAAAGGAATAGGAACAGAAAAATACGCACAAAGGTGATGCGGTGGTGGAAGTGGTGGTCTCTTTTTTTTTCTCAATTAGTTTTAATGATGGTCTGGCAGTTTGAGCAGTTTATGCGGCCTACCCAAATGTCCTTTCTTTGGTATTGTTCGTCGAGTTGGGCTCCTTAAGTTCTGAGTTGAGCTCCACGATTACTGACAAATGCTTGCAGTGACTGGACAGGTACACTCAAATCTGTGTGGTTCTTTCCTCAAAAGACCATTTCAGACACTAATATGGCCTGACCAAGATTACGACTGGACTTTAAAAGAGACTGTGACCTCTGAGTTTGTTTCGGTCTTTCTTCTTAATCAAATAGGAAACGCCGACCTCATCTAGCAACTTTTTTATTATTTTTTATATGACTTGTAAGAGTGATTCCAATATCTTATTCACAGAATAAATAATTTCATTTCATTTCATGACGACTAACAGAGAAGCATGAAAGAAAAAGACATGTTGCAACGACCCTGAATAAATTGAAATAAAGGCAGAAGAATGACGACGTTTACTTCGCGCATTCATGCTAGGGTGGCGATGGCGGGTCAATCCAGAATTTAGTCCAGAGATATCCTCACGGTACACAGGTACTAGTGCTACTGATAAAGATTTTAATAAGTGATGTACATTAATTATCAATCTAGGTAAGTCCTTATAAGTCAAGGAAGTAGGTCCCTTAGCTCGGATAAGGATCCTCGATTAACTTACAATCGCGACGGAGGTCGTCGACATCCTTTCAGAGTACCATTCAGCATTCCATCCACGGCACACATACGCGCCGACAATAAGGAGCGAGAACAATACTTCATTAGTAGACATAATCGACGATTAGTTCGCAAGTGCAGTGCGTTGCACATCTAATAAAAGTTTATTATCTTTAATGCTTAACGTCGCATTATGGATGCATTCGTTTTAATATTATTTTGAATGGTACACAATGGCGAGCCGATGTGAACATAATAGTAAAGCTGATTTGGTCGTCAACTTTACGTAATTAGTTCTTCATTGTTTTAGAATGGTCGTAAAGTATCAGGAATCCTGTGAAAATCTTAATCCTCATCTTCTGTCTGTATCCTAATTTATTTGGGGTCAACACCGCTTGTCCTTTTCTTGCATCAGCTATAGTGGCCTAGCGAGCAGGGGTGGCCCAGTGGAAACGACCGTGACTTACGAGTTGTACGTATTCAAACCCAGCCCAGCAATTTATAAAAAATAAATTAAAATAATACCAGCCTGTTACTGTCCCACTGCAGGGCAAAGGCCTCGTCTCATACAGAGAAGGCACGAGCACTGATCACCACGCTTGCTCAAGACGGGTTGGTGATTTCAGACTTATGTTAACTATAAAGTCCAGGTTTCCTCACGATGTTTTCCTTCACCGATGTCAGTAATGTCAGAAATAAACACAGAAAGTACTTATGAATTGAAAAAGTCACATTGGTACTTGCCCGGATTTGAACCCAGAACCTCGTGCGTGAGAGGCGAACCTTTAGCGAGACGAAGCCTGAGGCCATCACGACATTTTTCCTTAACCACTGGTTCATCACCATTGCTCTCAAAACGGTGAAGGAAAACATTCGAAGACATGTAACATTCACCAACCCGCACTGGGCCCGCGTGGTGGATTACGGCCCACTCCCTCTCACAGAGAGGAGGGCTGAGTGGTTATAGGCTAATTATGCCGCTTTTCTTTTTTTTCATCATCACTATCAGCCGTCATTTCAGTTTCCACTCCCTTTATTTCATAGTTTCTTTGGACATCTTCTCATCTTCAGTCATCAAATCATCTGAAAATGACATAAGAAATACAAGAATGTCTGACTGATTAAATTGATTTCGGTAAGGAGAATGGCTCTGAGTGTTAATATACTTGTACGGGTAAGGTACATTAATTTAAATGATAAACTGATTTGAGTTCAAATTGTGTATTTATAGTTACACACATCAACACGGTCTAGGGATATTTCATACTCAATTAAATAACTCGAAAAGTACTGGCCGCATTGTAATCTTTCATACACCGATTTGTTTGTAATTTATCTCAGACTAATTCCAAATTCAAATTTTTGAAAATTCTTTTGTTTCGGTGGCATAAAAATGTCTTGATGTGTAGGAGAGGGAATTTTCATTTGTGCGAAATTTAGAAAACAATACGAATTACGTTTAGTTACAGTTTTTAAAAAATATCCCTAGACCGTGTTGATGTGTGTATAAAGAAAGCACAAACGCCAAAAACTGATAAATGATCGACCCGCGGCGAATGAGTCCTTTTGGTTTAATTGCCCAACCGATGCTATGCGACTACTACTTGCTAACTCAAACTTATATTTTATTCATTCGCTGCTCGTCGATGTCAGCATAAAATTGATACAATTGATATTGTACGGGTTTGCTCGTACAATACTGTTGTATCGTCATAAATAATCGTTTAAAAGTAATACGAGGCGTTGTCCTAAACTACTTTTAAATTATTATTTATTGGGTATGACCTCTTGAAAAATGGAATAGAAAATTAAGCTATAATTTTTTGTGTTAGGCCCTCTCTGTATTAGGTAAACTAATTACCTAATTGATTGTTCAAATGATTGATTGCTCGTTTTGTTTCAAAATAGCATCACTCCATGTCACTCTTGGTATTTAACTACATAGCCCTAAGTAAAATCAAATTTCTGCACACTACAGAGAAGTAGCCGAATTCGAGGGTGCATACCATGGAACAGAAAACGCACCTACTCTTGAACGTTCCACAACCAGGTGGAACCTTGAACTTAACGAACCGGACCCGAGTACCTATATTATAATACTTGTCGAGTATTATGAGGACCTACACTTAGGTATATTTTATAAGTAGAGATTATTAAAATAAGGTTGGATGAAGATAGAAAAATAAAAGCGGTATGGAAGGCCGAAGAAAAGGTGGATGTATTGTCATAGATTAATACAGATGGGATACTCCGCAGTTGAGGTATGAAGCTACAAGTACGCGGCGGGCCCATCTTGCTGGGCCAATTCAGTGAGTGTAACGTAGTCAGAAGATCTAAAAGTCACGCGATAGAAAGAGAGGCAACTTCTAGGTGAATATAACTGTACGTGATTAGCGCTGTGCGACCTGAATTGCACTTTATTGTGTCGCAGCAAGAGTCGCTTTTTATTAAAATGAATTTTCGGAGTGTCCCATCTGTATTAATCTGTGGTATTGTGTGAGAAATGATATGAAAGAAAAGGGAGTGAATGTGAGCGTGACGGTTGACAGGGAATAATGGAAGAAAAAAACATGAAACGAAATGAAATTGTTTATTCTGTAAATAGGATATTGGAATCACTTTTACACGTCATCTTAAAAAAAAAAAATGAAATAGCTAGATGAGTTCGGCGTTTCCTATCTGACTACTCTGAGAAGAAAAGCCGAAACAAACTCAGAGGTCACAGTCTCTTTTAAAGTCCAGAAATAATCTTGGTCAGGCCATATGAGGACCATGTAGATTAGTGTCTGAAATGGTCTTTTGAGAAAAGAACCACACAGATTTGAGTGGACCTGTCCTGTCAGTGCAAGCATTTGTCAGTAATCGTGGAGCTCAACTCAGAACTATTCGGGTAGGCCGCATAAGCTACTCAAAGCCATCATTACAACTAAATGAGAAAGAAAAAATTGTAATAATAAAAATATCCACATAGTCCAAATCCATAGTCCAGTATTATATAAACATTCACAAAATTTAAAATAATTAAATTCTTTACAAAGTATCATGTTATTTTGTATGTAATGTTTATATAATACTGGTATATTTTGATGATTTTACTGAAAAATTATAATGTCAAGTTTTATGATTTTATCACAAGGCTTAGCAGAGCGAGCAGCTCAATCCCAAGCTTTTTTATCTGTTGCGCCGACTCCACGTACCATCGGACAAGGGCAGATAATGATTATTAAATTATTAAAGATGTTTAGCTAGGCCTACCTCCAATACTTCTCAGCAATAAAGCAGTTGGAGCCCGGTCTGGAGCTCCGTCCGTGACGCCACGCCACCGCGCACTTACGTACCTGTAATTACCTCCGTATTTTTAATTCCAAAACGAAGTAAATAACACTATTTACTTCGTTTTGGAATTATAGTTACTGTATAGTTTTGTCGCTGTTATATACACATATAACAGCAACAAAACTATACAGTTGTATCCTACAGTAAACGAGTGACAAACTAAGTGCAAAATAACAGTGATATAACGACACTAACTCTGTGTGTGAGCCATTTTATATCATAACAAACAAATTATTTTTAAATGTGTTAATTTTTCGGACTTTGAACTCATAAGATACACAAAGGAATCACGTACACCGATCCGGACCAATTAAGCAAAGGACAAATGTATTTCAAAATTCATTGTAAAAGTTCGCTTGGCACTGTGTGTGAGTAGAGCGTTTCTACGAAGGCGAACCTAAGTGGTCGAGGGATCGAATCTGGCACACTGCATTTGTTTTTGAATTTTATTTATATTTTTATTTTTATATTTCTTTTTCCAAATTATTTTGTTATTAATTCTGCAACAATATGCAAAGAACTCCGCCTAATACAGGTTTGAGTCCTGGACAATCTCTTTCTGAGCACGACATTCCGACTGCCACTACCGAAAAAGCAGACGCCATTAATATCACCGTACGGAAACGACAACGTCTTGCCGATTCTCCAAATAACGAAGTAGACACCGTACGATCCACTGCATTTTCGGCTTTCAAATCGGAGTTAATGGAGATGCTAACAACTTGGAAGTCTGAGCAAGAACAGCTGCTCACATCATGGAAAAACGAACAAGCTGCCATTTTATCTAAACTGGTAACCAACGCCGAAATGGACCACAGCATGTCTTTTATAAACGAAAAATATGAATGTCTCAATTCTAAAGTTTCGAAACTGGAAAAGGAGAAAATTGATAACGAGGACCATATTAATCGTCTACAGAAGCAGGTACAAGATCTGAACTTCCTGTCACGACAAGCTACTATCGAGCTGCGTAATATTCCGACTAAGGAGAAAGAAACGTCTGGAGATCTCATTTCTGCGGTATCAAGGGTTGGAAAGACTGTTGACATGGAAATTCAGACATCTGCTTTTCGGGATGTGGTATTCCAACGGAAGAATTCTCTTGAAGAAAGACCCAGCTGATAAACCCGTTGAAATTAAATCAGAGAAATGCCTAACCATGTTAACAGTACCAGTACCAGCACAAGTACCACTTCAACAATGACTATTTTCACTTTCTCATATATTAGTTATTCGCGTTTATGCATGCATTCAATATTTTTTTGTACATCTATTTTATTTCTTTTTTGATAACTATTGTATTTTATTGTCAATTTACGTAACAGTTAAACCACAAACACAACAAATACATTTTACACACATACACAGTTTCACTCAACCTAACAATTATAATTACGTCATCAGGCTATATTGCAGTTTGATGGGGGGCAATTCTTTCATATCTTACTATTTCTCTTCACAAACAATATTGCTGTATTACAAGTTCTTAATCAAGTCAAAGTCCTTAATCAGACTACAACCAAACCCCGTGTTTCGTATTTTGTACTCATATTCATCGGTAAACAATGGCTAATTTAAACCAAATCTCCAAGGAATTGGATAACATTTCGGTCGCTCAATCTTTCCTATGCTCCCCTGAAAAATGCCCCGAATTGGTCCCGTTGCTCAATAAAAACTTAAAAATCGTTCATATTAACATTAGAAGCATTAATACAAATTTAGATCAATTTCTAACTATGATTTCATCAACGAAAATTGAGTTTGATGTTATAGTTCTGACAGAGTGCTGGTTGCAGGTTTCTGGACCTATACCCATATTACAGGGTTATTCATCTTTCGCTACAATTAATAATTTAATAAAAAATGACGGAGTCGTAGTTTATATTAGAGAAAGTTTAAAATGTGTGACGACACAACCACAGTTTCAGGACGCTAACTGCATTATATCCTGCTTAGGCTCTACGGCAATAGTTTCAGTCTATCGCTCTCCATCCTACCAAAACCTAGAAAACTTTTATAACAGTCTGCAAGGCGTAATATCTTCTCTGCAATCCTACGTTGACATTATCTTAATAGGTGATATGAATGTTGATATCAAATCGGGATCTAGTGACCGGCACGCTAATGACTATTTAACTCTCACCGCCACTCTCGGACTACTTCCAGCGCATTCTCTACCCACCAGAGTTTACAACTGTCTAGATCATATAATGCTTAAATCTAAGAAGACTTCTACTGTACTAGTCCTAGACTCTCAGGTTACTGATCACCAGCCTGTCTGTTTATTTCTGCCCCTCAATTCCAGTTCGGGATGTAACGGGCGAAGGACATCATCACAGTATGATTATGAAGCTATTCGTAAAGAACTGGACAACACCGACTTCAGCCCCATCTTAACTTGTACAAACGCCAATCAAGCAACTAATCTGTTAATTGATAATATACAACGTGTAATTAGTAATCACACCCGAATAACCAGAACGCGTAAAAAATGCAGGGTTCTAAAACCGTGGGTGAGCACCGGCCTCGTTCGTTGTCTAAGAAACCGAGATAGAATGCATGTTGAAGTCAGAAAAAAGCCTAACGATTCCATACTTAAAATAACATACACACGGTATAGAAACTTTTGTAATACCTTAATAAGAAAGTTGAAGCGAGCATTTGAAAAGGATGAATTTGAAAAAGCCAAAAATAATCCCAAGGCAACGTGGAAAGTGATTAAATCTATCACGAATTCTAATGTTTCTAACCAGATCCCCTCGTGAACTTCTGCGTGATTAAGTTGACGTTAAAACATCGGCAGACAAAGTCAATGAGTTCTTTGTCAATATAGGTACAAACTTGGCGTCGAAAATCGGAGCCAGCCCCATCACCACTGCTGTAGCACCACCACCCAGTCAATTATCTAACTGTCTTGTAATCCTCCCTGTGGATGAGGAACAAGTGAGTAGAATTATCCATGACCTCCGTAATAACCGCGCTACAGGGTGGGATAATATTCCAACCAGAGTTATCAAGAGTTCGCGTACTACCTTAACCCCCATAGTCACTCATATTTGTAACTTGTCCATAGACTCTGGAATCTTCCCTGAAGCTTTTAAGAGAGCCGTCGTGCATACTATATATAAAAGCGGGGGCAGAGATAAAGTCACAAACTATAGACCTATTTCTGTTCTGAGTGCGCTTTCAAAAATTCTAGAGAGAATTCTGAACAGTTGCTTAGTCAGCTTTCTGGAAAAACACAAATTAATAGCTCAAAACCAGTACGGGTTTAGATCTGGAATTTGTACGGAGGATGCCGTTGCTGCGTTCACTAACAGGCTGGTAAGCCTACTAGATAATAAACTGAACTGCTATGGCATCTTCCTAAACTTAACCAAAGCTTTTGACACGGTCTCTGTCCCTCGACTTATTTCAAAGATAGAAAGCTTAGGAGTGCGTGGAGTAACTCTCAAATTACTTAAAGACTACCTCTGTGATAGATCTCAGTGTGTTCTCATTGATTCAGTCACCAGTTCATATGAAAAGCTCACCTATGGCATCCCACAAGGTAGTATATTAGGACCGACATTTTTCCAAATATACATCAATGATCTATGCAAGCTCTCCATCTCTAATTGCGAAATTTTCTCTTATACAGACGATACGGCACTTCTAGTGTTTGACAAAAACTGGGAGCAAGCCAGAGACAGAGCAGAATACTCGCTTCGTTTAATAATGGAATGGCTGTTAACTAACTTGCTGACATTAAATTTAGATAAGACGAAACTAATCAGGTTCTACCGTCCACAATCAATAACCCCATCCTCTTTCTCTCATACAATTAAAGCTCACACTTGTCCCCCTCATCTGTCAATAGGTTGTAACTGTCTTGCTCTCAGCACAGTCCCCACTATTAGGTATCTGGGAGTGATTATTGACGAAAAACTTAACTGGCACGCGCATATAGAGGCACTCTGCACCAGAATCAGAAGATTAATATATATTTTTAAAGCACTTAGACATTCCGCCAATTCTGAAACACAGACACTTGTGTACCTCAGCCTTTGTCAGTCTATCATTATGTACTGGATCCCGGTGTGGGGCGGTACTTACAAAACCGCAATGCTCCCTGCAGAACGTGCACAACGAGCGGTTCTTAAAGTGATGCTTTTTAAACCTAGAGACTACCCTACCGATCATTTATATTCTGAGGCCGAAGTTCTCACAGTAAGGCAACTATAGGTTCTTCGTTCAGTCCTGCGGAGACACTCCAGCCTTCCATTAGATAAAAATCTGCTTCTAAGACGCCACGGTTTCCCTGTATGTAAAACAAACCCCTGTCGTTTTGCATTTACAAGTCGACAATGGTTGGCTCAAAGTTCACGCATGTATAATAAAATAAATAAAATTATTCTACTGTACAGACATACCTTACATGAAATAAAAATTAAATTAAGAGCATGGCTCTTATCCTTAACTTACGATGAAACAGAAAATATTTTGGCTATAGAATCATAACTTTATAAAACATACGTCGAAAAAAAAAAAAAAAAACTGAATATACACTCACACTTCACATACCGACACACCTCCCTACACACAAACTACACTCATATACACAATTCACTCCATTTGCTGTCTTAAGCGTAAGCTAACAGAAAAGTCACGGTTGTATTATATAAATTGAAGCCGCAAAATCTCCGACTCCTAAGATACAGGTCTGCGTACCTAGTTTAGGAGCCCGGAAAGCTGACAATCATTTTAAACTTGATAGTACAACCCACTGTTTCCATATGTACTGTGTTCTTGTTTTTATGTACTAATAAACAAATTATTTATATTATTTAGTTTCCTGTTTTCGTACTCAGACAGATGAAAATACCAGTATCTTAAGGTCAGTCTAGTAGTCAAACTGCTGCTAGGAATTAATGAATAGGAATTGCATTATTAGATATTCTTTATGTATAAAAGTCTATTCATCACGCTTACTACAACATTTGATAAAGTGTCAAGATGCAGTGGACTCTTGTATTATTTTTGGTGCTTGTACCGGCAAGATGTGATTTTACTGACCGTAATTCGACCAACCCGAAAACTTGTCAAGACGCAAGAGTTCCAGGAAAAACAGTTGAAGACGTAAGTACAAATTATTGTAATAATAAAGAGTTGAAATTGTTGTTAGAGTTCAAAAATCAGCACATCATTAGCCTTTGGAGTGCAGAGACTCCACGTCTTAATTGGTCAAAGTCAAAGTAAAATAATTTATTTCAAATAGACACATAAAAGACACTTTTGAACGTGGTGGGTCCTGAGAGTCTAGACAAAGAAATTCTACCAGCGATAACGATGATGTAAAAGTCAAAAATGTATCGGATTGACATAAGCTACCGAACATCGTAACAAAAAGAGAAGCAAAATACTGTTGTAGGAATACGTTTTGAGAGCGATTGCTACTTGTCTTGGGCCTCTGGATTTTGTGGCTAGGATGGGAACAGAAAGAGAGAAAGAATAGGAAAGAATAACGTTTATTTGGACATAGTTCGTGAAATACATAAGTGTTATACAAATACAAATACAAATAATTTATTTCATTTCACAAAATTAGTACTACATCTAGTGGTTGAAGTGTCCTTTTAGGCATTATTTGCCTGTGTTAGGGCACTTCGCTCCTCCGGAACTTAAAATTACAACCGTGATGTACCTACTAACAATAATAATAATTTTGGTTTTACAAAAAGAATAGATAATAATTATTCCAAGTTAAAATGACTAAAATTAATAAAGGTGGACAAAAAAGTTTTTTTTTAAACAATAATAATTTTGGTTTTACAAAAAGAATAGATAATTATTATTCCAAGTTAAAATGACTAAAATTAACAAAGGTTGACAAAAAAGTTTTTTTTTTAAGTTATTAAAATCTTATTCCTAATATAATAATTTTATAAGGTAGTAATGGCATATTGGTACTTTATTCTCGGAATTTCTCAATCAAGCAGTCCGTGATGTGGATTTGTGCCCGGTTAATGGCAATAGACTCGCCCCCAGTTACATGGGACTTAAACATAAGTGGAATTACGAGACCTCATTTCCCAGGATCACTTCCATCTTGCTTGCTCACTTCCGAATTTAATTTATACACTCCTTACCAGTACCTTAATTACATAATACACGATCAAACGGAATTTGAATCGTTTTGAAACAACTTGCTAATCCATTGCTTCATAAGTTCGAAAAAAAAACTGCTTAGCAACGTAAATAACGCAATGAATGTTGTTGAACTGTCAAAATGAAACAAATTTGTCGTATTCGTTTACGAAAATGTATTGCATAATTACATAGCAGGTATTTAGCTTCCGTCTCAGGCAGGTGGAGAGATTCCCAGACAACGCTGTCATTACAACGATTTTCAAATAGATTAAGCGACCGTAGTAGGTATCTCAATGTTGTAGCAGCGTGTCAGAAGGAGCTAAATTCTTGGTATTAATCCTTAGTTACCTTTTATGACACGTAAAGTTACGTGGCGTCAGGAAATACAGTGAATTAGAAAGAATTGTTGGAACTAGGAATAATAATAGGTTCATTTAACATTAACTTCTAACTGAACAGACAGCTGTTCAGCTGGGGAGTTTGTTGCGCCACTTCTTCTTCCCAGCTAAAGCACTAGGAAGTGGTGAAGGGTGGACGTTTTGGGGGACTGTCTTATGTAATTTTGACGTTCGAAAAGTGCTGATTGAGAATCATTACTTTTCGAACGTCTTTACGTCGAATTTATTCAATCATCCTAGTTTAAATAAATTTTTGTATTTTTTTTATTCAATTTTAAATTTTTACATTTTGTAATTTCTCTTAGACGGCCCGTCGTTCACCTTGACTTAGGCAATATTTGACAACCACTTAATGTGTTATGGGAACACAATTTTAGAAGTATATAGGCATTTGAATTAGAAATAACATATTTTAGGTAATATTTTATTGTCATAATGAACTACTGACTCATACTCGTAACATACCATATCTTTCGTTACCCAACAGCAGCAACAGCGCGTGATTTTCAGTCAATAAGTGTGGATTACACGGAACGCGATTTCTAAAACGCGTTCAAGAGCTGTCAATGTCAATATTGTTATGGAATATTGTACACTGACAGCTCTTGAACGCGTTTTAGAATTTTTTATTGGTGAAATCAGCCCTAAGTCGACTATTAAAAAATATTCCACATGTGTTACTTTAAAATATCGGTAGGTAAATATTATATTACATGTTGAAGCACGGCCAGAAATCACATTATCTAAAATAGTTTTTTGTTTTTTGTTTTCTTGAAATGAGACAGACCCCTGTTGGGTTATTCTAGATACGAGCTCACTGACTCACTCTTGAATTCGGCAGTGTTCCTTCCAATACTCTCTTTTTACTGTGGATACAGAAGTGATACTTATCGAGGAGATAGTGACTTTTTCCAAAATTACACTCAACCCTTTTCCCAACTATGTTGGGGTCAGCTTCCAGTCTATAATGCAGTTGAATACCATTATTTTACACTAAGTGACTGCCTATATCTGGCCTCCACAACCCAGTTACTGGATAACACGATACTCCTTGGTAAGACTGGTTGTCAGACTTTTGGGCTTCTGACGACCCGTAACGACTGTCAAGGATCTACGAATGACAGCCGGGACCAACGGCTTAACGTACTTTCCGAGGCACGGAGGGGACAGGATATAGTGGATGGTCACCCATCCACAAACCGAACGCGGCAAGTGTTGCTTAACCTTCGTTCGACCCGTGCAGCTGTTGTTTAGCAACGAGCCCACAGCTGGTGCAATATCTAAATTCAAACCTATAACTAATTTATTTTTATAAAAACACTTATTTTTTAGCTTTTTTTGTACCACGAAATGGTGAGAAATAACAACAGAATCGCGTGATGTGTCTAGCCATTAAACAAATAGTAAATTCTGCAAATATTAGCGGCGCTTATAGATGCTGCACAAAGGCGAAGACCGGTTTAGGAAATATATTCATATTTTTATATTTGTCATTGATATATTTAACGTTTACGTTAGCAGCTTCTTCGGTACCTATGTGAGAATGTTTAAAATAAATATGCAAGTCACCAAAATCAAAGAATGTGCAAAGACCACTCGGTGATCATGAAAATCTAATTGATAATGTCAATATTACTTTATTTGTGGGTATTTTAGGCACACTTGTGGCCTTTACAGGAAAATATATTTTTATTTATTTGTTTTCGAACTCATCATTATATTTTGTACACTTTATAATGTTAAAGTTCATTTGAAACATACTCTATGACAAATAAATAATGTAAATGTACAAATAATTTTAGTGCGGCTTCTACGGCCGCCTCATAAAAATTATTATTAATTATTACGAATAAGTATGAAGCTACAAGTACGCGGCGGGCTCAACTTGTTGGGCCAATTCAGTGAGTGTAAGGTAGGCAGAAGATCTAAGAGTTACGCGATAGAAATAGAGGCAACTTCTAGGTGAATATGACGGTAAGTTATTAGCTCTCATTCGTAGATCACTGTCACAGTCGTTACGCGTAGTCAGAATCCTAAAAAGTCTGACAACCAGTCTTACCAAGGGGTATCGTGTTACCCAGAAACTGGGTTGTCGAGGTCTGGAAGGCAGTCGCTCCATGTAAAATACTGGTATTCAGCTGCATCCAGTTAGACTGGAAGCCGACACGCACATAGTTGGGAAAAGGCTAGGCAGACTGTATCTGAAAGGAGTATCGAAGATAATTAAAATGTATGCACATATTTTAGTTTTTAGAAAGAAAGAAAATACGTTTATTTGCGGTAAACATGACGCAAAAAAAGAACACAATTTTTTTTTTTTTTTTTTAAAGCCAGTGCGATGAACACCGTGTAAGTATGTATACCTACTTACATGGTGTTCATCGCACTTACATGGTACTCGAAACGTGAACTAACGCGAAATTGCCTAAAATATAGGTAAATGCAAGTTATCAATGAGCTATCATAATGATGAATAAAAAGCGAGTGTGTAACAAAATTAAGGTGGGTTTACGAAGATATAGGTCATTATTATCCTAACTATCCTAATCCTAACTAACATTATAAATGAGAATGTGAGTTTGTTTGTTTATTTGTTTGTTACGCTTTCACGCTAAAACGGCTGAATAGATTTGGATGAAATTTGGCACATGGGTAGACCATGACCTGGGTTAGGACATAGGATACTTTTTATCCCGATATTCCCACGGGATCAAGACTTATGCGGGTGAAACCGCGGGGCACAGCTAGTAATTAATACACCAAAAATAAATACCTGGGTACTAAAATTTTATGACAATAAACCACTTCGGATATTCTTAAAACCTCGAAGACAAATTTACGATCAGCCAAACGATCGCAACGCTCCAAATTGTTATATTTTTATGATCATGTCTATTATGTTTTAGTATAATCCAATGTATCCAATACCAGGCGGTGTATCTAAATATGATTTTATCGAATTGGTATTGATTTAAATATTTTATGCCAATTCGCTGAAAGATGCCTGAATAAAACCGCACCTATCTGTTCAAACAGTGGGTTTGGTTCGAAGCTGGAGATTTCTTCTACGTTGTCCATTTTAAACTCGAAAGCCAAATGTGAGACGAGAAGTTCGTTTTATACCTTCCTAAGCAAGAGAAAAACTCTTCATCGTTCGAAAATTTACTATATCTACCTACTAGCTGCGCCCCGCGGTTTCACCCGCATAAGTCTCGATCTCGTGGGAATATCGGGAAAAAAAGTATCCTATGTCCTAACCCAGGTCATGGTTTATCCGTGTGCAAAATTTTATCCAAATCTGTTCAGCCGTTTTAGCGTGAAAGCGTAAAAAGCAAACAAACTCACTTTCGCAGTTAGGATATGTAAAACTGTTTTTTGTTAAAAAGACGCGCGATCCAGATCTACTGTTGAAGAAAAGATTTTAAAAGATTAAGAAAGTTCGATAGAAATATAAAAGTTATGACAGGTATCATGCCAATTAAAATCAATATCAAGCCATTTTAAATAAGAAAACTATTTTGATTTATTATCACCTCCAAATGGCAGCTATTTATAGGAGGCAAAACCAAATGATAATGATTTGCTAACTATATTATATTGCACTAAACGCCGTGCTAATAAGTGTGAAATAGAATTGTTTCACAGTCATGGTTTGCGACGTATTTCCCAAAATCCTGAAATGCGTGTGAAAGTCTGGCTGTCGGCAGGCTTTCACACGGCACTTCGCGAAATGGATAAGAAATTTGTGTCACTTTGATGCATTTTTTGTCCATTTTATGACTGAATGATTTTTGGAAAAATCGCCATTCGTACCCTCTGGAAAACTTACCCAATAAAACCTCTAACCCTTGTATTCCTGAAGGGTTAGGCAGAAGTGTACCCAAAGTACCCCCACATTTCGCCAGTTATATTTAAGTCCCATGGGGGCGAGCCTATTGCACAAATATCTCTGTAAGTAGTTAGAACGATGGCAAATTTCGTTCGCTAAAAGTTTCCAGTTACATCGAACGAATCCGAAATCGCAGCATTTTTTGCAGCAAGTCCGAACTCCGAACAATGTCGCCAGTTTATAATACTGTCACTTATAAATAAACAGATCCTGTGTTTATTTTGGCGCTTTTCTTATTTCAGGAGCTTTCACCTGTTATTACGGTTATTATTTCGTTTGGAAAGTCCTCATAATAAACTGGAACATTCGCAAAAAAGTTTGAACATTTTACTTTTCATCTGTCTTTTTTTTTACTCATTAACTATTTTGTTTACTTAAAAAATCCCCTTAAGTCTAAAAGTCCAAATGACAAAACCGGACTAAGTCCGGACATGGTATCATAAAGGCGGACATTTCCGGACAAATCTGAACGGATGGAAACCACGCTATGTAGAATAGGCGGCTGGTGGCTACATGGCTTAAATGATCGAATAGCTGAGGGGAATTAACAGGTGTACGAACTACGAAATGATAGTTAATTTTTCAGTAAAAGGAAGAAAATATTCTTACCTATTTCATATTTCAATATTAATATTGTAATGATTACAATAATTTCTATAGTAGGTACAAGTTCACGACTAAAGTCGATAAAAACTTAATTTTTATTTATATTTTAATTATTGAGTTAAACATTTAATTAAAATCGGCATCGAAGTCAAATTAAAAGAATAGCTATATGAAATACTGAAAAATAATGTATCGAATATTTTTGTGTCAATTTAGATGTGTAAAAATAGCAGTGTTAATCGACTTAGGCCGCTGACCGTACCTACTCGTTTTATCGTTCACTAGCTGTTGGCCGCCACTTTGCCTGCGATCCAGAATAAAAAGTAGCCTTTGTTCTTTTCCAGGTCATGGTCTACCCATGTGCCAAATTTCATCCAAATCCGTTCAGCCGTTTTAGCGTGAAAGTGTAACAAACAAACAAATTAATATTAATAATATTAGTCAGGATTTCTAAATAATGTTTCAAATAATGCATTTTTCAGTGATATTTTCGTTGCTCAGGTTAAGCAGCGGATTTCTCTTGGTTGTAACATAATATATGTTGAATTAATAAACTTACGACCAAGATTAGTAGCGTAGTAGCAACGAAAACATGTATTAAGACATATTTCAAGTTTTCGTTGCTACGAAACCGCTACGGCTACGAAGGGTCGCGCCCTCGGCGTACCCCGTAGCACTGTAGGTTCGCTACACAGGCTACTACGAAATAATATCTTCACGTCAAACTACAGGCAAAATATACCAGTAATGCTGAATTGCTGACCAAAAATTGATATTTATTTTAAAATAAATATTTTTTTAACCCTTATTAATAATGTCTTATTTAATAGATCTTAGCTGATTGGTGGAAAATTGACTATTTTTAAATAAGATGTACATGGAATGAAAACTAAAGAACCACTCTTATAAGGTTGTATACAGTAAATAATTTTAGGCAGTGGTGTATAAAGTGCCGCTAGCGGCATAATAGTGGCGCTACCTCGGCCCGGCTAAAGTGCCGTAAGCATTGCATCGTAATTGTCACTGTCACTTGTTATTTTGTTTGATTGTTGAGTTGTAAACCACCCCACATTCCCAGAACATTACATCGTCTTGTGCCTAAACGGACCCAGGCACTCGCCGAAACAGCTGTCCAGACAGCTGTGCTGCTGGGGAGTTGGTTGCGCCACTTCTTCTTCCCAAAGAAGGGTGGGCGTTTTGGGGGACTGTCTTATGTAATTTTGACGTTTTAAAAGGGCTGATTCTCAGCCTAGTTTGAATAAATGACTTGTGAATTTTGACACATTTTTTTATTGAGGGTACCTCCCCTACACTTAAAATGGGTGGTGTATGTTTTTTTTTCTCATCTATCCTCTGGTATGAGATGTCGTTGGAAAGTTCGTTCAAAAATATTGTGGATGTGTGAACACCATTTTTCAATTCAGGGATCCGTTTGCGAAATATTAAGCTTTAAAGTGCTAGTTTTTGTTAGAGTCAACTAAATGATTGTACTTGGATTTGTGAAAAAAATCACAGCAGTAGTATAACGAAGTTAAAAAAAACTATCACAGATAAGTAGGCTTTACAGGTTAACGAGTAATAATCGACCAACTTAAATTTACAGTTTGAAAACCATGTTCTCCCATATATTCCGTATGGAAGAACATGTTTTTCAACTACAATATTAAGTTTGTTATTGGGATAAATTCATCCCAACTACGGAACCCTTCAATGTGCGTGGTCCGACACGCATTTGGCCGGTTTTTTCGTAAATTCAGTCATTGTGGTGACTTTTGATATAATTATCTAAAACAAATTCGATCAATCAGTACAAAGGGCGGCGAACTAACCTCAACAATCAAACAAAATAACAAGTGACAGTGACAAACGCAATGCAATTCTTACGGCACTTTAGCCGGGCCGCGACAGCACCACTTTTATGCCGCAGAATGCCGCTATTTGCACTTCCATAATTTTATGTACAATTGTAGCTTTAATGAATAATTCAATGGAATTGCTTGATTTACTATAGTTTATCGGCATCGTAAAGACTCATAGTCCTCATATAAAAACATTAAAGTCGTGTCGCAGTGTCACAATCAAGTGTTCAAAGGACACACAGTAGTAATAAAATGTACAGCTGAAATTCAATCATCGTAAACGAGAAACTCGTTATAAAACAATAAATTAAGGTGTAAAACGATCAATAAAATGTAGGATAATTATTCGGAAACCCACTCGGTTATAAATGTAATTACTCCCATAACTTTCATACTATTATTTTGTTAGGGCTTCGTCGTATGGGCGGGCGGGAGCGGGCGCTGGCGGCTAGTAAACAAAATACCGCCACGCCAGTACCGCTTCCAACACCGACCGTGCCGCACGCGTTGCACAAAACCTAACGCAGATTAGACACCTCTATATATTTTACACGAAAAACGCGCGCGCAAAAGTTCAAAGACAACATTTGAAATTGTGACTCGTAAGTAGTATTTTGTATGTGGTTTGAACAGGTATACCTTCACCTGTTACCGGTTGGTTTAAGGATTGAAAGGGTTCAGTTTTGAGTGTATTGCGGTATTTATTGTACCAAGTGGATTAAGCGAATGCTCGTGGTGCCGTCGGGAATTTAAACGACAATGTATAAATAGATTATTGTATTGTATTTTGTTGGTAAAACCGTGTTTTTAAACTGTAGATTTTATTTTATTTTATTGAAACGTAAACCTCTCAGTTTTACTACAGCTGCATATATTGACCCACATCTGAAAGAAGTTTGAAGTTGTGTTTCAATGTATTTAAAGGATAAGTCTGTCTTATCTTCTACATAATAATATATCTCATTATATTACGTACGATAACGATAATTATTGTCTTTATCAGTAACACTGTTATTGTAATTAGGTATCTTTGTAATAAGTTATCTTCAAAACAGAATAACTACGCATGGTTAACATAAATATGTTAAAAGTACTAAATATACGTAATTTACACTTAATCAGTAGGCACGCATTGTTATTATTTATTTTGACTTGAACATAACAAAATCGTAAACACGCGGATTTTTTTATCGCTTCTGCGTTCTTTCTTAATCTAAGTATTAACTTATCTAAGTGTAAACATGCCTTTAGTCAGAAAAAAGGGACTAATTTTAAAACATTTTCAGGAGGTTCTTAATAAGTCTATAATTCTTACTATTTCCTTCCTTGATCTGAACGGTATTTATTCAAATCAATTGCCGTGCGTTAGTCTCGAAAAAACTCGAAAATGGCTTGAACGATTGTGATGAAACTTTGGTAAGTTGTTGTGCTCGAGAAAGTTGCTGATAAAAAAGGCATTGCAAACCATGCCCATTGGCTAGCTAGTTTCAGATAATTTTCTGCATCGGTACTTTAAATTCTAAGTTTTCACCCTGCATACCTACTTGAATACCTATCCAAAACAATTTTCAAAAAAATTCAAAATTCCAAAGATAACTTTATTATATACCACTTATTTTTTAAGTCCGACTTCTTTAAAATTTTCAGCAGAGCTTTTTACCTTCAAAGTCATCATCATTGACCTAGCCTTTTCCCAGCTTTGTTGGGGTTGGCTTCCAGTCTAACTAGATGCAGCTGAATACCAGTATTTTACATGGAGCGACTGCTCTATCTAACCTCCGCAACCCAGTTACTGGGTAACACGATACCTCTTGGTAATGTAATGAAATTAAATTAAATTGTTATTCTGTAAATAGCATATTGCAATCACTTTTTTTAAACATAATATTTAAAATTAAAAAAATTGCTAGTTGTGTTCGGCGTTTCCTATCTGACTACTCTGAGAAGAAAGGCCAAAACAAACTCAGAGGTCACAGTCTCTTTTAAAGTCCAGACATAATCTTGGTCAGGCCATATGAGGACCATAAGGTAAGACTGGTTGTCAGACTTTCGGGCTTCTGACGACCCCTTTTGTCCTTCTAAGTAATTGAGTATTTAATTTTTAAACTCGAATGGACTCTAAAACAAAAGATAGGGTATCTTTTGTCTTTAAAACACCATCGGAGCCTAAAATATAAAAGTTAGAGAAAGGTTCTTCTGCTGAAAGTTTGTTGAAATACTAATTAATTAGGAAACAAGAATCCCTTCGGGGTTGACCATTATTTTCCATTATGATACTTTAAATATTTTTGCTTACCTATAACATATATTAAATACAAGCTTAGATGTGCATAAATTGAACATTATTAAAAGCGGGATTTATTTTTAAATAATTTACGAAAATGTGTCTATTTTAAAATTACAAAACACGCATCAACTTGTTACATTGTCCTGTATCTCGTAATATGTCCAATTGTAGATGTAGATACAAATAATTTGACACGGTTTTTTATACAACAGCACCGGTGACGTAAATAACATCACTAGGACAGATACGTCAAGAAAATGTAGTCTATTCCATATTTAAAACCTTGTTTCCAATTGATTTTATTTCCACTTAAACAAATACCAACTTTATAGTAGTGTAAGTTAAGTTAATTTCAGAATGGCTGGCTATTGAAAAAGTCATAAAAATGTTTGAAGTGATAGCGCAAACTAAACTTTATGTGGTGTTACAGTTATGTTTCCAAAAACACATTTGTTTACATTTTTGAACACAAATATGTGTTTTCAAAAATGGGGCATAACGCATGGGGCCAGAGTGCGCGTCTCTTTTTTAAGGAAATTTCTCGCCGACTGGTCGACACTTCACGTGACCAGAGGGCTGACTCGTTCTTTGGCCAAAGAATTAGCATTGCCATTCAACGTGGCAATGCTGCCAGTCTTCTGGGCATATTTCCAGTTGACAGCTATGCGGACGAATACTTCGACGCAGAAGTGTCTGTTTGTTTTTTGTATGCAGTACCTAGTGTAATTAATTGTGTTAAATACTGTAAAACATTTTAAAATCAATAATAAAGTACAGTTAACTTTTTGAAAACTATATTGCGAACGCAGAACAGTGTCTAAAGCAAAACTACAAAGTAAAGCTGCTGTTTGCATGGGAAAACTCTATTTATAGTATAGGGCCTGTTCACATTGGAATAAACACAATCCCAACGTTTCATCAATGTAGTTATAACGTGGTCCAGTTGAAAACCAGCGTCAGGCACTAGTTGTCTGGCACTAGTTGTCTGGCATTTCTGCTGAACACAACCTATTTGGCGCAGCCGCGAGGCACACATTCCTGCTAGTATCTTACATATAACGCACTTTACAATTTTTTTTTTTTTTTTTTACTTTATTTCTTTTTACTTGTTTGCCTTTTAGTCTGTGCTAAATAAATGTATTTTCTTTCTTTATTTATTTCTTTCTTTCTTTCTTTATTTCTTTATTTCTTTATTTCTTTCTTTCTTTCTTTCTTTCTTTCTTTCTTTCTTTCTTTCTTTCTTTCTTTCTTTCTTTCTTTCTTTCTTTCTTTCAAGGAGAAGATACAAAGGAGATGCGGAAAGTTGTCAATTTAATTTCCTATTACAGAAAAGTTTAAGAACAGTGAACAAACAAGAAAATTAAATGAAAAAGAAGGAAGTGTGATAAGAATTTCCTTGTACCTTGCCAAACAATCAATGTCAAATACTCAAGTTGAATAACACGCTGATAAGAAAATATAAAAGAACTTGTGTATTCAATAAGTAGTACCTGCCATGGTCGACCGAGCTCGGGTGTAAATAGAGAAAACGAATTTTCCCAGATATGCGACTTAGCTAGATCAATTTTTTGGGGATTTTAAGGTTTTTTTTTCACCTCTAATATTGCAACTTTCATCGAATTCGTTAGAGCCGTTTTCGAGAACGTGATTATAAATATATATACAAATATTACTCATTTAATAATATAGGATAGGAATTATGTTCCCAGTGGTACTACTCTGAACTGAAATAGCTGAAGGTCATGGGGGAGGTCTTTACCCAGCACTGCAAACTGGCTGCAGTTAAACAAATTTTTTAATATTTTCCTTTTTATGGTAAATCCTGTGGGCTGTAGGTTTGTACCTGTGGGATAAAAGTTCCTTTAATTTTGAAAGATCCGCCATTTTCATTGCGTTATTTAGGCCGCTTCCTCATGGGTCGGTGCGGTATACTTTCGGTACTGCTTATGTTTCCTCATTGGTCGGTAAGCACTCAGTACCGACACGGTACCGCACTGCTTTCATTTAGAATTCCAAATTCAAACTAATTATATTGGCACGAGAGCCCATGACCAAAATTGTTGCCTTATCGTTTTACGAACAAAACCGTATTTAATCGATAGATTTGGTTATTCTGAACTTAAAAAATCCAAATTTCTAAAATTTTCCGCGTCGCGGGGTGACGTGACCGCATTTATAAATATGTCAAAAAAAAATACCGAACTGTTTCATAGCAATCTGTCTGATTTTCAGGGTGTAGTTGAACGGTAGATTTTAGATACCAAAAACACAATTTTCAGAAACCAGTAGCGTCTGACATACCCAGGCGACCATTTGAGAAAATAAAACCTATAGCAACCCGTCTGAAAATCTGGTTTTCATGTGAACATTGGTCAGTTGATGCGAAAAAAACATTTTTCAGAAGAAATTGTGAGCATCTTATGTTGAAACCATTTTAAACGTGTAGAAATTTTTTTGCGATCGGTATATATAGCATTCATGTCTGAAAATTGTTGGACATAATGAAAAAGGTTGTCCAGGCGTAGATAAAAATTATATCAGACAAATTTAGTATCTCACGTTACTTATAAGACAACTATTCGATAATCAGAAATTATTAATAAATCATATTGCGGCGTTTTTACGTAGGTACGATTAATAAAGATTTTACCCGAAACCATCGAACTAAATATTTTTTTTTTTTTTTCATAAATTTGACAAAAGGAAACTGGGTTAACGTTTGAAAAAGACTGTTTATTGAAAAAAAAACATCGTTTTTAATCATTGCCGGGTACTGCCCTCCGAGTCAGGTTGAGAATCATCAAAACTAACGATTTTATACAGTTTTGGCCGTAAAATGATTTGGTCGTGGGCTCTCGTACTATATAATACATATAGTAACTTTTGCTAGCGACTTCACCCGCGTGCATGTCGGAAATTATCCCACGGGAACGTACTACCAGGATAAAAAGTATCCTGTGACCTCTGTGTTTGTTTCAGCTTTTCTTCTCAGAGTAGTCAGATAGGAAACGCCGAACTCATCTAGCTTATTTTTAATATGACTTGTAAAATTGATTCCGATATCCTATTTTCAGAATAAACTAAATGGGCTATGGGTATTATCTACCCGATAAAATACATATATTTGTCCGGAGATACAAAACCAAATAATTTTACAATGTCCGGTTAGGTATTATCTATCTATGGGCTATGGGTATTATCTACCCGATAAAATACATATATTTGTCAGGAGATACAAAGCAAAAAATTATAAATAAAAAAAATAAAAAATTAATAATACTTTAATCTATTATTATAATCAAAATTAAATGCTGTTCGTTGGTAAGCGCAACACTTAAGAATGGTACAACCGATTTGACATTTTTTTGTTTTACAATGTTCCTAATATTTCGAAACAGGTTTTTACGGAAATAAAAATTTTAAAATTGAAATGTTGCCTGATAGAAAATGCCTGTGGCATTAAGTCCGCCTCTGTACATTTCTGTGCTCGAAATATTAAATAAATAAATAATAATCGTTGCCGGCAAAAATGACAAATTCGGGAAAATTAAAGTGCATTTTCTATGGGAATTTTGTATGAATTATTGAAATATGGACAAGACGTCTGTCGGGTCAGCTAGTTATAAATATTAATCATCAACATCATGTACAGGAGCTAAATGTCCATAACAGGTAGGTACTCAGCATTACCCATAAAAAGAAATATTAACAGTTAAAACAATACAATGAAAGTATTAATTCCTTAATGAATTTATTTATACACTCTTACGCTTGGGAAAAGGCCGTTATTTTGATGAATAATGGTTTTTCTTTAATTAAGTAATGAGAATGCCGTCACACAAATACATGTATGGTGTCACATATGCCTCTGACGTCACTGTCCTGTGGGAAATACAAGTTGAAATAAGGATATTATGGATGACAGTGAACACGAGAGCAACTAAATGTCTACTCATTAAATGAAATAACCGGCCGAATTGTACTCGCACACGAAGGGTAGTAGCTCGCCGTCCGATAAGGACCAGGCCCGGGTCGACGGCGCGTTGTGTTCCACGCGCGCCTCAAAGAGATGTCAGCAAGTGAAGGGGTCTGATAGGACCGATGCCTGCCGGGGTTGCGGGAAAGTCCGAAAGGGATACCGTGGCCCCTGGCAACGTACAGGCAACGGAAGGAACACGGGTGGGTTTTAGTCAGTAAGAGTCTGACATGCCCTCCCGCTCCAGCCAGAGCGGGAGAAGTTATTTGATAATTTCCCACACAAAAAAAAAAAAAAAGGTTTTCGTAGCACCGTGCACCGTACAATATTTAGCAATAAACGCCAAGAAAACAAATAACCGAGAAAACACTTTTCTTGTATGTTAAAATAAAATAAAGTTAAAAAAATTATTATTGACTTTATTAGTTATTATAGCGGCAATAGAAATACACAATCTGTAAAAATTCCAACTGTCTACCTATTACGGTTCATGAGATACAGCCCGCTGACAGACATACGGACGGACGGACAGCGGAGGGTTCCGTTTGGCATCCTAGGGTACGGAACCCTAACAATATCAAAATTGTTTAATGACTGATGAATGATCTAAGACAAGAGCTAGCATTAGGTTTTTTCAAAAGGAAAACAAAATGAGGAAAACGAAGTTCCAAGCCAATATTAGCAAATCAATGGAATTCCTAACTAACAACTTTATTTATTAAATAACCCAAAATGTTTTCCTCGAATCTACATGGTCCTCACATGATCTAACCAAGATTATGTCTGGAGTTGAGGACTTTAACAATAGTCATTTAAAACCACGTGAGTCGACCGTAACCAATTGGTGACGGTGGGATAAAGCACTATTTTTACTGCTAAATAATGGCTTCGTCTGTGGGCTGTTTTAACCTATGGTCTTACGAATATTCTCGTCAATTAGACCAAAAATAATCAAAAAATGACAGGTAACACCGAAAAATATTATTATTATTATTTTTGCTTATATTTATATATAATTAGGGGTATTTATTATATTTATAGATTTTAATAGGTACATAATATGTATATCTTTATATTTAAACATAAAAAATCCTCAATTTTCGCTATTGCACCTACCATTGTTTGTCTCTACATCACCCAAAGGTTGACTGGTAGAAAATGCATATGGCATTAAGTCCGCCTCTGTACATTTGTGTGCTTGAGTATTAAATAAATAAATTAAAAAAAAAAAAAAAAACAATAAAAATTCTGAAAAATGTTTAAAGTTACGTAACCACGCGTGAATGTCAAACTGCGGGGCTTGGCCTGTAAAGACACTGTGATCTCTGAATTTGTTCCGGCCTATCTTCTCAGAGTCGTCCGATAGGAAACGCCGACCTCATATAGTTTTTAAAAGTGTTTTGAACCCTATTTCTAAGGCTCCGCTGTCCGTCCGTTCGTCCGTCTGTCACAGGGCTGTATCTCATGAACCGTAATAGGTAGACACTTGAAATTTTCACAGAGTGAGTACTATACTATGGCCGCTATAACATAATAAAAATAAAATAAAGTAAAAAATTATACGGTCATAAAGAAACAAATCCCTTTGTGTGAGAGTGCGACTCGCACTTGGCCGCTTCTTTATAATATTTACCTAAATATGATATTGTCACTGAAACAGTAATTCACCTAAATTATTTACTTGAGCATTATGGTGAGCGATGGCCGTTTTGCGTGGATGAGACGCATATTTTCCCTAAACTTGTTTCTTTTTTAATTTTGTGTTCATTTTTTGCGTGATGTTTACCGCAAATAAACGTATTTTCTTTCTTTCTTCTTTCTTTTCTTTCTTTGATCATAAACCTTTTCCCAACTTTGTTGTGGTCGGCTTCCAGTCTAACCGGATGCAGCTGAATACCGGTATTTTACATGGAGCGACTGCCTTCCAGACCTCCACAGTCCAGTTACTGGGTAACACGATACCCCTTGGTAAGACTGGTTGTCAGATTTTCGGCCTTTTTTCTGAAGAATCGTAACGACTGTCAAAGATCCTCGTATGACAGCCAGAACCAACAGCTTAACGTGCTTTATGTATGTTAAGATGGTCGGTCACGCATTCACGAACCAACCGCAACCCTGGCAAGCGTAGCTTAACCTAATGGATCGACCCGTGCGACTGTTATTAGCCGCAAGCTCCTCTTAAGGGACTAGATATACCTAACTCATATTATGTAAATATGTAAGTGAAAACATAGGTTACTGATAAATAATTATCGTTATCGTGTAGGTAAGTTATGGGTTCTTATTTCATGTGAAAAACACATTAAGTGCCTAATTAATAATTGATTATATAATTGAAATTTTATAATTGAATTTATAAAAATAACTTTGATGTTCAAAAGTTCAGCTTTGCAAAGATAATATAAGTACCTACACATATTATAATGTAAGTAATATCAAGACATAACAATTTTCTTTATCGATCGCTGAAATAAAATTAAATATCATCCTATATGTATGTATTCAGAAAATAATTTAAGTTTTATCAATTCTATTATATAAAAATAATAGAATTGATAAAACTTAAATTATTTTCCAAATATGCTGCTAACATTTCCTCAAAACTTAAGTGAGTCGGAAAACGAAGCGCCCGTAAGTTCGGCCGAAACTACGAATGTCGCTTAGGGAGTAGACCCCCTGTTTAAAGTTACCTACTAACAAAAAGGCGCAAAAATAATATTGGTCGATGTATTACACGAAAACGAAGCATAATTTATACATTCGAGTCCTACCTGTGCGTCAATTTGAACACGACCTTATTTTGAGCACACCCACTTATTAATACACGACGCCGACGGGCGACGGCACGACACGGACTCTGGTGGAACGATTTTTATGAAAACTTCATGGAATTTGTTCTACCGGAGTCGTGTCGCGCCTGTCTGCTACCGAGCCATGCAATATGCATATTTAATAGCTCTCCAGTGAAGACATATTGTTTACATCGTAAACGATAGATACCTACTAATTAAAATTACAAGTTTACAATAATTAAGTGATTATACACAAAACTAATTATACTTAATTTTACAATTAAGTACGGCATTATTTTTATCGTTACACGTGGAGTAGGTATTTAAAGAACAATCTTTGTTTTGTCACAATGTTTTCATTAAGTTCATCGGCTAATAGAAATATAAATAGTTTATTGTCCAGGTAATACAGTAAGCAGGTTTACAAGTTAACACCAAATTGAGACATGAGTAGCTTAAAATATTACTTATAGCTATGTTACAGAATATTATTAGCCAATGAACCCCAAACTAGACCGTTAGTCTGTATCTTGGGGCTCCGGGTACGAATTCCAGAGTGGAGACTTGAGAGGTAATTTCAGGTGTTGTATTGTATATCTGGTGTGTTTGTGTAATAAATAGAATTAAACATGAATCTAATCTTAATTCTTATACAGCATGTACCTGAAAGATTTAGTTATATTTAAGGGTGTGGTACACAAATATGGTACCATCAAATTGAACAACTTTCTCCGTGGGGCCACCATCGTAAATGCGAAAAATAATCAGACATTTGGGTCGAGTAGGAAGTTTTGTACGGGATAGTTGATATTTTTTTTGCGATTACGATGTTGGCCCCATGTAGTGAAAGTTGATCAGTTTGTTGGTCTGTACCACATCCTTAAGAGGGGAACACGGGCTGCGAGGAATTTGAAAAATAGGTATTTGAAGAAACTATTGGCGTCGTCTTACCTCAAGTCTGCCTCCGTAGAGTGCGATAGGGACAGCTGCAGCTCAGACCGATTATACCACAAAAAAAATTGACGAGATCGACGTTTCGTATTCCCCTTTTTTCTTCTCTAAAAAAGAGCCGATTCAATTATTTTTTACATCATTTTTTTAAGAAAAAGTATGTCTAGGTTCCTATCATTTTCTTTTTGTAATTTTTGAAGGGTCATATTTTATTTACCTGTTACCTGCTATTACACAATTAACAAGACCTCTATCCAGGCAGTTTAAAACAATTATCAGTCACTGAACTAGAGATAGGGAAAACACCTCTTGAAGATTTAAGTATAAAACACTCGATATTTTTTTTATAACACTACAGTGTTATCGATTGTCAATTTACATCAACATACTTGTTTACCGCTTTAAAATAGCAGGATATACAGATCTCGCAATATTCTGATACTATCGGATTTGTCTTTATGAACTATAACGTCGCAAACGACCGTAAAAAGAAGTATATGTTAATTCTATTTTAAACAGAACCAATGTATCATAACATTTCAATTTGGTCACAGTTCGTAACAAGTTAGAAATAAGCGATAAAGAAACTGTAATATGACCGTTTGTGAAGCACGCTATGTACTTCACAAACGGCCATATTAATTTTATAGGTAAACACATTTTTCCTTCAATTTTGATTTGTGAAAGAAATACACTTTTCTCTGATACTGTTAAAGAAAAACTTGATATTAATGTAGTGCACGAATCTGCGTAAAAATAATAATTTTACAAGGGTTTATTTAAGGTTACTGACCTATGAAACACTTATTTAAAAGAAAGAAAACATTAAAGTAGCCGCGGCCATATTGGAAATTGGCGCCAATTTGCGACCGCCATACTCGTCACGGATTCAGGATGTGACATTAAATTCCATTTATAAGTACTTAATTTATTAGATACGCTGCCTTATACGCCTATTAGAATTTAATTTATGATCAAAAGGAATTTTCACAGCTTGATTTGTTGTTTATTTTGACACTCGGAATCTATTTTTGTGATTTGCAAGTCAAGGTTTATTTTATTGGTCGCATATAAACAAAAATATCCACAGAAATTCGAGAAGTGTTAATTTAAATATCTATCTTCTATATATATAAAAATCAATTGCCGTGCGTTATTCTCGCAAAAACTCGAAAATGGCTTGACCAATTGTGATGAAACTATGGTAGGTGTTTGTGTGCGCGCCGGAGAAAGCTCCAAACAAAAAAGGCATTGCAACTAGTATTAGTTAGTAAGGAATAATTATGTGCTTATTATTTTTTTTCAAAATTTTCCACAGTAGAACTAGGAATTCTGCAATTTCATTTGTTTGTGGCTGCTGAGTTTTTTCTATTTCCCTTGGGCATTGTCATGTTGTACAACAGTAATTAGAGAGCTTTCGAAATTGAATGAAAAATATGTACTATTGAGCTTTAATTCGATGACAAGGACTACTCTTAGGCCGGTTTCACAGCTGTCCGGAAGTCCGCACTGCGAGCGCTACCCGTACGGGCCGTCCGTACACGGGAGACCCGTACGGGTACCGCCCGCAGTGCTCTGAAACGAGGGACGCCTCACGTGTGTCTTCGTTCCGTACGGGGCTACGGGCGGCCCGTACGGGTCTCTCGGACAGCTATGAAACTAGCCGCATACTTAAAAAAGAAATTCAAATTCAAGTCTCATCCTCATTTCAGTGACAAACAATGTCAAAAATGTAGCTGAAATAAATAAAATACAGCTATTTTTGACAGATGGCGAACGTTCTTAAAAATAGTGAAATATATCCTCTGGTCTTTTGTTTTATTTATTTTTAAATTAGACTATTTGATTCTCTTGATTTTTAATAACACATTGTAAATATTATGTTCTGCACATAAGATTAAACATTATTTACTTCATATGATTCGGATATTCAACATCGTAACAGGACGTCACTTAAGATAACACTGACTCCCATACCACATGACTATAACAGTCATATGATCTGATTGTTTATTTAAAAGTAAGACAGTAATGTTATTTAAGTAAGTCTTTGGCTGATTAGATAAAGGTTGAGTACTTAATTCACAGTGATCAGCATTTTTGTGCATTCAAACAAAAATATCCATCCGTTCCATTCTGTGAAAATCTCACCGTGAACGCTTAAGTGAAGTGGTCAATAGTGTCAATCCTTCAGATTGACACTAGCGACATTAGTGTTTCTTTTCAATCTCGTCTTTACGCTTCAACCGCGTTCGGCGCTCCGATTGGCAGCCAGCCGGCCTTCACCGGTGAAGGGCCAATCGGAGCGCCGCCCGCGGTCGATACGTAAAGACGAGATGGTTACAAGAAACTCACACTAGGGCCTCAGGTGGAATGACAGCTCACTTCAAGCTCACTTTACCCAAGTTTTCACGGTAAGATCTTTACAGAATAGACCTGCTGGTCTGAAATACAGCCCTTCATTACTATGGTCAGAATTAACATTGGTTCTGATTAACAGGTTTACCTGTTCCTACCTAACCCTAAATTAAAAATGAAATGACGGAGAATATAGAATTATTAGTAAAACACTTACAACCTCTTAAGGGGTCATTGCACTCATCAATAAGAACAACTTTTAATGTGAGACCTAACCTGAAATCGCGAAAACTAAAGAAAGAAAAGAAAGAAAGAATAATATTTATTTGGACACAGTTCGTGAAACACATAATACAAAAATAAAAAGTGAAAATAATCATAAAGCGAAACTAAATCACCAGAATTAACGTTAGGATTAAGTTTTTAATTTCATACTTTGTTGTGTAGACTCAAATCTTTTATGGTTTATTCTAAACCAGTAAAAATGTTTGTTTTTGTACGCCATAAATGGCAAAACATGCAGATCTACCTGTTATTTTAAGACCTTGCACATATTATTTGATGTATACTCATGTTTTACAATAAATATATTCTATTCTATTCTATTCTATTCCCTACATTTATGTTCGCATAACAAGTCAAAATGTATGGAACACCAGATATTTTTTTTCGCGATATCTGTTTTGGTACCATAGTAAAAGTTTTTCATAATGATGAGTACAATGACCCCTTAAGAGGTGGTGCTGGTGGTGTTCTACAATAACCTTGTATATGGAAGAAAAAGACCGCAACAAAATAAGGACCAGAATATTAATAAATACAATCTCAAATACTAATAAATAATGACGACGTATATTTAGTAACCTCATACGCTTAACTGTTCTTAAAGAGTCATAAAGAACACTGTCAGAAATCAAATTAAATAATAATGATAAAATAATATAAAATATTGATTTTATAATGGATTTCCGCTAAGTCACGCCTGAGTCAATTAACTAAGGCTTATCTGATACTGCCTCTAAGTCTAGTGGTCGCAAGGTCGTTGGGTTCGATTCCCAGGTCGAGCAAAGTGATATTGGATTTTTCCATCGGGAATTTCTCAGTAGCAGCCTGGAATCTCGATTTGTGCCTGGTTGATAGCAATAGGCTCGCCCCCTATTATATGGGACTTAAACATAACTGGTGAAATGTAGGGTACTATAGGTACCTACACCTCTGCCTTAGCCTTTGGGGATTATAGGCGTGATGTTTATGTGTTCTTATCCAGTGGCCTTAATGAACCTTTACAGTTTACATCAATATGCAGCCTGGTTTAGAATTTATTTGATACCTATACGGCATAGAGCATACGGTATGCCTATAGAGATCTTTACCCTAATTACGTAATACACGATCAATCGGAATTTTGAATCGTTTTGACACAAATTGCTAATCCATTGCTTCATAAGTTCGCAAAAAAAATCTGCTCAGCAACGTAAATAACGCAATGAATGTTGTCGAACTGTCAAAATGAAACAAATTTGTGCGTTATTAGATAGTTGAACCGCACTAGGTATTTAATGTGCAGTTATGCCTGCAACGAAACGCAACTGAAATAATAAAGACTTTAGAAATATAGTCGTTAGAATTCATTCTTTGATGAATTAACATTTTTATGAACAAAAAATTTAAATGATCGTCATAACCAGTCAGCAGCGAAGTTCAAAGGAATTTAGGATTGTTCTGCAATATTTTTATGAGTGATTTTGTTCCTACTCATCGATTCCTCGCCAACAAATATTAAAAGTGAGCCAAAATAACTCAAAATATTATTTAAATAACATTTGGAGTTATTTTTGGCACATATTTGGAGCTGTTGTTATTAAAAATATTCCAATTTTTCTGAGGGCAAATATTATGTCACGTTATTTATTTACCCTTCAATCAATCTACTTTAAATATTCGATTGGCAGCCTTGATCAATAATGGGCTGGTCGTGAATAATGTTTCAATTGGTTCAGAGTCGCGGTCGATTCTGGGTTAATGCAATTATTGGAGTTCAATTGGTTTGACGCGGCATGAGTGGAGCCACCCGCCACAGTCCAATTAATTACCGGTGCAGGAACCACGATTTTTGAATTTTTCCGGACAGAAAAAGATTTATTTTTACTTTTTACCTACTAATCTGACCGTGTAAAAAGACATTTTGAAAAGCGTAATGTATAAAACAAATATGGTTTAGGTTTTTAATTTGCACAAAATAATAATACGTTCATAACTTTTATCTTCTGATCGGTTTATTGTAAACTGCGTTATGTGTGGTCGAAGTTAAAACATATTGATAAGTCAATCAAAGATGACTGATATCATTGGTTCACGACCCAGAGTTCAAGAAGAGATGGCTTCGGCAATCCATCAGTAAAACTAAGATAAGATGTAACTATTCGAACATAACAAACAAGGTTAAGTAGGCCACGTGCTTAAATATTTTATAATATTTTATAAAGAAGTATATTAGCATGCATCTGAATGAATGAATGAATTTATTGGCCAGGATATAAGTACATATAACAAGGTAATAATTACAAAATGGTTTCAGTATACCTACGGACCTTTCAGTCGTACAAGTATTGAAGTTTACATGCATAAACATTATGTAGAATTACACTATGCCAATCACACATTGCTAACGACAATTTATAATCGCCTGATCAAATACACACATTTTTTCTTATTTTGTGATAAAATTGGTCGTCCATCGACTAACAAGTACGATTATTGACATGCAATTTACCGCCAACACGTACTGGCAAACAAGTTGATATTTACCTCGTAATGTTACAAAGGCACGTCCCATAATTTCTTGCCAAAATTATTAAAACTTAGGCAAGTTAAAAAGTTTACGTCGGCATTATTCATGTTTATGGAAGTTTTTTTCGCCTCTCGAATAAAAATTTGTTAGAAAAGTTACAACGTTTACGTGCGTTTCATAATAAAATAAAAATACACTGAGGTATGTAATCATAATTATAAGCAAAAGGCGTAAAATCGGGAAGCATCCCTTGGAAATACATGATAATTTTTCGATATTTGGGAGGAGGAACCTACCATTTGTGACCAATCAATGATTCTTAGGCTATTGACTAATAAATCCAGTTTGAAAAATAAAAAAGTGTATTTTTTTAATGTTGTAGCTTCTTTCTTTTTCAAACTAGCTCTGAGAAAAAACGCAGTTTCTGTATGAGGGAAGAGTGCTACTAAATGCAGCCACACTATACAGAAGATGATTTGTTTTTGGTTGGTATATTAACGTGTGCTAGCTGTCATATGGCTATTAATTTATAATTTAAATTATGTTTTGTGTTGCGTAATGTAAATTATTTTGCATACTATTATATAGATTTTTTTTTCTAACTGAACAGACACCTGTGCTGCTGGGGAGTTTGTTGCGCCACTTCTTAAGTGGTGAAGGGTGGGCGTTTTAGGGGACTGTCTTATGTAATTTTGACGTCCAAAAAGTGCTGATTCTCAGCCTAATTTGAATAAATACCTTTTGAATTTTAAATTTTGGAAGAAATTCCTTGCAAAGCTTTTATTTTAAAATGCGGAATGTATCGAAAAATTCAACTTATTGCATGGTATCACTAATATCGAACCCGCTCTCCCCAGTGGACTGTGCGACACCATTACTCAAAACAGCGACTTAAATTAATCCTATTCCAAAATATTAAACATATTCGCTTACGTACGTATTACGTTACTTTAATTAAGTTATAGTTGCCAATTTGTTAAGTAAAGGACGGCCAACCATTAGCGGATTGTTTTTTCTTTTTGTTAATTGCTTTAAAAGTATTAGGTATATGTTATCTTTGACCTTTGGGATGTAGGTACCATGTTTATTCGCACTCCTTAATTCCTATAGATCATATTCAAATAGGAGCAGCTCGTGGCTAAGTACAGCCGCACGGTTCGGTCCATCAGTTTAAGCTACGCTTGCCGGGGTTGGTCTGTGGATGGGTCTTAACATACCGAGACTCCTCCGTGCCTCGGAAAGCACGTTAAGCCATTGATCCCGGCTGTCATTCGTGGATCTTTGACCATCATTACGGGTCATCACAAGCCCGAAAGTCTGACAACCAGTCTTACCAAGGGGTATTGTATTACTCAGTTACTGGGTTGTAGGGGTCAGATAGGCAGTCGCTCAGTTTGTTTGTCACCCTGCATGCTAAAACGGCTGAACGGATTTTGATGAAATTTGCCAGATGGGTAGACAATGACCTGGGTTAGGACTTTTTATCCCGATTATTCCACGGGATCGATACTTATGCGGGTAAAACCGCGGAGCGCAGCTATTAATTTAAGTACAAAGACATGACGTGGGCAAAACTAGTTGTAAATTTTTCGTGTGACTAAATGAATCAAAGAAACAATTCTGAAAAGTCTACATAGGTACCTAATCCTTAGATTTTAATCTAATCCTTGTTCGATCCACGATAAAACAAAAAACTAATTGAGAATGGCTTACGCATTTACCAGTGATATATCGAAAACTATATACCTAAATAGTAAAAAACAAAACGCCGTCCGTGTTCATGTATGTCTATGTGACCACTTAGATCTTCTAAGCTGCACTATGAATTTTGATTCAGTTTTCACTCAGACCAAATAAAAAACCAAGACAGAGCGCTGTCAACAGTGAAGTGAAGCCAGTGTCGTAAGCATGTGTGTTCTTTGTGTGGTGTATGATTGTAAACGGTTGTCAATGTGTGCGTGTGAGCGTGTATGCACAGAGCGGAGGTGTAGTTTTGGCATGCTTCATTGTATTGTTCGCTGCGCTCTGTCTTGGTCTTTATTTGTTCTGAGAGTTTTCACCACATACCGAACATTTATTCCGGAACGTTGCTGTGTTTAATACATAAATATTTAACTTTGTTAGAGCACAGCAATTTGATGTTTCGACATGTCGCCATTGCACCCAAGCGAGGCAGAGGCAGGTCACTTGTTGAAAATAATCAATGTATTTTAAAAATATCATATCGATATAAAATTTTACTTTTCAAGGAGATTTCGTGTTAAATATGATTTTGGCAATGTCAAGGTTGATTAAAACAAGATCGTATAAGGATGGTACGAGGTTGACCAGTAAGATGACCTTATAGACCGTACTACTCGATCAACCTACTACAATCTGTCAAATTTATTTAATAGATTTTCAACTTTATTATTAAAGCATAAGGTTCAAAGTTGATTGGGAAAATTTGTCAGTTTCGGGTAGGTTGACCTGCTGGCGGCTGTACTTATATAGCGTGACTGGTAATTAGTGACTGATACTTAAACACGTGACTTTACTCATCGTTATGAACAACTTTTACTATGGAAAAAAACCTGAAATCGCGAAAAAAATGATGGACGAGGCTCTCCTCGTCCATTTTTTTTTTTCGCTAAGATGCAAACATTAAGCACACACAAGGGCACATTTATAGTCAATCGACTGTTATTTGGCGTCAAGGTTGCCCCGATCTATGGCAAAAATGTATGGATCGTATGCTTCAAGGGGTAGCTGGAGTGATATGTTTTTTCGATGATATAATCATTCAAGGACATCATCAGAAGAAAAACTTCTTTCAAGACTACGCTTGGTATTACAAAAATTACAAGAAAAAGATTCGAGACTCAATAAGGATAAATGTCAGTTAATAAAAAAATTTCACCGTGAGCGCTGTCAAAAATGACAGTTGTGCTGTTTTGTTTTGAGTCGCATCATAACTTTAAACTATCGTGGCGTTTTCGAAATTGTGCTTCTGGCTACCGTTACCACCTAACCAAAGAGAAAGAAGAAATTGATGGTTTATACACAAACAAATAAGATATACAAGTTTTGACGTTGAGCGAACACCGTGAGCGCGTTCACAAGTGTTCCAAATTGTTGACAGCCCTCAGCTGTCCTAATCGTGATATCTAAATCGGAACGCAAATTATTGATGTCAGCGCTGTGAGCGATTATGTTCTAATTCGGAAAGCAGCCCTAGTAGTATACAAACATCTAATATCCTTGCTCAGACTACATTATCTGCGTACATATTTTATGCTATTATTTAACTGTTAACCCACGCTCACTGTACGACAAAAGCTTCTTCTCATACTGAGAAGTATATATCGTATCTCAGTACCAGTTCCCGATTAGATGTTGCAAAACGTGGGTGTACTATAAGTACCTACACCACTGCCTACCCTAGGATTACAGGCGTGATGTTATGTTATATTTTCAGGTTCAAAATTCAAATTTCAAAATTCAAAAGTCATTTATTCAAACTAGGCTGAGAATTAGGACTTTTCGAACGTCAAAATGACACAAGAGAGTCCCCCAAAAACGCCCACCCTTCACCACTTCCTAGTGCTTTAGCTGGGAAGAAGAAGCGGCGCAACAAACTCCCCAGCAGCACAGCTGTCTGTTCCTCTAAATGTTTCCGTTTACAGAAATAAAAACAAATTCAAGTCACATTTATACTTGCCAGGATCAAAACCACTACCTCGTACTCGATCCCTAACACTTTTTTGTATCTTCTCCAATATCGAATCGAAGGCTTCGTCGTTTCACAAAAAATGGGACGCTTTATTAGATCATATCCTGCCTCAAAATTTTGTTAGGCATCTAGCTATATAGATAAACTAGCTTCTGCCCGCGACTTAGTCGTCGCCTATCGTATGACAGTCAGCGATACCGTAGCTTCCCATTAGTGAAAAAATTGTAGGCATCGGATCAGGGGGTCTACTCCCTATGGCCTCTACTCAATTTTTGGCCGGTGTCGGCGTCTGCGTCTCTCTACTTGTCACAACAATGCCACAGACAGTAAAAGCATAGACAAGTAACTGATGTTACGTCGGCTGCTGACACGCAGACTACATTATGTTTTATTTTTTATTGTATTTCATACATCTATTTAATTTATTTTTATTTAGTATTTATTTATGTATCTTTCTATCCGTGACATCACTGCCCTATCAGAATACCAGCGCTGCGACATTTATTATTAAAAGGCTAAATCAGTAGTTTCGGGCGCTTCGTGCTCCGTCTAACTTACGGTATTTTCGTAAATGAGACAGAGCACACGGCGCCCCTAATTACGGCAGAAACTACAGATTTAGCTTAGTTCTGAAGATTACTCCCTACACACACTCACGAGTATTACGTCTTTGTTTTCCTACCATATATATATATATACCATATATATATATAATATTATAAACGCGAAAGTTTATGAGGATGGATGGATAAATGGATCTCTTTCACGTAAAAACTACTGAACGGATTTGGTAGAAATACGGCACACAGATAGTTTTTAGGTAACCTGGATTAACACATAGGACTTTTTATCCCGATATTCCCCCGGGGTCGAGACTTATGCGGGTGAAACCGCGGGGTGCTGTTAGTATCATTATTATAGCATAGATATAGATAAAATATTCTTCAGTCTTTCCAAATTAATGACAAAATAATTGATTGTTTCGCAAAACGATCCAACAGAACTAAGGGGTCTAACTGACTTGCTGGCGACTGAGGCAACTTCAGTTAACTCTGCCGACAGCAAAGTACTGCTCGTCTGTAGTCTGCCTTTGAAACCACGCAGGCTTTGTAGAGTAAAACGATCTAAATGTCTCTATTAAATGTACGTAGGTTACTAAGAACAGGGTTTATTCAACCCAAGCCAACTTAAGCCAGGGTATTACACTATTATTCCAAGGCAAACTTAAGGTGTTTGAGCAGTTACTGCAACTGATAACGTTCAGTATTGCTAAACTGTTATCTAGAGTTCTTGTAGATATGCACAGTGAGTGACTATGCTCATGGCTAGCACGGACGGACTCGCAAAAGTTCAGCCGGTCTATTCTGTAATAATCTCACGGTGAAAACTTAGGTGAAGTGAACGTGAAGTGAGCTGTCATTCCACTTGCTGCTAGGGACTGACAACTCACTCCGAGCTCACTTCACCTAAGTTCTCACGGTGAGATGGTTACAGAATAGCACTGCTGTTGTAATTTTACATATAATAAGAATCAAACAAAGTCGTTTTGCGTGTCTGTCTGTGTGACCGCTTATTCCTTCTAAACAGCGCAACGGATTTTAATGTGGTTTTCACCATCATTTTGAGAATTTATTCCGGAAGATTTTTATGTATAATGCGATTTAGATATATCACAGAAATCTCGATGTTTTGACATGTCACCACATCAGTTAATTGAACCCGTGCGAAAAATGGGCTATAGTTTGTTATCATCATTCAGCCGAAAGACGTCCACTGCTGGACATAGGCCTCCCAAGCACCACTTCGACCGGTTCTGTACTTTCCGCATCTAGCGGATTCCTGCGGCCTTCACAAGGTCATCGCTCATCACTAGTTTGTTATACCTACTTAAAGATAAAAATGACATAATTATTGTATCTATCTTTCTAAGAATGCAAAATTTTGCCATCACAGGAAATTCAAACACTAATCAAGGTCTAAGCTATTAAAATGTGGTTTTTGGTAAATCCGCAGATAATTTTGAGTTTATTACCTTCCATTTGTCATTAACTACCTAGCCTTATCCTAATTAGGCAGGGGTCGGCTTCCAGTCTATAATCGGATGCAGCTAAATACCAGTATTTTACATGGAGCCTTAGATATTCCTTTTATAACCGTAAATTGATAACTTGCGCTAATATACTGGTGCTAATGGTACTAATCTGAGAACTCATTAGACGTTATTGATGAGATTTTCACTCGCGTCGTAAATTACCAAACTATGTACTCTTCACATAGTTAACTATAATACAGAAACTTGGTTGGTTGTCTTCGATGTGAACAGTATTTTCTTTTCGACTCTTTGCTTTCCCTCTCATCTTCTGTACCAATTTGTTTGTCTCTTTTCTTTGCTTAACCTGTTTCTGATTAAATCTTTATTTTAAAGGATTCGTACCCTCTTGACTCTACTATAAGTAGTATTTTCCTGGCTTTTTTTAGCTCTTGCTTTCTCTTTCTCCACTTTCAAGATTCAAAAGAAAACAGGATGGCCCAATTATATCTTGCGTAGACCCCATCTCTTGATTCGAGGTATGTTCCTATAAGTCTCCTTCAAATTCGTTATAATATTTTCTAACCAAGTCTGGCAATAAAAAACATCGTATTAGTAACATGATACCCTTGCAACGCAACACAACTCGTAAAAATCAATTACAGGGAAATAGGATTCATTGTAACTACTCGTAGGCGAAGGAAACAAGCCATTACGCCCATAAAAGGTGACTCGACACCTATCTCCAAGGTCCTGGACCGTATTGCGAAATTTTGGCGACAAACTAATCAGCTATTATAATAATACCAGTCTATTAGACGCTGAGCAGACGATGGACAATTTGGAATATTGTGGGTGCGTTTACAAACATTTAAAGTCACACACACAAACAGCCAGACCCGGAACAACTATTTGTTGATCATACAAATATTTGTTCCGTGCGGGAATCGAACCCGCGACACGCAGTGCAGCAGTCAATCGCTTAAGAGAGAACAGGGCCTGCAAATCTCCATACAAATGTATTCCCCTTTTTTTTCCTGATTAATGCCTCTAGAGCATTCATTTTGTTTTCCTACAATCAAGGTCTGCTGTAGACACGTCGCGGTTATTTCCTTTTTTTCAGCAACTTATTGGTAAATAAAATATGACCCTCCAAAAATTACAAAAAGTGGCCCATTTTTACCGCCGTGAATAGAGGTCTACCAGACAAATTCGAAAAGTTTTTAAAAGAAAATTATAGGAACCTAGACATACTCTTTCTTAAAAAAATATGTGAAAATAATTGAATCGGCTCTGTTTTCGAGGAGAAAAAAGGGGAATACGAAACGTCGATCTCGTCAATTTTTTTTGTGGTATAATCGGTTTGAGCTGCAGCTGTCCCTATCGCACTTTACGGAGGCAGGCTTGAGGTAAGACGACGGCAATAGTTTCTTCAAATATCTATTTTTCAAATTCCTCGTAGGCCATGTCCCCTCTTAACCACTGCGCCAACCATGCCATAGCCTTTATGAAGCAATGGATTAGGAATTTGTTTCTAAACGATTCAAATTTCGATTGATCGTGTATTACCTACGTAATTAGGGTATACGCTGGGCCTTTTTTTTTTTTTTTGCGTGGGAAATTCTCAAAGCGGGAGAAGTTATTCTCCCGCTCTGGGGTGAGCGGAAGGGCGTGTCAGACTCTTACTGACTAAAACCCACCCGTGTTCCCTCCGTTGCCTGTACGTTGCCAGGGGCCACGGTATCCCTTTCGGACTTTCCCGCAATATACGCTGGTCCTTAGATGTGGACTGTAAGCAGTGCGCATGGGAATCCTCAAAGATACTTCGTGATAACTTCAGTCTCCCGCGCCACTTATAATTCTAGCATAAGCACAACAACTTCACCTGGTTTCTTGCTGGATTAATTGCAGGCACACTTTCTTGTTCGTGCAAAATGGTATTTTTATTCCTTCAACTACTTCTGAAGTTTTGATCATTTTGTCAGTATCAAATTAACGCCTTTTTGGTTATCATCGACAATTGTTACGTTTATCTCCTAAAAATACTAATCCTTTTAGTATCTTCTTCATTTTATTTTGCCTCTGCTAATCCTATCAACAGTACGTACAAATAGAAAGCAAAAGTAATAAACCACACCACATGTCACAAACGAAGCCCTCGCGAACAACGATTACTGTAATGTTAGTTCAGTTTGTTAGCTAGGACCATGTGATTTCCACCCACGCAAATATTGACACACTATGTTATGCCGTGTGTCTAACTAAGTCTTATATAATCAACGTAATTTTATTGCACCCAGTTACACAGTGTTTGTTTGTGTCAATTTGGAGTAGCTAATGGGAAACAAATATGTTAACTGATAAGGTTGGCTAAATAAACGAGCTAATAGACTTTAGGGTTGGTCTGAATTCCGATAGTCAGTAAGTCATTTCGTAATAGGTTTTATAAATACCGAGAAAATTACTAATCGTCTGCGCAAAAATTCAAGTCGCTTTGGCTTATATATATAAACTAACTTTAGATATAGTTTTTCCGATCTCACCACAGATATGGGACACTCCCCATTTTAGGTATGAAGCTACAAGTAGGTACGCGGCCTGCTCGACTTGTCGAATTCAGTGGGCGTAACGTAGTTAGAAAGACATAAGAGTTGCGCGATAGAAAGAGAGGCAACTTCTAGGTGAATATAACTGTGGGTAATTAGCGCTATGCGACCTGAATTCCACTTTATTGTGTCGTAGCAAGAGTCGTTTTTTCTTTAAATGATTTTGCGGAGTGTCCCATCTGTACTAATCTCTGGTCAAACTCGAAATGATGTTCTAAGCTGTTGTCCTTCACAATTTCCAAATAATTTCTAGAATCAGCCTCGTTAGATAGACTCACGTGTTTTTAAAACTTTTCCTGTTAAGTAATATGCATTTATGATATATTGTCAGTATAATATTTCGTCACCGTTTACCATTAATTCGTATAATTTATCTTGTTCGAACTAGTTATAATACTCAAAAATATTAATGAAACAAGCTTTCAAGAAATTGTTTACATACATATCAGCTGTCACAAGTTTACAGCCGTCTTGCACTTTGACGAAGACAGATGTAAAAGTGGACGACCAAAGATGACTTTTTAAAATCGTAACTTGTCTTTTATCTTGGACATTACCTACTGAAATAGGTGAAGGAAAACATCCTGAGGAAACCTGGACTTATAATTACCTAGCTGCGCCCCGCGGTTTCACCCGCATAATTCTCGATCCCGTAGGAATATCGGGATAAAAAGTATGTTCTAATTCAGTTCATAGTTTACCCATGTGCTCAATTTCATCCAAATCCGTTCAGCGATAAAGTAGCAGGAATCACTCAGGACCCAGGATGTATGGTCTTCCCTTCCACTGTCCTAATGATCGAGTCGTAAAATTACTCAACCAATTCGTTAAGAAAATGGTTCATTAACTCGTCCAATATCTTGGAAACAGTATAGTCTACCACAGGTGGTATTAGCCTTACCGATGAACATATTATTTTATTTCAACTTTTCACACTCAAAAAAGGTACAAAGGCAGACTTACACCCATATTCTAAGTCAAATCCTCATGATTTCCTCGACTCGACTCAACCTCACTTAGGTAGTTTCGTATTCATAGTTGCAATTTTACTCCTCATCTTACACAGTTACCTCAGTCGAGGTGAGTTTGAGTTGAGGAACCAACTGTCAAATATAAGGTACGTCCCGATCTACCTTGAGGAAGTTTTTAACCAGCACAAGCGTATTTTATCTGATTTTCGTAATGTTTTTTGGAGAGTTTATTGAATATTTGTACGATAATCCATACAATTACGTATCACGATGCTATTTACGAGATGCAAAAATTATAATTGAGTTTTATGATGAAAAAGAATTTAAAATTAGATTATGCTTTACTAAAGATATTGTGGTGAGCTTTTTGTTAGGTACCTCTATTGTTTCAAGATATTGGTGGACTGGTGGTGGTAACAGACGTGGATTGCCAATTCCACCCCTCAGACCAAATAAAAAACCAAGATTGGCGCTGTCAACAGCGACGTGAGGCTGGTTTCGTATACATTAGTGCACTTTAGTGAGGTGTAGTTTGATTGTAAATGTGTGCTTGTGAGCGTGTATGCACAGAGCGGAGGTGTAGTTTTGGCATGCTTCACTGTATTGTTCGCAGCGCGATGTCTTGTATTTTTATTTGGTCTGAGTTCCACTCATAATCCAATACTTTAGGAAACACTAATATAGAAGTATTTTTATGTTTCCAAGTCATTCCATTCTCAAGTATCATCTTATTTTTGCCCTTTTTGATTCAAGTGGATATAATATTAGTTTGTTTATTTTTATCGCTTTACTTTCATTTGACGAATGTGACACTTCAAGATGAAAACCACAGGTAACGCGCTCACAGACTGTTCTAAAAATAAGGTTAGCCAATATAATAAACGAAATATTCCTCCAAATAATGACGTTTTCGTGACGTATCACCTCGACTCACACTCATTCAAGGAACCTCATAATTTCCTTAGGCTTACGACTATGAATACCGATTTTGAGGATCTTTCGAGGCACGCCTTGAGGTCTCCTCGACTGAGTTGTGAGTCGAGGAGCTTTCGAGGTTATGACTTAGAATATGGGTATTAGGCATTCTCTACCAGTCAACCAAGGGTGGTGAAGAGATTAGATGACAGGTGCTCTGTTTGAAAGAAACAATGTTTTTTTTTATTAAAAATATATCATAATTAATTAAAAATAAAATAGGTACACAATTACATAAATAGGTTCATCATCATCATCATCATCATCATCATCATTCAGCCGAAAGACGTCCACTGCTGGACATAGGCCTCCCCCAAGCACCGCAACTTCGACAGATTCTATGCCAGCGGATTCCTGCGGCCTTTACAAGGTCATCGGTCCATCTTGTGGGAGGCCTTCCAACGCTACGTCTTCCGGTACGCGGTCGCCACTCCAGAACCTTTTGACCACATTGGCCATCTGTTCTGCGAGCAATGTGCCCTGCTCATTGCCACTTAGGTTTGGCAATTCTTCGGGCTATGTCGTTTACCATGGCTCTCCTGCGGATCTCTTCATTTCTGATTCGATCACGTAGGGAAACTCCAAGCACAGCCCTCTCCATTACCCTTTGGGTGACTTTTAGCCTTCTGATAAGGCCCATTGTGAGCAACCACGTTTCAGTGCCATATGTCATCCTCATCACTGGCAACACGCACTGGTCAAAGACTTTCGTCTTGAGACACTGCGGTATGTCGGACGAGAAGACATTGCGTAGCTTCCCGAACGCTGCCCAGCCGAGTAGGATTCGACGATTGCCCTCTTTCTCGAAGTTGGACTTACCTAGCTGGACAGTTTGTCCTAGGTAAACATACTCGTCCACAACTTCGAGAGTAGCGTCTCCGATCTTCATGAAAGTGGGTGTTACATGGGCATTTGACATGACCTTTGTCTTGTCCATGTTCATTTTAAGACCCACTCTTTCGGAGGCTCTACTGAGGTCATCGAGCATTGTACTGGGGTTCTCATAAATAGGTTATAAACTTATAAACTTCTGATCAAGCCCTTCATAATTATGTCAGAAACTATTCTAAGATATTCAAACGAGTCTGCGCCCAAGCTAAATCTAAATTAATAAGTAACAAAATTAGTATTTCAAATAATAAAATAAAAGCTGTGTGGCAGGTAATTAACAAAGAAACTGGAAACACAAAACAGCGAGATCAGAATGAATTGTCTCTAAAAATTGATAATGAAATCATTTCAGATAAGTTAAAAGTTGCTGAGACACTAGAAAATTTCTTTACCAACATTCCAATAGAGGTTACAAAATCTCTCCCCTCATCATCTATATTAGCTGAATCTCTTTTAAAAGAAAACTTCAGTAAGGACATTCCAAGTTTTGAATTCAAGCCTATTTCTATTGACACAATTAAAAAAGCATTCCAAAGTCTTAACATAAAAAACACAGAAGACTTATGGGGGATTTCCGTTAGGCCTCTGCCTCGAATTTTGCGGGCAGCGGGGCGGCAGCGGTGGCGGCGCGGGAGCGGAGCGGGCAACGCATACCTGTTCTCCAAACCAGCGGGCAAATCGCGCGGCACTATAGCGGTGTAGTGTTGTGTTCGTGGTTGTGTTGTCGAGATATTTGTTTTTATTCGCGAACGAAATGTCTGAAAAACGGCGACAACATCTGTTTGATTCAAATTTATTCCTAACGCTCGATTTATTAAATGTACAACACTATACTACAAAGCAAACGCGCAATGCGGGCGGTCACCGCTTGACTGAAGTGCACCGCTCGTTGCCCGCTCCCGCGCCGCTGCCACGCCGCTGTTTTCGAGAACCGGTCCATTTGATTTTACGCATAAGATCCTGCCGCTCCCGCGCCGCCACCGCTGCCGCCCCGCTGCCCGCAAAATTCGAGGCAGAGGCCTTAAGGTTCTTAGAGATATTATTGACACAATTGCCCCTGTCCTAACAGGCATATTTAATCAATGTTTAGATAGCGGTACGTTTCCTGATTTAATGAAACATAGTAAAGTAGTACCAATTTTCAAATCAGGTACTAAGAGTGATCCCTCCAATTATAGACCTATATCTGTGCTACCAGCATTGAGTAAAATATATGAAAAAATCATGCTAGACCAGATGTCGTCACATTTTAACTCAAATGGAATTTTACATAGTCACCAGTTTGGTTTCACGAAAGGTAGGTCGACGACTGACGCAGGAGTAAAACTCATCAGTCACATTTTGGAATCCTGGGAGAAATCCCAGGATGCAATTGGCATTTTCTGTGACCTCTCAAAAGCGTTTGACTGCGTTGACCACAAAACACTGATCTGTAAATTACACCACTACGGAATTTGTGGACCTGCTGCTGATCTTATTCTTTCATATCTATCAAATAGGCAGCAAAAAGTAAACGTTAACGGGGCGACGTCCTTGGGGTCTCTAGTAAAGATGGGCGTGCCTCAAGGATCAATTCTTGGCCCTTTCCTATTTCTAGTTTATATTAATGACCTTCCTTACATGATGGCTAACTTATCAGATATAATTCTATTCGCTGATGACACTTCTCTTATTTTTAAAATAGATAGAAAAGATACGGATGTCACACATGTCAATGATAGTCTGGCAGTTCTTTCGAAATGGTTCGCAGCTAATAATCTTTTACTTAATGCGAACAAAACTAAATGTCTTAAGTTCTCATTACCAAATGTACCTCAAGTAGGTCTAAATTTAAAACTTGATGGCAAGAAACTAGATGCTATTACGGAAACTGTATTTCTAGGAATTACTTTAGATTCGAGATTGCAATGGGGCGCCCACATTAGAGCTCTTTCAGGTAGATTAAGTTCAGCTGCATACGCTGTAAGAAAAATAAGGCAGTTGACTGATGTAGCCACAGCTAGGTTAGTATACTTTGCTTATTTCCACAGTATTATGTCTTATGGCGTTCTGCTGTGGGGATCGGCAGCTGACGTAGATTCAATTTTTATTTTACAAAAGAGGGCAATTCGCTCTATCTATAAAATGGGTCCCCGCGAGTCCCTTAGAAATAAATTCAAAGAAATTGATATACTAACGCAGCCTTCTCTTTATATCTTAGAAAGTATTTTGTATGTTCGCAAAAACTTGGGACTTTTCAAAATAAGAAGCGATTTCCATAATATAAATACACGTAGTAAACATGAAATTGTGATACCCAAATTTAGATTAACTAAAACTAGTAAGTCATTTGTAATAAACAGTATTCGATTTTATAACAAGTTGCCAAAGACGATTACAGAACTTAGCGATGGAAAGTTCAAAACCCACATCAAACGTGTCCTTATCAAAAAAGCATATTATAAGATTAAAGACTACGTTGAAGACAAGGAAGTTTGGCAATAATTCCTTCTGCACATGTGGCTTCCCTGGTACCTCATTAACGGCATAACTATGTAAATATCTATTAACGGCTCCCAAATTACGATGATTATTTTATTTTATTTTACCTTTTTTCTTTTACATACTACCTTGACATAATCTCTTCGTTATTTGACATTACATACCTAAAATATTATATATATATATATATTTTTATAACAAATAAGTATTGTTACATACAGCTGTAGTGGCAATTATGTCATTTGGTTTAAATAGCTTTTTATTTTTATTATTTGATTTTGCTTTTATATAGATTCTTTTCTTTTAGAATTTGTGAATGTGAGAACGTTGTAGGCTTAACAGACTGTAGATCTATCGACCATTTTCTATCTTGCTAAGTACCTGGTACTTGTTGATAGGCCTACACTGTCCTCTCATACCTATTAACTCTGTAATTTGAAAGCATTGTAAATACCATTTATTTTTAAAAGAGTAACCATGGAGTTTCTTGCCGGCTCTTCTCCATAGGAAACGACCAATTGGAACCGTGCATCTAGCTTCTGACGTTTCATAAGTGCCCTTATAGGTTTATGTGAAATAAAATATTTTGAATTTTTTTTTGAATAAAATACATAGATAGATATATACTATAATATATATTATGACAAATATCTCATGGCGATACATGATGCAAAGACTAAGTGACTAGTTCTACCTAAGACGGTATTTAGGAGCTACTACCGACACAGTAACATAACTGTTAGGTATGATGTAAGGAAGCGTCATCAAAGGGGCTCGCTCTATGACTCATTTTCCTAAGAGGTTTCCCCATTGATTCTCAAAAGGAACCATCGAGACGGTAAACGAGACATTTTATAAAACTATCAGAATTCATTAATAAACTACGTCACCCCTACCATCCTGAGTCACGCAGATTCCAACCTGTTTCTATAATATTTATTCTTCGTCTTGTGACTGAGATAAATTTCACTTTTAGGTATTTAAACAAGTTTTAGTTAAACGTCAACAACTGGTTGGAACAGCTTTAGTTTGTTACTTAAATTCATGTAGACCGGTCGTTTTGTTTATTCGTTTGTGATTTTTTGTGTTAAAATGTTGTACGTTTATCTGTCCTCGGTTTTGATATTGTTAACTGCTGTGTCTATGTTTTTGAAGAAGGATAAGAGTGGAAAGGTAGGCTCTTCTAGTATTTTAAATATATCGGGAAAAAAATCGTGGAAAATCGTGAATGTTCGTGGATTTATTTGCTTGTTTTATTTATATTATTTGTGTGTAAAGGCTGTTATGCTGTATTTGCTCAAAGTTACTAGTTCAAAGTTCAAAGGGTGGAGTTTGTATGACCTCTCAATTACAACTCAACACCAAAACTTAGGTGTGTCTTTGATGTAAAGTTGCTTAAACTAATTATGAATAATAACATATTATTGAATAAACAGGTCTTATAGTGTGCAACATTGATAAAGGTATTTGATTTGTAAATCCTAAATAAGGCGAATGCTCTCACGTTTGAAATTTTAACGGAAAATCTTCAACGAGACATAAAATAGCACAATCAATCTGCCTAGCCTTTTCCCCACTACATTGGGGTCCTGTCATACCTGATGCAACTGAATACCAGCATTTTACATGGAGCGACTGCCTATCTGACCTCCACAACCCAGTAACTGGGCAATTTATACGATACCCCTTGTTAAGACTGGTTGTCAGACTTTCGGGCTTCTGACGACCCGTAACGACTGTCAAAGATCTACGAATGACAGCCGGGACCAACGGCTTAACGTGCTTTCCGAGGCACGGAAGAAGCTTGGTATGTAAAGATGGTCACCCATCCACAGACCAACTCCGGCGAGCGTAGGTTAACCTCATGGATCGACCCTTGCGGCAGTTATTACTTAGCCACGAGCTCCAAATCCTATTATTATAAATTCTAAAGTAAAAACTCTGTCTGTTGCCTTTTCATGGCTGAACAGATTATAATGAAATTTGGCACACAGGTTAACCAGATCTGGGTTAGGACATACGATTTTATCCCGTTTGTACGTTCCCGTGAGATAATTAATTTTCGGCCTCCAACCAGGCGAAGCCGCGGAAAAAAGGTCTGTAATTGGATACGGACTGTAATTATTTATTTAAAGGCACTAAAGACTACTCAGACCTGCAAAATTTGCAAATGTAAAACCACACCTTCTTATGTCACGTTAATTAATACAGGGTTGCGTATAAGTCATGAAGAGATTGAAACTACCTGCCGGGGTTGCGGGAAAGTCCGAATGGGATACCGTGGCCCCTGGCAATGTACAGGCAACTGAAGGAGCACGGGTGGGTTTTAGTCAGTAAGAGTCTGACACGCCCTCCGCCCAGAGCGGGAGAAGTTATTTGATAAACTCGCACCCAAAAAAAAAAAAAAAAACAATTGAAACTAGTTAACATTTTGTTAATTTATATTTATTTATCTTAATTGTTTTCATAACTCTTTCGAGAGTATTTCTCATTACATGAGCAGTACATGAAGAGTTAGCAACTGTGTTTCAGCTTAATTGTTCGCCTTCAGCTGTTTTTGAGCTTACTGTCCTTGGCTTTTCATTTGTCCTTTGCTTTAAAAAAAATAAATTAAAATTGCACATAGAAATGATGGCGATATGCTCGCTAGGTTTAAATAACCGACTAATGGTGTTCAAAATAAATTTCTATGATTTGGTACGATGGATAACCGTGAACTTACCAATGAAGAATTTCCAAAATATATTTAATAGTTTGTGAAAAAAAAAGAACATTCAATGTCTCTGCATAATTAATTTATTGAAATGAAATTAAATTGTTTATTTTGTAAATAGGATATTGCAATCACTTAAAGACGACCTATTAAAAAAATATTTAAAAAAATAAAAAATTACTAGATGAGTTCGGTAAGAAAGACCGAAACAAACTCAGAGGTTATACAGTCTCTTTTGAAGTTCAGACATAATCTTGGTCAGGCCATATCAGGACCATGTAGATTAGTGTCTGAAATGGTATTTTGAGGAAAGAACCACACAGATTTGAGTTGAATCCCGTTGTGACCTTGGAGCCACCCAGTGTTTTCCAAAAACTCCTTAAACACTCAGAATTCTTGATTTTTACGTCAAACCTACAAAACCGGTGATCTTACTATAGTCTAGAGCGCAAGACTGCTGACACATTCGACAAATTATAGGTATTAGGTAAGTATTAATATCAGGTCAAATAACCTAACCACTAGGTAGGTATGTTAGCAAATAATAATAATTAATAATTGGTATGTCTATTTTAAGTTATTTTTATTTTTTCTGTTTTTTTTTTGTTTTTGTATGAATATTGTGTGCCTTAACCTGAGTCAAATAAATTTATTTTCTTTCTTTCTTTCTTTTTTCTTTCAAATGCAACAACCTACAGTACAAACATACATATTATGTAAACTATTCATACAAAACAAATGAAAATGTAAATACCTATTATTTTGTTTTTTTTTAATTCATATTTTTATGTAGGTATATAAATAGATCTTATGTATGTTAGTAAAGAAGCGGTATTGAATTTTAAAGTTTTCTACAGGTTTAGATACAGTACAAACTTTTCCTAGCAAAAGATGTGTTCCTCCAATACGTATCAAGAATAGGGATGTGGACAATTTCTTTAGCTGTCCGTCATTAACCTTATTAAAAAATATTGGACAATTATTTATTCTTTTTTGGACGTAATCAAAAGATTACGGCAATACATTGAGTAGGCAATACATTAAATTGTGGCAAGACGTCACTTTCCGGTAGATTTTATACTGACTTGTGACGTAGCAAGCCCCCAGTCCCCAACTTTAATGCGTTTTATCTAAACCATTTTTTATTATAAAGCAAAAGATATTAGACTAACAAGTTTTTTTTTTTCAATACACATCCCTATTGGTACAGCCACTGCAACCGCGTTCAAATGAACAATTTCATATGTACTCACTTCTGTTCTGTATCACAATGGTGCCGATTCTCTTGTCACAAATTCCTCTAAACTAGACTAAAAATCACCAAAATTTTGTTTATTCCTGTCAAACGATGATTTCCCATTCTGAAATAAACTAAAGTGACACAACTTAACTATATTTTAGTTTGACAGCACTAAGATAGCACTGAGATTTTAATTTAGTGAAAATGACAATTTTGCTATTCTGAATGTGACGTATTTCACCTACAATTTTAATTGTCTAACTAAATCTGACCATTTTTAATCGCGGTTAAAAATGGTGTATTAAATGTGGAATACTATTAGTTGTCATGAACTAAAATTCACACGAACACCTCAACTTCAGGTGCAAAAACAGTACTGTATATATATTTTTTTCTTTGGTTTAAAATGGTGTGTCCTATCGAGAAAATAATGAAAATTTCGACCCGCTTTATACAACCCTTATACCCCTAATTATCAACACGTGGGTATTTTTCTTATATTCCATGCAAAACGTAAAAAAATCATATAAAACCCGTCGAGGTTGCCCCCCTGCGCACCTCCGGCTCTAAAAAAAATTCACGGGGTAGGGCAAACAAGTATGTACCACGTGGAGTCGCGATTGTCAAATTCGACTTAGTTGTGTCAAAATAATTTTTAAGTTTAGATACTTTTTATTGCAGAATAGCGTTAAGATTCTCATAGTCAAAAGTAAGGAATTTTAGTGATAGTTTAGTTCGGTGTACAAGAGAATCGGCACCAATGTCAATTTCACAACTTAAACTAAAGGAATCTCGACTGTATAAAGGTACCTGCATATATCGGTAGTGAGTTTTCATAGGTCTTTGTAAATAGCTGATTCACAAAATTTTGAGTTTCTATTTATTACTGATAGCCTGCATCATCCCATTGTTTGGCAAAGAGATCTCTCCCCATGACTTCCAGCTCTTGCGTTTATTTGTTTTCTTCAGCTCGTCCTATATTTTTTTACGGGGTCTGCCGCGACGCTTTCTGACTGTGTCAGGGCTCCACATTATCAATGTTGAGTTGGTATCAACATAATTTTGTTTGTAACAGTGCGTCTATTAAATACATTAGAGCCATTTAGTAAAGTAGTCAATTCAGCTGATTATTTCAAGGTCCATTTTATACAGTAAATTGGATCCCGCATATGCAAATGTATTTTATTAATCAATTGGTATACTTATTTATTCGTTGCTAACAGTCAGTAATGTGACGTAAATCCCACTGACTCGGCCAAGAAAATATACAATTTGTTCACACGATTCGGTAGTTATTTACTTACTTGCAATGGGTAGCTAGGTAAATTATGTAGATTACAGTAATTTTGCAAATTACATTGTGAATGGCTCATCCGGTAATTTAGGCTTCAAACTGAATAGCGAAACTGTTTTTAAATTAATTCTGAACAAATTATAGCAAATAGGTGTCACAGGCAAAAAGTATCGTTTTTTGTACAATTTGAGTTACGGTGACCCGCCATGTTGGCGTAGGTACGTAAAGCATTCTCACTGACTAGTATTTGATTATATCTAATAAAACTTTGGTTTTATAATCTTATTCATTTATTATTGATGGTCGGGGTCTACCTGTGCCTTATGGACACAAAGTTGCTCAAACATGTCAACACCTGGTACCGGTACCTGAAAAACGAACCCAAACTAACAAGCACGCTTGCAATGCAATCAAATCAAGCCCAAAACAATAAGAATCATAATATTTTACATTCTAAAGGTGTGAACATTCGCGCATAATTATGAGCATTCCGCCGTGTTAAAATTTTTTAAACAGCGGTTTTGAACGGTACTCCAAGTAAATTCCGGGAAATTTATTGTTCAGCCAATGGACTACCAACTTAAAATTATCTGTGTATTAAAATCACAACTGTCATTCTTTGACAGTTGTATTAAATGGAAAATTGATGTAGGGTGACAATTTGACGACCTCTGCCTAACCTTTCAGTGAAAACAGTGACGTTATGTTGCAAGTACGTTTTCTTCCATTGTAAAAACCCTTCTTTCGCTTCCCAGGTGACAATGGGCGGTTGGCTAAGCTACTTATGGTGGGGCGGGGACCCCGACGTGGTGAACCCAGTGTCTGGACTCACGAGGCGAGAGATCAACCTGGTGCAGAAGTCCTGGGTGCCTGTCAACGCAGACATGGTCAATACTGGTGCTGAACTACTCAAGAGGTAAGATATCTAGGAATTTATAATATAGAGCTGAGGTTGAGATGAGCGTTATCCTACATAGAGCTTAAACATAATTGGCAATATATCTGATTACTCCTTTGGAGAATACAGGCGTGGTGTACCGTGTATATGTACTTTATCTAACTTAAATTGAGTAAAGAAGCAAAAATAATTTGTAAATGTTATTTTCAGTGCGTCCTAATGTTTTCAGACATATTCTTTGTAAACGTTTGCTTTTAATTTTATCGCGACAAATCTTGAATCTTGACACACTTAAGAACAGTTAAATAACCCATAAAACAACTAATTCCTAAAATAGGAGTTGTAAATAGCTTCCGAAGATTTTATAAACATAAACAAATCGAGTGTTCCTCTGTCAGTTTTTATAGCAATACCTACGACGCAATCCGTGTCATTTCTCCATATACAATCTGGAGACGACAATACGACAATAAATAAAAAACACTGGAAATATCAAATAAATCCTAACATCGTAATTGTGTGATTTTTTCAAACAAACAAAATAGTAGTGATGGGCCGACTTCAAGGAATATTTGCCAAACTGACTAAATTATCGGATATACTTGATTGGGTTTTTATATGCAAACTGGGAACGTCCATCATTGGATATACGCAGTTTAATTTATTGTCGTATCGTCGTCTCCCTTGCATGAAACGGTATAAAAATAAATTGCCACGTCTACGTACATTTTCAATAAGTATATAAGTACCTACCGAGCTTCACGTAGCACGTATCTACCCGCCAATAAATCAATCGAGCCCAAGTGACCGCTCGTAGCAATAACGGGCCGTAGCCCGTCACTGTTAAATAGTTCAACAGCCACTACTGCCGGCCGTTTTTAATAGCTATGTTAATGTGACTTACGATACTGTTTGGTGTACCAAACAGTATCGTAAGTACAAATGTATCTGGATATTAGCCAACACCTACAGGTGTTGGCTAATATCCAGATACATTTGTCCTTTAAGTATCGGATTATTGATAGGGCCGATAAATAAACAAAAGCTTCGAATTCACGACGTGCTTCTATTTAACCAAGCTTTTCATCTTTCCACAATAATTCAAGTACTAGCTGACTAGCTCCTGAAGGCCTAAATAGACAAAGTCACATTCTATGAGCGATAACGTTGATGGAAAAGTCAAAATGTATGCTACCGAAAAGCATATAATGTCAATCGTGTTGAAAGTCGTTGCAGAAATACGAAACGGTTTGAAAGCGATATCCACTTGTCTAGGACCTCTGGACTTAGGTACCTACGTGTAGTTTATCATCCCTAATAGGCTTCATAGTTTCTAATATTTTGTACGCAGAAAATCTTGAAATTGAAACAATTATGAACCGAATTTTCAATTTAAAAAAAGTCATAAACCGCAAAAATATTTAAATATATCATGCATTCTCATTGAAATGAAAAGCAAAGATTTTATAAAGAAAGTCAAATCTTATGAATACCTACTTATATAGAACACTCCTACAAAGTATGTATACTCAACCCTAACTACAAGGGTTGCGAGAAGCTAAGTGGCTCTATGTAGGTACCCACTTCCATTACGGGTAGATATTTACGTTGGTATTGCACGCGTAGCCTTGAAGATTCTGCCGTTGTGCCCCACATAGACGGTACATTATTGTACGTATATTTTTATTTCTCCTCTGTCATGCCGTCAGCTCCGACATTGTTGACGTGCCACCTGTTCGCGAGCGTCGACCCTAATGCGAAGGGCGTCTTCACACCCTCACCAAAAAAGATCTTCCGAATAAAAAGACCTTCCACCCTTGGAATGTTTAATCATTCGGATGTTTCGTACCCAAAAATATATCCTTATCTGTAGCAACAGTACAGTACATTGAAAATTTCAAGAATTCCAAAAAAAAAATTGTATTAAATATTGTCTAAAAATACCTATTCACCACAATCATCACATTATTTATTTCCAACTTACATCTATCATTACCAGTGATCGGAGTAGGTAGATTGAATTGGGGTCATTGATCCGAAACGTATATATGAATATGGACATTCCTCCGGAATTGGTTGATTATTAAAAAAAAACCGGAACTTAGGTAGGAATTGTATTAAAATGAGCAATATTATATTCTTCATAATTTTTTTTAACGGCACACAGTCACGATTTGACACAACCCAACAACCAATCAGAACAAAGGATCATGGGTGGTGCACTAACCGGTTATCAAAACAATGCGTACATCCGCCGACGACATGCCAGGTAGGTCACTCGTTTGCTTCGGTTCGTAGAGTGAGCTTCTTTATTTGTTACCGTGTTGTGAAAATAATATCACTACCAACATTATAATATTTAATTGAATACGGAAATACCGGAAATGCTTTCTGAAAAATAGCTTATCCATGTTATTCTTTCTGTGTGCATTTATGATACAAGTACCAAAAATCAATCTACCTACTCCGGTCACTGATCATTACAGGGTAACCTATTGCGAGAGCGTACTTATCTAACTCTTTTGCTAATTTATTATTCTCATTATTAGCCATGTGTTGGTGAATGAATTAGACCGCATTTTTAACCGCGGACTGACAACAAAACAAATTCAAATTAGTCAAACTTATTCAGTCACCATTTAAATATTATGTGATAATAATTATAAACTGCTATAGGATGACTAATCTTCTTCTAAAGAACTTTCCTAATTTGGTTTTCAATAACAATCGACTGTATTAATGCGCCACATCTAGGGGTTTGTTTATAAACGTTACCTAAAGTTAAAAGACGTTTAAATGTCAAAAAATTATAGTAACACAGTCGCTAATCATTACAAAACTTTCAGCAATGTTAATAATTATAGGGGTTAAAGACTAATTCTGAGTTATCGGCACACGTTAATAAAGAAATAATCCTACATCAATTAGGTCTTTCGAAGTTTCAACAGCGAGTAAAATCGTCGCGAAAACTTCAAGTTACTGCAGGTGTGAAGCCACCCTTACGGACGGCATTCCCTTCCGTACCTACTGGCAAGTCGGCACTTAGTATTCTGGTATTAGGAATAGGGGCGTGTTTTGGCAAACGTGACTCAGAAGTTAGAACTTTTCCTATATACAGTATGAATAAAATGTTAACCTACAATGTGCCGATGCTTAGGGGACCTCTCCAGCAGTCGTCTTTCGGCTGAATCATGATGATAATTCTGAAGACGAAGAACTGTAACTATCTCACATGTTATAAACACGCTGAATACCTAGCAAAGTAAGAACAGATCTTTTAAGCTTATCAGAAGAAGTAAGAAGTTTCTTCTGATAACCTTAAAAGATCTGTTCGCTAATAAGGATGGGATACACGATTGTCATATTGATGTCGTCTCACCAAGATGTGGCAGAAAAAATCTCATTATTAAACAATAGCTTGAAAAAAAAAAAAAATTTGGTTATCTGTGGACAGTGCGATATTATGGTTCATAACATAACATCACGCCTATAATCCCCGAAAAGTTTGGCAGAGGTGTAGCTAATAGTATACCCACAGTTTTCTTGTGTATTGCAGAAATAATCCTATACCAAATCAGTAAATTACATGAACCTTTGCACACAAATCGTATAGGGAGCCAAAACCAGGAGGCATTAATTATGTAATTAGCCATATTTCACTGTAATTATATCCTGCGATAGTGTGATTATAATATAACGCATTGACGTACAGGTACTACGTAACGATCAGCAATCTATTACAGTTGTTAACACTTACCCCTTTATTCATAAACGTTGCTTCTAAGCGACTGTTTAACTGTATATTTTTGACGTTTAATCGTCTCTTTACATAAAAAAAAAAAAAAAAAATGAAAAAGTGTTTAACCATCGTTTATGAATAATCTTCTTTTTATCTAGAGGAATCTAGATCTTAATCTAAATCCTATTTACGTATAACTAGATAGGGGTTGAAACCGGGCCGTGGGTCCGAGTGCTCATGGTTTGTTCAATGAAATCTCCAAACGACACTTCCTATGACCCAAGGGCCAGAGGCTAAGCATTGCCATACAACGTGGCAATGCGCCCAGTCTCTTGGGTACACTACAAGACGACAGTGATACGGATGAATTTTTCGACGCTATATTTTAGTTTGTATAAATAGTTTTAGTTAGATTAACTTGTTATACTTTTAGTTTTGGAAGGAACATAGTATTTTCCTTCTTATTTATTTATATAAAAAAAATCAATAAAATTGTAAACTAGATAGTAATTAAGGAACGTGTGATATTCGAATTAATAACTTTAATAACCTCATAATAATGTGCAACTATATCGATTGTATACTGATCAATCCAAAAAAAAAAAATCTATGAAAAGAAACAGTAAGTTTTTCTATAACTTTTATTGTTGATATATGTAGTTAAAATTCAATTTCATTCCATACTAAGACAATTAATGACGAATGATTGAAAATAAGTGCTTTCAGCTTGCCTTGAGTATCAACTATGGGTAAAACTAAAATACAAAAATTTAATCTTGTTTTCATTTCAATCTGAATGATTTACGATCATTTCTACGTCATTAAAACATTTTTACTAAAAAAATATAAAACCAAAAAATACTTAGTTTTTGAAAAACTATTTTCTCTAAGTAACTAACCTACCTTTTTTTTTCAATTCAGAGCACTCTGTATAGGTAACATAAGATATTATATCCCATATATTATCCCTGGATCGTATGTAAAGGCACGTGTATTCAACATGCTAATGTGTATTCAAATTGCTCTTTTATAGCTGCCCTTTTCGCATGAATACAAAAGAAATTCAAGTTCCTGAAAGCTGTATAGATTACTTGGGAGTGATTTGATTGAAAGACTGTGAATATTTATTTGAACTGGCTTTGGAACGCTACTTTGTCCGCATAAAAACACCTTTTTCCGACCTATTTTGTTCGGACCTTAAGTAAACTACATTTATTTAAAAAAAAATGTAATATAATTCAGCCCACGCTTTGTCTTTTCTACCGTATACACTTACACCAACTTTAGTCCAGACTTCAGACAGAGCCAGAGAGCCAGTACCTAGTAAAAAATGTCATATTTCACATTAAAATTTGATTACTTGGCTTTATGTTTCTTAATCAACTGTTATCCATTTGTTATTGCTGTTGGTTCTCCTATTAATAAATAAATAAATAAATTACTTACTTTGTCATTTTTGTTCATTACATAATATTTGTGTATTACTTTTATCTTGGTTGCTATGCTAGTAATCGTCTACTAAACGGACCGCGACAGTCAATTTATTTTTAAAAATGGATCCCCAATTATACCTACTAATTGGTGAACCCTGGTGAAGCTGTCATATGGCTATTAATTTTATAATTTAAATTATGTTTTGTGTTGCGTAATGTAAATATCATTTTGCATATAGAATCATTTTTTTCTAACTGAACAGACAGCTGTGCTGCTGGGGAGTTTGTTGCGCAACTTCTTCTTCCCACTAAAGCACTAGGAAGTGGTGAAGGGCGGGCGTTTTGGAGGACTGTCTTATGTAATTTTGACGTTCAAAAAGTGCTGATTCTCAGCCTAGTTTGAATAAATGACTTTTGAATTTGAATCTGGTCTACGCCATCCAACCACCTGAGCTTGGGCCGGCCTGGACCATCTGGTTTACTATCAAATCAAGTAAACGTTTGGGTGCCCTGGTCTCGTCCATTCTTGCTAATGTCCTACTCATCGAAGACGTCTCGTCATACATCTTGTAGAGATCATGGTGTACCGCGTTCGCCATTGCTCGTTTTCCAACACTGCACCGAAGATGCGCCTGAGGATTTTCCGTTAGTCTATAATATGTCGTGGCCAGATCTTAAAATTGATCATTTCATGAAATGAACATCATCCACTGGTCACATCATGATGTGGCCTGGCCAGATCATTGAATACTCAACGTTTAATAATATGAACAGTTAAACGCACGACTACTTCATGATGTTTCCAAACATTAGTGATCATATAGTAAAATAGTTACATTATGCACCGGTAGAGGCGTTGATGTCGCTGTGTTTTTGTTGTGCATCATGGCGGCGGCATACAAAAGTAGGATGACCACGCAAAAAAAGTCGATGGACTTTTATAGGGTTTCCAAATATGATATTATGGAAAGCGATCAACTTGGAAGTAACATGCAACATAGCACCTAAAATTAGTTGCTAAAAATTAAAATTTTTACCTGTTACTATTGATTCTCGCGTTTTCGAGTTGATGATTTTTTTTTAAATTATTATAAAACATTTTTATTTTTTTACTTTTACTCTATACTTCGAAAGTACTCCTTATGGCAATTTTTTCTGCCGCGGGAAAACAACCATTAAGATTTCACGGTGTATATATATCTTTGCGTTTAGGTATATTGTCAGAAACTGGCACACAATGGAACGGTCCTGAACTGATCTATACTTTAGTTGAGAAATATTTGAGTGAACCACCCTCCATCTAACATACAATACCATTACCACAATGGCATTCTAACGTGTCCGCATTGTGCGTACCTCTATAGTCAAGATAGGTTACATAAGCCACATCAGGCCAGTAACCTATAGTCGTCGGAAACAGCCACCGTAGCCGAAATCGGTATGAGATGTATGTTTTTATTGTTGACAATTATTTTATTTATTTATTTTATTTATTTATTTTATTTATTTTATTTATTTTATTTATTTTATTTATTTTATTTATTTTATTTATTTTATTTATTTTATTTATTTTATTTATTTTATTTATTTTATTTATTTTATTTATTTTATTTATTTTATTTATTTTATTTATTTATTTATTTACTATTACCACTTACATTTGTTTTTACAGGTAGGAACCCAATACAATAATGTAGTCACAATTTTCACACAGAGACGTTACACAAAAACCGATTAAACACCACCAACAAAAATTAAGTCTTTTTAAACTGTTCTATTTTGATTGACAGGGTCCAAATTTATATCTCTGTTAACATGGATAATCAATTTACAAGTCCCAAATAACGAATTTTACTTTTTTTGATGGGTCTGCTACGTGTAGGTAAATAAAGCTTTGTTACATAGGAAAGCAGTTCCGTCACATTTTAACGGCCGTCATGAAAATCTGTAATTTTTTTTTTTTTTTTTTTTTTAAAAACGTTGCCCCACACTAGGAATTTCTCCTGTGTCGTGGGTGCGTTTACAAACATTTAAACTCACATACACAAACAGCCAGACCCGGAACAACTAATTGTAGGTCATACAAATATTTGTTCCGTGCGGGAATCGAACCCGCGACACGCAGCGCAGCAGTCAATCGCTTAACCACTGCGCCAACCGTGTCGTCAAATCAATTATCACCCGTATTTGAAAATAAGGTGTCAACAAAGTGTGTGGGTCAGCTACAACGCACGACTGGAGTTTAACACGTGTAAGGTCGGAAGTAACAGGGCCCTTACACTTGTATAATAAGTTATAGTTCGCTCACTTGAAGTAGTTAAGAGTTAGCTTAGGTGAGTTAACGGAAACCACGGATTATAGTAACACTCGAAAGTTAATTAAGTAGCCCGATTTACAAGTAAAGATTGGATGATAATCCGCAGTGCTCGCGATAGTAGTAATTTGTCAACTAACTTACTAATATGTTTAATGATATTATAAGTAAGTAGGTTGCTGCGTATGCAGTTTAATATATTGTACGTGAACCATACAACACGATTGTCTTTGAATATACAGTAGGCAAAGAGAGTAAAGAAGGGCATCTTTAAAAAAAAAAACTGTCGAATTAGCTATATCGAAGTTTGAAATATGTAATCCAATTTTTTTTTTTTTATCCTTTTTATTTATGAATAAATCATGTTTTAGAAGTACCTAACACTTGTTTTATTCATAAATAACACGGATTAAATAAATAAATTTAAATAATAAATAATAAATTTCACTCCTCATATAATTTCCATACCCGGGGGGCCTTATATTAAAATCGATTTTTAAGGAGTAAATTATTGCCATTATTGTATGACCGTTCAGCGCTTATTTAGGACACAAAAGCTTAACACACGAGAACAAAAACGTTTTGTCTACATTCCTAAAAACAAAACAAGAAATAGCCGCTTCAAATGCTAATAATAAGTAGAATATATTATGTTAACGTACCTAATAAGTTATATAATATTCATCTGTGGCTGTGTCTGCGAGTCCTACGAGACATGAATCGACTTTAATACGTATTTACATATATTTATATCTACGTAACCGATTCGCTTTTTATTTAAGCATTAGGTAAATGGATTTTATATTAATTGAAATATAATTGGGGACACAGTATAACCAATATAAATAGATAATAATTTTACAGGTAGATGGTGAGTATTTTGTTAAATATTAATGTATTTAGGTATTTATTTATTATTAGAAAATGACTGCCTCGTTGGTCTAGTGGTCGCAAGCGCTACTGCTAAGCATAAAGTCCTGGGTTCGATTCCCAGGTCGGGCAAAGTATTATTGGGTTTTTCCAACAGGAATTTCTCAGTAATAGCCCGGAATCTGGAATTGTGCCCGGTTGATGGCAATAGGCTCGCCCCCTATTACATGGGACTCAAAAACATTACTGGCGAAATGTGGGTGTACTATAGGTACACCTCTGCCCAACCCTTCCGGGTGACAAGGCATGATGTTATGTAGAAAATAAAAATACCTAGTCATAATAGTAGATAATGCCTTATTTTGTAAACTTACAAGGATAGCTGGCACTAGACGGCCACGACTCCGGGTGGTCGTGGCCGTCCAGTGGTCTATTCTATGGTCTGCGGCTAGTTGGCCGTTGAGAACCAGTGCGCGATTCGTATCGGTTTCTATAGTTTACCCAGTTGCTGCGACCACTAGTCGTGGTCATGGCCGTCTAGTGCGCTAGATCTCTTACTGACTTCTCCAGTTTTGCAACTTTCAACAAAAGAAGATACAGTCAGCGTCAAAAAGATGTATAGGTACAAGAATTAATTGTCTACAATCTTTGTTCCATAACATTGTATCAATGTGTAGTCACAAAACGAATAACATGTTGGATACTTAATTCAATTCAATTCAAAATATTTTATTTCATATAAACCTACATGGGCACTTATGAAACGTCAGAAGCTAGGTGCACGGTTCCAATTGGTTGTTTCCTATGGAGAAGAGCAGGCAAGAAACTCCACGGTTACTCTTTTAAAAATAATGGGCTTTTACAATATTTTCAAATAACAGTGTTATTAGGTATGGGAGGACAGTGTAGGTCTTTCAACAAGTACCAGGTACTTAACAGAATAATGATGGTCAACAAATCTACAGTCCACTAGGCCTACAGCGTTCTCACATTCACAAAATTCAAAAGAATCTATATAAAGATAAATAAATTAATAAAAATAAAAACGTATTTTAAACGAAATGACGTGATTGCTATTACAGCTGTATCAAATCTGAATAATTATCATGTCAATTGTAGCTACATAATGCTATGTGGAAGGAACACATAATTTTTAGTTAAATACTTTAATTATTGCTCTTATAACGAGCAATTTTTTTGAGGCCAAAGAAATGATGGGTGGATGATATGAAAGAGAAGGGAGTTAATAATAGCGTGACGGTTGGCAGAAGAGAGTGGAAGAAGCAAACGTGTTACGCTGAAACCAAGTAATATAGGACTAAATAGCGTACTAAAGATCTACCATTTACCGGGTAATATGTCGTTCATTGACTTGAATGTGCCCTGGCGGCTGTGAGTATATCATGCTCACTCAGATGTCTCGCTGGTGGTGGCGCGTGTGTTGGATCATTTAGCTCCCTTCAAAATGGTTGAGCTGAATGGTGCTGATCCATGCGTCGTAGCCATGCCGTCAGTAGGAACTGGTCATCTCTTAGCTGCCACGGCTTATTTAAATTTATGAATTGTTTAGTTTTTATACTTTTATTACGGACGCTTTTAACGTGCACGTCTTTCTACATTGTTCTCACATGTATAATTTCAACATGAATTATGTAACCAATATTTTGGTTTAAAAGAGTGTCTGTGGAGTTTCTTGTCGCTTTGGAATGGGCAACTAGATTCATCTTTCTGACTGACCGACCCCTTGACAATTCAAAAGTACCTCATCATCATTTCAGCCGAAAGACGTCCATTTCTGGACATAGGCCTCCCCCTAGCACCGCCACTTCGACCGATTCTGTGCCTCCCGCATCCAGCGGATTCCTGCGGCCTCTGCAAGATCATCGGTCCATATTGTGGGAGGCCTTCCAACGCTACGTCTTCCGGTACGCGGTCGCCACTCCAGAACCTTTCGGCCCCATCGGCCATCTGTTCTGCGAGCAATATGCCCTGCCCATTGCCACTTAAGTTTGCCAATTCTTCGGGCTATGCCGGTTACCTTGGTTCTCTTGCGGATCTCTTCATTTCTGATTCGATCACGTAGGGAAACTCCAAGCATAGCCCTCTTCATTGCCCTTTGGGTGACTTTTAGCCTTCTGATAAGGCCCATTGTGAGCAACCACGTTTCAGTGCCATAGGTCATAACTGGCAACACGCACTGGTCAAAGACTTTCGTCTTGAGACACTGCGGTATGTCGGACGAGAAAATATTGCGTAGCTTCTCGAACGCTGCCCAGCCGAGTCGGATTCGACGATTGACCTCTTTCTCGAAGTTGGACCTACCTAGCTGGACAGTTTTTCCTAGGTAAATATACTCGTTCACAACTTCGAGAGTAGCGTCTCCGATCTTCATGAGAGTGGGTGTTACAAGTACCTGTAAATGATTTATTTGAAATAAATGCTTTGAGTTAGTTTGAAGATGATGATGATGAATGAGCAATTTTCCATAAGATTGATTCATAAGATCAAACGTTTTACGATGGATTTATCTAAAGGTTATCAACCTTAAGTAAATCAGATTTGTTCAATCATTTGCCGTTTGAATAAATTCCTATATTAACAGACCAGATTTTTCCTGTGGCGTCACGGCTGGAATCCCACGGGAACGTTTCTGACTCTTTTTTTCTTTTTGCTCGGCTCCTAAATGTCGTAGCGTGATGTTAAATAACCTATAACCATCCTCAAGAATTAGGTTATCCATATGCAAGAACTTATCAAATCCGACAGGTAGTTCCAAAGATTAGCGCGTTCAAACAAAAAAATAAACAAACTTTTGAGCTTATTATATTAATATATTCATTTAATTAATTAATTAAAATAAATCACAAACCTAGGTTTTAATGAATTGATACTATATTTGGTAAACATTGAATTACAAACAAATTCTCGCAAAATATTAAGACGGTCACTTGAAATTCCATAAGTGAGATAATTATGGAATTTGTAATAATTTTATCTCTCTTTTTATTTTTTATTTAAGTAAACAAAAACAGGTTAACCTCTTTTTAAGTAAGTAAATAAATAAACAATTCGTAAGAAACAATAACATTTTTGTATAACCAACAGAACCCACGCATTATTACTTTATATACAAAAAATCTCATACGGTGCACATAAGAAAAATAATCCTTGGCCATTTAGGCCAAGATCCTCTGTAAATAAAAAGGTTGTAGAATCAAGAACCTTATGAAACCTTGTTTACATTTACTTCAAGGATTGCCAAAAACAGCTTCATAAATAATTTGCTCATCGTTAAGTCGAGACATCCGGAAACATCATAACATGATCAATAAAATTTTCGAGTCAATGGAACGACTTTTATAGCATTATCTTTTTTTATTGATGACTTATTTTAGTATGGTGTGATTTTACGCGTATCTATATATTTAAATTATTATTATATTATTTAAATATTATTCGGAAACGAAAATCTATGATTTATTCTCCATTTTATTTTCTATAAAATTTCAAAAACTATAGAAAAATAATATAGATAGGCTTTCCTTTTATTTGTTTCAGGCTTTTTCTCAGCCAAATGAATCCGCTCAACGCTTAGCTTCAATTAGACAGCTAAAAGTGAGTGAGTTATATGAAAAAGGCCCATAGGTGTAACCCAGGAACCTTGGCTAATGCATTGATAGATAATAATTTGCCAAAGATCTCAATATATATTTTTTAAATTAAATCATGCTGTCCTTGTCCTTGGCCGGATCAATATCACTACACAGTTTCATCGAAATTCTTTACTACTTACTTAATCCAGGTAAACTAAAAATAACTTCATCCCTAATACATAAAAACGTAAGTACCAATACGTCATCATCTGCCTGCCTTTTTGCAACTATGTTGGGGTCAGCTTCCAGTCTAACCGAATGCAACTGAATACCAGTATTTTACATGGAGCGACTGCCAATCTGCACTCCACAACCCGCTACTGGGTACGATACCCCTTGGTGAGACTGGTTGTCAGACTTTTGGGTTTCTAAGGACCCGGTACTACTGTCAAAGAACTAAAACTTTTTGAAACTAAGTATACCTATAAATCGGGGTTGCGGGAAAGTCCGAAAGGGATGCCGTCGCCCCTGGCAACGTACAGGCAACGGAAGAAACACGGGTGGGTTTTAGTCAGTAAGAGTCAGACACGCCCTCCCGCTCCACCCAGAGCGGGAGAAGTTATTTGATAATTTCAAACCCAAAAAAAAAAAATATATATATAAAAAACGCATTTAAGTACCCAAGCATTCAAGTAGTAACTCCCCCATTCAATTGTACGACGCAGGAGTTTACAATTTCACAATTTAAAATTGAATATTAGATCGGTATGTTAGGTAACTAAATATAAATAATATTTTAATTTTCTACGTCATTGTTAGATAAATAAAATACTTATTTATTAAAGATGGAAACGTTAGGTTCCGGAGAGTCAAAAGATACGTTCGTAACTGTACCTTACCTAAAAATAATAATAGCAACTAAATGCTAAAAAGATAACAACGAGAATTTCATACGACGTCATCAATGTTAACTACCTACTTGTCACCTAGATAGGTAGATTTAACAGTCAATGATATGGTAAACATAGACGATTTGGGCAAATATAGAAATAATTACAAAAACATACTTACTTTTCCAAAAAACTGCACTAAAACGTGTTTAGCTTGTAATAACAAAACGTTGTCAGAAAAACCGAACGAAAAGTGTTAAACTTACTATGCCAACAACAACGCTGAAATAACAAAACGTAGTCGAAAAAATACTGCAGCAAAAAAGTGTTTAGCCTATGATGACATAGGTAACTCGTTGTTTGATTGAGAATTCATATTCGCAGGTGAAGTGGAACGAAGCATTTACCTATATTTGTGCAGAAAATCGATATGTCAACCCAATTAACCCCGTTGATAGTTTCCTAACTTAGCTTGGGGGTACTAACTCCCCATTTCCTTGTTTAGACGTTTATTCCTGTCTTCTGGATAACAACGGAGACTCGTTATTTTGTCACCGTAGTTAACATAACATAACATCACGCCTTGTTTCCCCGAAGGGTTGGGCAGAGGTATACCTGTAGTACACCCACATTTCGCCAGTTATGTTTTTAAGTCCCATGTAATAGGCGGCGAGCCTATTACCGTCAACCGGGCACAAATCCAAACAGACTGCTACTGAGAAATTCCTATTGAAAAAACCCTATAACACTGCCTGACCTGGGAATCGAGCCCAGGACCTCAAGTTCAGTAGTAGCGCTTGTGGCCACTAGGCCAATGAGGCAGTCAGTTAACATAATTTAAGTCAAAATAAATCTCAGAGGAAACAAGAAACGTCGAAAGTCTCTATATTGTAGAAGAGTGTACTTCTACAATGTTGAGACAACAATACGACAGTAAATGAAAACACTCACAAATTTGGAACCATCAAATAAATCCTTACATCGTAGAATAAAAAAAAAAAACCAAACACTAAATAGTAGTGATGGGCCGACTATGGATTTTACCGATCAGCCGACTAGCTATAGTGACTAAACTTTTGGATATATTTGATTCAATTTTTGTGTGTAGACCTAGAACGACATTCGATATTTAAGCAATTTAATTTATTGTCGTAAGTATTTTCATCTCCATCTTGTATATTTAATATTTTTCGTCTTGTCTTATAAATACCCTATGTTTAACATATTCCAAGAATTCTGCACTATAAACATTATCGCGCTTTTCATATACTCGTAGTATGTAGGTACTGATATCAAAGTGTGTCATAATCATAACATTATGATCATACGTCGCACTCGTAGAGAGCATACCACCACCATTACCATTTTATACCATTTTATGATAAGTAAAATGCATTACGAAGATGATGGTTGTCTTAAAGTTAAGTAATAATTTCGCTAAAATCGTAGCGAAGTCAAAACTGTAATTTGTTTTTTTTTTTAAAAAAAAGGTTATTGATACGAGGTTTGAGAACGATACTAAAGCCGAAATAATAGTTTTTACATTTTTTGTCTGATTGTCTGAATGTACATAAATTTTTGCTTGTGTTAAGAAAAATTTCAGCGTTTTTTTAAAATGGGGTAAATAGGTGATTTTTAAATTCACATGATTATTGAAATTTTTGTGTACCTCTTTTTAAGAGATTTAACGAATTAATTGGAACTATTAGTCAGAGTCCGTATCTTGAGGTAATATTTACTTTAGTATTTATTGAATTAAAAAAGGTCCACATTTTTAAAGCTACTTCCGACACCACGCGGGCGAAGCCGCGAGAAGCTAGTAATATAAATTATATAAATGTTGGTTCAAATACATTTGAAGTCTTACAAATTTGAGGAGAGTTAAGTTTATATTCTTCACGCAGATGTTTTTATATCTTTTTAAATAAATAAATAAAAATCTTTATTGCAGACAACATGATCCATAAAAAAACACGATAAAAAATAAATAATGATAACATAACTCATAATAATTAAAAATAACAAAATCAAAATCAAGAACGCAACGTCAACGTTCATTCTTCTGTCACTTGCTCGATATCTATAAAAATATACAGTTCAACTCGTGTTTTTAAAATTTCCCAATTTCGAAAAGCCTGATCAAGTCTTTGGCCAAGAGCTCACTTAATCTACTGTCAAGTCCCATGGATAATGTTTTGTTGAACAAAGTATTCTTCATCTCCTTTACGTGTGGTTAGTGACGAACCTGCCAATTAATAGCTGCCCATGGGTCTCTGACTTGGCTTCACATGCCGTCAAGAAATATATCTCAGGCATGCCAGTTTCCTCACGATGTTTTCCTTCACCGTTTTTGAAGTCAGTAATAAGTATACAATACGCACATGAATCCGAAAAGTCAGAGGTGCGTGCCTTGGGTTCGAACTCGACATCTAAGACTTGGCAGTCTGACGGTCACACCACTAGGCAATAATAACCAATCTTGACGTGGGCATGACATTAGTTAACATCGGATTCTCTCATCGGATCATCGGATCTGTATTAAAACCAAACTTTGCAAAAAAGGGTACTATAAAATTTTTGATTATTTAGATGATAAAAAAGCTTGGGATTGAGCTGCTCGCTCTGCTAAGCCTTGTGCTAAAATCATAAAATCAATACCAGTATTATTTAAACATTACATACAAAATGACATTATTACTTTGTAAAGTATTTTTTTTATTTTTTGTGAATGTGAGGACTATGTGGATTTTTTAATTATTATTATTTTTTCTTTCTTATTTAGTTTTAATGATGGTCTGGCAGTTTGAGTAGTTTATGAGGCCTACCCAAATGTCCTTTCTTTGGTATTGTTCGTCGAGTTGAGCTCCTTAAGTTCTGGGTTGAGCTCCACGATTACTGACAAATGCTTGCACTGACAGGACAGGTCCACTCAAATCTGTGTGGTTCTTTTCTCAAAAGACCATTTCAGACACTAATCTACATGGTCCTCATATGGCCTGACCAAGATTATGTCTGGACTTTAAAAGAGACTTTGACCTCTGAGTTTGTTTCGGCCTTTCTTCTCAGAGTAGTCAGATAGGAAACGCCGAACTCATCTAGCTAATTTTTAATTTTTTTTTTAAGATGACCTGTAAAAGTGATTCCAATATCCTATTTACAGAATAAACAATTTCATTTCATTATATTGATTGACTTAAGTAACTGCAGAAAGCCGACGAATGGAAGAACCTACATTGAAACGAAACTATTAAAAACTATTACAAACTCAAACTATGTATTAGCAATATCAACGAAATTCAAAACGTTACACACTAAAATTTAACGTCTTTGCAGCATAAATGTCACATTTTACGGCTCTCGTTGGAAAACGTTATACAAACAGCTGCGGTTATGAACGACTTAATAAACGTGTTCCAGCTATGTGTCACTGTGTTTGATTTGTAGTCCCAGTTCGCAAGCACAGCGAATAGCTTGTGTGATTAAACGCCACTCAAATGTGGAAACTGAATGAGTTAATCAAAAATGTATGTCTTTTAAAACTTAAACCAATTTATGACTAACTGAGATCAGTACCCTCATTACGTAATACACGATCAATCGGAATTTGAATCGTTTTGAAACAAATTGATAATCCATTGCTTCATAGGTTCGAAAAAAAATCTGCTCAACAACGTAAATACCGCAATGAATGTTGTTGAACTGTCAAAATGAAACAAATTTGTCGTAATCGTTTACGAAAATGTGTTGCCTATTTAGGTAGCAGGTTGAGACTTCCTTAGAGTTCAGAACTATTTCCAAGAGTGATAGAGAAAGACGTATCTAGAAAGTGATAGAGAAAGACGGCTTTAGAGGTATAAAGAGGATAAAATTGTATACGGTTGAAGAAATTGCCTAAAGATAATATAATCAAAAAAGAATCCTTTGAAGTTATTCTCCATTTTCATTACAGACTGGCCACCGAGACTGAAATTCTTTGGCCTTATCCCAAATGCCACACATTGTAAGAATACGATACTTACTACTAGATATTAACCATAAGAAAGCGATGCCAAATTGGCACGTGCTCTGCTGCAAAACAAATAACAAGTAAACAAGTTTTTAGTGTTCCATACCAAATTAAGACTTGGACAAAATCTTCCTAATGCAGCACATCACTAATTTAATCAGGAATTCAAACATCGAAGACTTATAAAATCCGTTTTAAAATTCTAGATTTGAAAAAGGAAACAGTTGATTTTTATTTTATTTAATTAGTTGGAAAACATAATAATATGTCTACCTACCGATGATTTTTGACCTTTATTTATAATGTAATATTATAAAAACCAACGGACCACGCACATTGAAGGGTTTCGTAGTTGGGATGAATTTATCCCAATAACAAACTTAACATTGTAGTTGAAAAACATGTTCTCCCATACGGAATGTATGGGAGCACACGTTTTTCAAACTGCAAATTTACGTTGGTCAATTATTATTCGTAAACCTGTAAAGCCAACTTAGCTGTGATAGTTTTTATTTTAACTTCGTTATATATACTACTGCTGTGAATTTTTTCACAAATCCAAATTTAACCGTTTAGCTGGCAGGGGCAAAAAAAAGTGCAAGTTTCTGTTAGAGTCAAGTATCCCCCGATACTTGACTCTAACAGAAACTTGCACTTTAAAGCTTAATATTTCGCAAACGGATCCCTGAGTTGAAAAATGGTTTCACACTCCCACAATAATTTTTGAACGACCTTTCCAACGACACCCCACAACATGGGATAGAGGAGGAAAAAAAAATCCCAACTTTACATATGTAGGAGAAGTACCCTCAAAAAAAATGTTTTTCTTGATTTTATTACCATTACCACTTTGTCGTGTGTGTATACCCATGCAAAATTACAGCTTTCTAGTACTAACCGTCTCTGAGCTAAGCCGCGGACAGACACACAGACAGACAGACGGACATAGAGAAACTATAAAGGTTCCTTGTTTACTACGGAACCCAAAAAAGGTGTTTGTGAGTTTGTATTTATGGGGTTATCTCTGGAACTACTGATCCGATTCCGAAAATTCCTTCACTAATGGGAAGCTACAATATTGCCGAGTGTCAAATTAAAATTCAAAATATCTTTATTCTGGGCATATGTTTGTTACAGGTCTTAACAGAAAATTTTTAAGTTCCAATATGTCCTGCCTAATAGGCATACAATAATTATGTATTGGCATTAAATTTAAAATTATTTTACATGTCAAATTTAGTTATAATTAATGTCAGAATACAGTTAAATGTTTAAACAAATCAATCAATAATTCAAGAAATCTTGGATCGTATAGAATGTTTTATCAATTAAAAAGTTTCGTAATTTATTTTTAAATACTGGAAGTTCTTTAGTGCTCAGAATGTCAATAGGTATTTTGTGTGTCATGGGATATATCTACGTATACTTAATATTATAAAGAGAAAAGAGTAACATTTGTTTGTTTGTTTGTATGTAGGGGGTAATCTTCGGAACTACCAGTCGGATTTGAAAAAATCTTTTTGCATTACATAGCCCATTTCTCGATGAAGGTAATACGCTCGCGGACAAAGTAGCGGGCAGAAGAAACATAACAGTTAACTTAAGTATTGATCGAAAGCGTAAAAGTAGAAAACATTCTTAGTCATTTGTCTATTAGAGCCATGCATCAGCTAACGTTAACCGCGAAATATCGATCGAAGTATGCACAAAGACGTGGCAGGCCGCTTTGAAGATACTGTCGATTTTATGAGAAAATGGGAGTACACTTAGTAGTTATGACAGTAATTTTAGGATGAGTAGTATCTATGGACACTGGCGGAGTAGATTATAGAAAAAATAAAATAAAATAGGGATAGCGTATAGTTTTTTTGTACGTCAAATGCTAGGATAATCTTGTAGCTTTGTGTATAAGAACTTTTAGTTTTTACCCTTTCACCTCACCCCTTTTGACCAAGTTCATTCAAACCCAAAAGGACCACAATAACAACTCGAAATCTTCCCACTTTCCAGATTCTTCACCGCCTTCCCGGAGAGCAAAGACTTCTTCAAATTTATCAAGAATACTCCTGAGGACCAGTACCTGACAAACCCACAGTTCAAGGCACACGTCATCAACCTAATGACGTCACTCAACCTGGCAGTGGAGAACCTCAACCAGCCTGAGGTGGTTGCTGCCATAATGAACAAAGTCGGAGAGTCTCACCGCAGGAGAAAGATTCAGGAGAAGAATTTCCAAGTAAGAATCAGAATTTGAACATTAGTACCTAAATAAACATATATAACATCACGCCTTGTTTCCCCGAAGGGTTGGACAGAGTACCTATAGTGCACCCATATTTCGGCAGTTATGTTTAAGTCCCATGTAATAGGGCGAGCCTATTGCCATCAACGGGGCAGAAATCCAGACAAAACCAATTTTATTTTTTTATTTTTTCTACTTTAATATATTAGGCCACGGCCAATTACATTAGTTAAAGACAAAGACAAACACATTATTAAAGTACAGTAAACAAACTAAATTAAACAACTACTCGAAAGTCATATGCTCATCTCACAAGATCTTCTTCCTTTCATCCACGAACACATCACAGTCAGGCTTAGCGTCCAAGAGAGCGTTGAGCGCAGAGAGTATGCGGCAGGAGACGGGGTTCGAGCGACGGTTCGACGAATAATCTATGCCTCCTGCCATGGTTATAGTTTAAAAAATGCCGGAAAACTCCCATTCCTTCAATTCCTATGACTGCCGTAAAAGATGAGTTGGTGAGGCATTTAAATACCCATATGATATGCTATATCATCGGTCAGTATACCACCTGATGACAACTGCCTCTGCTAATTGATTAGTAATACTTGCGTTAGGGTTCAGAAAACATAATCATTTTTCTGGTAGCTTGGAGACAGACCTTTTTGCCGGATATTTATATAAATATTACTTTCCCAACCACTTCATACGATAGACGTGTTCGTAATCCAAAATAACGGCGAGAAGCGTTCGATGCTTGAATTAAATTCAATTTACGAACCGCAAATATGGCCGATACGCTCATTTGCATGTTAAATGTATTGGATTAGACTAATGTACGGACCAAGGAGGGTGTGGTTCTATTTACATTAAATAAATACGTCTACGTTTGTACTCTATAGTATGTTTTTGTACTGACGAAAAACAAAACATTATAAAAAGATTCCGGGCGTACGTACTCTGCCTACTAAATTAAAAATGTATTGTCATCGTTTCATCAACCATTAATCGTTTTCAAACTTCAAAAGTTCACTTTTTATTGCTAATTTAATTCAATTGTGAGAATTAGTAGCATAAAAGTTTAATTATAGATTCGATTTAATTAATATAAGTTCGTTGAACGAGCAATTTCGTTCCTACATTGATAACTACTTTGGTGAAGTTATAGATACCTACTCACGGGAGGTCTAAATGTTAACTTTAGTGTAAATTACTGAACTGAACCTATTCTTGTTTCAACTTGTTTGTAACATTTCAAGCTTATAATTTAATGATGATAAAAAATTCATCTGTTTATAAATTAAATAAAAAGTTACCTAATATGATTTTTTTTCTTTTCTAGCAACTCAAAGAGGTTATCGTGAAGATGTTCATAGAGGTGCTCAAACTCGACGATGTAACTCTCGGCGCCTGGGGCAAGACGGTCGAGTTCTGGTACAAAAACATATTCGAGACTTTAAATACAACGGAACAGACCAGATAACATTCACATTGTCAGGCAATTACAGTGTATAGAGTAGTTTAGGATCTACAATGGCTACTGTGAAAGGCAAACTCAATTTGATCTGCTGTACGATGATAGGAAAATGACCGAGCGAGCTAACTCACATACCTACTTACTGCTTTGGAAACGAATGTGCTTGGTAAATTCAAGACACGATCATCAAACGTTAATTTATTTTTAGAAAGTAATTAATAACATAAGAATATTAATTAAGTTGACGTAAAACTTCTTTGAAGTGTATGAAACCTTTAATGACCATAGATTTTTCTCCCAATTATTGAGCTTTTAAAAACCGTCTGTAACCGTTTTTGTGTTTATGATTATATTCGAGCAGCCCTCGTTATCTTTTATTTTCCTTTCATGTTTTGTTTGAATAGATACTTATGTTCTTGCATTGAGGTCTTGTTAAAATGATAACTCACACTCTCATAGAGTTTGCTTTTCACTGGCAATCAGGCTGAATAATTCTTATGTTTCATAACGACTAGTGTTGGGAGTCAAGAATCGATTTTATTTCATGAATTTTCCATTCGATTTATATGGTTCATAAAAAAATAGAAATACAATTTGTATTTTATATTGTAGTTGAATTATGTTGATGCTATTGTTAATAACCGTGTTTTTAACGATTTTATTTAGATTTTCGTTGGTATTTTGATGAGGCCTGTTCATCTTTTCTTCTTCTTCTGTATAGCTTTGCCTTTGGGCTGTATCAATGTCGTAAACACCAAAAATCTTAAACCTTCACCTTTTCTTTACCGAAATTTCATAGAATTTCATTGAATGTACCGTTTTATACAATGACTTTTAAGTGTTTTTATGTATACTTAATTATTAATTTGTCATAGATGTATATTATCTATTTTTATTATAATAAGACGCATTTAATAAGATTGTAGGTTAAATTTAAATGCTTTGAACATCTTCCATTTTATTGCATAGTGTAAATAGCTATATTTGTAAATAAAGCTGTCGAATTTTGTACATTGTACACTTGTTAAACCAAAAATATATTATGTAAATACATATTCAATATTGTCAACGATTTTAATTAATTATTGGTTCATTAAATTTTATATGAAAATCTTGGCGTATTACTTGTCTTTACCTATCGGACATGGGCAAGTCACAGCAGTAGGTATTGAGACCCTATTATAATGGCGCAATTACGTGTATCAGTTAACTACACACAACAGACGTCAGCACATCAACCTACTACAATCTGTCAAATTTCTTTAATAGATTTTCAACTTTATTACTAAAGCATAAGGTTTAAAGTTGATTGGGAAAATTTGACAGTTTCGGGTAGGTTGACCTGCTGGCGCCTGTACAATTGGAAGTATTTCGGTTTGTAGAATCGTTTTTCTCTGAACAAAGTGGTACAAGATTGGTTGTGAATCGTAACTAAGAAGTAGATACCTACGTACTAAATGTACTTAAAACAGGGTCAAATAAATTTGATAGCGATACTGCGCAGACGTGACGCGTAACGGTAAAAAAAGTTTTTTTTGGGGTCTATGATAGCTGGTAGTGTTGTTAGTTGAAGTGCGAGTAAAAAAAATCTGTATTTTTATTGTTTTATCGTGTTTAGATTTCGATATCTGTGAAGTTTACACAAAATCAGATTTTTTTACACTGATATTTCAAGTGATAACTCTACCTGCGGATAATGACCCCAAAAAACTCATCAAATTAACTTATTAACTTATATGTCGATAGTTCGACACCTAATTTCATTTAACCCAGGATAGCCACGAAGCTAGAATATCGAAAACAACTGTCATCTACGAAAGATAATCAAGGCAGTAGGGATCGGTACCAACTCATTAGTCATTACCAACCTTCCCATACAAAGGGATTATTAAAAAATCAACCACATATGGTGTTATTTTCCGACGATACTTCCTTAATTTTTAAGGTAGATAGACGTGCTACAAATTTTAACGACGTTTATAACGCCCTACTGCAGGTTCATAATTGACTGCTAATAATTTAGTATTAAATGGAATAAAAACTAAGTGCATAAAATTTTCTTTACCAAATGAGATAGTATTCGATCAAGAAAACTAGAATTTGTCGATAAAACTGTTTTCCTGGGGATCACGTTCGACTTAAGGCTACAATGGGGTCCTCATTTAACATCTCTTGCAGGACGGCTAAGTTCAGCAAACATGCTGTCAGAAAAATCCGTCAATGTAGATACCGCGAGGCTAGTCTATTTCATTTATTTTCATAGTATCATGTCTTACGGTATTTTACTGTGGGGGCTGCAGACATCGAATCTATTTTTACTCTGCAGAAAAAAGCGATCAGAGCCATATATTATCTCCGCAGGCACGACTCACTAAGGGAACTGTTTAAGGATATTAACATCATGACGTACTTTCTCAATATATCTATGAAAACGTCATGTACGTTAGAAAATTTTACATCTTCTTAGTAAAAGAGGTGATAGACATAATTATAGTACAAGAAATAGCGACCTATTAGTTCAACCAGGTTTAAGACTGGCTAAAGTAGACTCATCTTTCATAGGGTAGGTACTGTTTAAAATGTTACAATAAAATTCCTCCTCACATACTTCAACTGAATGAGACTAAATTCAAATCTTGTATAAAACGCACACTATGTAGGCAGGCATATTATAAGTTGGGGGATTACATCACTGATAAAAATGCTTGGCTCATTGCTGGTACTGCTCCACAACCACAACTAATTGATTAACAATTTGAAAATACTGTTGGAGCTGCTGAAGATTGTAAGACCATCTTTGTATTGTATAAACTCAATCTCCTTTGTATTATATAATTGCATAGCACAGGTGTGAGTACTCGTATTATGTACTAAAGAGCTACCATTTACCGGGTAATATGTCTTTCATTGACTTGAATGTGCCCTGGTGGCTGTGAGTATGTCATGCTCACTCAGATGTCTCGCAGGTGGTGGCGCGTGTGTTGGATCATTTAGCTCCCTTCAAAATGGTTGAGCTGAATGGTGCTGATCCATGTGTCATGTTCGTGAACGGGCGCCGTTAGTTGGGACTGGTCATCTCTTAGCTGCCATGGCTTATTTTATTTTATTGACAAGTCAAAAGTCCCTGTAAATGGTTTAATTGAAATAAATGCTTTAGTTTTGAATACCTATGTAGAGTAAATCATCAACTTATAATTTATTTCCAAAATCAAAGAGCTCTCCTGTACCGCTGTTTTAAGATTCGGCCATGTTCGTAAGTAAGAGTAAATACTTTGCTGTATAATAAAATTCCCTAGTCTCGCAAACCGGCCATAGAGTATAGAGTACGGCGCGGTCTCAAGTGCTTGCATTATTCAGCCTGCTGCATATTTAACGCGCGCCGTCGCCGCTCTCCTCTCTCGTTACGCTCCTACAGGGTTTACGCAAAAGAAATTTATTAACAATGATTTATAAACCTACCTACCTTCTTGAAAAAATAAAATAGCTCCCTAATTGATTGGTTATCTATGACTATATACGACTGGATAGTATTCCCCGAAGGCTGGCAGTGCTGTAGGTAGCTGGTGTAAGTACTTAGGTAGGTAGGTACAGTGGGCTCCAGAGAAACCTCAACCCCTTATATTGTTTTTTACATTGCAGGGATGAGGTTTCTCTGGAGCCTAATGTACAAGTACAACCAGTCAACAACAGTCACTATAGTTTCGCTAGTTAATTTTATGTCCCCCTGGCTGCGCCCCGCGGTTTCACCCGCATAAGTCTCGATCCCGGGGAAATATCGGGATAGTTGATTCTATGTCCTTCTCCAGGTCATGGTTTACCCAAGTTCCAAATTTCATCCAAATCCGTTCAGCCGTCTTAACGTGAAAGCGTTACACGTTAAACTCACTTTCGCATTTTTAATGTTACTAGCTTTTGCCCGCGGCGTCGCCCGCGTGGATGTCGGAAAGTATCCCACAGGAACGTGCTACCGGGATTCAGAGTCCTATGTCCTAACCCAGGTCATGGCCTATCCGTATGCCTTTCATCTAAAACCGTTCAGCCGTTACGGCATGAAAAGGTAACAGGCAAATAATAAATCTGTTTAAGAGTTCCGTACCTCAAAATGAAAAATTGAAACCCTTAAAGGATGACTTTGTTGTCTGTCAAGACCCTTTTTCTCAGGAACGCGTGGAGGCTCATCATCAAGTTAAAATAGATATCAAAAACTTAGATCTACAGTCTCTTGGAGCTGTAACGAAAATCAAAATAACAAATCAACGCAATAAAAAAATACGACATTTTGACACTCGCAAATAAACCAGTCTATTTGGTACTTCCCGTTGGCCCAGCAGCATGAAGTTTGGCGAGAAGTGGCGACAAATAAAGAGGAAAATCTGAAAATTGGTCATTTATAGTTATATATGAACTGCGAAGTTAAGTTTGTTCTTCAATCGGGGAAATAAAAATTCATAGGCCGTGCCTTGAAGTAACATTTAGTCTGTATTTTATTACTCTATTAAAAGTTCTTTTTCAATTGAAAAGTTAAGTTTGCTTCAATCCAGATTTGGAAATTCGTGCAGCCGAGCAAGCACAGCTTTGAGACGGAACCCTCAGGGCGCAAGTCCTACTCACACTTGTCCAGTTTCTTTAAATCAATAAAACAGGTTTATATGATTCTAAATGTCTTACTTAAAATACTAATTATTAATTTTCCTATTATTATGACCTTTAATTTGTAATACCTACATGTTAGAAAGGTTAGTTTATGACTTTAAATTGTAATAACTTTAGACAGAGTGGGCCGATTTTAATTAAATAAATACTAAATGTTAATTCAAGATACGGACTATGACTATATTTCCAATCCCTTAAATCTCTTGAAAAGAAGACACAAAAGAATCAATATTACAGGTGAATTTTAAAATCATCCCCCATTTTGACCCCTTTGGGGGATGATTTTACAAAAATGCTGAAATGAGTTATTTTTATTTCTTACCAACAGCATAAATTTTAATTTTAATATCCCTGACTTAAGAAATGCTGGATTTCCCATAAATACTTTCATTCCCTATATCACCCCCTTGAGGATTATTTTTGAGACAAAAAGTCCCTATAAAAAGACCCTATGTCCTTCTCCAGGATGCCATCTATCTCCTTGACAAATTTTATCGAAATCCGTTCAGTGGTTTAGCTGTGAAAAGGTAACATACAGACAGACAGATACGAGTCACTTTCGAATTTATAATATTAGTATGGATATATAAGGTCCCATTAAAATAGATGGACAAACTTTTAGAAACCATTCAGACCACCAAAATAAGGACAATGGTAATAAAATAATAAGAAAAACGCATTAGATACTTACAAGAAAAATAAATCAGCTAACGAAAATACACTAAAAATGTTGGTTACCCAATGCGATTTATTATTTTAGGTCAAAATAAAATCACTTTAGTCAGTGTTTTTTTTGCTTGGATATCTTTAGTTAGACGTACTGAACGCTGTGTTAAAATTCTCTATTTTATTTTATTATTATATACTTCGGATTTGCATGTAATAGAGGGTGAAACTATTAGGTATAGTACTATGACAAGATTCTTAAGGGTTAGGCAGAGTAGATCTCTGCCTAACCCTTAAGAGAAATCACGTGTAATGTTATGTTCTATCAATCCCGCAATCTGAAATACGACGAGATGTTCAGCAGTCGCTCTTATAACACTTGAACAACAAGGCAGGAGTAATTTTGCCACAGAAACAAATAAATTTCGCTAGTGACTGCCGGTTGTCGTAAGCGCAACCTACCTTTCATGCGGGAACGCCTAAGTAGGTAGGTATCTTAATTTTAATCTGGTAGGTAGGTAGGTATTATAAATTTTAACCCCTCGAAGGGTTAGGCAGAGATGTATCTTTAGTACCTACCTCATATTTAGCCAGTTACAATTATTTAAGTCCTACGTAGTAGGGGGCGAGAATATTGCCATCAACCGGGCACAAATAAGTACAAACTCCGGGCTGCTACGGAAAAATTCCTGATGGAAAGTCCAATAACAATTTGCTCGACCTGGAAATCGAACCCAAGACCTCATGCTGTGCATTAGCGCTGCCGCTGATAGGTAGGTAGGAACCTACCTATCATGCGGGAATACCTAGATAGGTATTATAATTATGATCTGGTAGGTCGGTATATATACGTGAATATCTACCAATGTGCATATACAGACATACATACCATATACACATACATACATCTATCTATATACATAGGTACATATTTTATTACCGCCCGCAGCTCCTTTACAGGGGACCGTCAAATCATTTAGTGTGATATCGTTCAATGGATAAATGATTTCGTCTATGAGGTAACTTTATAAATTGAAGGCACTTAAAGATACACAATGAAGTGTTGCTAACAGCTCGTACAATAGTCCAAGGTTGGTATTGGTTGGTAAAATAAAAATCAGAATACTTTAACTTTCTAAACGTCAGAGCCTATGTGCACGGTTCCAATTTGGCGTTTCCTATGTAGAAGAGCCAGCAAGAAACTCCACGGATAGTCTTTTGAATGAATGAATGAATGAATGAAATGCACCGATCCCAGCGTGGTTTGACCAGACTCGATAAATCGAATGAACCCCAAGATTTGCACTAGCCCCTGGAGCCTCATGTTTCATGGTGCTACAGAGGCTATTGCATATCAGGGAGTAGACCAGGTGGCGCGGTAACGGTAGGGAGAAACGTGCCCTCAGGATAGGAAAGGATTTACGAGCCGTACCGGATATGCATCCTTGAGTAGGCAATGGACTAGTGGAGAGACGGGTGATATTTATCAATGGATGGGCATCTTTTACGACGATTCGCCGCCAGTTGGCTCAGTCAATCTTCACCTGTGAATCCTTTGGCGGAGTTACGCTACTTTCTAGGCTCTTTTCTATCTTACTACTGTGCTGTGTTACACTTTGCTGTTTTCCTTATCTTCATCAGAGGACTCGTTGTCCGTTTCAGGTTTCTTGTATATCTCGCTGGCCGTCTTCTTGATCTTGTATCGGTCTTCAGCCGTGCGTTCATTGCTGCGAGTAACAGGTGTGGTTTGCTGCATCTTTGAACGTGTGCGAGATAGCACATCCTGTGGTTCTTGATGCGATTGGTTACTGTTTTTCCGTATAAAATTTCGTGCTTTTTCTTTATTCTTGGTTTATTCCTAACGTGGTTAATCAAGTTTCTCATGATACCTCTCTCATATCTTCTCCGTCTTGATCTGTTAGCTTTGGTGGTTGTCGATACTTCCAAACCATATATACTACAAGGTATGATTACCATTCTATACATGAGTCTGGCTAGAGATGGCGAGAGGATAACGGGCAACTTTATTTGACTCCCATTCCTTTGATGATCCACCTACTTTTCTGTCCACGCCATTTAATATATGTTCGTTTTTTCATGCATACCTTGATGATCCTGTTGGTTAAAGTTTTGTTTGTTCGTTGCATTAAAATATCACGCTGTGCTTGGCGGTCGAAATTGTCAAAAGCTTTTTCTATGTTCAGAGCGAGTACATAAATTATTTTTCCTGCACGCCATTCTTCATCCAGCTTCCTTCACAGCGGGAATATGTGGACATCTGTAGATGTGTTGTATTTCGTAATTTTTTTTTTTTTTTTTTTAGTACGTTGGAGGCGTAAATTTTGTAAACCGTATTTTAAACTGATATTCGGCGATAATCGTTTGTATCTGTAGGGTAAGTTTGTTTAGGAATAGGTACCTTCATTTCGGGTCCAGGCTTTGTTCATATTCGGCTTCCTGTTATTTGTGGCATTGCTTTGTATTAGAGCTCTATTACACTTGGTTTGTTCCTGGGGCTGTCCCGGTACGCATGCTGTTAATGATTGCGTCCTGTTTGTGGATTCTTCATTTTGCGTGGCTGTAAACGGCTTTGTTATGATAACCGGCGGTATAGGTAGGCCCTTGAAGTTTATCCTTTTGAGGTGTTGCCTGACATTCTTTTACACGATTATGTCTACTTGGGTTATCAGGTTGTCTTGTTTGTAAGAAAGGCATGGAGTTACTCGGCTGAAAAAACAAGGTATCCTGGGCAGCCGCTTTTAAAACTCCAGTTATGGAGCACCATGGTATGTTGATGCTTTCATCCGCTGAGCTGATTCCTATATTTTTCAATTTTTTGTTAAGCGTGCTTGGTTTTTTGTTTCGGTGGCTTTATTATTGAGAGCGGCATAAAAGTATTGTTTGTGGTTGAAATCTATGATCTCAATTCTTTTAAAAATAAATTTATTTTACTTGTAATGTTTTCAAATTACAGTGTTAATAGGTATGAAAGGACAGTGCGGCCTGTCAACAAGTAGGTACCAGATACTTAACAAAATAGAAAATGGTCTACAAATCTACAGTCTGTTAGGGTGCGTTTCCACTGAAGCAGAGACGAGCGGAGACGTGTAAGAATCGTCCAATCCCAGACGAGACGAGAGACACGATGAGTATTGCAACCATTGTGATTGGTCGATTCCTGCAGGTCTCCGCTCAGCTCCGCTCGTCTCCGCTTCTGTGGAAACGTACCCTTAAGCCTACAACGTTCTCGCCTTCACAAAATATAAAAGAATCTATAAAAAACATAAACAAAATAATAAAAACCTATTTAAGCCAAATGAAATAATTGCCACTACAATGGTAAGTAAGTATACCTACCTAATAAGAACAGGGAAACAGAACTGACCGAACAGGGAAACGGAAATCTGCTTAAGGTTTAAAATTCGCAGTGGTAGCCCGCAAAATTCAAATATTCTTACGTTTTTTGCAATTTGCAGCTCAGTGTCAGGTTGTATCTTAGTCAAAATATGATTCGCGACTATAACAGCTGATCTATTCTGTAAAAATCTCACGGTGAAAACTTGGGTGAAGTGAGCGTGAAGTGAGCTGTCATTCCACCTGCTGCTAGGGACTGACAGCTCACTCCGAGCTCACTTCACCTAAGTTTTCACCGTGAGATGGTTACAGAATAGCACTACAGGTACCTATGTATTTACAGAATTATAAGTGAGCGTGGGGCCTGGGTTCGAATTCGAACCCCGGGATCGCGTGTTTTCCATCAAGAATTCCTCAGTAGCCCGAGACAGAATTTGCTTACTTACAACACATTGGACTGGAACTGGAGATAACTGGCTAAATGAGGACATTCCTACTATTCCTCTGCCTACGGCTTAGGTGAATACAGCCATGAACTTATGTTTCTCATTATATCCTAATGCAAGAAGTACCTGACCAACAAAGTACCTACTTACTTAAAGTAGGTACTTTGTTGGTCAGCTCATTACCAAGCCGCACCAAAAGCATAAAAACTGTGAGGATGTTTACGACTATTGCGTGAAGCGTACTTAATCAGTCACACACAACTTATTATTATAATTTGAGCATTGATCAATGTGTTGATATTCAATAACGAGTTCCATGAATTGATTTGCTCGTCATTCTTGTTTATGAATTAGTGACAAGACAAATACTGCGAACTTTAACCTGTTATCATCATGTCTGCTCATAATGAAAAACAATAAATATTAACTGCTACCATAGACGTATAAAAATATACGTCTATGACTGCTACCAACGTATCCGCAGTTGCAGCCCGCGAAATTCAAATTTTCTTACGTTTTTTGCAATTTGCAGGTCAGTGTCAGGTTGTATCTTGATCAAAATATGATTCGCGACAATAACTGATATGTATTTACAAAATTATAATCATTGGAATCAAGAATACCTCTCCCTAAGTTATATTTGTTACATAAGAACAAATTTCTCGTGGAAAAGTTCATATGTAGGTAACAAATCTAAGTTAGAGAGATTTAGATGAATAATTCCAATAATTATAATTTTAACTGCGGATTCACCTTAATATGGACAATTAGAGCACAAATATTGTGACTATTAGATAAGTATATTCTACCTGGGGTCAAAAGTGTTAATCGACCTTTTTGGCTACAAAGGTCGATTAACACTTTGTAGATATGCAATCAACCAATGTAATCCGACTTATCAATATGCAAGGTGTAAAAGCTTTAGCCTATAAGTGATTATAATCACATGTAAGGTAACTAGGTCTGTTCGGTTACATATATTTGTGTAGAAAGTCTTGAGGAGTAATAAATAATATTCGACTCACGGTTATGTCTAAAGTACAGACGCCAGCAGGTCAACCTACCCGAAACTGTCAAATTTCCCCAATCGACTTTGAACCTTATTCTTTAGTGATAAAGTTGAAAATCTATTTAGAAATTTGACAGATTGTAGTAGGTTGATGTGCTGGCGTCTGTACCTATATTGATTTCTCCAGTCCCGAATCACATTAGGCAAGTAGGTAATCTACACGATTCATATTCATTTATACATATTCATTTATTTGCTCAGAATGTAGGTATTTACAATAGGGTGAATATAATATAATGAAGAATCCTAATACATTCTACCATTTTGGCTTGCAAACATTGATGCAGTTCATCATCAAACATTGATATACTGGATACACAACTAAAATTTATCAGCTTGAAAATCCGATGCGGGGTAGTAACATTTATTTAATTTTAAAAATTGTTACTGGTTCCTCTTTTATGGAAAAAGGAATGTGGTTAAAAATACCCGGTGCCATACCAAAAACACTTTTCCTCAACAAAGCAGTCCTGTGTCTAACTGCGTAACAAGTTTTGGTATTGAGATTGCAAAGCTACATCTCGGTATTTGCTTTCCGATAAAGTTAAAAATAGATGTTGATTACATTTAACAAAAAGAGCAATTTCTAAAATATAAGAGCACGAAAATGTTAACAAATTATGACTTTTAAAAATTGGAACAAAGCTGTCAGTAACTTTCAAATCAAATAGGTATTGCTCGTAGGCAGCGTATTTGGGCCTTAAAAATACTCTCTTTCGGTACAATTGCCCCAATATATAATACCAAACCTTAAAATGGAAACGACAAAACTATGATATACTAGTAATACTGTTTTGATACTTATTAACTTTTTTGTTTAGATTATGAAGTGCATATGCAGAAGTGCTAAGTTTTTTAAAGATTGCTTCTGCCTGTGCCTTCCATGTCAGTTGACTCTCAATTAAAATTCCTAGAAATTTTGTAACATCTACTCTGTCCACATTTTGACTATAATAAAGATCATTGATATTGATCATTGACATAAAGATTAAGATCATTGTCTTTGGTAAAAATGCATTATCTTTGTTTTTTGTATAAGTATTTATTTGTACGTTAGTTGTTACTATTTAGCCAATTCATTATAATTTTAATGGTGTAGTTTATATCATTGTCATAATTTTTATTATTGTCGCATTTTAAGAGTGCTGTACTATCGTCGGCAAACAGTGCCATGGGATGGTGGATTTGGCGTGGAAGGTTGTTAATGTAAATTAAAAAACAACAAAGGTCCAAGGACGCTTCCCTGTGGCACACCGAATTTAATTTCTCTATTGGAAGTCACGTATTTTTGTTCTAATTTAGACTTGACACATATTTTGTAAATTTCTGTCATCTGTTTGCGACCGGATAAATATGTTTTATTATGTTCAGGAAATTACCTCGAATGCCATAGGCGTTTAGTTTTTGAAGTAGTATGTTACGGTTGACAAAATCGAAAATATATCTGTACATATAGCACATATTGGCGTTTTAGTATCAACTAAAACGCCAATATGTGCTATATGTACAGATATATCGAAAGCTTTCGATTTGAATGTTGATACATTCGATATAATAATTCAACAGGTCAAAAATTGCCATGTTTATATTCCTATTTTTCCTGAACCCGTATTGCTCATGGCAAAGTATATTAAATTTATACCAGATACACACACAATATTGTTTTAAGGGTGCAAAAAAACAAAAAGGGTTACAGTAAAACCGGCTATCATTGCCAATTACGGATATCTTTGTCCGAACACTAAAAATAATTACTAAAATCTTGAATTGTAAATCTTATTCACAATTGAAGATTTTACACGAAAAATAAGTCAAATCATGAATTATTTTATTAACAATTCAAGAGTGTTCGGGCAAAGATATCCGCTATGGGCAATGATGGCTGGTTTTACGGTAGTTATTGTGTTTACACAAATTATATAAGCAATAAGGCCAGTCACCGTCAGACACAAAAATCGCGTGGTCGCAAATAATTGCACTGTAGGTACTAATTTCGGATGATGTTATGTTATACACCAATACTTAGTCTAAAACCAAGTTTGCAGCTTAGAAAGACCAGCTATCTAATTACGCAACACATTTTCGTAAAAGATTACGACAAATCTGTTTCATGTTGACAGTTCAACAAAATTCATTGCGTTATTTACGTTGTTGAACAGATTTTTTTTCCTACATAAGAAGAAATGGATTAGCAATGTTTCAAAACGTTTCAGGTTCTGATTGATCGTGTATTACTCAATTAGGGCACTAATCTAAATGAGCCATTCCGAGAAAAATTGACCCGTTACTATGCTGGACAAAATTGACACTTATAAAATGCCACTAATATTTCACGACACTTAAACGAACGTGACGAACTGGGAGCTTTACTAACAACAATGACGACAAAACCAATATTCTTTGTTCTTTTAGAGGGAATCATTATTTCATTACATAGGTACGCAAATATTTATTTACAGTTGTAATACAATAAGATTTGTTTATAAAATTAATGTTATAATTAAAAAAACAGTATTCTTTAAAACCTCACAAAAAACGCTGGGTGTCTAAAAAAACCATGAACATCGGTTAGTGTCGGTTAGTTAAAGTTAGCGACAGGAGGTGTGACACGCTAAAATTGCCTGTTTTGCCTCTTATTTTTAATTTTTTATCAGATATATTAGCAACAATTGACTCCGTAATACATTTTTTTAAAGCTTAAGAACTAAGCAGCACATTACAAAAGATACTGCATTCGATAGAGAATAAGAATGTCTTGTAAATTGTTTCTAAATGTTTGTGACAGTACTTTTTCTAGCGTCAATTTTTCTCAATGTGTCAATGGCCAAAGAATCAGCATTGCCATTCAACGTGGCAATGCTGCCAGCCTTTTGGGCACTTTTCCTGTTGACAGCGATGCGGACGAATTTTTTGATGCCCTATAATAACCCCCCCCCCCCCCTTTCTATAAACTTGTACATAGGTATTATTATTATTTTAGTTCTGTATGTTAAGTCTGTATAATAAAATAATTTTGTCAGTTCAAAAACATTAATTGCGTAATAACGTTGTTGAACAGTTTTTTTCGAACATAAGAAGTACTTTTCCGTACTAAATCTCCGCGTATAAACCGTGTACGTTACCCCAGCAGGAAAGTGTCTCCTAGAGTTATATGAGTGGAACGTTTAATTGGTGCCTTAGCTGCTGTAAATGTGCCCCCGCATAAAAAATGTGTGCCCCCTGTCGTTTTGGAATAAAACGGAAAAAACGATTCCTGCTGGGGTAACGTTTTTCTAGCAGGAAAATTCTAAACGAATGATCGGAGAGAGAAAAGTTTTGCATGGCCAGAGAGCTTATATGTGTCCCAAAATGTGCCCCCAAAAATAAAATCTGTGCCCCTTCAGGTTTTCGAGATATTGCATTTCCTGCTGGAGTAACGTTTTACAGAATCGTATATCTCTAAAACCATTGCATGTGCCCCTGTAGAATAAACATACACGAGTAGCTCTTAATGTGTGCCCCTTAGTGCCCCAATTTGATTTAAGAAAATATTTATAGTTTTCAAGTTATCGCTGTTTTATGAAAACACGAAAAAACATCGTAGCGCCTAAATGAGACAAGGTATAAGTTCGCTGAAAACTGTATTCGGTCCTTCTTGACGCTAATAATAACCATACAAAGTTTCAAAACTGTTCATGCATGCGTTTTTGAATAATCTTGCTAAAAGTCAAAACGATGGTGTCATAACTTTGACGGCAAAATACAAGGAACCGGCTCAATCCCAGATGTGCAGGTGTAAACCAAAATCATGTGCCTTTAGTCAAAAATATAATGGTGAAAATATTCAGCCTGGAATGTTTTGCATTAAGTAAATATTAACAAAAAACCAAAAATGTAAACAACGGCTGGTTATCCGACCAAATTCGAATGACTACTAAAAAGCGACGGATTCATACATATCGATGACCTTCTTTATTGGACGTATTATACCTAAGCTGTTGTCCGTACAGTCGCGTTCAAAAGTTTTGGGGGCTAATCAAAAAATATATTAAATGCACCTTGTGACCATATTAAATTAAACAGCTTGTTGATGTGGAAATTATTTATATTTTTATTCATATACAAATAAACATATATATATATATATATAAAGACAAATACGGGCTTTTTATTTATATACAAAAAAGAGCTACCTCTTTTTCGTAGTAGGTATTCATCACACATTTCATGAACTATATTTTTTTTAAACATCGGGACCAATCAAATTTTGGGTCAGTCCTGGGAAAAATCTAGATGTATTTCTTTTGTTCACACATAAATTACTGGATGTATTTTAATTAAATTTAGAATGGAGAAGATAGCTTACCTTGGAATAGCACTTAGGCTACTATTTATAATGTACTTAATCGTGTGTAAAGACACAGAAACAGCAAGAATATAATCCAATAACAACTTTATTTTATTACCTATTACTTTTCTACTTCAGCGTACTCAGGCACAACACGTGTGAGCCGGCTAGTGAGTAAAGTAAAGAAGGTCATCGATATGTATGAATCCGTCGCTTTTTAGTAGTCATTCGAATTTGGTCGGATAACCAGCCGTTGTTTACATTTTTGGTTTTTTGTTAATATTTACTTAATGCAAAACATTCCAGGCTGAATATTTTCACCATTATATTTTTGACTAAAGGCACATGATTTTGGTTTACACCTGCACATCTGGGATTGAGCCGGTTCCTTGTATTTTGCCGTCAAAGTTATGACACCATCGTTTTGACTTTTAGCAAGATTATTCAAAAACGCATGCATGAACAGTTTTGAAACTTTGTATGGTTATTATTAGCGTCAAGAAGGACCGAATACAGTTTTCAGCGAACTTATACCTTGTCTCATTTAGGCGCTACGATGTTTTTTCGTGTTTTCATAAAACCGCGATAACTTGAAAACTATAAATATTTTCTTAAATCAAATTGGGGCACTAAGGGGCACACATTAAGAGCTACTCGTGTATGTTTATTCTACAGGGGCACATGCAATGGTTTTAGAGATATACGATTCTGTAAAACGTTACTCCAGCAGGAAATGCAATATCTCGAAAACCTGAAGGGGCACAGATTTTATTTTTGGGGGCACATTTTGGCACACATATAAGCTCTCTGGCCATGCAAAATTTTTCTCTCTCCGATCATTCGTTTAGAATTTTCCTGCTAGAAAAACGTTACCCCAGCAGGAATCGTTTTTTCCGTTTTATTCCAAAACGAGAGGGGGCACACATTTTTTATGCGGGGGCACATTTACAGCAGCTAAGGCACCAATTAAACGTTCCACTCATATAACTCTAGGAGACACTTTCCTGCTGGGGTAACGTACACGTATAAACCGACCAAATTAAGTGCACGAGTGTTCATCTCCTAAACAGCTCAATACTATTGACAACTTAATTTGGTCGGGTTATACGCGGAGATTTAGTATGGAAAACTAATAAAAGCTAATTTCTCTTAAAATACAACACTTTTTGGTCACAATAACTTCTTTAGGACCACAAATTTTTGTATAAATTTGGGGAGATATCAGTGTTTTATAGGGAAATCTTGAAATTAAAATTTAACACCGTGACTACCGCCACCCCACCAATGGTATATCTAAATAAAAGTAAAGTAAATTACCAACTGGAGAACTAATTTGGAATTTTGGGCACAAATTTTATCTTGCAGGGCACTAATTTTCTATGTAGGTTTGAGGAAAGCGACTAGCTCCTCAAACTTGGGACCAACAGTCAAAGATCCTACTGAACGAGCGCACGAAAGTTATCATCGTTGATTTCTCGGTAAATATGTTTCAATTCTGTTTTTTTCCGGCGCTCTTGGTGGTCCTGCTGACGGGAGCGTGACTACCGATGGACCACCTTCATAGTTGACTATTTTGTTGTTCGAATACTAAAAATTAGTACCAATTGAACACTAATTATTTACCAAATATGGAAGCAATTGGCGTTGGTGGTCCGGCAGTAGTCACGGACATAAAGCGGTCTCCGCCGGGCTGCTACTGACAAATTCATGATGATAAACCCCAATAAGTAACGCTGCCCGACCTGGGAATTGAATCCAGGACCTCATGCTCAGCAGTAGCATCTGCGACCACTAGACCAACGAGGGTTTGGTATTAATGGCGTGAATGAATTTTTCCTATGTATTTTGAAAATTATAAACAGGTTTAAAAGTTGGAGATAAATAAAACACAGCTTTAATGATTTTTTTTTATTTTTTTTTTACAATTAATCAGATAACATACATATCAAACCAGCCGAAGTATGGCTAAACCCATTTATTATCTAAACTTACGAACAATACAAGAAATTGATACCTCACAAATTCACCTTACTTTAATATATATAGATATATTATAATAATATAATATGCGTTCACTCTACATATAGTCTACAACCTACTTACTCATAATCTAAGTTTTGCATAAATTCAAAGTAAATATGCCCAAAAGAAATATTGTTGAACTATGAATATATATTACTTTTTGGCAATTAATTGAGTATCATTTATGTGCATAGCAAAATTAATTTTCTTTTAACATGTAACTTAGATCTTACTTCATAAAGAGGCCACAAATATAACATGCGTTTCTGTCGTCAGTTCGATTAAATAGGGACTTTTTGTTAAACATTATTTATTGCCTATTCTATAAACATTACTCTTATCGAAATGTAAGAAAAATATCCTTACGCAATAACTGAATTAGTCTAGCAGTGCTGTGTAGTGAGTGTCGAGGGTCCACCGATGGCGGGGCGAGGCGCGCGCGCGGGCGCGGGCGGGGCCGTGTCGCGTCGCTCGCACGGCCGCGCGCGCGCTCCGCCTGACCCGCCTCACCGTTGTGCGTACACATTGCGCTATTAATTACGAGACAACATTTCACATAATGATCAAAACAACTATTTGTCATCTACATAAAATTTGCTCCAAATGTTTATATTAAAATATGTCTACTTATTGTAACTTCTAATTAGTTACAGCCAACTTTACAAATAATTGATACATTAGACTCTCAAATAGATCTCTACTAACTATTATTAATTAATGGTAAAAAATAAAGAATAAAAATACTTCTAAACATTGCATTTCAATCACATAAGGTTTAGTTTAAATACAATAATAACATTTTTTAAACCCGAACATAAGTATTACAAGAACAATGATATCGTTGAGTTCTGGAATGGAAAATAGCACACTTAAATTCACTAACTGTTACACTTACATAATAATTATTGTTCTCCTGCTTTGTTTGTTAATATACATTGCTTTTAAGGTAGTATCAGAAAAATAACAGTAAAATATATCGACTATTTGATACACTGATAAAATTCATGATAAACCCTTAAATTAACTTAAAGAAATTGTTAAAATTGTGTACCAAATAACAGTGCAGTGCGTTTGATAAGTACTGGGAGTCGATATATAAATAGTTTGATATAGGACATACTATGTGAGGTTATTGAATGAGGTAATACAGATACAAAGAACAGAACCGCTGCCGATGGCGCCTCGGACGAAGCCGACCCACCGCCTTCCATACTGCTGTCTACACCTTATATAAATGGAGACGCCTATGTCTAAAAACACGGCAGTTGCAAAAATAGATCTAGAACATGTAAAGGTGTAGCACAAGTGTGACAGGAGCGCGGTGTGTCGCTCGCCCCGGGCACCCGCTACGCTATTATTTGGTACGTGACGGAACACTAACGATTCGGCGCAGCGAATCGTCGACGGAACATACGTAGAGGATGGTGTACAGATCGATACAAATTCATATTACTATTAAGGCAGCCGTTCATAAACTTACTACGTGAAAATTTCTTACGCATGCCTCATAATTATTACGACCATAATTATATTATTACACATTATACTTTAGACATTGAGAATACAAAGTTTCAAATAAATACCCAACAAAGTTAATTTGAAGAACATAAGGAACACTACAGCAGCAATCAAATTGCGAACACATTTTGTACTACATAAAAAATAATACACAACCCTTTGCGCGAAAAGACTGAAAAGTTCAACTTTTAAAGTCACCATGAAACTCGGGCCCTAGCATGAAATGCAATACAGACTAATATTCCGTGCGTTCGTCAAAGATGTGCTTATGAGTTTAGCGTACATTTATATCTCCTGCAAACGCAAGGAAAATGCTTCATAGTACGACCCTCGTGTCACTTTCAGTTAATACTAGATCTTTAGAATAAATTTTCCCATCACAGAGATTTGCACAGAAAAATCTTTTAGTTTTTTTAAATATATTTAGCCTATTGATATAATTATGTCATAATTTAGTATCTGCTTATTTCTTAAGTGTTCCAATACAAATACCAAGGAGAATTAATTATTAATAATATTGGTGTAACGTGAGACGAGACAGCCTAAGTCTACGCTAAACTTATCAATTAGTTATGTTGATATTGTTATAATGAAATACGTCGCTGAAACATGCTTTATATAACTACATTGTACTTTAACTCAAAGGTGGTACCGAAAAATATTATTTTTTATTATAAAACAACGCCAATCGTTCATTATTTTAAAGAGATGTCACTCACTACAATACTAAAGGCAATCAATTTTGTATTCATTATTATGTTAACTTAAGGTTTTACATTTATCAAACTTAACGCACATTACGGGAATCACGGATATGAATACAACAAAATAATTCGAATTAGAAATGTAGACGATATGCAACGTTCAAAGATCAATTATGTTAAGGAAACAAATTTCGGATGACATCGGTGGTACTCGAAATAATTTCTTGTAATCAGTCTCCGCCCTGGAGCGGCGGTGATGTCATGATCCTGAGTGATAATTAACTTAGTTTGTAAATCATTGATTCATTGGGATCGGTACACTACATCTTTACATGGTGGGCTTTTTAATTACTAATTAAGCTTGTTCGTTTTGTACAACATAAACCGACAACGGTAGTAGTCCACTCGTAAAATGGTCTTCCAAATGTATTCCAGCTCGATACATCACTAAAGTAAAAAAATATACGAAGCAGTTAAATATTATGTCTCGTCACATAACATGTGCCGCTGGCAGTAGTAGGAGACCTCTAATAAAATAAATATTCTCATCCGACTCACTGGACAATATTAAAAATATTTTCTTAATCACAGATATCAGTCTGTCAAAATTTAAATTAAGTATATTTCAGAATTGGATTAGTCATTCCTCACTTATATAGGATATTATTCAAGTACAAGTACAATCAAGGTACAAAAGTGACTAATTTAAGACCGCAGAGTATTGTTTTTTGACGCCAATAGAAATATCTAAATATTGAGAGGTTATTAGTACTTTAGTGGAACATTAACGAATTTGGTCGTTCGAACTACGCGATTACGTATATCTCAAGCACGGTGTCATCGAGACCGGTACACTTCTCTTATAGTACAAATGAACATTGAATATAAACAATTTCACACAGGTACAACAGAGATCTAATGAAAGAATAATACGAATATAAACTAGTTTCATATAGGATATGATCGTTAAATTATGCTCGATTATAATCACTCGCTCCGTGCGATACGTGAATGCGAGAGAGACTAGAGAAGCAGTGTGTTGTGTAGTTAGCGAGCAGCAGTCTCGAGTCTACTGCATCAATTAACTGTTGGTGGGGGGTTGGCCTTGATACACATACATAAATATACATAAACGCTACATAGTGGTCGTCGAATCAAATGCAACTTCACTGACGTATTCGCAGGGTAAGGCTGAGCCCGCGCGCCCGCGGACGGGGCTCCAGACCAACGCAATATATCTACCGGTGTGCATGTCCTTTGCTCGCAGAGCTAACAGATAAATGGCGACTTACTGCTCTATTACAACTATACATAATAGCAGTTAAAATATTCTCAGCAATCACATTTAGTTAAATTACCACATAGAGAATTTAGCTTAGTTCAACATTTTTATCAATGGCCCTCTGTTTACACGTAAAGTCACTCAGTACATTTTTTTTTTATTATTTTGTTTATAATCAGTTGTTTGTGTTTTATCAAGAACACCCTTTGTCTTACAGCTATATATTCCAATAATACAAAAATCCATTCACTATAATTAAGGTAAATTTTAGATATTTAAACACTAAAATGTAAAATATGAACATCCTAAATAAACTCTGATATTCCAATTTTTAGGCATTAGCTCAATTAATTAAATATATGATTGAGTGACTATGAAAAAAGAGAAATAAATGCATTATAATAATACTACCCAACCATTCCCTTGTAAAGTTTGACAGGGTCCAAGCTGCTCGGGCCGACCTATCGTTACCTCTACACACTAACGTCAAAGCCTTCGTTATTTTATATTTGGTATTCACTTATTCGCACCACATAACAAGACTAGAGGAATGATTGCCTCTTGTGTCGACATCACGCGTCCCCGCCATCTCAACACGATCCCTCGTAAATAAGGAAGACTAGTTTCTTTGTAGATATCACCTAATGTGTTTTCTATTGTATTAGGACGTCAACGTCGTAACGTACAAAAATATATATAAATAAAGACAACAAGCAAAACTTTAACCTTATTTAAATTAAAAGGCCCTCCTGAATATCGTACGAACTATCACTAGGTTTAATTGTCGTATAAGTAACATCGTCAGTTATATGCGACGGCAAAACGCATTTATTAACAATGGAAAAATGAGAATGTCTTTTAGTATGCAATGTTCAGCTTATTTATGAGTGTAGTTTAATTAGCGTAAAATGAAACGGCATAATATTCATACATATTTTGGTCCCTATCTGTGAGTACACAGTTGAACTAGTGAGTGCTGCCTGACAATGGGTTCATCGCGACGGTGTCAAGCTAGAAATAAGCCGAACTGTTGTCACGCCACCGACCCGCGCCCTTGAACCGCGCTGCTCAATATTCCGTGTCATATTTATTGGCTTTCTTGGCGTGGCCAACTATAGGGACGATAAAACGTAGTAAGGAATATACGTATCGCTAAACTAATAAAGCTACCGATTTTAAATAACATACTTTAACACAACAAGGTCTCAGGGACGGTAGAGTGACATGCGAAGGAAAGCTACAAAATAAATTACAAACGCGCTACGCGTAGTTTAGGCGGCATGAGTCCTACGCCATACACACTGCAGTTATCAGCTATGGTCCAGTACATTAATAGCTAATTTGGAGATTACAAAATAACTTTAGAATTTTATTCCGCACTAAGGGAAGTTTAATAATTAAGATAATAAAAAAAATTAAAATTAACAACAATATGAGCAAACTACTTGAATAGTTGAGCTAAAATAACACCAGAGCAGCTTGGATAGACAACAGCGACCTAAGCGTCGGCTGTCAGTATTAATGGCTCTTATTTGTACGATCAATAGTTTGTTGTGATGTCAGAGATCCACGCAATTTATGTAAACAACACAAGCGGTCGTCCAATGGCTTACAGACATCGACTTTGGCATTCAAGTGTTATGGAATAGATGCGATCGTTCGAAACACGCGACAAGTGCGTGATCTCACTTCAAGATAACCAACTAATTTTAAGGTTACACGTAAATTCGGGTAAACTTCATGAAAACCAAAAAATAAATAGAGAAAAATATTTACATATACGTAGGTATTTAGATATATATATATATAAAATGTTGATTGATGAAATAACACTTATTACAATAAAAGTAAAACATAGCTAAGCTCATTAATGATTACACAAGGCGTGGGCGCGGGCCCCGCTGCTTGCAGCCTTATATTGTCTACAGCTAGTCACAGAGCGGTGCCTAGGCGCACAATTCATTATAATACACTTTTGAAAGGAAACGATTACACCTGCCATCGGTTACGGTAACGTACCACAGTTCATTGAGGCACAATCATTGGTTTCTTTTAATTGCTTTTCTTTATATATTTTTTTTTCATTTTTTTTTTGTTTTTATTTTTTTAATTATTTTACTTATATTTACATCTATGATCGTTATTATAATTACTTGTAGGTACGTAAATTTACTCTAAATAACAGAAACAAATCACGAAAAATGTTATTAAAAGTGAAGCGTGAAGCGTATTAAATTTTTACGAATAAAATTCCACAATATATACATATTACAGTATAGATGTATCATATAAATACACAACAACATAATAATAACACAGACTAAATTGCACATGGCGCAATAATTGTGTGCAGGAAATAATGATGCAGTCATTGAACCGAGAGGAGATTCAGTTAGCGCGGCGCGATGGCCGCTACTCACAACCTTGTGATGCGCGGAGGCGCGCGCACCTCTACCGATACACCTCTAACACCATAATTATACTGCTACCGACACGTCTACACATTTAAAATACGTCCACTTTACAATAATATGTATATCCATTATTTAAGTACTGATAACTTTAACTGACTAAAAATTTCAAGGCATAAACTTCTTTCGTCTTTAATCTATGGATGACGTATTCTAAAGGGCACTGGTTTATTATACTTTCCGTTTGATCGGCTTGTCTAACCTTAAAATGGAAAAAACTTTATAAAAAATTAAATATGATATTTATTGCTGTATCATTAAAATTTAAATTTGCACCAGAGTAAACAACTGAGATTTAGGCGTTATCGAATATTGGTGTAGAATTGGACAGAACAATATCAGTTAAAAATAATACCTATACTCTTTATTTATTCTATCAATCGGTAAAAGAAACACCCACATCACTTAAATTGAGCTTTAACAATACATAGAATTGACATGTCTGTTTATACGTGCACTATTGTTGAATAGACGTAACACGAAATGTTATAGGAACATCAGATCATTAACCCGTACCGCGAATATAATTTCAAATTTTGGAAGAATCTTTATCAAGCGAGAAATGCAATCAGTTGTTCCGGACATCTTTGATAATCACTCTTTGGCACCTAACATTAAACTCCGTGACAATCTCGAGTATGGCCCTGTGGAAGGCGATCCAAATAGTTCTGCTGCATATACCGTGCCTTCGTATCAACAACCCGGTTGTGATAAGACGCGTGTCATTGTCATACAAGCGGACGTCTGTTGTAAGAGGATAAAGTATCCGCGTTCAAACTAAATCTGTATCTGATACCAATCGCGAAAGGCAACGAAGAATATGCAATGATGAAAACGCAAAACTGCCGTCGGTCCCTATAGTAAGATAATACGGTAGTAATGACAAATGCTAACATTGTTTCTAAATGAACACATCACACATCGAAACATTAACACTAACTACTACAGGTCCGAAGCGAACAGAGCTCAAACGCACTGACACGTCCAAAGTCGCGTTCACCTAACTTAATTAATTAATTTGTGAAGAGTACGCGAGCCAGAGGCTCGACAAGGTACAGCGAATCGCTTAAATCTAACTTAAGGCTAAAATCGTTCTATCATAAAAACACTGGAAGATGTTCGAAATACAGATACAATTTACATTATTATAAGTCGGGTGACCGGCTCGTGAGCGTGGTGGGTCGGAGCGAGTCTCGTCGAGCCGAGGGCGGCCGGAGCGGCCTCGCGCTCACTATTCTAATCCCGTAATAATTGGTAATTTTATATTTTGGCAGAGTATCTCTGTGGCACACCATCAATAAATTAAAAAGTAAATAAAAGTGTAAATAAACTTTATGATAACGAACTTTAACTTACACGTGCAATCGTTGCCGTTAAATATCAGTTGTATGCTTATTGAACTCTACAATAGGACTTAAAATGTAAACTTACACCTACAGTTATGTAATACCGACAAACCTACGGCTACAAGTATATTATTAACAGAATATCTAAAGCATATGTCACTTTGAATAACGTTCAAATTGAGCCTATAGAAAATACCACAAATCTTTTATTTAAATAGATATTGATATGGCTAAATTTAAGTTAGAACTTTATTCTTACCTATACACAAAAGTGTAATATTTAATTACTGTTCAATTATAGTACTTTAATAACATTTCTCACAAATGTATGTGTAATATAAAATGATAAAACAATTTTCAATTTATTATATTAGGTTACCCTTACGTTAATCGTATAATCTAGATAATCGTCTCATTATATTAAACATAAAGTGGCACTTCAATCACAAATACTGGAAAAAATTTGGGGAAACGTCAGCTTCGGCGGGGCCGACGCCGGCGACTCGCGTTACTATGATACTCTCAACAAAATAGATTATCCTTACATTAGGCAAGATACTTTACATCACAGGATTACTGGATCCAAGGGAGCGTCCCACCTTGTACTTGCTCGCTCCTAACGCATATAACTATATACTCGTTTGCATCAGACTATACGGCTTAAAAGGAATTTACCGCTACAAGAATGCACTTCAAATCTCATAATTTTCAAATTTTGTTACCTTTATAAAAATTACAACTAATCGTAAAAGTTTTGTTAGTGGGCGAAATGCACTTACACGTTTATTGCTGAATAAAATATCACTACTGGAAAACGAGGGCTCTATGCGAGTGAGAATTCAAAACAGAAATAAATAATTAAAATACGACAAGTACAGATAAAACGAGAAAATAAAAACGAACACGAAAGAAACTCGGAACGCAACAGCTCGACGGGCGAAACAGCAACAGCCCTCGAGCACAACAAAATAAATATACGCTATAAAATAAGGCCACGGGACGTGTGACTGAGGTAGCCCGCGACGCACTACTCTATCTGATACTACGATTATTTGGTAGATTTGCAGGAGCGGGCCGCGCGCGGTCTCACCGCCCTGCGGCCCGCGCCCGCCGCGACCGGACTCTTCCTTATAAACCTCGATACAGTTTAATTTGCCATTGTATATGTATAATTCTTATATACACTAAATATTCTACATGAACACTTAAAACACAGTAAGATAATATAGTATGTGGACAGTTGGCTACCGCGACCGCGTCGCGCCGCGTGCTCGACGCGACGTGACGCGTTCGACATGATCTGACTAGGCGAATAAAATTAGTCGATCCCCGTACGGGGGACGGTAAAGCGTAATTACAACTAGACACCTAAGGCTTCGATCATAAACTCGCGTCGTCGACGATCGAGCGACATGCCGGCCGATCGATAAATACTATTTATACTATCCAAATCGAAGATTTTACGCTAACCATAAAAAATTTGCACCTCAGGAATGACCGAGGCGACATTTCCGAGCGACCGCGACCGAAACGAAATTAGGACCGAAACCCGATCGACACGGACAAATGCATCTTGTACAGATCTCTCGGCGCCTTAGATAGACTCCCCGCCGAGCAGGTCGGGCGGCAGGAAGGAGTTGAGCGACGAGGGCGTGGCGCGCTGGTCGTGGCTGTCGGGCCACAGCGCCGCGAAGCCGCCCCAGCCGTCCTTCTGGCCGCGCCACGCGCCGCCGCCGCCCGAGCCCAGGTGCTGCAGGATCATCTGCACCTCCGACTCCGCCGGCGACTCGGCGAAGATCGTCGTGTTGCTCAGCACGCAGTTGTTCAGGGCCATCTGGGCCTGCGGACACCAACATTCGGTCATCACGCGGCACGCGAACTAGCGATAGCTTAACGGCCGACGTAAATTTAGCAGACACTGACCTTAGCGGCCTCCTCGCGCGTCGAGTAGCGGGCGAGGGCGAGGCCCTGGTTCAAATACAGGTGGAAGTTCTGGAGGGGGCCATGCTGGACGCAGAGCGTCTTCAGGGTGGACCCGTCGATCTGTAGGATACATACTGCATTAGAATTTTACACGGGACATAATTGTAACGTATAGCTGTGCCCTACAAACGAATAAAACACTTGGGCAACAAGTGAGTAACTCTGACCAACATCAAACATTGTGTTAGGCAAACATGTTTGCCGTGACCCATTTCTTTTTCAACCTAAATTATGTTCTGTGTGCATTGCTCATGATCTTGTTTTGAAAGTTCGTGTTTTTAGGGTTCCGTACGTCCGAATGAAAAAACGGATCACTTGTTGTCTGTCAGATAGATTATTAAAGAATATTGGAAACGTATTTTTACTTTTTTTACGTAATCAAAAGATTACGGCAATACGTTGAGTTAAAATGTGGCATGACGTCACTCCCCAGTAGATTTTATACTGACTTGTGACGTAGCAAGCCCCCACTCCCCAACTTTAATGCGTTTTATCTAAACCGTTTTTTATTAATAAAGCAAAAAATACGTCTAATATTTTTTTATTATCTGAGTGATGGACTAAATAGTATTTTTTCCCCAGTCAACATTCCTATTAAGTTGTAATTTCATACACATATGAATTTCTAAATCACTAAAATTACTAACATTTCCAGCTATGTACATTTATGAAACTTCTTTGTTTGTTAAAATCAATTTAAATCTGTTTCAAAAACTCTCTGATGTTAAAAAAACTCCAATGCGTTCTCAATATGCAAACAAACTGTGCGACAAAAAATGCAAAACAGCTTTAATGAAAAAGAGTTTTTTTGGTATGGCTCCGAAAATTTATAATAAAATACCCGATATAATTAAAAATTTGCCCTTAGTTATATTTAAGAAGCTTGTCCACTCATTATTAATAGAAAAATGTTATTATACTGTAGAAGACTTTATGAATGATAATAATTTTTAATATTTCTTAAGCGATAAACACTTATACACATGCTTATGTATACAATGTAATTTTAAAGACTGTTTTGAGATTTTTAAGACTATTTTTTATATTAAGTTCTTTTTAATTATAATTTTTATTAAGTTATTTTAAAATAGTTCCTTTTCGCATGTTAGAGTTTAATTTTGTTTTCTTTTTATGTTAGTAGTATTGTTATTTTATGATTTTTGTTTTACTTCAATATTTGTACGCCTTCACGGCAAAACATAGCGCACATGTAATAATCTAAGATCTTTATGTAAATACCTATGTTTCACAAATAAACACTCTGATTCTGATTCTGTGACACAAACATGAACATGTACTGTAAATAAATGAATTCTGAATATGGGGTCACTTTTGGAGGGCAAATGCGGCTTGTGAGGATCTCAACATTTTTTTTTTGTAATATTTATTTAGTAAATAATTTTTAAGTTATTCAGAAGAATACATGAAAATTGACCATTGACACGCATCTTATCTCCGAAACTATTGAAACTGAAATTTTGAAAATAATACAGAGAATGGTTCTTTACTTATAGATTACAGGGATTCTAAGCTCTTAAAATAACATGGTAAATCTCTCAATATTTTGCGTACAAACTTATATTTGCAGTTGGAATGTATGGGAGAACATGTTTTTTAACTACAATGTTAATTTTGTTCTTGAGATAAAAAACATGGTAGATAACTTATTCATCGTACGGAACCCTCACCACGTGAGTTCAACTCGCGCTGGTTTTTACGACTTGACAAAACATCGAGATTTCTTTATGTAAGTTTAATAATAATGTACACACATGAACCTTCCGGAATAAATTCTCTATGATAGTGTAAACTGCATCAATCGTTTAGAATTATAAACATAACAATATAACATTAGAAAACAACGCGGTCACAAAGAGGTCACAAAGAGACAAGAAAAGCGATTTTATATTGAATATGGAGTCAGTGCGTGTACCTGAGCAGTGAGGTTCTTGAGCAGCAGCCACGTGGAGGCCTGCCAGGCCGGCACGGCGCGCGGCGCCTGGTGCGGCCACGCCTTGTTGAGGCCGGGCGGCGCCGCGCGCTTGGCGCCCCACGCGTCCTTGGCGGCGCCCGCGGGCGGCGCGTAGCTCCACGTGGACGACGACAGGCTGCGCTCGCCGCCCGGCGGCGACGTCTTGCCGCCCAGCATGTCGGCGTCCTTGATCACGGCCAGCGACAGCGGCGACCGCACCACCGAGCCGGGGGTCATGTTCGGGTCGTCTTCTACGTTCTTCATTTGGTTGCCCTGCGGTCGAAACGTTCGTTGTACTGATGTGCCTACGAGTTCGTGGAGTTATCTTCTTATCCTATGCAGTACAGTTATAAAAAGGCCGGCCCAAAACGGGATACAATGACCTTATTCACCACGCTGGGTAGGCAGGTAACCGCAAAGCGGATCGTCGCGCATCGGTAACGCTACTGCCAGCCACCGACCTGAGATATGGGAACTGGCAAATTAGATAGATAGCCCATATTTTGAAATTTTACCATTTTCTTTATTCCCCAATCTTAGCCGCATGCAGGTTGCCGTCGAAAAAATGGATAGATATTAATATCAACTCTTCATCTTTTGTACACTCCTGAATTTTTGTCGTTTCTTACCTTCCAGGGCTTGCCAGGTTCAAACTCTGGCACCAAGTCGTAAACGGGCTGGTGCGAAGGGTGGGATGGCCAGGCATCCTTGCCGTCAGCCACGTCATTGCCGCTATCGCCCCAACCTTCAGATCCGCGACCCACTCCCCAAGTACTGTGGCCGCAGGACAAGTTGAATAATAATTATGAAAGACGAACTTATGCAAATATTAGCCCTGAACTACATTATTACAAACAATTGAGAGGAATTAATTTGACATTAGCAATATATATATATATATAATCTCAAGTGCACTTTCGTCATGATTTGCTAATAAGACTTGATTTTGTTTTGCAGGGCCTATTGATTCAACACTATAAGTTATCTTGAAAACAAGATAAGACTGTCAATGTCAATCTTATTGTATAATCTTTTTTTCTTTATTTGGTGTACTTACATAAGAGTGGTAAAAATTTGACATTTTGAGATAATATAACGAATGAACATACGAGTCTGGCTGCAGTCCAAGTTGGTTGAGCTGTGGGCTCGTTGTAGACTTGGCAGTGCCGGGTGCGCGGCTGAACTCAGAGCCTTCCCCGTCCTTGTCCAGAGAGGGCAGCTTCCATTGGTTCAGACGAGACTGTTGGTTACCGCCGCTGCTGCCGTAGCCCTAGATTATATGAACGAAATTAGAAAATCGGATCGTTGTAAGCTTCTCTAGATATTCACTCGGATTTGAACAAAGAAATCGAAAAAATCTGATTTTCAACTAATTGGAAGAATTCTTCCATTAATACATACCCCTTGATTATCTTTCGGTATAGACATATCACTGAAGTTGTTCTGCAACTGGGCGATGGGGTCATGACCCTGTTTGAACAAATCTGAGCTGCCAGCTTGTTGCTTCATGTATAGAGCTTGCTGCGCCGTTATCTGGTTCTGAACAATACAAAACACATTAGTATGAAGGTGTAATAAAATAGTTAATAATAAGTTAGCTTGGCCACCAGTGTAGCTAATCTACTTCAACCTATGATATTGATGAATCTTTTGAAATACCAAATAACTATTATTCAAAACTGGAATACAGCCTTGGAGATTTACCACGCCCATTTTAATTATAGTCGCCCAAAAGGCACTATTCAAGCAAATCTAAATAAAAGCTTATAAAAGAAACACATAATTGAATGATTCCCTATTGATTGCTAAACTTACTTGTAGAGCCGTAATCTGCTGCTTTGCCTTAGTGATTTGCACAGAGTATTGCAGAGCCAGAGACGAGTGACCCTTGGTCATCGCAAGGGAGTTCTGTTGCAACAACTGTTGGAGCACTTTGATCTGAAAGAGGAGGCCTCATTGTAAAACCTTCTTTGTAAAGAAGACTTCATTCAAAAACTTAAAGTTCCAAATTCAAATATTAATGTAAAAAAAATAAGTTTTAGAAAATGTTACCTGTTGCAGCAGCTGGTTCAAAAGCACGAGGGTCTGTGGAGCTAGAGGCTGGTTCAATATCTGATGGTTGAGATATCCGGCAGACACTGCCATTTGTATTTGTTGCACGAGCATGCGCAGTTGCGCCGCGCTCGGCTGGCCGCCATTGCCCGTACCGCTACGATTTTAATTTTGAATTACAAAAAAAATAAAAACTGAGGCAAATGTTTACTTGTAGAAGATTGTGAGTCACTGTTTACAAACACAAGTTACATCCTTATGTAATTTTTATTTGTAAACACCATGAGTTGAGAACATAGTATTCACAACAAACATTTTTCCTCAACAATGTATTTTTTTGACTTTGAACTTATTTTCAAGGTCAGGACCATGTTATATGTCTGAACTAAGGAGATGTAAGTATAGCGCACTCTCTTCGCGTGTACGGCCTTTTCGGTGTATCATACCTGTTGGGGTTGTAAGACTGGTGGTGCTGCTGCGTGGGCGGCGGCGGCTGGTTGAGGATCTTCTGCACGACGGCCGGCGACACCGCGGGCACGGAGGGCGGCGGCTGGAAGGGCCCGGCGTGGTGGCCGGCGAAGTGGTCGTCGCGCCGCCAGCCGTCGCCGCGCGCGCTGGCCAGCATCTCCAGCGCCTCCTCCGCGTTCATGTCGCGGCTGCGCAGCGCGGCCTCCGCCTCCTCCTTCTTAAAGCCCATCTCAACGAGGAACCTACGATGGCAAATAAACGTTTCACAATTCTGCTACGACAAATAAAAACTCCTCATATCAATAAATTTTATATTTACCTGAACTGCTTGCTGTTCCACACCATCTCTTTAGGTAGCTGCTTACCCAGCGGGCCGCCTTGCGGTGGCTTTGGCCCGCCCCACTCGCCAATATCATCAGGCCACGCTGTTCCGGGTCCAGTGGGTTTAGGTTTGGGCACGGGCCACAGAGCTGGTCCGGACGCGTCGGGCCAAGCAGGCGCGTCGCGTTCGGGCCAAGCTGGAGTGTGCGGCTCTTCCCAGGAACCGTTGCGTTGACCGTGCGCTCCCCATACAGCGTCGGGCTTGGTTGGCGTTGGAGGCATACGCTGGGGGCCAGGCGGACCTTGTGGTCCGCGAGCTGCCATGCCACCCATCCCGCGCTGTGCCCACAGAGATGTACCGTCGTCGAATCCCCCTGGAGCGCGCCTTGCCGCCGGTGGCGATGGCTCCTCCCATCCTGATCCCTTGATCGGGTCCTTGGGCCCCTGAGCGCCCCACTGGTTGACGCCGCCGGGCATCATTTTGTTCGGACCAGCCGTGTGTTGGTGGTGCTGGCTCCACATGTCGCCGTTCAGGCGGCCAGATATTCCTCCACGCAGGTCGTGGCGTGGGTCAGCGCTTTGCTGGCGCGGGTCGCTTGATCGATGCGGGTCAATACGCGGATCGACAGGTCGGTGAGGTTCTCCCCACGCATTCCAGTCATCTTTCTTAGGCACGCCCCACTGCTGCGCGTGTTGCGGAGGGCCTGCGGGCCACTGCTGCGGCGGCGGAGGGCCGGTCCACACGTTAGCGGAGTCCGCGACGTCATCGTCTTCTCCCCACGTGCCGCCGATATTAGTGGTGGGTGTGTGGCCCCATGGAGTCTTGGCTGCAGGCTGCGGCGGCGGTTGCCCTCCGTTTCGTAGGTTAGCCTCCCATAGATCGGTTCCAAGGAATGCACCATTATTTATATTTGGTTTCCAGGCTGGTGGCCCCCCAGCAGGCTGGGTTTCCGTCTTTCCTGGTCCAGGCTCAGGAGAGCCAGGTACATCCCAATTGGTATCTTGATTTACATGTTGCTAAAAAATTATAAACACTTAGAAGATAGTTCTTTAATTAAACATAAGAGCATTGTATTTAGATAAGATAGCTGAACACTTACGCCTCCCCAGCCATCTTGACTAAACAAAGCTTCCCTCATTGAATTGAGTTGCTCAATCTTAGCAGAGGAAGTGCTGTTGGCGTTGTTACCATTGTTTCCATTGGCCGAGGTGGGCCCATTAGAATTCGCAGTTGAATTGGGAGGATTAGTACCGCCATTGTTTCCGTTGCCCGCGTTATTCGTACCTAAGTGAAAGAAAGATTAGAAAATCAATCAGAGTTGAAAATAAAATACATATTTTGGAATGCATTTTATATATTTTATTGTCAACTAACCGTTGCTCGTAGGTGCACCATTGTTGTTAGGCTGCGAATTTGGCATGTTTGGCGGGGAGCTTTGCCAATTTTGTGCAGACGCGCCACTGGTTGGAGGCATTTGATTACCACTCCCCTTGTTGCTATTCACTGCAAGAAACAATTCCAACCATAAGCACCTAGACAAAATGCAAACATCCACAATGTTAGTCGTAATTTCTAATCACTGTAATTATCATTTGCCAGCAACAGAAACAAATTTTATTTTGATGACTTCATCATTAGTGACGATATTAAAACAACTTACTGTCTGCTTGAGAAGTGGGCGGGCGCTGAGCAGTGTTATTCCATTGTTGAGTATTGTTTGTCCCATTATTTGTTTGGCCACTGGAATTACCGCCCCAATTCCCAGCTGGCAAAGAAAAAGATCTATTTTTACTCTCTTATCACCGGCGACGATTAAATTATAGGTCTTATGTCGGTCACGCGCGTTACTGCCAAATATTTGAGTCGATCAAAAACTAACTACTACTCTACTGTTTCTGATTGCGATGTTAGTAAGATGGCAAGGAAAGGTAAACTTACTGTTGTTGGAGGCGGGAGGGCTGCCCCAGCCGGTGGCCGCGTTGAGTGAGCTCTCGCCGCCGCCGCACAGTCGCAGGCGGCGCGGCACGCCCCAACTGTCAACCTCTTGCGTTTTCATATCCTTGATTATTCGATCCTCGTTTTTCGTGAGTTCCAACATAGCGTCGAAGGTGAGATCACCGTTCGCGAACATTCGCAAAGCCGTCTTATTGGCGGGTTTGTCGTAACCAACTTCCAATTCATTATTGTCATGGTATGTCTTCACAGACTTGTCTTCATTAGTAATGATTCGAGTTTTCGTTTTGGATATCATAGTATGAGCAGACTTGTCGTTTAGTAGTTGCGTATCGCAAGGCTCATCTCGTATAATACAAACTGAGGATTTAAAAGCGTAATCAGACTTGTTCATATGCTCCGGCGCTCCGAACGCCATCTTATAGTTTAAGTTAAAGCTACTGAAATATGGGTCACTGTATGAGATACCCTGGACTGTTATGGCGTTAATCGTTAAAGGAATGCAGTAGTTAGGCGTATCGCCAATCATTTGGTTTTGTTGGACACTATCAACAAATTCTACATTATAAATATTTATATCTACCATTTTTACACTAGCTTCATGACTTTCATTCTTCTCGACTCGCTTAAAAGCACCAAAATTATTTGTGTTCACCACCAACATCAAGGTGGAGTAATTACATTGCATTGGTTCGGTAACAGTATTAATATTGGAGTAACAATTATCCTTAATTAGATGTCGAACACATAATATTACAGAAACATTAGACATCAGACAATTATTATAAATAGAATAATTTTCTACAGTTTTCACCTAACATTATACTTATTTTCACAGATAGCATATTGTTTCAATTATAGACTAAGTAACAATGGTTCGTAGTGATGCAGTCAATAAAGCAGGTAGCAGTGTTTAATGCCTCTATGGCAGAGGACAAGGTGAGATCACCGCTGGAAGCTGCTGCGGACTCGCCTCCTAGCCCCGATTGGCCCAGCCCTATAAAGTACACAACATTGTATCAGCATACAGCCAACTTGTGCCTCATTATAAATAATAATGCATTAAAGGATAAGCAAAACCAAATTTTCATAAGCTATAAATTCTACAATGAGGACTTGAATCAAAATCAAATTTTAAATTATGTATCTAAAACAAAGGCTATGAAGAAACATTCCCGTTCTCTTAGTAACAATTTTTGCATCACTGACTAAATTGTACTGCTCTTATTTACTAGATTTCTTTACTTGTTTTAAAAATTGTTTATTTATTAAATTGTTCATAAAAAAATATATTTGAAATCTGTCCAAATATGTTCCATGAGTGTTATAATACTAGGTGAAAATTATATTTCTTATTTAGTCCGAGTATAAAAATGTAATGAAATATATTTGTATGTATCACAAATGCTCCATAAAATGTGTTATTCCAAAGTAACTGTTGATGAGAATAACATAAAAAAATTGTGATCATTCTTTTAGCAACCATTTATCTTGCCAGAACTCATGCCTACATTTCAGATTGTTGATTTGCAAATGCAAGTTATTGACCATATTTTGCTTACCTTTTAGGACGGACGAGAGGCTGAGCTGTATATCACAGATAATGCGGGCTCGGCAGATCCTTCAGAGCAGCTTTGCAGTCAGCTCGTAACGTTTCAGATTATCTGTACGACAAAGAATTCATATTTCACATTTCTTATTGGCACAATCAGCATAAAAACAATCAATAAAAATCAATACGTGGGTCATAACAATAAGTAAAAGATCTTTTTTTTTTGAGGTTATCTCAAGGATTAAAAAAAGGTCAATTTGATCAGCGCATAAATAGCATAGGTAGACACTATAACTGTACTACACGGAAAAGCTACATCGAAATATACATTACCTACTTTGATTTGCGTCGCAAAGATAAAGGCAATCTACATCAAAAATCATGGATGGTGTTTCACAATACGCCATTCCAAAATGTATACGATCTAATACGACACAAGTACTTTACGGTCGCACCGAAATTATAAAGAGTAAAACGTTAAAGTACGGTATCACAATTCCCATTTCAATTTTCACATTCCTATAAAAACCAATATTCTTTTCTTACATTATATACTTATATATTTGTGTGTTTCGGCCTTGAGACTCGACGACTCGATGTTGAATATCTACAGTCGTATACATGTATCTATCTATGCTATATCATCCACGGTACCTATCTATATCTAGAGTGAAAGTTAGCACGACCCATATCATAGGAATAAAGCAAATATTTTTTAAACAAATTAGTACTTCACATACACAAACACTTGATTGACATGAATATTACAAAACTTCCTCAAAAATCGCACTCTAATCAGGCAAAAATACAAAAAATCTTACGTGACACGACCGAGCACAACGGTGTTATATTACTAGAAGGAATGAGACAGAAAATTAAACATGTCGCTGACATCCCGTTTGTTGGAGGGAGAACAAACATACGCCTGAGAAAGCGATGCCATAAATGCTCAGAGTGATCAACGACGACATAAAGAACTATTTCTATAAACTAACTTATTTTAACACTTACCTCTGTTTTGTAATGTTGTTGGCACATAACTTAAAGATTTATACAAAATCACAATCCCAAACCCCCGAGAACACGGCTTCGACGGCTGGATGGAATGATTTCGTCGTCGGGGTTCGCACGAAGAGCTATAAAATGCTACCAATACAAGATGGACTAAACGTCGCTGGGACGCCTCTAAAGTTCCCTGGATATGTATCATGGTCGGGTTATAGCAATTTACTATACATACGTATAGCACAAGCAGTGGGTATTATCTATAGTATCTATCTATAAATATGTACCTATAATAATACCGTACGAATACATACCTATTTTTATACTGAGTGTATCTCTATAACTATAGACAGTCAATTGACTATGGATGCCAGTGTAAAACTGTAATGTAATGTAAAGGTAATAGATGTAGGTGAGGTATTATTCCTAGACAAATCGTTAGAAATGGGAACATAGAAACACCAAAGCTTTCCATATCTTAGTACCTAAAAAGAAAAGTTCCTACGATATCAATTTATACTTAATTAATTATCTTCGTAGGTGAGTATGTACCTAGGTATATACAAACAAGAGAAGATCAAGCTAACATTTTTGCATTCTTGTGACAGTGATTGCTAATTTTTGCTTTTACGTTAATTACACGCGTCCCACTATAATGAATTAGACTATTACTCTTTTTAATACGTCTATCCTAAAAGCTAATAGGTTATATTAAAATGTAGATACAATACCTACCTATTCTAAAAAATAATAGAATAAGAAATCTACAAAGGTACGGTAAGTAGGTGTAGGTGTGTGTTTATATCTCGAGAGGCGTAATTTTGTATTGGTAGGAAGAACAAAACTAATAAAATATATGAGGAAGGCATTTATTCAAAGCATAGACGTATAAAAAACCTTTTTTATACCTACGTCTATGATTCAAAGTTAATAATTATATTTGTATTGTATCCCTAGACTCCCTAGAGGTTTTGTGTAATTACATGCTCTGTGGTGTTCTTCTAACTCTCTGTTGTAAAATAAATTAAAAAACTGCTTGCTGTCTGTACAATAGTGATGTGCTTGCTTTGTTCAATCATTTATAGAATAATGCCAATGGTATTAGTCTGTCCCAGAAGTATCTGATGAAAATGTAAACAAATGGATCAGGAAACGTAGCTGTGGATCCCAAGTTACATGCTCTGCGGATCCGAATTGTTGTCCCATTTTCAAATTGAGTGTTTGATTTGATTATTAATGAACTAGTTAATTTTCATTAGACAATTGAGGTTAATTTTATCCTTAATTTTCGTCAATGATTTTTCGATGGGATAGTCATAGGGGGCAGCACTGTTTTCCTTCCACAAACCGCCATTGTTGTTTATGTGTTCACTGTTGTGTCGATCACAAATTAAACGAAAACTACTTAAGTATATAAAAAAATATGGGACTTGAAGTATAGCACAGTTAAAAAGCAAGCTAAGGAAAAGAGCAGCGCCTACCACTGGTGTAGAGCTAGCTTTAGTGAAAAGGTCAATAAATTAAGAACGTTTTATAATTTTATAGGTTACTAGCTGCGCCCCGCGGTTTCACCCGCATAAGTCTCGATCCCGTCGGAATATGGGGATAAAAATATCCTAGGTCCCAATCCAGGTCATGGTTTACCCATGTACCGAATTTCATCTAAATCCGTTCACCCATTTTAGGGTGAAAGCGTAACAAACAAACAAAATCACTTTCGTATTTATAATATTGGTAGGATTTTGTGTGTGTTGACTTTAGTTCTTTTTTGTTGAAGACTGCAAGCGTACGGCATGCAATTCATATTTAATTTATACAAATGTAAAATATATTATAATTTTAAATAAGTAACAATTACTTAGTTAATAATTATGAAAATAAAATAATACAAAATACAAATGTAAAATCGTTTGAATTACAGTAAAAATGTCATACATTTTGTATGTCATGTAATCAAATCTTACAAATCAATCATTATAACCATCAATACCCCCACCAGCCAAACCGTTGTTTTTGGATATTATTATGTGAAAAGTTTTCACAGTAGTATAAAAGGGAAACTATCACACACAACTAAGTAAGCTCTACACATTAACAAGTAATAGTCGACCAACTTATAAAATGAACTTGGGTAAGGAAATATATATTGTTAAAATTCTAGGCTTAAACTAGGATTATAACTTTTTAAATGTTATTAATGCAAAATGTAAACAGATAAACATTTTATTATCAGTCAGTCGTCAGTTACGCTTAATCAGGTATTCTTCTACTAAAGTACACTGTGCGGGTATTACTCTGCTCCAGTATGTACTCTGTGGCTCCAGTACACAGAACACTACTAACCTAGCGGGGCTTCAGTTCGTATCGGTCGGTCACCACAGAACACAGAACACCATTATCCTAACGTCCGTTGGCGCTGAATCGCGTATAGTCGCCGCTGAATCGCGTATAGTCGCCGCTGAATCGAGTATAGTCGCCGCTTAATCACGTATAGTCGCCGCTGAATCGCGTATAGTCGCCGCTGAGTCGCATATACTCAGCTCCTGCCGTTAGTTCCCCTCTTATTTTTTCATAGTTTTTCGAAAAATACTATGAATATAAACTTATTTTTGTAGTCGATTAAAACAATACTGTGCATGCGTAAAAAATATTCATCCCAACTACGGAATCACTTTGCACTATCGCACACGCACTTGGCCGGAAAAAACTAGATATTTGAAAAATATAATCAAAGAATGGAAAAAACCATACCAATGCATACCTACAATTTCCGTTGCGATTGCGAAAGACTAGGACGGGGAACACCCCTTCAAAGACTTTGTGTAATTCCTCTATATTCTCTACTCTATCCATTCAATTAATTTATTTGTCATCCTATGACGATCAATCTGGCATCAATTTAATCAAGGATCATGGACGGTACAATCAACCGCACCATCATAATACGCGCTTTTGTTATGTAGTGCGCAGCAAGAGCGGCAGGGAACAGTGGTGACCCAGTGGTAACGGCTGTGACTTACGAGTAGGTTTAAACCCAAACAGGCTCTTTACTATTTCATCAGCACTTCTCTCGAAACGGTGAAGAAAAACATCGTATGGAAACTGGCATGTCCAAAACCAAAAATTCGAACACATGTGACATCTACCAACCCGCACTGGACCCGCGTGGTGGATTACGGCCCACTCTCTCACCGAGAGGAGGCCTGTGTTCCAGCAGGGGGAACATTATATACAGTGATTCTGATTATGTAAGGTCGGTTAATGTAGTACAGACGCCAGCAGGTCAACCTGCCCGAAACTGACAAATTTTCCCAATCAACTTTGAACCTTATACTATAATGATAAAGTTGAAGATCTATTAAAGAAATTTGACAGATTGTAGTAGGTTGATGTGCTGGCGTCTGTACAAGTTATACCTACTACTGTCGTGCAGTTGACCTTGCGGTCGATCGTACATATTATTCCCGTGTAGTCCCAAGTATAATGAAAATGATTAACAAATAACCAAATAATGAAATAACGGTTCATCTGACCCTTTTCTTGTTTTGTGAATCCTAGATCCAAGTCGATATCTACGACAAGCATCTACAACTTGCTTTAAAGCCTCGTGCAGACTGTTGCGCTATTATACACGAGCAAATATGCAATACCTACAGCTATAGCTAATATAAAAACGTCCAGTCATGTCGCCCAAGGAACATATTTACTCTAAGGAGGTGTAGCCACAACGCGGGACGCGGGACTGAACCGAGAGCGCCATATAACACGAGCACACGATTATAAGGCACTTCCACTTCGGTCCCGCGTCCGTATCCATGGCTCTGGTGGAACAATTCCTAAGAAAACTTAACGGAAATTGTTCTACAGTAGCCGCGTCGCGCGTGTCTATAGGTGCCTTAAAATATGAAAAGCCGCAGGTCCAGCGCTTAAAAAAAAATCCCGGTGATCGCTTTATTCCTTTTGGTGCGTTCGGTTAAATATTATTTGCGCCATTACGTCAAAAGTAGAACTGTCAAAACAAGTCATGTTATTGTCAAAATTTAGATTAACTTTGCCATAGCTTTTGTTTAAATTCGATAACGCTACATTATTACAGTGATTAGGGGAAATTCATTCAATGCTGCGTCAGATATCTGGCAGCAATGTCGTGTAAGAACAGAGAGCAATGCCTCGTCGCTTCTGGGGTATAAGAAGGCTGTTAAGAATGCCTATATCAGAGGCAGGGGACCAATATTCAGTATGGGTAAGTGTTGTAAATGTGAATCCAACACTTATTATAACAGAAAAGTCGTTTTTTTGATGACCATATGTTAGAATAGGTTTTTTTATTGGGGTAGCAACAAGATTTCTGCACTGAAGGTAGAAGTTTTTTTTTCTGTAGGTATTGTTTACGATATAAAACTGTTGTTTCTCCTTCCCTCGAGTGCGATACCGTTACAAGCTGTCCCTCACCTACTTTCAGTCCTCTGCAAAAGATTGATACCGAAAATATTGTACGGAATGAAATTAAATGATTTAAAAGCTTGTACAAGTCAAACTGAAAGACAATACTTAAAGTATTCTATTAAAAACTCAATAATTAATATTTCTTAGCCACACCATTTTATACTAAATTAGTGATTCAATAAAAATTATAAATAAAAATCTTAAGTCAACAGTAAATAAACATTGCCATTTTTCCTATTAAGCTATACTTTTTGTCACCAGGTGGGTTTAATCTACATATTCAACTTGATTGTTGGGACCGGTGCGCTAACACTGCCGGCAGCTTTTGCACGTGCAGGATGGGGTCTCAGCACCATATCACTGATGTTTCTTGCGTTCATGAGCTTCTTGAATGCTACATATGTCATCGAGACTATGGCTTGTGCGAATGCTGTGTATAAGTGGAAGAGGTTGCAGACTATCAAGAGGGAGAGTGTAAGTATTGTAATACTAGTTGAGATGATATCAGAATATAGGAAGTTTAAATTATGGAAAACTGTGCTGTTTAGCCACATACTGTATTTTGTATCCCTGTCTATATTGAACGAAGCTTCATTCACCACAATTCATTGTCTATAAATGTTTACTACATGGCTTGTTGGTTACTATTACAGGTAAAAACAATATAAAATATTTTAAATGCTTTTAGAATCATTGTGTCAATTTATGGTTTTACCTGTAATTAATGTAATAACAATAATTATGTTATTGCAAACTGTTAATGAATAATACTAAAATATAATTAATTAATATGCAAATTATGGGCATTGTGACTTTAAATAAAAATAATGTAAAAAAAATAACTAAGTACTTTCAAAATACAAATGGAATGAAAAAAAATCTTAACAAGTGTGAAGCTGTGGAAAATTAAATTTAGTGTAAACTAATCAGGCAAAATTCATAACAATGATTATTGGTTATTGAACTGATTGCTATACCTAACCATGAACATTCTGTAGTGCTTTATTTGGTAACAGAACACGTTTCTATTTATCAGTCCAATGGGCCTATTTATAGTTGCAGTCCCTGCAATGTGTCATATTGCTGTGTGTATTTAAAACAGACAAACAAAACAACAGTATGACAATTCAAAAGTACCTGTAAATGGTTTATTTGAAATAAATGCTTTGAGTTTGAGGTTCCTTAGATGATTTGGTCATGTTGAGAGGATGAATGAAGGACAAAAGGTATTTACAAGGCAGATGTGAGTGGAAACACTGTGAGGGGACACCCTAGAAGGACATATAGTGACCTTATTGGTGATGTTTTTCAGAAAGGTCAGGTGCATAGTATTAGTAGTCGCAGCTGGTGTGCGTGTTTGACCAGATGTATGAACGTAAACGTAGCAAAAGAAGTATTTACTGTTCAAAATTAAGAACAATCCTCAACAGACAATACCAACTTTTAATACTTGAATAAAAGGTTTGAGCTTGACCACTATCTGTCCTGATTGTAAACGATCATACGAATGGCGACGGCGACCACAAAAAAAAAAAAAATTTTTTACAGACCACCAGAGATTCGGGAAAATTGTTGTCAAGAAATGACTAGCTGCCTAAAATACTACTATTTTGCCTTTATAGTGCTTTAAGTCAATTCACACCTGTGTATGTTAGCCTACCAACCTATACACTTGAAGAAACCAGAAAACTCCCTGGAACTTATGTATCACAAAGTCATTCTAGCTAGGTGATCCCCAAAGGGTTAAGTAGAGGCATACCTTAGTACACCCACATTTCTCCTGTTATGTTTAAGTCCCATGTAATAACGGGACAAGCCTAATTGCCATCAACCTGGCACAAATCCAGATGGGCATCTACTACGGGCTGCTACTGAGATATTTCAGATATAAAAAGCCAATATCACTTTGCCCGACCCGGGAATCGAACGCAAGACCTCATGCTCAGCAATAGCGCTTGCGATCACTAGACCAACGAGGCAGTAGCCATCATTCTTGGTTTTCTCAAAGATTGTGCTTTCTTTTCTGAACTCGACTCTTATCATACCTAATACCTTGATATTGTCATCAACATTCCAATCGGAATAAGAGGGAAATCATACTTACAAGTACGGCTGAGCAATTTTCTGTATCACTATCTCTTTTTGGCACTAAGAAACGTCATTCGTTAGAGAGAAGGGCACTCCCAACCTTCTGCACTCATTCGCATTGAAAGTACTTGCGCATGGTCTTCTCTCTCTAGTGAATTGCGCTCCTGAGTGATAGAAAGAGATAGATATATGGGAAAATGGTTATCTGTGAGTGTACCTATATTTGATTTGACCGTAACTAAATCAGACCACAAATTAACAGATTCAAGACCACGAATCAGACGATGATCCATCAACCTCTACAAACAACCATGGGGACCTTGAAGAACCTCTGGTCTGCGGAGACACGATCCCTTCTCGATACTACAGCCTCGACCGTCGTGTGGAGTTGGGGGAGATGGCGAACCTGTTCTTCAACAAGATCGGGAGGACTACTTTCTACTGCACTTTGTGTATTTACTTGTATGGAGACCTGTCGATATACTCGGCTGCTGTTGCGAAGTCCGTTATGGATGTAGTGTGGTAAGGAATCTATTTTATTTTTACTAAGAAAGAAAGTAAGAAAAATTTGATCACGTACCGTCGCGGACACTGGCGGTGAACCAATTTTCAACCTTAATACTAAGGCTTAAGGGTGAAACTTCAACCAAAACAGATTCATCGTAAATATCCGCGGTTGTACCTCTAAATTCCCTATTTCACTTGTTTCGTTGTCATGCTTTTAGCTGCTACTCTCAAAGTCAAATAATTTATTTCAATTAGGCACATAAATGGCACTTTTGAACGTCAAAATTTACAAAAAACAGAACTGCTTCTAGTCGCCCCCCCCCCCAAAAATTGTTCCCCTGGACAGGCATCTACATTATCAGCTTTTGACCTTTATACCCGAGTTATGATGCTCGACTGATCTATTCCTGAGAAAATATACTGGTAGGTTATAATATTCTTTCGAGTTTATCTTGGACATTACTGACATCGACATGACATGAAGGAAATCATCGTGAAGAATCCTAGACTAATAGTTAATATAAGTCTGAAATCGCCAACCCCTCTTGCGCAAGCGTGGTGATCTATGCTCGTGCCTTCTCTGTATGAGAACAGGCCTTTCCCCTGCAGTGGGACACTAATTGGCTGGTATTATTATGATCTAATATTTAGGGACTAGATGTCCATTTAAGAAATTCTCGCTCTCATTATACAAAGGATTTCCTACTCTAAAAAAACGAACGTAAGTACGCTTCACTGTCACACACCTCGTGATTACCTGTTTATCCTTGACCGATATGATCATTGGGTAAATAAATGAATGGACAATCAGAGGAAGGTACATGCACTAAATGAAGCGTGTAATCGATCGCGTTGCACAACTGCTAACTGTCAGGGTAATCACTAATTCACTATGTTGACTTAGAACACGCAATTACTATAAAGTGTATAATGGAAAGAACTTGAATATTAAAAAAAAACCGGCCAAGTGCATGTCGAACCACGCACAATGAAGTGTTCCGTAGTTGGGATGATTTATTCCAAGAACAAACTTAACATTGTAGTTGAAAAACAAAATGTAAGTTGGTCGATTATTACCCGTTAACTTGTAGAGTACATAGCGATACTACGATACGATACGATAAGTGATACTTTAACTTTTAACTTCGTTATAGGTATATTCTACTGCCGTGAATTTTTGCACATATCCAAAAACAGCCATTTAGCTGGCAGGGGAAGAACACTTTTTTGTGTTGGGAAATTATCAAATAACTTCTCCCGGTCTGGGCGGAGCGGGAGGGCGTGTTAGACTCTTACTGATTAAAACCCACCCGTGTTCGTTCAGTTGCCTGTGTGTTGTCAGGGGCCATGGTAATCCTTTCGGACTTTCCCGCGACCCTGGCAGGCATCGGCTCTAGCGAACCCCGTCAGTTGTGCTGACATCTCTTTGAGGCGCGCGTGGAACACAACGCGCCGTCGACCCGGACCCCTATCGGGCGGCGAACTACCCATTGCTTACCGTTCGCAAGCCCACGCCTACGGTGGCCGGGTATCGGCCTGGAATTCCCGACGCCCAGGGCGTCTCCTGCGGCGACCAGGGGCGTGAGGGCGCGAAATTTGCCTCTCCCTCACGCGCTCCGCCTCCTCCTTCGCGAACATTACTGCTTCGCAGAAGGAGGTGACGCCTTCCCATGTCCTCTCGCTCCGTACCATGGCCTGGAGCAATGCCGGACGCGAGATCACCGCCGCTGATCGTCTCCACGAGGACATGGTGGCGGTACCCCGCCCAAGCCGGGCAGATCTCCACCGTATGCTCCACCGTGTCCTGCGGGCGATCCACACAATGGTGACACCTTCCGAAGCAACCGTGTCCGGTGAGGCCTTGCGTCAGGTGGAAGGTGAGGACGCCGTGGCGCCTCTCTGACCACTCCACAAAGATTCTAACAAAAAACACTGAAGTTTAATATTTCGCAAACGGATTCCTGAATCCTTAAATGGTTTTTTCACATAGTCACTATTTTTGAACAACCTTCCCAACGACACCCCACACCATGGGATAGACGAGAAAAAAAAACATCCCCACTTTACGTGTAGGGGAGGTACCTTTTTTTTATTTTACCACTTTGTCGGCATGATTATGCCCATGCCAAATTACAGCTTTCTAGTACTGAGATCCTCTGAGCTAACTTTAAGGGTTCCTTGTTGACTACGGAACTCTAAAAAGGTTGAAATTGTAAAAAAGTAATAGAAATAAAGAAGTGTATAATACTATAAATGTTAGTACTTTTGGTGATCGCATTTCTGTAATGTCTGCTTATCCATGTAGGTTTAAGGCGTGCATTCATGTACCGTGCATATAGTACTTAATTGGTTCAAACTAAGTAGGTTCTGATTCGACTGTAAAGTATGTTGTCAATGTTAGGTGCATGGACTAAACAAACGTTAAATTACAGTGATATTAAAATATTTATATTTAGCTTGCATTTGAGTTGAATTACGATATTGATGTATTATGTAATAAATCTACTACCTACTGGTTTTATGCCTACTACTAACGATACTATAATATGAGTAGCAGCAGTTTATTAACATAGCTGTAACATTACATAAACTAACATACAATAAATAATTCAGACAGCTACCAATATTTGGTCAGGTGTAATATATTGTTTAACTGGTGTAGTATATGACAATAATAATATTATAATTTATAGCCAACGTTTCGAATAGGTAGCGAGAGAGATAACTCGGACGACGCCTGTGTCCTCATGCGTGTGCTATACAGCTAAAAATATAAATTGCACACTGATTTATTGGCCGATCAAACAGTAACAAAGATGGGCGTGTAATTATACGTCATTAATCAAGTTCAGATACTTAATTAACTTGTAACTGGAGTATTTTTCTGTCGGGAAGCCAAACCAATCTGCCTAGCCTTTTAATAATAATAATAATACCATTTATTTCAGGCGCCCGGCCCATAGGAAAATACCTTAACCTAAACATACATATTTGAATATAAACAAAAACTTGTGATAATAAATAAGGCTTAGACTATGTTCGTAGCACTTCACTTTGCATTAGCTTGACTTTGTGCTGTACTGTGGAACTTTTCCGCAGAAGCGACGGAACACCACATCCTGCGGTCAAAAGTCTTCTTCCATGACGAGGGGCAGATAACAGTTTGGTACTCGCACAACGAACGCCTTGAAGTTGACGTTCCGGTGCGATTCTAGTAACTGCACCCTCGGCAACTACTACTATGTTGGGGTCGGCTTCCAGACTCACCGGATGCAGCTGAATATCAGTATTTTACTTGGAGCGACTGCCTATCTGACCTCCACAACCCAGTTACTGGGTAATACGATACCCCTTGGTGTCTTACCAAGGGGTTGTCAGACTTTCGGGCTTCTGACGACCCGTATCGACTGTCAAACATCCACGAATGACAGCCGGGACCAACGGCTTAACGTGCTTTCCGAGGCACGGAGTAGTCTCGGTATGTAAAGATGGTCAGCCATCCACGGACCAACTCCGGCAAGATCGACCCGTGCGGCAGTTATTACTTAGCCATGAGCTCCTCGGGAAGCCAATTAGAAATATAAATTTATCAGAATATGGATGGAAGATATATATGGATTTTGGGCACGCCACAATTGCGGCGATAAGTACCCTCTTTGAGCAGTGGCTAGAGACAGAGAGGCGCCACGGTCCTCACCGGACACGGTTGTTTCGTGAGGTTCCTGTTCCGGATAAGCGGGAGGAAACGCCCGGGTGTCATCACTGCGTGGATCACCCGGAGGACACGGTGGAGCATACTTTGGAGGTTTGCCCGGCTTGGACAGAGCAATGCCGTGTCCTCGTGGAGGCGATCGGTGGCGGTGGTGATATCTCGCGTCCGGCCCTGGTCCAGGCCATGGTATGGTGCGAGAGGGCATGGGAGGCCGTCACCTCCTTCTGCGAACCATAATGCTCGCGAAGAAAGAAGCGGAGGGAGAGGCAAGTTTCGCGCCCTCACGCCCCTAGCCGCCGCCCTGAGCGTCGGAAATCGCAGGCCGATTCCCGGCCACCCTAGGCGCGGGCTAGCGGACGGTGAGCAATGGGTAGCTCGCCGTCCGATAAGGACCAGACCCGGTCTTTAGGGCGCGTTGTGGTCCACGCGCGCCTCAGAGATTTCAGCAGAAGTGGAGGGGTCCGATAGGACCGATGCCTGCCAGGGTCGTGGGAAAGTCCGAAAGGGATACCGTGGCCCCTGGGAACGTACAGGCAACTGAAGGAACACGGGTGGGATTAGTCAGTAAGAGTCTGACACGCCCTCCCGCTCCCCCCAGAGCGGGAGAAGTTATTTGATCATTTCCCAAACAAAAAAAAAAAGGTATAAATGGATTGACGTATCAGAATTTGTGTTTCAGCATAATCTTACCTTAAAAAAAATGCCATAAATGGATATAAATGAGTTTTTAATATAAGATTTAGGTCTTCACGTATATAAATTGAGTATGATGGACTTTTTTGACTGTTCTTATCCTAGTCTTTGGAATGGCCATTTATTTAAAAAAAAAGGCTTTGGAGTAGGTTAGTTAGTCAGAAAGTTGAAGCAACTACTCAACTTTCTGACTAACTGACCAACTCATTCACTATTCAAAAGCGTATTTTCATTAAATAAATGCTTTGAAGTGGAGTTTTTGTATCTTAAACCATTCTTGTTTCCACTCAACAGTTCCCCGATCCCTCCGAACGTGACTGACTCGAAACTCTGGGATGAGCTGCCTTGCTTCAACGCATCATCTTCGGAACACATCGGGTATACTCGGCTGGACACGTACCGGGTGGCATTGCTCACGTTCGTGGGGGCTATGGGACCTTTCGTCTTCTTTAACGTGCAGAAGACCAAGTATTTGCAGTTGTTCACTTCGGGGATGAGGTGGTTGGGTGAGTTTCATGATTTTAAAAGTGGTAATAAAATCTACAATATGGTATTTTCTAGGCCTTAGGCGCGGGACATACACAAATGGCGAGTGGCGCAGGCATGGCGAGGGTGTGGCGCGGGCGTTGCGCCGCCCGTTTCATATTTCATACAAAATATATAGGAACGACACACAGTGGATCGTCCCCATAGAAGACGTTGGATGTAGGCAGCTTGTGAAATCAAAATCGATATTTAAAAAAAAATGAAATGCTATCGTATTCCTTTATCAAAAACCTACAAAAGTCGCTAAAAAGTGTTTTCTTAGTAAGGAAATGGACATTTCAACTCCCCCACCGAGTTTCGCCTTGTTTCGGGTAGGCATTTGTATAATTTGTATTTATCTACTAAATGCCACATTTTGTCCAAAGACAAAAGGTGTGGTGAACAATGGTGCACTTTCTGAGATATAATACATTTTCGTTTTATCATAAAAAAATACAATAGCATGACAAAAATACCATGGCAACCATGAATTTTCATTTGGCTTAAACCAAAATAATGTGTGTACGAGTAAATAGTGCGCATTATTCTTACTAATATTAGAAATGCGAAAGTGAATTTGTTTCTTTTGTTTGTTTGTTACGCTTTCACACTAAAACGGCTGAACATATTTGGATGAAATTTGGCACATAAGTGGACTGGATTAGGACACAGGATACTTTTTGTCCCGACATTCTAACGGGACCGAGACTTATGCGGGTGAAACCACGCATACTTAAGAACGCGGCGACGGATGAGTTGTCCATACAAATATAATACCTAAATCATTTGCAAAAAAAAATGGGGCATATTTGTAATTTTTAGAGGGTCATGTTTTCTTTACCAATAAGTTGCTGAAAAAAAGGGAAATAACTGTTATTTAATTTTTTTTCAACTTTTTTTTCGATCTTGATTTTATGAAAAAAAAAAATGATTGCTCTAGAGGCATTATTCAGGGAGAAAAAAGGGGAATACATTTGTATGGAGAATCGCAAGCCCTGTTCCCTCTTAAACAGTGTATTAAACGTAAACACATGAGTAGATACGCTGTGGTAAACGTGGAAAGTTTATCGCATTAATTATAAAATAAAAACATTAAAATAATAGGCATTTGTTATCGCAAATTACACGTTAGTAAAATTAAAAGCATTGATTAATTTAATGAAGGCCTACTACGTTCTAATAGCCCACGCACACCAAGGCAACTCAACCTAAAAGCATAGAAATATAAATAACAGGAGAAGTGGCATGGGGGCGTGTCTGTGTCCGCGCGTCGTGATCACGATGCTCATGTCGTAGGCAAAATGGCCGTCTCCGCTAACTAGTGCACTTTCGACCGCGATCGTGACAACATTTAAGAATGCCGTGTTGTTCAGTGGTTTCTTGTAAAATCGAAGACAAACTAGAAACTTTACAAATCATAGAACCACTTATCTAATATCAGCACAAGTATTTTTTGTGTTGAAAATCATGAAAAACAACAAATCGTAAAATATTTCTTGCCTTTACTACGTTATTTTTTTTTAAATATATTACAGAGACTAGGTACTATTTTGCAGTAAATACATTGCTTCTTAACCAATGCAATGTAAAAATCACAAAACGATACTTTATTTAAGCGGTTGCATCGCGTAGTACGGCCGCTATATCTTGCGACGAGTTAGTGATGTGCTTGTGCAGATCCACTAATGCAGGCTATCGACAAACATGTCGATTGTCGTATGAATTTATATTACTATTAAAGTTTATTCTTCAATTTGTTAGCCTGGTTGGAAGACCGATGTAAAATCTTGTTTTATATTCACTCATTCTCATAATGTTGAAATTTTTTGATTTACATAATATTGTTTTTTTTAGGTCCGTGTTGTTTATTTATATCATCTTATATTATATGTATATCGTTTTTGATTTATAATTTTTTCAGGAACTCCCAATATTTTTAATACAATAATAAATGGGAGAATCGATAACTTTTCGATTTAGTCAATCACCAACATATTATAATATGTAAAATAAATGGCTTTTGCACAGCACAACGATAGAGATCGATGTTTTCGTGTGAGTGAGTTGTACGGTGCATGGTAAATGCACGCTGTGTTTTATGGGATAAGGTGTATAATTGATTGTGTAGTACGTTCTGATTTATGAATTGCAACTGTGAGCGTGACCTCGTATCTATTGGGTTTACTGATCTGTATGTGTAGTTGTGATGAGGTGGTGGGGACAAAGTGGAGACATTTTCAAGTACCCTAACTTCTCCTTCTTTGTTATATCGATGTTTTATATTATCGTGTTAAGTACAGTGACATTTCCAAAATTAAGTGTCAGTAGTTGACGACGCGTGGCATCCTTCGTCGCATACTTCGAACCACTAGAAATATAACTGTACGTCACACGTTATAAAGTTCACATTTCAATGCATTACTTTCATTCAACGCGCTGAGATGTTGACATTCATAACTCTCACGTGTTTGCTACATAACACTAGTAACTAGTTTAATTCATAAATTGCACGTCTATGATTCAGTCAATGGGACAACTGCAATGATAGCCCACTTATTGCATTCACGCCAATTGATAGAGAATGACTGATGGAGCAAGTGCATAATAGCGAGGATTAGAAATATTCATTTAATAACAAGCAAGTGAAACTAGTATGGTAGAATAAAATTGGAGTGAACTAAAGTTTATACACCTCTGAATATATATAAATAACACTCAGGCTTCTTGTAGGTACAGACGCCAGCACATCAACCTACTACAATCTGTCAAATTTCTTTAATAGACTTTCAACTTTATCACTAAAGCATAAGATTCAAAGTTGATTGGGAAAATTTTACAGTTTCGAATAGGTTGACCTGCTGGCGTCTGTACATGACGCCGGAGACGCACTGGCGCGGGCGGCGGGCCTCATTTTTTATGTATACGAATGAATATCGCCCATGCGCTGCGCCGGCAATTTTAAAGTTTTTTTTTTCACTAATTCTCGTTAAATGAAGTATGTCAAAAATCATAAATATATAGTAACATCACCGGTTATTCTCTCCGTTCCGGAGATATAAGCATTAGATCCAAACATTATTTTGCAAAAAAAAAAAAACATTTTGCCGACCGGATTGTATCCTATGATATATTTATGAATAATATTGGCTATTAAAAGCTATTTTAAGCAACAAATCGACACTTTAAAATTTAAGCTCCAATGTCTTCGAGAGCCTTTTTTCGGTCCACAGTGCGGCGCCGCGTAGATTTTACACTCATTCTGAGATATTCCGATTTTTTTTTCATGGTCCGTTGCCGGTGCGGCTCTGACGTCATAAACAGGAAGTCTCAGCGTCATCCTCCTGACCTAAACCCAATTTATTTGGCAGAAGCATTTATTTTTCCATACAGCTTTCTCAGTCGCAATCACAGTATTCACCAGCTTTGTAGCAATATATGCGTCTCGTTTCATCGGTTTTTCCACTACTCTTATAGCCATTTATCATTCATAGTATAAACTTTCCTGACGCACGACATGTCCCTCATTCCTCCGTATCACAGGCTCATCACAGCAGAATACAGTTCATATAAAATCGATAGTAATCTGAATCATATTTTTCCGTTGGGTTTCGTGTTGTCTGTTAGTAGGTGAATCATTATCAAATATTATTACATTTCTTTCCGTAAGCCGCCAGTTCGCACGGACGTAATATAATCGCCTATTTACGTGCACTGGATTTTCAACGCTCTGCTTAGCGCCGAGAGTTGAAAAGCGAACAGTGTGTTTTTTCAACGCGCTGGGACGAGAGTGCGTTTCATCCAACGCGTTGGATTCAAAACGCTCGGCTCAACTTTGCGATATTTTTACGTTCGCGCGAACGTGGGCTAACTGTTCTACCACAACTATTATGATGTAATGAAGAAATGACGAGTGAATGCTCAGTAGGTACTAATAATTATCTAATTAGGTACCTATAAGGCTTATTTTGACTTAAAACAAATTCTCTCACTAAGAGGACGCTCCCAGCTGTCCCAGCTGTGGGAAGTTGGGAACATTATAGGCTCATTAGAAATAATTATTATTATAATTTCGTCTTTAACATTTCTCGGGACCATGGGGTGAGTACAGGCATACGAGGGGCCAAAGCTAACTCGCAGAGGCCCGTTAGACTTTTTGAATGAAATGAGGCACCAGCCGACGATTATCCCTGTATGCACTATGCAAATACATCCAATGACAACCCCCGCTCGTTGGTTCAGTTATTATAATTTCCTTTATTACATTTACTTTATATTGTTTACATTCTTAAATATTTTTATAAAAAACATTTAAATAATATAAAATTATAGAAATTTTAAGTAGCAACGATAACCAGCACAGTCCTTATCAAATAAAGTAAATTACATGTAAATATAATATTATTGTTGTCAACGACCCCGGTAGATATAAAATACATATTAATTTTATCGATCGCGGATGGAAAAACCTAGGTATATGTAGTTACTCAGTCAGTATGTTTTATGACTATTTATATTTACGTACAAGTAATTAATTATATTACTAGTAACTTTGTAAGTAGGTATTCTACATTTTAGATTTATCCGCTATGTACAGTAAATCTGGGATTGTAGTGTAATAATATTATAATAAATTGTTTATTTGTATAGATTATGACAATATACCGAAGTAAAAACTAATCAGTTGATCAAATCATACACTACACTACGTATCATACATACTTACACTCCTCCAGTGTAGCGATAATGTCATATGGACGGAAATCCGTTTTTGATAAGCTAAGAATTTCAGGTAGCAGAAGCTATAAAAACCTATAACGAACTTGCACAATGTAACTTCAAAGAATAATATCACCTTATCAACATTTATAATATAATTATTTCTTATTTGTTTGCAGCATTCACGATAATGATCTCGATGGCGATCCATCTGCTGGTGGGTCGCGGTCCGCAGGGCCACCCGCCAGCCTTCGACGTCACCGGCATGCCCACGCTGTTTGGCGCCTGCGTTTACTCCTTCATGTGCCACCACTCGCTGCCCGGACTCATCGCACCAATCAGAGGCAAGACGAGACTCGGACTACATCTATTCTTCGATTACGCAATCATAGCCATTTTCTACCTACTCCTAGCATTCACTGGAGCGTTCGCCTTCGCACATTTAAACGACCTATACACACTTAACTTTATACCCACAGGTAGCGACAACAAATTCCTAGAAATTGTTGAGTATTTCCTCGCTTTGTTCCCAGTTTTTACACTGTCTACCAGTTTCCCCATTATAGCTATAACGTTAAGGAATAATTTGCTGAGCTTGTTCTTAGATACGTCGCGACTTGAATCGTACAATTTTATTTTAAGAAAAGCGATCTTTCCTATAATTACAGTGGTTCCCCCAGTATTGCTGACGTATTTCTTAGAGGATATAAGTATACTCATTGAGTTCACAGGCTCATACGCCGGCACAGGTATCCAATACTTCATACCGACGTTTCTTGTGGTGTCTGCGAGACGTCATTGCACGAACTTGCTGGGCTTAGGAGTAGTCAATAAGTATAAAAGTCCATTTTCCCACGTTGCATGGGCTATTTTTGTCCTGTTGTGGTCATTCGTGTGCATAATTTTAGTGTCAGTACACATATTCGAGAAGACTTCATGACATTAATTTTGACATGATGTATGTAAGAGAATTTGGCAAAGTAAATGAAATATGGAAGTGTTTACGCCATTTTCTACTTAAGATTTCGGATTCAGAGTGAGGTTTCAAGGCAACATGCATTAGTTTTAAGGAAAAATAATGTTGTAATAGTATTTTTAAATGTCAAATTACTATATTTAATTGAATCAAATAATTAAACAAAACTCCGCGAGTGCGAAGTCAGGTGAAAAGACAATACACTTGTGTTCATTCATATCTCTTCCTCGCTGTGTAGTCGTCAACAATCTGGTCATTATTTTATAATAATAATGACTTTTACAATAATAATTGTCGATGGCACAGCCTTTGTATTTTTGTATCAATATTACTATTTGCCCTAATAATCAATGAACTATAATCAATCAATGTTTAACGTTAAAATATCGCCGAAACATCGCTAAACTAATCATTAATATTATTACCTATGTCAGGATAAATTACTTAACTGCCGCAATATGAAATCGGTTAATTTTAAAATTCATGGTTTTAAATTAAACTAGATTTGTTATCACTTTTATAACAGCTAGGCGACTTACTCTGCGTAATACCGTTTGTTTTCAATACATTAGGATTAAGAAATGTATTCTGGCATGATCAAAATGTAAATGTTAAGAGGGAACAGGGCCTGCGAGGAATTTGAAAAATCAGTATTTGAAGAAACTATTGCCGTCGTTTTACCTCAAGTCTGCCTCCGTAGAGTGCGATAGGGACAGCTGTAGCTCAGACCGATTAAATCGCAAAAAAAATTGACGAGATCGAGGTTTCGTATTCCCCCTTTTTCTCCTCGAAGACTGAGCCGATTCAATTATTTTAACATAAAAAAATTATGAAGGATTATCTCAAGGTTCCTATAATTTTCATTTATGTTTTTTTTTTTTTTATGGTTGGGAAATTATCACATAATTTCTCCCGCTCTGGGTGAAGCGGGAGGGCGTGTCAGACTCTTACTGACTAAAACCCACCCGTGTTCCTTCCGTTGCCTGTACGTTGCCGTGTCCGTTTCGACCGCGCGGCCACGGCGAAATTAAAAAAAAAAAACCACGCCAAGATTTTGTAAAAATTTGTTGAAGTTGATTCCCAAAACCATAAATTTGTCAAAGTTATGGTTAAAAAGTTATAAGGGTTTGAACGTGGCCGCGCCATTGAAACGCGGCGAACCGCGCGGCCACGGAGATCTTTAAAACTAAGCGTTGCAGAGATCTGAAATTCAGGTAAATAACAGATTGAATTTGTAAAAAATTTGTAAAAATATAGAAAAAAATCCTAGGTTTATATTTTGGGAGCTATAAGACTAAAACTCCATGGCCGCGCCATCGAAACGATGAAAAATACGTTATCGCCGATATCTCGCTGAAAAAGCATCGCAGGGGTCTGAAGTTTTTTGTAAAACGTAGATTTGAATTTGTCGAAACTTGTAAAAATACTACATAAAATCCTAGGTTTATGTTTCAGGAGCTGTAAGACTAAAACCTCATGGCCGCGCCATCGCGCCATTGAAACGGTCAAAAAACACGTTATCGCCGATATCTCGCTGAAAAAGCATCGTAGGAGTCTGAAGTTTTTTGTAAAACCTAGATTTGAATTTGTCGAAACTTGTAAAAATACTACAAAAAATCCTAGGCTAATATTTCAGGAGCTGTAGTACGGTATCGCGTAGAAATAAGTCGTGATTATTTATCGAAGAAAGTAATTGTAAAGCGAGTTTTTTTTTGTAAACAACACCTATTAATATGTAAAACTACCGATACTAGGCAAAAAACATGTATTTTTTCGGTATTTATAACTTTCAATACGTTTGAATATTTCGATAGGGTGACCATGGCTTTTTGTTTACAGAAAACTTTCCACCTATCGTTTTGGAAATTGTATCTTATGACATAATACTGTTAATTACAGGGGGTTATTTCTGGCAGAATTTAGTCTTAGACATAAGTTATGTGTTTGATTCCACAATTATTCATCAAATAATGCTATCTTACAGGAATTACGAATGTTGTGCAAAGTTATTTGTTATGGTTCTGGCACGTGTACTCAAAACCACAGTATTGTCAAATCAAGCAATGATTTAAGTGAATTTAAAAGAAATAAACATATGATTTTGTATTTTATCCGTTTCATTTTAATTGAATTTAGAATCCTTGAGATACAATTTCTAAAACGATAGGTGGAAAATTTTCTGTAAACAAAAAGCCATGGTCAACCTATCGAAATATTCAAAACGTATTGAAAGTTATAAATACCGAAAAATACATGTTTTTTGCCTAGTATCGGTAGTTTTACATATTAATAGGTGTTGTTTACAAAAAAAAACTCGCTTTACAATTACTTTCTTCGATAAATAATCACGACTTATTTCTACGCGATACCGTACTACAGCTCCTGAAATATTAGCCTAGGATTTTTTGTAGTATTTTTACAAGTTTCGACAAATTCAAATCTAGGTTTTACAAAAAACTTCAGACCCCTACGATGCTTTTTCAGCGAGATATCGGCGATAACGTGTTTTTTGACCGTTTCAATGGCGCGATGGCGCGGCCATGAGGTTTTAGTCTTACAGCTCCTGAAACATAAACCTAGGATTTTATGTAGTATTTTTACAAGTTTCGACAAATTCAAATCTACGTTTTACAAAAAACTTCAGACCCCTGCGATGCTTTTTCAGCGAGATATCGGCGATAACGTATTTTTCATCGTTTCGATGGCGCGGCCATGGAGTTTTAGTCTTATAGCTCCCAAAATATAAACCTAGGATTTTTTTCTATATTTTTACAAATTTTTTACAAATTCAATCTGTTATTTACCTGAATTTCAGATCTCTGCAACGCTTAGTTTTAAAGATCTCCGTGGCCGCGCGGTTCGCCGCGTTTCAATGGCGCGGCCACGTTCAAACCCTTATAACTTTTTAACCATAACTTTGACAAATTTATGGTTTTGGGAATCAACTTCTACAAATTTTTACAAAATCTTGGCGTGGTTTTTTTTTTTAAATTTCGCCGTGGCCGCGCGGTCGAAACGGACACTACGTTGCCAGGGGCCACGGTATCCCTTTCGGACTTTCCCGCAACCCCGGCAGGCATCGGACCCCTTAACTTGCTGACATCTCTTTGAGGCGCGCGTGGAACACAACGCGCCGTCGACCCGGGCCTGGTCCTTATCAGACGGCGAGCTACCCATTGCTCACCGTCCGCAAGTCCGCGCCTACGGTGGCCGGGAATCGGCCTGCGATTCCCGACGCCCAGGGCGTCTCCTGCGGCGGCTAGGGGCGTGAGGGCGCGAACTTTGCCTCTCTCTCACGCGTTCTGCCTCCTCCTTCGCGAGCATTACTGCTTCGCAGAAAGAGGTGACGGCCTCCCATGCCCTCTCGCTCCGTACCATGGCCTGGACTAGGCCGGACGCGAGAGATCCCCGCCGCCGATCGCCTCCACGAGGACACGGCGATGCTCTGCCCAAGCCGGACAGACCTCCACCGTATGCTCAACCGTGTCCTCCTGGCGATCCACGCAGTGGTGATACCCGGGCGTTTCCTCCCGCCTGATACGAAATAGGAACCTCCCGAAACAACCATGTCCGGTGAGGACCTGCGTCAGGCGGAAGGTGAGGACGCCGTGGCGCCTCTCTAGCCACTCCTCAAAGAGGGGACTTATTGCCGCAATAGTGGCGTGCCCAGCACTGGGTTGAGACAATCGCACTCTCCATGACGCCATGGGATCCCGCCGGAGCTCTGTCCGCTGTGTCGCGATTTCTCGCGGTATGTGTATTTATGTGGTAGTCCTCTAATCACAGCGGTAAAAATGGGGTATTATTGTAATTTTTGGAGTCATATTTTCTTTACCAATAAGCTGCTGAAAAAAAGGAAATAACAGGGACATGTCTACAGCAGACCTTGATTTCATTAAAAAAAATGGTTGCTCTAGAGGCATTATTCAGGAAGAAAAAAGGGGAATACATTTGTATGGAGAATCGCAGGCCCTGTTCCCTCTTAATTACTATAATCAATGTTACCTTATTCCCAAAGAATAGGAAAAGGTGAATTTCGTATTTTTTGTTAGTGCTTTATGCTTACAAAAAAGACTTAGATAATTATTTATTTATTTACTAATGATGCTTAAATAAAATTGTGAAACTGCAAAGCACAAATAATATAGAATATTGAGTATGAGTAGCTATTGTGTGATGTACAGGGTGTGGTCAAACTTAAGGGTGTGGGACAGACCACCAAATAGAACAGCTTTTTCCATCGAACTAACATTGTAATCGAGAAAAAATTATCAGCCGTTCGAAGTTGTGTACCGGACAACTGATATTTTTTTTATTACGCAGTTGGCCCCTTGGAGAAAATTGTTCTGTTTGGTGGTCTGTTCCACATCCACACCTAGGCTATACATCCTGTAGAACCCTGAATAAAGTTAAGTTCGATCAATGAAAACTAGCATCTTTTGCAACTTACAAGTACAGTAAAATTTATTTTGCCTTTAAGTTATTATTTCTTGTCGCCTACCTACCCTATTTACGTCGAAGTATTTTCTGTCAGTGCAATAGCACATAGAGGCATTAAAGTATCTCGAGGCAACTTACTATTTAGTGATATTATATACCTACCATTTTATAGAGTTATAATAAAATTGTGATTATAGATAATAACTATGAAATGAATGCTTGCATAAATAAAATATTCAGTGTTGTACTTATATTCATGACATTTTTTTATCAATGAGCAGGTATAGATAGTGCCATCCATGAAGACGCGCTCCGTACTGTATTGTAAGCGATTAGGAAGAAGAGCGAGGTTGGTCTTCCTGGATAGTACTCTTTGTATCAGTCATGACAATGTTTGGTCTCTATTTTATTGTTAAATTAAATGAAAGAAAGAATTACGAAGCTATGAAACGATTAGAAATAAAATTGTGCATTTAATAGACCGTAATAATATGGTTTTTTTTGTATTTCTTTATTTCAAGATATTTTGTATATTCTTTAACAGCTATTTTTCTACTTTGATTTTGTATACTAATGGTGCCAAATCGTTAAAGATTTATTTACATTATGTTAATTTCGAATGTTTTATAATTTCATACGCATTTTTGTTATATTTTCATTGTGATAGGAGGAACCATGTATATCAAATGGAGTTTAATTGTATCGACTGACTCTTTATTAATTTATTAGCAGTACAAAATATTTTTATAAAAATAAATTACTTACCCGTGTGTGTTCAATTAGTTGTTTATTTTTTTTTACCCCTGAGTTAAATATGATGGTGCCACAAACTTGATCATGTCCGTGACTACCACCAAAGCCAATCGCTTCAATATTTGGTAAATAATTAGTTCTCAATTGGTGCTAATTAGTGCTCGAACAACAAAATTGGTACCCTAGTAGTTTTCGAGAAAATCGACTTTGAAGGTGGTCCGGCCGTAGTCACGTTCCCTTCAGCAGGACCACCATGAGCGCAGAAAAAGGGGGCATGGGGGTACAGCTATTCTAGGTATGCAAATAATTTGTGCCCCTAGATGCGATTCATTTTGTAAAAAAAACAGAACTGAAACATTTACCGAGAAATCAACAATGATAACTAGCGCGCTCGTTCAGCAGGACCACGACTTTGAATGTTGATTCCAAGTTTGAGGAGCTTGTCGCTTTTCTCAAACCTACATAGAAAATTTGTGCCCTGCAAGATAAAATTAGTGCCCAAAATTCAAAATTAGTACTCTAGTAGTTTACGAGATATACCATGCCATTGCTGGGTTAGCGGGAGTCACGGTGTTAAATCTTCATTTCAAGATTTCCCTATTAAAAACTCTGTGATTTCTCCCCGAATTTATACAAAAATTTGTGCTCCTAAAGAAGTTATTGTGACCAAAAATTCATATTGCTAAGTGTAGCTTTCATTACTTTTCCATACTAAATCTCCTCGTATAACCCGACCAAATTAAGTGCACGAGTGTTCATCTCCTAAACAGCTCAATACCATTAACTTAATTTGGTCGGGTTATACGCGGAGATTGAAGACGAACTCGGTCCGCGTGCATCTTAGCAACATAGTATGGACACACACTTCACAGTTCATGCTTGGAGGCGTGTGAACTTCTATTACGGAGGTGTGGATCCTTGCACGTGAACCGTTTGCAACATGCGCGCGCGCTTAGAATGTGACGCGTCCATAGCCATTCCAGGCGCCTAGAGTGCACGATTCGTGCGCGTGTGCAAGTGTTCCGCCTTTACGGATGACAAATAAGGTAAACGTTAATTTGAGGTTGATAAAAGAATAAGCACAGATAATGTTGAAGAATTATTTATTTTTTCATCATTATACATAGTTGTCACTTATCTCGCGTACACAAGCGACAAAAGCCTTCCATAGCTCAATTGACTTTGGCATGAAGTTACATTGTATTTGTGCTGCCGCCGGCGCGGCGTGGGCCGTGGTTTAATACTATAAGCACTAACGAGGAAGAATTTTTCTTTCTAAAACAAGAGTGAATAGAAAATTAAAACTAATTTCCAAAATATCACTATTCAAGCGCGATTCACTGGGTAGCACTTGCAATTTTAATGTTAATATTAATTTTCGGGAAATGTAAAATTAATACTAATAATGTAGTTGTTGTAGGTATCACGGTAAGTAAGACATTACTTTTGTGACGCTCGCATTTGGTGAGGAAATGAAATATCCAAACATCTACTTCACTAAACCTAAGAGTGTAAATTATTTTCATTATTTTCATACACTGGTAACAAGAGAAAACAACATTTATTTAGGTATCGATAACATAGTGAACATCTAATGAGTCGTGTGTCGAGCTCGTACACTGCAACTATCGACTATGCTAAGTGGTATGTACTGCTGTTTATCGGAACTGCGCCAATTTGACCACGACGGTGTTACTACATCATTATTACCATAGTAATTAATATTTCCCGCGATAAAAAACAAAAATAAAATAAAAACAAAACTATAATTACATAAAAATGAGTGAATGCATTTTTTACATACAACATTACACATACATAAAATAGACATTGATGAGATACTCGTAATACTCGCACACCATTCCCTAGTATTGATAAGTAGGAGCTTCAATTGTAATATTAAATAATATTGGAATCAGGAACAAAATGTTCTAGACGTTACATCTAAAATTATCTGTCTTTATTGTATAATATAATAATATTTGTGTAGCAAATATTCGAATGACAGCAAAAAGCTTTGCTTCGTAAAAAGTATGCAATTTCAATAAGTACTCATAATCTAAACATTATGACGTCGAATGTTGAATTAAAAGTAGACATTACTTTGTAACAAATAAATAATATTAATCTATGCATTAATAAATCTAAGAATCATACCATTCGCATAAGATCGAACATCATTTAGAATTTGATTATCATTAATTTTAGAGAGGACCGGTCGGTTTCATATTATCCGGTAATATGAGCAACTAGCCCGAAGTCCGCATGCGTAGCGTGACACTCGACTCCGGTGACACGCGAGGAGGACACAGACGGAGCTAGCGGATAGCTCGAGAACATCACAATAAATAGACTACAATATATTTTTGTGTGGCCGCGAGGTGGCGAGGGCGCGGGCGCTACTGGCGCGGCTATAACGCGCCGGCCGCGCCGATGTCGTGCCGCCGCAGCGCCGCGCGGAACGAGTCCAGCGACGAGCGCAGCGTGAGGCAGAACCCGCGCGACGCCGGCACCAGCGGGAAGTCGGGCGGCGCGGCCTGCTGCTGGCCCTCCAGGCGCGCGCCCGCGGGCTGCGCCAGGCCCTCCAGGCGCTCGCCCGCGGGCTGCACCAGGCCCTCCAGGCGCGCGCACAGCGGCAGCGCGGCGCTGCGCAGGTGCGTGAGGATCTCGGCGCGGAACGGCTCGGGCGGGTTCATCAGCATCTTGGTCATCGACTGCACTAGTTTGAGAAGCACCATCTCGTTGTACATGCGAGAGTTCTCTTTGCCTTGTTGTGTACCTGTGAGGGGAAAATTAAAATAATAGATTAGCATTTTAATCGTCCGCGTTTGTACATACACAAAACTATAGTACCGTTAATAACTATTTTGCATACCTTTCTGCTTCTCATAGCCGGCCTCGTTGAAGTAGGGCTCCGCGTTGAGTATGAGTCCTTGCAGCGAGACAATAACCTGCAGTAGCGAGCTGTCCTTGCCCCAAACCTCCACTCCGCGGCCTGACCACGTGCCCAGTAGAGACACGCATACCTGGGGGCAAGAAATATTGTTTTATGAACAAGTGTAAGATGATGATTTTGATATTACTATTAATTATTACCAATATAATATGCCGAATTTATGTTTGCAGGAAATATGACGGTTATTGGCAATGGTAGACAAGAAATCCGATGACTGGTATTGACTAACCCTATGAGCTCTGTATTCTGTATTCGGAGCATTATTCCGAATATCGACAGTCAAACGCACAAATGTCCTTTCCCAACTCGGTATCAAGACCCTATTGTATAATTTGCCAGCGTATTTTGAACTATTTCGGCCAAATAATGCGAAGGGGAGATAGCAGCCTTGAAAAGCTGGTTATTGTTGGCAATACGGAAGGAAAGACAGTTTGAAGGTGCGTATCACAGATAATCAACGAATTAAAAATATTTATTAATATAATGTCAAAATTATGTATCACAGATAATCAATTTATTTACACAAATTCTTACAGTTTTAAAGTGCGTATCACAGCTATTCAACGAATAAAAAATATTTAAAACTGTAAGAATTTGTGTAAATAAGTTTATTATCTGTGATGCATAATTTTGAGAGAATTATTGTAAATTCGTTGATTACTTGTGATTCGCAAATACTGTAAATAATAATTGCCTCAGTTTTTTTAAATTATTTTTAATCAAAAACATTGTTTACTCTTGCTCAGAAAGTCGTAATTAAAATATTTTAACAATCCGTGAAATCTCTTATTGAATTCCCATCCCATTATTGCATTTTGACTCTCGGTCTATAGGGGAACGAGTGGGAAATAAAAAGTTCCAATCGTCACCACTGGGGAGGAACGAAACTTTTTTTCCCACTCGAGCCCAGTGGGTACAACGAGGCGGGGACGACCTGGAATAAACGACTTTGAAACGGAGTCGATAGAGGCAGATTGTCCGCTTATAGGGGTCCAGTGAGCACGTGAGTTCAGTGGGTATATCTTGGACATTACTTAATATGCTTAATAGATGCTCATGCCTTCTCTGTATGAGAAGAGGCCTTTGCACATTGGGACCAAGTAGGCTGGTATTATAAGTACTATCGCGGACACGCATATCTGAACACCGTAAGGACTATTCCTGCTTGCAGCGCTCGGCAGCTATAGTAACGCTTACCTACGAAAAAAAAGGGGGATTTTGATTCCAAAGTGGTTAGTTATACGTGACCGCGAGGGTACAATTCCGCTTTTTCACTAAATTTCGTTGCTGGCCGTACAATAAATGTAAACAGTAGGTATACCTTGCCGTCTTCATAGAGGTTAGGGTTGAGCCTGTCAGTGCAGTAGGAGTGGTAGTGGCATAGCGGCGGGGCCCGCGGGTACTCTCCTCCCAGTTGCACGTCGAACACGAACAAACCGCCCTCGTAGGGGGTCTTGGTGGGGCCCGCGATCATCACAGAAAGTAAGTCGATGCGGTCCTCGTAGCCGCGGACCCATACCTGTGGGAAAAGATTTAGATACAAATAAGCTTTTTAGATATAAAACTCGGCTAAAATGGTCTATGATGCAAAGAAAATGTGGCCAATATATTTTTAGCTGAACACATTATCAAGTTCTCATTTTGACATCAAAAATAGTACCTTAAAACTTTTTAATTTCACGGGTAAAGTGACACTCTTTAAAAATTAATTGAAATTAAATAGTTTTATTAAATCATATTTTCGCTTCCTTTTAATTACATATCGAGCATACCACAACGATGGAATGTTGGTTTTGGGCGCCATTTTTGCGATTTTTTTTTTTTTTGTTTTCTAATGACGCTGCATGAGTTAAGATAAATTAGTGCATGAAACAGTACATAACCAGGTATTAAAACGCTCACACTCGTGATTTAATAACCCCTGTTATGTAACAGTTTCATAAACTACTTTCAAGTGTAAAAAAGGGTTATTATTTGTTATACTACTATTATGTAAGAGTCTATTAACTGCTCCCAAATTACCATGTTTATATTTTTTACTTTATTCCTTGACATAATGATCCTATTATTTGACATTATATATCTACAATTTAATTTCAACTCTTTATTAGTGGCTTTTGTGGACATGATAATTATTGAGATTTGTTACAGCTGTAATAGCAATCACGTCATTTCGTTTAAAATACGTTTTAATTTTTATTAAATAATTTATCTTTATATGGGTTCTTTTCTATTTTGTTAATGTGAGAACGCTGTAGGCTTAGTGGACTGTAGATTTGTTGACCATCATTATTCTGTTAAGTACCTGGTACTGGTTGAAAGACCTACACTGTCCTCCCATACCTAATAACACTGTTATTTGAAAATATTGGAAAAGCCAATTATTTTTAAAAGATTAACCGTGGAGTTTCTGTGAACCGAGCCTAGGTGCACGGTTCACAGAAACTCCACGGTTAATCTTTTAAAAATAATTGGCTTTTTATCTTCTGACGTTTCATAAGTGCCCATGTAGGTTTATGTGAAATAAAATATTTAGAATTTGAATTTGTATAAAATCAAAAAACCTGAGCAGCCAGTTTTATAAAAACTAAATGAATTAAAATTGTGAATCTAGGCAGGGTTTGCAAGGTCCAGATGTGGGAATCATGGACAGCCGCCACCTCAGGTCGTCGAGATCCACTCGTTACTTACCTCCACCTCAAGGTACCAGTTTTGTAAGGTTAGGCTAAGTAGAAATACTCACTCCTGGTGGTAGATCACTCTTGAGCAGTTTGATCTCCCTCTTTACGGCGGAGTAGAAGGTCCTGGGCTCAGATGGCTGCAGCATGGACAGTCGGAACCGATGTGCCGCGGGCGCAGACTCCAGTAGGCAGAATCCTTCGCCACCTTCCTTGTTCTCTTCAGGTATTACTGCTGCTGCGGGGCTGGCAGTGTCCATTTCTGCCTCGTCTGTACCTTCTGCTGTCGCGAGAGGCGCTGTGTCGGGGGCAACTGAGGAAATACAATTTCAATATGGAATGTTCTATGTTATACTATGGACTTTGGAGTATTCATTATTGCTGTAAAAAATAATGATAACACGAAATGACAGCAAAAATGTTTGAATATTATTAGTAAAAAATGGAAATGTTACGATATGATTAAATGTTGCTGCTTCGCCTATTGAGATTTAATGTAAACTGTGCCACATCGAATTTTCGTACACCATTTCTTTGTATTGCTTTTCTCTGAAAATGTAGGGGTCCTGGGTACTTATAAAACTAGTCTTAAGAGAAGGCTCCGTAAATTGTATGTTAGTTTGCATTAATATTCTGAAAAAGTCGCGCATAAAATCAAAATGGAACTTTAGTATATCATTTATTGGATCTTTTTCTTTCCATGTACCATCGAAGAAGTTCATATCTATACACCGTAAGGACTATTTCTGCTTGCAGCGCTCGACCGCTATAGAACCGGGGCGGTAACAGATGTGGTCATCGTGTTCACGGGATTTTGTTTTCAAACTGCTTGGATATGAAGTTCTTCGATAGTACAAGACAGTTACGTAATTGTAACATTTTCGCTCGATTAATTTTTTATTCGAAAATCATGTCTTTTTTTTTAAAGATTATTTAAATAAAATCGAGATTTCCTCTTTTATGTCTAAAATAAGTATTCACAGTAAGAAAATATAGTTTATTATCCAGATATAAGATATTACTAAATCAATTATTACTTTAGTAATAAACGAAATAAGAATTGAGACTTACGACATTTAGTTTCGTGCTCGAACACGATCAAAGAGCGCATGCAATATTCAACTTTATTATTGATGAGTTAGCGTTTATTACATAGTGGAGTGGCGGGGTGCATAGGGGGGGGGGGGGGGGGAGCTTGCGTGAAAATTGTGTTTAAAATGCCTGGTCTTAAAATAAGTACCAGAGTACTTTTTACTTAACGACCAGGGGCCGTATTATGATGTATTAATGCCACCATTATTCCAGTGTGAGTGAGAGACGGAGCTATACAAGGCCGCTAGCACCATCCTTTTTTCGCAGTGGAATAATGATGGCATTAATACTTCATATTAAGGCCCCAGCATCCTAATTACCTCACACATTTTCAATCTCAATCTTTCAGATTTTGAAAGAATTCCCAATCCAATGCTTCATATGTTTGAAAATATCGTCTGCTGGCAACGTAAATAACGCAATAAATATTGTTGAATAGTCAACATGAAAGGCACTTCAATTGTAAGCGTATTTCGCAATTAGGCTGTTGTTCATGTTAAGTGGAATATCTTACCAGTTCCCTCCATCTTCTGTGTAGTGGCTGTGGTAGCATCCTTGACATCAGTTTCTTTGGCGGCTTCGGCCTCTTCCGCCATGCTCACAACCAGCGCACCGTACTGACTATAATGCAATCGGCATGTGAGATAACACTATTACATATTAGAACTGTAGTTAAATGCACAATGATCATCGATTTCCAACTAATTATTTATATTTATAGAGAAGTCCCCAAATAATAGAAAAACAATATAAGAAAAATTTACGGGATATTTCTGTTTGAACTTTCCAATAACAAAGTTACAAAAAAACACTAGATTCTTATGATTGATCTAAAAATACGATGTGTGGACGATCATTGCACAAAACAGAAATTAAGTACAAACCAAGGTAATTACAGGAACAGAAAGATAGTTATAAACCGTTAATGGATAAGACAGTACCAATAATATTACAGTACCATGCATATCGTTATTCAAGGGGTTTACAAGGTTTCAAACTGGGTGTGTGTTCGCTATGACGAAACGCGAGTAAGCGATTACAAAGTTACGGACGTGTAGGCGGCAAAATAGGGAACTAATTTAAAATGTACTGAATTAGTCAGATCACTGTCAAATTTCCTTAGCAAGCAGCGCCATCCCGAACTGCAAATGCTTTTTGTCATAGCGAATCAACCCTTAAGGGCCTTGCAACACTTACATTAAACAAATATATGGTAAATACAATTGGTAAACTAACAATATCGGGTTTAATCGGAAATCAGAGAAATTAAGTTACCACTTTTTATAGAGTCATCTACAAAACAAACAAAAAAGTAAATAGAAATTAAAAGGAAAAGGTGTTACATACGCTGGCGAGGAAACAGAATATTACTAATAATGCTAAAAATTATAGCAAAATGGTAAACTACTGTAATGACTATTGTTTTGTTATATTTTGACTGCAGCTAGTCGCTGCAAACGGTATTTTTGTCTTATAGAAAATGTTGTCGAGGTTTTTCTAATATAAAAAGGCTGCGGTTAATTTAAGCTGTAATTAATATGTTATAAAAATGAATTCTTCTTTCACTATAATCACTTTTAAAAATCAGTCCTTGCACAGAAAACAGACAACCCGCAGCACAAGTTTATTCAGCCAAAATGAACAACATAATTTGTATTTTTAAGTCGCAGATTTATCTGTCAGTCTATAAATTCCGAAAGAGTTACATGCATTCTATACAAGGTGTTCATTCGGTACGGGACAATAAAGGCACACCTATTGAAAGATTGTAGCAAGCTACATGAAATGTTTTTAGGACACTTTTTATTACTTTTAAAGATACTATTCAAGTATATAGAAGTTGAAAATAAATTTATTACTACTGTAAGTTAAAATAAACATGATACAAAATTATAAAGAATTCTAAATTCATAAAATATACATTTGTTTAATATAAGTATTGAACTATGGGTAAGAGGGTAGAACAAAAAATACTATGAAACGACTATCATACTGTGGCATGTGATCATTATTAAGAAATTACCGGCAAGTCCTGTGAATTTGATGTATTTTACCACTTTTCCGTATGTTTGTTTTCATCGAAACTTTTTATAGGTAATGTCATCAGTATAGCTTAATAAAAAATTTCATAATTTTACACAAGCTTCATTAAAGAAAAGCCCTCCACCAACTTACTTAATCTTAATGAAGTCAAATGAAGGGCAGTATTTACATTTTTACATAAACATTTATACAGGTGAGACCCCAACGACACAGTACGACATAATGAAATGCATAAATAAAAAAGAATAACAAAAATATAAACAAATGAATAAAACAATAATGAACAATAAAAGCTTTTGGAAATCTGTACATGGTGTTAAAAATGAATGGGAAATCAGTTTTATGAAGTGACGCCCATATATGGTTATTATTGTTTTAAATATAAATTTTAGAATATAGCCCAGTAACCGTTATATGTAACTGTATATATGGTATGTCATATAAACCAGCTATAATCAGCATTTAAAGCAATTTTAACATATACAAATGTAGGCACAAACAGCGCATATATAGGATAGTGATTTAGCCACCTGCATTCCTTAAGGAGATGGTAGATTAAAAAAAAAGATACATATATTATCTGTCAACTTTTGTAAAGGAGTTGTTTTTTCATGTTTCTTATAAAAATGACGTGACGAGTATAATCACCAGCCTGTATATGATGTCTCATGAAAACTTAAACGCCTGTAGGATGGATACCAAAAAATAATATTATGTGAATAAAGCAAAAGACATGTACAGAAGCCCAAATATATAAAGAAATGTAAATAAAAACAATAAAGGAGGCTCACACTGAAAAGTGGTAGACTAAGTTCTCCTCAGAGCCGTTTGTGATTTGTTTTCTCATTAAGGCGTTAAGGAAATCGGCCAACTCTTGCGGCCTTCTCCTGCGAAATAAATGTAACCTTTATTACAACTTACATAAGGCTTTTTAATTTAAAATGTGCCGTAGCGCCAGTGTGCAAAACTAATAACCAAGATTTTATTTATTATAGTGCTGCGGCTGGACCTGCGCAATATTGTCACTAAAATTGGTACTTAATGAAGACCATTTTTGAGCTATGAAAGATCAATATTTCTCGGCGTTGAATATTTTTAACACGCTTTTGAAAAAGCGTGGAGCGCTTCATTTAAATTAATAAAAAGTACACACAGCTAAAAAGCGCTCCACGCTTTTTGAATTAATCATTGGATATAAAAGAAGTGACAAGCTGCATAGGTACTTATATCGTAATTAAAACAAGTTAATATAATTATTTATAATTTTTAGTGTGTGACAAAAGCGTGTTTTTTTTAAACTACATATTTTTTAAACATTATGTGAAAGCTGGTATTTTACTGTCAAAAGGATAATTTTAAGAGTCTGTGACTGTTTCGGTCTTTCTTCTCAGAATAGTCACTTAGGAAACGCCGAACTCATCTAATTCAAAAAACATAATTTAAAGACGTGTAAAAGTGTTTTTTTTAACCAATTTACAGAAATAAATATAATTTATCAATCCGGCCGCTAGAAAAATGTCAAAAACTTTCCTAACATTTTTCTTCAGCTCTGTAAAATTAAGTTATTATCTTAGTAAGCTCGTAAACTAGTGTCGTGACTTACCGGCTAACTTCGGTGTGTGCTTTGATGAGCTGTGCGTGTATGAGTGAGCACAGTTTGTAGCAGACGTTCTTGCCCTGTCCCGGGTCACCTTCCGCTGTCTCGGTGGTAGCTGGCAACACAATTGATCATGTTAAAATGCATCCACACCCGAAGTTATTTTTTTGTAGAGCTACATTTTGGATGACGATAACATTATGTAACTTTCTACAACTTTGAGTAACATTACTAAATAAATTATCGTTGTTATTTGATCAAAATACCACGGGTTAATAAATACTAGTGTCATCTATAATATGCTGGTGTCAATTGTAGACTATATGACATTCATTCCATAGTCTAAGACTGTATGTCATGTCTGTGTAAAAGAAGAAATGTACTTCCTTCCGTCTTGACAGGCACGTTAGTTTTATTAAAGAAACCTAAATACATAATATCAAATAATAACACTTTTGGTTATTCGTTGTTGCCCACAACACTTACAAACTTCGCTCCACAAAAAGTAACTTCCATCTTTAGCTTGGAACAGCTAAAATAAATTATGACGATTTTCTGTAAAAAAAACTTTTTTGATCGATCGTTTTCTGAACGGAGATTATAAGATAAAAAGCAATTATATTTTTTAATTATTTTTTGTCGTGAGTCAACCAACTCGCGATTATATCGCACAAAAAGTCAATCATGAATTAGAACACATATTCGATTGACGACACTCGTCGTCAAACGAATATGTGTACGTACTCTACTTTACGTATCGAACGCGTTCGGCGCTCCGATTGGCCCTTCACTGGTGATTTGATTTGATTTGATTTGAAGACCGGCCGGCTGCCAATCGGAGCGCCGAACGCGGTCGATAAGTCGAGATGGTTAAAAGAAACTCACACTAGGGCCTCAGGTCTGCTCGTACAACGAGTAAGTACGAACAGTTCGCGCGAATACGATGGTCGCGGAATTGCGTTCTATTAGAATATCGCCAGCTTGTGAATCTGTCATTTTCTATTCTTCCGTCGACAAAACCCATTTCTATTGTGGTCATGCTTCGCGTGCAAATGAGAGACTAAGATCTCTATTAGAAATCGAATCTAGTCGGACAAAACCGAAATAAATACCTAAGTAAAACTGTCAACAAATGTCATATAAAATATATGAGTGTACTCACGATTGTCAACAACGGCGATACTATCTGGCAGCGCCACAGTGGTTTCAGAGCCAGCGGCCTGCGCCGACTCTATATCCAAATGCAAATGTTTCTTCGACACAGTACACTCCACCTATAAATTATAAATATTACTAGCTGCGCCCCGCGGTTTTACCCGCATACGTCTCGATCCCGTGGGAATATCGGGATAAAAAGTACCCTATGTCCTACTCCAGGTCATGGGTAGACCATCCCATGTGCTAAATTTCACCCAAATATGTTCAGCCGTTTTAGCGTGAAAGCGTAACAAACAAACTCACTTTCGCATTTATAATTATGAAGTTAGGATTTAAGGCAAAAACATAATGAATAGAGTAAAGTGATCCATGGAACCATGTATTACTTTTTAATTTAATTTTTATATGTAGGTATTCCCTCATTTTCACGGTGCAAGTTTCTGGAACATTTAAGTGCAATTGCATGTCATAAAGCACGTTCAATTATTGCCATTCAAGAATTGCATGCCTCGTCTAAATGCACGTCCTTGTACAATTGATTCAAGTATTATCCGTATTTGCGCTGTCAAATATTTCATTAAATTTTATTGAACTCATGTTTCGTTCGTTCATGATTGAAAGATAGAAAATTGTCAAGCCAGAATTGAATGCGATTTTATTGTACGTATGATTTTTAGTATAAGCTGATCTCGTATTGTATAGGATTTCCGTACAATGCGAGGTCAGCTTTTATTGGGAATGTATAGCTTGATGTGTAGCCGTGTATACGTGGGATTTATTGAACGTTCTGTTTACCTAAGAATACCAGTTTTTAACGGCAATTAACTTGCCCGTATCGTGTAACAATATTGTATGGTGCCAGTCAATTGTTGCTTCAATGTTATGTTATGCGATAGGCAATAAACTTGCACCGTGTAAATGGAGCTTAAGTATTGAACCCCAGCTTTTAAAACGTCATTAAAAAAAGTTAACACCCTGTATTATTGTACCTGACATGCGATAATGTTGCTGTTAAGGATAATATTTTGCAACGAAATTTAATGTAAAAAAGTACTCCACATGCAAAGTATCACTCTACCGCTGTTGACTTTTGTCATCAGGGGCAATATAAAGACCTGTTCAGATATAAGCGATATCGCTCGACGCGACACCGGTAATTGTTCTACCGTGAAGTTTTCTTAGAAATTTTATTGTTAGAGTCGCGTCGCGCTAGTCTGCACGAGTCTTAATGAAATATTTAGTCTACGGGCACGAAATTAGCAATTAGAAACCGATAGCAGGAGCGGCGCGGGGCTGGGCGGTCCGGCAGCGGCCTAAGCATGGGTACGCAAAAAAAATAAACACTTTACTGGAACGAGCGGCCATCGAGCGGCGAAATCAAACAAGCTTGTTCCTGTAGCAAGCGCGTTGCTACCGCCCGTGCATCGCTCGACCGCCCCGCGCCGCTCTCGCCCGTTTCGTGCGCGTCACTTCAGAATGCTTATACTTATGTTTACGTCGTCGCCGCTCCGCTGGCGCTATCGCTCCGCCGCCGCTAATTTCATGCCCGCAGACTTATGCTATTATGAACGTTGTGAAAGAGAGATGGTGCTATCGGTCATGTATTGCTCCATCCCTCTCCCACTGGAAAAAATATGGCTTTTTAGGCCACGCAGTTTTTTTTTTGTTTTCTTTATTTTTTCAGGGTATTTAAACATTAATCAAACAAGTATAGATCACCTGCATCGGCTCCACAGTTACGTTCGCCGCAACGATGGCTTTCGTCCCTTCACACTGCAGTGGCTTTTCCATGTCCTCGTCAACTAACATGGAGTCGGGCGGCGGGGAGGGCGGCGTGTCGGCGGCGGGGTCGGCGGCCGCGAACAGCCGCGCGAGCTGCTCGTGCACGCGCCGCTCGCCCGCGCGGGGCGTGATCGCGCCGCGTTCGCGCACGCGCTCGAGCAGACCCTGGAGGTTGAAAGGGTAGGTGATACATTCACAGATGTTAAATAAGTGGTGGGTGAGCTTTTTGGGACTGTCTTTGGTCCTTTTAACGATAGAAAATTATTTAAATCGAGAGTCGATTTAAATAATTTTGTTAACATCACAAGTATTCTCTCGTCTGTCGTGTTTAAAGGGACGGGATATTTACAATGATAAATATGAAATTCATGAACGAGCTGTTCCAGTGTTATTAGCAAACTTTTTTCAGTATTAATTACAACATGAAATGCGCGTTAAAGGAATATTTCTCGAATCGACTGTGACAAAATGCTTGATACTTGGGACCGTTATTTCTGCATTGGTTACTTTTTACGGCTTACATTCAATAATTACTTACCAAAAAGTGATCTTCGTGGAAGAAGGACGTTCCCATTAAGCGGTCTAAAAATCGGCAATCTTTGTACAAGTTTAACAGCTTGCGCATTATCTGAAAATAAAAGAAATCTTTAGAAAGCTTATGTTTGCATTCTCGTGTACCACTTGGACTGAATGTACACTCTTATAACAAATTCACAGTACAATAATACTTTAATAAACTGACATGATTTATTTTCCAGATGGAACGTGCATAAGAACAACTGTAAGTACCTAAAACTGGCTGTGTAGTCAAGGAAACGTATTGTTTAAAACTGATTTACGTTCTTATAATAATTCGAATAAAGTTCAAATTCGAAAGAATACGTCTCCCTACAGTTTTCTTCCACAAGTTCTATATGGAAAAACATACATCAAAGTTAACAGATATTTTAACAAGGGCTGATTTTTAATAGCCAGATAACTTTTATCTGAAGTATAAATGACAGTTTGATAAATTTTTTTACGAAATCTGTCAGGCTGCAATATTTATTCCTGATACGAAAGTTATATGACTATTGAAAAATCAGCAATAAACGGATACTTGTAACATGTTTTAGGACCTTATATCTTATTGGTGGGTCCGACAGCGATGTTTCCAAACGCTTTGTATATGGCACCGGTTACGGTTTTCTTCATTACTTGATGTGTCACAAGATATCATATCGACATTATAAAATCATTGGAAGTTTTGATGAACCAACAAACCCATCTCATTCGGACCGACCATTTATAAAACAACCTGTATTTAAATAATTTTATAAGTAAAAGCTGCCATGTGTTAATTAAATAACGAGGTTTTATCAAATGGGTAATTCACAAGAAAATAACTGATATATTCGACATAGATCTAAAATTCAATGACTATAATAATAAATAAATGTACTAGATTTGATCTTTTTCCATTGAGAAGCAACTCCGTCATCACGTTCATTTAGAGATCCATGTCGCACTTTGTTTCAGTTTCCAATAGTTTGAAATATATTGCTTATCTTTACTGTCACAGAGTTTAAAATGTAAATAAAAAACAGTTTTAGGAAGATAGGGAAGGGGGAAAAAAATAAAATAAAAGAATAGATATTTTATTAAATAACTTTTAATATTCAATTCATGTCTACGTTTTCTTCTTAACCATCAGGTAGAAAAAAATAAAAACAATAATAAAAAAATATGAATATGTAGTAAATAAGTCATTAATGGAACCAAAATGAAGAAGCCATTGAAGATCAGGTAGAATTATTATCTGGCGGCACGTTTATTTTCTTTGGAACTTCCTGATTCATCCATGTTCACCCTTGTTTCGAAGGACCTTATGGCACGGTGAATAGTTGTAATTTGTGCTCAAAACCATGATTATATTGACATAATCATGACTTTGTGCTCGTAGCATCGCGTTTGAGGAGCACTTATTAAATCACACTCTGCGGTTTCGCGAGGCCTTGCGCACATCGGGCCGGCGCCGACAAAAGTATCCTTCGACATACTGAGATTGCATCCCGAAGTGCGAGCATTGCAGGATGCTTCGGGATGCCGAGGAGTCTTGTGGTATGCTGCACTGCCTGCTGAATTTCATATTACACCGCTCCCAACTAGTATGATTGTGCACATGAATGTGATGCATTTGAAATGATTACTAATGCCAAGCATTGCAGAAAAACAGCAAATTAAATTAGAATAATAAATCACAAGAAATTCTTGCTCGGAGTTCTGCCACCACCACGCTGAGACACAGCCGACCCGTGTCGCGTCGGCATGCCGAAGCATCCTTTCTGTCACCGTTCCCAGTAATTACGGGATAAGTTGAAATCTGAGCAACATTACACGCACGTGGTGATATAGTAAAGCTAGGGTTTCCTAAGCCACATAGCGTCCGCAATTTACCGTCGGCAGACGTCACTGAAACATAATTTATGAAAGTAAATTAGTGAGTTTCCCTAAAGAGCGTTTTCTGACATCATAAAGTCAAACTTGCTGCCATCATTTTCACGACGGCCGCCACTGCGGCCGTTATGTGGCGGCCCCCGCTGTCGTAGAAAACCCAAGCTTTAGACAAGAAAAAGATACTTTTGCGAAGTCGGTCCGGGGCGCGCCGGGCGACGTGTACCTACCTCCTGTGTCTCTGCGGAGGGGTCTTTGGCGAACAACGCTTGCAGTCTCCGCAGGTAGTCGTATAGGCGCTGGATGAGCGCGGCGACGGGCGGCTTTAACAGCCAGGGCACGTCGGGGCCGCGCGGTAATAGGGCCCCGTCGCACGCGTCCGCCGGGGACGTGCGGAGCCACCTTAACAGAGATAGTACTTTTACCTCTTGACTCTGTAACGTGGGGTGTTTAGCGAACATCTCTTCTAATTTCCTCATGGCGATGCGGCCGCGCTCGATGTGTGCGGCGACGCGCGGCTCCAGCAGGCGGGGCACCTCCAGGCCCCCGGGCCCCACGGCCGCGGGCCCCAGGGCGACGGGACCTGCGCCCGAGCACGACCCGCACGAGCCGCACTCTGCCGCTACGCCTACTGCAGCGGCAACCACAGCATCTGTATCGATAACATAAAAAGATTAAATGACGAGCCCAAGAAAATAATAGTGAATTATTCAGGTTCTTTTGTCACGGGTGCTTTATTGCATCCTGAGCGTAACGAAGGATTATGGTACTCAGACTTATCTCCTGAGCAAAGCGAGGGAATTATGACTAAAAACTTGAAAACAGTGAGGGATTCAAGCTCGCCCAATACTAAGACAACTTTATAACTGCAGCAAAAAAAAAAGAAAAGATTTCATAATTTTTTAGTTGAGATTTCAAATTCAAATCGCATTATCGACCAGATTATAATGAAATTCAGTACAATATTAGTGCTAGACTAGAGCCTAGGGCTATTATGACGTACTTTAAGTTGGGTTTGCATGACATATAATTTGACATTATCGTGGAGGTGGTATCAAAACAGTGTTGTATCAATGTGCCCCGTCCCCAGGCGCCCCTACGTACCGCCGGCGGGCGGCAGGTCGGGCGGCGGCAGGCCGGGCGGCGTGGGCGTGCGCGGCTCGGGCTCGTGCGCCGAGCTCTGCGTCTCCCACGAGTCCTCGGACGCCGAGCCCTCCGAGCCCCACAGCTCGCCTTCTTCGCTGTCGTACTCGCCCACCTGTTTATGACACTTTCATTATACTATGCAGTGAATTTCAGAAAAGGGTTAAATCCCTAGAACGGTATGGTGAATAGAGCAAAATGGTCAGTGTCGAATATTGCCCTAATGGACATTAGGGCAATATTCGACGGTTTGACATACACAAACATCACACCTGTATTTCCCGGAAGGATTGGGCAGAGGTATACCTATAGTTCACCCACATTTTGCCAGTTATGTTTAAGTCCCAAAGAAATCACACAAATCACAAATCCAAACTCCGGGCTGTTACAGTTCCAGATGGAAAACCCAATACCACTTTGCTCGAACCCGGGTATCGAACCCAGAACCTCATGCTCAGCAATAGCGCTTGCGACGACTAGACCAATAATAATCAACAAATAGATAATAATTAATGGACTTTAAAGAGGACAGTTATATTTTGGGACTTTAAGATAAGTAATTCTCAGTTTGACTGTATTAACTATAACTCTTACCTTGTATAGATCTTGTGGCCAGCACATACTCGTGTGTCCGTCGACCCACCATACCTTGACGCGGCCAGACGGGAAGTTGTCAATCACCTGAAAACAAATAATTTGATAAACTTCTGCTATAGCAAACATCGGTCGATTACTGAAAAGCCGGTTCAATTAACTTGATATTTTCGACCGACAATCCCACAGAACCGTGACATTTGACTTGTGACTGTGACATGTAACTGACTTGATCGACCTTATAGAAACCATAGCTGTATTTATGCTACTTATGTCTCACCTGTCCTGCAGTGCAGTTGGCATCTTCCCCGGTAAAGTTGGCGACCCTGATGACGACCGTTCCGGGTCGGTACTGGAAATCTGGGTGGTCCTTCAGGTCATACACGCTGACTTCACTCTCGTGTAGCATTTGTGGTCTACGGAATATAAGAGCCGGTAAGTAATAAATAATAAGTTTATTTCCATATTTTTTTTACATTATGTAAATGTGACACCCGATCCCGCACTAGAGTCCCCGCCACCACTGAAGTCCTTTTGACGCGGCGCTAAAGACTTTGTCATTACATCACATTGCATTAAAAAATGTTAGTTCCACAATTTTCCGCTGGCCGTCTTTCGTGGCGCGCACTCTAATATGGGTATCCTAGTGCAGCCAATTTGTGTGAAAATTGCCACTATTTCTCACTAGTGCTTTTTACATTTCCGTATTTTTTTAAATTTTTTACTCCGTCGTCGACCCGACGCAAAGTTTTTATTATTTGAGAAAAGTTTTACAAATTAGATGATGATGATAACGAAGATGTCGATGGCGATGATGAATATTGTTGATTTTATATGATATATACGTCAGCCAAGATGTCAGATGTAAAAAATCTTATGCGACTACTGTAAGGCTCGCTCGTATTTTTTATTTCCTCGCACAATGCATAGTAAAACGTTGAGTTATTACGTGCGTAAGATAATTTCCAACCCGTGTCGACTTATACACTCTTCGGAAATCACCTACTTTCCGCACTCGTAGCATAAATATTTTGCGATTTCTGACTTTTCTAGTACTCAACCCCAACTGGGGTTTGAGTCCAATAATTTTTTGATCTTTATAAGAAACAGGATCTATTGCCATCAAAAACAGTTTTTGTGTAAATCGAGCATTTTCTTGCTGACTCTTCTCAAAAAGTTAAGGACAGTCTCCCATAAATTTAGTAATAACTGAATATAATCTTCTTAACAACATTCTTAAACTCAATCACTGACATTCAACGCACATCCTAAACCGCTGGATCTAGAACTATGAAATTTTGCACAAGAGGTACTTATAATCGAAAATGAGTACCAAGCATTTTTGAAAATTCACCCTTTAAGGGGGAAACGCGAGATGAGATGAAACTTTGTATGGAAATTCGCAATTTTGCCGATTGGAAATACCATCGGGTCACGGCTTATCTAAATATAATTTCCAAACTTATGAATCTAAAAGAAATGACGCAATAAATAGTAGATATAACTCACACTGGCTCATCAGCGCTGGTATAGGTGCGGTACCAGTGCACGATAGCTGTCCTGCCGTGATGATCCACGCGCTGGACCACACCATACTCCCTGTGCTTTAGCTGTTCAATGACAATAATATATAAGACTGCCGTTCTCTACAAAGGTACTGTGGTCAAAGTTAAACGAAAAAACGAAAGCAAAATTTGTTTACATTTTTACTTTAGTTTTTTCGTTTACCAACTACGACAAAACGTTTGAACAGGACATCGTAACAAAATAACATCGGTTTTCGCATAACCGGAGTCACACGTCATTAATAAAATGAAGGCATAAATCGTACACATTTCGAGTGAGTCTTGTTTATGTTTTTTTTTGTTTCACTTTCCCTTCCCTATAATATAATATATTCTTTATTTCGGACTACACATACAAGTACATACAATCCATATAGTGTTAGTAACAATGACTTAAAAACCATGTAAGTAAATTTTTACAAACTAAACAACTAAAACTGCCGTGGCCCAACACACGTTGGCACGTGCCTCCGTACCCAGTGCCTTATAAAGGGACTGTCTACTTTGTCTGATAATGTTTTTAGGATGCTGTTAGAGCTTCCGCGCAACCTACCCATTATTGACGCTGTTCTTTTCCTGGTAATGGCATGAAAATCGTCAACACGGGCTTTCGCGAACATCTGCGAAGCGCTGCAGAAGCGCGGAAGCCCCATCAACATCCTAAATCCATGATTATATTGTACGCGCAGGACGTTGTAGGCTCTCTGAGTATACTTCACCCACAAGCTGCACGTGTAGAAGGTTTGGCAGTATGCCTTGAAAAGCGAGACTTTTACATCTTTACTACAACGTGCAAACCTGCGGGCTACCATATAAAATCGAAACGCCAATGCCCTCCGCTCCCTCTCTATATCAGCATCGTCAGATAAGTCCTCCGTGACTACATGCCCTAGGTATTTAAACTGTGTGACTCTCTGTAGTAGCTTTCCGCTTAAAGTCACTGGAGGAACATTATCCAACGAGTTAGACTTTGATTTAAAAATCAAAAGCTCACTTTTCTTGGAATTATAATATAAGTGAGTCCATGCGACGCAGCATAGGACTCACAACTCACAAACAGCCAACAACTTCCTGAGCGCGCTGATTGATGGACTCAAAAATTCAAAATTCAAAATTCAAAAGTCATTTATTCAAACTAGGCTGAGAATCAGCACTTTTCGAACGTCAAAATTACATAAGACAGTCCCCCAAAACGCCCGCCCTTCACCACTTCCTAGTGCTTTAGCGGGGAAGAAGAAGTGGCGCAACAAACTCCCCAGCAGCACAGCTGTCTGTTCAGTAAAAAAGATTCTATATAATAGTATGCAAAATGATATTTACATTACGCAACACAAAACATAATTTAAATTATAAAATTAATAGCCATATGACAGCTAGCACACGCCAATATACCAACCAAAAACATCGAGAACTATACTCAAGCAGAAATAAAAATAACTTAACGAAAACAATATCTAAATAAAAGCCTCCAGACATAAAGGGCGTGCCCGCTTACATATAGCTGTAACTAGAAGTTATAATTGATAAACTAGGACCACTCAGCAAGACCATGTCGTCTGCGTAGCTGAGATAAGCCGCCATATTGGATTTTATGTGATTTAATATATATATATCGACGGCGAAGTGCCAATAACTCGTAACTGAATTTTTTCGAGAAATTCACTTTTTTATCGTTTTGAATTTAAAGGCGTTATTCGCAAGTTTTTGTGAAATCTAAATGAAAATGTTTTACTTTGTCACTTAGGTGTTGTTGGCACTTCGCCGTCGATATATATATATATAATACACTTCCGCTTTCAAAAATTCAAATATTTGTATGACCTACAATTAGTTGTTCCGGGTCTGGCTGTTTGTGTATGTGAGTTTAAATGTTTGTAAACGCACCCACGACACAGGAGAAATTCCTAGTGTGGGGCAACGCTTTTATAAAAAAAAAAAAAAAAAATTAAATAAAAAAAATAAAAAAATTGAAAGATAAAATTGGTTACTGTGGGTCATCGCACGTCACACGTCACGTCAGCGCACGCCATGTAAGCGCTCAAAAAATGCCTTTTTCACAACTTGACAAAAAGTTTGAGTACTACACACTCACGCCTTCTTCTCATGGGGGTAGGCAGAAACTACAGAACACCACCTGCTACGATCCTCACATACTCCTTTTGCCTCGTTTACGTTCATACATCTGAGTCAAATTTACGAAAACTATATGAAATAGAGGAAAGTGGTCAAGCCACTTGATTTAAGATTACATGAAATCAAGATTTTTGAAAAGCATCTAATCGAAATACGATAGCCAATAGTGTCATCACAATGTCTTGTTTTCTTCCTTTTTTATTTGTTTTTATATTGGCACCTTGCAGCTATTTCCTAATAGCTAATTAGTAATAATTTAATCGTCATTTTGTATGTTGTGCTGTTTTTTGTGTGCACTAAATAAATGATTTATCTATCTATCTTATATTCAGCAGTAGCGCTTGCTACCATTAGACCAACGAGGCAGTAGAAAATTATCATAAAAAAAACAACCTATGTATTATAATAGGGATGTTCTCTGGGGAAGAACAAAACGCGGTTTGCGGTTGTGTTCGCCTTCGTAAGACCATGCGTCCGGTAGCTCTGATGACTTTCACAAAATAGGTATACACATGGTAGGTTTCATTTATAACAACAATAATATGCATATTTTATTTTCAGGTATTATGTGGGTTTTACGCAAAGTGGGTTAAGACACGAACCAATTATATTCTTAGTCAGTCAGTCAGATAAAAAAAAAAATTAGACAAGTATTTTTTTACTTTATCATATTAATAAAAAATGGTTTAGATAAAACGTATTAAAATAGAGGAGTGGGGGCTTGCTAAGTCACAAGTCAGTATAAAATCTACTGGAGAGTGACGTCATGCCACATTTTAACTCAATGCATTGCCGTAATCTTTTGATTACGTAAAAAAAGAAAAAATACGTGTCCAATATTTTTTAATAATCTAAATGAGGGACAGAAAAAAAAATTTGTTCAACATCCTTATCTCATCTTATTGTATCCAACGATAGTTTTTCTGACAAAAAACACACAAAAATATGAAGTACAGACCTGTTGATTTTCCTCGATGTTAGCTGCCCCGCTGACTACGAAGTCGCCCGGGAAACATTCCTGCCCGTCTAAGTGATGGATCGGATACAGTTGTGTGGATGGAATGCCCATTTCTATTGTACCGTCCTGTGGATAAATTGAACATGATAATTATTTTTCAGATTCATACTTTTACTAGCGACCAGTCCCTACTTCGCACGGTTTTTACAACTTGACTAAACATTGAGATTTCTTTCGTAGCGTTTTATACACATAAATTTCCGGAATAAATTGTCTAGATTATGGTATAGTTGCTTAAACTTTTCCTTCCACGAGTGTACATGACACATATCCATGGGCCTGGTAATCTGTGTGACAGGATTTCTTAACGCAGATACCAGTCTCCCATGAAGGATTTATCAGATGTTGTCATCTTCATATTTTTCTTTGTGGAAGATAAATTTAATCACCGTGCGCTTGAGGCGCTTGCCGCGCAGCAAGCGTGTGTACTACATACCTGCCACACGACGTTGGCGCGGCTGGTAGTGTGCAGCGTCTCGACCACGACGCGCTCGCCCAGGCGCGGCGGCGGCGCGGGCGGCGCGCGCCGCACGGTGCGCTTGAGGCGCTTGCCGCGCAGCAAGCGTGTGTACTACATACCTGCCACACGACGTTGGCGCGGCTGGTAGTGTGCAGCGTCTCGACCACGACGCGCTCGCCCAGGCGCGGCGGCGGCGCGGGCGGCGCGCGCCGCACGGTGCGCTTGAGGCGCTTGCCGCGCAGCAAGCGTGTGTACTACATACCTGCCACACGACGTTGGCGCGGCTGGTAGTGTGCAGCGTCTCGACCACGACGCGCTCGCCCAGGCGCGGCGGCGGCGCGGGCGGCGCGCGCCGCACGGTGCGCTTGAGGCGCTTGCCGCGCAGCAAGCGTGTGTACTACATACCTGCCACACGACGTTGGCGCGGCTGGTAGTGTGCAGCGTCTCGACCACGACGCGCTCGCCCAGGCGCGGCGGCGGCGCGGGCGGCGCGCGCCGCACGGTGCGCTTGAGGCGCTTGCCGCGCAGCAAGCGTGTGTACTACATACCTGCCACACGACGTTGGCGCGGCTGGTAGTGTGCAGCGTCTCGACCACGACGCGCTCGCCCAGGCGCGGCGGCGGCGCGGGCGGCGCGCGCCGCACGGTGCGCTTGAGGCGCTTGCCGCGCAGCAAGCGTGTGTACTACATACCTGCCACACGACGTTGGCGCGGCTGGTAGTGTGCAGCGTCTCGACCACGACGCGCTCGCCCAGGCGCGGCGGCGGCGCGGGCGGCGCGCGCCGCACGGTGCGCTTGAGGCGCTTGCCGCGCAGCAAGCGTGTGTACTACATACCTGCCACACGACGTTGGCGCGGCTGGTAGTGTGCAGCGTCTCGACCACGACGCGCTCGCCCAGGCGCGGCGGCGGCGCGGGCGGCGCGCGCCGCACGGTGCGCTTGAGGCGCTTGCCGCGCAGCAAGCGTGTGTACTACATACCTGCCACACGACGTTGGCGCGGCTGGTAGTGTGCAGCGTCTCGACCACGACGCGCTCGCCCAGGCGCGGCGGCGGCGCGGGCGGCGCGCGCCGCACGGTGCGCTTGAGGCGCTTGCCGCGCAGCAAGCGTGTGTACTACATACCTGCCACACGACGTTGGCGCGGCTGGTAGTGTGCAGCGTCTCGACCACGACGCGCTCGCCCAGGCGCGGCGGCGGCGCGGGCGGCGCGCGCCGCACGGTGCGCTTGAGGCGCTTGCCGCGCAGCAAGCGTGTGTACTACATACCTGCCACACGACGTTGGCGCGGCTGGTAGTGTGCAGCGTCTCGACCACGACGCGCTCGCCCAGGCGCGGCGGCGGCGCGGGCGGCGCGCGCCGCACGGTGCGCTTGAGGCGCTTGCCGCGCAGCAAGCGTGTGTACTACATACCTGCCACACGACGTTGGCGCGGCTGGTAGTGTGCAGCGTCTCGACCACGACGCGCTCGCCCAGGCGCGGCGGCGGCGCGGGCGGCGCGCGCCGCACGGTGCGCTTGAGGCGCTTGCCGCGCAGCAAGCGTGTGTACTACATACCTGCCACACGACGTTGGCGCGGCTGGTAGTGTGCAGCGTCTCGACCACGACGCGCTCGCCCAGGCGCGGCGGCGGCGCGGGCGGCGCGCGCCGCACGGTGCGCTTGAGGCGCTTGCCGCGCAGCAAGCGTGTGTACTACATACCTGCCACACGACGTTGGCGCGGCTGGTAGTGTGCAGCGTCTCGACCACGACGCGCTCGCCCAGGCGCGGCGGCGGCGCGGGCGGCGCGCGCCGCACGGTGCGCTTGAGGCGCTTGCCGCGCAGCAAGCGTGTGTACTACATACCTGCCACACGACGTTGGCGCGGCTGGTAGTGTGCAGCGTCTCGACCACGACGCGCTCGCCCAGGCGCGGCGGCGGCGCGGGCGGCGCGCGCCGCACGGTGCGCTTGAGGCGCTTGCCGCGCAGCAAGCGTGTGTACTACATACCTGCCACACGACGTTGGCGCGGCTGGTAGTGTGCAGCGTCTCGACCACGACGCGCTCGCCCAGGCGCGGCGGCGGCGCGGGCGGCGCGCGCCGCACGGTGCGCTTGAGGCGCTTGCCGCGCAGCAAGCGTGTGTACTACATACCTGCCACACGACGTTGGCGCGGCTGGTAGTGTGCAGCGTCTCGACCACGACGCGCTCGCCCAGGCGCGGCGGCGGCGCGGGCGGCGCGCGCCGCACGGTGCGCTTGAGGCGCTTGCCGCGCAGCAAGCGTGTGTACTACATACCTGCCACACGACGTTGGCGCGGCTGGTAGTGTGCAGCGTCTCGACCACGACGCGCTCGCCCAGGCGCGGCGGCGGCGCGGGCGGCGCGCGCCGCACGGTGCGCTTGAGGCGCTTGCCGCGCAGCAAGCGTGTGTACTACATACCTGCCACACGACGTTGGCGCGGCTGGTAGTGTGCAGCGTCTCGACCACGACGCGCTCGCCCAGGCGCGGCGGCGGCGCGGGCGGCGCGCGCCGCACGGTGCGCTTGAGGCGCTTGCCGCGCAGCAAGCGTGTGTACTACATACCTGCCACACGACGTTGGCGCGGCTGGTAGTGTGCAGCGTCTCGACCACGACGCGCTCGCCCAGGCGCGGCGGCGGCGCGGGCGGCGCGCGCCGCACGGTGCGCTTGAGGCGCTTGCCGCGCAGCAAGCGTGTGTACTACATACCTGCCACACGACGTTGGCGCGGCTGGTAGTGTGCAGCGTCTCGACCACGACGCGCTCGCCCAGGCGCGGCGGCGGCGCGGGCGGCGCGCGCCGCACGGTGCGCTTGAGGCGCTTGCCGCGCAGCAAGCGTGTGTACTACATACCTGCCACACGACGTTGGCGCGGCTGGTAGTGTGCAGCGTCTCGACCACGACGCGCTCGCCCAGGCGCGGCGGCGGCGCGGGCGGCGCGCGCCGCACGGTGCGCTTGAGGCGCTTGCCGCGCAGCAAGCGTGTGTACTACATACCTGCCACACGACGTTGGCGCGGCTGGTAGTGTGCAGCGTCTCGACCACGACGCGCTCGCCCAGGCGCGGCGGCGGCGCGGGCGGCGCGCGCCGCACGGTGCGCTTGAGGCGCTTGCCGCGCAGCAAGCGTGTGTACTACATACCTGCCACACGACGTTGGCGCGGCTGGTAGTGTGCAGCGTCTCGACCACGACGCGCTCGCCCAGGCGCGGCGGCGGCGCGGGCGGCGCGCGCCGCACGGTGCGCTTGAGGCGCTTGCCGCGCAGCAAGCGTGTGTACTACATACCTGCCACACGACGTTGGCGCGGCTGGTAGTGTGCAGCGTCTCGACCACGACGCGCTCGCCCAGGCGCGGCGGCGGCGCGGGCGGCGCGCGCCGCACGGTGCGCTTGAGGCGCTTGCCGCGCAGCAAGCGAACTGCTAGCTGAGGCGAGCGCTTGCCTCGCGCTGAAGCCGCTGATGAACACCGGGATGACCATGTTGCACCGCTAATGGGATAGAACCACAAATTATAACAATTTATTTAATTGCAAATTTGCTCTTGGCTAAGTAATAACAGCCGCACGGGATGATCCATTAGGTTAAGCTATGCTTGCCGGGGTTATTCCGTCGATGGGTGACCATCTTTACATACCGAGACTCCTCCGTGCCTCGGAAAGCACGTTATAACTTTGTTATTAGTATAGAATTATAGATATAGAATAGATGCTGCCTCCAGTGTAACTGCTTGGCTTGAGGCGCTTGCTTGGCTCATTGCTGGTACTGCTCCACAACCACAACTAATTGAATAACATTTTGGAAATACTGCTGGAGCTGCTGAAGATTGTAAGACCATCTTTGTATTGTATAAACTCAATCTCCTTTGTATTAATTTATAATTTAAATTTTCAATTATATAATTGCATAGCACAGGTGTGAGTACTATGTACTAAAGACCTACCATTTACCGGGTAATATGTCTTTCATTGACTTGAATATTGTGCCCTGGCGGCTGTGAGTATATCATGCTTACTCAGATGTCTCGCTGGTGGTGGCGCGTGTGTTGGATCATTTAGCTCCCTTCAAAATGGTTGAGCTGAATGGTGCTGATCCATGCGTCATGTTCGTGAACGGGCGCCGTCAGTTGGGACTGGTCAACCCTTAGCTGTCACGGCTTATTTTAATTTTTTGAATGGTTTTTTTTTTTCTATTTATTACGGACGCTTTTACAAACGTGCACTTCTTTCCACATTTTTCTCACATGCATAATTTTGTATCACTTTTTTTATTTAAAAGAGTGTCCGTGGAGTTTCTTGCCCGTTCTTCTCCATAGGTACCTACTACGCTTTGGAATGGGCAACTAACTACATATTTCTAACTGACCGACTTCTTGACAATTCAAAAGTGCCTGTAAATGGTTTAATTGAAATAAATGCTTTGACTTTGATATTTTAGCTACAGAAACAGTTTTAAGACAGTCTTCAAGTTAACAAGTCTCGTTTAAAAAATCGAAGATTTGGCACTTCTTGTTCAATATTAGTTGCATAAATAATTCACCTGTCAGTATCACTGCCATCGCTGCTAGTATTCTCCCAGTTATCGGAATCGTCGTCATTGAGCGCCGCATCACACTTGTTGTCTCCGTTGAGCAGCGTGTCCTCCCGGGTGGGCTCGGGGCTGCGGAAGTGCCATCTAGTTAGCGTTAGTGTGCTTGATGGGGGGGCTCGGGTATGTAATGGCGTTGAAATGTATGTATTTATTTTATTATTTATGTACACACAGTAAAATACATATAAATACGACATAATTATAATTCGAGTACAAAGGTACTGCTTATTTCTTAAAAAAAATCTTTCAGCAGACCTGCGAAAGGAGAAATAAAAAAGAAATGTAGACAATAGTGTGTGAGAACAAAAAGAGAAAAATATGAATTTGTGAAGTCTTACACTAAAAAAATATTAAAATATACCTACACGTATAACGTAATAAATTAACATATACTTAAATAAATTCATAAAGCTTAAATATATAAACATACATATTATATAGGTATATAAATATTCACAGTTGAGAGGAAAGGTAATGCTCTTTTACTCGAACTACTTGTGTATTAGCGAGCATTTTCTTAACGAAGAACTAGTACATTTGTTAAATCTTGCAAAATACAAAGTTGCATCATATAATACCAGAGTCAATAAGCTGAGAGGTGGTACTATTATCCTAGCAGAATCGGATAGGGAATACGAGGAGCTGACCATTGGCAAAAAATTATATAAAATGAATAGTTTCGAAATATGCTGTGTCAAAGATGTTTCAACTGGCCTGTATGTGTGTTGCTGTTATCGTACACCTTATGATAAAAACTTGGACACTTTTATGGTAAGACTTGAAAAACTACTGGAACATTTGTTTAACAAGAACTGTGTTATCTGCGGTGATTTTAATATTGACTTATTAACTGACAATAAAAAAAGAAATGACTTATTAAATCTTTTGACATGTTACAACTTTAGACCTTTAGTTAGTTCGACTACATTTATTCGGAATGACTCACGATCTTGTATAGACAATATCTTCACCAATATGTCAGATGATTGTGTTATAAGTTGCGATGTTGACCATAACGGCTTGGCAGATGGACATGCAGCACTGCTTTGCAATACAGCATTCAGAAGTAACAAAATATGTAAAAAGGTAAAAACCAGTAGTTTTCAAATTACCAAACGGATTTTCAATGCAAATACAAGAAGAAACTTTAGAAATTTACTATTATATCACGACTGGAGTGATTTCGGAATAAACTCATTCTTAAAACAATTCGAGGAAATGTTCACACGCTGTTTTAAGAAAAGGAAATTGCTGGTACACTTAACGCGTAACACGCAGCTGCGCTGGGTCACTAAGGGTGTAAAGGTTTCTAGCAAAATGAAACGATTTCTATTTGCTGGTAAAGGAAATAGACAAAACGACTCTGTAATGGACTATAGGCAAAAATACATCGCTCTATACAGAAAAGTAATAAATATGGCCAAAAAATTAGCAGTACAATCTGAATTAGCAAAATCAACAAACATCTCAAAAGATGTTTAGAAAGTTGTAAATAAACATAGAAATAAGAGTGTCAAAACCAATAAAAAACTAATTTTGAAATCAAATAATAAGATTACGTCAGAACCGTCAGATATTGTGAATATCCTTGCCCAGCAGTTCCAACTAATTTCATCAACTATTACATGCACAGAGGCAGCCATGGATATTCTACGTAAAGGTACAAAAAGAGTAACGAAGGACCTTGTCTTGGACCCTGTCACTCCCTTTGAGATATTCAAAATAGTGAAAAAAATGGACGACAAAAAATCTTGTGGCTATGATGACATAAATATATCTGTAATAAAAGACAACATTGATGTACTGGCGGAACCTTTGAGCATTTTCTATAACAAGTGTTTCGATGAAGGAATTTTTCCAGATCAACTGAAGATAGCCAAAATAATATCTGTACACAAAAAAGGTTCTAAAACAGATCCAAAGATGTACAGACCAATCTCATTACTACCTATTCACTCAAAAATTCTTGAGAAACTAATTAAAATTAGATTGCTCAGACATTTCAACCAAAATAGAGTGTTAAGTAGAAGACAATTTGGCTATCAGAAAAACGTCGGGACACAAGACGCAATATCGACTCTAATTAAGGACGTAGTGAGCAGATTGGATGACAAACAGAAAGTAGCTGGGCTTTTCTTAGATTTAAGTTCAGCATTTGACACGGTAGACCATAAACTACTGCTTGAAAAACTTGAGCACTACGGTGTCCGGGGTAAAGTATTGGCACTTCTCACGTCATACTTAAAAAACAGAAAGATGTTTGTGGAGATCAAAGCAGTGATGTCACGGACAAATACTTCAGGCAAAAATTGTCCAACAGAAGAAACATACAGGTCCCAATTGTCTCCTGTCTACACTGGCGTACCACAAGGCTCCATACTGGGTCCGATATTTTTTATCGCGTTTGTAAATGACCTCATACAATACATGATGGATAAAGCTGCGGGATCTATCCAGCTTGTGGTATTTGCCGATGATACCAATGCTGTCGTTTCGGCTGACAATATACACGCACTCAATTCTATAGTCAACCAAGCCTTCGAAATCTTCCACAGCTGGTTTGCTGTTAACGGTCTTAAAGTGAATGCCAGTAAAACTAATGTAATGCCTTTTCGTTCCACTCCCAATAATAAAGGTACTATTAACTGCGTCATAAATGGAGAAACAGTGAACGTGGTCCAAGTAGTTAAGTTTCTGGGAGTTTATATCGATAGCCAGTTAAAGTGGAAGCAAGAGGTAGCTCACCTAGAAAAAGCCATCAGCTCTGCCTGTTACGTACTAAGAAGTCTAAGAAACGAGGTAACCATAAAACACTTGAAAATGGTCTATTACGCATTAGTTGAATCTAAACTGAGATACAGCATACTTTTCTGGGGAGGAAGTTATGACTACAATACTCAGAAAGCTTTTGTAATTCAGAAAAGAGCTATCAGAACCATAACTAGAATTCAACAGCAAGAATCATGCAAGCCTCACTTTGTTGACTTAAACATTTTGACGGTCCCAAGCTTGTACATTATGGTCCTACTTAGTCACTTAGCAAAGTACATCTTTGAATATGAGACTGAAGATGAAAGGCAAAAAAGGGAGAATACAAGAAGAAAAGATCTCCAGTTAAAACAAGTGTGTTACCTTAATGTTGCAAAGCATAGTGCCTACCACAAGTCGATTAAAGTGTTCAATAAACTGCCGACAGAAATAAAGGGTTTGGTATATAAAAGTGAGTTTCAGAGCAAGCTTAAACTGTTCTTGTTAAACAAGTGTCTATATTCTGCTGATGAATTATAATTTAATAGAAATGGACATTTTATTGTATTTTATGAATTGACATTTGAAAATAATTTTATGACTTTCTTAATTTGTTTTGTTTTTGTTGCTTTTTGTATTTTATTCGTATTTAAATTTTTCTGATTTTAATTTGATTTCGTGCATTTTGATGCTTTAAATATGAGTCGACATTCAATTTGTTATGTATAATGGTTTATTGTGATGATTTAAATATGGATTGCATGTATGATTTTAGTGTATTTTAGTTATAGAAATTCAGACACAATGTAAATTGTTAGTGAATAAATGAATTGAACTCGATATTTGAATTGTGAAAAAGTTTTAAAACCAAGAATGCTAGGCGGAAGTGAGTTCAACAATCTTACTGCATGAACAGAGCAGGAATAAGAATAGTAGCTTGTTTTATGAGGATTTTTGCGTCGCTAGGGCGAGCGTAAGAAAAACGCTCACGCAGGTAGGAAGAATGAAAACAAGACATAAAATCAGTGTTCCTGCGAAGGCGGATTGGGAGCCACTTGAGTTCCTTGCGAAGGTGAGAAACATGGTCATACTTTCGAAGCCCGAAAACAAAGCGAATGCACAAGTTTTGCAAGCGCCCAAGCGTTTAATAGCTCCTGAGTAGCATCCAGGTAGCAGGCGTCGGCATAATCTATAGGTAATCGGCTGAATAAGATTATGCCAAAGAAATTTTAGTCTTCAATTGCAGGAGACTGAAGGCTTATCAACGAATGAAAGGAGAAATGTACCTTTCGACTGACCTCATTGACCTGAGCACGCCACGAAAGATTGGAGTCAATAATTACACCTAGACCTTCGGCGGCAGATCAGTGTGATTAAAAATGTCGGGTGTTATTATATTACTTATTTTGAAAAGAGCACGAAAAACGAAAAGGATTTCGGTTCATGAAATTAATAAAAAAAGACTTGAATAATATATGGAGAATATCATCGCCTGTGTATAGAATTAGAAATGTACGAGGAACGCTTTCAATACTTTTTTCGTTGAGATCCATCGGCAAATAAAACATTTTTTTGTAAATATTCTCAAAACGAATATCGACACGCGCTGCGCACGAGCCGTCCGCGCGTCAGTGTGATTGCCTATTGAAATTAGCGTCTTGTTAATAATATTTGCATGGCAATATTATATCACTGCACTAAAAAATAATTGTATCATGTTGTACCTACCACATTTAGAGCAAATAAATTATTTTAAATTTAGCTTAGAAATAAATACGACTATATGCACATTATTATCGTTCAAGTATATTTATAAAATTCATCCCCAAAGCACCTAAGCTTACCACCCCACCCCATACCTACCTGATTCCCGAATCATTCTTCTCCTCATTAGCGGTATCTTCCTGACTGCTGGCCATGGGTAGGGATACATCCCCAATGTTCTCGATCTTGATGCTGGGACAGTTCGCGTCCATCTTCAGAGCATCGTCTAAGGACTCTAGCTGCTCCGTAGTGTCGACTTCCATGTCGTTCTGGAGAATATAAACAGTATTATTACGAACTATATTCCGACTACAGTAAAGTTCTAAATACAAAACTAAAAACTTAGTACCGGAAACTTGTCAGTTTTGTATTAAGAACTGTATTTCGATCACAGTTAAGTTCTTATTACAAAAACTGGCTCGATCGTTTAAACCATTATTGTCTTAAGGAAAACGTTTTTAGTGTTTAACCATCATCTTCCCTTGTTTCGATACTGTTATGATGTAGGGTTGTTAACACATAATTTGGCAAATATATTTTCTTATTGCTTGAACATAGGAAACACTATTGTAACCACGGCTACAAACTATACATTTACAGTTTATGCTGATCTCGCATTGTATAGAATTTCCGTATAATGCGAGGTCATCTTATACTGGAAATGTATAGCTGTGTGTACAAGGTATCTGATAAATGAATAAATTATATTTTTGCTGTAAAACTTTAGACATTAAGTTGAAATGATATAACTAAGTTACCTCATTAGACTTGAGTTTGCGGTGTGCCGAGGCGCGCTTCTTCGGTCTCGAGGGCACGTGGTCAGTCGAGTTGGTGTCGGTCTTCGATGGCTTCTTTATCGGCTTAGCTTGTTTGCGGAGACTCCTGTAGCCTTTACCTACACCAAAAAGTGTACCTGATATTTTATCTATAATTAGTAATTTGCGCCATGAATAAAAATAATAATATTATGCATATATTGTAATGTGTAACTGCAGCCCTTTCAAGTGAAACCCCACTTCACCTAATGCTTATGCAAAATTACAACAACCCCTGTAGCAAAAAGAACAACGGGTTGCACTCCGGGAGTGCCGGCAGAAGTGAAAACTTGAATATTAACGTTGTGCATTTTTGATATTTTGGTATGGTTAGGGAATAATTTTGCACGAATTACTTTAATTATCAGTATAAACACATTCGCGCAAGCGCCCTGCGCCGCCTAAAACAGCAGGCGCAGGCATACATTTTCGCCGCACGGTAGAAAGAGAGGGGGATACTTCCACTCCTACGCCGCGCCGGCGGTCTACTCTCCCTCCGTCTTACGAACTTTCGATCAGGTCACGTGTCCTGACGCGAGTTTAACATTTTTTACCCATCACAAAAAAAGTGCACAACGCCGCTAAAGAAGTTTTCACTTTAGCATGAGTTGTGCTGAAAAACCAGCTGTAACAGACAGACTGACAAATTAAATTCTTGATCTAAGAAAGCAAGTAATACTTACTCTGTTGTTTTCTCCATTGCTTCTTGCTTACGAAGCTGTCTTCGGGCCCAATAGTAAGAAAGTTCCTGTCACCGACTTGCAGTGTGCACGGCTCGAATACATTCAGCAATTTCAAATTCTTTAGATCTTCACCTGTTTTTGGAAAATGTAAACTAAGTTAGATATTTTTAATGGGACACACCAACGGAATAGGTTGTATAATACTTCAAAAGGTATTTACATTTGCGTGAGCCTTCAATATTTATTTAAATGTTGCGTGAGACTTCAATATTTATTTACATGTTGCAATCTGCACGCAATTCCATCGTAATTCTGTAGTATGACGAACTAAAGTATCACAATTTCTCAGATGGAGTGAAGTACTTAGGTTAGTCTGGTATGACCGTGAGCGACGCTTCCATACTAACCAATCTCAAGGGACACGACCTAAGTAAGCTTTAATTTTATTATCAAGGAAAAGAGTAAGTCGACTTCGGTACTGTGGGAAAGTGCGATATTTTAGAACTCGGTCAAAGACTGTATTCCTTGAAGATGTGGACTCAGTGGCGAAAGCACCACATATAACACGATTTCTATCGGCTTTCCTTCGGAGGTTCGCATCAGCAATTCTATTGCTATTGAAAAATGTCACAGTTATGGCCAAAAAATATAGTTACAACATTCAAATAACAAAAACATCTATTTATAGCTTTGAATAACAACAACAAATAATAAAGGTTCTTAAATAACCTGGCGACAAAATGACATAACCGGGAATTAAAATTCATACAATAGCGATCCCGTCATGTGGCACCGCTTGATATGGACGAGAGTAAGTCGCTTGTACAGATATAGAAAAAATGTGTCAGTGAGAACGAGTTAGAAGAATATTGCACATTTTTTTTAGCTTTCACCTGTTCAACTGTATTGTATTCGATTCTTTATAATATTCTTATAATAATTTTAGAATTCTAGTACCTAATTTAGTTGAATTTATTTCTGTAATTTGTCTGTGTAGTTATGCGTCTTGTTGGTTCTGCTACTTGACGATAGATGGAGTTAAATTCAGTAAAATAATTATTTAGTTCATAAATACATTTTGACTTTATTGATAAATAAGTAAGTTATAACCGGCTTCGGTTCGGCTTCTCTCTTACCAAAATTGACATCTCGCTGCTGAGGCAGAGCATAATCAGCCTATAACGTTCCTACTGTTGGGTCGCAGGCCTCCTCTGTATGAGAAGGAGTGAGCCGTGATCCACCACGCGGCGTGGTCGGGTCAGAGGGGTTGTGTGCAAAGCGTGTGGCAATGCCAGTGAACGTCCCTCTCTGTTTAGTCTGTGAGATCTACTCGCTATGTTGAATGTTACGCTAGTGTTACCTTCGACTAGGAACTTGGGTTGCTGCGGCGTGGCGGGGTCGGACGGGTGTGTGCACAGCGCGCGGCACTGCCAGTGAACGCTCACGCTTTCAGTCATCACCGCCTCCACAGTGAACTGGGGGACAAACGAACTTATAATATGCTATAGGTACTTAATGCTAAGGCGCGGGACATACACAAATGGCAATTAGCGCGGGCAAGGCGACGGTACGGCGCGAGGGCCACACCACGTCATTCCTATACATTTTGTATGAAATATGAAACGGGCAGCGCAATGCCCGCGCCACACCCACGCCCCTCGCCACTTGTGTATGTGCCGCGCCTAAGGCGACTAAGACTTGTGGTAGTCACGGCCTTGAGTCGTGAGTAGGACGATAAAAAAAAAATAAATTTCCAAAATCTCTACGAGTCTCGTGTCATATTGCTCCGTGTTATTTTTACGAACATTAGCGTGGTTCCTTGATCACGATACGAAATATCTACGTTGTTGTTGACCTTGATTCTCCCGAAAAAAATATAAAATAAATTCTCCATTTTTGAGGAAGTTAGCGATATTTTGCGAATATTTCGGCCATCGAATGAGGAAGATCCGGTCACTTATGTAAACTTTTTTGCCGAATTCTTTGATCATCACAGACGGGACAATCCGCAAAATCATTTAATTAAAAAGCGTTGCTGAATTTTGCACAATAAAGTGCAAAATTCAGGTCGCCCTACAGTTATATTCACCTAAAAGTTGCCTCTCTTTCTATCCTACTCTTAGATCTTCTGACTACGTTACACTCAATGAATTGGCCCAGCAAGACGGGCCCGCCGCGTACTTGTAGCTTCATTCCTAAACTGCGGACTGTCCCATCTGTATAAATCTGTGTCAGTGTATTAATTTTATAATGGCTTTTATAGTGTTTCCCTGTATCTTTATTTCACGCCTACGCTTCATTCTTTTAGTTTAAAGCAGGGGTTTCCAAAGTGTGCGGCGCGGCGCCCTGGTGCGCCGTAGAGAGTAAAGAGGTGCGCCGGGAGGCGATCCTGTTTACCGTTCTCCGGAAACAAAACTTAGGTATTCGCGGGTACAAAACAAAAGCTCTAAGAATTTTCATACCCTTTGCAACATATTATTTATGTGAAGCCGGATTTTCAACTGCTGCTGTAATAAAGAGCAAATATCGCTCAAAGATGAATGTGGAGCACGAAATGAGAGTAGCTGTGTCAAGTCTTGAAAACATGCGTGGACATCACCAAGCTAACGCCTAACATTGATTTATTGAGTACAATAAAGAGTATTCTATCTGTCTATCTATTGACTGAGTTGTCATTATATTTTATTTCCTATTTCAATATAAATACTCAGCTTCATATCGTGAATGTTTTAATTTTTTTGCCTATCTTTCCCTATTTCGACTAGAAAGGGCGCCGAGACAAAATACTAAACTTGCAACTGCGCCGCGAACTGTAAATCTTTGGGAACCCCTGGTTTGAAGGAATCCATCAAGTGGTTTGTCTTGCCACTATCAGTCTCTATTTCAAGGGCACCAGCTCTGTATTATTCAGGCTTAAAGTTGTGTCCAGAAGTAGACATGACACAGAATCTTTAAAACATTGGTCTCTTCAAGCTTACCTTATGATCATGCATCTTATGTTTCCTGGCGGCTTTCATTTCCTTGGTAATGTGGAGCCAGTTAGCGCTGTCGAGCGAGCCCAGCGGGCCGTACACCACCTGTCCAGGGTAGAACTCGGACGAAGAGTAGGGAGTGGAGCGGCGGCGGCGCATGGAGTAGTCCTCCAGAGGACAAGTGTCCAGGTCGGGGTACTCGAGGCGCGAGCCCTCGGCAGAGGCTAGGCGGAGTTTGCTGTGGACCGCCTGTGTAGCAAAGAGTTTTGTTAATAACGAAAAAAGGAAGAGGTTCTCTAGTCAGTCAACGCGATTTTTTTTTAAACATACACGCGTAACTTTTTACAGATTAGATCGATTTTGACGATTCTTTTTTTTCGAATGAAATGGTTTTTGAATAGTTTTATTGTCTGGAAGTGTCTAAACCATCATTGTTTCGTTCCCTAAAAGGGATGGCGCAATTCGTCCTGTATAGTTTCTTTCTACAGCCCTTGATACCTTATGTGATTGGTTTTAATCACATGTCCCTTCATCCATACTATATAATGTACTAGGTCAGGTCTATCCCAAGTCATGGTCTATCCCAAGGGCGGATCCAGGGGGAGAGCGCAGGGACATGTGCCTCCTCTCCAAACGGATTAAGTAAAATAAAATCGAATCGTCTGAATGAACTGGCCTGTATGCATTCAAGACATTGCTTCAATGATGAATGCTGAATGAAAGATATGGGAGACACTCTTATCTGCCTGGGCAGAAATAAATCGTGGATTCGCTCTTGGTTTATCCGGTCTATCTGTCCTAACTTAGGACATCAGATCCTTTGGGATAATTTCCAACCTACGCATGGGTGAAGCCGCAGGAAAAGCTTGTTATATTTATAACCACAGAAGCTAGGATGGTTATGTACAATTTAATACCAGAGATAATCTTACCTATGGGTAACTTACAACTAAGTGAAACAAATTAATTTGCTTTATAAATTGTAAATACAAATGAACTTCTAAAACAACATGTTAATTTATAAACGTTGTTTTTAGGGTTTATTTATAAACGTTGCTTAAGTTAAATGATGTTAAACGTCACGTCAAAAATGTCGCTAATCATAACTTAACTTTAATTAAGCAACGTTTATAAATAAGCCCCTTAACATTTAAGGACAACACAATGCAATGTTTTATTCAATACTGAATTATGTTTCATGCATATCAAATTATTTATGTTGACTTGTTGCCTTGCCATCACTGTGCTGTGCTAACAATAGAAATATGCATAAAAATACATCTACGTTTTTTCCCTTAAGGAATGCATAATGCAGACCAGTTAATAGTCAGAGTGCTAGGCCACTGAAATCCAGTCCTTCATTGCATAGTAAGAATAAGGTATATAAAACACAAGTTCAAACATTTTCAATATTGCAAGTAAAAACCAAGAGGTAAAGATTACAAATAAAATTGAATATGTTTGTGTCTTAAAATAATCTCAAAAGAAATTGTATTCAAACCACATAATATTAATATAATTTTGCCACTAAGTTGGGGCCTTAGATAGGAGATATAAAATATTGATTGATAGAATATGGGCCTAAAAATGTTCTGGAATATCCCAATCCTTTTTTAATGGCTGACTCTTGAGATATCAATGATAAAAGCCAGTGACAAAATAAAAAATTACAGCAATAATAGTCACCATTAGGTATTCTAGCGGTATCTTTGGTAAAATTTTCGCACATGGTATGGGCATTTTGAATTGCTCTTCAACCTCAGTTTCCTATGAGAATATTTGTATGATTTGCTCACCTTAGAAGTTCCAACCCAAGAATCGAGGCACACAGCTAAATCCGGAGTGAACTCCTCCAGAGGCTGGAGCCTCTCGCTAGCAACACTTGGTATCACATGCTTGGTGCCCACAATCTGGAGGGCTGCATTCATTATGATGTCCCTGCAATAGCCTCTCTGGGTATCCTTGCCGGCAATGAGACGGCGGACAACATCACCTGGCATCAATGAGCGGTCCGCTAAGCCAACCTGGGATATCAAAATATTTAATTATAAACAAAAGCATGGCATAACATATCTTACTTTTGACGGTTACTTGTTTGAATGTCTGAAGCTGGAGAGGATATAAGTATAAAAAATTTATTCATTCAAACATGCATGCAGATGCATAAAACATTAATATAATTATTTTGTACACTAAGGTCTCAACCCTTTTAAAAGGCCACACCCTCTTGAGCTTGAGCAAGGATACCATAGAAGAAATTATGATTACATTGAGTTAGTATTATAAGAATGGGGTATGGACAATTTCAACCACCTCTTGGTTGGTAGGAATCCACTGTGTTCATTCATTATAACAATAAGTATGTTCATTCATTGTAGCAGTTGTTCCATGGTCTGTTGGTCTTTAGAAAATCAGTGATAGGCTGATAATAAATTATTATTAAAATGTTTTAAGAACAGAGAAATTAAAAATATGGGAATTTTAATAACATGATCTCACTAGTAATAAAATTTAATTTTAATGTTTTTTTGATTGTATGATCTCAGTAGTAATCATTGAAGTGTTTTTGTTTATAATTATATTTTAAGGTATTTTTAGCATGCTGAAATAAGTAAGCAAAATATGTGAAACTTTATACAACACATTTTATGCAAAATAAATATATTCTATTCTAAGTATTTTTCTTTTATCATCTAATAGAATTCCATAGAATCATTGGTTTGTAACTTTTGAAGCAGCATGTTTTTTACTATACCTACATGTGCATTGCAATTACTATAAAACTAAAAAACCTGAGCATCATGTCTGGTTCAGGGTCAAAATATTGAACCTAAGAACAAGTTATTTTTTTTAATGGAATTTTAACAAATGTTTTAAAAGCTCTGGTACATCTTTCATTCTTATAAATTCTAAGAACATTATACAAATTGTGGAATAGTTTCTAATTACAATAATCTTGAGGGTAGAAATAATTTCAATGAAGTTTATAACTTGTTTTACCCTTTTAGGCAAACCATGTTATTCAAGAAAATTCGCATCAGCCCCGGGCTTAGGGGTTGTTGTACTCGCAAGTACAGGCCTTATATTTTCAATAACTACTACGGTGCGCAAGTGCCAAACACCGCGTGAGATCAAATATGATATTTTTTAATTGTCCTCGCTTACCGACTTCTCGGATATGACTCGCTCGGTGCCGGAAGGATGCCAGACAACACGAATTTCGCCTTTTTGTATAGGTGTTTCAATGTCGCTCTCTTGATCGCTGGAGTTGGCTTCATAGTTCTCGAGTACCAGACCGAAGACCACTTGACCGCGATTGTTGATTTTATACACTTCATCCTCGTAAAAATATTGAAAGTCAGTCGGCGAACCTGGATTTTGCCCCGCCATATTGACGGGAATTATCTAAAGACACAAATAATTTTGTTTTTTACGTGATTATGTTCTTTCTGACAGCTGATTGCAATGTGTGGCGCATGCGTCAATAAATTATGCAAGGAAAACGCCATCTTGCGGGTTTTTTAGTAAAATAAATTGCGTTCCGTTTTACTTGTTATTGTTTTTCTAATGATATCTGAAAATTGTTTATTTATTTTTATCATTTTTAGATAATATTATTCACCGATAATCGCTCAAAGAACACAATCCGTTTTAATCGCTGTAGTTAAATTTAGACAGCAACTACCTTAAATAGCTTATTTGATTAGATAAAATTGTGACTCAGTGTTTGAGAGCCACATAGGGATTTCGATAGGTTTTTCATGTCTCAGTAAGATGGCTGAAGCCGTGATATAGTTATATCCCTAGGATATCTAGGGATATAGCTATAGGATCGTTCATTAATCACGTGATGTTTTTTAAGGATGTCCCCTGGTGATAGGTAGTGAGGTCTTAGACTAATCCCCCCTACCCAAGGTCACGTGTATTTTTTGGGTACAAAGTATCTTTATTAAGATACTTTGTACCCCAAAAATACACGTAAACAGAATAGTTTATCTTTAAATACAGGTCTAATCGTATTTAAAGATAAAATATTCAACGGCAAGTCAAGGTCACGCGCCGCTTTCCGGTTTAGAAATCGTACTTTCATCAAAAAAATAAATATGCGCACTATACCCCCCGCCCCTTGTGATATTTCGTGATTTTTCCGAACACCCTTCCCCCCTTTTCAAGCCTCGCGTGATTAATTGACTATCCCTATATATGGGGGCACCACATGGTCTAAAAGAAAATCCGCCACTGTTGGTCTAATTTTAGACCAACAGTGGCGGATTTGCCTGTAGACCACACAATACCGTAATATAGTTGTATGAAAACGGTTCATAACTGTCTTACTAGGAATATAACTATGATACGAGCAGGATCTAGTAATACAGGGTGTTTGGCAGAACGTTGAACATACGAAAGTGGTGGATAGGTGGGGTCATCTGCTACTTACTCAGCCCTAATTTATTTGGCCCTGGCCCACTGGATATTTAAAAAAAAATTTTTTCTTTCTTCTATTTTCACCATTTTCTTAACTTTAAAGTGTAATTTTTATTAAAAATGGGTAAAACAGGCAATTTTTTTTTTTAAATCTTTTATGTTGGCAGATTCTTATAAAATTATTGCTTTATTCAGATGTTAGCTAGAAGAAGTAAGATTTTTTTTTTTTTTTTTAAATATCACTTGGGCCAGGGCCAAATAAATTAGGGCTGAGTAAGTAGCAGATGACCCCACCTATCCACCATTTTCGTATGTTCAACGTTCTGCCAAACACCCTGTATAACTATTACGGCACTCCAAACAAATAGGTTAGGTTAGGTTAGAACCGTGACCAGCAACGCGTGAACCCTATACCATGAGCAGGTCAGTAAACTATTTCCCTTGAATCTCTTGGAGCGATTGTATAGGGTTTCAATGGATTAGCGATTAGAATAATAAGGCGGTTAGCCTGGTCTATTATTTCATTAAAAGTTATCGATATAACTGGGTGCAAACTGCAAGGGCGGATCCAGCCTTCAAGTCACATATTCGGGGTCCAGTCAGGATAGGCACCAATAAGTAGCGGACTAAGCCTGTCAGGGGTCCGGGGCGGCATAACAAAATTAGCCCCGCCGGTCTTCTCAGTTTATGTAGGTATTTCTAGTAACATTTTGCAAAAGAAATACAATGACAGTGAAAAAAACAAGTATAACGTGCGTAATTATATTCACCATGGACCTCGCAACCGGCAGGTTTAATTTTTTTTTTTTCTGGGAGGTTCATTTTCGTCTCCTCAATAGGCTATACGAAAAGCAAGAATGTAGAGGAGCGAGCAAGGCGAGCTCGACATTTTTTGCACCTCGTCCCAGAATTCACGGTTAGGTTTCTATTGAACATCCTTACGGAAATAGGAGTTGCTTTATCGACTTAAGTAGGTATGCAGAAAAGTTTGAGAGTTAGAAGAATATAGAATTCAAGAGCGAGCAAAGCGAGCTCGAAAATTTAAGCACACCGTGTAGGCAAGATTTGTTTTTGAAAAGTCATACATAAATAGGAGTTCCTTTGTCGACTTAAGCTGAAAGTTCGGGAATGTATATTGTAGCGAGCTAAGCGAGCTCGAAAAGTTCATCCTTGGGCTCCAACTCTAAACTGCTTCTTACTGAATATATTATTACCGTGTTTGGCATATCATTAAAAAGTACTTTTTAAGATTTAGGGGGCCGCCAGGCCCAGGACAGTTTGCCTTGACACTATTGTGGGGTATTTAATTTCTACGTCTAGTTGCTAGCTTCAGATTCTTAAACCTACATGTGCACATATGAAGCACGGTTTAATTTGGTCGTTTTCTATGAAGAAGAGCCGGCAGAAAACTCCGTGGTCCAAGACCGGCTTATACAAATAGCACACAGTCTTAATAAGATTAGAAAAATACCAGTGGTCGACTTAGACGCAGCCCAGGGTGGGCTCATGACCCTCATGACCCCTTCCGCCCTGGATCCTCCCTTGACTGGGTGCTTCATAAGAATAATCAAAATTAAATATGTACGGCTAACGTTTTGAACGACTTAACTCTTCAGCAGCATAGTACTTGGTCCTTGCTTGGAACAAGTATAGAATTACTTTTGGCGGATAGTAAAGCGGGAATATCACACATGTGTTTAAAATAAGTAGGTATAATCTGCTGATCCAGACCAAGAAAATTTAATACACCATCTACGTATTTCCCACTCATTCGTCGATAAAGATTGTGTTGTTTGTCTATCACGAGTACTGAAATTATTCATACTTCTTACCTACCTAGTTCATATCGATAAGAAAATTGATACTATTGATAGAACATTAGCTTTGAGAGATTAGCAAGCAGTGGTTACCTCAGTAACCACAACCACTGCTATTAATTTTTCAACAACTTCAACAATAGATTAGGTACTTTGCTACTCATACCTACTGCACATTTAAACACTAGCTTTTATCCGCGACTTCATCCGCGTGGAATTCGGAAAACGGAGCAGATAGCACCACTATAGCTGCGCCCGCTACGCGTTCCGTCCGCGGCAGACGGTCCGGGATGTGGGAAAAGGAAAAACCACATTGGATTGAGTCAAAGTTTAACCAAAAAGCTAAAGTTCGTTTTTTAATCTCAGAGACTAACTTGACATTTCAAGTGATTGTTGTTTGTTTTTTCAATTTGAAGTTTGACATTTGCACCTGTCAAATTAGTCTCTTGGATTAACAAAACAACTTAATTAAGTTATTAAGTTATATTAATTCGGAGAGGCTACAAGAATTTAATTTGAAAGAAGGGTAATAGTTTACCCTACGATTTTGTTCAGTTACAGGTACTATTAGTAGTTATAGATAGAAGATAGATACAGAGAGTAGATAGATACTTTTAAGAACTACATAGGTATACGAACCGAATAGTGTTGCTCGTGGTCCTGAGGTTCGAACGTACAGTCGCCAGCAGGTCAACCTACCCGAAACTGTCAAATTTTCCCAATCAACTTAGAACCTTATGTTTTAAGGTGGCGTCTGTAGGTACCTACCAAATAGTGTTGCTCGTGGTCCTGAGGTTCGAACGTACCGAATAGTGTTGCTCCTGGTCCTGAGGTTCGATAACTTCTTGACGCACTCTTAATAAGGGTGCATTCCGAGTTACGCTGTAATCGATTTGAGCGCGCTAACTCCTGTACCGAATTAACGTGGGCGCGATAACGGTGTATCTTCAATCGTCATAGATGACGTCATGACATGCGCCATCTTGCGATAACGCCGACCATGTCTTTTACTAATATCACCGTGGGCGCTGTCAAAAATGACAGTTGTGCTGTTGTGTTTTGACTCGCATCCTATCTTTAAACTAACGTGGCATTTTCGAAATTGTGCTTCTGGCTACCGTTCGCCACGTAACCAAAGAAGAAGAAGAAAATTGTGGTATAAACACAAAGAAATATGATAAGCAAGTTTTGACGTTGAGCGAGTACTGTGACCGCGTTCACGAGCGTTCCGAATTGTTGACAGCCCTCAGCTGTCATAATCGCGATATCTTAATCGGAACGCCAATTATCGATGTCAGCGCTGTGAGCGATTATGTTCTAATTCGGAAAGCGGTCTAAGATTATCTTCTTCATCTAAACATACTTGCCTATATCCTACAGCTACAGCAAACGTATCTTACATACCTAAGAGCCTGTGTACACGATGCATTGCGGCGCGGGCGGCGCCGGAGCGGTGTCGTTGCGGCGTCCTACATACAAATATCCACGGTATGCCACACGGTGCGTTCCGGCGCTGCGTCGCATCGTGAGCACAGGCTCATATACATAGGATTGTATAATAAACATTTCGATTAAAATTCAACCATTCAGTAGGTCACTATTAATGTAATCTTTAACTAAGTTAACTTAAAATCAGACTTGGTCTCAAGTAAAAAGTAAAAGGTTGTCCATACAGAGGCCTTATGAGTCGCATTAGGTATGTTATACTAAGAACAGTAAGAACTAAACTGGTGATAATAATATATTAAATCCAACATAATAATGTTTTCCAAATAGTCTGTTAACAGACACAATAAGGCTTCTGGCTTGAATCTGACGGTTCGAAGCAGCAGGGGAATACGCCCAGTTTTACTTATCATATTGCATAATTAAATGTTAAGAGCATTTGTAGTCCGATCGATTCAGTGAAGCAACCATTGACACACGTGCTACCCGTTCAAGTTGCAGAGTGACACAGCTGTGACGTTGGTCCGAGTGCCAACTGCCGATGCCGGTCGGTTCTATTCTCGCTGGCCGATCAATACAGCGTTATCAACATAGCTGTGTAGGTGTTTACATGCGCGTAGTACCCACACAGCCTCGCTTGAATGAGGTTGTCGCGAGTGATAACGCGCCGCAGTAAATAAATCGTGCTTTAATATTTAAGGAAATGTGAACATAATATCCTGCAGCGAAATGCCGCTGCCAGAACTTTTGAAACGAGCCTCGAGCTACTTCCTCGGTTTGGAGTTCGACGAGAACGAGGAACCCCCCGATTACGTCGACAACGAAATATTGTTTTGCAAGAACAATGTGTGCGTACATCCACCGACCGTCGCCAGGCATGAACTAGATATTGTACACCATCCAGGTTACCTCACAGTCACTACTAAAGTTTTTACAGACCAGCATAATAATGCGAAACGACCTACGCTTTTCCTCAACTGGATTCCGAATTCAACACTGCGAAAATGTCCTTCGGCCGTAGAAACCAGTCCGAGCGATGAGTTAGTAGTAACTGGTAAACCGGCGAATCCAAAGGAAATACCTAAATCACGCAGTAATACGAACAGCGCTAAAGTGGACGCTAACAACGAACATGCATTTTCTGATTCTTCAGAAACCACAAGTTTAAATTCTAACTCTGATAAACAAAGTATAAAATCGTCTGATACAAGATACACTCCCAACGATACGACTCAGGACGAGTTGTCCTCTAGTTCTAAGCCTACGGTAAAGTCAATAGATTCTGTAAAGGATAATGTTTTCAGTAGTTTTGAGAAGGATGAGTCCAGGGATGAGGTGTTTGTGTACGACAGGCACGTGAGATCACAGTCAATGACGTCGGTTAACATAACAATCGCTAATCCAACAATAGAGAACGTAGATTTGACCCCTGACTCTCTGTCGGGGGACAGGTTTATTAGGTCACTGTCAATGAGTTCATGTGACGAGGGCAACCCAAATTGGATGAGTACACCGGAGTTTTTAGCTTTGAAACACAATTTGGTGTTTCCTGACAGCGTTCATAGTTCACCAGTGCCGCAAAGACGAGCTCCTTTGAAATGTCGAAGGTGAGTCCACCATATTTTAAAGTTTACTTTACTTGTTCGAGCTCAGAAAATGAAGTCCTCTGGGAATCCTCTGTTTTGGGCATGTATTTCTATTTTTTATTGGAAACTTTCTGTTTGGTGCTTATAGATTTTGACTAGCCAGTAGCCACCTGTTACCCACTACTTAGTAGATATATTTTGTTATCTAACATACATACCTACTGACGCGCTTTGTGATGACCTGATTTAGAACTGTATGTTTTTTTGTTGTTTTAATAAGGCCAGGGACAAGATTAAGGTTGCATGTAGCGTTAATTACTGGTTTTAGCGATTCCGATCATTCCGTGTCAACTTTACTGCTGACTAAGACCTATATCCAAATCGGTCTCTTGCAGTTTTTCTCTTCATAAGTAAGTAGGTAATTTAGTATTATAAAACAGTAGGCAGGTAACTACACTACTACCATAAGTTGATGTAGATTTTATGCGCAGTCGATTATGCATGGTAACGGCTCAACTACATCATCTAGTTTTTTTTTACCCGACTACGGCGAAGCTAAAAAGAGGGTTATGATTTTGACCGATATGTACATATATGTATGTATATATGTTCATCTGTTACCACATAACTTCTAAACTACTCATTATAATTTGAGCAATGAGGTATCGTTGGAAGCGTCTTGAATTCTTGATCGTCCGCTGGTGTTAAAATCCGGAGTGACACGTAATCTGTTCGATTTATAGCAAGACATTACAGACAAACTAATTAAAAACCCGGAGTCAGACGTGTTACGGCATAAATCGAATATATTACGTGTGACTCCGGATTTTTAATTTATTTGTCTGTTATGTCTTGTTTATACCTTTTTATATGACTTTTTGTCGTAGTTGGGTTTTAGTTTTTTATTGGAATATTGCACTTGGATTGCGTTAAGCTAAATGTTTCACACTGCTGTTGACGTTTAGTTATCTTACCGGATCTACTGGTAGGTATGTAGTAATACTGATGCAATAAACATGTATAATTATTACCTACTGTATTTATTTTTGCACTTCATGTATTCCAATTGCCAGATCAATATATGGAAGTAGCTACCTACCTAGTTAAATACCCGTCATTGTTGATTCTTATACATTTTAAGGCTAATAAAAATGCTTTCGTTTCCAATCTAATGCTAAATCAAGCTTATGCCAAAGCAATCCCCAAATCCCTAATGGATAATAATACCGTAAAACTCTACCTAGAACCCCAAATCCTTGGAAACAAAACACAACTTTCCTCTCAGAACAAAAAACTAAAGTCTGTTCGAGGGTATCACATTGTTCTCGCACCGTGAAAAGTTTGGCTCCCTTTTTTCTGGGCTCCGTTTCAATGCAATGGTCTAAAAATAAAAGTTATAAAAACTAAAACCCAACAATCAACTAAAAAGGCATAAACGAGACATCACAGACAAACTAATTAAAAATCCGGAGTCACGCGTAATATATTCGATTTATGCCGTAACACGTCTGATTCCGGATTTTTAATTAGTTTGTCTGTGATGTCTTGTTTATTTATACCTTTTTAGTTGACTTTTTGTCATAGTTGGGTTTTAGTTTTTATAACTTTTATTTTTATTATTTTGGAGTTTAAATACTTATACATATTTTTGAAATGTGCTCATCAAGCCCCCTCATTAATTTAATACCCAAAATGGCATAAATAAAATAAATAAAAATTGTGTTCATGACTTTGTGCTCTAGAGGGCACCATATTGATTTTAATATGTTGTCACGTAGCCTCTAACCAGCAGACGATCAAGACGCTTCTAACAATACCTCATTTGTCAAATTATAATCAGCAGTTTAGAAGTTATGAGGTAACAGATGAACATACATACATACCTAGGTACATACTGGTCAAAATCATAACCCTCCTTTTTGCTTCGCCGTAGTTGGATAAAAAGAAAACTAACACGTAGGTGGATCATGCCCTTCGATATATCGAACCTTGTCGAAGCTTTGTCGATACGCCGTGAATTCGTTTTTTTTGGTTTAGACTAGTTTTGGATAGTAATTCGGTTTGGCCTTAGAGGGTTACCATAGGGATACATTTTGGGCATGCATTTGGTGGGAGAAATCAATGCCATGCCAAGACACATAGAAATAGTTAAAAGATAGACCAGGTAGGTACGTCCTAAATATTTAAAAGAACAGAGAATTATCTATAAATAGCATTTCAGTCGAGCGAAGTGGTTGAATAAATCTACGACACGCAAGGGCTCTCGAGGGATGACGACAACGCGAAGGGGCGAGGACGCCGCCCACTCTCTGTCAATACCAATTGCTTGTCTGCTGATTAAAATACCGTTAAATCCTTTTTTATTAGTTCCTTTATCTTCTTCTACTTAATAAAAATCTTATTTATGATTTTGGTTTGTAGATTGTGGTTTTTTTAAATAATAAAAAACCACAGCCGCATCACATACAATAAACTTATGCTAGAAATTGTTAGGAAAGCACTTCCAGCGTTAACAGCGTTACTCTTTAAAGTCTTCTCTCCGTTCTAGATTTAAGTATGATCTGTTGTGGTTGCTAGGCGAAACTTGACTGTTATGTAGCTTTGATATCGCACGCAATATATATTTTGTAAAAACCAAATTCCACTCCGTTTACTTTAATATAAATAGGTAATCTTGACAATTAACACTTTTGACTCCACCCATTTTCATAGAACTCATAAGCCATGCTGCCATACATATTGGAAGTGAACCCTCCAGAAAATTTCGGAAATTGTTCTAACGGTGTTACATCGCGCCTGTCTGTCTGCATGAAAATGTCCTTAAGAGGGAATAGGGCCTGCGATTCTCCATACAAATGTATTTCCCTTTTTTCTTCCTGAATAATGCCTCTAGAGCAATATCATTTTTTTTTCATAAAATCAATGTCTGCTGTAGACACGTCCTTGTTATTCCTTTTTTTTCAGTAACTTATTGGCAAAGAAAGTATGACACTCCAAAAATAACAAAAATGCCCCATTTTCACCGCCGTGATTAGAGGACTACCAGCCAAATAAGAAAAGTTTTTAACGTAAAAGAAATGATGTGAACGTAGACATACTTTTTCTTAAAATTTTAATGTAAAAAATAATTGAATCGGTTCAGTTTTCGAGGAGAAAAAAGGGGAATACGAAACGTCGATCTCGTAAATTTTTTTTGTGATATAATCGGTCTGAGTTGCAGCTATCCCTATCGCACTTTTCGGAGGCAAGTTCTGTAGTTACTGCTAACCCCCATGGGAAGAAGGCATGAGTTTATGTATGTACCCAAATGTAAATGGAAACCCGTACTGCGCTCTAATTGCGTAACACACTTAAAATCACAATCCGAGAATTTTGAAGAATATTGCTAATCAGTTATGTTACGGAAGTCGTTTTACCGGAACCGAAGCCGGAGTCGGAAGTTTTAAGTTTGATTGATCGGAACCGGAACCGGAGTCGGAGGCGGAAGTAGAAGAAAGATGTGTTCAATATAAATATAATTCAGTTTCTTTAATCATTTAAATATTAGCGATAATAATATAATCATAATATACCTAACCTAGCCTACCTAACCTAGGGAGGTGGTAATTTAACATGCAGCATTTGAATAAACTTAATTTAAATCAAATCCAGTGACTAAAAGTGGCACATTGTACAGACGCCAGCACATCAACCTACAACAATCTGTTAAATTTCTTTAATTGATTTTCAACTTTAATGCTAAAGTATAAGGTTTAAAGTTGATTGGGAAAATTTGACAGTTTCGGGTAGGTTGACCTGCTGGCGTCTGTACGATTAACCGACCTTCGGTATAACTCCGATTCAAAATTATCGGAACCGAAGTCGGAGACGGAGGTGTAAAGTTAATCGGAAGCTCCGACCCCGTTCGGAAGTTCGGAGTCGGAACCGAAGCTTCGTAACATCCCTGTTGCTAATCCATTGCTTCGTAAGTTTGAAGTGTTCGTCTGGTCAATAACGTAAATAACGCAATGAACGTTTGTGAACTGTCAAAATGAAACCCATTGCGATCAATTGTCATTTTATGTGTGTAACGCAACTACTCCGCTGGTAGGACTATGCTTTAGGAATTTGCTTTTGCTCATTGGTTGTCCAATGCTTAGTTCATCAAAGATATACTACAAATACAAGCTTATCTACATGGATTCCAAACAATCGCGTCAAGCGATTAATCGGAGAATGTTGTCCATTTCTCGTCGATTTTGTTAGTAAACATGTTGCCCAACAACATTTCTTTATGAGAACTTTTAGTCGTAAGTAGTCTCACCAATGCCAACCTATACTCTGTAGTTTCAGACTTTGTTTTATTGTTTTACATGAAAAAACTTAAAAATAAGAAGCACTTTTTATTATGCAGTCGGTATGAAACAGGTATCCCAAAAATAGATTCGGTACCTATGGATTCTTCCCCAGCTATTTAACTATGTAACATATTTTCGTAAACGATTACGACTAATCTGTTTCATTTTGACTGTTCAACATCATTCATTGCGTTATTTACGTTGTTAAGCAGATTTTTTTTTCGAAGTTATGAAGCAATGGATAAGCAATCTTTTTCATAACGGTTCAGATTCTGATTGATCGTGTTTTACATAATTAGGGTACAGTTCTAAGTTTACATACGTTTCGGCAACATTTATGTATTGTACCTATAGAATATGAGAAAACGTTCTGTTGTAAACAAAAAATTGCCAGTCAGCAAAGAGAGGCTGACAGTCCTGAGTGCGCTGAACTAATGGTTATTCTCGTGCACTGCATGATAGGTACCTACATTAGCTACCGCATAATTATATTTTTCATCCCTGCTACATAGAACTGCTCTAATAACGATCCTTGAGCGAAAAACGTCAAGGTCACATACTCGGAGCGTTATCCCTATCAGCAATTGCATTCTTCCCAGGCTCAAGGCACATGCCGTGCCAAGAATGTCGTTATTGCTCGTACAATTCATTTATATCCTCAAAAGCTCATCCCTCTTGAATGTTAAGCGACCATAGAATGTGCGAGACATTCATATTCATTCATACTTATAAATACGAAACCAACTCAGTCTGTCTGTCTGTTTTTCACGCCAACGGCTGAACGGATTCGGATGAAATTTAGCATATATGATCAGCTATCTAATTATGCAACACGTTTTCGTAAGCGATTACGACAAATTTGTTTCATTTTGACAGTTCAACAACATTTATTGCGTTATTTACGTTGGTGAGCAGATTTTTTTTCGAACTTATGAGGCAATGGTTTAGCAATTTGTTTCAAAACGATTCAAATTCCGATCGATCGTGTATTACGTAATTAGGATCAATACCCTAATTATGTCAATACCCAGGGTCTATACCCTAATTACGTAATACACGATCAATCGGAATTTGAATCGTTTTGAAACAAATTGCTAATCCATTGCCCAATGGTTAGGTTAGGACATAATTAGGATACCTACTTTTTATTCCGGTAGTACATTCCCGTGGGATAATTACCGACATCCACGCGGGCAAAGCCCCGGCCAAAGTTAATTGAACATAAAATTTTAGGTAAGTACCTAAATTTCTACTAGAAGGATCTTGATTCTCGAGAAACTACTAAGGTCAAAGTGTTATTGAGACGTGCACTTACGTAAGACTGTCGACGCTGTTTGCATTTCTGTATCTATGAATAATATGTAGGAAATCATCATATTCAGACATAATGAAATCCAGAGATATGAATCGATTTTGAATGAAACTAACTAACGTAATCGTAACTACCTATTAAAAATGTTTTATAAATATATGCTTACCCTTTTGAATGTTAGCTGGCCAGCGAGTCCTTAATTGTTGGGGCTTGGCATTACTAATTGTACTAATTAGATTTCCCATATAGACCTATCCTAATAATATTCCTGATACCCCAGATATATTCTCTTAATATACACCTCATTACATCACAACTTCATCTGAAAATCTTGTGCCGATATTCCCCAAGGATTAATCCTTTTATTAGCGCTCCGTGTAAGGGATCAGTGAACATGGTGCGGCTCGATAACTTAATTAATTTATCGTGTAAGGAGCGTGAAATACTTCATAGGGCAGCAAGTAAACGACCTACTATAGTACAGCTTCTTGTTTATTCGATGACCTGATTCCGAACGTCAATACCGCATTATTAAGTAACTAGAATATGATAACTGCTTTATGGGGTGATGAACTTATTAATTTATTAGTTACTAAAGTTATTTCTTTGTTGGAAAACAAACACTTGCGTCATTGATATAATGACTTGCGTCAATCAGACACTAGTAAATTAATATGAGCGTCTTGAATTCTTGATCATCAAAATCTGCTTCGAATTAACAAAACACTTTTCTTCTAAATTTAGATTTCAGTACCCTAATTGCGTAATACACGATCAATCAGAATCTGAATCGTTTTGAAACAGATTGCTAATCCATTGCTTCCTAAGTTCGAAAAAAAATTCTGCCCAACAACGTAAATAACGCAATGAATGTTGTTGAACTGTCGAAATTAAACAGATTAGTCGTAATCGTTTACGAAAATTTGTTGCGTGATAAGATATCAGTTCACCATATTTGCATAACAAATAAAGCAGGTAAAGGAAACTCAATTGTACATTTAGGTACTAGATATTCAAGTCAGCAAGTCTGATATTCCTCAGAGACGAAGGCTCCTGGCTAAGTTAAACTTATTGCGAACATAGAACACATTAATCTTTATCCCGGAGTACTACATTTTGCGGTTCGCGTGCGAGATACACGACTCACGAGTAGGATCATTTACGTGTAATATATGTAACCTTTCTAGCTTCGCGTTTTTCTGTACCCTAATTACGTAATACACGATCAATCGGAATTTGAATCGTTTTGAAACAAATTGGTAATCCATTGCTTCATAAGTTCGAAAACAAAATCTGCTCAACAACGTAAATAATGCAATTAATGTTGTTGAACTGTCAAAATGAAACGATTAGTCGTAATTAGATAGCTGGAGTCTTCAGTGTTGTTAACCGTAGGTATACGTTACGCGCATTAGTGTCACATGAAAACACGCATCTATATCAGCTATCTAATTACGCAACAAATTTTCGTAAACGATTACGACTAATTTGTTTCATTTTGACAGTTCAACAACATTCATTGTATTATTTACGTTGTTGAGCAGATTTTGTTTCGAAAACAATTTATCCGATTGATCATGTATTACGTAATTATGGTACTGATTACTGCTTATGTGTACCCAAGTGACCAACTTCTTTATGGATTCTTGGCAATTTTATTGGCTTGTGTTCACTGATACTTCAGCAGTTAACTTGCGCGGGACTGGGATGATAAAATGTTTAGTCTAGATACTCCATGTTAGTCTTATTGTATTCGTTCTTTCTTATTTCGTTCCATCTTGGATACTATTCAATCTGCAATTACTTTCTTCAGGTTCTCAGTAGACCTGAGTCAGATGCGGTCACTGCGGCTGTTCTTCAACGATGACAACTGCACATGCGGGCAGCTAGTAGTAGCCTCTCGGGAGTCTCAGTACAAAATCCTTCATTTTCACCATGGAGGACTGGATCATTTGGCACAAATGCTCCATCGATGGCACTCGTTGCTACACAACATCAAACTTACTCCAGGTAACTAGACTACCAGAACTATACACAATTTTTAATATACTTGGAACTCTGCTAACGTAAGTAGGCATTGTGTCCGCAGGTTCTGAAGAGCCCAACCTGCCCTATCGTCATTTCATGGTATGCCGTCCAGAAGTACAAAAGTCTGAACAACATCCTGAAGAAGGGAAACTGCCGAAAATCTCCCCCGAATTATTCTACGGGAAGATAATGAATGGAAAAGGAGTCATCGAAGATGATCTTTTTTTGAGGAAATGCGTCTTTTTCGGAGGGTTGGACAAGGAGCTGAGGAGGGAAGTGTGGCCTTTCCTCTTACACTGCTACCCTTATAACTCTACTTACGACGAAAGAGAGATAATTCTTCAGATAAGGGTAAGAGAATACGAAGAAATTTCGAGAAGAAGACTGGAAAAGATGACTCCTGAGCAACACGCAGTATTCTGGAAGACGGTACAATGTGTGATAGAGAAAGATGTGGTCAGAACTGACAGAGGCAACCCGTTTTTCGCCGGAGAAAATAATTATAACGTAGAAATTATGAAGAATATATTGTTGAACTACGCTGTATACAACCCAGTTTTAGGGTAAGGATAATTAATTGTTTTGTTCTGTTCTGTTAATTGCCAGTTATTAGAAACAACGGCTTTTGTATACCATATTGCGACGCTCATTGTTCCATATTAATACTAAGTGTTAATTACACCCAATAGCTTACTGAAACAAATTACTATAGGTACTTGGAAATGCTGCGTCATTGGCCCTTGCGTATGGCACCGTTTCGCATTCAAGGCTCATTCATCTGTCTTGTTCGAAAAGGTCATCTTGTTGGACAGATTTTAAAAGATCGCGAGAATTCGTAACAATCTTTTTTTTCTTTTCTTTTGATGTCAAGTTATTGGTCATCTTCAGGGTTGCACAGTTTGGAGAAGATATGAATGACATTTGTAGGCTTAACAGACTGTAGATCTGTTGACCATTTTCTATCTTACTAAGTACCTACCTGGCACTTTTTGATAGGCCTACACTGTCCTCTCATACCTATTAACACTGTAATTTGAAAACATTGTAAAAACCATTTACTTTTAAAAGAGTAACCGTGGATTTTATTGCCGGCTCTTCTCCATAGGAAACGACCAATTGGAACCGTGCACCTAGCTTCTGACGTTTCATAAGTGCTGCCCTTGTAGGTTTAAATGAAATAAAATGTTTGAATTTTGAATGAGATTCAGGCCCTGTGTCACACCTCCGGAAAAATGCCGGCAACATTTTCTGGCGAACGGTTCTATTCGAATTCTATCCATTGTTTTGGTGGATATCTGCCTAGTATTTACTCGGAGGTGGTGAAGCAGGTATAAAATTGTGTTTTAAGTAATTAAGTAAGATACGAATTTTATTTTCCAGCTATACACAAGGAATGAGTGACCTCTTAGCTCCAGTGCTCTGCGAGATAAAATGTGAAGCCGAAGCGTTTTGGTGTTTCGTGGGTCTAATGCAGCGTGCCATATTTGTGTGCACGCCTACAGACAACGATATGGATAATAATCTTGTAAGATACAACTGTTTACTGTCGAATAATGTAGGTAAACGAATAGTTATCATATAGCTTCATTGGTGTCGGCTTTGTTTCTTAACATTATTTTTACGTTCTAACATAATGTTTAAGGCCTTTCGTTGTTTAATTTCGTCTTGATTAATTTTTAATAATAGTCTTGCCAAAAAGACCCACTTAGGTATAACCTAAAACTGTGTGAATTTATAAGTACTTTGCATAACTTGTTCAATTGTGTTCAGTACAACGGAACTTTAAAACACAGTTTTGTGGTCATAAGAACAAAGATATTTTCATAATTCGTAAATTCTGTTTACTTTATTGTTTCAATGACGTTTTAGTCCGTCTAGTCGGTTGTTTAATCGACTTTATTATTTATGCGAGCTTTGAAGCCAAATCAATAAAGCCTTGTTAGCTTTTCGTAACCTGCCTTTAACAAAAACGCTTATCTAACATTAAGTAATAAGAAAATGTAGGGTTACATATTTCCTGATGCATTTAATGAGCATTCATTGTACCTACTTAGTTACTATTTAAATAATTATATTTAAATTGTAATCCCCTATAAATACCAATGACCAATAAAATCTTTATAACAAGTGAGTCACAGGTACCTATAATCCTATCATATCGAGTTATATCAGACAGATTACAACGATGTTAATAATTTTTATTGTGACGTTATTGAAAACTCCTACGCACGACATTTTGCTTTCAGAGCTACCTACGCGAACTAATAAGAATAATGTTGCCACACTTTTACAAGCATTTGGAAAAACATGTCGACGCTATGGAGTTGCTGTTCTGTCATCGTTGGATACTTCTGTAAGTATTATGTAGGTGGAAGGCAAGGGTTGGGTGCCTATTGTTGGCACACCCCCATCGGTTTTAGTTAGACTGTGGTCAGACCACACAAAGCTAGTAAAGGACAACATCAACATTTATAGAACAGGACACGAATGTACAGACGCCAGCACATCAACCTAACCGAAACTGTAAAATTTTCCCAATCAACTTTGAACCTTATTCTTTCGTGATAAAGTTGAAAATATATTAAAGAAATTTAACAGATTGTAGTAAGCTGACGTGCTGGCGCCTGTACGATACTTAGTTTGAAATGTTAAATTTTATTACACCGAACTGCTCGATGCGGGTATCAGTCTCTCGGCAATTGTCACACAGCTTAGCTTAAAAATTTCATAAGAAGAGGTTTTTGTCCTCCACTTGCCTTACTTGTCGATTAGGCCGAGTCAAGTGGATTACCGGACCTATCTATTTTTAAAGCTTGTTTATTAAGCCCTCAGACTGGAAGCCATACAATACCCCCTTTTCTTTGTGTCACACCACGCGGTTTTGTTCCCCCTACGATGGTTTTATTTAATCTGTGCGTAGGCGCCTACATTCGTAGGATGTCATAACCTTTGTACTGCTCATTCACTTGTTATTCTTCATTCAACTTGAACCCCACGCAAAATCCACACACTATCGTCGAAGGGAGGATCAAAGTCAGACAGTATTTAATTATTCCTAGAAGATGTATCATCCTTTGACATTATGCCTTTGCCTACATCAGATTTTGTAAGAGTATCCCAAGTCTAGCTTTTTGTTGTGTTCGACATTTTTACGTTCGATTCTTTGAATTTTTCTTCGTAGGAATAACTTCCACAGAAAAAATTGGTAACGAGAAAACAGTTTAGCGAAAAATGTTGCGAAGTACCTACCTAAAAATAGTAATTGGAATTCGTAGGAACTTGGCTTTCTGTTTATTACGGATTAGGGAGAAGTAGGCACTCCACAATTATATTATAAAATAGGAACCTTTATTAATGAGTTTTCTTAAAAATCTTCCACTTTGAAATTAATTAAAGTTGATAAAACAAGTTTTAGGACTTACGGAGTAATAGGCACTCCAAACTTATTATGAACCATTTGAGGTTTTTTTCTCAGAAACCTTCCACTTTGTAATTATTAATATTAATTAAAAAACGTGGTAGGCCTAAAAAAATATGGCAATCCAGTAACTATTACGAAATAATATCTGTCCTCTCTTGTCATTTAAGAGTAAAAGTCTAAAACACTCCGTTTTAGACTTTTACTCTTAAATGACAAGCTTTGGCTTTAAGAGGCTAGGCAGAAGAAAAACACTCGTCAACCTTTTATTTTTTTATTAGACTGCCTCGTTGTTCTAGCAAGCTCTACTGCTGAATGAGGACCTGGGTTCGATTATCAGGTCGAGCAAAATTTTATTGGGTATTTCCATCAGGAATTTCTCAGTAGTAGTCCGGAGTCTGGTTTTACCCGGTTGCGGGCAATAGGCTCGCCCCCTATTACATGGGACTTAAATGTGGATGTTACTATAGGTACACCTCTACCTGACCCTTCAGGGATTACAGGCGAGATGTTATGTTATGTAAGTTCTTACGACAGTAACTGTAATTACAGATGTTTCAAACGCGAGTTCACGGAAGCAGTGGCGCTTCGTATGTGGGAGGCTTGCTGGGCCAACTACCAGACGGACTACTTCCATCTCTTCCTGTGCTTGGCCATCATCGCCGTGTACGCGGATGATGTCATCGCACAGGACCTCAATACTGACGAGATGCTGCTGCATTTTAGTTCTTTAGGTACGTAAAGAACATCTCCACATGTGAGGACAGTAATACAAATAGGAGTTAGGAATTAATGTTAGGAATATCGTATAATTTTATAATGTTTGTAAATATGTGACCATATCTTTCACATAATTAATTTATCTGTCATTGCTTCATTTATCATTATTTATACTTATCGCGGTATAGTAATCTTATTCTAGGTGCATCGTCTTCACATATAATTACTTATATAATTAATGTACACAAGATATTATGAAAACATTTTAAAAGAGTAACGGTGGAGTTTCTTGCCCGTACTTCTACATACGAAAACTACCTTTTGGAAGGGGCGACTAGAATCAATTATTTTTTTTGTAAATTTTGACGTTCAAAAGTGCCTTTTATGTGCCTAATTGAAATAAATTATTTGATTTTGACTTCGAATAACAGACGTGTCGACAAGACTCATTGATTAGGTACGATTTCGCTAAGTGTTCCTTTCTTAGGAGCCATGTTATGGATAGAATTTCGTGATCAAGACCCGTTCCAGTACGGTTAACTTGCAGATTTCACATAATATCTCTACTCAAAACTATACTTTAAATCAACATTAAAGGCTCCCGCAAACAGACGCGACGCGACTCTAAAACCTCCACCTCACTACTCGCAAAGTTGCTTCGATGAAATACCCGTCGAAGTTAACCGAAGCCCGAAGTACTTGACTACACACGCGTGCGAAGAACTACAGGACGCTTCGGACGCAAAAACCGACAACGATTGGAAGTCGCCCGAGGCGACCGGAGGTTGCACGAAGCGAACCGAAGTACCCTTCTACACTCTCGTATTCGCTTAACATCGATCAACTTCGCGAGTAGTGTAGTGGAGGCTTAATAAAACAATTTCTAAGAAAACTTCACGGTAGAACTTACCGGTGCCACGTCCCGCGATAATGCGAAAGCATCGTTCAGGAGTAGGTATTTTTTTGATAACAGATGATCACACAGCTTCAGATAGGCATGTGGTAGGGACCAGTCAGTAAAAAAATAATTAAATGTCTTTTTAAGAGGTCCTTTTTTATCACATTTCAGCAATGTACATGGATGGGCGCCTCATCCTACGCAAGGCCAGGGGCCTCGTCCACCAGTTCCGTCAGCTAGTCCGGATCCCCTGCACACTGGTAGGGATGTGCCAACGATGCGGCCCTGGCATATGGGACTCTACTCACAGACCCAGCGTCGAATGTACCGGGGCCCATGACTTCTGCAAGTACGCGGTCCAGTAAACTTGAAAATTGGCGGCTTTAGTACAAAATTGACTATTTTTGGAAAGGCCTTTGCTGTATTTGATTTTGAATGCAATGTGTGTAATAATTATATAAGTCATAGATGTGTTCCACCCTGCGGTTGTTGGGTATCTTGTGTACTAAGGCCGAAAGATCGTAAGGCAGTTTTAATTTTTTAAATCAGTATTAGTATGTTAATTATTTTAATACTAGTACCGTGCATTGATTTCAGCTTCCTAGAATAAAATTTAAGTTACAATTTGCCATATTTGTGACAAAAATACTAAACAGATAGAATTTAAGAGTATGAAGACAGTTCTCTATGTATAAAAGATGTTATAAAATATGTTTTTGTGAAGAGAAATCGGAATAATGGAGTCTCAAATTAATGTAAACATAACAGTTTATATATTTGTACGCTTTTAGAAGAGTAAATAAAGTAAAATATCACGATTGGTGTTAGAAAGTCACGAAGTAAGTGTAGGTATAGTAATGAGACAATCACGTTTCTGCAAACTAACGTCTTGTTACCTACAAGGAAAAGTTTCAGGACGTTAAGGCTCACGCAGACAGGTGCAAAGCGATTCTGGTCGAACAATTTCTTTGAAAACTTCACGGAAATTGCTCTACCGGTGTCGCGCCGCGCCTTCGCGTCGCTGTCCGCGAGAGCCTTAACACGAGTGAAAATGTGAATCATACCTACCATAATACAGTGTCCTACTTTTCATGTCCGCATCTGTATAGAACATGCTAATTGTTTCTTCACAAATCGTGAAATGTGTTTCAATCAATAATTAGTGACAGACAGGCAGTTTCATTATTTTAATGGTGTGTCCAAACATTGAGCGGCGAGAGCGCGGCAGCAACACGCGGTGTTTGCAGGACACTTTTCTGTCGCACTCTAGTTAGGAATAAACCGACGAATGTTTGCGTTTAACAGAAGCGTTAAGTTAGCGCGCGGCAGTCGTCCAATCGTACGCGGCAGTCGTCTAATCGCAGCGCACCAGCGGCTCCCGCGCACTATTGCCTCTTTATGTTTTTGGACACACCTTTAGCCCACGGTCGTACGGACTTAAAAATATCGCGGCGGGATTTTATCGCGATTTTCAACTCTCGGTGTTGAGCTGAGCGTTGAAAATCCAACGCGTTAGGACGCACTCAGGCACGCAAACGTTAAGGTTAAATTAAGTACGATGCCTGAAATCTTCATTACAATATCTAGTACATACTTAAATCAAAATATTTATATATCTAGAAGTTTATATACCTACCTATAAAGCTTACAAATTCCTAGTTATTTTCAGAAGTGTGCTTAAACGAGATTAAAGTGGCTTACCTAATGCACACATATTTTTATTTTTATTACAACTGTATTTGTGCATTTATTCTAAAATGCACATCGTGCAAAATCAACGTCATCAGTACAAATTATAATTATCAGTATTAAAATTAAATCCGAAGAAGGAATGCTATCTGTCAAAGACTTGTGGATAATTATGGCCAGGAGTCCAGGACATATCAAATTGGTAAATAAGTAATGTTCTTCTATTACTTATAACTATAGGTACCAATATCCATCATAAATTGTACCTGGTTTATACCTAGATAACGTGTAAAAATATTGTGCAACTAGAAAATCTACGGAGAATTCATATCAAACATGGAAGGATCAGGAAATGCTTAAAAACACAAAAATATGTTTTAAAAAAATTGTATAAATTATAGCAAATATTATCGTATATAAATATTTTGAGGAGAAGTTATTCATAACGTCGGCTAAATTATTAATGAGAAATTGCGCAGTGGTTACAAAGTTATTGTGAATTTACATAAGTATAATATTAAATTATTACTGGTTTATAAAAAAAAGATGGGTAGATTAATTATTCGCTTGTTGTTAAATCCCTGCTTTGAATGACGTAAGTTGTAAATTATACAAGGTCGAATTAAATTAACTAGCAAAACTTTACGATAAAACCAAAACCATATTATCCATCTCATTTTTTCAAAAGAGACGGATAATATGGTTTTTATTTTTTTGTGTTGTGATTAGCATCACTTCTGGAAAGTTTCGCAGTTAATTGAATTTGACATTAAAATAATTTAATCATAATGTTAGATTAATCGTCTGTATTATGTACCTAATCAAAATATGTCGTTATTTATAAGTAATTAAAAAAAACTACGGAGTTCAATTGAAATTCTTGAACAAGGCAGCTTATTATATTCTTGTTTATATATACAAGGTGTTCCTTTTGTTATCCCATAACTCTAGGGTATTAAGACGCCACTAAATGCCAGTGGCTTTGAGTGGTTTGCTTGCGCAACGCGTCATACGTCCAGCCAGTAATAGGACTCGCCCATCAGGAGCGCTGTCCCAAATAAGACGTATTATTAATTTATTATACATAAAACAAAAGGTATTTTAATAAAACATACACTAAAAGATAAATAATTAAATTATCTTTATAATGGTAAAGGTTTCAGAAAAATACGCTTGATAATTTTAACTTGATTCTCAGTTTTTTATCCCGTTAGACATTACTTTATAAATTAATTACACTTACACCCAGTTGCACAAAGACAAACATTAATGCCCCATTGCGTAATGAATCATTAACGCTAATGATTTCATTAATTTAATCAAAGAACCATTAAAATCGAGTCTATTGTTGCTTTCTGCAACAAGTTAAAACAAGCTAATGGAAGATTAGGATTAAAGTTCGTTTTTGCAACTGGCTGTTAGTAATATAAACATAATCTAAAATATTCACAGATTAAGCTATTTAAAAAATGCTCTAAATTTAATATATATTTTTTCCAAATCATTAAGACTAGTCGTTTAGACGTGATCTTCAGTATAAAATCATTAAAAGTCGGTTTTGTCGCGGTTATTGTCGCCTATGAAACCATGTCAAAGAATCCACTGGCATATAAATTATTATTTTTTGTTGTGAATTATGGGATATCAAAAGGTTGTAATACCTATTCGTGTATTTTTACAAAGTTAATATTATTCAATTAATGTTTTAGAATTGAACGATACAAAAATATTTACAGTTTATAAAATATTTTTGATGTGTATAAACGTGTGAAAAGCAACCTAAAATCAATCCTGAATTCAATGTTTATTCACTTATATTATTATTTGTTGCTATTGTTATGAGATTTGATTTTGTACAACTTCAAGCTCATTAAGTTCATTGACCTTATGTGATACCAAAAGGTTAACTACTAGTGTTTGCGCAAATAAATCTACCATTAATTTATGAATCTGTACCAAGCAGCTAGTTGCCTGGTTGGTACAAAAGGGACCTATAGGTATCCAGACCCACAGCTATAGTTAGATGAGTTTAAAATTGCCCACTCACCTTGTTAATCAGATAAGTAATAGATAGGCACATTCCTACTGAATATATGCACTTGTTCAAAGTTCTTTGAATAGTCAATGGGATTAGAATAAATCATGCAACGTTAAGTTCACGTAGCAACAATACACATTAGCTAACTGCTCAGCCTTTTCAAGAATATTTTAGAACTAACAAACCACGACCTTCTAATACTTTAATGAATATTAGATTAATGATTTCACCTTGCTATTAATTCTTAAAGTATATTATTACCCTAAATAGTCTAAATATTGTTATACAAATTAAATATGACGTATTATGAGGCTACAAAATATTTTAAAAAGGTTTATTTTTCGCATATTGTGAATTGTTACGCGTACTCTGTGATATATTATGATCTGCTTGTATTATATTGTGTAAATGTTAATAATTGTATGTAACGAACGTAATGTATTGAGGAAGAGGAGCCATATCTTATTAGAAATAAATGTACAAGCATCCATCCTGTCGTTGTTTTTTAACCCTGATGAAAGATAGGTAGAAGTACAAAGACATCCGTACCCACCCCGCAATTGACTAAGTATGTACAAATTTTAAATCATGGTACCCTAAACCTCTGGATCAAAAGGGGATCTATGGGTACACAAGTCGATGTAACACTATTCTGTACTCAATAATATGAATTTCATGTTTAATGCGGCATCAAGTTACTACATCTTCAATTTCTCAGATATCGGTATATGGAATTATCAAAAGCCTTCGACAAGGTCTAATACAATAGCTTTTTTTTTTCATTTGGCTTTACCACAGCAACTTCAGTACTACACTTGTTCAGAATAAGTACGATGTATTATAAGACATTTACATTTCCACAGTGTTCTGAAGGTTCGCTCTCTACTTGAATGATCGAATCCTTGTTATGTGCACCGGTGTTCCTCAAGTTATCTCCACTACTAACTACGTGTTCCGGGCTAACGATATTTATATAAATTGCTGAGCTAGTCGCTTTGATAAGATACGATAAGAATACTACATATTTATCTTCAGATAATCATCTGCCAGTAGTTAATATCTGTACTGTCTAATTATGTTAATAAAATGCGAGCTGTGATAATGTTTCACGAATGAATGTTTTTTGCGTAACAAAAGCTCTCGCAACGAAGGTTTGCAAAACACCGTCCATAAAACAAATGCTGCACCGACCCATACATAGTACAGCCCGATTCAAACTTAATGGCGGCTCGGAACATGAGGCTAGTCGCTGCGCGGTAACAAATTCATGGGTCAGCGGGGGTGAGGGGTGCGGTATTGCGCAGCGAGCAGCTAACTTCCGAGCCGCCATTAACTTTGAATCGAACTATAACTTGGGATAAGGACAGGATGATGATGAAGAGGTCTCTTTAAAGCGGTCTCTTGATAACGTCCTCCACTAGGAAATTGGGAATTAAGACTTGATAGATGACAATAAAAACCGAGCAGCAGCTACAATGCTTTTATTGTAGCAATATAAGACCGAATATCACGATTATGCACGTTGGATTTTAAGTGGTTTTTGTAAGTAGGAACATTCGCTATGATGCAGTTAGAGAACCTCAAAGGAAGTCAATAGGGCCGTGATTGGCGTTTGACATTAGTTCTCGGACATACCTATCATGGCATTGACTGTGACCTTATTTCCGGTAGCAGGAATAGAAATACCTATATGTATGTCGTCAACCGTTTTGATGAATGTATGTTTACTATGAAATCAAAATAAGAATAAGAATGAACTTTTCACCCTAATAGTGACGTTTTTGTCAAAATTTATTTAGTTGAGCAACATTAATCAGCAAAATTTTGTATACAATGCGTGATGCAACAATATGAACTGTGAAGTTATTGCGATCAAATTCAAGGACAGTCTTCGCATTTTATTTTCTTGTTTGGAGTGGATTATAATATCAAAATACTTATTTTGTTTTAATTATCTAGAGCAGGGGTTCCCAACCTTTTTTTGTCTACTGCCCACTTTAAGAATAAATTATTTTTTAACGCCCCCCTTTTTAAACATACTTAAAAACCGCTAAGTACTTATAACTGATTATTGAAACGCAAATTTATAGTATTCGGACAGAGTATCTTTTATTGAAAATAAAATAAACATAATCAATTCTTATATAAAAACTAATGTGAAGGTTGAATCTGATGCTGTTCAATAAGTTTGTTGATATCAGGTTCCAATTTACTCAAAAACAGCCGCAAGTCGCCACGTTCGGTAACACGCAAACGATTTCTCTTTTTAGTAAGCAGCGTTGCCACAGCACTAAATCCACGTTCACGCAAATATGACGATGGGAATGCTATCAAAAATCGTTGAACAATTGACCACAATCCAGGGTACAATTGCGGGATCGGTTTTTGTAGCCAAAATTCTTGATATCCATTTTTGAACTTGATTTTTATTTCTTCGTTTGTTGTCAATTCTATAAGTTCTTCTTCCAGCTGAGGTGACATTGCTGTGTTGACATTTGAAAACGGATCCAACACCCAGTCTGGTTTTTCCAAGTTTAAAATGTCCTGGTATCGTTCGGTGAAGTCAATGTGGAGGTTTTCCAAATGTTGGCAGTAGGCAAACAAGTCGTCGTTACTGCAGTATACTGATAAATTCGGAAAATTGTGAAACTCACGTCTGCCCATATTCGCAGCAACGACATTTTTTGTTTTAATTAAATTTAGTTCATCGCCTTGCAGTTGGAGGTTCATGTCGTTGAACATTTTATACAGGTCTGTCATGCAAGCTATATCATTCTTTGATGTTATGAGCTTGTTGCGCAGTTCTGTATCTTTAGTTTCCAAGAACTCTATCATAGAGTCAAACAGGTTGTAAAATCGAATCAGACAATTGCCTCTTGACAGCCAACGAACTTCAGTATGAAGCAACAAACGGTTGAAATCTTCGTCATTAGTAACACAAAGCTGATGAAATAATCTATCATTCAAAGAGCTGCTACGGATTTTATTGACTGCTTTGATGACATATTGCAGTGATTGAAATAGTCGTTCACTTAAGTTTCTAGCAACCAAATGTTGTCTATGAATAACGCAATGTATAGCAAGGACATCTGGAATTTTATTCTATAAGTATGCTATGAAGCCTTTATGGTGCCCTGTCATAGCCGGAGCGCCATCCGTAGCAACTGATATAATATTTTTCAAAGGAATCTCTTTCTCTTCACAAAACTTTTCCAATGTATTGAATATGGTTTCGCCTTTTGTATCTGTCTCCAAATTTCTGGCAAACAATAGTTCTTCACGTATTTTCTCATCTTTAATAAACCTCACGTAAGATAGCAACAACACTTCATTAGTTGGTAAAGTGGACTCGTCGAGCTGAATTGAGAATTGACTAGTCCTCAGATGATTGCACAATGATTCTTCAATGTTTTCAGCCATTTCATCAATTCGTCTTTGCACAGAATTATTACTCAAAGGAATTTTTCGGATAATATCTGCGGCCGGTTTATGAAGCACAGTAGTTATTACTTCCTTTATTGCTGGCAAAATTAACTCTTCTCCGATGTTGTGTGGTTTGCCTTTTTGAGCAATTAACAAAGAGATATTGTACGAAGCTCGAAGTCCGTCGTCATCTTGCTTAGCAGCCGCCGAAAATAGTTTTGATACACTTGGCTGAGTATTATGCTTCTTCTCTAGGTCTTGAAAATATGCTACATTCTTTTCTGTCTTATCTGGATGCATTTTATTCAAATGATCTTGCAGTCTTGAAGGCTTCATTGCTTCGTTCGAAAATGTTTTTAGACATAGAAGACACAAAGGCGACGACGGGTTTGTGGGATTTTCAATAAATCCGAATTTAATATATTCCGCAGAGTATTGCCGTCTCTTCTTTTTTACTTCCGACATTGTTTTGTTTTAAGAAATACGTAAGTGTTGAAATATCTATTATGCGCGAAACCGCAAATGAAAATAAAATAAATTTACGTCGTTTATATAGGATTGCATAAGCAGCACGCACCAACAGGAATAAGACAAACGTGCATAAACTCGTTTATCTCATTCGACGCCCAATCGTACTCGACAAGCAAGAACAAGTATTATAGAACCAGCCGATTGGTATAGGAATGTACAATTCGGATTATTTAACAAAAACTTGTTAAAACATGATTGCCCGCGGTCTTTTATATCGAACCGAGGTTGAGCTATATCTTAATTAATATTAGTTGATGTTCACAAGATGTAGTCGAGAGTCGAGAGCTCAGTCGGTGTCTAACAGTCTTCCTAGCTAGGTAGATGAAATTATAAATCGACCCCAAAGCCCTACACCAGTGATGTCAGAGTTCGAGGGGAAGGTGGGGCATTTTTACTGGAAAATAGGAATTTTAAACTGACTGGTGGGGCCCCTTTACACAAAAAAGAGGGAATTTCAAACGACTGGTGGGGCCTTTTACACAAAAAGTGGGGATTCTTAACTGATAAGTGGGGCCAAGAAATATCTCACGTGGGGCCCTAAGGGCCCCATGGGACGGGGGTTTGACATCACTGCCCTACACAATGCCCCCTTTTTTTTCTGGGTCTCTTACCGCCCCCCTTTAGGCCTGCAGCGCCCACAAGGGGGCGTTATCGCCCACGTTGGGAATGACTGATCTAGAGAGACTAGTATATTCTTTACTATCGAGACACAAATAGTTGTTCATAGTTTTTTTACATGATTCAATTCAATGTCAAGCCGGGGTCACGTGTGTAAATGAAGTAGATAAAGCTTGGAATCCATGAGCATAACGGTGGGACTACGAGTAATAGTAGCTTGCGGGTTTCTCCATTACCTAACTCTAGTTTTTGCTTATTTTTTGGTGTCTTGTTTTTGTCAGACAGTTTAAGGAGTCCACGTTAAATGGGAATTTCCCGAAAATCCTAATCTATTACATTGATACTAATTAATGCCAGAGCCCAGGGTTGCCAGTTATCAGTTTATCACACATGAGCATACATAGCTTTCTTATCTACAAGTAGATAGATATGAACTACAGCAGCATTAAAATTGCTTTATTTTGCAAATATACCAAACATGACATGCATTTTAAAGCTGAATGCGCTTTTTTTTAAGCGATTCTGTTATCAATTAATTGCCTGAACTTGTATAAACGAATGACGCACGCAGCGTTGAATGTGTGCTAGGCCTAACTGATTAACGTGAAGTTGTATTGATATAGTCATGGTGTGCGAGTATGTTCAGAGTACAAGAGTTAGTAAGCACGCGACGCGCCGGCGCCGGCTGTTTTTTATTGGAGAAATGGTTAAGAGTTGTTGGTCGCATCATTACAACGCGGTGAGAATTGATTGTCAACCAATGATTATCACTTTTAGATTGTTAGTTATATTTCTGCTCGCAGCCACTACACACGCGGCTCAAGATATCACAATGTTTAAATTACCGAAAACAATGCGGGCCGTCGGGCTCTATAAATATTTGCCAATAACCGACGTCAACAGTCTAGTCGATTTAGAAGTGAGTTTACCAAGTGTTCTGCAATCTGATGTGTTGGTGGAAGTCAAAGCTACAGCATTAAATCCGATTGATACAAAAGTACGAGCTCCGAAGCCGAATGTAGAAACATCGCCTCGGATTTTGGGATGGGACGGCGCTGGAATCGTTGTCTCCAAGGGGGCCGATGCAAATTTATTTAACGTAGGCGATGAGGTATTTTTCACTGGCAGCGTATCAAGAAATGGCTCTAACGCGCAGTATATGGCTGTTGACCAATATTTAGTGGGAAGAAAACCCAAGAACTGGACTTTTGAGCAAGCTGCCGCAATGCCACTCACTACGCTTACTGCTTTCGAGTCCATTTGTGATCGCTTGCTGCTCTCAGAGAAGGACAAAGGCAAGTCTTTGTTGGTCATCAATAGCGCCGGCGGAGTGGGGTCAGTAGCGACGCAGATCGGTAAGAATCTGGGACTCAAAGTGATTGGAACTGCTTCTCGTCCAGAAACGCAGGCTTTTACGCGTGATTTTGGAGCAGATATCGTACTCAACCATACTCAGGACCTGATACCACAGTTAGAAGCGAATGGTTTTGGAGCAGGAGTTGACTTCATTCTTGTTAATTTCGACCCCGCACCGTATTGGGACACACTGATGACAGCTATCAAGCCTCAAGGTAGAATATGTTTGATTGTCGACAGCAGTGCTCCGGTAGATTTAAGACCATTGAAAGACAAGAGCATTACTCTAGTGTCAGAGATGATGTTCACTAGAGTGAAGTATAACACTGAAGATAGAATCAGGCAGTATGAAATTTTTGAACAAGTTTCGAAGTGGCTGGAAGAGGGAAAGCTAAAAAGTACTTTGACAAAAACGATGGGCCCGATCAACGCTGCTAACTTACGAGAGGCTCACAAATTGATAGAAGATAAGAAAATGATTGGGAAGCTGGTGCTATCAGGATTTTAGTTTTATAAGGTTTTAAAATAAAATACTCTATAGCTATATTTTAGTTTGGAAGGTAGTGAAAATGTGCTATCGTTTGTATGTTGATGTTACACGATGTTTAATAAAACAAAAATTTAAGTTAGTAGGTACATTATCTTTAATTCAACAATACACAAAATTAGGAATCTGGGGTTTTACAATTGGAACCAAAGGAGGACTTTGAAAATGCCATTCAATCTTAGGAGTGATTTTTCAAGTAAGTTGAGCAAGGGAAGTTAACAGGACCACAATCCACAGGGCCATAATCACCCCCTTTAAAGTCAAGTTTTGCGCGGTCCGGTCGAAGAAGACTCCATTTTCACAAGAAAATACGGTCATAACCAGCTGTTGGGGAAGATCTTTAATACATTGGTTTTACCTAACGAAACGGACGAATGTAAGGCGTTTGCATGCAGCTGAAATGAGAATCATAAGAGGGGTGAGTGGGTGTTACGCGAATGGATAACATTATGAATGAATATGCATAGGTGTACCTTTTAGTACATCCACATTTCGCGAGTTATGTTAAGTCCCCATGTAGTAAGGGGTGAATCACAACTCTGCAAACGAGTTGATTGGTGATTGCAATAATAATAATTATAAAAGTTTATTGAAATTGAAGAATGCTGATAAATCGGACTTCTCTATTTATGCGGGAATCACCATCATCATCATTGTAAAAGTTCTCGAACAAGGAACTTTTTATTAAAATATTACCTACAGTTACAAGTTAGTCAATATCGTATTATTTTAACCTTATTGATTTATAGGTAGATATGGTTGACAGACGGACGGGAGACCGCAGTATTTAATTAGTCATTATGTGCAATTTAGATTCAGTAATAGGTGTAGGCTAAACATTCTCAATGATTTGGTTCCAGTTATATCCAGCGAACTGAAGTATAGACCATTAATAGTGATTGTTCTTGGTTTTATACAAGATCCCATCAAAATAGATGGACAAATTTTAACATAGCGTTCAGTACGTCTAACCAAAGACATCCCAGCAAAAAAAAACACTGATTAAATTGATTTTACTTTGACCTAAAATAATAAATGGCATTGGGTAACCAACATTTTTAGTGTATTTTCGATAGCTGATTTATTTTTCTTGTAAGTATCTAATGTGTTTTTCTTATTATTTTTTTACCATTGTCCCCTTATTTTGGTGGTCTGAATGATTTCTAAAAGTTTGTCCATCTATTTTAATGGGACCTTATACCTATGCTATTTAGGTACTTTCGTTTTCAAATTAGTGTTATTTTAATTAATAATTTAAGTATCATGTTGCCTAATAAAACAAATGAATAAATATACTTACTTAAAACAGTTGAAACCTAGACAGAGAATATTGCTTATGAATAGCTTTGAATTAAAAATAAACAGGTAAAGCGGTGAAGTGGTTTTTGAGTTTTAAGCGAAATAACGCGGAAAAAGACAAGAAACTCGGTGCGAATTGTATAATACTAATGTATTGAACTTAATACTAATGTAATTTATGTAGGTTAAAATGCAATGTTATTATGTAAGTATTACCTATTCCCGAGACAAGTACCGTAGTAGTAGTAAATGTAAGTCCGCTTCCATTTTGATAAGAACCCGATACGAGATACGTGAGTTATAAACATACTTTTCGCGTTGTCACTGTGTTGTTTATAAGCGTGACTTATGATATGATATTGATATTAAATTGTGATGATAACATTAAAAACACCTTTTGTTTCAGTTACATTTTTCTCTGCAATCGCTACTCACGCGTCGCTAGTTACTTACTGCAATGGCAAGTTTACCGAAAACAATGCGAGCTGTTGGACTCTATAGATATTTGCCGATAGAAGATCCGGACAGTCTCCTCGATGTAGAAGTGAGTTTACCAAGTGTTAAAGAATCTGATGTATTAGTTGAAGTAAAGGCTACGGGTGTCAATCCCATTGATGCCAAGCTACGCGCTCCGAAACCTAATACAGAAAATCCGCCACGAATCCTGGGAGTTGACGGCGCCGGAATTGTAGTCTCCAAGGGAGCGAAAGCCAATCTATGGAATATTGGCGACGAAGTATTTTTCACTGGCGACAGTAGGAGAACTGGCTCTAACGCACAATACATAGCTGTTGACCAATTTCAAGTGGGAAGAAAACCAAAGAGCTTCACGTTTGAACAAGCAGCGGCTATGCCAGTCATTTCGCTTACTACTTTCGAATCACTTTACGATCGCTTGCTGATCTCAGACAAGGACAAAGGCAAGTCTTTGTTGGTCATCAACAGCGCCGGCGGAGTGGGATCAGTAGCGACGCAGGTCGGTAAGAATCTGGGACTCAAAGTGATTGGAACTGCATCGCGACCAGAAACACAAGCTTTTACGCGCCAATTTGGAGCAGACATTGTTCTCAACCATACTCAGGACCTGATACCACAGTTAGAAGCGAATGGTTTTGGAGCAGGAGTTGACTTCATTCTTGTTAATTTCGACCCCGCACCGTATTGGGACACACTGATGAAAGCTATCAAGCCTCAAGGTAGAATATGTTTGATTGTCGACAGCAGTGCTCTGGTAGATTTAAGACCATTGAAAGATAAGAGCATTACTCTAGTGTCAGAGATGATGTCTACGAGGGTAAAATATGATACTGAAGACAGGATCAGGCAATATGAACTATTGAAGGTGATATCCCAGTGGCTGGAAGAAGGGAAGCTGAAATGCACTTTGACGAAAACAATGCGCCCAATCAACGCTGCTAACTTAAAGCGGGCTCACAAACTGTTAGAAGACAAAACATTGATTGGAAAGCTGGTGCTATCAGGATTTTAATTTTATATCGTGTTACCCTTTACAACACATTGTTAAAACAATTAAATATTTATTAATAAAAAGTTTCTCATAAATTTTAATAATCATGTTATTTTAAATGCCAAATCCGAACTGTTTAGATATCTGTCTCAATGCCTGTACTCGTAGCTAGTTGCTAAGCTAAAAAGTCAATAATTGGGATATATTAACAATTTAGCGAATCATTCAAATCAAGTAAATAATTCGAATTATTTGCAATATAGAGTCGTGAGACTAATAACACACAGTCAACTGCCCTAACTTCGCCTGGCGTCCTATGTTTGCTTTTAATGAAAAAGATTACTCTAAGCCGACGGCGCGTGAGTCGATCGCCGACTTAACGGAATGTTGCCATTTTTAAATATTATACTTTATTTATTTATGTAGAATTAATTATTGTATATTTATTTTATTTTTATATCATAATTATATTTCATTGTATGCTGCACCGGTCGACGTCATAACGTCAACGCCAGCTGTCGCTGAAAACCAGCGCTGGGGCTCTGTCTTGCATAGGGTCGCAGCGTTATGTTGATCGATGGCCGTTTTGCGTGGGTGTGAGGCATATTTTCCCTAAAATTGTTAATTTTTTAATTTTGTGTTCTTTTTTTTGCGCCACGTTTACCGCAAATAAAACGTATTTTCTTTCTTTCTAATATCTTTTTCGTTTTACTTGTATGAACAAAACTCAAAGGTTCGATTTCCATACAAGTAAAATGCAAACATAGAACGCCAGGTGAAGTTAGGGCAGTTGACCTAAAATTGTTGAATGCAAACTTACAGATTGGAAATAGGGTCGATATTTTTTCGGGTGTCCCCACTATGTGCCCTGACGATCTAGTAAAGGTCGCGGAAATCCACTGGGTGTCGGCAGGGCTGGGTGTTGTGGCGATTCTTGGGGGAGTCCTAAGTCCAGCAGTGACTTCTTTTGACTGAGATGATGAGCTTCTTTGTCGTGTCGATGGTTTTACAGTGCGTGGCAGTATCTATATCACCACATGCGAACTACGCATCACGCTGAGGTCACGCGAAGCCCTGCATCGCGCAAGCAGAGTTAACCGCGCGATCAGCAAATATATAACTTCCTGCCATCAATCATTGGGCAGTTGCCCACCAGACACGACACCCGTCTGGTCAGAAGATCCTCCCATTTCTAACCCTGTTGCTCATACTCACTCTAACTTCGCCACTTCCACGGCATCATCGGTGGCAGCGCAGAGGTAGCTATGGCTGCATTTTTTCGGGCACAGAGGGCAGGATAGTAGGTGCTGCACACCCTGCTGCCGTACCGTCGAGGTAGCCCCACTTTAAGAGCGTTCATTCTATAAGTTGGCAACGTCGCATATAGCTATCAAATATTTACCTGTTTTGATTAATTAGACAATATTACTGTATGGAAATATGAAATATCGCGAACTATTCAACTGGAATATCAATAATGAATTGCAATATAACACTGAATTTCATGTTGTAACCGTTTTAGGTGTAAAAAGCATTTGGAAAGTTTCGAAATATATTTTTTTACATCTAAAACTAAATATTCGGTGTTACGATATTAATTATTGCATTTCATAACCAATATTTTAGTTCACTAGTTAGCCATATTTCATATTTCTATACAGTAATATTGCCTACTTAATCAAAACAGTGAAATATTGGACATCTATGTGCGACGTTGCTCACTTTCATAATGTACGCTCTTAATAGGTTGTAGTTATATCTTCCCACTTGGATTTGGAGGCGTAAAGATGATAGTACAAACAAACTCAAAAATAAGTTTAAAATAATTTAATTACACATTACTTTGGTCCAGAAAAGGATCCCAACGTGTGTGAAGAGTTGCTAATAATGCTCGGATCAAACTCCTGACCTATGAAAGGAGATCCAGGAGCGTTCCAAGCTTTCTTCAAGACATCTATGTTACGAATCTCGTCACTTGTTGGTAGACCCTGCATTTTCCTCTCTTGATTCCATTGCATCTCACGGACCTGGAAATGAAAGTAGAATTAAAGGGATTAATGCTGCCTGCCGGGGTTGCGGGAAAGTCCGAAAGGGATACCGTGGCCCCTGGCAACGTATAGGCAACGGAAGGAACACGGGTGGGTTTTAGTCAGTAAGAGTCTGACACGCCCTCCCGCTCCACCCAGAGCGGGAGAAGTTATTTGATAATTACCCATCCAAAAAAAAAAAATGGATTAATGCTCGTTGCTCGGTTTCACTTCTTCTTTTCGTATCGACGGTACATCTATGTTATACTCTTTGGGCCCAGTGGATCTCAAATGAATGCCAAAATAAAAGTTTGCTGTTTCATTTTCAATGCTGGGCTCAGTGCCGAAATTTGAAAATCCAACAGCGCGCTTTTATTTAGGCGCTCATTTACTGACTGCCTCGTTTTTCTAGGTCGTAAGAGCTACTGCTGAGCATGAAGTTCTGGGTTCTGGCAGAGTATTATTGGGTTTTTCCATCTGGAATTTCTCAGTAGCAGCTCAGATTCTCGATTTGTGTAGTGGTTGATGGCTCGCCCGTTATTACATAGGACTCAAACATAACTGCCAAAATGTGGGTGTATTATAGGTGCAACTCTGCCTAGACCTTCGGGGAATACAGGCGTTATGTTATATTCAACTTAGTGCAACTTGGGAGAGATAATTATATTTCTGGCAGACAGTTTATCAATTCTGTCAGGGTCGCGGGAAAGTTCGAAAGGGTTACCGTAGCTTCTGCCAACACACAGGCAACTGAAGGAACACGGGTGGGTTTTAGTCAGTAAGAGTCTGACACGCCCTCCCGCTCCGCCCACAACGGTCAAAGTCAAAGTCAAAAGTCAAAGTCAAATCATTTATTTCAAGTAGGCCCGTATAAGGCACTTTTGAACGTCAAAAATTTACAAAAAAAAAATAATTGATTCTAGTTGCCCCTTCCAAAAGGTAGTTTTCGTATGGAGAAGAATGGGCAAGAAACTCCACCGTTACTCTTTTAAAATGTTTTACAATATTTTGTATAAGTACATTAGTTATATAATTATATGTGAGGACGATCCACCTAGAATAAAATTTTTATACCACAATAGGTAAAAAGAATTAAGAATTAAAAATGAAGCAACAACAGATAAACTAATTATGTGATAGATACATGGTGCTCACATATTTACAAACATAGTAAAAGTAACGGGAGAAGTTATTTGAAAATTAACCACAACAAAAAATAATTTCGTCAATTGGAATTATTAGATTCAATAAATTACATATATCATGAACGTTCTGGCTCGTCTGTGTCTTGTATTATGTATATGCGACAGCTTGGACCCAGCTAGGCCTTGCATAAAACAATAATTATTTATGTGACTTATAATGCTTTATTGCAACTTTGGTTGTTTGTAAGTATGTGTATCTTTACCTTAGCAACATGGTCTTCTGGCAAATCATCGAGAGGTCTGGAACAGTCTATTTTATCCAAGTCTATAGCTTCCTCACTGTTGAAAAGCTTATTCCACCATCTTTCTTGAACTTTTTCTGTAAAATGTAAAAAAACATTTTAATGAAATTCTTAAATTTCCTCACTCACACACAACGCACAGCCTTAACCTCTCTCTCGGTCTACAAGCATGAAATTTTGCACAAGAGTTCCTTTTATAACAAAAGTGAGCATAAGGGTACGCTTGTCGCGTAAATCCCTTAAGGGTACGCAAGTCGGGCATTCTTTCATACAAACGTAGTACGGTGAATACTCGTCTGTTTGACGGTGTACGTTCGAAACTAAAAATTATATAAATTTGTTTTGTTATTATCTAGCCCTGTATGGAAGCAGAATTGGTTTGGCAGTTATGAGCATCGAAACTTCCATATTTCAACACTAATGTCTTTGGGCGTAAATAAATAACTGATGTAATTTAAAAAATGGCAAAATAGAAGCCTAAGAAGAATTAAAAAGTTCAAATAATTTTGATTATTTACATCCAGTATTTTTTCCATAATATCTATACGCCCAAAGGTCTGTTCATGAAATTTTAAGCGCTCGTTTTCATTATAAATCATCATATATTTCACAAAATAAATGAATAGATAAATAAAAACTATTATTCATATTATATTAATCACGCCCACCATCGAGGTCGAGCCCGACTAGTGTACCCTTAAGGTACACCCACATTTCGCCAGTTATGTTAAGTCCCATGTAATATAATATTGTATGTACACAAAAAATAAAATTTTTAAGAAAATTACCGATATTCATAGTTTAAATACCAGGAATAAACACAACCTTGCTGTACATCGCACACGTCTCCACAGAGTAGGCAACTCGTTCATGGTTCAATGTATACGCTTCTACAACAAACTTTCCATTGACATTCGACACGTATCCATTAAACGATTTAAAAACTGTATTAAAACAAAATTTGTAAAAGAGGGTGCTATAAAATTTCAGATTATTTAGAAGATAAAAAAGCGTGGGATTGAGCTGCTCGCTCCGCTTTGTGATAAAACCATAAAATTTTACATTTTAATTATTATGTAAAATCATTAAAATATACCAGTTTTATATACATATTAACATTGTTGTAAATTATACACAAAATGACATGATTACTTTGTAAAGTAAAATATTGTATTAATTATTGTGACTGTGAGGACTATGTGGTTTTTTTTTCCTCTTTATTTTTTTTCTTTCTCAGTTAGTTTAAATAATAGTCTGGCAGTTTGAGTAGTTTATGCAGCCTACCCAAATGTCCTTTCTTTGGTATTGTTCGTCGAGTTGAGCTCCTTAAGTTATGAGTTGAGCTCCACGATTACTGACAAATGCTTGCACTGACTGGACAGGTCCACTCAAATATGTGTGGTTCTTTCCTTAAAAGACCATTTCAGACACTAATCTACATGGTCCTCATATGGCCTGACCAAGATTATGTCTGGACTTTAAAAGAGACTGTGACCTCTGAGTTTGTTTCGGTCTTTCTTCTCAGAGTAGTCAGATAGGAAACGCCGAACTCATCTAGCAAAATTCTTTTAATATGACGTGTAAAAGTGATTGTAATATCTTATTTACAGAATAAATAATTTCATTTCATTTCATAGGGGACGAGCCTATTGCCATCAACCGGGCACAAATCCAGACTCCCGGCTGCTACTACTGAGAACACAACCTACTATGTGTACACCACTGCCTGACCCTTTGGGGAGACAAGGCGTGATGTTATGTGTTCATCCCTTAAGGCAGTGGTCGGCAAACTCATTACTCAATAGAGCCAGATATCAATATTATAAGGACTAAGATTTCTTATGAAGCTTGCCTTTGTGTGTGTCCAAACTGTCTCAATACACTTTTCATAATCCTTAAAACACCCATACTCTTTCACTCCACAACGCTGCCTAAAATTAATAGAGAAACTAAAGTAGGATGCCTTCATCATCATCATCATCATATCGGCTGATAATAATATGATGGAGGCATCTTACTTATTAACAAGTTAACCTTGGAAAGCTTTGAAAGGTAAATGATTAATTTTCGATGTGAAATACTTCGGAAATGAATCTTTGAAATATAGTTTGAATTTTGAATAAAGTTGATATCTTGCTTAATGACCGACACTCCGAACCCCGCGATCTCCGTCGCACTCATTGACATTTGTACAGAGCCGCATTTTATAAGTCAAAGAGCCAACACGGCTTGCTAGCCGATCACTGCCTGAAGGGGGTTATTTGTTTATTTACCAACCAAAAAAAAAGAAAAAAAAAAAAGGGGGGGAGTTAAATATGGGATGACACTTTGTATCGAAGGTGGCCATTTTTGATGACTACTTGATACTTAGACTGCTATTTATAAGCAAAAGTAAGATATATCATCGTTTATTGGAAACTACCCTACCCCTCTCTACCTTAAGGCTCCTGAGAAGTTGTCAATGGGATGTCCACCATGGCTTGTATTAAAAGAAATAGCTATGCTACTGCTCTGCTTGAATGGACTGTTATATGCTCAAACGAGCCGGGTAGCATATATCTATGAATATTATTTGACATAAACTAAATGATTACCCAAATGCATCAACAGTTTCCCTTCACTGATGCTCCAGAAACTATCCATAGTCTTGATCTTGTATGGCAAAGAGTCCTTGATGATGGTGTCACCATTTCGGAACGCCACACATATTTCACTAGGGTTAATTGTCACTTTCAGGTCCTTGGATGATTTTATGTCTGGTGGAAGTTTTACAGTTACATCTGGAATTGGGAAAAAATGGGCATTATGGTATCTCTTAGTATAAGGAGTAAGAAATAACGGACCTGTTTTACAACATGTTGGATGTCAGTTAGAAATTAAATTATTCTTTTGATTGTTCTGTAAGATTAAGCCGGCTGTTGCTGAAACCAGTGCTGGGGCTCTGTCTCCCATAGGGTTGCAGCATTATGCTGAGCGATGGCCGTTTTGCGTGGATATTACACGTATTTCGTACGTTTAAAATAAATAAATAAATAAAATAAATAAACAAACTGTTTTTACAGTCAGTTCAACCGATTCAGACTTCTATACCGAACATGGATGGCATTAAAAGCAAAAAAATTGTTACAATACCAACTGTTTACTGTAGCTGCTACTTGTCATGCCACTAATGCAATAGAAGTCAAAATCGGTTGAATGGACTCTAAAAAAGGTTTAGTTAAATGTCTAATCGTATTTCAAATAATAATTGTAATAATTATCAAATTCCTAATACACTGAGCATTCTAATAAACAACTATCAAAATGTAAAAACTAAGTTTTGTGGTTCAATACTCAAAAAACAGTAAATAATGATACTGCTGTCAATAGCTATAGCTAATATTCTAATCAAACAAATATGAATTTTCTGTTTCTGCATGAGGATATTGTTGCTTCCCACTGTTTCCAAAATTACTGTCTGAGCATGACCCACATTGTAGGTATAATGTGCAAGATACTACCTAGTTCCATAATATTCTGAGACCAGAAGTAATTCTCCCTCTCAGCACCATTATAAGTGTCACTGTTCTTCTGTATTGGTATCTCAGGAGGTTTGTAGTCTTTTTGGAATGCCTTTGAAGTACTGGTCACATTACTAGGAGACTCACACTGAGTCTTTGGTATTGGTTGGTCTTTAGAAGACTCTTCTGTAATTACGATTGGTTTCTCCATAGGTTCTGTGGTAGTTGCTTCATCATCAATAGCATCATCGTCAGCAACAACTTCCACCTCCTGGGCTACAGTTGAGCACATGATCTCATTGTTAAGGTCGAAAGGTTTCTCAGCACCGTTGGGTTCTTTCCAGCTTTTGGGGTCACATGTTTTGAGGACTTTGATCACCAGCTCCTCAGCGACTCCTGGGGGGAATCCCATGTTTTCGTACGGACCTTGAGGTACATAGTAGAAATCAGTCCTGAAAATATTTGAAAGAATTTATAATAGGTACTTGATCCCAATCAAACAATAACCAATGATGGCATCACCCTGCGACAAAGCCCCGAAACTCCACTACTTTGAAAAGTAGTACAACATAATACTCACAGAAGAACAGTGTGACTATTCAGGCCCGAAAGAGAAGAGAGTACACCTAAGGATCAAAGACCAACTCGACAGCCAGAGACCTTAACATAAATATATCCAGAGTGCTTGGAATGTTCAACACTGTCCAGCAGAGTTACCGCACCCATATACGTATACTCTTCAACAGCACCTCAGTTGGAGAACTGAGGTGGTTCCCTAAGTATTGGAAAATACTTAGGAAAAAAATATTTTACTACGTGACACTAGAATGTGTAGCGGTGTCTAACTGCAAGACAGTGACACTGCAATGGATAAAAGGAAACAGCAGATCACTAGGTAACAACCCAGCTGACGAATTAGCAAGGAGAGCATCCAGCACGTCAGTCTGTGGACCCAAACCTATTGTATCCATCCTTGCAAAATTAATTTATATTTAGTTACTGACTTGATGTTGGTACGTATTTTTCGTGTGACCACTGAAAATCAGCGCTGTGCTGTGGGTCCCTCATAGCACAGAATTATGCTGAGTGGAAGCCTTCTTGTCACAGTCATGACGTGCAGCTGCCGAATATTTCTGTTGTTTATATTTTTGTTATTTGTATGCACGTGTCTCTGTGACCAAATAAACCTTTTTATCTTTCTTTCTTTCTAAACAAACACTTCGACACAATAGGCATAACGGAGTCCTCTATGCAGGGCATGTATGGAGGTTGAGGAAACTGTTGCGCATGTGCTCTTTGAACGCACGAAAAAAGAACAGAATCCCTCGGGTCATCCAGATATTTCACAGATTTTCTGAACAAACCAGGAGACCTAATCAACTTCTGGAGGAAGGAGGGCTGGTTAGAATAACCACCGACGTCGCTATAGCCCACGCATAATGGTCTATCTGACGGACTAAGAGCGGAAACCAAACCCTTCACATAGAACATAGATACTTAGTTAAAAGTGTGAAAACCCAGCCAGTCTCTTCAACGATTGATTTTGTTCATATGGAAACCAATTCAGGAGAATTAACACGTTTATATTTACCTATTTAGAGTAAAAAAAAGTAAACAAAAACAGTGAAACTCACCTTCGAGCTAAAAAGCCGAATATTGATGAGAGGAAACCTAATATTGATTGCTCGTTGACTAAAATTGAAGTCAATACGTCGTCATATTTTGTTGTATCGGGAGAATCAGCCATAATGCCGAATTTTAATGCATATATCTATAATTTTCTATTTTTCTTTGCGTTGTTGTCTTGTTCATGTTTTGACATTGAGGGAATGATAATCGTAGAGTATATATATTCTGTGACGATAATGAATGAACGACAGCGTCGTCACCAGATGAATGAAAGAAGATACTCGAAACGGTATTAAAAAAAATAGGGCTGCCAGTAGATTCAATTTATATTATACCGCGCTGGGTCCCAGAAATTATATAAAATCGTAACTCACCATGCAAAAAAATGGTTGAACTAAAAAAAAGGTAATAGAACGAGGTTTTTTTTTGTTTAGTTAAATAATTGTTGAACTAAAAAATAAATTCTTACTGTTTATAACAGAAGTAGGAACTTAATGCTAACACAAGATGTCACGAGTAACTGTTTTTTTAAAAACAAAGTATGAAGTGAAACGACGAGACACGGTACGATAAATATAGTTGTAAAATGACGGTAAACTACGAGATTTTACAGAAATGTTTCGCTAACTACCGTTGGTCAGCCGGAAAAAAAGTAGTAAAGTTTACTTTACATTCGATTTCATATTCTTGTATTCAAATCTTAATTTGAAATCTGCTATACAAACAGGATACAAAGATTAACAAATTATACAAATTTTGTATCTAATTAATAAGGCGACCACTAACACACTGGTGTTAAAAAAAATCTGAGAAAGTAGGAAGACGTGGCGAAGTGCTAGTAATAATAATTTTATTTATTTATTAGACAATAATTTTGGTCCACAATTGGTGTTAGTAGCACTTAGTACTATGTTATTCCATAAGTTATAATATGAGTTTAAAATCTATAAATACATTCGCATAATCTAAAATTATGTAAAATAAAAATATGCATTAAATATATCTTATTATAACATAAATTAAAATATTCAATTAATTAAATTAAAAACAATTTTAAATACATTCTAATTATAAATAAATAAGTAAAAGAATAATATTAATCACAGAACATACAGATAATATTGCACACAAGAATAAAATTAAATTAAAATGACCTGGTATGCCTTACTCAATTTAACAAAGTAGTAACAGTGGCAGCCCTGATCAAAAATTAATTCTGTAAATGACATGTTCCACAAAAGTCTTTTTAGAGCTCTGAAAACACATGAATCGAAAAGATGACCTGTTTAATTTTTTTTATCGTCTAGAAAAACAAAACTATACAATTAATAAAAGAAATAAGATATTTGTAAATCTTGTTATTATTCACGACTAAACTCAATCTTTTAATTATTACCACACGTCAAATATTTTTTAGCGTTGGCATCCCAAAACCAGTTTTTTAATTTGCATTCCCGCCACTTGGCGGAGTTTACTTCGCTTTCGAAAGTTTCACATCCGCAAGAGAGCGGCAAGGCAAGGCGAAGTGAAGTAGGCAAAGAAGTCTCGCGCGCGAACTCGGTACGCTGCAGGCGATGACCGCATTCATATGAGTTTTTATTAAATTGTGTGTGTGCTGTCGTGTTCTCCGGTCCGATAAGTGTTTACGAAAATGCTGTATAGGTGAACTTTTAGGATACAAAGTGTTGTGATTGTGATAATATCCCTTTAACCCTCTTCTATTTATTACTGTCTCTTGAAGGTTGTAAAAATGCCTTGCTCAGCGGTAACTTTGTCCATAGCGACCATTACAGCAATCGTGGCTGCTGCTTTAATGGCTATAGCATTTTCGACGGATAACTGGCTTTATATTGAAGTAAAGCGCACGAGCATACAGGTAAGGAATTAATAATAATTAAATATTCTTGTAATAACATATGTTAGACATTTAATATCTTTGTTTACATGTAATTTTTTGTGCCAGACAGTTTCGAAGAAAAAAGTTAAATAAGTAGTTAAAACAATTTTTTTTTGCTAGTTACCCTCGTAATGTAGTTAGTAGGTAGATTGAGGTAAAGTTATTTTAAACTAATTTTTTATTTTTATTTATCAGTTTCTTCATCGAGTTACCACGAAGTCATCAAAATTAGCATAACAGCATCTTTTCAGTTGCCTTATCTTATAGCACCAACCTTAAGTACCAAGGTCGAAGTCAACGAAATCTTGGAACTATTAAGAAACTTGAGGAACAGCTGCTACTAACACCTTCCACCAAACAAACAATTGATTAACATCTTAGAATTTTTCATTGTCGATTGTTTAGCGTCGAGCGCCAGCGCCAGCGCATACAATCTTGATCATCAATAAATTTTATGACTTGCGACATTTCCCTTATTTCATTATGAAGTAGGTACAGTAGTCGAATGGACTCAATCAAAATCAACGTAGCACGTATTCTTTCGAGTCCTTGCCGAGGCACCGTTAGAGCAGACACGTTACGCATAAATATGCACGTATTAATGGCACGAACAAATGTGTGGGTAACTGTACTGTTCCGTGCTACTCCTGTGCACCCAGACGTGGAGCAAAAGAAACTACGACCGATAACGATACACGCCAAACCACGTTTTAAAATAGTTTAAACAAGGGTTCCCCTACAACCAAGAAGTCATCGACATACACAAAAACTTCAGTTAAACATTTGCAGAAAGCGCGTAATTTGCAAAAACTGGAACATCTCACGGTCAATTTGCTTGTTATGTGCGTCGGATTTTTTGTAACGACAGACCGACAGTTTCTGGTTTCTTTTCTCGAGTTGGGGTCATGTTTTTTTGCGAGCAAAGCCAACTTATATCGCCTTGTCTTCTACCTGCTCGTGAGGACGGCTTAATTTTTTGCTCGTTCTATAATAGGGGTGGGTTTAAAAGCTTCACGTAGACAGGTTCCTACGTGACCAATCCTTCAGCATCTTGTCTTTATCTCAAACTCTAATGGTTTTGTAACCTTTTTGTTGATGCGTTTAATTTTAAGCCCATGGGAAACTACAATCTTTCCTTGGCTAATACCTACCTACATCGTTTTGAGCAGACAACAAGTGTACAGATTTTGTATGTTTTTTCTGATACCTAACTAGTGTGTTCATTCATCGGAACATAGTTTCTCATATATTTATACCGATTTTATTTATTAATTTAACAGTTTATGTACACACATATAAACAGATAGAAAAAAGGAACAGAAAAGTACGTACAAAGGTGATGCTTATTTCTAAAGAAATCTCTTCCAACATACCTGCGATAGGAAAGTGGATAAAAAGAGACATGGATTTTTACTACCTACTGTTAAATTATAACCATCCTAGGTGGATTAAAAACTCATCAATAACATTCATAATTTTATCACAGAGTAAGACGTGCTAAGCATCTAAGGGAATACGTTTCTTAGGTTATAACAGGAATACAAACGAGTTTTGTACGGTAACATTTTTACTAATGATCACATCGATTAAAGAAAAAATCTCACGGTTTTTGATGTAACAAAGATCAAAACTTATTTCTACGTCCTAAGTTCCATTTGATCTTAGCAAAAACTACACAATCATGGTAAAAACTATCCCCAGATTCAAATTGGTAACTCAAACTGAATCTTTTCGGGAACTTTTTTGGGATTGAAATTCGTTTTGAAATCGTAAGGCAATTTCATATCCACTACCACTTCTCATCCCATAATGACGTAGAGAAAATCTAATCTTACTTTATTACCACTTACCAGCTTGCTCAATGAGGCCTCCAAGAAGAAAATTACTTAGCATAATGCCTAATTGTAGTTTGCGAGGCATCCCAGAGACGTGTAGCGCATGACTTACTATCTACATATCCAAGTCTATTAGATCTTGTAAAGACAAACAGTGGAAAGCTTGGGAGAAATCGATCGTGAAAGTGACGAAATCTGTGTGAACATCTCTCTGAACATGCATAGTAACTACATAGTTAGTTACCGCGTTACGTTAACGGTAAATTTAAGTTACGTCATTGTTATCATTGCGGATTTATCTATGCTGAAACTAACATTCGAATAGAAAACTTTGGATTACGTGCTGTTACGATTCTCTTATGTTTTCGGTCGAACAACTTCAAATGACTGCAAAATACTGCACGGTACTCCCAGAAATTGTATGTTAGCAAAATAACATTTTATAATATGTTCACACAATTGAATGAATTGAATTTAGTTCTTGTATTCTCAGTATAATGTTTAGTTTAGTTGGCGCCCAACAGCTCACTACTATAGACAAGAGAATTATCATTAGATGAGCAAATAAATGAAGATCGTGATGTTTCTGCTCCGTAAAGTTAAATACTACGTACAGCTATAATACACAGTGATATGAAAGTCACGACTCACGAGTGTAGAGTTAGATGAATTACCCATTATTTATGTAGGCAACGTACAATCATGGTTTTATTCGAGTAGGCGTACTTCGCAATAGGCATAATAATCACTACATATTATTAAAATAGCCCCCCCCGCGTCTGTCTGTCTGAACGCGATGAACTCAAAAACTACCGAACGGCTTTTCATACGGTTGTCATCAGTGGACGGAGTGATTCATGAGGAAGGTTTAGATGTATAATGCATAAAGATTTTGTGTACGATGTTTTATCAAACGCTAAAAAACCGAAAAATCGTGCGAAGCCGGGGCGGGTCGCTAGTAGAATATTAATTCAGCTTCACAATATCATAAATATTTTATTATTCAATATAAATTATTTTGAATGAGCTCAAAATATCCGCATGAATGCACATTGTGAGAGACTTTCATATTGCTGATGCGTCGGTTTTCTTCGGCGGTCAGTTTACAAGTTATGCAAAGGCCAAAGAAAGTAGTTTATGCAAATAAGTAAAGATTCTGTGAGTGCGAGATGGTTTTGGTTTTATGCAACGAACATATATTTTATGTAATGTGAGACGTTAATTTGAAGGAATTACTCGTACGTAGACTTTCTAGTGTGCCTAATGCAGACTAATGCTTATGGTAGATAAGTGATTATGAACTATGTTTTTGGTTTCTGACTCTGGAGGACTCGTTACAGATAAGGTTCAAAATTACAGCCGATTTATCTTTTTACTACTACCAATTTATAGGATTCAAGCTGCGCCCCGCGGTTTCAACCCGCATAAGTCTCTATCTTATGGGAATAGAAATAAGAAGAATAAAAAGTATATCCCATGTCCCAATCCAGGGCATGGTCTACCCGTGTGCCAAATTTCATCTAAATCTGTTCAGCCGTTTTAGCGTAACAAGCAAACAAACTCATTTCGCATTTTTAATATTAGTTAGGATTTACAAATGTAATTTTATTCGTAACACGTTTAGCATCATACTTGTCTACTCTTACCACATTCGAGATAAAATGCAAAAGTGATGCAAGAAAAATATCAGTGTCTATTTTTAATGCCAGCGGGGAACACTGGACACCAAGATAATCTTCTATTCATTGACTCCAAAAGTCGAAAGAATAAACAGAAATTCGAGAACGATTCTATTTACGGAAGAAGCAAAACATATGGGAACTAAGGGATGAACACGAATAGTTTGTTTATTGGCTTACCTGGCGAGGGACCGGATGCAATGTTTGCTTATCCAAACAAATAAACGCCAGTTGTACAAAAAGTGTAGCTGTAAAAATGGTGATTAAGCATCTACGGGCCAGGTAGAAGGGCTATTGTTCAATGTAGTGTTAATCATGCCTAAGCCCAAGGCTCCACTGACTGGTGGTTTGTTAAAGCTCGTGTAAAACGGACACGTCTGGCTGGTTGCTTAGATTACTGCCAGGAAAATTGTTAAGCTGACTGTTTCTATACGTTCTCTGGCGGGGTATTGTTGCGTCTGAACATTGAACGCTTTCTGTTTTCGATTTTAAGCCAAAAGCCAGGAAACGTTTGACTGTTTGAACAAATACAGTGGTCTTCAGGCTCAACAGCACCTATGTTGTGTACCTTTGCGTTTAGTCGTTTCTTACTTGAGAGAACCCTGTCCAAAGTCAGTAATTATTCTTTTGTTTAACAAACCTTGCCTACTTCGTTGACGAAAATTCCTAAATACGTGTCTACTTCTACACGTCATCGACAATGGGTGATTATCACGGCAACCCGCTTTCCTGCACGATGACACCCACTTCTCACGACTTCCGAGTACAATTCTTTTATACTATTCTGCTTTCTTGGTTTCATAGAAAAGCCAATTGAAAGTTTAGCAATGTTTGGTTACGTGTATCGCGGTAAAAACAAATTGAAATATCATCTAAGCAAAATAGTTATTGAATGAAGACATTTTTTTCTTGGAGGCCTTTCACGACCACTCCAATAGTGACTATAGTAAAAAAAAAAGATCATTCATTCTTTAGTTTATTCTTCACATCCACAGAGTTACAATACCTATGCGTCAAAAAGGTGACTGGGCTTATAAAAATCAGCAGCTAGCCATTAATAATAAAAAATTAAACGAGTTTTTATTTTTCGTTCTTGTTAATGACATTAAGAAGTTTTTCAGACTTTAGAAGCCAGTCATGTAAATCCTTTATAATAAGTGAAACACTTAATTTTGTAAATAATAATAATTTAACAACTGAATAATTATGAAACAAACAACACATTAATTTATTTTATTTCCGTTTATTTGTTACCGAGAAAGTTTTTTATTTCAGAGATTTACTTAAAAAGTTATTAACGAAAAAGGATTTAACAGTTCTAATCACTTTAATCAATCACGATTTGATCAAATTAATCAAAATCAATCTCCGCTTTTTACAGCTGCATACAATAACAAGTTTGCGTAGATTTCTTTTCCATAATAATTTAGAAGAAAAAGATTTAGTAAGAACTTATCCATAGTAGATCCATAGGACAAAATAGAAACTCATTTGCCTTCAGTCGATATTTGCGCCCATACAAACCAACATTTGTAATTATTTGCTCAAGATTGCATGCACGCGGATATTGCACGGTCAAGCGTGATTGAAGCTTCTAATGGTCGGTTTAATCACCGGTAATCGTAGCTTACCTACTAGTAGTGGGCCCAAGCTGTGTTTAGAAATGGCAGGTTTTTATAAAAAATCAACAAACAAAACACCTGGATAATCCTATCGTGTAGCCCACGATAGGATTTCTTCTGCAAAATATAAAGAAACCAGCAATATCAGTATTCCTTAAAATCATTTCTGTGAACTTGAATATTGTCATTTTTACAAAGCTTACAAACAAAATTGTCGGTCAAATTATGTAAAATAAAAATATCACCTGCTACAAACCAGAAGTATTTAAACATATTCGTACTTAATTACCAGGAATGAGATAATTTGGTGATTATGTCACTTGATTACCAAGTGTATTATGTACGACATGCAGTAAAGGGCCATGTGAACGTGTACGAGGCTGTATAAGAGCACAACGGTGCCGCTTACTTAAAAATAATAGCCGCATTACATGCTGGCATATTTATATGGCCTTCTTTTTTTAAATGACATAACCGATATAAATTGATTGTCCGAAAATAAACAAATAACTATAAATCTTGGAAAGTGTAGATAATCCATCGTTCTCAGATAGTTTCTTCGTTATAGTTGCCTTTCACAATTCTTTCCATGGCTTATAGTTTTTGGCCTTTCACTGAACTTGAGACGGTTAATGGCTCATGTAGAATGGTCAATGCTAGTATTTATAACGGATAGACACTTCCCTATGTTTATTATTCTAGTTTATGGCACTCGTGGGTTGCAGCTGAAAATCAGCGTCAGGTGGTATACTTTGTTTTGTCATCTGACATTATGCTGAGCTGAGGCCCTTTTGGCATTATAATAATTTGTTTTCTGTTTTTATAGTTTTAAGGTGTATTTTTTGGTAATGCCAATAAACGCATTTTTCTTTCTTTCTTTCTTTATTTTCGACGTACTACATTGAAAGTCTACATACATAATTAATTATATTTTTTAAATATATAGATGGATATCGCCTATTCACAAACAGCTTTGCAAAAGGCCTTACATAGTGGACGCTTAGAGTACCAACGAACGAAAATCAGTCGTCATCAGCGACATTTAGGTACAGACGCCAGCATATCAACCTGCTACAATCTGTCAAATTTCTTTAATAGATTTTCAACTTTGTCACTAAAGCCTAAGGTTCAAAGTTGATTGGGAAAATTTGACAGTTTCGGGTAGGTTGACCTGCTGGCGTCTGTACCAGTGTTGAATGCAGTTTTGACGAAAAGCATAGATATTTTTAGATGGAGGGTTCTTCATCTAAATATATTTCTGCTTTCTATTACAGTTTTCATTCCATATCTAAATAACCTCCCTGATATTGTTTATCTACTTAATGTTAAATTAATTTATTCATTCAACTGACAGTCAACGACGCATGAAATGCACAAGAGTTCCTTTTATAACGAAGGTGAGCACACACGAAGAAAATATTTTTGAAAATTCAAATAGGGAATACAATTAGGATGGAAGTCGTAATTTTTGCCGATGGCAAATTCCATCGGGAACATGGCTTGTGTTTCAATACGTCTTCCATCTATCAGACTCAAAGTCCACCCCCCTCAAAACTTCTCCGATCTCACATCATTCATAACACGAACAAATCTTAATGAAATGTAAGATGGCCGACGATCGTTGCCAAACTCAAGTTTCGCACAGCATACTCTCATTATTGTTGCCCCATTGTGTCATTATGGTTTGTTCATTGATTTTGCAACTGCACATTATAAAGACATTTTTTCCTTTAATTAGTGTCATATGTATGACATAGTGTACTAATTTGTGGTTGTACGTTATGGCAATTATGGCTTAGTAAGGTCGTTTTTGTCAAGCCTGTTATTACTCTGTTGCAGCTTGGAGTTTGGCCTTGTTCACGGTTTATGGGAATAAGCTCATCCTCTAATAAAAGGGACTAAAACATAACTGCCGAAATGTGGGTATACTGCAGTATCTCTGCCTAACCCTTCGTGGGATACAGGCGTGATGCTATGTTATAAAAGGTGGTTTTTGTCTCGCCTGTTACTTGGTTTCAACCTATTAGGTCTAAGTACAGAAAGGAGGCACTTCTAATTAATTGCCCTCATTGTTAAATTGTTACTAAAGGTTTCTAAACTGTTCTTTGTCCCTTTTTGGTTTTAAAGGTTTAACTAATAATCCCCTATTAGCATTATCCTTCCTAGATTGTTGGAGTGCTTTATGGCCTAAAGTTAGCAGATATTTTGGTTTTTACAAAGACCTAACCTGTTTTAGCTGGCACTTGCTTGCATCTTTGCCAAGCGAACAGTCATAATATTATCGAAATAAAGACTAATTTCTCGCTCCAATTTAGAATTGGTTAAAATCTTTATTGAACTGATGCGACCTTGCGTCTTTGACGATTTAGTTTACGGTTTTATTTTTCTTTAAGTAGCACAATTGGTCCACTTAATAGTTGAGTACCGTGATATTTGAACCTTCAGGTAAAAGAGCAACTAATCACAGCAGTAAATACTACTGTTTACGATTAGGATTTATCTTCTCAGAAGTTTTGCTTTTCGCTGTTTCATCCACCGGCCAATTAATTTACGGTCAACACCATTATCAGCAACCTTAACACTTTTGACTCCACCCATTTTCACAGAACTCATACGCCATACCGCCATACATATTGGAAGTATGGAAGTGAACCCTCCGGGAGGGTTGCCGGCATTACGTTTGCGCTAAAGTTAACCATCGCGGACGGTCAACGACATTAGGTTTAAAACCGTGTTATAAAACGCTGTAAAACGAAATAAAATTGTTTTTTCAGGGGGTCTTGTAACTTATGTACGTACTTTCCAACCTTTTAAATTTTTCGCGAATATTTGTAACCGTGAATAAAAAATAAAAAAAATATTGATTTTAAAATATATATTAAATTTTATTTTCATGGTTTATAATGCTGTATTCGCTAAGAAAAACATACATTTAAAATGAGCCCTCCGCGCGGGCTGCCGGCATCCCATATGAGACTAGGTGAACCCTCCAGGGGGGCACTGAACGTGTTAAGAAGGTGGCTGGGACAGACTGGATACGCAAGCCGAAGGACAGGGTATTGTGGCGCAGCCTAGGAGAAGCCTATGACCAGCAGTGGACTGCATTAGGCTGAGTTGATTGTTAATTGATCATCATCGGCCTACGGCAGTGCACTCTCCAATTACACGCCATTCAGCTCGATTCTCGGCAACTCTTATCTGGCTGCTACCAGCCAACCTGCGAATTTAGGGTACCTATTCTATTTATTTAGGATAGACGCAATAAGCGCAGTATATTTTCTTCAGTACCCGTCATCTCAGTTGCCAGCCCCTTTCTAAACATTCGTATCAATTTTGACACAAACCATCCATTGTATCTTTGAGTCTTCCCCTATACTCTTGTAGCCTTCCACATTCAATGTGATGTTATACCTATAGACTTTAAAGTATGAATATATTATTATTATTCTATTTTATCACAGAGAAGTTAGAATAGCTTGAAAAGGGTAGGTTAGATATAGATAGATAGACTATATTAATATAAGAAAAAAAAAATGTAAGCGGTAATTTTATTGAAAGCAGCGCAAACCTTTGCAATACACACTCAATCTTGTGTTGCACGGCTGTTGCGGAATGTCATGTCAAATTTACAAACACTAACCAAGTAAATAAAAGAAAGAAAGAAAAAAAAAGAAAAGAAAGAAATACGTTTATTCTGCACAAACAAAACGCACATTTACATAAAAAAACACAAAATACACAAATACAAAGGTAGCCAAAAGCCTCGTAATTAGCCAACAAATAAACGCTATTTATAAAATGTTTTTCATCGGTTGATGTCAAGGCCACAGACAAAGACAATATTGTGTAATTACTGTTACAACATTACGTACTCTGTGATAATAAATAAATAATAAATGAATAAATATTCTTTTGCGTGAACAGGAATAATAGACTTAATTACATTACAGTAACAGTTGCATAGCACTCCTCAGTAAGCAAGTTTCATCCACTTTGCATCTTTTCATTATTTTTATAGTCATCATAACCAGTTCGTAACTACCTCCTGGGGGCCTATTATGACGTACTAATGCCACCATTATTCCAGTGTGAGTGAGAGACGGAGCTATACGAGGCCGCTATCATCACCATCCTTTTTTCGCAGTGGAATAATGATGGCATTAATACTTCATAATAAGGCCCCTGCACGCTCAGCATGACCACAATAGAAACGGGTTTTGTTTTTGTCGACGGAAGAATAGACAAAATGACAGATAAACTATCACAATCTGCCATTTTGTGTCCTCTTCGGTCGACAAATCCGTAGAAAGCTCGTTTCTATGGTTGTCATGCTACTTGTGCAGGATTTTTCACACTTATATCCCGGGTATATATTATAATTTTTAAGACTGTTAGCTTTTATGTTATGTAAATATTATAATTCAATTAAAAACAGGTTAACTGTAAAAAAAAACAATTACTGTTACTAGTCAAGTTGCGTACTTAGGTACCAATTATAAATCAAGTAAAATATGACCAATTAAAAAAATTTGTAGATTGTAAACTGTTATTATTGAGCTTATAAAAGTTAATGTTTGGAACGTTATAAATGCTACAAAATTAAATCTATAGGTACATAATAAAATAAAGCTGAAGAATTTGTTTTTTTTTTTGTTTGAACGCACTAATTTTTGAAACTACCAGTCGGATTTAAAAAAATAATTTGCATTTTATAGCCCTATTCTTGAGAACGGTTATAGGCTATTTAACATCACGCTGTGACCCTTGGTAGCCACCAAAAAGAAAAAAAAAACAGGCGGATAAAATCGCGAAGAAGTGTCAGAAGTTAATTTATTATAACTGGATACAGGCGGTTAATGTCAAAAAGCAATAAATATACATTTTATTGCATGTTAACCAGACGTACCTAATCTTTTCAATAGAGGTTACTTACTAGATTAGTTAGGAATATTCTCCACCGAATGAATAAACAACAAAAGTAAACAAAACAACTGTGTTTTGTTTTCAGAACTAAAATCAATAGGAACAGTCTTGCTTGATTCACTATACAGGGTGTATCAGAAAGGTGTGGTCAAATTTGAGGGTGTGGTACAGACCATCAAACTGAAAACTTTCTCCACGGGACCAACACCGTATTCAAGAAAAAAATATCTGTTGTGTATCAAATTCAATACCTACTGGACCCAAATGTAAGGGAAAGCAGTTTTTTTAAATAAATTAAATATAACAATAATAATTATTCAAAGAAAAACTTTTTATACAAATAAATAAACAGAATTATAATACATATATACAGGTATATAAAATAATCTAAAACATTTAAGTACATTTTGCAGATAAAATAATAGATGATGTATCTTATTCGCGATCTTCTAACTTTGATTATTATAATATGTAAGTTAAAACTTGTTCCCACAGAAACAACTTAACTAATTATCTCGTAAAACAGGACTTCCTCTCTCCTACCCTTTTGCTGTGCCCTACAGGATCCATAATGATCTAAATTTTATAGTTACCACATAAGTACACATTTATTAAAAAAAAAAAAAATTAGAATCTTGTATCGTGTATACTCGTATGTGGCATTAAAAGTTGTGGATTACTGGCATAAAGGCGAGGTTAACTTGTAAGGTAGGTGAATCTATTAGTTTCGAGGAAAAGGATAAAAGCGTGAGAAACATTTCTAGCCAGTCTAGACACACGGCCGTAGCGTGTCCAATGTCCACGGACACTGCAGAGTCCAGTGCGTCCACCCCGGTGCAGTGAAACCTGACGTTGACGCTGATGGATGCGCACACGCAGCTAACGAGATCCATTTCAATTGAGACATTATTTCATGTGCGTGATGTGTTCGTTTACAAAAGCTTGGTTTTTAATCTGTAAGGATGGAAGAAAGTAAAAATTAAAAAAAATATAATATAATATTTAAATATTCATAATAAAGTATCTAACAGCATAACATATACGTTAAAATTACGCCTGTTCTCCCCGAAGAGCTAGACATAGGAAAAGAATAAAGAGATAATGTAGGTAAATACATTAAAAAAAATACAATTATAGCAGAAGTATTTATAATTATGATTGTTTACAATGTCTTTCACCTCTCGCTAGATTAAGAACATTTACATTTCTTGTGATACAACTTTAATGATTTTAAACTACGTAAATGTTACCATAATACATATTAATAAATGCTATTAATGGAGATGAATATGGTTTTACATAAGTTTCGGACTTTCGACTTAACAAACAGTTCAAGTGGAATTCATGAATGACGTAAATCCGTTATATATAGACGTTTTAGAAAAGGATGCGATATGAGAAAGTGACTGCAACAAAGTTCAATCTATTGCACTCATCTGTTTGTTTGTTACCTTCGTCATCATCGGCAGCCTTGTTCAACCCACTGTTGTATAGGCCTCGTCCCTTTTGTCCCATGCCTCCCTGGTCTATGGGAGTCTCATCCAGGTTTTCCCCGCGATCTTCTGTAGGTTGTCCAACCCACCTGGCTATTGTTCTGCCAACGCTCGTTCTGCCGTTTCTCAGCAACCTAACTAATGCTAGGAACCTTATTTAAATAAACTAACGGCCCACTCCCGCATCGCACGGTTTGTACGACTTAACAAAACATCGAGATTTCTTAGTTTAACGTAACTTTAATACACAAAAACCTTCCGGAATAAATTCTCTAAACGATGGTGAAAACCTCATCAAAATCGGTTGCGTGGTTTAGAAGAACAACGTAGACATATAGACAAACGCGAAAAGCGACTTTGTTTTATAATATGTATAGATGTGTAATCTTCGTGTTTAATCAAAGAATTTCTCCATCCATTCCTATTGAGAATCCAATATACAAATGACTGTGCTATAGAAGCAGATGATATTGATACACGATACCAAGCGGGTGCTTCACTATTTTTGTAACGAGATCCTTTTGTTCCTAGATAATACGTCTTTACTTGGAGCATACATATTCTAGACTTCATTGGAGCTACCTATAATTATTTAACTTGATCTTCTGAAGACTTGATACCTAAAAATAGTAATTATTGTACCAATGATATAACAAAGGCAGAAGTATTATTGATACTCTGTGTTTGTTATATGATTGGTACAGTAAATTGTTTTCCTCTTTAGCAGTATATTTTAATGACAATGTTACAAGGATGTTCCGGTTTCGCAACATAAATGGTTTATCATTTTAAATACTTAGTAACCAACTTTACCGAACAATATGGCTGGAACTTCAAAATACGGCCCCAGATATGCTAAAAACTGCAAGCATGTAATAAAAACAGATTGGCGAATTTTACGTGCAGACCGCAAATCTTGTAGGTCAGGCAGGTTTTCGACGCGACATCGAACGCATGACCCTGAGTTCAGAAAGCGGACACTTCGACGTTGTGTGCTTAAGGAATAACAATGACAATGTCATAGTATCTTAAGATGACTGTCTATAGCTTGTATTTGTCTTGTCGGCTCAGGTCAATCGACCCATTATATTAAACAATCATTAAAGTGAAGGAAACAGTCGAAATTGAGACAATTTTATTGTGGCCATATTTTCAAGTCTGGTGGAGATGGAAACAGTCCTTACTGTTTTGTGTCTATCTTGTCCGATCTACAAAAAAATAAATGAGCTATTCTAAATATTATTTGTATCTACATAATAAATGATGACAACCAAGATCTATTAATACTAATTACCTACTCACGCATTGGAATTTCTACAATCAGCAAAGCCATGAATACGTAGGTTAATTAATATGCGTAGTACCTACGCGACCTACGTACTATCGGAGAAGTTCATATCTAAGCACCTTAAAGACTATTTTCGCTTGCTGCGCTCGGCCGCTATAGAAATCTCTTCAACCAATAGCATTGCACCATCAGATTTTAGGATGAGTCCCTTGTTTTTGTAAATGAAAAAAAGACAGTAAAAAACCGGCTGGGGTGGTGCGTATTTTTTCAATGGAAATAAATATCAATGGGAACCTTCGTTCGGTCGTAGTTCGAGCACGTTTGGGACAAGTTTATGGGTTTTTTTTTATGAATGGGTTTTCTATGCAATCAGAAAAGTATAAAATTATCTAGAGTTGAGTAGATTTCTCAGAATTAGCAGTTTTTGGGCGAGGGCGGTAAATTTCCGTAGACTTTAAAAGTGCAAAACTCGATAACCAACTGTCATATTTGTTTTAAATTAGCTCTAGTCATAAACCCCTTTTCAAATTATTGATTGATATTTTCATTCGTAGGTACCTACGAATGAAAATATGCAATCGAATAATTAAATTGCTAAATTATTCAAACTAGGAACCAAATCAAGCTTATAACCAAAAAGTTATATTTATAAAGTTTTATATCGACAGTCTACGTTACACTGGCTGGTAAAAAATCTGACAATTATAATAACAAGTGGTGCTGTTATCTTCAAGGTTGGCAAGTTTACTGCCAATTGCCGCAGCGTCTGCCCTGTTAAGATTATAAAGAATACCGTGTAGCTGCCGTGGGAATTTATTTATTTGGATTTGGGCGGCTATGCAGTATAACTTGAGATGTTTGGCCATTTATTTGAGCATGCATTTAATCTTGCATCAACAAGTTAATGTTCGGTTCCTTAATAAAAAACGAAACGTTTTGATTACCAAAAGGTAACTTTGTAAGCAAATTTTACCTGTGAGCTACTTCCTTAAGGGAGGGTCTAGTATGGGCACGCCACTATTGCGGCGATAAGTCCCCTCTTTGAGGAGTGGCTAGAGAGGCGCCACGGCGTCCTCACCTTCCGCCTAACGCAGGTCCTCACCGGACACGGTTGTTTCGGGAGGTTCCTGTTCCGTATCAGGCGGGAGGAAACGCCCGGGTGTCATCACTGCGTGGATCGCCCGGAGGACACGGTTGAGCATACGGTGGAGGTCTGTCCGGCTTGGGCAGAGCATCGCCGTGTCCTCGTGGAGGCGATCGGCGGCGGGGATCTCTCGCGTCCGGCCCTAGTCCAGGCCATGGTACGGAGCGAGAGGGCATGGGAGGCCGTCACCTCCTTCTGCGAAGCAGTAATGCTCGCGAAGGAGGAGGCAGAACGCGTGAGGGAGAGGCAAATTTCGCGCCCTCACGCCCCTAGCCGCCGCAGGAGACGCCCTGGGCGTCGGGAATCGCAGGCCGATTCCCGGCCACCGTAGGCGCGGGCTTTCCGTCCGAAAGCCCGCGCCTACGGTGGCCGTGAGCAATGGGTAGCTCGCCGTCCGATAAGGACCAGGCCCGGGTCGACGGCGCGTTGTGTTCCACGCGCGCCTCAAAGAGATGTCAGCAGAAGTGAAGGGGTCCGTTAGGACCGATGCCTGCCGGGGTTGCGGGAAAGTCCGAAAGGGATACCGTGGCCCCTGGCAACGTAAAGGCAACGGAAGGAACACGGGTGGGTTTTAGTCAGTAAGAGTCTGACACGCCCTCCCGCTCCACCCAGAGCGGGAGAAGTTATTTGATAATTTCCCACCCAAAAAAAAAAAAAAAAAAGGGAGGGTCTAGTATGCAAAACTATGAGGCAAGTGCTTCGTTTCTTAATTTTAACCAATAAAGGTCCGTAATTTATAGGAATCGGACATGAGTGATTTGCTTAGGCTTCTAGTTCTGCCATGGAATGTGTAATGAAATTCATAAAGTTGATATATGTTAGATGAAAGTTTCACCTTTTCCTGAAACGAACTATTCACTATAATTCCAGCTTATTGTATGGCATTAAAATCCTGCAAAAGCACTTAGAATCTAAGCCCGGGTCTATTTCTCAAATAACATGATTTTCACAACAATTATTAATTAACTATCACAGTCTGAATATTCCCTATACTAAAAATTATCCCAAGATCAGCCTACAAACTCACTCCTACATAGTCGCAATTTCTCAGCTTGCATTGTGGAAGCATCTACACAGCCTCACTTATACGTATGTCTGGGGTGCTCGGCATTGCAAGGTGAACGGGCCCGGTCGTGTACATGACCCGCGTCGCGTCGCGTCCTCACTCCTGCGCAAAAACGTCCACTTTGTACAGCTGAGCGTCTCGCTCCGAGCACCGGTCTGATACACAATTGTGTGGAGATGTTAAAAGCGTTTGTATAGTGAATGCGGTGACTAGGAAGACTCAACTTTTTGGAGTCTTGGAAACGAAAGAGGTGAACAACCCTTTTTTCCGAATTTAAAAGAAAAGACGATACTTTTTATCATCACCTTTTTGGCCGTATGTCACAGAGGTTTTTTTATAGATGATGGATGATCTTGGTAATCTGAAGTATTGTGAATTCAACTGACCTAAAAGATACCTAGGTGAAAACAAAAGACGGAGAATAACATCAACGCATAAGATGGACTAGACGAAGCCATTAAAAACTGCTCAATTTCATTTATATTTCAACGCATCGCCATCCGGTTTTCAATATTCATTAGAGTAAATGTTCTAAAGAGGAAGCTCACATCCACAGCGGCAGTGTTAGCGGTGGAATCTCCATTCGCGTACGGTTGACCGGTTTTTTTATGTGAAATCATCGTACACCGTCCATTCGTAGTTCGTACCACATTCCGAACGTGCTCGATCATACATTGACGTATGCACGACGTGCGCATTCGTTTGCGCGCCTCGCCAAGCGAAACTGTATATATTAGCATTTGAAACTAGCCAACCTTTTGTGATATTAATCGTAGGTCTGTACTTAATATTAATTGAAAATTATGATGGCGAAATGTTTGAAAGTTTTGCGAAGAATTTGGTACTGTTTTCGCGATACAAAAGATATCAACGAGCCCACAACCATTTCTGATAAAAAAGAATATTTCTAAAAAATATTTTGTGATTGTAATATAAAATGACGACAGTAATAAGCCACTAACACGAAAATTGTAGGTGCTGCAATTATCTGGAGACAAATTGCTCTAGTATTAGGCTTCATAAATCTTCGGAGTCTTAATTTAATTGTCCACTATTCAGTCATGTACGCGTGCGTAAACAGATCATAATAATAACTAAACATTATTATTTTCGCTTAATGCTCAGCATAATGTTTCTTGGTGCATTAACTTCATACGTAGTAATAAACTCTCTAAATACGTGGTATAACTTATAAGATTTAATGATTACTTGTTTGACGTTCAAACTGCAGAGCTACAGGTTGAGCGAAAGTTTGTAGACAATGCTCAGCTATTATAATTACCGAGTGTGCTCCGAGAGGTGGCGAAAGTGACCGATATTGACCATGTGTGGTTGAAACATATTCTGCCTCGTCAACGCTCCGCGACTCTTCGTAATTATACTTTAAATCTTTAGACATGAGTCTTTAATTTCAGAAATAAGCCGAGAAGGCAAAATTTTGACAATAATTGGATTGATATTTATTAGACTGTATTTATGTTGGAATAAAATGTGCCAATTCGTCATTTTGATCTTACGTGGCAAAGTCTTTAACATCAATATTTTATTGATTAATCTTAACTTGTAATTTGCCAATTATTAAAGAAGTATTTTTGGTAAAATTACTGCCAGCTTTATATGACAAGCATCATAACGATAGCTGATTTAATAACTACAATCATCCAATAATTATGAGGTCGAGTGTCATCTATAAGTCAATTGATCGATCATCGGTTGAAATATAAATTGATCAATCGTATCGATTCAAGTATGTTGCTTAACTTTATACTGATTTGAGGAATGTGTTAACATCGCGTGGGCGTTAAACAATCGGATCGATTCGGTTCAAATCGATTAGAATCGGAAAGGTCTTGCCTTCGTGTCGTCTGGTCACGCAAGGTTGCAAGCAATGGCAGGTGTTTGTCCAATACTCTCTTGGCCCTTATATTATGTCATGTCTTTTTCTTCTAAATTTCTCTATTAGTCGTCATCTCATTCGGCACTCGCTTTCTATTTCTAGCCATATCATCTTTCAGACAGTCCATCCATCGTTTCTTTGGTCTTCCCCTACTCGTATACCCATCGACCATGATTCTCAAAACTTTCCTTACTGCTGGCAATTCTATGGTCAATAGTTTATTTTTAAGTGTCATCGATAAATTGGTTTCATTAGTTGAAAAAAATGTTTCTTATTATATACAGAAGAATGCGCCTAGACTGCCTACTTACCTTTTTGTATTTGAAAAAATAAAGGTATTGAATGTTTAATTTTAGAATTCGAACAACAACAAGGAAAACACCGGGATGAGGTCACTAAGTCTTATTTTATTTTGTTCTAAATACATAGGTATTATGATTGTGTTAAAATGTAAAACCGAGGTACCTACGTGCTTATTTACAAATACCTCGGGTAGATAAGGAAATAACTTCGCTTAGGTAAATGAGAGATAAATCTGCAGTTAACTGTCGCATTCTCGATTGCGTTCAAACCGGATTAAGTATATTGTATTCCAGTAATTGTCGATATCTTGTGAAATGTGGTCAAACTGAATGATTACAATATTATGTAAAGTGAAATGTACGTGCAATATCGCAATGTTCATGTTAAGTAATTATTATTGACATAGTGACATTAATTTCGAACTGGCTTTTAATATTTTGGTGATTCATTTCAAATTGCTAATTGGCGGCAATTCTGTATTGTCAAATTCATTCCTTTCACATTGAGTCTGCGCCGTCGGTGGTAGTTAAGAAAAAAAAAAAAGTTTTTTTGACCATTTTTTCACAGAAGGATAGCCCTTAATATTGAAATTGGGGTTTATTTGACCCTTATTCCTAGAATGAATCAGCATAAGGACCATAGTTAAATGACGTATCCATCACCATACTAAAACTGATTCAACATTTTTCATTTCATTAATAACCAAAGACACGTTACCATAAACAATAATTTTAAATGATTAATAATCTGCCTTTGACATTCATCAAATGCTACAGCCTCACAGGATAACTTACATCAATTAGTTTCTCAGCCACACCTAACATTGACACTGTAATAAAATATAACTTTCTTAGCACTTTCCCATCGATAATCGTAATCGGATAGCTTAGTCGATTCTATAAAAACATCGATCGATGAACTCTAGTCGAGTTGAAGAAACGTCTCGGTCTGTTGGCTGATCGCTCTGATGATCACGTGATGATCTCGATGCTAGTGTTGTGCCGCAAAAAAACTAATGATCTCTCATTACTCGAAGTGGGAGGATAATAGACGAATAATAAGACTTGAATAATAAGACTTTAATAATAAGAGGTACTTCTTTATTCCATCTTACGTTTAGACAGTGCTCAGCTTTTTCAGTGCATTTTGACACCTTTGATTGAGACTTTTTCGTTATGAGCATGGAATTAGTAAGTACTATATAGTACATACAACGTCTGAACGCTATCATTGTTTTCACAGAGCGTTAGTCTTTCTAATAAAAACCTTCTTGCTTGACTCAGGTCTGCGAAAAGCCTTATCAGCGTAAGCAGAAAAGTACGTAATAATCTGGTCAAATAATTTCGATTAAACAAACCTTAAAACTGGATTAACGTAACCTGGTTTAAAACTCCGAATAATTAAAATACCTGTGTACCTAATTCGGCAATTAACACCAAACCGGCTGTCAGTTAGTTTTGATTTAGGTAATTCTCATTGAATTACAAATCAGTCACTCAAATTCTTTGAACATCAATTTTGTATTGTATTTGATTAGCCAGATTGACAAATATTTGTTGAATATCGGTATAAATGATGAATTATTAATAAGTTTCTTACGACTCTGTCAATCAAAGTTTTTCTTTAAATAGATGAACTGAAATCAATGTATGAAAGAAATAAATATTAATGCGCTGAAGATTTCCTTTTAATAGCAATGCATTCTGGTCCAAAATAACTGGAACTCACGGGGATTCCCACATTTTAGGTTTTAATATAATATAATGTATGTGTCATGCACCTATTTTTGGAGGAGCTCGTGGCTAAGTAATAACAGCCGCACGGGTCGATCCATCAGGTTAAGCTACGCTTGTTGGTCCGTGGATGAGTGACCATCTATACATACCGAGACTCCTCCGTGCCTTGGAAAGCACGTTAAGCCGTTGGTCCCGGCTATCATTCGTGGATCTTTGACAGTCGTTACGGGTCATCAGAAGCCCGAAAGTTTGACAACCAGTCTTACCAAGGGATATATCGTATTACCCAAAACTGGATTGTGGAGGTCAGATAGGCAGTCGCTTCATTTAAAATACTGCTATTCAGCTGTATCCAGTTAGACTGGAAGCCGACCACAACATAGTTGCGAAAAGGCTAGACAGATTTATTGATGTACCTATTGTTTGTATTTTTGTTGGAGATCCTAAATAAATAAATTATCCAACATGACATGTATACCTTTCTTAACATGTCTAATCTTAATTTAGCTATATTATAGTCGGTGTGATCAAACTTGCATAGATCGGCGCGTGGGAATACAATCGAATTGTTTAACGTAGGGTACAGTCGCCGGCGCACTATTGACAGTAATTAATAACCTACATCAACTAGGTATTTTGCGACGTGATTTTATTTTAACTATTGGGAGTGAAATTGAGAAAACTATTAAACTAAATGGATCACCTAAAATACCAGCTACCTAATTTCGCAACACGTAAACGATTACGGCAAATTTGTTTCATTTTGACAGTTCAACAACATTCATTGCGTTATTTACGTTGTTGAGCAGATTTTTTTTTCGAACTTATGTAGCAATGGATTAGCAATTTGTTTCAAAACGACTCAAATTTCGATTGGTCGTGTATTACGTAATTAGGGTACAGGATATAGTCCGAAATATACCGTGGCGTCCGTGGCCCCTGGCAACGTACAGGCAACTGAAGGAACACAGGGTGGGTTTTAGTCAGTAAGAGTCTGACACGCCCTCCCCCTCCACCCAGAGCGGGAGAAGTTATTTTTACATTCCCACCCAAAAAAAAAGTACAGCATATTTTCTAAATAATTAGTTAATTTATATGACCACTTTTGGCTGGAGGATGGGTGATGTACTCGTATGAAGACGGTATTAAAGAGTGATTTATCGATACTGATTATAATTACTACAACATACTGTTTATAGAGTCAAAGTATTTTATTCTCTTCTTTTTATTATTGTAACCTGGATACTACAAAAACAAATCTTTTTTATTTGTTGAACATAATACCTATGTTCAAGGTAGGTAGTTAGTATGTAATAAGTGTTGTAATGATTAAGGAACGCTATGTCTAGCCGTCATCGGAGTACACATATTATTTTGGTACAAACATGCTGATTATCAAACAATTATCACACTAATATTAACCAATTCTAATTCAAATTTTCGACGCAATAGAAACATTCCAATAAAATACAATATTAATAAATTCTAGTATACATTTTCAAATCAATAAATAATAAACTAAAATAATTTTTGTTAAATATTTTTGCTATATCAAGTCATAACAAAAATATTTAACAAACTGAAACCGATTAACTGCAACACATTGACAAACAATCTCACGCGTGCGCAATTCTCATCGTATTAATGTCAGTATAAAATCATTGCGTCGTTTTCCCAAGACGTGACGTCACTCGTCAGTATCATTTACCTCACCCCCTCCCTTACCCCTCCTACACCGGGAAGTCATTACAACCAGTTTGATGGAATGTGCTATCTCCTATCTCTGATGGAGTCCGTATTCATCCATTGTCGATGTTTTTTTGTTAAAGTTATTGTTTCTTGATTTTATAAAGAAAGTAATAATGGTAGCTATTGTTAGGTATATGTAAGTATATAATTGTTGTTTGATGTCTGCTTTTTGTTGCGGTGAATGACGTTTTGTTTGATTGAGGTTATAAGCACTTAATTATATTTTTGACAGGAGTACGAAAATACATGTAGATCTTTATTTTTCGTGTGGTTAGTGACTAACCTGGGGCCGTATTATGACGTATTAATGCCACCATTATTCCAGTGTGAGTAAGAGACGGAGCTATACAAGGCCGCTAGCACCATCCTTTTTTCGCAGTGGAATAATGATGGCATTTATACTTCATAATAAGGCCCCTGGTGTCAGTTTTTATGCCGCCATGCCGTCCATGGGTCTCTGACTTCATGACTTGGTTTCACATGTCGTCGAGAAATATCTCTCAGACAAGCCGGTTTCCTTAAAAAAGTGATAATTATACAATACGCACATGAATCCGAAAAATCAGAGGTGCGTGCCTTAGGTTCGAAGTTTCACAAGACGGTCACATCAGGCTACCCCTGCTGCATATGTAGGTAATAATAAGTAGTCTTAACCTCTTGGACTGACTGTCTATTCCGTAAATTTCTGTGTGAAAACTTAGGTGAAGTGAGCTAGCTGTCAATAGTGTCAATTAGAGATATAACGAAACGTATGTCGATTATATACAACCGATATCAAAGAGATCGAAAAGCGCGCGAAACGACGACGCGCTCATTGTTGGTTTTTGCATAAATGCTAGATATTTTACATAATTATCGGCAGATATTGTGTCTAGGCGTCTATTCCAAAACTTCCACCAATGATGACGCGACAAATAGAACCAGCGGGATAATTGCATAACACATTAGTAATGGCTTTCATTTTTACAGTTCAACAACATTTATTGCGTTATTTACGTTGTTTAGCAAATATTTCGAACATAATTGTGACGCAATGGATTAGCCTTCAAATTTATTCAGATTGTGATTGTGTGTTACGCAATTAGGATGCACGTTTTGTAGTCTTTATTCTGGCTGTGAAGGCCTGGTTTTTTAAATCGAGGCAATGCTTTTAAATAGCTTTGACGATGTTAATTATAAAAATTCCTTAAACAAATATTGTGTATTTTATTATTAGATATCTCTAGCTTTACCTTCTACTAAAAAAACCTAACGGCATTATTTTTTTTTCTTATAAATATCGAATGACTCATTTATAATTCTTGAGTAACAGCGCAATCCAGTTTACCAGCAAAACCGGATAGCTATCAGTGTCAAAGGAACTTCCACTCCCCACTTCAAAAACTACAGTAAAATATACACTAAAAATCGTATTAAAATGGGAAAAGGTGAAAAATGCGTTCCTTACGAAGCATTTGTGGTGTGCCTGTGAGTGATAGGCTGAGGAATGACGTGATAAGGGAACGGTGTGGTTTAAAGATGATATAAGGACAAAAATAGAAAAGAGTATGCTTAGATGGTCATGTTGAGTGGATGAATGAAAGGCGACTAACGAAAGGAATTTGCAAGGTATATGTGAGTGGAAACGCCGGTAGGGGATCCGACCTAGGCGAATAAGTAGTAACCTTATTGGTGATGTTCTTCAGAAAGGTCAAGTGCGTAGTAACAAGAGTGTAGAGGGCCCTTCGGTTCGCTTCGTGCAACCTCCACTCGCCTCGAGTGACTTCCGATCGTTGTCGGATTTTGCGTCCGAGTCAAAGGACTCGAAGCGTCCTGTAGTTCTTCGCACGAGTTTGTGGTCACGTACTTCGGACTTCAGTCTACTTCGACGAGTACTTCGTCGAAGCAACTTCGAGTAGTGTAGTGGGAGTTTTAATGTGGCGTTCTGTAGTTTCTGCACACTCCCATGGGAAAAAGGCGTGAGTATATGTATATGTATGTGTAAGGATTAAAAATTCGGATCTCTAGAAGAACGAAGGTGGAACAAATTCAATCACAAATAATGAATTCTAGTCATGTATCTTACAATAGGGATAGAATTTGTGATACCTTTTGATCCGCGTTTCTCACGACTTGTATCCGCTCCGTAACTAGAATGTCGATGACAAAGCTGTTTGGAAGGCAAGATTCACAGACCGCACTTTGACAATACTTTGCTAAGTAAGCGTCGCATGCGAATGTAAACATTATTTGTATAACGTTTATGTGCATTTTCGTAGGAAACGCCTGCTTTACTTAGCAGAGTAAATTCATAGTGCGTTCTGTGAATCTTGCCCTGAGACCTGTACCCTAATTACGTAATCGGAATTTGAATAGTTTTGAAACAAATTGCTAATCCATTGCTTCATAAGTCCGAAAAAAAATCTGCTCAACAACGTAAATAACGCAATGAATGTTGTTGAACTGACAAAATGAAACAAATTTGTCGTAATCGTTTACGAAAATGTGTTGCATAATTAGATAGCTGTATGGGTTTTGCCTCTAATCTCCAAAATATTTTAGAAGTAAATGGCATAATTTGGTGAAAAAATATTTTATATTTGGAAAAAGAAAGGATTTCAGAATCAGTTCCGACAGCTGAAAGCTATATATTTAAAAAATAAAAGTGCTCGATGCTAAATAATCTTGTTACTATATTATGAGGATTTGATTATGTTGAGTATCTGCCAAGTCTGTCTAGTGGTCGCAAGCGCTACTGCTGACCATGTGGTCCTATACTCTAATTGCATAATACACTATCAATCAGAATCTGAATCATTTTGAAACAGATTGCTAATCCATTGTTCCATGTTCGAAAATAATTTCTGCTCAACAACGTAAATAACGTAATAAATGTTGTTGAACTGTTAAAATGAAACAGATTAGTCATAATATTTTACGAAAATGTGTTAATTAGATTGCTGGGTTCGATTCCCGGGTCGGCCAAAATGTGATTGGGGTTCTCCATCTGGAATTTCTTAGTAGCAGCAGAGTCTATGTTTGTGCCCGGTTGATGGCAATAAGCTTGCCCCTATTACATAGTCTCCCATAGTGGCCACAATATATTCTTGCAGTATGATTTTGTAGACTCGTTAGCTTAGTTAGCTACTTTTCATATTTCCATACAGTAATATTGCCAAATTAATCAAAACAGGTAAATATTTGACAGCTATTTGCGACGTTGCCAACTTTTAGGATAAGCGCTTTTAAACAATTTTATCGTCTTGTTGTACACACTTACTTTCCTAATTGTAGTTATTAAGATAGATTTTAAATAAGCAGTTACTCAACTGCCCGAGGTGTTCAAGATAAATACTTAACGTTAAACTAAGTTTAAGGCAAACGGGCGTTAAGTTCGAACACTTGTCGTGTAAGTTTAACCGTGTTAGGGCCGTCAGGGGCGTCTTGCTGACCGCCCATATCTACTTTCTAATGACTTAAATCATCTACTAGTGTGTGCTTACACCGTCATTAAATATCAGCTTAACAATAGAACATGGTAAGGTAGATAGATTTCCATGGAAATGATTAATTAGCTTTGTAGGAAGACTTCAATTACAAAAGTTAAATAAAGGAACAAATTCTAGCTAATATTATAAACGCGAAAGTGAGTTTGTTTGTTACGCTTTCACGCTAAAACGGCTGAACGGATTTAAATGAAATTTGGCACATGGGTAGACCATGACCTGGAGAAGGGCATAGGATACCTTATATCCCGATATTCCCACGGGATCGAGACTTACGCGGCTGAAACCGCGAGACGCAGCTAGTTAGTTATAAATACTCTTAATTGACTAAAGTATGGGTAAACAGGAAAAATCTGAATGAAATAATACTAATTAGTAACAAATTCTCAGTAACACGACTCATTATTACAATATTAATCATTATTCACATTATTGACATAAATCACTAATGCCCATGAAATGATGAGATCAATAAGGAAACTGTTCATGACCAAACACTACAAAACATCTAACATAATATAAATGAAACCAATAGGACCAGAATCTTTTTATTCCAAATTGAGTCCTAACAAAAGGACCACACAGTCATATTCCCGAACGCGATCCTTGGATGCCCTTGAAGGCAATCAATCCGTTCCGGCCTTCGGTCCTGGAGACCTCGTCAGGAATGCGGTCCTCAACCAGTTTCTCATAATTACGTGGCCGACTACCGCTCGGCTGTTGGGTATTGTGGCCGTTAGGCTATGCTTGTAATTGCAGTTTAATTATATGATACATTGGGCTTAATTACTTAACGATATCAAGATTATTTTATTGCGTTTTGGTATTTTTACTCCGTGTTAGACTGCGTATTTGTGACATGTGTCCATTTTAGGGCGAAAAATAAAAGAATGCAACAGAATTGTGTAAAACAGTAAATTATGCTATATTGGTGATTTAATGGTCATACAGCCAAAAATTTAGCTTAAGTATCGAACCTTGAGTCAACCACCCATTATTTTTTAACAAACCTATAGAATAGTGTTTTTGTTGAATCTATTGTTCAATGTATCGATAATATTGAGGTGCTTTCTTAATTAGGGGTTGAACGTGTAACGATAATAATATTAACTACTAATTGAAATTTGTTTTCTCATGAATAAATCAAAGATGATGTACCTGATTAGTCGTATGAAATATGACAAGCGAATATTTCCATAAGCAAAGTATGCATATGTCGCAGTAAGATGGTTGAACCCGTGATATAGCTATATTCCTAGGGATATAGCTTTATCCCTAGGGATATAGTTTAATACCGTAACATAGTTATATGAAAGCGGTTCATCACTATCGGAGTGCCCTAATTTTGTTACTGCTACCGATTTCGATGTAGTTGGTCACAGTTCTAACATAACCTAACCTATTTGGTCGGAGTGCTCTAATAGTTATATTCCTAGTAAGACCATCTGAATTGGGACCTACGACATCCTACGACATCTGAAGGACCAGATGAGGATCCTAAAAACCACTAATGTAATTGTTCTCCTATATTCTTGGTTGTACTAGCCCTCCTAACCGCAGAGACGTCTGTGTATGATGAGGTTATAGTTATTATTGTTAACCATAATATATTTTCTTTTGTTCTAGAATTACGCAGCGGAGAACTCGGCGGGCAACTCACAGACGATCCTGGACAGCCTCAACAACAAATACTTCTTCTACACGAGGACGCGGGGGCTTTTCCGCATATGCTATCCCAAGGAGAGACCGCCTTCAGGTAATACTTTATGATTTTTTATGCTGATGTTTTGTTGAGTAATGGTCTTTGAGTCTTGTTTGGTACCTACCTTTTTCAAACAATACCAGTTCATTCCCCAACTCTTTCTTTAGGGTCTCATTAATTGACTACGTTTGGTTTGGCCTTGAAAGCGTGAAAGATGAACAATCTTGGGGCTCAAGTCAAGTAAAAATTCGTAGAAAAGAATGATGTTTACAAAGTTTACCCTTCTCGTTTGCAAAACAGCTAATTCTTACTGCATTTCAAAGCTTCTGTTATGTTTAATGTATGCGAATATGAGTTTACAAACGCGTTTGAACTTTTAGCTACAATCGTATGTTAATCAATTTGAAGTGTTTTGTTTCGTTGACAAGGCCATCACTGTATTATTGCGATTGTATTTGAAATATGTTCGGATACTGCATAGATGTCGTTACAAACGTGTTGTTCATGTGCCCATTTTGTCCCATTCACTAATTCACAAACCAAATCCGCTTTATTAGTATTAGTCATCATTTTATATCTTTTGAAAACTTGAACGCTGTTTGTTTTTTAAACGTCGATGAATGATACTCTATGTAATCAATAATTCGATATCACTTTAATAGCTTTTTGGTCTTTTGAGTCTTATATTATCATGTTTGCTAAAGTATTTTATTACTCATAAGCATATCCCGGCTTGTGTTCTGTTATATCTATTTACACTGTTATATCTACAAGAACATTCATAGAATTTCAATTATCTCACGTGCATCTAATGGGTTCTGAACTCCAGCCGTGTACACATGGAAAGATAATCCAGGTAGATATTCATAACTAATTAAAGAATACACTTGTAGCTGCCTTATCGTGTTGTACGATGTTATTGTTCCTACACATGCTGTGCTAAATAACTTACCACCTACTCATAAGTATTGATGATCAGAAGCATCCGAGAAATTCACTTAAACGGTTACTTCATGTTTTATCTAATTGTTCATACTTTATAACCATGATTATCTATCTATTGGGGCGTTAATAAACATACTGAGCATATGACCAAAGGATTATACATTCTATTCATGAATAGGTAGAGTGTACAATTGCATGTGTTATGGACTGTTCAGGGCACGCAGTTTGTCTGGTACTGTCAATGGATTTAAGATTCTATCAGTGAGAGTGTAAGGTGTATATTTCAGTGGGATGTGGACTGGTCAGTGGTACGCGTACGGTAAAGATGGCCGTAGTCATCTAACTGTGAGTAAAGAACAATAATGGTTATGCTCTGAACAAGAACTAAAACATCTGGGTTACTTACTGTTCAAGCTGCATCATTACTTGCTCATGAATCTCGGTAAATTTTATAATTGTCTACAGTATTTAGAACGTAGTAATTGGATAAAGATTTTTTTTTTGAGTGTAACTGAGAAATGTAGACAAAATATTTCTAGATAACCATGCAAGTGTGTATCTATTATAGCTATTCAAGTGAATTTTCACTAAGTAGATTTGTTTTTTTCTTTTTTGACTTATTTTTAGTTGTTTTTTATATAGAACTCTCGTATGATTCAAGTTGAAATGTTTACCCACACATTCTCATTCGCTGAAGTGCCATCTCAAAAATTCCCCCAATATAGCATTGACGAATTTTCGATGTCAACCAAGACATATCGGGCAGTCTTCAATGTCACTCCAACGCTATTTTGAACCTTTACATTCAAGATCTTCGACGTCTGTCACTTCCGTTGACCCAGCCCCATTCGAAAGTGTCGACCTTAATTAATTTTCATATATTCAATACATATAGCCTACCATATAAGCAGTACTTTATAAAGACGTGCTAACTACATATAATATATGCTCCTATTTTCGCAGTCATAAGGTCTAGGTCAAACGTGTACGATAATGATTGCAATAGATTGCTTATAATTCGTGTTTCTTTGCCTAATTATGGATAACTTTCGACCGGTGAAAATTGGTTGGTTGTGATAGAAATCCAAAATAAAATCGGAATACCAATGTTATTTTGTTTGCAGTCTTGATTTGTTGACGAATGAAAAGGAATTCGTCTATCTAAAGGTGCTTTTACATCTGTTCAACAACTGGTGATTTTTTCGAAAAAAAAAAATAATTTGTTTATTGGTACCAGAAAATCATTCACAATATTATTATTTCTAAATAAAAAGGTACATTAATCGCAGGAGGTCGCTATCTCTTGTATTTAAGGACACAGTGTTCAGTCGTGGATATTGTTACAATTTGGTTTCTTTTGGTACATTTGAAAGCAACAAGTTGAAAGCCACACTGTTGCCGTTTGTTGAATGAGTCTTCCAACAGAGCGTCGACCGGACGGACTCATGTGTTCATTCAACAATATTGTTTCTACAAATCATATTTTTTGGTCGTTTTGTGTTCAAAACTGCAAATTCAGTGGAATAATGAAAAGGTTATTCAGTTTATTAAGGACTAAAGAAATGAAGAAGTGTATAACCCTAAGTCAAAATAAAGATATTAAAAAACTTTTTTCTTTAATATCATGACAGTAAAAAAAACTTCTTTCTTTCCGAATAGTTTCATTGAAAATTAAGAAAGCCGCAACAGCAACTACTTGTTTGGTAGACATGACTGTAGACAACTGTGGAACGTACGTTAAAATGAAACTGTCGAATCTGTTGCTGCAACAGACATTGTTAACAATTGTTGCGTACAACAATCCGTTGATTCAACTAATTGTTGAACAGATGTAAACGCACCTTTAGAGAATGTTGTGTTGATCGTTGTGAGTTTGCATTGATGAAAGTGTTATGTTTTGGTACTTAGACAATGCAAACACAATAGAAACAGTTTTGTCCATATCTTCTTCTGTTCGTGTGGTTAGTGACTTACCTGGTGTCAGAGTTTAAAAGCCACCCATGGACCTCTAACTTGGCTTCTCAAAATCTGATTGATTGATTGTTTTGTTTCTTCTCGGTTTTTCTTGTCTACGTCAAAATGCGCATTTTTACTTTGATTGTGTGACTGTTTTCTTTATTTATTTATTTTATTATTTATGTACACACAGAAAAATAGATACAGATAAGACATAATCATAATTATGAGTACAAAGGTACTGCTTATTTCTTAAGAAATTTCTGTTTTATCGCAAGTAAGGTATAATCTGTCTTTTATGCAGTCGTGCCTCAATCAGCGACCGTCTAAGAATTTTCAATTGCATCCTAGTTTATCTTACCTAAATCAATCGCCATATTAACACTAGCTTCAAGAATTCTATCACGTTCACAAGCAATTCTAACTATCAAATTAGATATTGTGCTATCAAAATAATACCTAGGTGATATTTCTAGTATGTACGTGATGGGCGATGTGCAAGCATTCTCCAAGTCTCACGTTTGCTGTCTGACACTAGCCTGATAATTGAAATGCGAACTCAAACATATGTATAAAAGATAGGTCCGATTGACGACTGAATTCTGAACAGCTCAATTTTAAGGCTAAAGCTGGGAACAAATTATCAACAAATTATCGGATGAGTGTGCACGTTGTTCCCAGCTCCAGCCGGCCATATTTCTATCAGACGTCCGAATCCGAACGCTCAAGGACGGCCCAAAGCCACGTCCGCGACTTACAACCGATAGTTTGCACATTGTAGTGCTAAATGTACTATCCAGACACAAATAAGCCGCGGCCGATACTTTGTTGCCAACTTTAGTCTCATGTCGTCTCAGTCACTCTAGGGTATATTGAAGCGACAGGAAGACTTTAAAACACGTTTTAAAGTTTAGTGTCATAAGTGAATTCAAGGATCAATTTACTTTCATCGACATTTTATATTTTAAAATGAATGAAATAAAAATATAAAATGTCAAATTACTTGAACATGGTTGACATTTGCATAGGAGTCATAAGGGGTCATTCGGTTGTTAATGGTTTGCCGACATATTACCAATAACCCTGTATACATGTTTGTAGTTTAATCAGTGTAGTTAGTACACACTAATACACCTACATCCCTACCTACCTATATACCTAGTACCTACATCTAATTTAGAAGCTTAAATTTTCTGGAAACTTGAATTTAGTTTATCTAAATTGTGTTATTCATAAAAGGCTGTTGACCTCACATTAAGTAAATGATCTATTTACCTATTAGTATGTTTTTATAAGATTTATCTCTTTTATTATTCGTTCTATTAGTTACCTCTTGAATCTCATTCGCTGAACTTGAATACTGTGGCCGGTATCTACTGGGATCGGATTGTGGGATCCGATCAAAATAAGCCTAATAAACGCAATCAAAATTTGACGTTTCACCTGTCAAACTAAGGGCTGATTTCACCAATGAAACTGAACGCGATCAGCATTTCTAAAACGAGTTCAAAAGCTGTCAGTGTCAAAATTGTTATGGAATATTGTACACTGACAGCTCTTGAATGCGTTTAGATGTGCTGAACGCGTTCAATTTCATTGGTGAAATCCGCACTTAGATAAGTTCATGTTCCGCCGGTTTTGTTACGATTTGTTACAAGGTTTGTGTAGAATTTTCTGACGCATCAATGTGAAGTTCATATAACCCAATGTACTTATAAACTTGTCGTGTTTAGGATAAAGCAAAAACCAAATAATTGTGAATGTCGAAATCATCAATACCTACTGTAACCAATAAGACAATAGGTTCGGAACCAGCGGAACCCACCTACGTACCGAGACCTCGACCTTGACTCCGTGCCTTCAAACTATGCTGTTTGTTATTGGTTATTTGTTATAAAACAATGGCTGGAGGAAGTGGGAATACCTGTAGATTCTGTAGATAGATTGTAGGTAGAGGTATGTCTTTGATATGAAAGGTTCCACAGTGTCCGGAATTCCGGATCTACCGTCATCCTATTTATCTACCGGTTCTTCACAGCATAGAACAACAGCTCTTTTTTGATTGTCATGAAAAGTTTATGGTAAAGAAGACCTATAGTCTGCGAAGAGCTGGTTAATCATTTAATTTTTATATTTACTTTCAAGCCTATCCATTGTAACTGTAACGGGTAGGGCTTTGCAGGTAGGCTACGCAGGTCACTAACTATCAGCACGCGTAGCATGACAACCATAGAAACGGATTTTCTACTGGGGTTTTTCAACGGAAGAATAGAAAAATGACAGATTGTGATTGTTTATCTGTCATTTTGTCTATTCTTCCGTCGGCAAAACCCGTTTCTATTCATGCTAAGCGTGCGGATTAGTATAGAGAGATAAAAGAAACACGTATGGGGTTCCTACTCATCATATAATTTCTAGAACAGTTAGGTCGCGGGTAAGGTCACAAACTGTTCTTAGCACTTACATACTTAAAGTAAGAAGGGTATCTTGGCAGCACGTGGCAGATGCGGGGATCAGGGAATAGTTCATGCTAGCTAAGCAAGTGTCTGTCAATGGACAATTCTTAGATGGTGTTGTTTCATGATTTTAGTGATGTGCTTAGTAACTTACTAATTGGGAAATATTTAGCATCACTCGACTATTTAGGTACCGTTGAGACCCCTCACAACGCTACACCATATATACATACATTATTTTCGCTAACTGCTCTTGGTCAATTTTTGCACAACAATTGGGCATTTTAATTTTTTTTCCACAATTGCATTATGTATAGGATACGTGCAATTATCAACCTTGGTGGTTAACCTTTGGTTAAGTTTATTTTCGATTTATCTCTGTTTTAATAATTGTATAATTTGCCTATAGTCATGCTGCAGTTTTTTTTTTTAAATAATTTAAGTGTTTTTTATGAGACTATTATTTTGTAACTATAAATATGTAATTTAATTATAAACATGCGTATTTAAAAAAACCCTAAATTGCTTTGTATATTAAATACATACAGCTAAATCGCGTATTGGATTCTTTCCACGAAGATCAACGCTTCTACCGCCATCTAGGGCCTCACAAATTAAACTGGTTTTAACAACTTTTCAGTAGCTGTTGTTGCATTAATTTGATTTAAACACAGTAAACAGTAAAAGCAAGATAGCTACAATCTATCATCGTATGTATCACTAAACACAGTTGCCAAACATGTTATTGTCTGAGATATCTGGTTCCGCGACAATAGTTGGTTGAGCAACGACCCGAATGCGCATATTAGCAGCAACACAGAATGGTTTATAGGCTGCAGTCATGCGAATGAATAATTTGGTAACCACGCTATCAGACGTATCAGAAAAAAAAGGTAAAAAAAAAAAGATGCTAGCATATAGTTTCTGTGTGGCTTTGGTTTTTGGAGGTAACCCTGGTAATGTTCAACTTCGAAATCTGTAGTAACTTTGATAATCTCTATAGAAGAGATCCTTATAAATTTGTCATCTGCATTAAAAGACATCCACCACCAAAACTCGAGCTCCAGAAATGTTTAGGTCCAGTATAGGCGAATCAATTTCCTTCCAGAATTAGTGAGATACTTTCAAAAAAATAACAAGGAAAATATATTCGATTTCTTATACAAACGACCTCTGCATAATATAATCAAATCTTTTTGTAAAAAATTACACGTAAACATGTTGTAACATTAGATTTAATAATTGCACTTCATTTTATCGTCAGATCCAACGAAAACCATTACAATAACAACTAAGGTTATCATTGAAAATGGCCTTTAAAAAGCCTCGGTTTACTAGAATTTAAACAAAACATTCGTGTGTAGATATAATTAAGAAAAGGGCATTTAACAGAACACGAACACAAAACAACTTTTGGAGAAACTGGTGCAATTATTTATTATGTCTGTCCGTGTGCCCTGGGTCTTGATAAGTGTCTTAAATCTCACCACAACTTGCTCATTATCAGTGATCGGAGTAGGTAGATTGAATTGGGGTCATTGATCCGAAACGTATATATGAATATGGACATTCCTCCGGAATTGGTTAATTATTAAGAAAAAAACCGGAACTTAGATAGGAATTGTATGTAAATGACAATATTATATTCTTCATAATTTTTTTAACGGCACACAGTCACGATTCCAAGCTTTGGTAAGTAATATTTTACTTGTTACAAGGAGTTTAAAGCATGTTTGGATGTACTATAAGAATATTTTTAGTATTGTGTTTGTTTGCTTAAGCTGTTGAACATACCATCACCAACTTTGAATTGAGTAGTAATAATATCACTACCAACATTAACAATATTTAATTGAATCCAGTAATACCGGAATTGCTTTCCGGAAAAATGGCTTATCCATGTTATTCTTTCTGTGTGCATTTATGATACAAGTACCAAAAATCAATCTACCTACTCCGATCACTGCTCATTATACTTTACTAGCTTCTGCCCCCGAACTTAGTCCGCGTGAAATTTAATTATATCCTATGATACTCGGCTATTACTGTAGCTACCCATTAGTGAAATAATTGTCGGAATCAGACCAGTAGCTCCGAAGATTACTTCCCCTACTACATTCATCTGTGCTACTACCACAGATGAATATAGATGGGGCAGTCCGCAGTTTAGGTATGAAGTACGCGGCGGGCCCGTCTTGCTGGGCCAATTCAGTGAGTGTAACGTAGTCAGAAGATCTAAGAGTTACGCGATAGAAAGAGAGGCAATTTCTAGGTGAATATAACTGTAGATGATTAGCACTGTGCGACCTGAATTGCACTTTATTATGTCGTAGCAAGAGTCGCTTTATATTTAAATGATTTTGCAGTGTCCCATCTATATTAATCTGTGCTACTACATACAAATTTTACCTATTTATAATATGGGTATAGATGACAGCATCAGAAACAACAAGACAGTTTCTATCTCCTGTCTCATTGGTATCCTTCTCAATCAATATTAATCACTGGACACTAGATGTAGACCAATTGATAACCGTTTATAACTAGACCGCTTGTCACGCCAAAACTTGTTCAATTTAGATTGATGGTCATTGCAAGTGCAGAAAGCGGTGCCGGCGATCAACATACATCATAAGGCGATTAATCGCCTCGCCAATTTTCACGATAACTACTCGAAGCGATTCGATTTCTTAGTAAAATGAATATAAGTTTTACATCAGAATCGATGGTCGCAGGTGAAATCTCTCGTGCCACTAAGTAACCGGTCCTGCGCGTCTCGTCTGACTGGGAGGTGCGCTTGCGCTGCTACGTGTTCTTTTTTTCTAAGATGGCCGGGAAGGTCGCGAGGGGACCGAAATGTCCGGACAAAAACTCGAACGTAGCCGAACAGAGGATGTTTATCTCTCGAACTGGGTGAAGATGTATTTGGGTTATGTTGGACCAGTTTCTGTCTGTCATCCACTCAATTTTGGTTGGCAGATCGTGCGATAAATGGAAGGTTGTTTGTACTGTTTTCTTCGCGTTTCTGGGTATTTTATTCTTGTTTAGGAGAAATTTTACTTCTTTAATCGCAACTTATTTTGTCTGATGTACATGTTGTTCTACTCATGACTCACAAAATAATTTATCCTTTATACTCGTATTTTTCATAATCTGCAAACGGTTTTAATTTCAATTTTCAAAATCTACAAAACACTATTCTTATCTTTGTCTATGATATCTAGAATAGCACAATACTCGTTAAGTAATTACAGAAGTATTCAAAAGTTCGTTATGACAGATAGGATCGGCGTCTGGCTGTGCGCGGGCACAGACAAAGAGCGGTTTCGCAATGTGGCGGAATGCTGTCCAAGTTTTGTTGTCCTAGCCTTGTTTTCCCTTAAGACATGACCTGAGTCACTTACACCTGTTGAGAATGGAACAGATCACCGTAAAACTAACATCTGTCGTTTTAATGACGATCATTAGAAGATTATTGAAGTTTATTAGGCACGATAAGCCTGTAAACCTGAATTCACGTCTTAGCGTCTTAATGAGTAATGGTGATTAACTGATTAGGTTAGAGTAATGTTCGTCTCGTTCACAGTATAATAAAGTAACAGTATTATATCTCGGCAGTGACCTTGAAATAATTACCTACGGCTGCTCGGTAGACAATCCTTCCGCGTCCGTGCGTAACTGCCGCGCACTCGATACTGTTGCGTACTGATTTACACGTAAATTTCGAAGCGCGTCGTTACGGCCGTTTTCCATAAAGATATAATACTGTTATACTTATTTATACTGTGATATAAGTCACCCATTTTAAGGAAAGTACAGAGTTAAGAGATAATGAGTGACAAAAGAAAATACTTTTCAGTTTAAAGTTAATAAGATTTATTGTTGCCATTACAAAATAGGCAATGGTATCTTAACTTATTTTCTATTACAATTACCTTGATTTGTAGTAAGTAGTTCTGTAGTTGTTTATACAAAAGATGCGTGTGATGTTGAACTGTTTACAAAATTAATTGCAGAGTCAAAGTTCAACAAAAAACATTGATGTTGCATGTCATTCTGAACATTAACTTAATCAAACAATATGTAGGTACAGACGCCAGCAGGTCAACCTACCCGAAACTGTCAAATTTCCCCAATCAACTTTGAACCTTATACCTTAGTGATAAAGTTGAAAATCTATTAAAGAAATTTGACAGGTTGTAGTAGGTTGATGTGCTGGCGTCTGTACAATGTTGAAGATAAAACAACATGTGAACACACTCCAAAAGTTAATTGTAATAAAATTGTCCCTTCATTTTTCGTAGAGGTCACTGACCGATAAGAGCTCTGTCCTATTTTAATTTGAACACGGAAATATGTCAAGATAAGCTGGATAGAATCGTTTAACATTGTCAATGGCATATGCTATGTTAAGTCGCAGTTACTTTTGGCTTTAACTTATTTTAATTTAAACCTTTTGTCATTGGTATAAGTATGAGTTTAATTCCTAGTCCTAGAACTACTTGATAAAATTGATTTTTGTTAGAATTATTTCTGTGACTTTATTTTATCTAACGCCAGTAGTAAACCTCCGCCGCGAAACCATAGCAGTGAAACCGCAGTAGTTCAATTCAACTGGCTCGCGTCATATTCCGCTACTCGGATTCCACTATTTGAATTTCGAATAGCGGAAATGACGAGAGTCAGTTGAATTGAACTTCTGTAGTTTCGCTGCTATGGTTTCGGGGCGGATGTGTGCTATCGGCGTTAATAAAGTAGGTATAGATTGTCATTAGGTCCCGGAGTCTGGATTTGTGCCCGGTTGATGGCAATAGGCTAGCCCCCTATTAGAAGGAAGTTAAACATACATAACTGGCGAAACGTGGGTGTTCTATAGGTACACTTCTGCCTAACCCCTCGGGGAATACAGGCGCGATGTTATATTTCTAAAACTTTTGTTTTATCGGTTATTAATTACTTATATATTATCACTTAGTTGAAGGGCTTTAGTATTTTAATTGTTACAAGTTAAAGAGTTATCTTTGAGCGCTGTGATAGCTATTAAAAGCCAAATTAGTATTATCTGTTACTTTCGTTTTCATTCGGCGTCTATTCAATCTGTTAGGTGATTAGTTTTCATTAATTCTACATAGCATTCAATAAGTCGTAAACTGTGTAGGTAGATGGGTAGCTTTCATCATAGAAAGTGTTCAAGCAAAAATATTTGCTGCTATCTTCTGCCCGCCACTTCGTACGCGTAAAATTTCTTGCCCGACCCACTGCGTTGCATCGCATCGCACCCGCGGTATTACTTCGTTTTTGCTTAGCATTCTTTCAGACGTTTTTTCTTTGTGTTCGGCTCCTAAGGGTCGTAACGTGATGTTAAATAGCTTATAAGCTTCCTCAAGAACAGGGCTATCAAATGGAAAAAGATTTTTTCAAACTCACAGGTAGTCCCAGATATAAGTGCGTTCAAACAAATAAACAAACTCTTCAGCTGTATTATATTAGTATACATTGAAAAACTTCTGCCTGTAAAGTAACGAAAGTTGCTTGTATGTATTTAACTTCGCCAAGGGTTAAGTCAAGGGTTAAATGGAAATGGTAATATTTTATTTATTTAATACTTCAAGCACACAAATGTACAGAGGCGGATTTAATGCCATAGGCATTTTGTACCAGCCAACCTTTGGGTGATGCAGAAACAGAAAGTGGCAGTGCAATAGCGAGAATTGAGGAATAAATATTTATTCAAATATACACATACATAAACACAAATAAATATAATAAATATAAATATAAGCACAAATAAATAGTAATAGTTAATAGTTATTTTCTCTGAAAGCTTTCGTTGTGAAAAGTAGAATTTGTTTGTTATTAAAATTAAATTAAAAGCGTCCATCCATATTATAAATATAATCTAAATCAAAAATATTATATTTACGCTGGTTAAACAGAAAATTTACTCTTATTTAAAACTTAACTGTGAAACGTGTTTGGTTTCCGTTAATATGAGTGTCTCGTATGAATAGCCGTAAGTTTAACTTACTCTAGGTTAAACAAGTTTCTTTCATTTAACTCTTGTTTGACTAAACATAGTAGAATATTTTTGCTGGAAGTAACTTGTATTTTACAAAAGTGGGTGAATGCTCGTATCTACGTCCTCATTTCTCTGAGCATACTGTACTTTAACATGCAATTCGAGCTGTTCATTTATGTCCGATTCCTTTTGACAATTCTTGTTTAAAGCTAACACTCGTATGGTTGTCAACAGCTAAGGAATCGAGCAAGATTTCATTTACATGAGTTTCATTCTCGAAATCTGTTTTAAAAATGAGGCTTTCAATGAGGCTACTTCCCGAATGACTTCTTACTTTCTTCTTCTTTACTTTCACACGAGTCCAGACTTTGGGTCCGGACTCTTGTCTGGTTGATAGCAATAGGTGTGCCCCCTTCATGGGACTCGAACATAACTGGCGAAGTATACCTTTAGCTAACCCTGAGGGGATTACAGGCATGGATTACTTGAATGCTTCAATTACCTTTACCATCCGTGCTTTTAGAAATAAGCATTTGGTGATTACATCCCAATTGAACCTCTTCATTGTACTTATCTCGCTCACAGTTATTAGTAAAGGTACAGACTCAAGATTTAAATTTAAACATCGCCATTGTCACAACGATCGGCTTGAGAAGTATCGCGATATTATTATGTGTTATTATATGTCCTTTGTTCTCTGTAAAATTAACGATTATTCTGTCATTATAATTGTATTCAAAGCCGTCCACGCTTTCCGTGTCGTTCTGCATGTAGGTGATGTTACTTGTGCTTTGGCCTTCGCAGTCTCAATGTGTGATTGGAGGAAATGACGAATCTGCTGGCTTGAGACACAAAGTAATTATTACTATAGATACTTACTTACTGTATGTTTTGGTTTCCTGTACCATATTGTGTTAAACTGGTGGAACCCTTATTTCAAGAGAAGGTTATGGATTAGATCGTCATTAATCATGTTGATGCCAAAGGCTGAGATCATTTGCTTTTGAAGACTGCAACAAAAGGGAAAACATAATTATAATTATGCAACATAATTATGATAATCCGTTGACGATGGTCTATTTATTGGATCTTCTTTTAGAAGAAGCACCCAATGCTGTTTGTACCAACCCAGACACAGTAAAGCCATCAAATGAATAAAACAATGTTGTAAGCAAACTTGACAAAACTATAGATAAAGACAATACAAAAAACCCATTCAAGATCAATAGATGCATATTAATTTACAGAAACAAAACTTCACTATGAGTAAGATTTTTCATTTTACTCCAAACAGTCATCAAATAATTACGATGTAAAGCTGGATTCTCCGAAGGCATATATTTTTAGAAATTCATAATTGTTTATAATATAATAGCTTACAGCTATATTGATATTTCACAACAAAATTAAATAGAAAGTCTCAGGAATTTTATGCGACGATAACATTAAATTTTGGAAAGTGTTAATGTATGATTTGTGTTGAATACTTAATAAAACTCCTAAGAGTCTAAAAATCATCGGATTTAATGATGATTGTCACGTAAACACATGGCTATCATCATTAAATCCGATGATTTTCGACTGCACATGTTCATGAAGATGACTTCAAGTTTTCAAGGACGTTTTAACTCGTGATAATAGTTGAGTGTCATCAGCTACTGCACGGAATTAATACCGTAGTTTGTACATCGTTTCTTATTATTATTGGCAAATTTTACCGGAATCATCATCAACATCGTCCTGCCCTTGTTCCATGTTCCTTGAGGTCGGCGGAACACGTTTTCTATCCACTTCCCTATCAACCGTCTCGCTATCATACGCTTGCCTCTCTTTCATATCATTTCTCACACAATTCGTCCATCATTTCTTTGAACTTCCTCTCCTGCGTTTCCTCCCTCCTCATCACATGCCCATACCAGCCCAAGAGGGGAACAAGGGCTGCGAGGAATTTGAAAAATAGGTATTTGAAGAAACTATTGGCGTCTTCTTACCTCAAGTCTGCCCCCGTAGAGTGCGATAGGGATAGCTACGGCTCAGACCAATTATATCACAAAAAAAAATTGACGAAATCGACGTTTCGTATTCTGCTTTTTTCTCCTCGAAAACTGAACCGATTCAATTATTTTTTACATTAAATTTTTTAAGTAAGAGTATGTCTAGGTTACTATCATTTTCATTTAAGTATGTTGAAAACTTTTCGAATTTGTCTGGTACTCCTCTAATCACAGCGGTAAAAATGGGGCATTTTTGTAATTTTTGGATGGTCATATTTTCTTTACCGATAAGTTGCTGAAAAAAAGGAAATAACAGGGACGTGACTACAGCAGATCGTGATTTTATGAAAAAAAAAATTATGGAGGCATTATTCAGGAAGAAAAAAGGAGAATACATTTGTATGGAGAATCGCAAGCCCTGTTCCCTCTTTACTGCAATAAGTAAGATTCACTTACCTACTTGAAAATCTCGTACTTCGAGAATAGGTAGGTACTTACTGTTAACAACAGTGCTCACGAACTTTGACACTCGATCTATCTCTTTGATCACGCAGGATATCAAATAAGATACCTATTATTTAAGAAAATAGTGGCCCTAGTTTTATTAATAAAACCTTTAACACGTTTAGTGCCGGGAGCCCTCCTGGAGGGTACACCTAGTCACATATATGGGATGCCAGGAGCCCTCGCGGAGGGCTCTTAGCTAATACAGCATTATAAACCGTAAAAATAAAGTCTGATGTATATTTTAACAAGATTTATAGCGATATTTTTTATTTTTTTTTGTTTGCCTTGGGTTTAAAATCCAAGCATTTTTGTTTTGTTTATTTATTTATTTTATTATTTATGTACACAGTAAAATACATAGAGATACGACATAATTATAATTTGAGTACAAAGGTACTGCTTATTTCTTAAGAAATTTCATCCAGCAGACCTGCCAAAGGAGTAATGAGAAAGAAGTGTAGACGAGAGCGTGTGAGAACAAAAAGAGAAAAATATGAATTTATTCTTATTTTTTGTTCACGGTTAAAAATATCCACTGAAAAGTTAAAAGCTTGGAAACTACTTATTGGACACTATTTTACTTCGTTTTACAGTGTTTTATAACATGTTTTTAAACCTAATACCGTCCGCGATGGTTCACTTCAGCGCAAACATAATGCCGGCAACCCTCCCGGAGGGTTCACTTTCAATATGTATGGCGACATGGCATAAGAATATGAGTTCTTTGAAAAGTGGGTGGAGTCGAAAGTGTTAAGAAACCCGTTCGTAATTAAACAGACCTGTAACAATTTCCTGTTACTATAAAGCACCTTCCATCTAACTGATGGTGGTTAACATGCCAAGTACCTACTAATAAGTCAAATCATGATACAATGAGGTCATCATGGCTTGTTTGTTCTTCATTATGTTGAGCCGAGGTGACGGTCTGCAAACAGATTTAATACTCAGTAATTAATGGTGTCGTAGATAATACTTATTTATAGGTCCTTGTCCGTGTATACGGAGGAAAACCTAGAAGATTTTCGTGCGTAGAATTGGAAGGATTTTAAATGCAATGACGTCATGGATGATGTATAGTCGTTTAGACATGTGCAGGTTTTCGGATCCTGTCGGTCTGTTGCTGCATCAGTAGCCGAAATATTGTATGATCTAAAATTTTTGTATATATTTTTTCTTATGGAAAAATTGCTTGGCTGTCAAGGATGAACTTAAACTTCTACTTATCATGTTTTGTATCATTCAATTGTTCATTACCTATTACTTATAAAGCATTGGACATAATATCATCGTTTGTGAAATGGTCTGTTCCTTGTACCTCTAATGTCACACCATTTATGTTCACAAACTGATATATCAAAAGCAGGTTATTACCGACTTTCCTTCCTGCATTGTTTTTATGATTGTTATATATGCACGGGTGCACTTCTACACTGCATATGTTTATATCGTCGCACAATTACTTACGATTATTGAAGGAAGTTATTTTGTAATATAAAACTGTATGATTGAAAACATACTACATTGTTTATATCCTTGTTTTTGTGAACGGAAGTTAGGCTACTTTGGTTACTGAATCTGTATTCATAGCAATAAATAACACACGTGCCTTATTTTGGAAGAGATTTCCTTTCTATGATATCAATCCTTAAACTAGCATGCAAGGTTTCTAGTGCAAGTTCTAGTATCACATTACAAAGATTGTTTATTACCTTCGCAGTCACGGCCCATATCCTGACTGCATAACCATAACATCAAACAAATTGGTAACGATATCATTCTTCCAATTCCTGATTTCGAAAGTAAACGTTCCATTACATTACCATAGTCTTCCGTAGCACATATTATTTTGTAACGATAGACAATCTTTCGACTAATCGAAGTAGAAAACTGCTGGCCATACGTAACTAATAGTCGTTTCGCAAAACCCCAGCAAATCTAAGCCCATATCAAGAGTTTTGCAAGAAGCCACCGTTCCGTGAAGGAATGCACGGCGATGTGCAAGCGAAGAACCTTCATATTGTTAATATGTCAGTTTTTAACAGTTTTTATTTGTAGGCGTTACGCCTGTGGTGCCAGAAGTATTAGGCTTACGTCTATTACACTTTCGTTTCGCACTATAATTACCTGATGACTACATTAGCTATGTCCTGTGTAATAGGGGCTAGCACCTATGTCGTTGTAAATATTTTAGGGTACCTATTATTCATGGTTTATTGGCGCTCCATATTTATATGATAAAATATTATGAATTCCTAGGTAGATAGATAGATAGATAAATCATTTATTTAGTGCACACAAAACACTTAGCATAACATACAAAAGCACGTTTAAATAATGTCTAAATAGCTATTAGGAAATTGCTACTAGGTGCCGATAGAAACAAAAAAAAGGAAGAAAACAAGACATTGTGATGATACTAATTGCTATGACACAATAAAATAATGAAACATACAAAGTGCGTGCGTGTCCACTAATAAGAGGGCCTAACATCATCAACAAACAAGGGATGATTCCCTTTACTATTTCAAAACAATACTTATAACCTTCTATTAAATTATCCTTTTATACAATGCCAGTTCTTCCAGGCCCATGGGCGGCTTTAAAACTCTGACACCAGGTTAGTCACTAACCACACGGAGAAGAAGAATGCCAGTTCTTGCTAGAGATATCCCAGAAAAGCATGCTGTTAAGAGGGAACAGGACCTGCGATTCTCCATATAAATGTATTCCCCTTTTTCTTCCTGAATAATGCCTCTACAGTTATCATTTTTTTTTTCATAAAATCAAGTTCTGTTGTAGACACGTCCCTGTTATTTCCTTTTTTCAGCAACTTGTCGGTAAAGAAAATATGACCCCCAAAAATTACAAAAATGCCCCATTTTTACCGTCGTGATTAGAAGAGTACCAGACAAATTCGAGTAAGTTTTTAACATAAAAAAATATAGAAACCAAGATATACTCTTTCTTAAAAAAAATATGTAAAAAAAATTGAATCGGTTCAGTTTTCGAGGAGAAAAAAGGGGAATACGAAACGTCGATTTCGTAAATTTTTTTTTGGGATATAATTGGTCTGAGCTGTAGCTATCCCTATCGCACTCTACGGGGCAGACTTGAGGTAAAACGACGGCAATAGTTTCTTCAAATACCCATTTTTTTTAATTCCTCGCAGGCCCTGTTACCTCTTAAAACGTTTCGGTCGGTGGTTTTGTGGTGAGGTTTTCAAAGCAATTTTTTTTTTAATTCTGGCATTTTCATTTCTTGTAATTATTCAAATGGACAGAAGAATGAGGTTGATTTTTGTAGTCAATCTTTTGTCAATGGATCCATTCTTTCAGTCAGAAGCGTAAGAAAACTAGACAAGAAAGACTCACTATTTTTAAAGATGTTTGTTTTGTGTGTTTTTATTTCGTGTTTGTCATACAAACAGTCAGTAATTGTTGTTAAACCTCACTGTAATCAGTCAGTCAGTTTTTAATCAGTTTACTCAAGAATCGTGCGTTTAACATCCCAGTTTTATCACAGAGGTGCAAATTGTCTGAGATTTGCATGAGGAAGCTATCATTTTATTACGGAAAATCAGCAGCGCCAGCGGTGCGATCGCGGTAGACCACATGCAACGATCACTGACGGCAAGTTGCGGACGGATGCGGACGGATTCGAATGATACGACGGCTTCACATTCAGACTATGTATCAATACCGTTGCTTGACCGTGCGCGTAGGCACGTCAGATGCAGGCGAATTTAATATTATGTGGATTTATAGGGTTAGTGTGTTAAGGCTTTAAGTTATCAAGGGCGGGATGGATTGCGGAGTTTCAAGGTGAGGCGAATTGCAGGAATTATGACTTTTCTGAGTAAATTTAAAAAGAGTTGCTTGTGTTGTCAACTAAGCTTAGCATTGGTTTTAATACTAGCTTATGCTGATGCCCATGTGTATTTATAGAAATGTTTTTATGATCGAGACGGTATCGCATATTAATTTTACAATCCAGTCAAGTAGTGTTACTTGTGCCAATTGTTTTTCTTTCCGCGGCGCTTAAACACGAACTAGACAGAACATCTTAACAAAAAACAAATTAATATACACAATTAAACGTTCACAAAACTCAATAGTCCATGTAAATAAGTCGAGCACCGATCTGCATGTCCGTAAGTGATCACGCTAACCCGATTACGTATCAATGGATGCGTGACGCTAGATGGCAATAGCCATTGACCAATTATCACCACACGATATCACGATTCAGTTGTTCTTAGATTCGTGTTAATAGAAAACTGTTCCTATTTTCGTTAATAGCTTTTCGGATATGACTTTAAAAATAGGTGAATTCGTTTTTGAAGTCGTTTATATTCCCTCCGTTTCAAAAACTCACGATCACTCATTCATTTGACGTTATTCGATTCTATACCGCACTTTGCCACAATAATCGTGAGTACTGTCAGTCACTCGTCGTCATTTTATCGATATTGAATCGAAATATATGTCTAACCGTCGGAATTGTAGTTTACTCGGTTCTAAATCATTAAGTTCTGAATCGGATTGGCTTATATCTATGCAGTGATGGGTAGTAAAATGCAATACTGAGACTACTTGTGGCTTTGAAAGCTACGCTGTCTGCCGTCAATACCGTTAGATCTTCTCTCTTCCTAGGAGAAATCGCCCGTCTTTAAATGTAAACAAATACACTTTCCTAGTCGGATTTCTCGGAGGCCTCTCAATATCTACATTTCCTACACTTACTTACATCGGTGCTTTAAGTATTTGACGTGCCCTAACAACCTAGCCCTAGACATACTATTTGAAGCCTTTCATATAAATAACAGCATCTTTTGCTTACATACTGGTATTGCCAACACATAAAACTGATTTCTAATGTGGTATAATACGAACTCTCTAATCATCATCGCTAATATCGCGGCGAGGAGGTATATAGTATATCTTTATCTCCCTTTAGAAGTTGTAAAAGGAAAACTACTAACACTTGTCAAAGGACTTAGTCTACTGTCTGACACATCTACGGAAAATGCGCGATAAAATGTTCGGCGTGCGGCGTGTAGGGGCTGTATTATGACATATTAATGCCACCATTTTTCCAGTGTGAGTGAGAGACCGAACAAGGACGATAACACGATCCTTTTTTCGCAGTGGAATAATGATGGAATTAATACTTCATAGCCCCAGTGCAATGCTTTTAATTTACTTACCATATATCATGCCGAAGTCCGAAATCACGTCGCGTAATTTGCATTGTAGACATTAGCAGGCCGAATTTCCCGTTGATCAATTTCAGCTGGTGTGTCGCTCGTCTTATACCCGCTTGAAAAGTTTACGATTGGTAAGCTAAACGATCTGTTTTCAGACCACAGTTAACTTGGAAACAGTCAACCTCGAACGATACTTAACGACCGTTCTTGAGGTGTAAAAACAAATGGTTATCGACCAAATAACATTCAAATTGAATGTGCTACTAGGTCGCTGTGTACATAAGTATTACGATATTTCGCAAAACGAACTTGTAATTTATAAACAGGTATTTTGTATTCTACGTTACGATTATTGCTTTTTAGAATTGGCTAATCGTCGTATATCAGGGCTTAAAACGTTCCTTGAATATTTTGTGTACTTATTGAATGTGCGAAGTAGCGTATCGTAATCGTAAGTGTTTAAAATGTAAATAAGTTTCAAGTTTAATTCTACTCTATTTTTTTCTATATGGGAAATAAGTAATGCCATGTTTGTTCAATCGTCTTCTATATACAAAATAATACTTGCAGGTATTAAAGGCACTCCTCAAAGCTAATATAAAACCAATTACCTTTTTAATGTTACAATAAATTAACTACTTCTATACTCCATAGGTTTAGGTATTTAAATAAAGGTAAACAAAAAAACCACGTGACGAGACAGCTGTCAAGTAACCGACTAAACGTAATACCTGTCACTTCAGTTGTCATGCTACGTCTATAAAAACCCTTTTTACGATTTGTTTGTTTGAGACCTCTAACCCTTGATTTAACTACCTAAACCTATGGAGTATAGTTAAAGATACCATGTTCTCTGAGAACTGTTTTTAATGATGCCATTACAAGAATGAACGAGGCAAGGTACTTACTAAAGATGGACGAAGTACTTACAGCACGCGTCTACTTTCTTTGTTCCACTAGCCAATATATTTAAACATTTTTCATTTGCGAACACACCTTGGGCTGGGCCGTCACAGAGGTCATAATTAACATACCGAAGAAAGAGATGTTCTGTAAATTAGCCACCATCAGCCTTTCTAAGTATACTGGAAAATAAGAAAGTGAAACTGGCCATAGTTAATTGGCGGGAAAAGTGAGCCGTGGAAATACTGGGCCGCCATGTTTTCTTTTCTGTCATTTTCTTCAGCTGTCAAGGTGTTTTTATTTTATTTTTTATTATCAAGGCCCTGGTAACGTAACATACAATTGGCATAACGCGTGCAGCCTAATTACATAAATAAATAAAATCTAATTCAATAATTGCGTTCATGAGTGTTATTTATACAATTAAATAATTAATTTCAAGACGTAGGCAATTCATTCGTATTGATAGGCGGAAATAATACATTCATAATATTTAATTAGCGAAGGCCTTTCAAATAAATTGGATCAATAATTGCAAATTTTTCAATGATTTTCTGATTTATACTTAAAGCTGACTGACTTTTACAGCATCTTTTGTAGATTTATTACATGAGAAGATGCTGTAAAAAGTATCTACCATAAACAAAAAAAAAATACTTTTAATGCCAAAGCCACCAAGTTTTATGTAAGTAGGTAGGTACCAAGGTGTTTTATTCACATTTTTATGCAAGTTCGTTTTGATGTTTCCCTATTGTTTGAGAGCTCGTGAACTTTACGTAATAGTTGCGTAACTTGTAAAATGAGGAAGTTTATTAATACTTTTAGTGCTATTTGAAATGCTAAATGACTTGGATGTTAAATTGTGCGAATGGTTATTGCTGTTAGCTGCTGGAACAAAGGCCGGGCCGTATAATTATAACAGTAATAATAATTGTAGTACGGTCAATGCTTTAAGTGATTTATATTTTTATATGAAGCCGGAACTACCATCGACATTATTGTTGGTGCCTATTGATTCTGTTAAGCTTTGGTTTCCTAAGAAAGTGGTGAACGGTCACACAATATCGGCTGTCCAAATATATTGTTGTTTGACAACTTAATGTCAAATACTGGTTGGTGAAAATGTCAGATTCTCATAACGGATGTTATAACAGGACGCGGAACCGCTCTTCTAGTAAGAGAAGAATAAATATGTAAGCAACAGACGATCGACATTGTATTATTTTAAGCAATTCTTTAAGAAGCTGACAGCTCTTATCGATCATCAAAACACAGTATATCGCGCGATAATAAAGATCGTCAAAATCGTGCTAAGACTAGCACGATTTTAGACGGTCGAAATCATAAACATAAGAACAACCATTTTGTAGGCTATAATGTAAATAATACAACATGGAAGCATCTGCAGTCAAACTTGGTGAAAACCTGTATCTAACTAGACTGGTAGGCACCTTCATCATTTTGTGCCAAGCTTCTAGATGCATTTGTAGATCTTTTAACAATACCTACCTATATTTGTATATCTCGACGTTGTATAAGGTAAGATACAGGTTTTTCGCCTAGTTCGACTGCAGATGCTCCCATTTCGTATTATTTACATTATAGCCTACAAAATGGTTGTTCTTATGTAATTATGTTTTTGGTGTACATACACACAATACGTCAACCTGAGTCAGTCTACTACGACCTTTTAGACGGGTGTTGGTGGAAGAAGTTTTGCAAAATACAGACAATTTTTAAGTTTATATCGTTGTTTAATGTTCAGAATTCAGCAATATCCACACCTCAACATCCTCGTTGTTCACAATTACTGTATCCGAAGTTTTGATTGATTTGACATCGCAACATTTAATTGTTTTAATTTTTCTAATAACGCGTTCAAGTTGAAGATTGGTTGGGCAGTTAGCATTTGGTATCGTTATTGAATAAATATCAATTATCATTAATTATAATTAGTGTGTAGTTTTCCAATTATAGAACTCGCACACTAGTTTCGACCATAGACTTTAACGCAGTTGATGCTTTTTACAAATACATGTCGAAGAAGATCAATTTGCAGTTTAGGTCTAAACTATTCCTAATGTGATGATTTCGTCAATAAAGAAAAAAAAACAAGATTCCGTTTCAGACTCATCTTCGAACTTCAATCAGTTTTATAGCTTCTTAGAACTTGAAAAACTAGTAACATATTCCTAGTAATTATGACACACACCTGATCGGCTCACTTACGTGCAACAAGGACACCAGCTAACTTTCTCCTTACGCAGCTAGGCTGGCAGGCTGCTAAGCTGTTCGCCTACGGATCACATTGGCTACCAAATGTCGCACAAACCCGGTCACCCATTTAGAACGCACTTATCATGTTTGGGTGTGGGCCAAGCGATGTGCGTGGAGCGATTGTAAATGAATAATGTGATGGAATGTTGTGTGAAGGTGTGAGGTTAGGTTGTCGGGGTCAGGCGCAAGCGCAAGCAGTACTAGGATCCCCGGCATAAATTAGAAGGACGCTGGGCCGTGTATTCGGAGGATTTTGCAAAGATACGTCAATGAATTAGGTAATATCTTACCATAGATCTTCCTTAGCCCACTTATCGTAGCGACTCTCAAACTTCAGAAGCCTGAATACGTTACAAGGACTACCTTGTTTCTTAAAGACCAGAAGTTTTTTAGGTACTACAATCGACGATTTATTAAAAATATATCCATTCGCCCTCAATTGAGTATCTTTCTGAAAATATATATGTTTACTTTTGGATACACAATGTTCCAGACACTGTTTGACAAAAAGATAGGTTGAAGGTTTTAAGACAAATTATTATAATTCCTCTTATAAGACAGCCTGCGGTGTAAGAACTCACTCTGAAATCGTATACTTTAGAGCGCAGTCAAGCAGCTAAGTGCATACCATCGTCATGTAGGCAGAACAATGCGACCTATTGCCTTAATATTAATACTGATGCTCATTGAATATGCTTATGTTTAAATTAATATAAAATACAAAACAATAGCTACTATGTACTAATTTGTTGCTGACCTTGTGTTGGTTGAAGCGTGAGACGAGAACTGTCCAAATATTTGACATTAGCAATATGGTAGGAATAAGGACGTGTATGTCGTCTTGTTTGAATTTTTCGTTAGGAAGGTTGCTATTTGCGATTTCCTGATGAATTATAGGATTTTTGTCATCTTGACGTGAATTTACCTACAGTTAAGGTTCAGTATGGATCTTATTAGGTAGGTAAGTTTCACTGGTCTAATTGATTCCTTTAAGTTCTCATTGATACCTGTAAGGTCCTGTTCCGTCAATAAGACAACAGTGCAATGTGAAATCAGAACTTGGATAGGTATGGCATCGCTTATTTCTCAAGGAATCTCTTACAGCACACCTTTAGGAATCATACAGGTAAATCCAGTTTTCTAGTGTACGAATTAAGGAAATTAGAAATGAGTGCAGACATAACATGAGCGGTTACAAAATAAGCACATTTTCCTACTGAAATCGAAATGCGGTCGCGTTTCAAACGCAACTGCTTATCTAATCTATCACTTTCCTTCTTAAGAATAATGCTGTAGTTAGAAAGAGAGGTGCGATAGATCTTAGTTAAGAGAATGTTGTGAGAACTGGCGTGGATTACAATGGAGTAATTTTTGCGGTTTTATCTCTTAATAATTATGAGTACAAAACGAAGTAGGTTATTGGGATACGATCAAATCTATTTGACGACTACTAATTTATTGAGGAAGCAAGTTGACTGTCAGGTTTTCACCGGCAGTAAGATAAAAAATGCCGAACACTTTATTCTCAAGACAAGTATACTGATAAACCAAATTGATGCTTACAAGTTTGACCTCCTTCTGAATCATCCATTCAATAACTTTTACTTTTATATTTAACCTACTACATTCAAAAAGAGGGTAACGTGTATGACATTTACGGAGTGTATTTATATTGTGTATTTAGTCTTCGTGCGTGTGAGACAATAGATTGTGAAATAATAATGAGTGCGCACGAGTAGATGACGAGATCACGAGATACTTTGTTCCTGGTTTAGAGTAAAAGAGAAATGGGACGTTAATGAGCTGACATAAGTACAACTGACAGCAGTGGTGGCCAAATGGTTATGGCCGCGGTTCACGAGGTCGTAGCTTCGATCCCTGATAGGCGTTTTACTGTGTGTAAATTATTTCATCACCACTGCTCTCAAAACGTTATAGGAAAACATCGTGAGGACACCGGCATGTCCTAGAACCAAAAGTTCGAAGAATTGTGACATCTACCGACCCGCATTGGGCACATTTTTTTTTTTTGGATGGGAAATTATCAAATAACTTCTCCCGCTCTGGGTGGAGCGGGAGGGCATGTCAGACTCTTACTGAGTAAAACCCACCCGTGTTCCTTCCGTTGCCTGTACGTTGCCAGGGGCCACGGTATACCTTTCGGACTTTCCAGCAACCCCGGCAGGCATCGGTCCTATATGACCCCTTCATTTGCTGACATACCCGCATTGGGCCCTCGTGTTGGATTACGGCCCACTCCCTCTCACAGAGAGGAGGTCTTGTACCAGCACTGGGCACATTATACATATAGACTTATTATGCTTATCCTAAGTAGAATTACGTTTAAAGGACTTCTTGGCAAAACCCAAAACGGCAAATACAGAACGGTCAAATTAAAATGCATTTTTAACTAGTTTCCTAGGACTCATGATTCCATTCTAAATCAACAGAGAGTGTTGCTGTTGGGGTGTTTGTTGCGCTACTTCTTCTTCCCAACTAAATCACTAGGGAGTGGTGCAGGGCATTTTGACGTACAAAATGTGCTGATTCCCAGCCTAGTTTCAATAGATGACTTGATTTTGATTGGTAAATTTTTTTCCCGAGGTTTCATGTCAAAAAATCACCCTATGAGCACTGATAGACGATACAGTCTCATTCACCGTTGTGAGAGATATGTGTGTAGATATTGATTCATGGTTGTCATGGTTTTAGGCACTCATCGTCCATCCCATCATCATGAACTACAGAACAGAATATGCGGAACAAGAACGCAAGTTCACTTGCGTGCATTAAAAGTTTAAATACGTCATTGTTGTGTTTCGGCAGCTAGAGCTAAGATAGCTAATTCCTCTGTGATTGAGGATTCCAGGTGAAGTTCGCTTCCACCTTCGGCCTGATCATCACTTACCATCAAGTCAGATGAAGGCCAAGAGCATCACCGTTGTAGTTAAAAAAAAAACAAAACATATTTACAGTCTGACAGTGACTGACTTGCATAACCCGAACCCCTTCCCCTCTTCTTTTTTGTAAGAGGGGTCAGGTAATGCAGAGTACAGGGGCCGTATTATGACGTATTAATGCCACCATTATTCCAGTGTGAGTGAGAGACGGAGCTATACAAGGCCGCTAGCACCATCCTTTTTACGCAGTGGAATAATGATGGCATTAATACTTCATAATAAGGCCCCTGACTGTATTTCATTTACACGAGGCACTGCTGCACTCAATCTCAGAGCAGTCATTAAAAAAAAAACAATCATTTACTTATTTAATTTTTTCGACTTGACAAAACATTGAGATTTCTTTATTATGTATAAGTTTAATATTAATGTATTGTACATATAAACCTTCCGCAATAAATTCCCTAAATGGTGCGGAAAACCGCATTAAAATCCGTTGTGCAATTTAGAAGAAGAACGCGGTCACCACAGACAGACACAAAAAGCGACTTTAGTTTATAATATTATGTATAGATATTAGGGAATAATTCGGATTTCTGTGTACCTAAAATTAACGTAGGTTCCTTCAGATGAAACAGTAAATGATTGATTATTTTTAAGTAAGGTCTCTCAGTGCGGTAGTTAGTTGTAATTCGATGTTTTATAGGTAGGTACCATCACTTGTTTTTGTAAGGCCGTGGAACGTTACGTGGGCGTGTGAGCTGATGCTGCAATTATGTGATGACTTAATAATCAGCCATTATAATACACCTCGTCTGTTTCCTGTTCAAGCAAAAACACGCATTTATAGAAGTCTTCTTGTCTTGGTTATTTTATTTGAATTGTTGTTCAATAAAGGGTTGTAAGATCCCTACATCATTTGCGGTACTATTTGTACTGAAATTCATGAATTTTGAACTGTAAATTCCATAGCTTAATACAGCCGTTCTCAAACTGTTTTAGCCACGGTACCTTTTTGGAAAACAAAATATTTGACGGGGCTCTAAAATAAAATAAAAACTGCGTTTTATGGATTATTCCACTTTGCCCCACCAATCTGTCCTACCAGCGGAACTAATTGATTTTGGTGGGGCAAATAACACTCTTATAATCTTCGAGTTCACTTTTTCCCATGGCGAAAATTAAAACAGTTTTAATAATAAAGAATAGAAACTATTCGTACGAGATTAGGATGATTCTGAAGCAGCTAATATACCTCAATGCAATGACGTCCACTGCTGGACATAGCGGAGGACATCGCAGAGATCCCACATAATTAGATCATCAGATTGATCCCATAGAATTTAATCAAAGTGTGCTCCGCGGAAGCCCCGTGGAGCACACTTTGATTAGGTACTTGTGATTGGCTTAGTAGATATACGTAGTTAGTATAGTAATCAACAGTTTGTTGGTGGCATAGGTTTACGATTTTTTTTTTTGGCTCAACCAAAAATTATTGTTAGGTTCAACGAATTTGTTTATACTTAGATACTTAGTAGACGGGTGATATCATTCTTGAGCAACCCACCAATAGCAGAGCGTCTTTTTTGCATGCTGATGATCTTTATTAATTCATAATAATTGTAATATTATTGCGGTTATGAAATCATTACTAAACAAGCAGTGATAACCAAAAGGGTAAAGGGTAAATCCGGAGAAATCATGTTTCATATACATACACAAGGAAACTGGCTGCAGAGTCACTGTTTTTCTGCAAACTGGTATAAAAAGTTGATCATGAACTCAAGCAATAATATGATGTCATGTTATAAAAATACCCAAAAACCTATAGATTGCACATTCATTTTAGAGATATTAAAGTAGCTTCTGGTCATATTATTATTAAAATTAAAATAAATTCGTTTTCGTCGTCGGTGTCTTTGGTTTTGTATTTTCTGTTTTTACGACCGACTTCCGAAATGAAAGTTATTTTTCATACGTAGTGTTTTTATTGGAATTCGATTGTTTTATTTTTTTGAAAAATTTTATTTTTTCTGTTTTTAGATACTTGTTATGTAAATAACAGTGACAGGAAATAATTATAACATTATTTACATAAACTAAGTGCAAACAATACGTATTATTGAAGCTAAATCAAAACCTTCCCATGCAAAGGTAATCAAATTTATATGGGACCAAAGCCAAGCTTACTCTACTGAATAACAAAAGATTTTTTTTTCAAAATGGTCCATAATTGACGAAAATATCGATGAACATATATAAAAAATTTAAAATAAGTACATACGACGTTTTCGTCTGTATGTATTTTTCAAAAAAAGGGGAGGTTCTAATTTAGAACCTTTTTTGGAGTCGGTTAAAAAGTAGTGGTGGCTTCTCAGAAATGTTAAGTGTTGTGAATCATTGCTAGTTACAATTCAAGTCACATTTCACACTTTCTTGCACATACAAGGTTACGATAACGTATGAAAGAGTTTCTTCACCAATTTGTAGATCTAAAAGATGCTAAGACAGACGGCATTCTTGTGTTTCGCCACTCACGGATAAAGTGTCCGATGATTCAAGCGATTGGTATTTGCATGATTATTTGCTCAATCATCTTATTGGTATTCTGTTTATTTAAATACGTTGGTTTGATGGTAAATAAATGCCATCTGAATCTTTTTGATGTTTTTACGAATTGATTTTCGAATAGACGCTTCGCGTTTCGTATCAATTGGCGATTACAGTAAACGAAGGTGGTGTTAACTCATAGCACGAAGAGTATTTCATTTTCGCATATGTTTGATGAAATCCTATTTGTATGGATACCTATACTTATTGGTTGTCTCATTTGACTCTAATTTGACGCACAGAACGAGTAAATTACGGTCTTGTGATGGGTCTTATTACATCCTGTATATCATCATAATTTTTTAAGATAGTATTTAAATGATTTAAAAACTTACACACTTAAAATAGGGCAAATAATCATAAGGCATCAAATATTCGACAGAAAAAGTGCCCAAAAGGCTGGCAGCATTGCCATACAACGTGGCAATGCTGCCAGCCTTTTGGGCACTTTTCGATTTTTTTACAAAACTGCAGCTGGCAGGTCACGTGAAGAGTCGGCCAAGCGCTAATCGATGTCTCGAAAAACGAAGTGGGCGCTCGGACCCCATGGCCCTAGTGTTTCAACCCCAAAGGGCTTTCACTCTATACTAATAGAATTTTATATATTATCATCATTATCATAACACCACCAACAAGTTCCACCAAAATCAGCCATTATTTTGCATTCGATCCTACATATTTTCACACAGCAATCTAATTTCTCGTTTATTTCTATTCCAGTCGAGATCTACCTATCGCCCGTCGAGACGCATTGCAGTAATGTGGACTACTTCATCCCTGACGAGAACAACGAGACGAAAGGTCTTTCGGACGATGCGATGAACAGGTAACTATATACTTCTTGGTCCGGATTAGCTAAGACAGCTTAGACAGCTTAGACTACTGCTTCAACTTTCTGACTAACTGACCGACTTTTTGACATTTCAAAAGTGCCTGTTAATGGTTTAATTGAAATAAATTCTTCGATTTTGAGTTGGCTAGACTAGATCTATATGCTAAGGACGATTAGCTCACTGTGGAACTCTGTTGCAAGAAGGCAGACACAGACAAGATAGATTCATGACGCCAGAAGATACAAGAAGGCAACAGGATTGCACTTAGTACGCTGCCTTCTGTCTTTTATCATTGCAATTTTATAAGCATCATACTCTGAATTTTCTGCCATCAGCTTCTGTCATCGGCTTCAGGGTTACATTATTGACAACAGGTCTAAATGCTTCTGTAAATGGCGTTTGTGAACTAGGAAAACATGAGTTTACACATGATTTATTTATTGTATTCAGTATCGTCAACATTACGAACACTGCAAGATTGCATTATTTAAAAAATAATTCCAGTGCTGCTACAATTATAGACAACCACAACATTATGATGCTACCGAAGTAAATAACATATTATGTTCCCTTTACATCCAACAACAAACCTATTATTATGGCTACGATGATATATTACAACAGAAACCAGGTGTGTTTATAATCAACAAGTACCTATTTATTAAGATGTTCCGCTAAAGAATAGAACAATAGGATAGTTAAGTACAGAATTGTATCTGCTATGGGTCATTGGCTCATTCCATGAGCCATATGACCCAAGGCATTTCATTCAGTGTCGGCATAGCTTCAAGGCGCCACTATGTCATGAACAATTACCGTGACAACCGTTGACAATTGATTGCCATCTTCACTTTCTCGGATGCAAACATACAATTGTTAAAGATTTTGTAAATGAATAAGCTAAAGGTTAACTTAGCAAAATGTTATATTGTTTCTTCTCACTGACAGATTTTAGGGTTCTGTAGTCAACAAGGAACCTTTATAGTTTCGACATGTCCGTCTGTCTGTCTGTCTGTCCGCGGCATCTGATTTTTGTTAGAGTAAGGTGTCTCCCCCCCTCCCCTGCTGATAGCTAATTGGTTGGTTTTGGATATGTGGAAACATTCACAGCCGTAGTAACAAAAATCCTGTCCGATCCGTGAGGGTGTTATAAAGAATCATAGTGAGAGTCTATTTATGAGGTAATTTTCTGGAAAAATGAAAAAAAAAAATCGCCGCTTTTTTTTCAATGGGGAATTTTACCGGGTTATTACATGGGGCGCGGGCGGCCGTCGTTTAGTCATAACTTATGATCCCAGTTGAAAATTTGCCCATTGTTAATGTAATTGGGATAATTTTGGTACTATAAACGTGAATTTAAATAACAATAACTTTTTATTTTCAATAATTATAAGTTTTTTATTACTTTTTGGTAATGTTATTGCAGTACCTATGTCCCCTTTTTGATCGAACAGGGTTTTTAGTAACACATTGTATATATAACCAAATTAACTAAAACTATCAAGACTAAGTAGGCTATCTACAAGTTAACGAGTAATAATTGACCAACTTACATTTGTAGTTACAAAAACATGTTCTCCCATACATTTCGTATGGGAGAACATGTTTTTCAACTACAATGTTAAGTTTGTTCTTGGGGTAAATTCATCCCAACTACGGAACCCTTCATTGTGCGTGGTCCGACACGCACTTGACCGGTATTTATTCTTTACAATAACGAACGATTTTAGTTTGGTATTTGATTTCGTCTCTCATTAAATATTTGCACATTATTTTGCAAGAACCTTCAGTACTTCAATACCTTGAAATGCAGTGGCCTTGCGTACTACAATATTCTCGTCTTCATTCACACTTGCATCGTGACTTAGATATTTGCTTAACAGATCTGTATAACATTCTCTTATTTCTAAGCCATTATGATGTCCCGCAAGGAGATTAACTAGGACCTGAGCAGTGACAAAAAGCAACGCGATTTCAAGGCCTTCTGCTCGAGCCAAGTGGGTCAACGGCTCGACGGCCATTGAGCGATATTGATAACCAATCGTTATATTGTCTTATTCGAAGCATAGTTGATAATCATTCGCAGTTATTGCTTCAGAGAAGGCATGTAGTAAATAATATTTTATAAGAGCTGGCCATTAATCTTTTAGCTAGTTTGCAAAAAAAAATACCGGCTAAGTGCGTGACGGACCACGCATAATGAAGGGTTCTGTAGATAAGATGATTTAATCCCAAGAACAAACTTACTATTTTCTTAAATATCTGTAAAAGTATTTATTTTGAAATTATAAAAAATAAATGTGATACTCACAACAAGCCCTTTCATTTGATATGTGACAACGGTACAGTCAGCAAAATGTTTTTATTCGTATTTTCCCATTTGCCCCCGAAAATTGAAATCGAATCGAATACGGGGGGTATTTGAAATTCATTTATTATCGTTTCACTATATGTCTACCAAATTTCAACTAAATTGGTCCAGTAGATTCGGAGCAAATTGGCTGTGCTTGACAGACAGACAGACAGCCAGACAAGCAGACAGACATACGTGTGATCCTATAAGGGTTCAGTTTTTTCATTCGGACGTACGGAACCCGAAAAATAAAAAAAATAACTTTGGAACTATTGTCACACAGATATTTTTTATATTTTTCTACTGAATATTCATAAAACTTAAAAATAATTTGAGAAGTGTTACAATTTATGAGTTAGCCATAGCTTGAAAAGACACAAAAATGCAAATTTTCTTTAAGTATACAAATAATGTAGTCACAGCTATATGAAATAGCTGTATACAGTTATAAACACCGCTGTGGTCAACTCAATCTACCGCAATGTTTGCTTCTCTTAGCTGTTTGTATGCTTTAGTATTGTATCAACCATCTGCCTTGGTCGAGATTTTGTAATACTGGCAATAATTGCATCAGAATGATTTTGAGTTGGACGTCTTTAGTTCAGCATTACGGGCTGGATATTAAACTCCAACTCCAAGCATTTATTACAATAAAACCATTTACAGGCACTTTTGAATTGTCAAGGAGTCGGTCAGTCAAAAATGTGAAGCTAGTTGCCCATTCCAAAGCGTAGTAGGTAACCTATGGAGAAGAACCGGCAAGAAACTGACACTCTTTTAAATATATTTTTTCATATTTAATTTACATCACTCATGTTGAAATTATACATGTGAGAACACTGTAGAAAGACGTGCACGTTAGAAGCGTCCGTAATAAAATGATAAAACAAAGATCAATTAAAAAAATAAAATAAGCTATAGCAGCTAAGAGTTGACCAGTCCCAACTGACAGCGCCCGTTCACGAACATGACTCATGGAACGGCACCATTCAGCTCAACCATTTTGAAGGGAGTTAAATGATTGATGTATAACGAGAGGAGTAATTAATGACAATGTTTTGCGAAATACTCTTGTCATACAATAATAAAGTCCCTTGAAATGAATTTGAATAGCCACTGATTTCAGAACTGGGTGAGTTTCCTACCTATTTGAGCATTGAGAAACAATTTTCGAAAGGCCTTTTATAGGACTGTAATTGGCTGCCTTGATTAAAGGCTGTAGTAATGGTTTAGCCATTGCAGTACTTTAAATGCCTTAGGATTTTAAAGGACTAACCGCAAACATTCCCGCCGTGTCAGGGACATGGTCGAAAGTGCCAGGCCACGGCGTTTAGTTCTCACTTGTACCAAAGCCTCAGTGCTGGCACTGACAAGGCTATAATCGTGTGCAAATTTTTTTGTATGGTTCTTAAGGATCTTATTTAATGATCATTATTCCCTCCAATAGTTTCTATAATCAATCTAATTACTGTATTTTCGTACAATTCCAGGTTGCACATGGCACGTTCAACGGTGGCTATGTTCATCGTTGCCTTCCTGTCTCTGTTCATCGCATTCTGGACCGGCGTGGTTGGCTGCTGGAAACGAAGCCCTGGAAACATTACAGCCACTGCCATACTTATGCTGGTTACATGTAAGTTTAACATCATCTCTCAGCAAGTCTTTTATGCATGAACGCAGGTCTGTCATAAAAAGAGTTTCATAAAGTTACTACAAAACAAGAATCCCGGAATTTAACATATAGGATTCGCTGTTGGTTCTTACAAATGGCGAGTTTGAAAGTAATTGACGTTTCCTCTTAGTGTTAAGTGGGACCATGTATCACTTTCAGTCAATGTCTTTTGTTCTAATGTTCTTGCTTCATTAAAAGAACATTGATAAAACATTGTTTCGGAATCCAATATATTATCTTCACCGAGTGATCATGAGTCATCACCTTTTATGGTGTTCCAGGCTTACTAGCAGCGGGTGCGATGGCATTATGGCACGGAGTGGAGTTCTACGAGAAGGAGAAGGTCGTTGGAGAGGAGTACTACCAACAGTGGCCGAATGTAAGTGATGTGTCCAATACGAGGATCTGAGGCATCTAGAATTAAGATGAATAGAGAAGAGAGTTGCCTATTCTTCAATACTCAATATATTTATTGCATTCCACATTATGAACTTAGCTGGTAGGGCACAGCAAAGTAGGAGAGAAGAAGAGGGCTTCTTCTTTGACAGAGGCACATGTTTACGATAGCAAATGCTACCGTCTAAATTAAGTCTTCCATCTGGTTTGGTATCGGGTACTGCCCAGGATGAGCTCAAAGTACCCACTAAGATCTTGGTGGAGCGCTTATAATGCGTCATAATTGAACATTGGTAGACTCCGCTCCATCGCAAGTTAAACCGTGGAAAGTTGTTGTGGACTTGACACACTGGAGTGCGACGTACTTTTTATTTGTGACATGCACTGGAAATACAAACAGTAATAATAAAAGAAAACATTATAAAACTAACAAAATAATAACGACCTGTGGGAGTCCAAAAATGCCCCTATCTCAGCATAATGCTGTGATATAAAAAGATATATGGATTATCTTTGGGTGAACAATTAAGACAAATAGAATTTATTCTAAGAAAGAGCCGAAAGTTCTTCTTATTATTTTTAGTGTTAAGCTAAAGGTTTGTATCACATTATTGACCCACCCCCAACACCAGGTTTTAAAAGACAACTCATCAATCTGGTACGATTGGTCGTACATCCTGGCTTGGCTGGCTGTCGGCGTTTCCTTCGGAAGCTCCATTTTATTCTTCTCCGCCGCCATTTGCCTCAGCAAGGAGAAAAGACGGGAACAGCAGAATAACGTGCAGTACATAATGCCAGGTTAGACCGCCATGTTGAGCGGCCATCTTGTCTTACGCTTGGCGGGAATAAGATTAAACTCTTTTGTATATTTCTACGGTTTCCCCTTGATGATTTTGATTAAATAATTTGTACTTATGTGTTTAGTAATGTGTGTGGTAGGTACCTTGATTTTTGTTAAAACAAGTAGTAGAATACATGTTTATTTGTTGTGTGTATTTAATGTTTATTTAGTACCTACTTAATTTATTTTGGTACCTTGTCATATTTATTACTCTTCACTAGACAAAAAATCATCAATAACTTAGTTCGTAAGAACAATCATGTAAGTATCTCATACTAACAAAAAGCTTTTTCTCTTTTTTTTTTTCATGTTTCTATGAAACTTGGCTACTGCGTATAACTTCGCGACTGCGACTGGTCGTTTAACGCATATAAATGTAACTGGCTATCTCATAATATCTGGTTTACGCCAAACGCAATACTAACTCGCTTTCGGACGAATTTATTAACATTGGTGCTGTAAATATTGAAAATAACTCTATCTGAACAAACTAAATTGATTACAAAACTGATACTGTACATAACATAACCTCTTGGTAACAAACTTGATTTACAAACACTATCCATAACTACCCTATACACACAATATTGACACTCACACATATGAAATGAATCGGTAATTCCCGTATAATTTTCATAAATCGCAACCGTATAAAACACAATTACATAAACACCGACTCACCTCTTTTACACACACACACACACCTACACACCACCTCGAGAAACATACCCACACATCAAAATATGCGTGAATCCCGCGGTATAAACCAGATATTACGTGAGCACTCTCGCGTGTGGTACGACTGGTCGTACATGGTCGCGTGGTGCGGCGTGGGCCTGTCACTGCTGTCCGCCATCTTGTTCTCGTCGGCGGCCATTTGCTTGCGCGGCGAGCGGGAGCGGGAGGAGGCGCTTAACATGCAGTACCTCATGCCCGGTATGCTTATAAACCCATCATTACGTAGAAGCCATTATGAATTGTATTCATTCATTCATTTCATCAAAAATATTTATAATTAAAAATAGAAGTGCGCATTGTATAAAAAACACGGATTAATCATTATCTGAATCACAGTAAAAAAAAACCCGCTGGAAACATATAAATGTGGTTGACTTGAAATGCAATTTATCAACCTCCAGAAAACACACACACACCCCATTAGGCTCATCACAAGTGCACACACTTTCATCTAATTAGCATTTCATCAGGTTATCACCATAAAAATATATGCTAAGTATATAGATTAATATATAAATTGCTATATAAAAACCCAGAATAAAGTGTATGCACCGTTTTACGATAGATTCATCGCATTATTTGTATACAAGTCCCATCTCATCAAGAATGGCAACATTAAACATTTTTCGCTTGTGGCAACACAAACATAACAATGTTTTCTTTTGTAAATATTATCTTCTTTTGAAACAGGGTGAATGCTGGATGCATGAGCGGTTTGTGGATATTATAACATCTTTTACGTACCCATTTGTTATGTTGTAACTTATTTAATTCTTTAATTTGAAGATAATTTGACAACAATATTTGTGTCGTGCTAGTCATCTCCTACAATTATGAGTAAGCTTTTGTACCTGTTGTCAAAGCTGTATTAGCTGGAACATGCTAGAGGCTAGGAGCCTTGCATAAAATATTTATAAAAAAAATATGGTCTAGCTGTTGACACCAATACGATACCAAAGATGTTTTACCAATTTCTGAGGGTACTAGTAGCAAACTACTAGTTGTGAAAAATATGGTTGAAACGTTGATTTGGTTGATAATCAGAACCGTAAACGGTTTTGATTATCTTTTTAAAATCAGCATTCTAATTAATTTTTCGTGTGCTCCACAGTGTACCCACAAAAACAACAGTACGCTTACGCCGGATACCCGCCGCCCCAGGCGTACCCGGGCCCATACTACCACGGGTCGCAGTACGGCCCCTACAACTACTGAGCATGTGACCAGATGAGGGACCTCGTGGCGGCGCACTTCGCCAACGCCCCCGCCCCGCAGGCACCCGCGCGCAACCCCTCCCCGCCCCACCACACGCCCCCTTCCCTGCCCTCCTCCCTCGAGACGTACAACTCCCACCGCAAGATCAAGCGGCCCAAGCTGGGTGATAGGAAGGTGTATCGGCCCGTGCGGCGCCACACGCTGTCGCGGATCGACGAGACGCCTCCCAACTCCCTACGGCCGCGCTCCAAGAGCCTGCAGCATTCCACGGACTTCTCGTCGACGCGACCTATCCTGCGCTCGCGCTCCAACATCTCGGCCGACACGAGCCGCAGCGTGCCCGTGTGCAACCAGAGCCAGGACGTGGAGAACCAAGTCGAGAGCGGCAGTCCGCAGTACGCCGAGCCAACCCGCTCCGACTCGTCATCGTACGAGCGGCCGGCGTCCATGACCGACCTGCCCATCATGGTCCCGCTGGATCCCGCCACGGGCGCGTACATCCCCTACCCGGAGTACACGTACTACCACGACGACGGCTGTCGGCTCGCTCGCTACAGGCAGTACAACAAGAAATCAAAGAAATACTCCCCCAAACATAGTAATTTATATTTAGCATTCATGTATTAAATCCCGCGCGGGTGTAGGTGTATCACGAAATATAATTGAAAAGCAATGGTTACGAGTTTCGATTATTGCCGTACAGTGTATGACGCCACACATAACCCATCCATGAATTTAATTTTGAAAAGTTTTAGATCTTGTCTTCAAAACATTCATACACTGTTTTTATAAATGGGTGGCCCGAATCTGGTTGAGAGAATATTCTTTAGACTATTGGCACTTTTATTTATTTTTGCTGTGGCGCGAGTTTATCGATCGATAAGTATGTAGATGTAGGTAGTAGAACAAGTAACGACATCGAACTCGCGCCGCAGATCTGTGCACGGCTGTACGAAACTCTGACGCCACTGAATCTTAACGTTTCCATGCGACAATTCACGAAAAATCTCTGCTACGAATTTTAGAAAATGATAAAACTGTATTGTAACAATGTATCGGGAGAGACGCTGTAGTTAGGAGTAAGTTAGTAAAGACTCCGCCATAATATACAGAAATGAAACAAATTCTTGTAGTACCTAAGTTAAAATCTAAGAATTTAATGATTTTTGGATTCGTAATGATAGTTTTTTTATGAAATTCGACTTATTTACTCTGATCAAATAAATATATCCGAAAGTATTGTGCCTTCTATCTTATAAATATTGCTCATTTGTACTGTTTAAACATATCTTAATCTAATTTAATGTAGGTATCGTAGTAGATTAAGGTATTTTTGTACACAAAACAACTTTATAATGCAAGGTAGGTAATTCTGGATAGTTGAAAGAAATATGGTATATTTCTCTTTGATATATCTTAATTTCTTTTATATAGATCAATTTTTGTATTTTGTTTGTATGTTTTGATTGTCAAATCATGAAAACCGTCCTTTGTATGGATAAATGTAGCATAATGGTGTTTCTATGGAATTTTGTATTTAATTTCCTTAGTCAAAATCGTCGAGGTATGATCGTACCAATTAGTTAGCTCAGAACTATTTGTACATTAATCAGTGTAGGTTATGCATTACAATAAATGGTAGATTATATTTAATTGTATTTAAAACTTCCTTAATAAAAAAATAATTGAAAAATATGTTGTTTTTCTTATCTCTTTGAGAAGACTACGCACGACCTGACCGTACGAAAAACTCAAATGAAAATTTAATTAGAAGTGCATAGGCTTTTGGCAAAGTCATACCCATTTTTTTACGGTAACTAAATTAGGTACATATGAAAAGTAGAGACGCCACTAATATTATTCTAAAATGATCTATCATGGCAGTCGCAAAAAGTTAAAGTTAGTCAGCAAACCAGCAGAGATTTTGATATAATATTTAGTGTACCACAGGGGAGCGTGCTCGGGCCAAACTTACTTCTAAATCTGCGTCCCCACTTGTAACGTGTTCACCAACAAAACTTTTAATAGTAAAATGTGACGTCACACAGCTATCCATTCCAAACTCATAGATAATCACAACGTTTTGCCGAACATACCTATTTACGACGTCGATCCACTAGCAACTTTGAAGAAAAATCTGTTCGGACGAACCACAAGTCACTATGTTTGAGCTGATCCGCTCGCTGTCGGTTTCATCAAACGATTTATGTACTCCGTGTATGTCACGTCAGTGGTGTTGAGAACAACCGCTGGTGTGATTAAAGATCCTAAAGTTTCATTGATTGGGACTTGGAATCCTAGATTTGCCTATAAGAGGGAACAGAGGCTGCGAGGAATTTAAAAAATTGGTATTTGAAGGAACTATTGCCGTCTTCTTACCTCAAGTCTGCCCCCGAAGAGTACGATAGGGATAGCTACAGCTTAGACCAATTATATCACAAAAAAATTGACGAAATCGACGTTTCGTTTTCCCCTTTTTTCTCCTCGACAACTAAACCGATTAAATTATTTTTTTAAACTCTTAAGAAAGAGTACGTATAGGTTCCTATCATTTTCATTTATGTTAAAAGCTTTTCGAATTTTCCTGGTACTCTCCTAATCACGGCGGTAAAAATGGGGCATTTTTGTAATTTTTGGAGGGTCATATTTTCTTTATTGATAAGTTGCTGAAAAAAAGGAAATAACAGGGACGTGACTACAGCAGATATTGATTTTATGAAAAAAAAAAATGATTGCTCTAGAGGCATTATTGAGGAAGAAAAAAGGAGAATACATTTGTATGGAGAATCGCACGCCCTGTTCCCTCTTAATGCGTTTAAAGCTTAAGTAAAATCCAACCTTTGTTCAAAGGCATATCAACTACTACTTAAACCATAAGTATAGTTGGTCGTTTTGATTAACTCAAGCCAATGTTTATGTTCTTTCTCCAGAATTAGCTTACCTACTGACCGGTTTATGAGTTCATATAATTGTTTATTTTATTTGACTGTTTGAGTCAGTTTATTTTAATTATTTTCATTTATTATTGACACTACTCTACTCATTTTTTTTTTGAGTTGTATTGCAATATGTGGTTAGCTAGTGACCTCGAGAATTGATCATATTATTCTTGCCTGAGCAACGGGCAGTAAGTTCGTCATGCTCCCTTTGATGTCACTGCTTGCGGTAGCGTCGGGGGTCGGGTTGGTCCTTCCCTTAAATATGGCGAGGGGGTAAGGGCTGATCTTTCCGTTATTCTCTTTAACGGGTGCTGCTTGTGGTGATTGGACGTCTTGCTGATGCTTCGTTATTGTTATTATACGTACTCGTAATTACTCGTAAGTACTCGTAATTAACTGTTTATTTGTTTTACTTCGATGGTCCTAGTGTGCTAGCTGACGTATCGCGAATAATTTAATGTTCTGTAGTTTTAATTACTTTGTATACCTACTATTGTATTTAATCAAGTTTGTCTAACTGAACAGACAGCTGTGCTGCTGGGGAGTTTGTTGCGCCATTTTTTTTCCCAGCTAAAGCACTAGGAAGTGGTGAAGGGTAGGCGTTTTGGGGGACTGTCTTATGTAATTTTGACGTTCGAAAAGTGCTGATTCTCAGCCTAGTTTGAATAAATTACTTTTGATTTTGACAAGGGATTTCGTTCCAACATGCCTGTGTAAGAATTGAATGTACATAATGATTTTGTGAACCTTCGTTTATTACATTATTAACTTATCACAAAAAACTTTTGAGAAAAAACACAACTGCTTCCAAAAAAAACAGTACCTACAAAGTTTTATTTTTCAGTTTTTATTCAATTCACTATTTATTCACCTACTAGTTTTGTCTGCAAACCGCCACAACACTTGCTATAGTACCTATGTGTTGCTTCTTTTTAAAGTTACTCTCAAATTTTGTTTATTAAAAAAAAAAAACATTAATTCTATAATAATAATTGTAACATGGGATATGGCAGGCATGTGAACCACTCTTATTTAAGATCTTGCATGGATGTATTATTTTAATTCTGTATGTATACACATGATTGAGCAAATACATTTTCTTATTCTTATTCCATTGTGCAACAAGCACAATGGAATAAGAATAAGAAAATTTATTTATAGATAACAAATCTATACTAATACTAATTCATAATATTATAAAGAGGTAAAAGTTTGTTTGTTTGTAGGTTTGTATGTAGGGGGTAATCTCCGGAACTGCCAGTCGGATTTGAAAAAATATTTTTGCATTGGATAGCGCAATTCTTGAGGAAGGTTATGGGGTCGATCGATCGTCGTACGTACGACGACGATCGATCGACCCCATAACCTCGTGGGAATAAACTATTACATAATATACACCGAAAGGAACTTCGTTCCAACCGGGTGTCCCACGACATCCTTCGATTTTTTTTACTTTAGTTATTCCACCAAATCAGCAAAAAAGAAATGCCTTTTTTACACCTAAAACGGTTACAACATCAAATTCAGTGTTATAATTGCAATTCATTATTAATATTCTCCGCGGACATGATAGGTATCGTTATCAAAACCAGATAAAAAAAATGATTTGCAATCCCGTCTGCGAAGTTTCGCTAATTATTTTACTTTGACCCTGTATATTAATAACACTGGTAACAAAATCGTGTATGGCAAGAGTAAATGAAGTCTGATAAAAATAAAATAAAACAAATATTCATACAAATGTATATTCAAAAAAACTGTACAAAAATATTTAATATGGCGATTGGACGTTACATCGGATGGAATGATCTCGAACATTACTATCACATTTAATGAGGCATGATAATTATTATAAAAAAATAAAAAATATATTGATGCTAGGAAAAAAACTGTGAAATACAAATATCTTTTGCGCTATCTTTTATAGGACCGGCCTTAGAAACGAATGTATGAAATAATATTTGAAATTCAAGGTGTATTATAGTCGTAAAATAAAAATATAAATTATATTTATTTATAATCGAAGAGCACACTGGAAACTTAAGTGCTTATTAAAAAAGTTCTGTAAACGAAATACGATTATTCCACTTTTCCAACCACTGTAATAATCCACGAAATACCTTGTCGTTCAAATCAATATAAAAAAAATTACACACACGTATTTCGACACTGGCATAGATGAATACAGAAGGCGCACTCCGCATTTTAGGTATGAAGGTACGTCCTCGTTTTGTCGGGCCAATACAGTGAGCGTAACGGAGTCAGAAGATATAAGAGTTACGCGATAGAAAGAGAGGCAACTTGTAGGTGAATATAACTTTAGGTAATTAGCGCTGTGCGACCTGAATTGCACTTTATTGTTGTAGCAAGAGTCGCTTTTTATTTAAATGATTTTGCGGAGTGAACCATCTGTATTCATTAGTGACATTGGTTTCATTTTGTTTTGTGTAACAATTTCATTAAAAATCGAAGTGCTTGGGATGATTATCTATACAACACACAATAAGGACTCGGCAAGACATTGAAAAGTTATAGTTGTTGCATTTCACGAGCGTGCGCCAGTCATTGTAATTTAAACCTTAAGACGCTGACAACAGCTAAACCGCGGTCACTGTCTTACTGCATAGAAAAGAAAGAGAAACGCGATGACACAACGCCTGTAATTTATTGCAAAATATGAAGCAATTATCGATTTATTCAAAAATGAGTTGAGTAATCGGTAATAAAAAACAACCAAGTTCTGCATTAAAATAAGACGTTCTTGATATTAATTATAATACCAACGTACGTTTCTATTTAATACAGAATTTTTGGATTAGAACTCACGGAAAAGGGTTAGTTTAACGTTAATTTGTATCGAGATTATTTTTTCAAAACGTGTTTTGGTAACAATCAAGTTCTCAGAAATATGTTCGAGATCCACATATATTTTTTCCGCTATTACAAACTATATAGATTTGGCAATTTTTTTGTTTAAGTCTAGACTACTTTTACCGTTTGCCTGTTGTCTGCGCCTTAAGTCCACAATAATAAAACTCACATGACTCATGCTCGCGGTTTGCAACGATTATACTCACGTGTACAGACGCTTGTAACGTGTAATGTAATTGATCATGTACCTAATGTAACTCGAATTCTGCCTGTAGACGGGACTACGAGCATCACACCCAACGCTCGCGCTGAGCCGTCGGCTGGTTTTTAGCGCAAACACAAATGCTCTCGCAGTCGAGCACATACAGGATTCGCGTTGAGTTTGTATGCCGTCCACACAATTCGCATTACATTACACGATAGGTGGCATAAAGAAAATAATTTAATTTAATGTTTTGTGTTGCGTAATTATTTTGCATAAGTACTATTGTGTAGAATCAAGTTTTTCTATTCAGACAGCTGTGCTGCTGGGGAGTTTGTTGCGCCACTTCTTCTTCCCAGCTAAAGCACTAGGAAGTGGTGAAGGGCGGGCGTTTTTGAGGGACTGTCTTACGTAATTTTGACGTTCGAAAAGCGCTAATTCTCAGCCTAGAATAAATGACTTTTGAATTTGAATTTGAACGATACATTACATTACACATTACACGCGTCTGTGGACCACAAATCAGTAAACACGTTTAGCCGAAACATATTTAAAAATCATTCAGTCTCTGTCATCTTCAAACGATCGACAGAAACAGAACGATATTTTAAATACATAACATAACATCACGCCTATAATCCCCGGACGATTAAGCAGAGGTATACATATAGTACACCCATATTTCGCTAGTAATGTTTAAGTCCCATGTAATAGGGGGCGAGAAATTCCTGATGAAAAAATCCCAATAACACTTTGCCCGATCTGGGAGTCGAACCTAGGACCTCATTTACTAGACCAACGAAGCAAGATTAAACGGATTTAGTGATTTCAAGCGGTCCTTAAACAAAGTGCATAAAAACCTACAAACACTGCTTATAAACGATATTTATATAATTCAAAATTGAGCACTTACAACCTTTTGTACCATTCGTTTCGACATTTAAACCAACCAATCATATCGCCGTATCTATCATCGGTCCAGGGTGAGACAGCGCTTGTTTTCTCTCTTGCACGGCCGTTACAAGCTTCCTGTAAGGTCCTAGAGGGAGTCCTAGGGTCTTCATGTCACTCTCTGTGAGCAGCATGAGGGCGTCCAAGTCAATGTGTTCGTCTTTAAACTTTTGCACGTACTGGGACAGGCCCCAGGCTGTCAGGAAACGTTCGAGGGAAGCGTATCCTGAATCTTCCACCTCGGCTTCTTCGTCTGATGTTATTGTTGAGCTTTCTGTGGTTGAGAAAGAAAGTAGTACAAGTGTAATAATTACAACAGTTTATTGACTAACCTCCTTATTCATAAACGTTGCTAAGTAATGTTTAGCGGCTGTTTAACCATACATTTTTGACGTTTGAACGTCTCTTAGCTTTAAGCAACGTTTATAAATAAACCCGTCAGCTACCAATAATAAAAGCCTCTCAGTGATCGGCAAATGTAAATCACCACTGAAGAAATTGCAAAGTACGTAGGTTTCTACTTAATACAAATCTTAAATTCATTGATATATTCATTCCCTGACAGACAAAGCGCACCTTAAGCCTGTGGTTCTAGAAGCATGGAATTATACACATGAGTTCCTTATATTTATAACGAAGGTGAGCAGAGCACTGAGAAAATATTTTTGAAAATTCATCTTCTATATTGTAACGTGTCAGGAAAGTCTGTTTACAGAACAACAGCCTGTTCATACGATGCGTTGCGGCGCGGCACCGCAAAGATTTCGCCGCATTGGCGGTCACGGGGATTGCGGCGTCGCCGTCGTAACGTTGTTACGCCCTAGCGGCGCCCCACCGTCTTCTGCTGCGTAAACAACTGAGCGATGCCGCTCCGACGTCGCAAAGCGTAGACGTTGCAAGTCCGGTGTACCTGCGGTGCGACGCCGGAGTGGCATACCATAGATATTTGTATATAGGACGCCGCAGCGACACCCTTCAGGCGCCGCGCCGCCGCCAGAATACATCGCATGCACCTTAAGTTTGAATAAAGAAGAAATGATGATTAGTTACCTGACTGCGCAGAAGTCCACTCAGCAGGTTGGTATGCATGTCTGGCTGCTAAAGACCCCGCAGAACCGATAGACAGGTCCTCACCCGGCGCAGCGCTGCCCATGGCGCTCAACGTGGCTGTTATTGAGCGTCTATATGAAAATAATAAAGGTAAGTTTAGATCTCGTTTCGAATGGAAAATTTGTTCAGTTCAAAGGGCGTGTGACAGTCCCGTTTTCTGAAAAGAAGATAAACAAAAAAAAAAAATACAAAATAAATAAAGATTTTTAATTTATTTATTAGGACGGTATAAAACTAAGTACTTACAAAAATTAAAGACAGTTTGTTATATAAAATTATTATTATTTAAGTACGTCTCATGCGTAAAAAGTTATTACGCACATAATTAAAATGAATATTAGCGGAGTAGTCATCATCATTATTATTTCAGAAAGAAAAACGGAAAACGTCCACTGCTGGACATAGGGCCTCCCCCAAGCACCGCCACTTCGACCGGTTCTGTGCTTCCCGCATCCAGCGATTCCAGCGGCCTTCACAGGGTCATCAGTCCACCTTGTGGGAGGCCCTCCAATGCTCACAAATATTTATACATTAATATTTTTACTTGTATACCAAAATTTTTGTTCGATTTTACAATTAACCAAAAATTGTGACAGAATACTACTAACCGGAAAGCGACGCTGCCAAAGCCAGGTCTTTCGAATATGCTGGCTGGTTCCTGGAGCATTACTTCTTGTCCAATGCCACTGTCTTCGTTAATCGCTGCGAAGTCAGGCTGGCTTGCCGACCTGTAAACAGAAAGTGAGTAAGCATTAGAATTAGTTTGCGAAGTCCTATCAGTGCTTCTTTTGCACCTCTGTTTTTTTTGGGCCATACCACTTCTTTATCAACAAATTTAACCCACAATTTAATTATGGTCATCATTGTAGATTGTGAGTTGGATACTGAACAGCAAAATGGTGTAGTCTAAGGACCTACATAGTTTTTATCGAGACAGTTCCCGAAAGTCACTACCTACCAGATCAAGTAAAAAATGGAACTGAATGTGTACGAAATGATTTAGGTGATTTAACCGGAACCTATCACAAGTTCAAATCCAAAAGTCATTTATTCAAACTACGCTGAGAATCAGTACTTTTCGAACGTCAAAGTTACATAAGACTGTCCCCCAAAACGTTCACGTTAGGTGGGAAGAAGAACTGGCGCAGCAAACTCCCCAGCAGCACTGCTGTCCGCACAGTTAGAAAAAATGATTCTATATAATAATATGCAAAATAATTTACATTATGCAACACAAAAGATAATTTAAATTATAAATGCATAGTCATATGTCAGCTAGCACACGCCAATATACCAATCAAAAACATCGAGAACACAAATAAAAAATAAAGACTAAACGTAAACAATATCTAAATAAAAGCCTCCAGCCATAAAGGGCGTGCCCGCTTACATAAACTCAAAGCATTTATTTCAATTAAACCATTTACAGGCACTTTTGAATTGTCAAGGGGTCAGTCAGTCAGAAATATGAAGCTAGTTGCCTATTCCAAAGCGTATGTTCCTATGGAGAAGAACGGGCAAGAAATTCCACGGACACTGTTTTAAATCATAATATTGTTACAAAAATATAGTTACATATAGCTGTAACTGGAAGTTATAAATGATAAACTAGGACCATCGAGGTAAAATAAATAAACAGTTAATGACTAATAACAATAACAAACCCATGATCAGTAAGACGACCAGTCACCACAAGCAGCATCCATTCACGAGCATAACGCAAACATCAGCCATTACCCCCCTCGCCATATTTGAGGGAAGGAGGCAACCCGACCTCCGACGTATTTAGAGACTGTTTCACGACAAAGTGAAACAGTCTCTAAATATAGGCAGACGATTGTCAAAAGGTAGGTTGTTCAGTATGATAAGCAGAATACCCTTTTAACGATATGAAGTGGTTGAGTATGAGGTGGCACCAGCCTGTTTACTGATAATAGCTACCTTGTAAGAGGATAATATCTTGAGAAAAGTGTTGAGTATGAATGATCCGGCTATAAGAGCGTAAGGCTCTTTACAATATGTAACTGAATTAGTATACATTATGAAAGTAGTTTGTTCAGAATCGTTTACTGAATCGATTTCTGTCATTTTGAATATAACATTTTTTTTATCCCAAAAGTAATTAAAACTGCGTAAATTACAGCCACACTTCCGCTGTACAGGCAAAACAAACCAAAATGAACGAAGTACCATCGCAGAATTTCATATCTATACATCGTAAGGACTATTTCTGCTTGCAGCGCTCGGCGGCTATAGAACCGGAGCGGTAACAGATGTGGTCATAGTGTTCACGGGATTTTGTTTTCAATCTGCTTAGATATGAAGTTCTTCGATAGTACCTAAGTACTACGCTAGACTCTACGTGCGAAAATGTGCGTGCGTTGATTTGTAATGTGACCACAATTTTCTCCCACAATCAGTATACCTAACTAATTTAATAAATACCTACACAATGTTTTAGATAGATAGATAGATTCATTTATTTGCCTGAAATATGGTATTTTACAGATTTTATAACAAATACACAATAGTTCTTCATATTCCGCCAACTAAATTCGGCATGCAAATTTTGTGAAAATAACAATGATTCTAATTTAACAAAATAATTAAATTCCAATGTCAAAAAAAAAAAAAGTACTAAATCAAGAATTGTCTAAATTATCAAATTACAAATGTCAACTAAAAATAATTTAATTAAGTACAAATTTTCTAATAATACTATCAAATGATAACTAAAGAAATTAAATTACAAAATATGATGTCAATAGCTTAAAATAAAAATGTCAAATGTAATTTACATGTCCTGCAATTTTCCCATTTGTCCATGCTTAATAGTAAAAATTCAGTGTATGTATTATGATTATAACATAATATTCTAAATGGGGTGTTTGGTGGTGTGCGTTCATTCCGGAATATGTTGTCATCCACATTCAAACTCAAAACTTTTCTCAAACCAAAGAACTGTATGGACAGCGTAAAAGATGATTTATGCCTAAAAAGGGGATGACTTCAGAGATGACGAGTTGATGACTAAAGGCTCACGCAGAAATGCGTGATGCGACTCTAGTGGAAAAAAATGTATGAATACTTCACGGAAATTGTTCGCCTGTTTGCGAGAGTTTTAATTGAGAAGTATGGAAAAAGAAGACACGCTACGCCGACGCCAAATAAATTGGGATAAGGGTAGGTACTATTATTTATTTAAAACAGAATTATAACACCTTTACAGTCACATCGCCTTGGATGTAGTCACAATGTCTGCACAATATTACAAATTTACCTGCAAGCAAAATTACAGAGAACAAAAGAAATAACAATAGGTATACATGACAACGTTTATAAAATCCGAATTCTTTCAATTATTATTTGTGCCATTTGAATGAATTTCGGCAGGTTATGCCCAAATATACCGTAATAACATTAATAATGCGTGCAACATGGGGGAAGACTTGAATGGGTTAGTCCTAGCCGCTGGCACGTCTATTCTGCGATAGGGGTAAGATTGATGTCCTACCTGGTAAGAGGTTTCTTCTGCGTCTGCTCTGGCGGCTGTTCAGTAAACACATCGGCGACGTTGCCCCTCTGGTGCGGCCCCGCGCCGAAGGTACCCACGTACATGACCTCCGAGTCGCGACGCACTCCGCTCAACGACGTGACCGAGCGACGACCTGTCGTCTCTATCTCTCCTACCTGGGGAGTGAGAGATGGAGGTAGTACTGCTAGCTTTAACGGTATAGTTACAGTTTTGTTTATTTTGTATAAATTAGAACCGACAACCACATGAACAGATGCTTTGAGTGTAGAAGCTTAAGGCAGCCACAGGAAAGTCCGGTAAGCAGCTACGACCTCAGTGGTCACTTGCGAGAGACGATAGTAAAAAAAAAAAACGTGAACAGCGATGTATGTTTACTGGGAATGATTTTTGTTTAATAAACACGAAATGTTAACGTCTGTAATCTGTAACCGCTTTGTAAGCATTGACGCAAGCTGCGAATTTTATCAACAAATAGCGACAAAATTACCACTTATTATTTGAACTTCACGTTTAGGTCCCACGAGGGTAAGCGTGACTTATCCAAGGTGTTCCTCTTGATAACCCATTACTCTAGGGTATTAATGAGAACATGTCAAAGAATCAACTAGCATGTTTTTTTTTTTCATTTTGTCATTAAAAAATTATTCGACTAAGTCACGATTATTTCAATAAAACAGGTGAGTAATAAAAAATAAAAATAAAATATTTATGTCAGTCTAATTTTGTTCAAAAAAAAAAATATGACAACGCCACATTTTCTTAGCTTTAATTAAGAATGATTGGTTTGAATGAAAATGATTTACTCGTACTTATCGATGAAACTTAGATACATACATCGAGAGTCTAGTGTTAGGATACACAAAATAAAAAAAAAATTTGACAGTTGGGATATTAAATGGAACAACTTGTAAATTTATACCTGTTATTAAAATTGGACAACAAACATCATCGACTTTTCAATCGCACGAGTTCTAATCTGGTCATACATATTATATACATGTAAACATTCACGCATGGGGGTAGGCAGAAACTACAGAACGCCACCTGCTTCTCCTCCTGGCATACTCCTTTTGCTTCGTTAATGTTTATACTCGCACGCCAGCTGTTGCGAGTACCTACTACGCTCCAGAACTTTTTGAAGAACTTCACCAATAAGGTTAGTAAAAGAAAGAAAGAAAAATATTTTATCTGGGACACGCACAAGAAACACAAATAGTAAAAAAAAAATATAAAAAAACAAAATATAAAAGGAGCATATAAAAAACTAACAAAATTATTTGTTATTATTATATTTGTTATTTGTTAAAAAGGCTAATTATAATGTCTTTCTGTAAATCTGAGAAGACGTCAATAGTCCCTACTTTTGCGTTACGCATTCTATTCTATCATTTAGAAGTCAAGGAGTTACCTTAAAATCATCAGTAGACATGTTATTATTTCTTCCAACAGTGTTGTTCCTCAGTTTGCTAGCGAGTGCCTTCTTGTAGACAGCTCCTCGACCCCTCACTCCTGAGTTCACGGTGCCTACGAGCGCACTGTATGTGGGGCGAGGCTGTTCTTCGGCTAGTAGGTTACCTGTAACATGAGTTGTGATTATAATCAATTCAAAATTCAAATTCAAAAGTCATTTATTCAAACTAGGCTGAGAATCAGCATTTTTCGAACGCCAAAAATTACATAAGACAGTCCTCCAAAAACGCCCGCCCTTCTTAATACCCGAATAAAAGCCTCCAGGCATAAAGGGCGTGCCTATATATATATATAGCTTACATATATATTTAGCTGTAACAGAAAGTTATAAATGATAAACTAGGACCACCGAGGTAAAATAAATAAACAGTTAATTACTAATAACAATAACAAAACCATGATCAGCAAGACGACAGCACCCGTTCACGAGCATAACGCAAAGATCATTGAGGGAAGAAGGCAACCCGACCCCCGACGCTACCGCAAGCAGTCACATCTAAGGGAGCATAACGAACTTGCTGCCGGTTACTAGGCAAGAATAATATATGATCAATTGTCGAGGTCGCTAGCTAACCACATATTGCAATACAACTTATAAATTAAAATTGTAATGAGTAGGTTTAGTAGCTGTTGTACCGCCTCCGCTGTCCGTCTGTCTGTCCGCGGGCTGTATCTCATGAACCGTAATAGGTGAATAGTTAAAATTTTCACAGATTGTGCATCTCCGCTATAACAAATAATAAAAATTAAATAAAGTTAAAAATTAAAGGGGGTTTAGGTTTTGAAAAGGTAATGGACAGACAGAGACTCGTATTTATGATATAGGTAAGTATGGATGTAGGCTCCTCTCTACAAAGAGTAATTGAAATAACTGAAATAGCTTGGAAAGGGGTCATTGTACTCATAATTATGAACAATTCTTACTATGGAACTAACAGCGCGCCAAAAAATGCCATTAATCTTGCCGACATCAGACTTTTACTGAGACACGTCGCGTCTCGGTGTGAACTGACCCTTAGTCACATCAGAGGAGTGGTAGCCGCGACTTATGAGTCGTCTCAGGTCGTAGGTTCGAACCCAAGCTGGCACTTTACTTTGTGCAAGTTATTTCATCACCACTGCTCTCAAAACGGTGAAAGAAAACATTGTGAGGAAACTGGCATGTCCTAGAACTAAAAATTCGAAGACGTGTGACTTCCACCAAACCGCGCTGGGCTCGAGTGGTGGATTACGGCCCACTCCCTCTCACAGGAGGCCCGTGTGCCAGCAGTGGGGACATTATAGGCTGGTTATGCTTACGCTAGTCACATCAGTCATTGTAAGTCCCTCAACCATTCTAGGGCTCTTTTGAAATGTCAAGAAATCACATTTTACACGAGTTATTTTACGACAAACTAGCTCAAAGAGAAAAGATTTGATTGTTTGTAATGAATAAACTCAAAAACTACGGGACCGATTTAAAAAATTCTTTCACCAGTAGAATGCTATATTATCACTGAGTAACATAGGCTATAATTTCTAAAGATATCACGCGGGCACAGCCGCTTGCGGAAGCTAGTAATCCTAACTAATATTATAAATGCGAAAGTGAGTTTGTTTGTTTGTTACGCTTTCACGCAGTTATGTGGTAAACATTAAGGAAATAACTAACGGTATCATGTTATAATTTAAGATGAAAGTTAAGTAATTTATGTAACTTTTATGCGTAAGAGCCCTTTGGGCCTTTAAGCACGCTAGAAGAGAATAAATGAAGCACCTTGAGTTCTTGTTACCAAACTATTCGGTATCTACTTTTAGCCTACCTATTCCATAAGTTGAAATAGAAAAGATGAGACCTAAAGTGTTCAAGATAAAGAGTTAGTGGATGAAGACGGCCGTATGAACCAGATCGCTAGAAATTAGCAAGATAGTCGAAAGTACCTGATAAAAGATTTAGAGCCTATTTCCGTGATACATAGATAGAATAGAATTACCTGCCAGTTTGGCTGCCAGACAAGTTAATCGTTGTTTACACGGAGGTAGTGGAACAAGCCAGACATGCAAAAAAAGTAAATTAAAAAAATCTAAAACCCGATTGCGTAAAAAGGCTTTTTATCCCGATATTCCATCGAGACTTACGCGGGTGAAACCGCGGGCGCAGCTAATTTGTTTATAGGTACAACATTGTCGTAGAATATTATTATTTGTACATAATATGTTGGTTTATCCGTAATACAATTCACAAGTTGTGTGACGAATAAAACGATGTTATAAAATGACGTTTTTAAGATTAGAACAAATAAAAACATGTTCGATTATATCAGTGAAACTTTTTATTACCTACAACAGGAAATAAAACAGCATATCAAATTCTGCTTATCAGGAAATTTTATATTATTACAAAGGTACCTAGTATTTTTGGTAATTTTCAACAAGAACTGATAAACAAGTTCAAACAACAAAGAAATACTAATTCTTAAATTTTCAGGCTACAACGAGCAATTAATAATCGTTACCAAGGGTGTATTCACGTCTGCCGGGGTTGCGGGAATGTCCGAAAGGGATACCGTGCCCCCTGGCAACGTGCAGGCAACTGAAGGAACACGGGTGGGTTTTAGTCAGTAAGAGTCTGACACGCCCTCCCGCTCCGCCCAGAGCGGGAGAAATTATTTGATAATTTCCCATCCAAAAAAAAAAAGGGTGTATTCACGTAGATTGCCTTCTTGTCACAGTCATAACGTGCAGCTGCTAACTATTTCTGTTATGTTTATATTAATATTTATATTATTGATCTATTTTGTTTTCTGCTTACCTACTCTTGTCTTTTTGTATGCACGTGCTTCTGTGACAAATAAACTTATTTATCTTTCTTTTCTTTCTTTCTAGAAAGCTGGTAAGCGGCGCTGATATGCCAGTGTTTGTCGGCGCTGACAAGCGCTGATGGTCAACACTGGTCGACGCAGGCAGTTTTCATAGTTTTTGCCAAATTAGTACGAACCAGTGCCAACCGGGCGCCGAATTATTCAGATAGAAACTTGTCAGCACTTATCGGCGATGGTTTGCGCTGATTTGGCAAAGAGTATGAAAACTGCCTGCGTCGTCTAACGTTGTCAACCAGCGCCTGTCAGCCGGCAAACGCTGGCATATCGACGCCGGTTACCAGCTTTCTACGTGAATACACCCTAACGCCGTATTCAGAAAGAAAGCTGGCAGCCTACCAGCGCTTATAGGAACCGGTCCATGCAGGTAACCGGCGCAGGCATTTATATGAACAAGCGCCGATAAGCGCTGAACGTCGCCGACAAGTTCCGAAAATCTTTATGTAACTGTTACCAGAATGGACCAGCGCCGATAAGCGCTGGTAGATCGGCGCCGGCTACCAGCTTTCTTTCTGTATACGGCCTTAGTAACTATCTGAAGGAGTCGAATTGCTTGCTTGTAGGTAAGTTGCCTCCTCCTTGGTTCACAAATAACTCGTTAATACAGTTACTGCAACTATACCACAATGAGACAGCAACCTCTTCTAGCACTACAGATGTTCACTGATAAAACAATTTCAACCTTGCTCCCATTGAACTAATGTCGAAAAACCATCAAAAGGAGAGGTGTGGAAAACTAAAGGCACGGAAGGAAGGAACGGAAACAAAACATACCATGGCTAGTGGACCTGGTCATCTTCTGCTTAAGTGCCCACAGCACATTGCTGGGTCTATGCGGCATCGTCTGCAACTCCTCGGCATACCCCTGGTCCCACTCCTTGGCAAGCTTCTTCAGTTCCTTCTCAGCTATCAGCTCGGCTTTACTTTGACGTTTCTGGTACTGCTTGTGGGATTTCTCGTAGTCTTTTTTGGCTTTCTCCTTCAGAGATTTTGCTTTTTTCCTGAAATGGGAGATAGGAATGATGTAAGTACTATCGTTACAGGAACTTATGATCGCTACTGAATATGCTTTACTCGTTGCTAAGTTCTGGGCTGACACAATTTAGATTGTTGTAGACACGCTAAGTTGACCGTAGTTAGAGAATTCCTATTTAAAATGGGCGATAGAATAGGTAGGTGAGTATATGCTCCTTGGGCGATAAACACATAAGCATGTAGTCTATGACTCGACGATCTATATCACCCAAGTGCCACCCTAACTAAGTACCTAAGTGATCTTTTAGAATAATACCCTACCACATGCACCTTTGATTATTGTCGAGTGACACCAAAATGAAACCTTTTTAATTGCCTGCCCATTTTAAGAAATTTAAATCTTTATCTTTTTTTTTAATTTAATTCTCTTCTTACATGTAAAGAAGATGGCTGAATGTCATTACGACGCAATAATAATACGGAGTCGGTAGAGCAGTGTCTATCGTGCAATGAGCAGACAAAAATAGCCCATAAGAGCGTTCATCCAAAAAGTTGGCAGCGTCGCAAATAGCTGTCAAATATTTACCCGTTTTGATTAATTTGGCAATATTACTGTATGGAATGGCAATATTAATAATGAATTGCAATTACGAGTATAACACTGAATACGACGTTGTAACCGTTTTAGGTGTAACGATATTAATTATTGCATTTCATAATCAATATTTTAGTTCACTAGTTAGCTATATTTCTTTTTTCCATATATATTGCCAAATTAATCAAAACAGCGAAATATTTAACAGCAATTTTCGACGTTGCCAACTTTCTGTATAAACGCTCTTAATGTGGCGAATATCTTAATTATTTTGGATGTGACTGTACAATCAGACCTTCTCCAATATTTTTTGGATGTTGTTGTTTTGCCATTCATAAGACAATGCTTAATAATATACTCTACATTTAGATTAATAAGAATCCACCCACTTTTCGTTACATAACTGCCTCTTCTTGTGTCACATCCATTACTCCAATTCCCCAATTCTAGTAATGATGGGAACTCTTATACAACGCCAATTATAAAACTGTAGCACGAACGCCATTTCAACAAGACATTATAACTTACTTACAAGTGAAATGTGTACGCAGTTATGTGGTAAACATTAAGGAAATAATTAACGGTATCATGTTAAATTTAAGATGTAACTTTTACGCGTAATAGCCCTTTGGGCATTTAGCTCGCTAGAAGAGATTCAATGAAGCGCCATGGGTCTTGTTATCAACCTCGATACCTACTTTTAGCCTACCTATTTCATAAGTTGAAATAGAAAAGAAGAGATCTAAAATATCCAAGATAAAGAGTTAGTGGATGAAGACGGCAGTAAGAACCAGATCGCTAGAAATTAGCAAGATAGTGGAAAGTACCTGATAAAAGATTTAGGGCCTATTTCCGTGATACATAGATAAAACAGAATTACCTGCCGGATAATTTAATCGTTGTTTACACGGAGGTAGCCGACCAAGCCAGACAGGCAAAAAAAATATAATTATAAAAACCCAAACGTAATTAAACAAGTAAATTTAAAAAATATGGTAAAAAGACGACCCCGTTTATGTCCCCAATCCCACTAAATATTATAAACAATATCATGCAGTCGGAGGCATCTTCTGAAATTTAACAATAAAGAACTATTGCCTCCGACTGCATGAGATTGTTTGTATTTAGTGGACCAACGACATTCATCAAAATCGGTTCCGCCGTTTAGTAGTTACGAGGGAACATAAGGACGGACATACATACAGGTCGAACACATAACCCTCCTTTTTTTGGTTGCACCGCAGTCGGGTAATAACAGGTCGCACATAAGTTTTACAGAAACAAAAAAAACATACTTATCATTATTCTCAAGTTTCGCCGTCGCTTGATCCAGATACCGCAGTATATCGTCCCGGCCATTGATGGCCGCCAGTTCCTGGGCAGTGTGGCCATCCACGTCCATCGCGAACACATTGGCTCCGAAGTTGATGAGGAACGTGACGCATTCTTTGTGGCCGCGCGCCGCTGAGAGGTGCAGCGCTGTGTTGCCGAAGTAGTCGGCTTTGTCTGGTTCTCCGCTGTAATGAAATAAAGGACGAATATGATATCAGACGGATATATTACGCTGGACTACCCTCGTAGACTCAAGCACCCCAAATATCATACATTTAGCGGGAGCTACTGGAGGCCACTCGCTAAATGATGAAAGAACACTGGCTGGTCGCTGATCACTACTGGACATTTTTGTTGTTTTCGAAGTTTTATGAGTAAGTATTAAGTATACGGCTTTCAACCTAATATAGTCCTATCATTGGCATCGTTGAGGTTCAATGTAAACTAAAGCAGACATCGCGAATAAAATTTGTTGTTCGGGGCAGTAAATAAACATCGTCTACCTGAATACGGACAACGCGCATACGCATACGCTCCGCGGTTGTCACATTTGAGATCCGTGGGACAGATGTTTAGTTTGTAATAGCTGGGAGCGTTTGTCACATTTGAGATCCGCGGGACAGATGTTTAGTTTGTAATAGCTGCTCAAGTTCACAATTAACCTCAATTAATGGCATCTCTACACCAGCGAGTACCCTTTCCGATAGCCGTTGATTCAAGCATGATATTCATACGAAAAGGAAAATCACATTTCCGGTATAATAACATTGACAATACATTGGAAATGTATATTTTTGTAGTTCAGGTATTTTCGTCTAAAAATTAACTGTAATGGCGCACCACAAAAATGTTTAGATAAGTGAAAGCGTTGACGTAATGTGGATCGCTGTCAAATTGTCAATTTTCATTAAGTCTGTAGCAGTAAAATTATTTAGATTTTTTGTGTTGATATTTTCTGGGCACAATAATCCATTATGTACATCCTAAAGGATGCTTGTGAAAGATTGCTTAGCGATAAGGCTCCCCAGGCTATGCAATGCTACATAAAAGAGAAGGTTTTTCTCAGCAGTCATCTATCTCTTATATAAAGAAGAAAAGAAAGAAAATACGTTTATTTGCGATAAATATGACGCAAAGAAAAAAACACGAGAATAACAAAATTGGGGGAAAATATGCGTCACATCCACGCAAAACGGCCATCGCTCAGCATAATGCTGCCACCCTATGCGAGACAGAGCCCAAGCGCTGGTTTTCAGTGACAGCCGCCGTTGACGTGATGACGTCAACCGGTGCAGCATATAGAATATTTTAACACATTTTTAACCGATTTCCAAAAGCAGGTTATAAATATATATATATATACACACATCAACACGGTCTAGGGATATTTTTAAAAAAGCGAATTACTATCAATGTGTTAATTATTTATATGACATGTATATATTTAAAAGATACGTTATTTAATATTCTACCATTTTTTAATAATGGTTAAGGTACTTCGATTAAAATTTCAGGATTTTATGGAAAAAAATGAAGCATAGACGGAAACCGTATATGAATTAACTTTTAATTTATGAGTAAAAACTGAAAAAAATAGAAAAATCATTTAATTTGTGTTTATAAACTTGAAGTTAGTAGTCTGAGAAAGCGCCCATGATGTTCATAACACATCGGCAACGATTCGGCATGCTCAGAACAAGGTTGTCAATGTCTTGCTGCGGAATATTGTCCCATGTCCTTCTGAGGTGCGCAAAAAGTTGATCTTCTGTAGCCAGATTTTCAGGAACTTCCTTCAGAGCTCTTCTTTGCAGCATATCCCACGCATGCTCAATGGGATTTAGATCTGGCGATTGAGCAGGCCAGTCTAAGGCCCTAACATTGTGTGTATGTAACCAAGCTGCTACCGTTCTCGCCGTGTGTGCCCGGGCATTGTCGTGCATGAGCAGGAAATCTTGCCCCATTTGTGTTCTGTGGGGTAAGATTACGGGCCCCAGCACCTGTTGGACGTATCGTTCTGCCGTCATATTGCCCCGCACCCAAACGAGATCCGTCCGTCCTCCAAGACGAATTCCTGCCCAAACCATAATTGTTCCTCATTGGTATGGGTGAACTTCCTGAGGGTTCTGAAGACGGCTCCATCGTCCAGGAACTCGCCAAACACGCGTCCTTCGTGAATCTGGATGGAAGCCGAACCTGGATTCATCCGTGAACAGCACATTGGACCATTGCTCACGGCCCCAGTCCACGTGGTTCCGAACCCATTCTAATCGTCGTCCAAGATTGCCTCTCCGTAAAGGTGGGACCCGGAGTGGTCTACGAGAGCGTAGATTGCTTTCATGCAGTCGCCTTCTTACAGTTTGGTCACTCACAAGCACTTGGTGTTCCACTCGCAGCCTTTGGACCAATTGAGTCGCCGTTGCATTTGGTTGAGCTCGCGCAGTAATTTGCAAAAATCGATCTTGTCTGGGGGTAGTGATGCGACTTGGCCCCCGGTGCCTCTCCGCTACTTCACCTGTGGCACGATAGCGTGTCCACAATCTTGAAATTACATTTTGGTGGGTCCCTATGGCCTCAGCAACATTACGCTGAACAGACCCAGCTTCCAGCATTCTCACAGCTCGTAACATCTCCGCCCTCGTCAAATGTTGGCGTTGCATGGCTACAATACCTCAATTTTAACTTTATCTTTCGTTTAAAAATGAAAAAAAACTGTAACTAAACGTAATTCGTATTGTTTTCTAAATTTCGCACAAATGAAAATTCCCTCTCCTACACATCAAGACATTTTTATGCCACCGAAACAAAAGAATTTTCAAAAATTTTAATTTGGAATTAGTCTGAGATAAATTACAAACAAATCGGTGTATGAAAGATTACAATGCGGCCAGTACTTTTCGAGTTATTTAATTGAGTATGAAATATCCCTAGACCGTGTTGATGTGTGTATATATATATATAGATAAACATTTCGGATGTTTATCTATATTTTTAAACTAACAATTTGTTCACGTGAAATGACATGGTTCGGAATGGACTCATTTCGAAAGGGAATAATGTGACAAACAGTTATTTAACTGTAAGTACAGTCTGTACGGTGTCACATTAAATATTCGTGTGAACATTGAAGCACGTCTATATTGAACGATCGACATACTTTTGTTATTCAACATTATTCTTTAAAACAGGTGCAATTAAACTTGTTACTATATCTAGCTCTAAAAACTGAGTGTTTGACGTTAATTAGGAACAGTTCTTATTGTAAACATGAAGACATGTATTTATTCGTATATTAGATTAATAGGTACTTAATTTATTGGCGAATGAAATTAAAATCACTGAAATACCAACTGCCAATAATATAATAATAGTTTATCTACGCCCATGCTATAAATCCTCTATAAAAGTTTCTGAAACAGTTAGCTTATTGCCAACATTAAAAAAATCAGTGTCATAGTAACCATAATATCATCGAAACGAGTGTTATAATGTTGTACTAAATTTAATTATGCGACTGCTTTGCTTATTCTCACTACTCAATTCGTGTTATCTTTATAAATTTAAAAAAAAAGAACATTAATAATTAATTTAATTTAATTTTTTTTTTTTTATAACATTGCCCCACACTAGGAATTTCTCATGTATTAAGGGTGCGTTTACAAACATTTAAACTCACATACACAAACAGCCAGACATGCACGCGCGTTTCACTACCACAGCGCCATAATAAAAAATAAAAAAAACTATTATTATCTATACCAATGATATTCTAATAAAATATACCTAATTGATCTATACATAGTTTGTTTGCATTAGATACTCAGCAATTAAACTTTCCATGAATTTACATAAGAGTTCTTACAACACTGGTAAAAAAAGCCTTTATTAGGCTGTTTTTTATTATTTATTTATTATTATGGCAACAGATTAAATACAGATGGTACACTCCACATTTAAATTAAAAGTGACTCTTGCGACACAATAAAATGCAATTCAGGTCGCGCAGCGCTAATTACCTACAGTTATATTCACTTAGAAGTTGCCTCTCTTTCTATCGGGTAACTCCATCTTCTGAGTACGTTACACTCACTGAATTAGCCCGACAAGAGGAGTCCGCCGCGTACTTGTAGCTTCATACCTAAAATGCGTACGTACTATTGTGGTATGGCAGCAGTATCCCACAATAATATTTGTATAATCAAATGTGTTATTTCGACCAATCCTATCCAAACATTATATCATGCGCTGATTATTGCAGTTGTCTATGAGGGGGCAAATTCAGCAGACTTTTCCACAGGATTTTCCACATAACAGAAACATAACATCGCGCCTATAATCACCGAAAGGCTAGGCAGAGGTGTACCTATAGTACACCCATATTTTGCTAGTTTTGTTTAAGTCCCATCCAATAGGGAGCGAGTCTATCGCCATCAACCGGACATAAATCCAAACTCCGGGCTGCTACTGAGAAATTCCTGATAGGAAAACCCAATAACGCTTCGAATCGAATCGAACCCAAGACCTCATGCTCAGTAATAGCGCTTGCGACCATTAATCCAACGAGGCGGTCACTTTTCCGGATTCTCTATTTGACTACAACGACCCCAATCTTACGCAGCCTCAGCTTCTTATCCTAACAATATATGAGGCTAATGAAGCGATTCTCTTCATATTTTTTATGTAATATAATCCGTAACATTGTGTAACATTGCGCTGGAAGGCAAACAATGCGTGAAAGTGACAGTGACTGATACCGCATTGTTCTCAGGGCAAGCATTATTCTAATAAACTTTACGAGGAAAAGAACTTTGTGCTAAAAGTAAGAGTAGCTAGAGTTGTCGATAGATTCTCATTTCACGGACAGTCAGCAAGGTTAGCATGACAAAAACACAATGAAGGGTTCCGTAGTTGGAATGAATTTATCCCAAGAACAAACTTAACGTTGTAGTTGAAAAACCTGTGCAACTGCAAATGTAAGTTTATACGCACAATATTGAGTGATTTACCATGTTATTTTAAGACCACAGACTTTTTATAGGTTTTCCTGTAATCTTCGAGTATAAATCTATTCTCAGTAATTTTTTCAAAATTTTTGGCTCAGCAGTTTCGGAGATAAGGGGGGGACACTACTGGTTTCTATGTATTTCTATGAAATACCTTCCGTAGTCGTAGAAGAAGTACTAGAAACCAATAGTGTCGCAGCGACACGTCACCTGCTGCTGCTGCCTGCAGTCGGCTACGGAATTGTACCTTCAGGGTCGATGGAGCAAAAAGGCTAGGCAGATTGATTGATTGATGGACTGCTACGGCTTTACGCAATACGTCATACGTCAGACGTAGCAGTCTATCAATCAATCAATCTGCCTAGCCTTTTTCCAACTATGATGCGGTCGGCTTCCAGTCTAACCAGATGCAGCTGAATACTAGTATTTTACACGAAGCGACTGTCTATCTTACCTCTACAACCCTGTACGTGGGTAATACGATACGTCTCGGTAAGACTGGTTGTCAGAATTATTGGGCTTCTGACTACCAGTAACGACTGTCAAAGATCTACAAATGATAGCCGAGACCAACGGCTTACCGTGCTTTCCGAGGCACGGAGGGGTCTCGGATGGTAGCTTAACCTGATCGATCGACCCGTGCGGCTGTTATTACTTAGCCTCGAGCCCTTCCCTCCTTTTCCTAAGACGCAGCAGGTAATCGTGTATGTATAATCCTGACGACTAGGTGTGAGATGGTAGTTTAGTTATGGTCTGTCCAAAAACTATCCGATGAAGGTGTAAAAATCCCTACCCAGGTAAATCCTAAGTGAATATTATAAATGCGAAAGTGAGTTTGTTTATTTTTTACGCTTTCACGCTAAAACCGCTGAGCAGATTTGGATGAAATTTGGCACATGGGTAGACCATGGTAGACTTATGCGGGTGAAACCGCAGGGCGCAGCTAGTTCTCACTAAATGGAAGTAGAAACACATTCATCTGTATTTAAAAGGTTTAACTTTATATCACACCACTTTTCAGACAATTGATATTACAATAACATTATTGAATTGTACTTACTCGTATAATTGAAAAATCATCGACGAAAATTGAGGTTATAAAATTAACCTCAACTGTCTAATGATAGACAAGTTTGAAATTAGATTTAAAATTAGAATTTAGGGCAAAAGTTTTCAAATAATCAAATCAAAGAACGTAATTTGAGAGTGGCACTACAAATTGGCATCCACAGGTAAGTTTTCTGATTCATTTGTTTACATTTTTATCAGATACTTTTGGAACTAACTATAGTTGGTGATAGTGATAAAATATGGCTGTCAGGGGTGACTAGCCTGTTTTACAGAATTTGTGAGATAACTCAAGTGGGTGTATCTAGCAACAAAACCTTAAGTTAGCCATTAAAATAATCTACGTATGGACATATTTAGCTGTTCGATTAGGCGCATTGTAAATCTTATAATGCTTTATCTACACTTGGATTACCGCGTCTGTTGATTAGTATAGAAATGTTTTTATTTGGAATCGGCACGTAGAAGGAAGAGGTGGCAGATTTATTGAGAATCGACGAAATTCATACCAAAAAATAGGGAAGAACTGTAAAGCTGGGTATCCACTATCACGCAACAAGTTTTATCAGCGCATCTGATTTGTGTGTGTTTGAATAAAAACGGCCACCACGACATAGGAGAGGCGTGAACACAGTAAATGGGTAAGTATCTATCCCAGCTTTACTGCCATGAATATGAGAAACGGCAATAAAGGGCATATGGGTAGTGTAAACATACAGGCAGCCCATCTGATGGTACTAGAGACAAAGCGGAATATCTCATGTGCTTGTATTAAGCCCACGTTTGTACGGACGTAAAAATATCGCGGCGGGATTTTATCGCGCACTGGACTTTCAACTCTCGGTGTTGAGCCGAGCGTTGAGAATCCAACGCGCTAGGACGCACTCTCGTCCCAGCGCGTTGAAAAATCTCACTGTTGGATTTTCAACTCTCAGCGCTAAGCAGAGCGTTGAAAATCCAGTGCACGAAAATAAATCGCCGCGATTTTATTAAATCCGTGCGAACGTGGGCTAAAAGAGATTAGAAAGAGTGAGAGTTTTGATTTAAAAGAGTGTCCACTGTCCATGGGGTTTCGTGACCGTCCTTCTCCATAGGAGCCTACTCTGTGGAATGGGCAACTAGAGTCCGCGCCTCCACTGAAGTCCGGCGGAAAATTGTGGAACTACATTTTTTTAAATGCAATTTGATGCAATGACATAGACACTAGCGTCGCGTCTATGGGACTTGAGTGGTGGCGCCATAGATATAACGCTAGTTTTAATAATACGTCTATGGGTGGCGAGTCTTTCTGACTGACTGACTCCTTGACAATTCAAAATTGCCTGTAATTAGTTTAACTGAAATTAAATGCTTTGAGTTTGCTTATTACACCGGCCAGTATCAAAGAGTTCAATGACTAAAACATCTGCCTAACTATGTTGGGGTCGGCTTCCAGTCTAACCGGATACAGCTGAATACCAGTATTTTACATTGAGCGACTGCCTATCTGACCTCCACAACCCAGTTACTGGGTAACACGATACCCCTTGGTAAGACTGGTTGTCTGACTTTCGAGCTTCTGACGACCCGTAACGACTGTCAAAGATCTAAGAATAACAGCCGGGACCAACAGCACGGAGGCGTCTCAGTATGTAAAGATGGTCACCCATCCCCGGACCAACCGCGGCAAGCGTAGCTTAACCTGATGGATCGACCCGTGCGGCTGTTATTTCTTGGCCACGAGCTCCTCGTTCAATGACTAAAATACTACTAAACTTACCCTCTTCCGCATAGAAGGCGGAGTGCCTCAATGTGCCCTTCAAAGGCGGCCCACAGTGTGGGCGTCATGCCCGATTCGTCTTTGTTGTTGCATTCCTTACGGGTTGCCTCTCGTAAAACCTCCAGCAGACCGTCTTTGGCCGCTCTGGAAAATGAAAAAAAATCAGTAAGTATCTTCATCAGCGTTCCACGGAAGCCGTTCTTTAAGCGGCTTAAAAAAAGGAGGATATCAATTCAATATGTATGTATGTAATATTATTGGAACTCCAATATATTCACATCACATATGATTATCTATTAGGGTTTCCAAACAAACATACAAAAATTGTATAGGTGTAAGTATCATGTATGTTTTATACACGTAAAAGTCCCCAAACCCCTTGAATGTCCTCTGTCTTGGGACGGGTCATGTCAGACAGTCAGAATTATAATGGCTAAAGACAAACGTTGTGCTTCCAATTACCTTGGCAGTTTTATCTTTGAGTGGAGATTGATCTAATGGCTGGTTTACACGGTTCGAGCTGCTGACTAGACAGCTGCTCGCACTGCGTACTCGCATGTTAGTAGTTCGGCTTGCCTTGGCTGTTTTCATTATGAGAGTAGCTGCCTAGTCTCTTGCGAGTTATGTGCTGAAGTAGTACTGGGATAGTGCAATTTCGAGTCAACGTGATTTAATAAATAAAACTGTGATAAGGTCTATGACCACAATACTAAGCTTTGAATTAGAAAATGCTTATAAAAAACTTAAAGAAAAATAAGAAAAATAAAGGATTTGTATTAGAGATTGGACGGCAAGAGGATCTTGCGGGGCAACATGTACCATTTTTGACGAGCTACTGCCAAAAGCGTCCGAACGATGCGAGTGATGTGCGAGCTGCTGCCATGCGAGTGATGGGGGAAGGCGACCAGGCGAGTGAAATAAAAAAATGTTGAAGTTACTCGGCTTCGAGCTACTGTCCAACTCTCAAGTGCGAGTAACTCGTATGATATGTCCACACAGTGCGAGTTGCTGCAGTACAGCTACTCTGTAGGCCGATGGTCACGCTAGCTCGCACTGTGTAAACTAGCTTTTAGATCTCAATTAGGAAAATAACAAATTTTTAACGTAATGCAGGTTTTGTATCCGTTATGTTGGTGTTATTGTGTCTATACCTATTAATTGCCAGAAGAATTTCCTTGCACTATCCAGCAGACCAGCATTGACCTGATTTTACACACAGCTGATAAATTCCTTCGTTTAATTAACTAATTGGATTATCTCCGATAATTTTTAAATTTCGACTTGTGCATAGGTATTTCTTTGTAGTTCAACACACGATATCATTTCCGTCATCAAATCATGAAAAACAATATATCGATAAGTGATAATCGAAGTATTATATATTTATCTGTTTCTTGTTGTAAATGAAGAAACGTTTTTGAGACTCTATATGGAAGATAGAAATGAAAATTAAAACGGGTTATAGGTTTACATTCTTCGCTATGATCGAAGATCATATTGATTCTGACATGAGAGCAGAAAATCGTGGTTTGGAACTGAAAAAACATAGTATGTAGTTAAATGCATGTCATTGACCTTTCCCTGTAGGTACCATAGTGATCAGTCACCAAGCAACCTAACACCTGCATGTCACCCACAATCGATACGATGATAACGGTAACAGTACACGGGATTATGACCTTTAATACGAGCTCAATATATGTTACAATAGATTGTGTGTTTCTGACACAATGTGGGCTACCCTCGCCAGTGGTGTGCAAGCAAGCGTAAAGGTGGCGGACTATGTCATGTCACGTGGGGAATTTATTGTTTTTGGATTTCTGACTATCAATATGAATACTCTAAAAGTCGCCGCAAACAAAGGCTGGGGGGCTGTGGCTTATGTTTCACAAGGATCTTCGGGTTTCGTTTTTATTAAAGACCGATGTACTCTAATCCTAAAGGGTAAAGGACACTTTCCACCATCAGGGGAGATCAGTCAAAGTCAAAGTCAAATCATTTATTTCAAGTAGGCCCGTATAAGGCACTTTTGAACGTCAAAAATTTACAAAAAAAATTAATTGATTCTAGTTGCCCCTTCCAAAAGGTAGTTTTCGTATGGAGAAGAATGGGCAAGAAACTCCACCGTTATTCTTTTAAAATGTTTTACAATATTTTGTATAAGTACATTAGTTATATAATTATAATATATGTGAGGACGATGCACCTAGAATAAAATTATTATACCACAATAGGTAAAAAGAATTAAGAATTAAAAATGAAGCAACAACAGATAAACTAATTATGTGATAGATACATGGTGCTCACATATTTACAAACATTGTAAAAGTAGACGATCCTCCTAAGATTCCACAATTAATAAGTCAGTGTGCGAGGAATTGGTCATAGAAAGTAAAATCAATGTCATATAATAAAAAATAATAATAAAATATACACTTAAATTTGCAACCAGTTTGATTTTGTCTTGATTCTAAATTATCCTATGGAGCAGGACCAGCATGTTTCCAAGCATTCTTATCTTGGATATAATCCTCTAATTTGTAATATGCTTGTTTACAAAGTGTACTTTTAATATGAGCTTTAAATTTTCTTTCATTTAATTGCAAAATATCACAAGGTATTTTGTTGTAACATTTAACACAGTACCCCATAAAAGATGTATGTACTTTAGATAATCTGAAAAATGGTTGATCTATTTTATCTTTATTTCTAGTATTAAAATTATGTCTATCACTTATTTTATTAAAAAGATGTCGATTTTTTCTAACATACATAATATTTTCATAAATGAACTGGCAAGGTACCGTCATAATATTAATCCTTTTAAATAGTTCCCTGAGAGATTCGCGGTGACGTAGATTATAAATGGCTCTGACAGCTCTCTTTTGCAAAATAAAGATGGATTCAATGTCAGCAGCCCGACCCCACAGTAAAATGCCATACGACATAATACTGTGGAAGTAACTAAAATAGACCAATCGCGCGGTTTCTACGTCTGTTAACTGTCTTATCTTTCTAACAGCATAAGCGGCTGAGCTTAACCGCCCCGCAAGAGATGTTATGTGAGGTCCCCATTGTAATTTCTCGTCTAATGTGATTCCCAGGAAAACAGTTTGATTAATAAATTCCAGTTTTTCTCCGTTCAATATGATGTCACATTCGCTACTTCTAACATTAGGTAATTTAAATCTAATGCATTTGGTTTTTTTTTTATTTAGTACCAAATTATTTACCGTAAACCAATGTTGGACCTGAAGAATAGAGCTATTCACGTCGTCAAGATTTTGTGACCGTCGATTGATTTTAAAGATCAATGATGTGTCATCTGCAAATAACACCATCTTCGGTTGATTTTGAAGTAATTGGGGTAAATCATTAATGTAAACTAAAAAGAGGAATGGACCCAATATTGAACCTTGAGGAACGCCCATTGCCATTTCAGACCCCAATGAGTTTACGCCGTTTACTTGAACTTTAACCTTTCTATCTTTCAGGTATGATCTTAGTAAATCAAGAGCTGTATTTCTAATCCCATAGTGCTCCAGTTTCAGCAGAAGTGTCTCATGGTCTACGCAATCGAACGCCTTCGAGAGGTCGCAAAAGATACCAATGGCATCTTGTGCTTCTTCCCAGGCATTAAAAATGTTCTTTATTAGGGTGACACCGGCGTCAGTGGTACAACGCCCTTTGGTGAAACCGTACTGATGTTCATGAAAGATGGAATTTTTATTAAAGTGACGTAACATTTGATTGAGCATCAACCTTTCAAACACCTTACTGAGAACTGGTAAAATTGATACAGGCCTATAATTGTTGGGTTCTTTACTATCACCGGATTTGAATAATGGAACTACTTTACTGTGTTTCATGAGATCCGGAAAGACTCCTTGTTCTACACTGGTGTTAAATATGAAAGCTAAATAGGGCGCAATGGTTTCGATAATAGATCTACAGACTTTTACAGACATTCCCCAGAGATCTTCTGTTGATTTAATTTTAAGATCTTTAAAAGCTTTTATAACAGCCTGGGGGTTTGTATGCTGAAACCTGAACTCCAAAGAGCATGCCTTCACATTCTGTCTAAGTAAGGCAGCAGAAAGCGCTGGTGAGGAATTTAAAGCTTCAGTAGTTTTAAGGGGAATATTAGCAAAAAAGTTTTCAAATTCCTGAGCTATTTCTACATCTGAGTTGATAGTGCCATGTGCAGTCTCTAAATTAAATTCAGTATTTCGCTGTTTTTTCCTACCTGTTTCATTATTTATTATTTGCCAGGTAATTTTTATTTTATCATCAGCTGATTTTATTTTATTGCTAATATAAAGAGCTTTGGCTATTTTGCACACACTTTTAAAAGTTTTTGAATATTTTGCAACATACTTATGAAAGCTTGTATTATTCGTATGTTGCTTTAGGCCATAAAGTTCAAATAGTTTTTCCCTGCTTTTACGAATACCTGCAGTCGCCCAATCACTAAATAAGAACTTTGTGTAAATATTTTTAGTCTTTAGTGGAAAAGTGTCATTAAATTGCGTGTTTAATAGTGAAAAGAACTCGGCGTAGAACTCATTTGGGTCACCTATATTATTAAAACTCTGAACACATAATCTACTGGCCAAAGAATTATTCAATTTCTCTAAGCTTTTACATGTAATTGCCCTAAACCTTATTTGAATTTTTTGTAAAGGTATGTAGGAGCAAAATGTTATTGTTTGTCCACTGTGATCCGATGGCAACTTGTTTACAATTTGTTTGTGTAAGTAATCACAATTACAAAAAATATTATCTATACAGGTGGCAGAAGAAGCTGTCACTCGGGTTGGTTCAATAAAAACATTTGACAAATCAAATGACCTAAAAAGACTTAATAATCTGACAGTATTCGAGTTATTTTCTAACAAGTTAATATTAAAGTCACCACATATGATTATTGACTTACTACTAGTACTGAGTTTCTTTAATACATCTTCCATTACAGAATCAAACACAGATAGATTCTGGTAACTTGGAGGTCTATATACGCATACTACAACATGCTTATCGAGCTCAACACAGGACAATTCAATGTTGTGTTCAACAGACAGTTCGATGATGTCTTTTCTTTCTTTCGATTTAATAGAATTTTTAATTAATATTAATGACCCGCCATGTATCATACGTTTTCGGCTGAAATGGCTGACTACACAATAATTTTCATAATTAATTGACATCACTTGATGATCTTTTAACCAATGTTCTGTTAAACAAATGATATCAAACTTGGTATTTTCCAAAAACAATTCTATTTCGAGTAATTTGGAAGAGCAACCTTGGATGTTTTGATTAAATAATTTTAAAGTATGTTGCACTCCCTTTGATTTAATATTATGAGTTATATTGCCAGAAGATACCTTTTTATTATTCTCTAATAATAATTGGTTAATTGAAGGGGTAACTTCTGTTGTCTTACTGCCTAGTTTAAAGAGTTATACGGAGCACCATCCACAACTACAAGCGAAGAGTCTAAAGTGCCCATATGAGTTCCAGCAGGAAGAGAATACCCTGTCTGACTGGTAGAGGCCTCCAAGTATGTTGGCATTGTAGGTGGATCCTCCTTCGTACAACATGTCACATCACTCACTATGTTGTTTGTAAAACTAGACAACATAGACTCGTCACTAATACTACACTTTGTTATATTAGCTATAACCTCATTAATATTATATGCTATCAACATAGCAATCAGATGTCTACATTCCCAAGACAGAGATAAAGTTCTCTGAGTTAACTTAAAACCACTAACAAACTTGTTAGTGTCAAAATACAATAATTTGTCACTATGACAACATGTCAGCCTGTGAATAGCATTATTCAACTTAAAAATATTGTTATTTTCATCATAAGATAAAGTATCAGAATAAGGAAAAGCACACAACATCAACTTTCCTATATTTAATTTTAATAAGTCCAAAACCGGGTACGGGGGTAAAACCGGGACTTGGCAGTCTAGTCTCATAAACTGATGTTTCAAATATTTCTACAGATGTTTTAGCATTTGCTCGCTGTGGCTGGCTATCCTGATTAGTTGTCAACAAATTTTCGAAGAAAATATTATAAGAAAAATCTTTGTATGGTCTATTGATATTATTTGATTAAATTTATATACATAAAGATTCCTTGGGTTAAACAAGTGTGTTATTATACTCGTACCTATATCAAGGTAAGTGAAAATTGATTTCTAGCAAAAATTAAGCATGCATGAAAGTGTAAATGAACAAAAGTAAAGTCTTGAATGCGCCATGATTTTAGCTTATTTTAGTTTTTGTCTCTGTAAAGTGCGTTTAGGGCAAAACCGAACGGGTTACGAGTTTATTATTTTATTTGAAATCTACATAAAGGAGCTATGCATGGGTGCAAAACTTAAAGGTAAGAATTGCGCCCGTGAAGTTTGTATGGGTTGGGAATCCGAAGAATTTGATGAGTTTCAGTATTGTATAAGATTTGGGTACCCGGTTTTGGACAAGGCACGGGGAAAAACCGTTAAAACGTAACATTTATTTATCGATTATTTTTTGTTATTAAAAAATAAGAAGATTTTTTTTTTATAAATACAAAAAAAATACAAAATAGTTTATTGTGACAAATAGAAAATAACTAATTTTAAACGTGTTTGGAGCCTCCTTTTAAGCAAAGAATGCCTGTATTAGAACTCAAACTCACACTAAATTAATATAGTGTGTGACCTTAAGGTAAATATGCAATGTAAGTACATTTTACCGTATTTTGCTTATATGTATTTACTAATCTTAAGAAAAATAAAAATAAAAAACTATAAGTAAAGTTGCAATTTAAATTATTAACAGTAAAAAAAAAATATCAACTGCAAAATATGTAACTTATTAAACAAACTAAAAATAGCCTATTATAGTAGACTAATATTCTTTCAAACTTGTGTTTTATTAAATATCTGCCTTAGCGTCCCGATTTTACCCCACTTTTCAATACTCTCAGTACAGATGCCTACCACAAAAATGCACGCTGATCCCTACCATTGAAAGTATGATAACATTGAAAGAGTATGACAATGATTAGACTGATAGTACTACTCATAGTCATAACACTTACATCCACCTAGCTTTGAATTATGTGGGTACCGTGTTTAAATATTTTGAGCACTCGTTCTCACTCATCAATGAGTGCTCAAAATATTTGTGATTAACACAACGACTGATCATTGCATTGTGTAGTTCTAAATCTCTCTCGAACGATCTGAATGATGAAAACCGCATGAAAAATATGAAACCTGTCAATTAGAAACGCCGATATACGCGGCCAGTTGACTTTTTGTTTAAGATGTAATTGTTATTTAGCAAGACCAAAGTGGAAGACCAAAGAAACGATGTATGGACTGTATGAGAGATGATATGGTAAAAAGGGGTTGACAACCGAGATGACGACTAACAGAGAAGCATGGAAAGAAAAGACATGTTGCACGACCCCAAATAAATCGGGAAACGGGCAGGAGAACGATGATGACCTAATATTGCGTGGCTAACAAGCAGGCGGCACAGCTGGTGGTATGTGGTCCATGGTTACCACACATCGTTATATCTGCATCATTGAAGTTCAATGTAAAAACTAGAGTAGACACGGCGAACAAAAGTTTTGCGCATGTTTTTGTTGTCTTGGACCCCAGACCAAATAAAAAACCAAGACAGCGCTGTCAGCAGTGAGTGAGGCCGGTTTCGTAAACATGTGTGCACTTAGTGAGGTGTAGTTTGATTGTAAATTGTTGTAAATGTGCGCGTGTAAGCGTGCATGCATAGAGCGGAGATGTAGTTTTGGCATGCTTCACTGTATTGTTCGCAGCGCTGTCTAGGTTTTTTATTTGGTCTGAGTCCGGGATAACAAACGTCAATGTGACAACTGCGGCGACACATCTTTTGTTTGTAATAGCTAGCAGACACCGCGAACAACATTTTATCGCACCATTTTGTTGTCCGGGACAACAAACAAATCAGTCTACTACCAGGGGCCTTATTATGAAGTATTAATGCCATAATTATTCCACTGCGAAAAAAGGATGGTGCTAGAGGCCTTGTATAGCTCCGTCTCTCACTCACACTGGAATAATGGTGGCATTAATACGTCATAATAGGACCCCTGAATACGCATACACCGCGGTTGTCACATTTGGCATCCGCGGGGACACATCTTTTGTTTGTTAAAAAGCTTCTCTAGTTTACATTGATACTCTTTGATATCAGCGATACCAAAGGCATCGCTGATGAGTTGCCATTCCAGAGACAAAGCTGTACTGTCAACTGTGTCATGTCCCTTTAATTAAACCGTAATCCATCCGTTCCGACAGGAACTCAGCGACGCTGCTTCGACGCAGAAATTATGGTTATTTTTTAAAACTCTTGTGTAAAATTTCATGCTTCCAGACCCACCGGGTTAGGCTGTGCGTTGTCTGTCAGTGATTGAATTTAAGATAAATAAAAATATGTTCGTGTTTTTGCCACTGTCACAGCATAAATAAGTAACAGTATTATGTCTACATAGAAAACGGCCGAAACAACGCGCTTCGAAATCTCAGTGTATATCAGTAGGTACGCAACAGTCTCGAGTAGGCGGCAGTTACGCACGGACGCGGAAGATTTATCTAACGAGCGGCCGTAGGTAATCATTTCAAGGCCACTGCCGACACATAATACTGTTGCTTTATTATACTGTGCCATTGCCATTGTCAATGTTGAGTGGCACTTCCCCGTTCCGTGTCGGAATACGTGGAAGTCAGTGGCAGAGGAGACACGCTTGGCCCGTCACAACGATATGTAGTTCAATGTCCCACAATTACGAATACGGTGTGAACATGGCGGTATGCGGGTTAGTTTTTATCGATGGCTAGCTTTTGCCCGCGAGTTCGTCTGCGTGTATTATGACAAAAGCCAGGATGAAAATTAGCCTGTCTTTCTCCAGGTCCCAGGGTATCTATTATCTGTCCAATTTCATAACGATCGGTTTAGTGGTTTAGGCGTGAAAAGGTAACAGACAGACAGACAATTACTTTCGCAGTTAATAATTATGTAATTAGTAATTTAGTACTTATGAGTATAGGTAAGTAGGTTTATTATTAGTATGGATGAATTGATGTGGTTCTTGCGTGAAGTAAGGCAAAAAAAAACTATTATGTACACAAAATGAATATCAGATAAATAACATGCATAAAGGTACGGTGCGACGCTATTATGGTAGAACAATTTCCATGAAGTTTTCATAGAAATTGTTCTACTAGAGTCGCGTCGCGCCTTTTTGCGCGATCCTTTAAAAAGGAATTTAAACGAAGTTGTGGGGAACAGAAACAAAAAGGGTATCTTCGGTTTGTAATAGGGTATTAGGGTCAAATTCAAAATATTTTATTTCACATAAGGGCTACAAGGGCACTTATGAAACGTCAGAAGCTAGGTGCACGGTTCCAATTGGTCGTTTCCTATGGAGAAACGCCGACAAGAAACTCCACGGTTACACTAAGTAAATGGTTTTTACAATGTTTTCAAATTACAGTGTTAATAGGTATGAGAGGTCAGTGTAGGCCTATCAACAAGTACCAAATAAGCCATAATAGCAAATAAGGGCGGAAATAAGCTTTCCTATCGTCTGTATAAGTAGTAAGCTAGATATAAACTATAGACAAACAGGCGTGATTAAGCCTATAAAGTTCAACCCATTACCCGATTAATGCAAAATAATCGAAAACAATAATTTATCTCCTTTAAGTTTGCATCTAGATAAAACAAGATAACCCATGTTATCGGATTGTCGTGAGCTTGCATTGTTCAGTGAAAAATCTTCGATGCAAAAACAGCGACAGAAAGTACCGGTATTAATAGAATTATAACTAAGTAGATAATTAGCAACATTATGAAGATTATTAATTAGGGATTATTATTAGCAGACAGTTTCACTGCTAAACCAATCATCATCATTTTCTTGCCCTTTATTATCCCAATTTATTCCTTTGCAGAACCAGCACCCTATAGGTACTATCAAAGAAGTTCATATCTAAGCACCTTAAAGACTATTTTCGCTTGCAGCGCTCGGCCGCTATAGAAATCTCACCAACCAATAGCATTGCACCATCATATTTTAGGATGAGTAACTAGTTTTTGTAAATGAAAAAAAGATCGTAAAAAACCAGCTGGGGTGGTGCGTATTTTTTCAATGGAAATAAATATCAATGGGAACCTTCGTTCGGGCGTAGTTTGAGCACGTTTGGGACAAGTTTATGGGTTTTTTTTGATGAATGTGTTTTCTATGCAATCAGAAAAGTACAAAATTAGCATCTAGAGTTGAGATTTCTCAGATTTAGCAGTTTTTGGGTGAGAGGCGGTAAATTTCCGTAAACTTTAAAAGTGCAAAACTCGATAACCACCCGTCATATTTGTTTACACTTTCATTTATTGGGATACCCCGATACGGTATTCCATAATATACACAAATAATGAGTCGCAGTCTGCAGTCGGCTATGGAATGGTACCATTCCATAGCCGACTGCGACTTCATAGAAATTCGATTCGATTTCATATAAATACATAGGAACCAGAGAGACGCGGCGGCACGTCGCCTGCTGCTGTTGCCTGCAGTCGGCTACGGAATGGTAACTTTATTGCGTAACACACTATCAATCATAATCTCAATCATTTCCAACGATATTGCTAATCCATTGCTTCATAATATACTCGAAAAATTTGCCTGCTCAACAACGTAAATAACGCAATGAATGTTGTTGAAGTATTAAAAAGAAACAGATTGTGATTGATCGTGTGTTACGCAAATATGGTGCTGGTAGGTAGGTACCCGTTGGTATCCTGGGTTCGATTCCCAGGTCGGGCAAAGTGTTATTGTTCCATTAGGAATTTCTTAGTAACAGCCAGTAGTTTGAAAATTGGCATTATGATACCTACGTGCCTAGGAAAGCACGTTAAGCCGTCAGTCCTACGCCTGATCTCTCTCCGGTCTTGTTGGATTGCGAGCCGTGCCGTGATGCCGTCCCATCGGACTATGAGAGTGAGGGAAGAGAGAGTGCACCTGTGTCTGCGCACACACGCCTGTACTATGATATCTCACGCGCCGAAGGCTAGTCTCCGTTGATATTGGCCGCCGTGGCCGAAATATGGTCTTGGAGAACTATACCCCCATAATTTTTATTTTTTATGAGTTCTGATACTTTTTTTAATTTAACCGGGTACCTACTTATTTACCTGGGTAGTTAATCGCTAGCAAATAAGTTGTTTTGTAGAAATTTTAATCGATTACCTATCTAGTTGGGTTGACGTTCAAATCAATTCATTTGGAATTTGCATAATTATGTAACGTAAAATTAGCATTTCTAAAATGTTTAGAAAAAGCGTAAAGCAATTAACAATTTTTGGACAATAAATCATTTTAATTAAGTAGGTATCTTACAATTAGTAGAGTTAGTATTTTATCTTAATTAGGCGATGTTTTTATATCATAATAAGATCGTAATTTTCGCTTTCAAATGCATAAAAATTTAAATTACAAATAATAATTAATTTCTAGCGTTCGTTGTTTATCTTTAATAACTACATACGATTATTTATTATCATGTAAATTAGGCAGGTAGGTACTAGGTAACCTACCCATAATACCTACGTTTTTAATATAAAGGTTATCGCATCAGATAATTTCTAATTACTGATCGAATAGCATGTTATCGGAAATACCTCAACATACCGATATCTTATCGAGATTGAACCAAAGACTAGATTATTTATACTGTTTTTACTTACTTATGAAACCTGTCCGTGGTCATTTTTACACTCTTTCACAGCACTGGCAGCACAAACACCTCACCACAAGCGTACGAAAGTTTGTTCAACTCATTTTGAACAGATTGCCTTAGTTTTGAACCGCGAAATTGATAAGCTGGGAAAGTTTGCCGTTTTGTCACACTTCACACTTTTGCAAATTAGAATTGTAACTATTTTTCACATAATTTAATAAGTGTAATTCAATATAATTTACAATGTTATTTAAGTTTGATTAGCGATTCGTAAATAAATTAATGTTGTTTGGTCGCTACGTGTAATAACAGAAACACCTGTTTCACTCAGGTGAAACACGGACTGTTGTCACAGATGCAATACAAACTTACGCGTCGTCAAAGTTTGAATGAATGATGCGAATGATTTGTAAGTTGCAATGAATGAAGGCTGTTTTTCGCGACAGACGTTCAATGACCTTTTGTAGTAAGTAGTTATTAGCGACATCTAGTGACACAAGAAGAAATGTTTAGTACAGCGTCATCTGTTATGGAGTAGTAGAAGCTCGTAGATTGTAATTAGTATTGCCATTTCACAATAGATGGAAGTAGTTACAACCACTTCAGATCATGAAATAAAAAAAATAAAAAATCAGTTGTTTAAAAATATGCTGTGTGTACAGATTTGTACTAATTTAATTATTAAAATAATTTGTCCACTTTCTTACTCCAATTTATTTCAGCGGAAAATTTTGGAAAGAATGCACATTTATTCAATACACACAACACAGCATTCTCTACAAAAAGTTTTCTAGCCATGGCACCAAAAATTTATAACAAAATACCGAAGCCTATGAGAGACAAACGCGATTTAATTGATTTAAAAATTTAAATAAATATTTTACAACTTTTTAGCGCAGAAAGCATATTATTCAGTGAACGAATATCTAGATGATACCACCGAAATTATGTGGATAATCTCTATCCAGTTTTACACGAGGTGGCCGGTAACTCTGTTTCTCTTGTTCAAGATATTGACCTCCAGACCGAATTTTAGCCAATGGCCAATCTCAGCACATACTAGCCATCGACTAGTGCACAAGTGTGTGCGCAGACACAGGTGCACTCTCTCTTCCTTCACTCTCATAGTACGATGGGACGGCAATCCGACACGACCGGAGAGAGATCAGGCGCAGTACCATCGGATTAACGTGCTTTCCGAGGCACGGGGGTATCACACCGCCAACTTCCAGACTCCGGGCTGTTACTGAGTAGTGGATACTTAAACCCAACGCCTGTTTCCCGACCTGGGAATTGAACCCAGGACCCCATGCTCAGCAATCGCACCTGCGACCGCTAGGCCAACGTGGAAGTTAAGGTAACCAGATTTTGTAAGTGATATAATAGGATAAAGGATTACTATATGTTGCTTCCCCAGGACAAACACAGAAAACGTTACTCGCAAAACCGGGAAGAATAAACAAAGCTATTATCAGAACAAAACCACAACTCACAGACCTATACCTACATTAAAAGCATTGTTTGATTAATAATAATAGGTGAGTGATATGCTTGAGTAGATTTTCCATTCATTATCATTAAAAGGGCCGCAAAAAGCTCACCTAAAAGTGAATTATTGTGCGTTTATCTCGAGTGCTGGATAAATTATCGTGCGCACGATAAAACACAGCACTGGCCTGACCACAGGCCACTTATCTAGGCGTTTAACTATTTTTAGAGGGTTCATAGATATTAGTAGATTAGTCAAAATGCTATTAAGTTAGGGGGAAATGGTTTTCCTGTCCCCAATAATTGAATACTTAGCTATGAAACCAAAAATAATAATGTTTTAGACAAGTGAGTACCATCGTCGATTGCATCATATCTCCAAGCCAAGAGTTGTTATGTTTCTAAATACTTATGCTTTGGATACGATAAAATCCGAATTTTCGAGATTATTTCTAGTTCTTCATTTATTTCAATAATTTTTAATATTCGTAAGTTAAAATATAAAACCTGGCTACCAATGGAAAGTTGGAAAAAGACGCTTTAGCCCGCTTATCCTTATCAATAACGTCACCCACTTCATGAGAACAGAAATTCGTTGATATTCTTGCTGTCGCAAAGAAAAAATAATTTGTCGGAAAAAAAAAATGTTGTCGGTTGTCAAAAAATATAGTCGGATGGACACTGCTGCAACCCGAAAAAATTGAGTCGGATGGACACTGCCGCAATCCGAAAAATATCACGACTACTTTGCCAAGAGCGAGGAAAAGATAGTACAATCAATATTCATCAATAACATCGCTAGATTTACCTGCAGAGCTTTACCTAGAATTCATTTTATTATCAAAATGAATGATACTGGCAAGGGCGTACCTAGGTCACAAGAGTTTTACGGTTCTGTACGCAAAGAGTGCCAAGCGGAACCCTATTACTAAGCCTCCACTGTCCGTCCGTCCGTCAGCGGGCTGTATCTCATGAACCGTAATAGGTAGACAATTGAAATTTTCACAGGTTGTGTATTTATATTGCCGCTATAACAAAAAATAATAAAAATTAAATAAAGTTTATAATTAAAGGGGCCCATACAAAAAACGTGTATTTTTAGCGATTTTTGCTATCTTAATACGGTACGAAACCCTTAGTGTGCGAGTCCGACTCGCACTTGGCCGATTTTTAATCTACTCAACAACTCGGATTTTTGCAATCTGAATTTTAATGCAAAAAGACTCAAACTCAAAGCATGTATTTCAATTAAACCATTTATAGGCACATTCAAATTGTCAAGTAGGTACTCGGTCAGTCAGAAAGATGAAGCTAGTTTCCCATTCCAAAGCATAGTAGTTTCCTATAGAGATAGACGGGCAAGACACTCCATGGACAATCTTTCGGACTATAATGTGCTTTGAGCTTGCTTTCACTTAATTTCAGCAAGCTTGCAGTGATGAAATTATAATTGAGTAACGGTAGGTGTGGCTACAGTGAGTCTACTGAAATCGCCACCCTCCCCGCTGACTGTCCTGACTAGCAATTTATATTTTTCCAGGGATACAGTTTTTCGGCCGTTAGCTGTGGCTTTATTAATGATTTTTTATTTTTTATATTGCTCTTGGCTTACTCTTTGAGTTAGTAGTTGCCCGAAAGCCAAGGCCATAAAACTTTTAAACACGAAAAAGTTGAACACGTTGGTAATGTCAGTGCAGATACGTCAGTTTGTGAGATACAACAGTTAGCGGGGAGGGTGACGAAATGTCTCGTAGTTTCAATAAACCAAGTCTTCTTAAAATACTAGCAGTCCCTTACGTTATCTAACGATACAACATATTTTTGATGCACTGAAACGTAGACAAGTCTTAGCTTTGAATTAATAGAAAACCCGCAAAATTGGACACAATAATTATAGTTTTCAAATAAGTGCAATGTCTACACCACAGTGTGGAGCTATTTGTGTGTTACAAAACAGCTCATGATGTTCACATGAGAAGAAGTATAGAAATGTTCCTATACAGACAGAGATACGTTGTATTTTATAAGGGGATGTATATAGCACTTTAAATTTGATGAAAACAGCTATAAAATTGTATATCAGCACTTAAAAATAATAATACATCTATAATTTAATATTATCACTTTAATAAACACGAACCCAATTTACAAAATAAATATACACTATGTAGGAATAATTTCATAAACAACATCATTAAAATACGTACAAAAATAATGGTTTGCACTATAACTGTGTCGAAAACCAACTCTGAAACCGAAAAGTATTTTTTTTTCTATTTTTTCTAGTCGTTTTTGGTCGTAGGGTCACAGTGCCGTCACAGTTCTAACCTAACTAACCTTTTTTTTTTTTTTTTTTTTTTTTTTTTTTTTTTTTTTTTTTTTTTTTAACCTAACCTTTTTGCGAGTTAAATTTATAGTTCATAGTTCATTCAATTTATTTTAAAGCTATCTTAGCTAGCATTTTAAAGTCAATATGCCTAGCCTTTTCCCAACTATGCTGGGTTCGGCTTCCAGTTTGACCAGATACAGCTGAATTTACATGGAGCGACTGCCTATCTAACCTCCACAACCCAGTAACTGGGTTATACGATACCCCTTGGTAAGACTGGTTGTCAGACATTCGGGATTCTGACGACCGGTAACGACTGTCAAAGATCCACGAATGACAGCCGGGACCAACAACTTAACGTGCCTTCCGAGGCACGGAGGAGTCTCGGTATGTAAAGATGGCCCATCCACGGACTAACCCCGGTAAGCGTAGCTTAACCTGTTGGATCGACCCGTGCGGCTCTAATTACTTAGCCACGATCTCGAGCTAAACATTTTAAAGTGTGAACCATTATTTTTAAAGTGCGCTTATAATATATATTCCCCTTTAATAAGGACAAGAATCCATAAATAATAAAATAAACTATAAAATTAATTTCACAGCTCAATACAAAGTTATCAAACGTTTATAAAGCGTACGAGTGCGTGGCAATCAGTACGATATGATAATGAGGCTACAAGTGCGATAAATTGAGATACCAAGTGCGTAATGTATTACCTACGTCGCCTGCACGAGTACTACACGCGAAATACATTAATGATAACAACTAATGGACGTCAAATATTTGCTCAGCGTGCAATTAACTGGTAATATAAAATTTTGGTAAAAGATATATTAGGATAGATTGTGCCTGATAGATAATTGTTAGTGGAGCCGCCAAGCTTTGTAATTAAACTATAAAGCTTTTTAGATAAAGCGTACTTTAATCACGTTGTTCGCCAATCAATATTGCATATCTGATCAGGCTGTCGCGAACAACTGCTGGACATAGGTAGGTCCCCCTAAAATGGTTGCTTGGTAGAGCCTATCTACATAAGTATTTTGGGGACAATGATAATTGAACCCAGTTCACCTTTCCCAACAAATGTCGGACCGGCGAAAAGACAACCTCTGCCTCTCTCATGCCTCTTTTAGGCGATCACTTGACGTAATTCCATATTATAATACGATATTGACTGGATGTATCGTACAGTTTGAATATCTTAATAGTATAAGACCTAGGCCAGGTACCATAAAGACCAGTAAACAGTTTTCTGGCGTGAACCAATCTTCTTTTGGTATAAACAAGGTAAAGTCGACAATACTTACTTAAATAGGTAGGGGAAAGTCGCGATCATTGGACTAGCTCTTTCGTTGGACCACCAAGGTATTTCCAAAACTGTCCAAGCTAGCAACACCCAAACTAGGCGAAATGAGTCCATGCCAGCTCAGTTGCACCCCTCTCATACCTCAGTGACGCTGCAGCACGTAGCGAGGAGTGATGCGTGAAGTTGTGTTTGCGGCGGTCAAAATCTTATTATTTGACTCGGAACAATTTGATGTAAGTATCATTCTATTCATATTTGTTTGTGTGCACTGGTATGAAATATTAGATAATTTAATTGTGATTCCATGAGTGTTATTCAATTCTGTCTAATCATGTCCATGCATATTTAAGATTTTCTTTTCTTAACGAGTACCTTGTTGCCATCAATGGACTTCAAGATAGTTCCACCGTTGGACCGGTCCAATCATAGAAACTATTTACTGTATTTTTTTTGTCATAATTATGGGAGTATTTGGCTGGCATGTGGCTTCGAGTATTTCACTAATTATGGAAAAACACTTGAAAAATTATTGTAAATTTATAATTTCAGAATGTCGCCGAATAAAAGAAAATACTTAACTTGGAATGAAATTACCATGAACCTCGCTCTAGAGTCAGCGGGAAAAAAAAAACTGGTTTAAATGAAGCTAGTAGAATTTACGGAGTCCCGAAAGCAACACTTAAACAAAGGTTATTAAGCCTATAACTATAGTTTGTTTGCTTGTCGTAAGTGTATGAGTATTGTTTGTCTCTCCTCGTATGCCATAATTTAACCTAATTATAATATGTTACCTTGATTGGACCTCTAGAACATATTTCTCGAAGTCCATTGACGGCAACCTGGTGGTTCAATGAAGGTGCCCATGGTCCAAAGAAGGTAACAGCCCAAGATTTAGTTTTCTTCGTTTATACCAAAAAGTGTAAGCCCAAATTGTTTTTGCGTTTGCTTATTATTAATAAAGGTCCTACGAAACAAAAATAATAAACTGCTTTCATTTTATCACTTATATTTTTTAAGATATGTTGTCGTAAAGTTAAGTGGTCCATTCATAGCAACCTTCCCCTACGTACTTAAATTTAAACTGCGTACATCTCATGATGTTCCCAGCCCGCATACAAAAGAAAAAAAAAACAATCAAATATATCCAATAGTTAAGTCACTACTTATAGCCGGACCATCACTATTTATTGACTGACATTTTTTCATATTTTTTTATTTTTCATTTTTGTATTATTAATAATAATTGTAATGATATAAATATAGATTGCATGCATAATGTTTCCTATATGATGTAAAACTTGTTATTGAATAAATGAATTGAATTACTATTTAGTTTGATAGAAAAATACTTTGTTAATTTCGATGCTAGGATTTATTTGATAGTTTCAAAATACTCCTACGCAATGTATTGTCAGTGTCTTCATTTATTGTCGTACTAGCTATGCCCTGCGGTTTCGCCTGCATAAGTCTCGATCCCGTGAGAATATTGGGATAAAAAGTATTCTATGTCCTAACCCAGGTCATGGTTTTCCCATGTGCAAAATTTCATCCAAATCTGTTCAGCCGTTTTAGCGTGAAAGCGTTACAAACAAATAAACAAACGGACAAACTCACTTTTATATTTATAATAAGTATTACTAGCAGCGCTCCGCGGTTTCACCTGCATAAGTCACGATCCCGTGGGAATATCGAGATAAAAGGTATCCTATGCCCTTCTCCAGGTCATGGTCTACCCAGGTGCCAAATTTCATCCGAATCCGTTAAGACGTTTTAGCATGAAAGCGTAACAAACAAACTCACTTTCGCATTTATAATGTTACTAGCTTTTGCCCGCGGCGTCGCTCGCGTGGATGTCGGAAAATATCCCACAGGAACGTGCTACCGGGATTCAGAGTATCCATGTCCTAACTCAGGTCATGGCCTATCCGTATACCTTTCATCTAAATCCGTTCAGCCGTTACGGCATGAAAGGGTAACAGGCAGATAATACATCTGTTTAAGAGTTCCGTACCTCAAAATGAAAAAATTAAACCCTTAAAGGATGACTTCGTTGTCTGTCAAGACCCTTTTTTAGGAACGCGTGGAGGCATCAAGTTGAAATAGATATAAAAACTTAGATTAATTGGAGCTGTAACGAAAATCAAAATTCGAAGTCAACGCTATAAAAAAATACTGCCATTTATGCCTCATATAAACCAGAATAATAAAAAAAAAACAAATAATCACAAATAAACCAGTCCATTTGGTATTTCCCGTTAGTCCAGCAGCAAGAAGTTTGGCGAGAAGCAAGGTCAACTAAAGAGGAAAATCCGAAAATCCTTTACCCTAAGGGCGCAAGTCCTACTCACACTTATCTGGTTTTTTTTAAATAAATAAATATATGATTCTAAATTCTTCTTACTTAAAATACTAAGTATTCATTTTCCTATTATTATACTCAGACCAAATTATCACCATAAATTTGTATTACCTACTCTAGTGCAGTCGTTGAACACATAATACCTACATGTTAGAAAGGTTAGTTTAACACTAAATTGTAATCACTTTTGACAGAGTGGACCGATATTAATGAAATAAAGACTAAATGTTAATTCAAGGATTTTTTGTGTCATAGTCCATGACGCAAAAAAATAAATATTACATGTGAATTTTAAAATCATCCCCTATTTTACCCCTCTGGGGGCTGATTTTACAAAAACGCTGAAATGAGTAATTTTTATTTCTTACCAAAAGAAACTTAAGAAATGTTGGATTTCCTACACAAACTTTCATCCCCTATATCACCCCCTTAAGGATTATTTTTGAGACAGAAAGTATCCTTTGTCTTTCTCCAGGATGCCATGTATCTCCTTGCCAAATTTTATCGAAATCCGTTCAGTGGTTAACCGTGAAAAGACAGACAGACTTACTTTCGAATTTATAATATTAGTACGGATTATATATTATATTATAAGTCACGTTAATCCACGTCGTATAAATGTATGTCAGTAGGAAGGTAGGACCTACATATTATGATAGCTTCCGTAGACAGAGCTGAACTATAAACCGCGAGGACTAAGGACAAAGGAAGTAATAAACCGACTGTTTGTAGCTGTGTGGTCTGATCCAGGAATAGTTAGCGTTGTTCAATTGTTTCGGCGAAGCAGGATACATACGACTTTCAAGTATGTGCATCTGGACTGAGGGCCTATTAAAGGCTCGTACAGACCAGCGCGACGCGACTCGAACAATACAATTTCAAAAAAAACTTCACGGTATAACAATAACCGGTGTCGCGTCGCGCTAGTCTGCACGAAGCTTTATTCTTCTTGCGAAACTAATTGAGATTTTTATGAAAATTTGTTAAAATTGTAAAAACTTAAGAGATATCAATTCATTTCGTAAACATCTTGATGTGAATGATTATCAGATAACTGTTGAATGTATTTTAACACGTTAACTGCCACGTAGGTCACCGGTGACCGGACCCTGCCCTGTGTTTAGGAGCCACATAGGTCACCGGTGACCTCAAGGCAGACCTGTGTTCAAACCTATTTTGTGAGCCGTAAGACTCATATTCCGTAGATTTTGTGTATGCATGTGACCGCTGTGGCGCTGTAGAATATGTGCCCTAGGTGGTTTTCGTTTACCTTGATATTTGTAAGATTCACATAGAAAAATTTGCAGTGTTCGGCGAACTCGTTCATGGATGCGAAGATTTGAGTTTAAGTGTAACATAAATATTCGTTTTAAACATTTTACGTAGCATATTATAATACCATTTTTGTAGGCTTTTTAACAGTAAAGTGTTTTTTTTAAATGCATAAGTAGTTTCCGAGAAAACTGAAAAAAGCCTCTGCTATTTTACAATATATGGGGTAAGGTAATAAAAATTAAATAATAAATACAGTAATTGTGTAAGATAATATTTATTATAAAATGCAAAAACAAACAATAATGAAATTGCTAATCAAACAATAATTAAATTGCTAATCATAAAGAAAATGTGTTACTTCTTGTGGACCATGTTGAAACACTGTAAGCATAAATGCGGTTTATTATCGCAGTCATTGCAAAATGTTGCAACTTTTTTTGTTTTATTTCTGGCAATTTTCGAACCATATAGTTCGACATTATTTTTATAACATCTATTACAAAAACGTCGTGTGTTTCTAACTGCTCCCTCTTTTTGAGTTAGGTTATGCTTTCGCCTTTTAGGTCTTTCAACCTCTTCAACAGTTTTATTTTCTGTCTCAGTCAAATCTTCCACCAACTGCCTTCGGTATTCTATAATCCCCATTTTAGTTTTTTTATTCTCACGGAACATCACCCATGAGTTCATCAAAGTAGTGTTCAAAATTAATTCTATTCCTAACTTTTTGTACCACTTTACAGTCTTTCTTAAAGGAGATGAATAAGCATTCATTTGATCACTAAGATCGACTGAACCTTTTGCCAAGTTATATGCATAAATCATCTTTGGCTTTCGAACTATCTTCCCTTTTTTCATGACAGTTTTGAACCCTTTGGAATGCTTAGTGGACAGCATAAGCACATCCCTCTTATCTTTCCATTTTAAGACGCATATACCCCGCTCATTTTCCCTCGCTATTGACTCACCTGGTTTGAGTTTGGCTTCAGTTACTTGCTTTGGTAATCCTCTTGTTTTTTCTCAAGGTGCCAACCAGGTGAGTATCATTGTCAAGTAATTGATTTGCAAGCTCAAGATTTGTGTACCAATTATCAGTTGATACAGTATGCCCTAAATTTAGTAGTCCACCACATAGACCCATAACCACATTAGTAGGAGACGTATTCAACAATTCATGGTTTTTCCCTGCGTATAATTGTAGCTTACACGTATATCCGGGTAAGGTGCAAAGCTTGAACAATTTCATCCCATATTTATGTCTTTTGCTTTTATTATACTGGCGGAATATAATACGGCCCCGAAATGGGATTTGACTTTCGTCCACACATACATCTTCTTTCGGAGCATAGCTTTTCTGGAATGTTTCGTTGAGCATCTATAAGAGGCCGAATTTTGTAAATACGATCTGATTTATCTGCGGTTTCATTATTTACATAGTGTAGATTTTTTAAGATCAATTCAAACCTGTTTCTGCTCATCACAGTTCCAGGAAACTTTTGACCAAAGATTTTATCTTTACTCCAATAGTCTGCTATTTTTGGAAGTTTGACGAGGCCCATGTAAAGGATTAATCCAAAAACTTTTTTTATTTCATTGGTCGTCGTTGGTTTCCATGAATGTGAGCGTGCTGAAGGTTTGGAACTTTGACCAGCTTGTTCAGCAAATAAATTAGTTTGTGTAGCAATATCTTCAAAGATTTTATCTGGGACTACTAAACTAAAATATTCTACAGGTGGGCTGTTTCGAAGCTGACTTGCAAACGGTTCTTTCATGCCTGAAACAAACAGTTTATCCTTATCCTTACATAGTATAAAACAAAGTTCCCGCGCGATAAACAATTTACAACTATAGGTATCCAAATTCTACGCTGGCGGAGCCGTGGGCAAAAGTTAGTAGGTAGGTATATAAAATTCTCACCTGTATGTTCCGTAAACGCGATTATAGATGGTTGGTGACCTCTTGGCTGTGCCCACCTTTGAATCGAGATATCCCGAAGCTGGTCGATTTGACTTCGAACCATGTCTTCCACAGAATCTTTGTCACTTTCTGAGTCACTGTTAATAACAACTCGTGCACGTCGTTTCGGTGGATGGATGATTTCGTCTTCGCTCTTCTCTTCGCATTTTTCCTCCGAACATCTTTCTTCAATCTCACGGAAAATACTTGCTTCTAATAAGTCAATACGATGCAAATCTTCTTGAGATATGTCTAAATCTATTATATTATCAAAATCGTCAATATCCATCATAGAGAACGAACACCAAATACAAAACTACTACAAACTAAATAAAAAACAAAATGACGTGCGTCCCACTTGAATGCAATTATTCGACTGCGGGGCGGGTGACCGGAGTCGTGACCTATCTGGCGCCAAAATAACGAAAATGCAATTTTCGACATCACAGCGCCACGTAGGGCATCGGTGACCTCATGGGGTTTTTTGCGATTATTTCATAAACTATACATCCGATCGCAACCTAAACTAGACATAAATCCATATCTCATTAAGCTAAATCCTGGACCACCAAAAAAAAAAAAATGTAAATTTTGACCGTTCCACTATGGCAGTTAACGTGTTAAATTAGATTTTCCTGTCCATTTTGACTGTCCTATTAAAATAAAAAAATCATATCTACAAAATTTGCTCCTTTATTAAAATTACAATTGCATTTTCTCTGTAAATATGGCATTTAGAACAACTGACGAAAAATAAAATTTTAATAAAAATATAGTAAAAATACTTGGTCTAATTGTGTTAATCTATGAGGTTGAGCCTAGTCAATAAAGCCGAAAATATTGGGCTCTCAATTCAAATGTTTTAAGAAAATTCAACTTTCATTTACTTTTCAACCAATTGCTTTTGAGCCATTATTTATTTTTAATTAATTCACAGAGATGTTCAACTATAAGATATAAAAGGCAAATTTATGTATTTCTACAGTTAAACTCATGTTTTGAAGATTCCTCAGTAAAGACCGAGGAACCCAGTTAAACCGCCATAAATCTGTAACGTCATAATATTCTAGCGAGTTGTAAATTTATTAAAAGATTTTTAAGAAAACCTTAACTAATTTCTAAAATAGAAATTATCAACACAGAGATAGTACTTTCTGAGATTTATGCTATGCCACTTTATGCAAGCGTCTGGACTGAGAGCCCAAGTCATTTGTTCATAAAAGTTTTAATTCAAGTTTAAGAAATTATGGATCTTTGTTTTAAGTTTTTTATTATTTTTAACTAATTTACCTATAACTCTCAAATTGTTTAGAAAGAAAAAAAAATGGGCCCTCAGTCCAGATGCACATCTTTCAAGTATCAGCTGAATAACAACAGCCGATCTATTCTGTAAAAATCTCACGGTGAAAACTTAGGTGAAGTGAGCGTGAAGTGAGCTGTCATCGCACTGATGCTAGGGCTGGACACTATTGACAGCTCACGTTTCGGCTCACCCAAGTTTTCACCGTGAGATTTTTATAGAATAGCACTGCAGCAGTGTTATTCTGTAAAAATCTCACGATTCACGATCTCACTTTTGGAACTGACTATAGAAGAATAGTCTAGAACACCAGTCATTAGGTACTTCTAAAAAGAAACGATGGTTCGAGATCTTCACCATAATTGCGTAACACACTTTAAATCACAATCTGAAAGATTTTGAAATAAATTGTTAAACCATTGTTTCATGTTTGAAACTTTGTCTTCTAACTAACGTAAATAACGCATGAACTGTCAAAATGAAAGGCATTGCCATTGTAAATCATCATAATTTCAGCCGAAAGACGTCCACTGCTGGACATAGGCCTCCCCCAAGCACCGCCATTCAACCGGTTCTGTGCTTCCTGCATCCAGCGGATTCCTGCAGCCTTCACAAGGTCATCGGTCCACCTTGTGGGAGGCCTTCCAACACTACGTCTTGCGATACGTGGTCACCTCACGAGAACCTTTCGCCCCCATTTGTTCTGCGGGCAATGTGCCCTGCTCACTGCCACATAAGTTTGGCAATTCTTCGGGCTATGTCGTTTACCTTGGTTCTCCTGCGGATCTCTTCATTTCTGATTTGATCACGTAGGGAAACTGCAAGCATAGCCCTCTCCATTGCCCTTTGGGTGACTTTTAGCCTTCTAATAAGGCCCAATAGGAACGACCACTGTTCAGTGCCATGGTCATCACCCCTCAAAATCACATGCGCTATTGTGTGTATGTAACCCGTCAGTATTGATCTCTAGTTAAGTCTGTCAGATTTAATACTGATCATTTGCTCTGGAGAATTCCTCCACTGCAACAGTCATTTGTCTTTCGACAGACATGGCTGGTAAACAGTCTCTTCAGTTTGCTTTTGTCCATATTCCATCTATGATTGAGGATCGTTCTAGGATGCCGGTTCTCATCTTCTTTATTAATCAGACCAGTAGAAGAAGGAACTGAATTTTTCAATCGTCCGATAATATTTTATCTGCAGAATAATTATGGTGAATGGTGATTTGACATATTTCTGTACAAAAGGTGTCAAATCACAATTGTTAGGCTAAGCGTATGCTGAGACTCCGTTGCCGCAGGTTCACGCAGCGCAGGGCAGATCAGATTTTGTAATGCATGAACGTACTGAGAGCTGCGTGCGCTGCGGAGCAGGCACGTGCCACGCAGACATGTGTCTGTCGTGCTCTGCGTCTCGTTGTAGTGCCGGCACAGATTTCTGCACGACGCGTGCAGGTCTTCACGTGTTTTTACAACACGTCTATTGTTTGTACTACCTAGGACGCGAATGCGTTACCTGAGTCTCAGCATACGTTTAGCCTTATTACTTAGATAAGAGTTATCTGAAGATTGAAACATCTATCTTTAACGCGTTCAGTGCCGGGGGCCCTACTGGAGGTTTCACTTTAGCGCAAACGTAATGTCGGTGACCCTGGAGGGTCCACTATATGTGATACATATGTATGGCGGCATGGCATATGAGCTCTATAAAAAGTGGGTAAATTCGAATAGAATAAAATGTCGATAGGGATCCCATTGAACAGTAGTTTTGAAACAACTTATGTACCTACTTACACCTAGCAAGGAGAAGTAAAGTTTTCTAATTATATCTATATTATTTTTCAGGACTGCTTCGTTGGTCGCAAGCGCTATTGCTGAGTATGAGGGGGTTCGATTTCCAGGTCGGGCAAAGTTTTATTGGGTTTTTATATCAGGAATTTTCAGTAGCAGCCGGAGTCTTGGTTTGTGCCCGGTAAGTATGTGAGCTGTTTGTAAATATGTGAGCACCATGCATCTAACACATGATTAATTTATCTGTCATTCCTTAATTTTTCATTATTTTTACCTAACGTGGTATAGTAATCTTATTCTAGGTGCATCGTCTTCACATATAATTATATAATTGATGTATACAAGATATTGTGAAAACATTAAAAAAAAGTAACGGTGGAGTTTCTTGCCCATTCTTCTCCATACGAAAACTACCTTTTGGAAGGGGCAACTGGAATCAATTATTATTTTTCTGTAAATGTTGACGTTCAAAAGTGCCTTTTTTGTGCCTAATTGAAATAAATTATTTGACTTTGACTTAAGGTCGGCCCCTATTACATGGGAGTTAAACATAACTGGCGAAATATGGGTCTACTATAGGTAGGTACACTTCTGCCTAACCCTTCGGAGAAAACGGTTGTGACATTATGTTTATAAGAATGGTCAAATTGACGTGCCTCTTGACCGTGCTCTTCCTTACTATTTTGATAGTAACAAATATGCAAAACGAGGTTGAGTAAGTACTGATTGTAAGGCTGCCTGTCTATTGACGCGGAGCGAGGCACCGGAGCGGAGCGAGGGAGTAATGCGGAGTGGAGTTGCGGACTGTGTCTGTCCATTGATGCGGAGAGAGGTAGTGCGGAGCAGAGTTGCGGACTGTGCGGAGTTAGGCCGAGTTCATGCGACAGTTAATTTGAGCGGGCAACCGGCCAGGTTTTTCTTGCTTCCCCGCGCCGCTTCCCCAGTCCACTTCCCCAATCCGCTTCCTCGCTCCGCTTCCCGGATTTGGATGAATTTAAACTAGTTCGCATATCCGTGTCCACTGAAGCGGAGCGGAGATTTTATGCAATCCCATTGGTTAATATTGGCACAGCTCCGCTCCGCTCCTCTCCTCTCCGCTCCAGTGGACAGTCAGCCTTAAGCTCGTTTTTATTTATGCCCGTTGTCACTAACACTATAAGTATAATAAAGCCGTTTATTTCCAAACTGGGTATCATTAATTTGTTAGCAGAGAGTATTTGGGTAATCAAAATATGTCCAGCAACTCGGTGTGCCTTTTGACATAGGCCCCCTGCAATGTCTCCATTGTGCTCTGTCCTCAGCAACTCTGGTCCAGTATGGACCCAGAGTTAGACGGATGTCGTCTTCCGATCTCGTTTTTGGGCGTCCCCGGTTTCTAGTCCCGTCTCTTGGGTGCCACAGGGTTCTTGTTGTCTTCATTTGTTTGTTTTACATTGAAGCATGTGTCCCGTCCAGCCCCATTTCAAATGGTCTATGCGAAGCACTATATCCTTAACCTTAGTTTTTCTTCTTATATCTGTGTTTCTGATTTTGTCCCTTAGTTTGGCTTCTAGCATGCTTCTTTCCACCGCCCTTTGACATTTTGCTAGTTTCGCTCTGTGGTTGTCGGCGAGCGACCAAGTTTCGCAGCCACAAGTTATGCAGGGAAGAATGCAAGTGTTGGAAGTTTTCCTCTTGACATGCATACTTAAGTCTTTATTCTTCATTATTTCCTTCAGAGACCAGTATTTTTTCCATCCAGAGGCGATTCTTTTATTGACTTCCTTAGACATTGAGTCATTGGGGGAGATAATTTGCCCTGGATAAATATATGGTCACTCACATATTCTAACCTGCTTCCATAAACATTTACGTCGACCTTTATGGAGTTACTCATCAGCTTGCGTACAGTTTACTAACACTAAGCGACACCTAAACTATTGCCTAAATGAAAACCCATTGTTGGATATTCCACTCTCGGCTTACCGCTGAAAGTTGAAAATACAACAAAGCGTCTTTATTTAGGTGTCTTCGTAGCGTTAGTGAAAACAGGCATTATAGGTACTTTCGAAGTTTCAGGTTGATATATGAAAGTAGGAATGTAATATTTATTTCCAATATTCGTGTTAATTCTAGATGAAAATGAAAAATATACACTTGAATATATTGTACACCCACATTTCAAGTTTTTGTAGTTCATTGACCTATTATTATTAATGCTGAAGAGAATATTAACCCTGAAAGTATTCGACACATACATTAAGTAAATGGTATTCAAATATTTGATATAGAAGTAATCATTTTTACTTATTATGTTATTCAGATGGCTTCAGTGAAGTAGGTATTCGTACTTTCTTTGGTTTTTAAATGTGTGATATTTAATCGACATTGCTTATGTAGGTAAATTAAGGCTCCCGCAGACAGCCGCGACACAACATCGGTAAAACAATTTCCGTGAAGTTTTCATAGAAATTGTCCCACCAAAGTCGCGTCGCGCCTGACAGCGGTACCTTTCAAGTGGGTGCCTACCTATATTTTATCCGGATAAAATTTAAGATTTTTACTAATTGTTTACCTACATAGAAATAACAGATATATGATCTGTTCCAAAGTCATCATCTGCTTACCCTTTTCCCAACTATATCGGGGTCGGCTTCCAGTCTAACCGGATGCAGCTGAATACTAGCATGTTACATGGAGCGACTGCCTATCTTACCGCCAAAACCCAGTAACTGGGTAATACGATAGGTACCCCTTCGTATGACTAGTTGTCAGACTTTCGGACTTCTGAGGACCCGGAACAACTGTCAAAGAAGCAGGAATGACAGCCGGTACCAACGGCTTAACGTGCTTTTCGAAGCACGAGATGAAAATGATTGAATGAGAAAATCTACCTAGGATGCCAATTTGTAGTGTCACTTATAGCGCTACATGAATATTTTGGCGCTAAAATCGGAACTAACGCCGCCATCTTGTTTTTTGAATATCTACATTAAAAGTGACATTTTACAAACCAATTGCACAAATGTTACCTAACAGCGCTGAGCGCCTCCCTATCATTCGAGCGTTTAAATATCTTCTAACACAAATTGAGTGCTTTGATTTGAATATTTAAACCCAAAATTCTAATTTAAAATCACCTGGATGGACCGTGTGAAAGATGATATGGCTAGAAAGGGAGTGACAGCCGAGATGACAACTAATAGAGAAGTATAGAATAAAGGGACATGTTGCGCCGACTACTGATAAGGAGAATGATGATCATACAAGATTTGACAATTATAGTTGAGGATAATTTTACGTATAACTTAAATTTTCGTCGATTATTTTTCAATTGTAATTTAATAATGTTATTCACTCAATACCTAATTGATGGAAAAGTGATCGAGATATAAAATTGAAACTTCTAAAGTTCTAAAAGCAGATGTGTTGCGAATAGGGATGCTGACTAAAAAACATTTCTTTGTTCGTCATGTAGATTATGAAAAAATAATGTACAAGTATTTTTTCTTTTTTTACGTTATCAAAAGATTACGGCGATACATTGAGTTAAAATTAGCCGTGACGTCACGAGTATGTAGATTTTATACTTACTTGTGACGTAGCGACCCCCACTCCCCAACTTTAATGCGTTTTATCTGTAATTTTTTATTAATATGATAAAGCAAAAAATACGTGTCTAATATATTTAATTATCTGACTGACGGATTAAATAGAATTTCTTTTTTTTGACCCAGGCATCATCCCTATTTTCTTTAGTGAGTTGCGTTAGAATTTAATCTGAACTGGGTTGTTTATACTTTTTGAGATAGTTTTGGAACAGACTATAGATTTTAATTTATCATAAGAGCAGTGAAAATCCCACGATACTTTTATTCCGTTTCAAGAATTAATATAAAAAAAATATATTGTCTATCAATAAGTTCACGACACCCAAACTATATAAAATTTGACATTTTAATTATTATGTAAATCATTAAAAATACCAGTTTTTTATATACATATTGACATTGTTGAAAATTATATACAAAATAACATGATTACTTTGTAAAGTATTATATTGTTTTAATTATTGTGAATGTGAGGACTATGTGGATATTTTATTTTTATTGTTTTTCCTCTTTCTTTAATTTTTTCTTTCTCAGTTAGTTTAAATGATGGTCTGGCAGTTTGAGTACTTTATGCGACCTACCCAAATGTCCTTTCTTTGGTATTGTTCGTCGAGTTGAGCTCCTTAAGTTCTGAGTTGAGCTCTACGATTACTGACAAATGCTTGCACTGACTGGACAGGTCCACTCAAATCTGTGTGGTTCTTTCCTCAAAAGACCATTTCAGACACTAATCTACACGGTCCTCATATGGCCTGACCAAGATTATGTCTGGACTTTTTTAGAGACTGTGACCTCTGAGTTTGTTTCGGTCTTTCTTCTCAGAGTAGTCAGATAGGAAACGCCGAACTCATCTAGCATTTTCTTCTTATTTTTTTTTAATATGACGTGTAAAAGTGATTGCAATATCCTATTTACAGAATAAACAATTTCATTTCATTTCATTTCATTTCATTTCATTTCATTTCATTTCATTTCATAGGTACGTTAAATACCCCATAGTCCGCTAAATCTACGCGACATTTTTCACCGTCAATTCTCGCGCCCTTTCCCGCCGACTTTCCACCTAAATCACGAGCATACTGCAAAAAAATAAAGATGTCTGCCACGAGCGAGACGCAATCACCCAACGGATCGGCTAGACATGCACAGAATTTTAAACAGGGATCCTTGTATTTTTTATAATATTATTATCTGTGCAAGTGAGCATTGTGAGCTCTAGAGTAATACAAGGATCTTTTATCGAAATGAAATCAAAACCAATAAAATAAAATATGAAATCAATCCAGTGTAATTAACCAATCTATATCCTATTAATCAATCAAGTCTACCAACAGCACCCTGTCAATGGGCAATGGGCGCTTTTGGCACAGTATAAATATTATATTGTGCTTTTGGTAAACATTTGTGCAATAATTGTTTTGTAAAATGTATTAAAAAACCGGCCAAGTGCATGTGGGACCACGCACAATGAAGGGTTCCGTAGCTGGGATGTGAATTTATTCCAAAAACAAACTTAACATTGTAGTTGGAAAACGTTCTCGATATACGTCACGGTAAATATTTTTTTTATGTGATAAAACTACAAATTAACTATTTTCGGACTTTTTCTTTTACTTGTGCTGTGAGCCCTTTCTTCTTACCTTACCTTGCCTTCTTCTTTGGTTTTGATTTATTTGCGAGCATCAGAATATGTCGCATAAGTAAATAGCCGTATTTTTTTATTACATTGACTTAGATGCTTGATTTTTTTAGAGCTCCTAGGGACCGTAGACCTACATATTTTATATTAATTTCAACTAGATACCTAAAGGCGTTCCTGAGAAAAAGGGTTTTGACAGACTGACAGACATATAGATAGACAGACCGACAGACAGACAGACGGACAACGAAGTGACCCTATAAGGTTTCCGTTTTTTTCCTTATGAGGTACGGAATCCTAAAAACAAGATGGCGGCGTTAGTTCCGATTTTGGTCACGCTCCAAAAGATCCATGTAGGTGTAGGTCCCGCTGTATTTTCAGAAGACTTGAGGCTGTCAATCAGGTGGTATTCTATTCGGGTTGATTTCAAAACCCTGAAATGATTGAATATACTAATAATGATGTGGGCCCAACCACATCACCACATGCGAACAACGCATCACACTGACGTCATGCGAAATCCTGCATCGCACAAGCAGAGTTTACAGCGCGATCAGCATATATATAACTTCCCGACATCAATCGTCGGGCAGTTGACCACCCGACACCACACTCGTTTGTTCGGAGAATCCCTTTTCTGTGTAGTATGAGTGAGTTCCTCATATCTCAATAATATATAATTAGATTATCCTTGATGTTCATGGTTATTTATATCATGTATAATGGATGAATGCAGGTTTTTGTAAGCCGAAAGTGCTATGCACATAGATGTATTATTTAAATCTAGGTAGCTATGGTTAGGCATCCACCTCAGATTGTGAAATACTCAGGCTTCACGTGCCAAAATTAGCTTATACACAGGTGGACATTGATGTTGCAATCCTTACCAAACCAAAAGTAATGAGCTAAATATATTTTCAATAAAAATATTTCTTATGGACCGTACCAGCAGAGCAGTAGTTAAAAACGGCCAGAATGCAAACCAACTAACAAGGGCAATATAAAACAACCAGTATGGCACAGGTACCCGATGTAACGACAGCATTCATTAGCGTAAGTGGCCACTACAACTGTTGAATCATGCTCAGCGACGCTAAATGAGCAAAACCACAAAATGCGAAAATGGCGATGGCCGCTTTACCATTATATTGATTTCGACGCCATTAAAACGAACCGGAAATTAAAAAGAAATAAAAACATATTGCTTTCCCGCGCGCACCAAACTTCACCCAATTTGTACACGTTCTGTTTTCGAACAAGCAATTTTGTTTACGTGCCAGAATGGCGTAACTGTCTACGGGATGCAGTCAATTTTAGGCTTAAAACTGCAGATATAAAAGGGAAAATTGCATGTCTAAAAATTCACCCGACATCATTATAAAATTTCGCCAGATAGGTGTTATATTATAGGGTAGGTAGATTTTATTTGGCATGCCATTATTGTCAGCGTGATATGATTATTATATTATCGGGCGATAAACGGGCATAAAAAAGATATATCGTGGCGAGGCAATCATCTCGAGCCAGGATTACGACGTTATTACAGTGTATCATGTGGATTTATTGAGAATGTTCTCGCTAATTAGATTTGCGAGAGGGAATATGAGTTACGTTGGCAGTAAATCACGGGCTTTGCAGAGAACTCTAGAAATGTTCCGAGATGTAGGTACCTATTGTTGTCAGGATAGGGTTGGAGAGAAAATTTGCCGATTTCAAAAAAGGAATCGAGTGGTTTAGAAAACAATGATTTTTCCAACGTAGCCAAGAAAAAACGTGGTAGGTAGGTTTGTCAAGAAAGTTAACTTCATGATTGTTAATTAATAAGTATTCATAATTAAATTTATTTAACAAAGTACTAAAATAAAATCCGCAAACCAACACACAGAAAGGTGGACGAGTTCTGATTGAAACAAACGAGACAAATCGTTGTTCCTTCAGAAGCAGATATTTAACCATATTTTTTTTAAATCGGAAATTTTGGCCCTCTTCTTTGTAACTTAACGCCGCCCAAGATGATTTTGTTTCATGCATTTAAAGCATCGGAAGTTTTCGGTGTTCGCATGTAGTACCTACCCTAGCTTTTAACAAGGGTGTGCTTCCGCCACTTAACTGTTAGTGTGGCAACACCATTAATTATATCATTCGATTTCCGAAAAAAGGAGGTGACATGACTAAAATGCCAAGCAGAAAAAAAGCAATATTGTCGATAGTTAATAAAAAATTAATTCTCTAAAAATAAAAATATTTTCGAAAAATTTATGTGTGTATGATACCTACATGGTAATTTATAATTTCCTTCGCAACCTTGCAATGACAACTGTAATATATTTCAGAAATTGCGTGTCCGAAACATTGTTTACAAGTGAATGTTATGATGGTTGGTAGCAGGTTTGACTGGCCGAAGTCAAAGGGCTTTGAAAACTATCTTCACTTTAAAGGGCACTCCTTAAGCTTTAATGTTCCCATTAATGGTGACGATGTCCAAAAATACCTGAAAAGCCTTTCGAAGTTCCGATGCGGTAACGTTACGGTAGGTACCTACTTTGAATCCACCATAAAACATTCCTTTCAAATCCAATTTAAAATCTTAGCAGTCAGTCCGTATCAATTTGTGTTCGCATTACAAGCGTTCAGCCTATAAAGCCGATAAAATCGTCATTACGTTCCGAATTCGAATGAAATTGTAACGTAAGCATTTAACGCCTTTAGCGATTGGTAGAAGCCATCACTAGGTGGCGCTGCCGGTCCGGAAGTTGGCAGGAAATGGCCACTAATGGCGTCCCACCGGAAGCGCCGCCATTACGCCGCTAGAGCTGCTCAAATAATTACATAGACAATGTTTATTTTGCAATATAGGTAAGTTTTGGATAAATAGAGGGAGGTAGATGGTCACTTTTAAATATTGAAGGAATATCAGTTACCGCCAAGGAAGATTAAGTAGTTTCTATTCAGGATCACGATTAATGATGATGCATTCGAAAGATTTTTGTTGCTACATTTATTTATATGTCTAGAGTGTCGCGCTGCAAAAGAACTAAAACAATCAAGCCAACTTTTTTATACTGGAGTGCGTGACAGCTACGTCTGACACTCACGCCACGTCATGGTGCTGTCACTGTGCTTTTCTAGTGCTTTGTGCGGCCAACAGTTGGACGCTATTTTTTTCGACGAGCTCACAGCTTGGACTGTCTATGTAGACATAGTTATATGTGCGTGTTATTTTGGAGAGTTTTGGAACACTCCGTCTACATCATAGGAGGATGGAGTGTTCTAAATAAACCTTTATAAAATCCAAATAAACCGTTAAAATCTGGGAATATTTGTGAATAGTTTTCACAAATTCAATACAATTATTCCACAAAAATGTTAAACATACATCAAGTATATTTTGAGACAGGAGTTTCAGTGTTCCAGTTAATTGACCGCGACTTTCTCAACATAGATTTCACATTTTTTTTTAAATTCACCATGAAATTTCCACAATTATTTCCTAAATTCTTCCTTGATTTCGTAAAAATATAGGTAAGTAATATTTCTTTACCTTTGTAAAAAAATACTTGTTTCGAAACAACATGATGCCTGTATTTCCCAAAGGATGAGGCACAGGTAAAAACATCCTGATGGTAAAACGCAATAGGACCTTGCCCGACCTGGGAGTCAAAACCAGCTATCTAATTAATTACGACAAATTTGTTTCATTTTGACAGTTCAACAACATTCATTGCGTTATTTACGTTGTTGAGCAGATTTTTTTTCGAACTTATAAAGCAATGGATTAGCAATTTGTTACAAAATGATTCAAATTAAGATTGATTGTGTATTATGTAATTAGGGTACAGAACCTCATGCTCAGCAATAGCGTTTGCGACCACTAGGACAACAAAGCAGTGTTTTGAATAAAAACAGTTGAAACTGCATAAAATCTTTAAAAGTCTGTCACGGTTCACCATCACGTGCATCATATTTATATAATATATATGTCGAAGTAAGACGGTTACAGCTGTGATATAGTTATATCCCTAGGGATATAGTTATATACCGTAATATAGTTATGTGAAAGCGGTTCATAACTGTCGGTGTGCCCTAATTTTGTTACTGTGACCAATTTCGGCATAATAGTTATATTACTAGGTCGTGTTCGTATCATAGTTATATTCCTAGTCGGACAGTTATGAACCGCTTTCATATAACTATATTACGGTATGTAGCTATATCCCTAGGGATTTAACTATATCACGGCTATCCACCTTACTGCGACATATACCTACATAGTATAAATTTAAGTAGCTTTTCATGTCTCTGTAAGCGCGACCGCATTGTTCTTCGAATCTTCGCAACGGATTTTGATTCGTTTTTCACCATAATTATAAAATAAAATAAAATGTATATAAATAAATAAAATTTATTCCGGAAGGTTTATGTGTAAAAAAATATTAGTATTAAAAACTATAACTACGACAAAAAAGCAAACTAAAAGATATAAACAAGACATCACAGATTGACAAAAAATCCGGAGACACGTCGTGTTAGTGCATAAATCGAACAGATTAATTACATGCGACTCCTTTCCTCCCTCCTCCACTTTTCTTTTAGTTCATGAGTTTGTCCTCTAGATGGAGCCATATTCAATTTAACGAACGTCACACACAGCTTAGAAGTGAGGGAACAGATGAACATGCATACCCATATACATACTACCACCGGTCAAAACCCTCCGCCGCCATAGTTGGGTAATAAAGAAATCTCGATGTTTTGTCCAGTCGTAAAACTGTGCGAAGTAGGGGCGGGTTGCTACTTAATTAATATATAAACCTTAAAGCCCTGCACCGCATCTTAAAGACTAATTGCAGATCATCATTGTCTCAGCCGAAAGACGTCCTCTGCTGGACATAGGCCTCCCGCAAGCACCGCCACTTCGACCGGTTCTGTGCTTCCCACATCCAGCGGATTCCTGCAGCCTCCACAAGGTCATCGGTCCACCTTGAGGGAGGTCTTCCACGTCTACGTGCCACTTAAGTTTGGCAATTCTTCGGGCTACGTCGGTTACCTTGGTTTTCCTGCGGATCTCTTCATTTCTGATTCGATCACGTAGGGAAACTCCAAGCATATAGCCCTCTCCATTGACCTTTGGGTGACTTTTAGCCTTCTAATAAGACCCAATGTGAGCGACCACGTTCAGTGCCATAGGTCATCACTGGCAATACGATGCTCAAAAAAATTAGTCTGAGACACTGTGACGAGAAGATATTGCGTAGCTTCCCGAACGCTGCCCAGCCGAGTCCGGCCATATAACCGATCATATAATGTACTAACTAAACACAAGTTTTCATACAAAGCATAAGTTATAAATAACCAACGCAGACAATTCTCATCCTCGCCAAAGTTCTCGTGGTCCGAAGAAGTTGGACAATAAATCCCGAGTAGTCCAAGTGAAAAGTCTCAGGACTTCGGCCGTAACGAGTTTCAAATTGGAAAATCTACTTACGAGTCCAAACTTCCAAGTTTGCAGGTCCAGCCGTAATCCACTGTTGTTTGCTTAATTTTATATCTTAGAAGTAAGCTGGGTTTATAAAAGCAGTGTTTTTGTAGGGATTTTTTTAAAGATTTAAGTAGTTTTTGATGACGATACAGTGATTTTAGCAGACTACGTATTATGAGATTACCTTTTATGAGAGCTCGTAAATGTAAACGTAAAAATCAATTTAATATTCGGCAGTTCTAGAATTAATATTCTACTTAATGTGAAAATCTTTATGCCAATATATGACAATTGAAGGAGATTCATAGATGTTTGTGAAAATCTTTATGCCAATATATGACAATTGAACGAGATTCATAGATGTTTCGATTTGTTGGCCATTTTCTTTTTTGTTAAGTACCGAGCACTTGTTGACAGGACTGGCCTCCCATACCAATAAAGAGTGTTATTTGAAAAAAAACATTGTAACAGACAATTATTTTTAAAAGAGTGGAGTTTCTTGCCGGCTCTTCTGTATAGGAAACGACCAATTGGAACCGTGTACCTAGCTTCTGACGTTTCCATGTAGGTTTATGTGCAATAAAATATTTTGAAACTGTCGTTGAAACGAGGAGCAATTCCGTCGCCAAAATAAATGAACTAATGGCGAATTTTACCAATAAAACTGAATACGGTCGCTGATCGCATTCAGTGTGAACTGCATTCATTCTATTGTTTATGGAAAATCGTTCGTTTACCGCTTGAAAACCAACGACTACATCTTGCATGTGGCGCTGCTTTTGTACGGTAGTTACCATTTGTTGTTTTGTTGACGTCATCGGACGAGAAAACGAGCCAAAAATATTAAGACCTATATACTAGAGTTTCACCGATGACGTCATGTTCCATAGAACATAATGGGAGCTACTGCATATATAGGCTAACGATGTTCAATTCGGTATAATATACTTTGCCGCGAAACCAGCCGATCTATTCTGTGAGTTTGAAGTTAGCTGTCATTCCATCTGATGCTATGGATTGACAATACTGACAGTTCACTTAAACTGAGTTTTCACAGTAAGATTTTTACAGAAAAAGCCCGGCGGCGGTTAGGCAATGTACCTACCTACATGATGTATTTTTAACCGACTTCACAAAAAGGATCGTTCGTTATCAATTCGATAGTATTTTTTTTTAAACAAATTTTTGGTTGACAAGTTAATCAAACGATTCCCGTAACTTAACGTTGCCCTTGCCTATGCCAAAGTTATACCTAAAAACGGATGACAATAATTAAAAGACTATCAGCTTCTAATGTATTACTTAGTAAACTACGAGCGAGGGCACTTAATCACCCAGCGCATTAAGCGACTGTCATCACAGCGACGCCATTGTTCTCAGAACCTTGCAATTTCCCCACAGCACACTAACAATACGCTAATGCGAAACCACCAAGTAGGTGCACAGATTAAAAAATCATCCAGGATAATAAAGAACTTATCGGCTGTGAGATCTGACGCCGGTGCCTAGCGAATGGAAAAAAAAAAAGTAAAAAGGCGGGAATTTGATTCATAATGACATCAACATGGCGGCACTGATTGCGATCTGAAAGGGAGATAAGAATGGGGTGGCTTTGTCTTGCGTTTGATTACTGGTGTAGTGCCTATATCAACAGTGGAAGTCTATATAGGTAAGTACCTACATGTTTTAGGTGCTAATGTAGCTGTTAAATATTGCCTGTTTAGGTACCAACATGGATTAAGTGCTAAAGTAGCTGTTAAATTTTGCCTGTTTAGGTAGGTACCGACATGTTTTAGATGCTAAAATGTAGCTGTTCGATTTTGCCTGTTTAGGTACCAACATGTTTTTGATGCTAATTGTTCAGGTAGATACCGACATGTTTTAAGTGCCGATGTAGCTGTAAAATGCCCGTTTAAATGAAATAGGTACCGGTAAACTGCCCTAACTTTGCCTGGCGTCCTAAGTTTGCCTATAATGAAAATGATGTAATATCTTTTTCATTTTACTTGTATGGCAATCGAAACTTAAAGCTGTCTATAAAATCTCAAAGTTTCCTTTGCCATACAAGTAAAATGAAAAAGATATTACATCATTTTCATTATAGGCAAACTTAGGACGCCAGGCAAAGTTAGGGCAGTTTACGGTACCTGTCTTTAATTCATCCGCAGAGATATCAATAATACATTTTTTTTTCTTAATTTTTTTGTTTAATAAACGCCAGCACTCAATATAGATGACAAGGAATTTACTTTGCATTATCGTAATAGTGCGGGAAAGTACGCCACAGATAACTAGGTATTAATCAATGTGCGAATCAAAAATAAATCTCCGAAGAACCTTCATGTTTTTTATGCCTAAAAAAATTGTAAATGTAAGAAGATGTAAGAGCTAGTTTGCAACATTTTTGACCCGATAACTTGAAGCCAAAGTCAGTTGTTTTGGAGATATTGAACTTGGATGTAGCGCTCGCTGGCCGCAGCCGCGGCACATTTCGCTTCGCTCGCTCGGCTCACGCGCGGTTCAGTTGTAACCAAACCCATTTGGTCGGGGTGCCCTAGCTTAGTTACAGCGCTTAACTTTGATTACAGGCCAGAAAGTGAAAAAAGTCACTTCTATTTAATATAAACAAATAATTAAAAAAAATAACTGCCTTGTGAAAAAACGAACTAAAAGTTAAAAAAAAATGTTGCATTAGCTAATCTGAAAATGAGTGACCTTTCGCTTTGTATAGTATACAGATTAACTATAGAACTTGTTTTTTTTTTAGTTAGCCGTTTGGCACGGCATCGGCAGTTATGTTTTTACATTTTTTAAATTATTTATCTTTATTTTATAGGTACATTTTAGTGACAAGTTATATTTTAATTTTAATATTAGTCATGCAAAAGTGGCTTTAATTTGAAAGGTTTTCTACTCTCACGACGAGACAAGGCGAGGCGTGGATGGCGTGGGGTTGAAATGCTTGTTTTGCATGTACACTCTACCTATGTAAAATGTATGCCAATAAATTATATAGTTTTGGAATGCTCATCAAGGCCTTCAATTAGATACCCATCCTAAAGGATGATTTCCACCAAACGGCTCGCATCGCATCGGATCGGATCGGAAAGGATACGAACGGATGCGGCGACAGGCGATCGCGTCCGGCAGGATGTCGACGTATACGATCGGCTCCGTACCGTCGCGTCGCGGCGTCGCTTGCGAACGTATCCGATTCTGCGTCTAGTCAAATAGTTTCATTCCTAGTTATTTCAAATTTTTGAAAATAAATTCCATCTCACTCGGGATGATGTAAGGATTATACGAATGATTCCCCATACATCCAAATCTGTTCAGGCATTCAAAATTCAAAAATTCAAAATATTTTATTTCACATGTGCCTTTTTAGGTTTACAAAGGCACTTATGGAACGTCAGAAGCTAGGTGCAATTTAAAAGTTATGGTGGAATAAAGAAACTCACATACATACATACATACATACATACATACATGAACCCTGAAAACATTACACTCCTTTTTGTGTATACTCCAGTCGTGTAAAAAACGAGCGAGCCTTACAGTAGTCACATATAATGTGTAACATGTGACATCTCACCTTGGTCATACATAAGCAACATTAAAGGGGCGGAGCCTCGCCAAGGTCATTTCTGACGCCAACTCTAACACAGCGCGCGATCATTGGTCAAATCAAATAACGCGCGCTTCCCCGGCTTCCTGTAATACACTTCCGTCCCTTTTCACGAAATCACTCCCACAGATTTCCCACTCCACAGATTACAGGAAAGCGAAAGGAAAGATGTTACATATCAACAATGCTGCTTTTATTCTTCTTCATTTTTAATTTGAATGGTATTTTTAAAATAAATGCCTTTAATGAGCCATGACGATGGTAACCGATAGTGATTTTTCAGTATTACTGTACTTTACAAATAGGTAGGACGTTCTGCTATAGGACAAACTGCTAATAGGACATTTTGCTAAAGTGTCGTTTTGATTAGGGTAATTATTTGCTATAATTTAGGTCCATTTGTTTTTAGGTCTTTTTGATACGGAGGAATTTATTTTTACCTTCCAAGAGTGTTGAAAATCATCGTTTGATACGCGTACGCATATTTTGTCATTACACTCGAGGTGGGATTGCAAAATGGACCTGATAGTGTAATAAGCTAATAACAAATGCTGACGCGTATCAAACGATGATTTTGACGACGAACTTTGCAGACTCGCATCAAAATTATTTTATATCTACGTAAAAAAGTAGATACAATTCTAATTCTTTTTGAAATTCTAAAAGGAATGTCGTAAAAAGATTTTTGTTATTCCCGCAACGCCTTACAGTTCGCCTGAAACCTATTCAGCAATAAACTGAAAATCACAATTTATACCGAAACGTACCCAACGAAATGTAAATACGATGAATCGTAACCGAATTGGTCAAAGGGTAAACGGGAAATCACTGTCCATTTGCCGAATACGACATTTGTGACAAGTTCGGACATACAGACACAATTTTCGGCCTCCGATTACTTGAAAAAGGTTCTATTCTTTACGACAACGTTATAAAGGTTATTTTGGCAGCAAAAACTATTTTTGTAACCGCAATCCCCTGCTAAGGTATTCGAACACAATATAAACTGTAATAAAATAAACCGGCCGCAATAATTTTTATTGTAAGGAGGGAACCTCGAATTATCATTTAGATGGGGTGGTTGGCAATATGGCGCAAATTCTGGTGCCGAGCAAAAAATAGATCGGCCAAACAGCCGACGTGACAATTGAGTTACTGCAAGGGACGATCTTGTAAAGCGATTTTTTTGGGGATTTTTGTAATTGCACCTATTTTATTGGCGAGGGTCTTTTGTTTATGGATGAGCGGTGTTGTGTTGTGGTGAACTTTCTTGGTTAGGTATTTTTAGACATGGAACTTTTTATTTTTAAATTATCGGCATTCTCAAACTCAAACTCAAGCATTTATTTCAAATAAACCAATTACAGGCACTTTTGAATTGTCAAGGGGTCGGTCAGTCAGAAATATGAAGCTAGTCGCCCATTTCAAAGCGTAGTAGGGAGAAGAAGGGGCAAGAAACTCCACGGACACTCTTTTAAATCAAAAAAATGTTTACATAATATTACATCATTCAAGTTGAAGTTATACATGTAGGATCGATGCAAAACATTAAAAGCGTCCGTTAGAAATAAAAATATAAACTAATTCAAACATTAAATTAAATTAAAATTGTTGCAGTATAACTTTGCTTTTTTATTAACTACCAAACTGCAAAGCGATTTGTCAGCAGTAGGTTCTCGTAAATTTTACACGAATCTTTGCTTATCTTGGGTAGCTATTTTCTTGTGGTCAGTGGAACAGGCTATCAGCAAAATAAGCGTAAGTTCATATTCACTTGCCATCTTTCCTGATAATGATGCTATTAAAAGGTAGGGAAAAACCAGATTAAACCCTGTTTTCAAATTAATTTGTTAGCAATTCGCATTCGCCTATTCATCGAATATTTAAGTATTCATAACAAGCATAGACAGTTAATACAAATATTAAATTTTAATCTAAACGTCGTCGCCAACACGTATTAATGACTTACTCCCCACAAACATGTTATTCCCCTAAAACACATTAGTCTGAGCGCGTTAGGGATTCGATTGCGACCACATTCTTAAGCGGTAGCGAACCTTATGAGCGGTAGCGAACCTTATGAGCGGTAGCGAATCTGCAACTGTTCTATGAAAGAGCACGCCTTTAGTAAGTAATTCCGATGTAACTCTTAAAACGCTCATTTCGCAAAACGTCCTCTTCGCAAAAAATCTACTTTCTTGAAAATCTATGTAATCAGGTATTATGTGTAAATTAAATATAGTATTTTCTGATCAAAATAACAACATATTTCTATAATCAGTCTGTAGAAATAAAGGAAAAAGGAATGTGAATACACAAAATGATTATGAAATCAATTAATAAAAAATTATAATACATAATTTTAAAAATAATAATTTTTTAATAAACTGTTCAAGTTACAAATCGTTGTATTCGAACTTTGATAGATATTTAGTGAACGTTTATTTATATTTTCCGGCGTACTTGGATTGTTATTTTTATTTCTTGATTTGTTACTGCCGCGGTCAAATTGCGAAAAAATTACCAAATTAAAAAAAAAAAGTTGTATGTTGATCTAAATAAGATTCGCGACCGTAATAAATGTGTATTTATAGAATTAAAATAATTAAATTCATCGTCACAACTTTCTCCTTTCTTTAGAAAATTTGAATTTCGCGGGCTACCCTGTAACATTCACATGGTCCGCACAAAATAGGTCAGCGGTCCGGTTCCGGATCGCGGTCCGCCATTTGGTGACTCTTGCTTAACATACTCTCGTTTTGGTAACAAAGATATTAATCTATCTAAGTGTTTGTTGCTTTGATATGGTCTAGCGATAACTAACTAAGGAAACATGTAGACTCATGAAACGATAAAAATAATATTAAACATGAAATCAAGTTTGAAATATGAAAAAGAACAGCTAATTGACTACATACCTGCAGGAGTAAAACGAGAGTAGCTTAATATTGAAACAACTTTGATGTGGTGCCATAGATTTAGTAGTGGTTACAAAGGCAGAATAGTTAATTTGACCAACTAAATTTGTAGAATTAACAGCATAATAATGTTACAACATCAGAGTAACAGTTACTGTCATTAGTTGCACTGACAATATTAAATTGTTGTAGTAACCAGGCATATGGTTATTAAAAATATTGTTGCGCTGACACCTTACTACGTGGCAATAAAAATATTGCCATACAGTACAGACTATGCTCTAACCTCAGCTCAATCATTTTATTAAAAAAAAAAGTGATTTTGTTGTCCCAACAATTTTTTTTCTTAGTGCACTTTTATGATTTACGGACCAGCCACTCAAAAAAATTCAAAATATTTTATTTCACATAAACCTACATGGGCACTTATGAAACGTCAGAAGCTAGGTGCACGGTTCCAATTCGTTGTTTCCTATGGAGAACCACCCACGAGTAAGACAAATACGCGTGTCAAAAACTAATGTCACAAAGCAATCCATTCGTGGCAATGTCATGGAGTGTGTGTGTACTTAAATGTGGATGTAAATCAGGGATGCGAGTGAAACCGCGGGAAACGGCGAGTATGTAATACTTACTTATGCAAAAAATTCTTAAAAATTCTTAAAAATAGAGAAATAAGAGATATTTAGTGTGAGAAACAGTGTGTGTGAGAGAGAGAGAGAGAGAGAGAGAGTTATATATTTCTTCTCTGTCATGTAAAGAAATGTGCCTTAATATGACGCGTCCTTAATTTTCACTCAATTATCGTCCAATTATCGAATCGCCGCCTAAGAAGCTTCACTTTAAAAATAGATACGACAAATCGCTAAAAGGGTCCACCGTGTCCTAAGGCTGTAATGACACTGCGAAGCGGCGCGCGGCGTGGGCCGGAGCCGCCAAATGGAAAGAGAATCAGCGCTGATAAATGATTTCGGTACAAATGTTATTTTGATCTTTCACGATACCCACAGATTTGTTTTGGGGGCGTATGCTATTACAATTCGTTTGGTGTTTCCACTTTTTGATTGCATTTTGTTTTGTTGTTATTGGTGTCGGCAGCGGCAACTTGGGTTGTTTGTGTTTATAATTTTTTTTGTAGTCAATTATCAGCTATTATAAACTAGCTGACCCGACAAACGCTCTCCTGTCCAAATTTCAATAATTCATACAAATATCCTATAGAAAAAATATCGTTTAGAATTTCCCGAATTTGAAATTTTTTCGGAATCATTTTTTCGGGAACAGAATTTCATTTTTAGTTATTTAGGCTAGCTTATGCGCGCAGCTTCGTCCCCGTGGGTGTCGGAAATTATCCTACAGGAACTTACTACCGGGATAAAAAGTGTCCTAGCCCTCATGGTCTGAATGTGAGCCAAATTCTATCGAAATTCATTCAGCCGTTATCGGCGTGAAAAGTTATACAGATATACTTCTCATTTATAATATTACTTGTTGTACGCGATTTTGTCTGCGATCCACGATGAAAGTAGCCTATGTCCCCTATGTTCCCTACCAGGGGCCGTATTATGACGTATTAATGCCACCATTATTCCAGTGTGAGTGAGAGATGGAGCTATACAAAGCCGCTAGAGCACCATCCTTTTTTCGCAGTGGAATAATGATGGCATTAGTCTGAGGCTATTTAGCCATTTTTTGCTATTTAGCTATTTTTTGACGTTCAAAAGTGCCTTATAAGGGCCTATTTGAAATAAATGATTTGATTTTGACTTTGACTTTGACCAGGCACTCTTAAAGACAATTTCCTACACAAGCTCCGCCCCCATGCACCCCGCCACTCCTATATATCCCAAACGCTAACACATCAGTAATAAAGTTCAATATCGCGTGCGCTCTTTGATCATGTTCGAGCACGAAACTAAATGGCGTAGGTCTCAATTCTTATTTCGTTTATAAATAAGGTAATAATTGATCTAGTGAAAAAAATATTCTGTGGCTGGATAATAAACTATATTTTCTTACTGTGAATACTTATTTTAGACATAAAAGCCGAGTAATCTTAATTTTATTTAAATAATCTTTAAAAATAAACATGGATTTCGAATAAAAAATTAATCGAGTGACAATGTTACAATTACGTAACTGTCTTGTACATGGAAAGAAAAAGATCCAATAAATAATATATTAAAGTTCCATTTTGATTTTATGCGTCAGTCACGCATAAAATCAAAATGGAACTTTCAGAATATGAATTCAAATTATTATACAATTTAGGGAGCCTCCTCTTCACTCGGATAAGTAACACTATACCGGAAGTAATAATATGTGTATAATCAAATGTATGGACGTGAACGAAGCATAAGGCGTAGGTATGTAAGGATCGTAGCATGTGGCAATCTGTAGTTTCTGCCTACCCCCATGCGAAGAAGGCGTGAGTTTATATATATATACCTACTAGCTTCAAATTTCGTATTTTAAGTCGACGATGATCGACTTAATCGGCCTTATTACAAAACCAGGTTTATCTTTAGAACCAGGTTTAATTCAACGAGCCATTTTTAAATTTCTAAATTTATTTCGACATCTTTAAAGTTCTAAATACAAAAACTGATTTTAAATCCGTGTCTTAGTTGTCAATTTTGTATTAAGAACTTTAAACCAATCGAATGAGGTTCGAAATAAAACAACTGGCTGGAAGCATTAAGCTTGGACCAAACTTAGAACTCGTTTCGTAATAAGACGGAATGATTTTATACTGAAGATCACGTCTAAACGAGTAGTGTTAATGATTGAAAAAATATATGTTAAATTAGAGCATTTTCTTAATAGAGATTATTTTAGATTGTGTTTATATTAAATAGTGAAATTAATTTGTAAAGTTATGACAACGCTGAGAATCACGCAAAATCTATCAAAGATATTTTTCTGAAACATTCACCACTTTAAAGATAATTCAATTATTAATCTGTTAGTATACATGTTTTATTAAAATACCTTTTGTTTTATGGATAATAAATTAATGATGCGTCTAATTTGGGACAGCGCTCCTGGAGGGGCGAGCCCTATTACTGGCTGGACGTACGACGCGTTGCGTGAGCTCAGTACAGAACACGCAAGCTAACCACTCAAGGGCACTGGCATATATCTGCGTCTTAACATAAAATATATCCTATGATACTCGGCAATACATATTTATTTATGTACACACAGATAAGACATAATCATAATTGTGAGTACAAAGGTACTGCTTATTTCTTAGGAGATTTACCTATCTTACCATTAGTGAAAGAATTTTCAGAATCGTGATCAGATAGTGCCGATGATTGCCTCCTACATGCATGGTAGGTCAAAAGTAATGTCACAATGTGGAATTGCCATAATTTTTGCACATGGCCTCAATGTCATTGTGCTTTGACATTTAGATAATAGACAGGTGGAGAATAGTTGACAATGCAATGGAGCCATACACACAGCTCAGGAGTCTCAGACAATGACGGAGATTTTGAAACACCAATTTCTGGGCAATCCAAATAATCTCTCGTTTTGGCGATTTGATCTGGCTGCCCAGATCGCCAGTTCTGCCGGTGCTAGGCTTCTAGGCTTCTTCCTTTGGGGATTTTTGAAATCTCTCTGGTTTACCAACATAAACCACAGCCTTGCAAGTCTTAAAAGTCAACTTTGAACACCAAAATGGAGCCAGATTAATTCAAAATGCCGTAAAACAAGCAGAAATGTGCATCAACTCAGAAGGTAGTAATATCGATATATTTTTATTACTTAATGTAATCAATTTCACACCTTTAAATAATATTTCCCTGAAAAAAGGGCCAAATTTTTTAATTTTAAATACAATGGCTGCCAATTCACATGATGACAATACTTTTGCCCCACCCTGTACAAACTTGCAAGTGGTATGTAGCTCTTGATAATAATATTTTATGTACTTATACGAATACATACGGACTCGACACTAGAGCTGAGAAGGAGCTTGCAGACCATTATACACTTTTACCATTTACTTACCAACAAAATCGACAATCCCTCAGCAATAGATATAAGCCTAAACGTCCCTATGGGAGCCATGCGAGGTGCGAGGGAGCGCGGATTGCGTCGGCGGCGACTCCTGCTGGCTGTGGCTGGTTCCCGCACCCGTGTCACAAGAAATGCAACTTCGCAAGGTAGGTACTCTTACGCTCCTCAACTCGATCATACTTACTCAAGATGTGGAGCTGTTCACTGACAAACTGAGCAAAACTATATCTGCGGGAAACGCCCACCTCACACACTGTCCCCCTACAGGTTAACTCATGATATCGACGAAACTTATTCATTATAAGTTAATAGTTAAGAGGGAACAGGGCGTGCGAATCTCCATACAAATGTATTCCCCTTTTTTCTTCCTGAATAATGCCTTTAGAGCATTATTTTTTTTCCTAAAATCAAGGTCTGCTGTAGACACGTCCCTGTTATTTCCTATTTTTTCAGCAACTTATTGGTTAAGAAAATATGACCCTCCAAAAATTACAAAAAATGCCCCTTACTGCCGTGATTAGAGGACTACCAGACAATTTCGAAAATATTTTAACATGAAAGAAAATGATAGGAACCTAGACATACTTTTTCTTAAAAAAATATATATATATATATATATATATAATTGAATCGGCTCTGTTTTCGAGGAGAAAAAAGGGGATACGAAACGTCGATCTCGTATTTTTTTTTTTTGTATTATAATCGGTCTGAACTGCAGTTGTAGACGCCTTGGGTAATGTTTAATAAATAAATAAATATTAAATTTGTGTTAAAATAGTATTTTACTAGTGTTCTGAATCTGGTAACAAAAAAAATATAACGATAGGTTCCTTCTCCTACGGGATAAACAAAAATAGCCAATTAAAGAATACTAATCTATTACATTAAGCTACTCTAAATTATAAAGACTAAATTGAATACTTAATTTAACATAAACTCATGAATTATGGACCTGGGCCGGGGTCACTTCCATCCTTGAATTATGGACGAGGGCCACCGTCATTTCTCCCCTTTTCTTAAGGAGGAGGGGGGGCTAGTGTCGTGGTTGTTGTCGTGGTTGTCGTGGTCAAGGAAGCTGCGTCGTGACCCTGAAACATATATAAAAAAGTTATTATTTCTTTCACCGACCTGAGGTTGTGAAGTGAAATTAAAGGGCGGTTTGATTATCCCCTCCTTTTAGAAAAGTCATCATCTGCCTAGCTTTTCCCAACTATGTTGGGGTCGGCTTCTAGTCTAACCAACCGGATGCAGCTGAATACGAGTATTTTACATAGTGACTGCATATCTGACCTCCATAACCCAGTTAGGTACTGGGTAATACGATACCCTTTGGCACGAGTGGGTCAGACTTTCGGGCTTCCGACTACCCGGGACGACTTAATCTATCGCGTCTGGGAGGAACATTTTAGTGATGGAGCCTGTTACGCCGTTCTTGTATCTTCGGTTCCACTCGTCGAGCGACCCCAAACGGATCTGCCACTTGACGACTGAAACCAGGCAGCGGTCATAGCCCGGCTTCTTTTTCCACTGGAGTGTAGCCTCTTTCGCAAGGTGGTCTGCGCGTTCTTTGTCCTCCAGCCCTGCGCGAGCTTTTACCCAGAACAAGGCAACTTCTTTGATCTGGGCTTAGGCCCCACCTACGTTAGCTCTCAGCTCCGCCGCCAGGAAGTGGAGCGACCCTTGGACCGCCAAATCTGGTGGCCCACACGCTCAATCTTCCTGCCCGCAAGAGCTGGCTGGTTCACTCTTTGCCTCATACAGAGCGCCTGCTTCTTGTATGCGGGAGTCGAGTGGGAGTCTCCCAGCCAGCTGGTGCGTTTCGAAGAATAAAATTATAATATTTTAAATATGATTTCGTTAGCGCACCTGACGGGTGAAACATAATTATATGCATTAGATATTTCTGATATCCATAGTCCAATTAAAATCTGGTCTTCTTTTCGAGTCAGTGACCTACTTTAATTTAGCCGATCAGTAAGTAGCTACCTGGACAGATCAGCGGCAGAGCATGATGGGCAAGAAAGAAGGTGAGGAATATGCTGACGGGGCTCCACACTTGCCCTGCGTTTGGGAATGGTCGATGGTATCACTTGGCCAGATTATTTCTGAGATTTCCAGATTGACCTCTGTATTTCGTGACCAGGTGGCAGATGTTCTGTCGAAGTGATGAAGTTTCGCGGGATGGGATGTGTTTTCACCCAGGTGTTTTCCACCTAAAGAAATATTAATTACAAATTAAAATATTTACCCATTTATGTCCAATCCAGGCTAACGAATGGTTGCTCAAGCGAGGGCCTAGTAGAGGGTTCATCTGCACTATATACAGAGTCGTCCAACTGAAATGTTAAGGAGAGTATACATGCATTTCCATGTATTTATTTATACAGAACACGGCCAAAGGCCAATTATAACATTAGTTAAAGACATGTTTAAGCTATAACAATATACTACTGATCGGCACTAATACTCATACGCTCATCTCACAATAAGGGCATGCAATTATCCGCCCCATTTTACTATCTGGATATTTCGAATATTTCCAGAACACTATCCGGATAAATCCGGATTTTTGGATACCAATTTACAAAAAGGAATCTATTAAATGAGCAATATTTGTAATCACGTTCTCGATAACGGCTCTAACTTTCTTCTTCTTCCATTCGTCCGTGAACACATAATAGTCAGGCTTAGCGTCCAAGAGGGGTATTAGCGAGGGAGAGGAGATGGGCTCGAACGGCAGTTCGACTCCCAGGCACGGCAAATCATCTGTGCCTCCTATTAAGGCTGAGCATTTATATTACGTTCTTCGGAATCATACATACAATTTATAGAAGTGAAAGTTCAATTCTTAAAAGAGCGAATATCCGCTGTAGGTATCTCATAGGGCTTATATAGAGGGCTATATATCCTCACTCTACAGTCTCTAGTTAAGTAAGTTAGACAAATTCTTGGATTTTGTTTAAGAGCTTTATATGTATAATCATAGGACCATTACTGTGTATAGAGAAACCAAAAGACAGATAATTTATCTGTTCTGTGACAGAAACGCTCCTATCATAATTAATATTATAAATGCGAAAGTGAGATAGGTTGTTTGTTTGTCATGGTTTCACGCTAAAACGGCTGAACAGATTTGGATGAAATTTGGCACACGGGCAGACCATGACCTGGAATAGGACATATGATACTTTTTATCCCGATATTCCCACGGGATCGAGACTTATGCGGGTGAAACCGCGGGGCGCAGCTAGTGTTTATTATGATGACTGATTATATAAAACTTTCTTTCTACTGTGTAGTAGAAAGAAAATTGTATAAATTGTGATTTCGCTACTTACAATATCCAGCAGCAAACTGTAGATAACATTATACAGACTCGTGTTATACTGAAAACAAATAAAAAAATTAAGGGATCTCACGACCTACGCAGCAACGACCACGACTTGTAGCACGACTAGTCACAATCATGGCCGCAGAAGATCCGACCAAGAATAAAGTTTGGCCGTAGCACTGTTCGTCCGACCAATTTTATTCAATATTACTACCGGTCGTGTGACAAGTCGTGGTCGTGGCCGCGTATTGCGTGAGGTCCCTAAGATAGGGTCGTAATGGTGCAACCTATAATTGTAGTCTGTGGTGCAACCAGACCACGGTTAAACGACGGACGTCGACGGTCGTCGCCTTAAATATCACCTCGTACTTTTTTTAATCTAAAAGTGTTAGATATGAGTCCATGAATGATAGACTGAGGAATCCTAACTATATCCATACTAATCCATACTAATATTATAATTTCGAAAGTAACTCTGTCTGTCTGTCTGTGTCTGTATGTTACCTTTCACGGCTAAACCACTGAACAGATTTCGATAAAATTTGGCAAGGAGATAGATGGCATCCTGGAGAAGGACATTAAGGGAGTGGTGGTTAAGGGATGAAAATTTGTATGGGAAACCCAGCATTTCTTAAGTTAGGGATATGAAAATTGAAATTTATGCTTTTGGTAATAAATAAAGAATTACACGTATCAGCCTTTTTGTAAAATCACATGTAATATTGTTTTTTTGTGTTTTCTTTTCAAGAAATTTAAGGGATTGACAACCTGGGATCAAAAATTCATAGTCCTTATCTTGAATTAACATTTAGTCTTTATTTCATTAAAATCGGCCCACTCTGTCTAAAGTTATTACAATTTAAAGTCATAAACTAACCTTTCTAATATGTAGGTATTACGTGGTCAATGGCGGCACTGAGTAGGTATTACAAATTAATGGTGATAATAATTAGTATTTTAAGGAATTTAGAATCATATAAACTTGTTTTATTTACTTGAAAAAGCCGGACAAGGCGTGAGTAGGACTTACGCCCTGAGAGTTCCGTCTCGAAGATAATTTTCGACATAAACGCGGGCGAAGCCCCTGGAAAAATCTAGTGATGTGATAAGGCAAAGTTGCGGCTTAACAGATGTAGTGACAAACATTTAAAAGAGGGGGAGTTTTTTTTGGGCCCACGCACAATGGTCCACCTGACGGACTAAGTGCGGAAACCAAACCCCCTAACATAGAACATTTAAAAGAGTATGATTTGGTGGCAAAAGTTACAAGCAAGATGTGAGTGGAAACGCCAGGAGAAGGCGCCCTAGAAGGACATTTTATAGTGACATTATTGCTGATGTTCTTCAGAAAAGTCAGGTGCGTAGTACATACTAGCAACTGGCGTGCGAGTTTGATCAGATGTATGAACGTCAACGAAGCAAAAGGAGTATTTGTAAGGATCGTAGCAGGTGGCGTTCTGTAGTTTCTGCCTACCCCCAATGGGTCCCCGAAGGCGTGAGTTTATGTAATGTTTATGTAGGAGAGAGAACTGACTACAAAGAATGAAACATTTTGGCATGAAATATCTATATCGTACACTTTATGCAACTTTGAGCATTGAAAGTACAGAATATCAATACAAATATATTAGTCAAAACGCAAGTCACATCTGATCGAAATGAACTAGTCTGACTGACAGATACGCGTTTCTGACAATCAGACTAGTCTAGCCTGTTCCGACAGACGAGAGTTGATTAGATTTTTAAATCTATTGAAGGTTTTAATTAATGAAAAACTAGTTTGTTTTTACAAAGTGGAATCTGGCTCTTTCATTGACAGGTTGTTTTGAAGAGCCGATTTTTTGACTGTTCAGTTGTCTGTTGTTTTTTTTAATTTGAGTAGTTTCCATAAATATTAAACGGTTTATTGAAAACAAGTATTTTTATTTAAAATCAACCGGCCATTTTTTTTTTGTACTTTTTAAAACTTGCTCTTTCATGCACACTCTCCCCTATCTTAAGTTATATCGACCTTGGTCTGGTTGCATACCCTGAACATGCCAGACTGAGCACTCTTGAAGGTTAGGTACCAATCGACCACTACGCCTGATGAAACAAACCTTGCAGGCGTAGACTTCAACTCGCACACTATTGAAGTACCCACATAGTAATAAGTGTAAAAGCGGGTAATGGTATCCGGCCACCATAGTGCGCTTTTATAATAATTCTAACGTGTCGATAATATCGTGGTCGTCTAAGTTGCACGTTATATCGTCATCGTGGACGGAGATTTGAAAGCCATATCATGATCAATTCATGCAAGATAATAAAGTAAATTAAGTGCCAACATGTTTGTCACCACGTGTCGTGCAAGATAATAGATTTGTACAATTTAACAAAATATTAAAAGTATACTTAATTATTAAAATTATAGAGTAAATCAACATTATTATACAAGTAGCTCCAAATGAATCTAATTAGGGGAGACCGAGGAGTTTTAACACAGAGGTGATTTGAAACAACACTGATTTCGCGGAATTTAAAAAAGTTAGTGATCTGGCACTGACAAAAATCAGCCGCTCCCCACCACCCGCCGGGCCCCGCAGCTCGCGTCCGTGCCTCAGACACGCGGTTGAGTCGTTGTGGCTGCCACGTCACAAAAATCGTGAAAAGTAAGTTATAATGTTTTTTTAAGATACCTGTATTTTGATAACAGGTTTGTATTTTAGCTTGAGTTTTAAATGTTTCGAAAGCTCATTAACTAACGATTGAAACCATGGCGCTGGTAAAACAAATTTCTTTGTGTTTTGCTTCTGGATTTTTGGTTGTATAAAGATTGGCAGGATTTTTCTCACTGAGGGGATTTGAAACAGACTGTTTCAACTCACCTCGCTTAAGTTTTGTATGGGAGATTGCTAATATGGTGTGGTTTATGTTATTTTTTTTTTCTAATTTTGTTTCAGTATGCCTACTGATTATAAAAGGACGACTGATAGAGGTATGGCGAGTCGCAAAATTTACACATTTGTGATATTATTGTTACAAATTTTGACTTCTTCATAAGAAATATTAAGACTGATTGTAGTGATTCTAAACGACTGAAAATTGATAATAATTGAGTCAGTAAGATGTAAGTTTTGTAAGAATATGATTGTAGATTCTAAACTTGTTGCTTTAATTAATATTATAATATGTTAATTATGCTCGCGTATCATACTACTTAATTATTTAAGAGTTTATGTTCATTTCTTGGGAATTTAATAAGAAGTGATGATTATTTCGTTAAAGATTCAATTAGTTCAGTACAAAATATTGTAAAATATGTTAGAATGTTTTATTTTAATAAATACCTTCAAATTGTCTCGTCGTTTCCACTTTACAACCCTTAATTCTACTAAAATATCAACTGTTTCAACTCACCTCGTCCCCTGTTTCAACATACCTCGGTATGAGGGGAGTTGAAACAAAATGACTTGTTACGTTCAAGTTCATTTTTCACAACAAATTTCATACTTACACGTTCTTTGTGACAAGTATTTGAAAGTGTAAGAAATAAACTATCAATTGGCACTAAACTCATACGATTAGTGTTTGTAGAATTTTGTGTATGAATTAAAATGTCAAAATTGTTTCAACTACCCTCGGTCTCCCCTACTTATGTCAAGTCAAGTTCCTTTTCATTAAGGAACTTAGTAACGCTATAAATACTCTGGCGGTCAAAAAAGTATGAAGTTTATTTTTAAACATAGATTGAGGTAGTTCTCTCCAATTGTAGGTACTTTGTTATAAATGACTGGAGCCATTGTCACGTCTATTGCGTGGGACTATGTCGGCTAGACGCTTATAGTAATACGGATTCGACTTAACAAACACATCATACTATCTTACTTCCCTGTGCTATCGTGATGCCGTGGACATCCACGATAATATCGTCACGTTAAAAATTATAAAAGCACACATGTAGTACCCCGCGCCCTAACAGAAAACGATCGTCGCACGAATACACAATTGTCGCATTCATAAGTCACTATTTGTTCGGTCAACCGGAACGCGTGATCGCACCAACAGAGGGCGCTTTCCGGTGTTCCGAACAAAGCGTGACTTATATGAACGCTTTCGATCGCTTTCTAATACGCTGCCTGAGTGTGGCCTACGGCTGGCAGATGTGAGGATTCTGTTGCCTGAACAGACACTGGCCAGAGACGGCGGCATGCCGTGTTACGCGCGAGCCTCTCAAGAGGAACTGCGGCTGCAGAGCGTGACCGGTTCGCATAGGAGATATGCGGTCCCATACCTGGCCCGGGGAGCGTGCAGAACTGCGCAAGTGCTGCAGCACCCAGGCCAAAGGTAGTTGAAGAACACCGTTTCGTTTTAGTCCGTAAGAGTCTGACAGACCCCGCCCGGGGTGTAAGACATCCATGGCGATATCCACGCAAAAAAAAATGGAATTTTCAGCGTACGCCTGCAATGTATCTGACTAAGTATAATTCTAACGACTTTGACAAGATTATTGTCTTACCTCCTATTAGGTCCTTTCTTTACAAATAACGGTGCTATGATAAATATTAAACCAAAAATAATAGTGAAAATGTAAACGGGTAAAGTGTGCGACTTTTCTTGTGTCATTTTGATTAAGCTATTCGCAATAACTTTTAAAAAATCTACTGAAATTGTACTAAAAAACCCAATTGAGTTTTTCAATAATCATGACTGAATGAAAAAAATTTATTATGAGTTATGTCAGTTATTGGCATTTTATTGTTGGTAATGGCTGTTCCGTTTGGCTTTAATAAGGTCCGTATGATAAGGATGTTCAACCGTCTATCTTTAAGCGGGTTGTACACTTACGGCGCGGAAGCCCGCGGAATCCGTTAAACGTGAGTGTAGATGGTTTCACGCCTATTTTGTCTCACGACAAAGGGTTCACGCGTGGTTCGCGCCGCACGAACGCGAACGCATCTACACTCGTGCCATTTTAGCAGTAACGTGCGACGTTTAAAAAAAAGTGTTTTGTAGAATAACGACCGTGAGCTAGCACTGTTTAAATGTTATTAAGCAGAGCTATGAATTTAAATCATCCACCATCTTCTTTTTTCCATTTCTCCTATATTTGCTTTATAGGGAACTTCCATACCCAAACGTAATCTTCCACTGTCTGTCCGTTCGTCCGTCCGTCCGTCCGTCAGCGGGCTGTATCTCATGAACCGTAATAGGTAGACAGTTAAAATTTTCACCTATTGTGTATTTGTATTGCCGCTATAACAACAAATAATAAAAATTCAATAAAGTCAACAATTAATGGGGGTCTCCATACAATAAACAATAGACATATGAAAAAAAATACCCTGGCATCATCCTGGTGTCATTGTCTAAAGCTCATTGAGTAGGTAGAGTATAATTTTTTTTTGTTTTTTTTTACTTCATTTTGAAGAAATAAGGTGCCGTAAAAGTTGTCAGTATCCACAATATGTCTATCATTGTGCCCAAGAAGGTTATTCGACCACGAGTTTTCGGCCAAAAAATGTAAAATTTCGATGAAAATCGCGATTACCAAGAGTATTTGTTAATTAAAATGCGTGTCACGAAAGGCCAGCGGAAAATTGTTGAACTACATTTTTTTAAATGCAATATGATTCAATGACGTCATGGATATCCGATAGATATCGGTGAATGACATAAACACTAGCGCGGAGTCTAGAGTATAAATAGTATAATCTATTTGTTTGAAAATAGTGGACATAATGGTGTGAAATTTTCAGGAGGCTGATATTAGGAAATCCCGTTCAATTCATATGTTTAGCTTTATTGGACGAGAAGAATGATTTGATTTTTAGGGTCTACGGCGCAGGTAGTGTTAGTTAGTTGTAGTATGAGTCTCACGTCCGTGGAGTATCGCTGCCTAATTTATTCCTGTATATTCTAATAAAGCGGGCTGTACACTCACCCGCGAATTGCGGCTTCGTACTTAGGCCGCGAATAGCGCGTGAACTCTACGCCAAAAATATTACCTGTACGTGTACACTTGCAACGTGGTACAGTTGAATTCCACGCGAACGAAGTTGCGGGCAGTACATACTATTCGCTAGTACATACGGAAACAATGGACGGTCTGTTGCTTTTATTATCGGTATGCCACAATGTGGGCCGTGGCGGTGCTATCTACTATAATTTTTGATTGAATTTATGATTCGAATATACTAATTGATATTTATTAGGTAGGTAGTACGTCTGATTAATTGCTATAATTCCTCACAGCTAAAATTAGAAAAAGGTTAGTAGTAAAGCTCTTGTTATGTTTTCTCCTCTGGGGAAGTACTTTATTACCTACTTCTTATGCACTAGCTGTTATTTCCCGTCAAAATCGTTCCAGCCGTTTCGGAGATTAGCCGGAACAAACTAACAGACACACTTCCGTCCCTTTTCACGAAATCTCTCCCACAGATTGCAGGAAAGCGAGAGAAAAGGACACATCAAAAATATATTATTACAGAAATCATAAAAATATAGGCACAAGTCAAAAACATGTTAAGGTACAAGTAACGTCACGGCGCGGCGGCGCGGCGGCACGGCGGTACCCGCGGCCGGATCGGAATCGGCGCTATCGGCCGATCGCAGATAGCACGAGAGCGGCGTATGCGCTCGCGCAACTATAATGACTCAATTATCCGCTTAGCGAGGGCGTGGCTCAGTACAGTATGTCTTCATTACAACGGAGCCGCGAACAAGTGAGGAGAAGGATTCTCGTATGAGAAAATATAATTATGAGAAAATATTATTAGATCTAGCTTTTAGTTACGGTAGGTACTTCCTTCTTGCTATTATCAATTATTTGGATTTTGAAGTTGTCTTTAAAAATTGGTGGCTAGCACTTTATGGGATCTCACGCTCTAGACGGCCATGACCACGACAAGTGGTCGCAGAGACCAGGTAAACTATAGATACCGATACGAATCGCGCACTTGGTCTCAACGGCCAATTAGCCGCACACCACACAATACCACTAGACGGCTACGACTGGCCGGAGTCGTGGACGTCTAGTGCGCGAGATCCCTTACGGTTTTTTTTTTATTTAAAAAGGGTGCTCGTCAATATAGCTATGGGTGGAGTTATAAATCACGTCTGTTTGCTACTTATCACAGTGTCTTACGAAATTGAAAGCCTTCTCCACCCAAGCCGAGCATTAGGAAGAGTCGTGTGCGCAGAGCACATCATAGAACCTTATCTATTGGTACGGGGAAACATAGCAAAGAATTTATTGGTAATATCGATGCGCACACTGATGCCTGATGGCCATTTATGGTGCTTTTCCCCGTTCCTTAGCCCTATCGCCTCATCTCTGCCAGTTGACCCCAAAGGTCATGAATTGATTTTTAAGTTTCTATTGTATATGGAGCCTTATACAGTTATCTAGGAGATTTAAGACAGATTGAACTAATAGCTTGTTTGAGATTGTTCAAAAGAGGTTTTATGTATCTAAGTTGTTTTTTAAAAGATTTTATGTGGTAATTGAGATTGGATCAAACTGTTTTGGTGCTTAGTAATAATAACAAAACATATTTTGTAACAGTCTATAGGCATTTAAAAAAAAAAAAAACATTTCGACCAAGCCGAAAAAATTACTTGATTTTGAATAAGTAAGTTCTTTACAATTTAACTTAGAAAACCTAAGTATTTAGCTAGGAAGATAGATAGGTACGTTTCATACTAGGTAAATGGGCCCCCAGAGACCTTTGAATACAAAATTCTCATTTCACATTAATTTCCATTTTATCGGAAATCTTCACGGTCAGAGGACGACAACGACGCCTTTGCCTCCAGATATTACAGGCTGGCGTTTTGACAGCTGTCAGTTTGACGGAGCGGGTCAAGTGACGTCGCTTGCTTCAATTTCCGGAGGGTGTGACGATGTTGCATGATTTGAATTTAATTTTGGAATGGCTCCGCCATCCATCGTTAAGGCCGGTAGAAGCAATAGCTTAATATTTTCACCTTAGTTCATAGAGTGTATTTTATAAAGGTACATTGTAACAGCGAATCAATTTTCACGCCTCCCCCTTAAGACCAAGGCCAAATATTTCTTGATATTCGGATAGCTCATAAAGTCATGACCTAAAGAGGTGCCATAAACAATATGAATAACACAAAAAAAAACCATTAATATACGGTAGATACAATATTTGACTACATAAATACAATATTTCTTGGAAGTTTTGTTTTTTGTAAAGTTATACTAAACATAATAATGTGAAAAGACATGTATAGGTACTATCATTCTGTAAGTTCATGTTATATACACGAATTTACACAATAATATTTCTGAATCGAGTTAAATATGGAGAGTAGGTATCGTTGCAAACTTCACGAAAATAAATAAAACAAAAAGTCACCAGAACATTTCCTTGAATACAAAATTCTATGCAGTAACATATGCAAGGGAGTTGTCATACATACCGTAGCTGCAGCGACCCGGAACATAACATGCGACTTCGCAGCCAAAATAAATCACGTGTGATTTATTTTTATTCGGTTGGCAACACTGAGCGGCGCATACATTCCCGCCCTGCAATGCCGTTACCATTCTTTATTTAAATTATTTTCGCGGATAGTTGGCCAGGACATGCGTAGAGTATTTTTTATCAGTATCAACTCGACTGACCGTTTATGAGTGGAATTTATTAAGATTATTGTTTTTTATTCTCGTTTTTATTGGATTTTGTTGCTGCGACAGGAAGAGACATGTAATCTATGAAAATTTGTAGTTTTTTAGTGAGTGGTAGTACCATGTACCATGTAGTTACCTTTATGTATAATTTTGCACCAAGTTATTTCAGAGAGTTTAATACAGGGTGGCAGGGACATTGACGCGAAAACTATTACCATAGATTCCGTACATAATTCTGAAAACCGTACATAATTTTGAAATTTTTCCTCGGTTATTAAAATAAAAATCAGCTGTTCCTGTTTTTTTTTAAGTGAAATCTTCTTTAGCGGCGTTGTGCACTTTTTATGTGATGGGTAAAAAATGTTAAACTCGCGTCAGGACACGTGACCTGATCGAAAATTCGTAAGATTGTCATGTTTGTGTACGATAGCGCAATAAATGAATATTGTATTTTACCACATAAATGATAGTACTTCGTGCAAAATTATTCCCTAACCATTCCAAAATATCAAAAATGCACAACGTTAATAATATTCAAGTTTTCACTTCTGCCGGCACTCCCGGAGTGCAACCCGTTTTTTTTATAACTGACGAAAAATTTTAACGCAAGGGAGTTCAGAATCATGTACTGAATCCATGGTAACAGTTTTTGCGTCGATTTCCCTGCCATCCTGTGTATAAGAGAGTTGCAGCGTCCGCCTTAAAAGCAAGAGATGATCACGATATATATCTAGTACCTCACTGGTAACAAATCCAGTATAATCTGGCCTCGCAATCTATTGATCTTGTACCTACTTCCACTCAAACCGAACAAGCTTTACATTTTAATAGTATGCCCTTAAAAAACCGTAGCAAAAAAAAGAAAACTATAAGTTAGTACACAAATCCAGCCCAACACTATTAACTTTACAAAAGAGGACATTAAAGTAGCAAACAAATGACGGACAAGCAGATATTAAGCAACGTTGTAACGCTCAGCAGTGGCACAATAGTAACACAATGGAACAACACTGGCCACAAATCATCACGCGGACAGGGAACACGTCTTATTTAGGATTTCACGGGTGAACACAGCTTGTGGAGATAGCAGCGTAAGGGAGCGATTCCGCCAGAGATGTGCGAGGTAGCGCGGAGCGGTGAGCGAAGAAAAATATAACAAATAGACGCCTTTATCCCATGGGTTCGGCAGAAACTACAGAATGCCACCGCCAGATCCTTATATACTCCTGTTGCTTCGTTTACTTTCATATATCTGGTCACGCAAGCCGGTTGCGAGACTGCTGTGGTTGCGGCTGTCGCTGAAAACCAGCGCTGGGGCTCTGTCTCGCATAGGGTCGCAGCATTATGCTGAGCGATGGCCGTTTTGCGTGGATGTGACGCATATTTTCCCCCAATTTGTTATTCTCGTGTTTTTTTCTTTGCAAAGTCAAAGTCAAAGTCAAATCATTTATTTCAAGTAGGCCCGTATAAGGCACTTTTGAACGTCAAAAATTTACAAAAAAAATTAATTGATTCTAGTTGCCCCTTCCAAAAGGTAGTTTTCGTATGGAGAAGAATGGGCAAGAAACTCCACCGTTACTCTTTTAAAATGTTTTACAATATTTTGTATGAGTACATTAGTTATATAATTATATGTGAGGACGATGTACCTAGAATAAAATTATTATACCACAATAGGTAAAAAAAAAAAAAAAAAATTAAGAATTAAAAATGAAGCAACAACAGATAAACTAATTATGTGATAGATACATGGTGCTCACATATTTACAAACATTGTAAAAGTAGACGATCCTCCTAAGATTCCACAATTTATAAGTCAGTGTGCGAGGAATTGGTCATAGAATGTAAAAACAATGTCATATAATAAGAAATAATAATAAAATATACACTTAAATTTGCAACCAGTTTGATTTTGTCTTGATTCTAAATTATCCTATGGAGCAGGACCAGCATGTTTCCAAGCATTCTTATCTTGGATATAATCCTCTAATTTGTAATATGCTTGTTTACAAAGTGTACTTTTAATATGAGCTTTAAATTTTCTTTCATTTAATTGCAAAATATCACAAGGTATTTTGTTGTAACATTTAACACAGTAAGTACCCCATAAAAGATGTATGTACTTTAGATAATCTGAAAAATGGTTGATCTATTTTATCTTTATTTCTAGTATTAAAATTATGTCTATCACTTATTTTATTAAAAAGATGTCGATTTTTTCTAACATACATAATATTTTCATAAATGAACTGGCAAGGTACCGTCATAATATTAATCCCTTTAAATAGTTCCCTGAGAGATTCGCGGTGACGTAGATTATAAATGGCTCTGACAGCTCTCTTTTGCAAAATAAAGATGGATTCAATGTCAGCAGCCCGACCCCACAGTAAAATGCCATACGACATAATACTGTGGAAGTAACTAAAATAGACCAATCGCGCGGTTTCTACGTCTGTTAACTGTCTTATCGTTGCGTCATATTTACCGCAAAAAACGTATTTTCTTTCTTTTTCTTTCTTAGACTAACAACAAGTAAAATTGCTTCATAATACAAAATGGAGTAATTTTGTTGTTAGACTATTTTCCTCACTCTGCTGGAAACTGAGCTTAAGGCTTACGTACTGACCATTGGAGCGGGAAGATGCATAGGTATATTCAAAAATAAAATTCTACTAAACACGTCACCGCTACACCGCACCGCTTCGCACTGCTCCCTCGCTCGTCTACACCGCACCGCACCGCTGCGCACTGCTACCTCACTCGTCTCCGGTCACCCGCTCTGCGCCAATGGATAGGCAGCCTTACGTTGATACTTCGTAGATAGTTTTCCTGGAGAAAGTTTGGACCCGTGCTGCCTTCAATATTAGGTTGTGGTTAGGTACTTATTTTTAATACCTACAGTCCATCAATGTTTGTCCATCAGAGTATGTATGAGTATGTGACTCGGGTTAAAACATTAGGTACACACTTCTTATCACAGTTAGTTTCACTTGGGATTATGAAACCTACAATACGTAGACCAAGTCGTGTGTAGAAAAACAATATAGATAACACACGAGTTTATTAGACGCTTGCTCATTGCGAGTCGGTGATTTCAGACTTATTTCGATATCAGAGCATTTTTTTTGTTTGTAAAAAAAAAGAAAAGGTTCTTTACTCCATATTTATCATGGCTAAGTGGAAGGCAATGACTGAATCATATGATTTTCCTGACATTAGATTAAAATTAACTCCGTTCGACTGACCTGTGATCGACCTAAAAAAAACTGTCCAACATAAGTTTTAATTGCGCCGAAAGCGTTAATATTCAATAAACATGTTATCAGTGGCGGTTACTTGAAAAAAGACAACTCAGTTATTTATTAGAGTGTGATAACCTTAGTATCGTAGGGAGCGGCGACATAAAGAAGTGAGGTTACTGGTGTAGGTTTATTGAGAGCGACGGAACATAAAACGGTACGGGTAACCCGTAATCGGAGGCTGAAAATTGAATGTCTTTCTATATTGTTCTCACATGTATAATTTCAACATGAATGATGTAACCAATATTTTGATTTAAAAGAGTGTCCGTGGAGTTTCTGGCCCGTTCTTCTCCATAGGAACCTACTTCTTTGGCATGGGCAACTAGCTTCATCTTTCTGACTGACCGATCCCTTGACAATTCAAAAGTGACTGTTATTTGAAATAAATGCTTTGAGTTTTGAGTTTTGAATTGCTTCTTTCATCATCATGATCTTGCACAGCCAGATTCACCCACCGCTGAGCATAAGCATCTCCACTTTGGTAAATCCTCATATTCCTGTGCCAGCCTCATCCAGGTCCTACGCGCGATGGTAACAATATCGTGAGCCCATCTTGCCGCCGGACGACGGTCACTCCGTCACTGCCTTTACCCTGCGATCACCGCACCTTGCCTATTCCTACTTAAATTTACCTTATCTGTATGGTTCTTTCCTCAAAAGACCATTTCAGACACCAATCTACATGGTCTACACATGATCTGACCAAGATTATGTCTGGACATAATGACGTGACCTCTGAGTTTGTTTCGGCCTTTCTTCTCAGAGTAGTCAGATAGGAAACGCCGAACTCATCTAGTTTAAGAAATATGATTGACGTGTAAAAGTGTTTGTACAAACCTATATTTACAGAAATAAAAATCATTTTATTTCAGCCCGACTTCACCCACTACTGAGGCCTCTCCTTGCTTGTGCCAATCCTGCTAGTATCTTACAACGCACTTTACACTTTTTATTTTGTATTCTTTCTTTTTACTTGATTTCTTTTTACTTGTGTGCCTTTTAGTCTGTACTTAATGAATGTATTTTCTTTCTTTCTTTTCTTTCCAATCCTGTGCTAGCCTCATCCAGGTTCTACTCCAATATCGTCTGCCCGTCTTGCCGCCGGACGACGGACACTCCGTCACTGGCTTACTCCATCATCACAGTGCCTTGTCAATCGCTGCTTTAATTCACCATACAATTTTCTGGTCATATTAGCCGTAGAATCGATGAACATTGAGGTTGAGTTCATCTTGAATATTGGAGACCGCGATTATAGGCAGGCGTTGGGTATGGACCTCCTCTAGGTGGAGTGACATTCTTTGCAGGGTGGCTGGTATAACAGCTGGATGAGCAACCGAAATGAAATGAAATTGTTTATTCTGTAAATAGGATATAGAAAAAAAAAGGAAAGAAAATACGTTTATTTGCGGTACGCATGACGCAAGAAAATAACAAAATAACAATTTGGGGGAAAATATGCGTCAAATCCACGTAAAACGGCCATCGCTCAGCATAATGCTGCGACCCTATGCGAGACAGAGCCCCAGCGCTGGTTTTCAGCGACAGCCGGCGTTGACGTGATGACGTCAACCAGTGCAGCATATAGAGAAATAACAAAATAAGACAAAAATAACATAAACACAAAAGTTAGTCATAAAGGAATCACTTTTACACGTCATATTAAAAAAAAAGGCTAGATGAGTTTGGCGTTTCCTATCTGACTACTCTGAGAAGAAAGACCGAAACAAACTCAGAGGTCGCAGTCTCTTTTAAAGTCCAGACATATTCTTGGTCAGGCCTGTGTGCTTAATTAAACTGTGGGTGAGGCCTAGATCAGATCCAGCTCTGGACTGACTGGACAGAGGCCCTAGTGTGAGTTTCTTTTAACCATCTCGACTTTACGTATCGAACGCGTTCGGCGCTCCGATTGGCCCTTCACAGGGCCTTCACCCGTTAAAAGAAACTCACACAAGGGCCTCTGTTATAAAGGTGACTCGATTATAATGGTACCTACGAGGATAGTGTCCCTCTCCCTCCTAAAATCTCAGAATTTATAAAAAGCTCTCAATGAGGGTGTTCATGAAAATTTACGACACCAACTGGCGCCCCTTTGACAAGAGGTCTTCCATTTCGGCAGTGAATATAAAATATATGATGACGTTCATCATTCGTTCATCATTCAATCGCTACTAAAAAAAATATAGGCGTTTTGACACTGTTGACAGATGCCCAGACCTGGCGTGTCAGTGCTGCCACTTAGTGCACGTCATTTTAGAAAACCCTCATTGGAACAAACACTTATACTTTACAAACCAGCAATCTATTTTAAGAGTGTGAGTAACACAGTCACGGCTAAGGCAGCAAATTAAAACAAGAGTTTTATCATTGAACCCCTGACCTCGGCTTGTTATGTTCAGTATTAGTGGAACAAGACGCTATCGCTACTCTGTCGCCAGTTGCCTAATTATTATATTGAATTAACTGAACTATACCTATTGTTATTGATTTCGTCGGTAAATAGGGCTGTGCTATGGCATTTCATCATGGTGGACGGCCGAGTGAAGGTTGCGGGAATGGCTAGATGCGGGTGGTGCAGGACTGATCATTGAAGCGACTCTTGGGAGCCTATTTCCACCAGTGCACGTCTTTTAGCTGATATGATGATGAGGATTTCGCTTGTAAGCTGCTGTAAAGAGGATTTGTTTAAGATCTTATGAAATAAGTATCGTAGTTGTAATGGTGATATCGTGAGAAACACAAAACATAAAATCCTACGTCTTTATTTCCACTATCCGGTTTTCAAAAGTAGGTACGTATTTGTTTATACCAAAGAATCAATATATATAAAAAAGATAATATAAATAAAAAATCTGAAAAGTAACTGCCGAATTAGTTACCGAAATATGTTTTTTGTCAAATCGAATTAATGTCACATCCCTAATTGTTATAATTTATCAACTTTGCGATATTTATTTGTCATTGTCGGGGACACTGGGAGTTTTATAAAAATATTTTATAAGGAAAACAAATAAATTAAGTACCAATATGTCGTTTATAAAAAAAATCGGATTGTACCACTTTTTTGAGTTAACGCGGTCTTTTTCCAGAAAATAATCTTCACATTTTTCATTTGCAAAATACCGTAAAAAGGCGTTTACTTGAATCTGGTGATTTTTTCCCGAATGCTTAAGTGGAATTATGTTACACTAATAATGTAAATGATACTTAATACTTACTTAGGTTCTTTGTTCATATCAATGTACAGACGCTAGCACATAAACCTACTACAATCTGTCAAATTTCTTTAATAGATTTTCAACTTTATCTCTAAAGTATAAGGTTCAAAGTTGATTGGGAAAATTGGACACTTTCGGGTAGGTTGACCTGCTGGCGTCTGTACCTGCCCGGAATTCGTTGATTATACAGTTTCAGTACGTTAAATAAAAGTGTGAGTATAAAATTCTTGTTGATGCTCTCATTTGTGACAATAAGCTCCTGTTTTTTTTAATGGTTTATCATCTTTCCTCTCGCTGTCCTGAAATCAAAATCAAAGTCTAAATAATCAAGCCTGTGGGAGTGATTTCGTAAAAAGGGACGGAAGTGTGTCACAGGAAGCCAGAAAGCGCGCGCTATTTAATTTGACCAATGAGCGCGCGCGACGCTAGCGTTGATTGTCAGAAATGACCTTGACGAGGACCCGCCCCTTTAATAATGCTAATTACCAAGGTCAGATGTCATCATAATATGCGACTACTATAAGGCTCGCGTTTAATCTAGGTTTTTGGAAAAGTGACATATGAATAAAGAAGAAAGAATAATACAGAAAGATTTTTAATAGAACTTACTTTAATACGACGACGCTTTAAGTGTTCTTAAAGATTAGTGTTCCTAAGAACACTAATCTTTCATAGCTATCTATTTATGAAAAATAACAAGCATACATCAGACTAGAAGCAATAGAACTACAGTTCGGTACAACGGTGTACAATAATTTAGGAAATTGCCGAAATGTACCGGCGGAATGGCCCATAAACATGATATATGGCCAAGAAATATACCAATAGTTTTATCGTATAATCGTATTATGGCACCATTTCGTAACACAACTAAATCATATAAACTGCTTGTTTGGTGCTTTCTTTCATGTTTCTGACAAACTATCACTGTGAATGTCGAAATTGGTACCATTTTTCTTCCGGATTTGGTTCTATTGATAAGCTATTTATTTAGGATTTTAATGATGTGGGAGAAAAACTTGCGTGAATGAGAATTAACTATTATTGCTCTAGTGTATAAAGATATCGATCGTCGATTAGGTCCACCTCATTAACATTTTTTATTCTGATATCATGGCTCACGATCCAGCAGTAGAGCCAGAAAACTCAGAAATTAACCAAATTAAAGCTAAATAGACTTAAAAAAAAATGTTTTTTTACCAAGGGCTATCCGTAGATTTCTTAGAAACAGTTGATACTCGCGTGAATGAGATCTTTTGTGATAGAAGACGCAATAGGGATGTTGACTGGAAAAAAAAACTACTTATTTAGTCCGTCAGTCAGATAATAAAAAAAATATTAGACACACAATTTTTTGCTTTATCATATTAATAAAAAATGGTTTACATAAAACGCAATAAAGTGGGGGCTTGCTCGTCACAATTCAGTATAAAATCTACCTGAGAGTGACGTCATGCTAGCACTAAATGGAGTTAAAAACATTAAAAAAATTAAAAAAAATATTCAATATTTTTTAATAATCTATCTGACGGACAAAAAAATAATAGTCAACATCCCTTTTCTTACATCGTTTACCACCCAAGCATTCAAAAATATCGACACAATAAAAATTACAGCCATAAATATCACGGTGAAAATTTTGGTAAAGTGAGCTGTCATTTCACGTGATTGACACTATTGACAGTTCACTTCATCTTAGATTTCACGGTGAGATGTTTACAGAATACATCGGCTTGCCTTCACCTGTTATCATTACACTTCTCCAGCTGAAACAAATAAAGAACGTCCATAAACAACCGATCTTAACACACATAACAATTTAATTTCCATGTTTACACACTAACACGAACACACGCGCACAGAACGCATGTATCATGGGCAACAAGCCTGTTCACTGGGGACGCATAACTTAAAGCGAACGCGCCGGATCAAAAAGCCCGCGGGCCGATGTAATGCTGTTCGATTTATTCTACTGTTGGGCTGGGGAGTCAGCGGGAAACTGACCAGTCAAAGCTGTATAGCAGCTGGTTTTGGCTGCATGTTACGAGATATTAAATGGAAATTTGCCATACACAGAGGGGACGGTAACGTCTCATGTGTGTGCAATCCGACACTGGCTCCCAACTCCCATTACCTTCATGTGCCAATTTCACCAATGAAACTGAACCTGATCAGCATCAGCATCTAAACTTCGTTCAAGAGCTGTCATTGTCAATATTCCATAACAATGATGGCACAGACAACTCTTGAACGCAGTTTAGGTGTGCTGATCGCGTTCAGCTTTATTGGTAAAATCCACCCTAAAGCTCTAATGCTTGTTGTTTTAGCAGGACACTAAGGCCCAGTTCCACCACAAATCACTTAATGCAATTTAGCGCTTAACGACTTAAAAACCGTTCTATTTCTGACAATCGTTTGAAGAGGACAGATACAGAATGATACCTTAAGTAAGTATAGACTTCGTTAAGCATTTAATGATTTGTGGTGTAAGTAGGCCTAAATGTTTATTTATTTATTTACGCCCCGTGGTTTCACCCGCATACGTTTCGATCCCGTAGGAATATCGGGATCTTCTTCTTTACGTGTGGGTAGTGTCAGAGTTTTAAAGCATAAAAAGTATCCTATATCCTAACCCAGGTTATGGTCTACCCATGTGCCAAATTTCATCCAAAACCGTTCAGCCGTTTTAACTTGAAAGCGTAATAAACAAATAAACACACAAACTCACTTTCGCATTTATAATAATTACATGGTTAGGATTACCAATTACATTTCTTTTTACAGGTGGAGACCCAATACAACAATGTAGTCACAATTTCCTCACTCAGAGACGTCACCCAAAAACCAATTAGACACCACCAACAAAAAAAATGCAATGTTTTTAAACTGTGTTATATTGTGAATCTCACAGAAGAAAACAAGTTTTTAGGATAGTGTAAACGCGCTAAAGAAGAATAGTCATAGGTCCTCGATGGTCCAGCTGAAGTGGCAGTCGACGTATTGTATATTGCTCGTTGAATAGAAGACGGAGCCAAATCGCATTGTCAGTTTGTCGGCTCTGAGATTGATATTCATAAGAAGATTTATGTATTTCGGCTTCGGCTTTCAAAAGTCGTATAAGTGCCATCTCTATTACTAGACTGGCAATAAGGATCTTAAAATTAAAATCAGGAAACTGTTTTAGTCCTTTGTGGCCATGAAAATGACGAACATAAAGCAGGAACATGACACCTGCCAGAACTATTAGGTATGTTAAAAGGATTCTCTGCGGTGGGGCGTCAAAAACAGCGGCTCACATTTAAGACAGTTAGGCACAAGGCGCAAGTCATTAACCCCTCGACGACTTATTAAGTTGTAACTTAAGAGTTTTGTCGTAAAATTTCCGTCTTTTGTAGTACACGAGTAACTTAGCGCTAGTTACTGGAGCCGAATGCCGAATTAATGATGTCGTTAACATTGAAATGTTAAGAGTAGAATTTTCCTAGTTACCTATTCAAGTATGTGCGTTTACATTTATTATTCTGGTGACATGACTCTTTGTTACCTACTCAATGCTTAACGCAATTAATGTTTCTTATTTAAGGCTAAAGGCGCGACGCGACGCCTGTAGAACAATTTCCGTGAAGTTTTCAGAGAAATTGTTCCATCAGAGTTGCGTCGAACTTGTCTGCGGAAGCCTTGGGCTGGTTCATTCAAATCTCTGTGGTTCTTTCCTCAAAAGACCATCTTAGACATTGATCTGCATGGTCTTCATAGCCTTACCAAAATTATGTCTGGACTTTAAAAGAGACTGTGACCTCTGAGTTTGTTTCGGTCTTTCTTTTCAGAGTAGTCGGATAGGGAACATCAAACCCATCTAGTTTTATAAAATATTTTAGTTTTGACGTGTAAAAGTGTTTCGCGTGTCAGGTATATTTGCTTGGCCAGGTTGCACCAAATGCGAGTCCAGCTCAGCATGTGCTGAGCTGGACTCCCATTTGGTGCAACCTTGAGACGCACACCGCACTTTTTTATGTTCGTTGATCCATTTTTTTAAAGTGTGTCATAGCCAATAGTGTCATCACAATGTCTTGTTTTCTTACTTTTTTATTTGTTTGTATATTTACACCTTGCAGCTATTTCCTAATAGCTAATTAGTCATTATTTAATCGTGTTTTTGTATGTTGTGCTGTTTTTTGTGTGTGTGCAGAAATAAATATTATTAATCATTATTTTTCGTTTAAATACTGCATTCATATCGTGAAATTTAGATGAAAATATAGCTGAAATATTCTACCATTGACAATGTTTTGTTTTTTTAAACCACTTTTTTTGAAATACTTGTCATTATGACCATCATTCAAACGGCAGACTCCACTACTAAACACAGGCTTTCCACAAGCATCGCCACATCGACCACGTACCGGAAGGGGCAGTAAACTCAAAGTCAGATCAAGTATTCCAATTAGGCAAACAAAAGGCAGTTTTGAATGTCAGCGTAGTTAGCCCTCTCAAGGTGGACCGATGACCTGGTGAAGGTCGCGAGAATCTGCTAGGTGAGAGAACCACACTCAGATACATGTACTTGCAAATTAACTTTAGCTTCGCTTAGCAAATAATTATTATTGCCTAGACAAACGAAAATCTTGAACAAATTTCTACCTAATACCTCAAGTAGTTGCCTTTATAATAGATAGTACTATCATTAGGAACGGATGCAGCGGTCCGAATGGATCTGTGCTCTGATAACCTCTTGCGAGATGTCGAATACGAAATTATGATAGCTTGGCAGTAACCAACAGCTCCTTTGACATCACTGCGCCCGCGCATCGCTGCGTTATGCACGCGTGCACTAAGAATTTTTAACAGTTAGGTTTTACTTTCATTTTAGTAATTCATTAAGTATGTAAATGAAATGCAGTAAATGATTCTAATGGGTGATTAAAAGTAAATCATGTTAAAATAATAAAAATCAGATGCGTTTATCTTATTATTTTAGGCATGTGAATAGGAACCTACTATGCTTTTGAATGGGCAATTAGCGTCATCTTTTTGATTGAGTCCTTGACAAATTGTAAAGATTGCCATTATTGTTTTGAATTTTAGTTTGCATCTTTATTACCTATTATTTGAGTTTGTTTAACGACAATTTTTCGGCAATTTTCAAACTTGACTGATAGATATATGTATGTTTATTTTGAAGACAATAAGTTATCTTAACAAAACGAACGAAAGTTTGGGACAATTATCGGAAAATACTTACCGAAAATTATGGATGACGGAATAAAATTATTTAAAAAAATTTAGCTTGAGTAGCTGCCTCAATCTGTCACAAAGCCATCCCGACAAATTTAATTGGACAATAAAACAGAGCTGGTAATGATTTGTGCATCGAATCGATAACACTACGTTAATTATTATTCATGTTCATTGAATCACAGCTGTGCGTTATCTGTTCCATTCAGTTGTCCATTCACTGCGACCTAAATAATGTGCGATCGCGTAAACAATCTGTTGAGATTAGATGCTGTGAGATGGATGGGTCTTTGATGAGTTTAAAGACCTGTAAATTAAGAGTCCAAAATTTACTATATACTTGTACCAACTCACACTAAGCCTGCGTGCCATAAAAGCCCGGTTACTCTCAGTGAGGTGGCCTGAGATAAGACCTAGCAGTGGAAACATGACAGGCAAATACACAGGTACTTACAGCTGCGCTAAATATAAACTTTCTGATTTTATGGACATTACTGTCATCGGTGAAGGAAAAACATCGAGGAAACCCGTTTTTTTTCTGGTAGCCAATTATCAAATAATTTCTCCCGTATTGAGTGGAACGGGATGGCAGACTAAAACCCACCCGTGTTCCTTCAGTTGCCTGCATGTTGCCAGGGGCCACCCGGGCCTGGTTCTTATCGGACGGCAAGCTGCCCATTGCTCACCGTCTGCAGGCCCGCGCCTACGACGGCCGGGAATCGGCCTGGGAGGAAACCTGGTCTTATAATTATTGTCTGAATTCGTCAACCCGTCTTAAGGAAACGTGTTGATACCCGTACCTTTTCTATATGAGAATAGGTGGGACTTAACTGACCCTGACACCTTGCAGTGGGACAATAATACCCCGACACAGATTACCAAGAGCCAAGAGATCTGCAAATACACCTGGAAATTCCACCAAAATTAGCAAGTCGTTCACACCCACGGAAAATATTATAATGGCCATAAATTCATTAAAAACGCTTAGGTGGCTTGAACGATGAGCTTACGATAACATAAACATCAAAAGGATACTTGAAAAAGAGAACAACGTTACCAATGATCAAGGTTTCGTACACATACGGAGCGAACTCCTACACAACTGCCGCTTCCAGGTATGCTTTCAGTCAGCTAAGAGCAGATGGCGACGACAAAAAAAAGGTCTCCCTCAAGGTAATGTGTTGGCGCCAATACTTTTTAACATCTATACAAACGACCAGCCTATCACCTAATACACTGAGCGCTTCATTTACGCGGATGACCTGGCTTTGGCGGCTCAGTCAGCCACTTTCGACGATGTTCAATATTAGCTGTTACTGGCACAAGATTCGCTGGGAAAATACCATGACTATAATGCTCTCCGACCAATCCCGTCCAAAACACAATCTTGAGCATCTCACCTCCGCAACAGACACTAATCGAACGCTTAGTATCACGTGACGAGGAAAGGTCGACCACTGCCGAAATCCGAAATACCTAAGTGTAACCTTAGACAAAGCCTTTACCTATAAGTCACATGATATAAAATAAAACAGATGGTCGGGACCCGGAACAACCTTCTTCGTCGCCTTATTTCCACCAACTGGGGTGCAGCACCCGATGTTCTTCGCACCATTGGCATGTCTTTATGCTTCTCTGCTGGAGAATTTGCGTGCCCAGTGTGGCACCTATCCACTCACCCGAAGCAAGTCAACCCGGCCGTCACGTGTCGAATTATATCGGGATGCCTTAAACCGACCCCGCTCCAAAAGCTCTACCCGCTGGTCGATATAGCACCACCTGTCGTACGAAGACACGCAAATCAATCAATCGACTGCGGACCCAAGTAGGCCACTGCAAGCACAATCTAACAAAATGGAGGATTAAAGATACCTCCGAAACCTAGTGCAAATACGGTGCTCCCGACCAATCCATGTACCATATGTTGGAGTGACCAGAGTGTCCATACACATGCATTTCTGAGGACCTAAATCAAGCCACAGATGCCGCAATTGGCGTGACCACCTATTGGGCCCAACTCGTTTAACAAAATACATGTTTTACCATCGGCTCGAAAAGAAGAAGACGACTGCATAGATGTTAAAGTATCTAATGATTAAAACCCGATTTCACCAAACTGTTTTAATTAATCATATGTCACTAAGGAGCATAATTATGCAATATGTAAATTATATTACACATCGCACACAATTAGCATTGCGTGCCAATATGCATTCCAAGCAAAAAAAAAAAACTGTTTCTCACAACAGAAAAGTTGATTAGCAAACAAAAAATATAAAGAAACTTGTATATTTTTATTAACAGCCGCTGGAAGTGTTAAATAATGAAATAATTACATTCTATAAAGCAGTTAGCAACACGTTGCCCTTTAAGAGAAAAAAGTCATCAATACGATTAATAAACGCCGAAATATTACTTCATTGCGTTCTCGAATAAATGTAAAGAGACGTTTTTTTATTTATCGAACACATTTGTTTTTGATGAAAGAGAGAGAGCACATTGAACGTTCTATGAGTATGAAAGGGACGGGGCAAACGTGTTAAAAGTTATCAGGAACAACTGAAAACGATCAAGGAGCGGTGTCAAACATTTTTAGTGGAAAAAGATGGGGATATACAATAAGCTGCTGTAAGAAAGGGACGGGTGAACCGAAAGACGTGTGAAGGTGAAAAATTTGCATTTTATCTTTAAAGATCTTGTTGTTAATTGAGAGGAGTGTGAATGTTTTGCGTACACGCGTTAATTAACGATTGATTAATGAGTGCCTGCTACTGTCCGTTTTATTTTATCGATAAAATCTTATGAAATATCGATCAAGGGACCAATGAAAAATGAGTTGCGGAATAGGCAATAACAATGCTATTAAAGTCCTTACATTAGTTATTGTCTAGACTTGTTTCAGTAAAATTCCACATTTTTAATGTCACAGTAAGTTCAATTATCATTGAAATACCAACATACGTAAACCAATTTATTTTTCGATATATTTATTATTGCCTTTTCTCTTTAAAAAATATTCATACCAGTGTGTTCATTTCTGGACACAGAATAATACAGAAGGTGCACTCCGCATTTTAGGTATGGACTTACAAATACGTGACTGGCTCGTCTTTTCGGGCCAATACAGTGAGCGTAACGTAGTCAGAAGATATAAGAGTTACGCGATAGAAAGAGAGGCAACTACTAGGTGAATATAACTGTAGGTAATTAGCGCTGTGCGAGCTGAAGTGCACTTTATTGTGTTGTAGCAAGACTCGCTTTTTATTTAAATGATTTTGCGGAGCGAACCATCTGTATTAATCTGTCATATGGCCAGAGTTCCTACACGAAATAACCTATTTCATAAATAACAGTTTTTCAGAGAAACTCTTTCTTTTCAGAGAGGTTTTTTTATATCAAATAATTATGATCTCATGTGACGATATTATAAGCGTTCTTTGCTCGAACTTTTTTTCTTATTTTCTCTGCCCAAAAAAATAAATAAATTATAAGTATATTAAAGTGAGCCGTATCAGATTAAAAGTTAAAACTGTACGTATTTAGTTTACCCTATAATTGTCCTGTATTAACTACTTAATTATGACCTACATCGATATTATCAAAGTACACAACTCCAATTTAAACATAATAACTGTCATAAATCATATTCAAATACATTTAATTAAAAACTCTTATCATTATAACGATCCGCTGATAGTCAAAACTTCCGATGCACCAATACTTACGTCCTAGAACTCTACCATGGCAAACTCAACCATAACTTCTACGAAACAGAGTGTAATTTCCTTTGTAGCCGGTGTTGCAGTATCGGGCCTATTTAAAACTCTACCATAGAAAACTCAACCATAACTTCTGCGTAACTGGGTGTAATTTCCTTTGTAGCCGGTGTTGCATTATCGGGTCCTATTTAAGAGGTTTGCAGCTTCCGTTCCAATGACTTAAGCACCCTTTGCAATAAATAATATGTTCAACTAATAGAAGATTGATAAACGAAACGGTTTGTTTTGATCAATTATTATCACACCTTCTTACATTTAATTTAATTTATTGCTACAAAATTATTGCTTAAGATTTGTTGAAGGAAAGTGGGATGCTATCTCGAAAATTGATGTTGCTAGGCGAAGATTCTAGGATATTAGATGAATGAATTTTGTTTATGAATGAATCGCACACGCCAACGAATGTATAGGTACATAGACATATTTAAATTATGTAGCGTATTATATAGCTAAGTAATAACAGCCGCACGGGTCGATCGATCAGGTTAATCTTTACAGGTATAAGGAACAGGGTGTAAAGTTCACTCATCCTCTATAAAAAAGGGAGGATCCTCCGACCAGACGGGTCGTGTCTGACGGGTACATGCCCAATGGTTGAAGTCGGGAGCTTGTATATATATCGATCGCGCGGTAAACTCTAATTGCGCGATGCAGGATTTGTGTGACGTCAGGATTTTGTGTGACGTCAGGATTTTGTGTGACGTCAGGTCTTTGATGCGTAGTTCGCATGTGGCGATGTAGATGTCGCCACAAAGCTACGCTTGCCGCGGTTCGTCCGTAGATAGGTGACCATCTTTACATACCAAGACCTCTCCGTGCTTCGGAAAGCACGCTAAGCCGTTGCTCCCGGCTGTCATTTCTAGGTCTTTGACAGTTGTTACGGATCGTCAGAAGCCCGAAAGTCTGGCAACCAGTCCTACCAAGGGGTATCGTGTGGGTTGTGGAGGTCAGACGCTCATACGACTGGATGTGAATGTCACTATTTGTTACTTGACTGCTAAGAGTCGAAATAGGGGAAAAATATCGCTTTTGGTTTACACGATCTCAGAAATTTTGCAATACAATGTTACTCCAGAATTTAGGTACCTATGCATAACTAATCAATTTTCTCAGCTTCCCAAATTAAACCACACATCATTGTACTATTGAAGAACTTCATATCTAAGCAGTTTGAAAACAAAATCCCGTGAACACGATGACCACATCTGTTACCGCCCCGGTTCTATAGCGGCCGAGCGCTGCAAGCAGAAATAGTCCTTACGGTGTATAGATATGAACTTCTTCGATGGTACATTAATTTACTCGCCACACATTCGTTTTTATTTCCCTATTCCTTACAGCCTCCAACTTGATCTTTTCTGCTCTGGAATGACAAAGGTATGCCAGCATTCATTCTAACAGAACGCCTCATTTGATACGGACCAAATAGGTTTTGAATCAATTTGTAGAATTGGGAGAAGATATTTTGTCTTATTTTGATCGTAGTGTTACCATGACTCCCTGTTCAAGGTAGGGAGGATTTGGGACATTTCGGCAAAAAGCAGAAAAAATGGTAGAATTTCTTGAAAAGTCTGTCATAGTTGTATTACGGAGAAATCGAGCCATTATCGTGTTGTGGTTATTTTATTTTCAGGTTTTTCATATGGTTAAGGAGGTACCTACCTAATAAGAATTTTCATTTTATGTCTCTCCAAGTCTTAAGCACGAAGACTTTCAAAAATGTTGAAGGCAGTTCGTTTTAAAATTGGGTCAGATTCAATATTAATTAGTGAAGTAAGTGCCCAGGCAGAAATTACTAGTGTGGGGCAACGTTTTATATACAAAAAAAAATACATTTCCAGAATATGTTAATTTGATTATTTAATCTTGTTCCCAGGCTGACCACCAAAAAAAAACCGAACCTAGTTAAGCAACAAAAAAAAACACAAATTATTGTCCCAATTTATAAATCGACCTATTAATCATCAAAATCCTGCGCAGGTGTGAAGTTCATTTAAAGCCGTGTATACATGGTGTTCCTACAATCAAGGACGTCGGCTACCCCATGCGGTGCGCAGGATCAGTCGCGACGGGGCACCGAATCTTGCGCACATTAATTAATAGTTTTCAACACAACAACCCGACACCGCCGCGCTAAATACATGGAATTGATATACCCCTCGGGGAGTCTGTAACTGCCTTAATTGTACACCAATGATTATATATTTTTTACACTAATTTGATTTTTTGTGATTGACATTTTTGAAATGATGAGTAAACTTGTTTGTTGTTGGTCTGAGAATTTGGTGCTACTGTGATTAGGTCTTACCTACTAGCTGCGCCCCGCAATCTCACCCGCATAAGTCTTGATCCTGTTGGAACATCGGGATAAAAAGTATCCTATGTCCTAGCTAAGATCATGGTCTTCCTATGTTTTCAAATTTCATACAAATCCATTCAGCCGTTTTAGCGTAACAAACAAACAAACTCACTTTCGCATTTATAATTATTTGACCTATTTTAAAACTTAGGTTTGAAAGTGGTAGATTTCGAAAATGTCTTCCAAGGCATGGACGAGATGGTTGCGTATTTCAAAATGATGAACTCAATACAAAAATATTTAAATTTCTCTCTCCAAGAAGTTCAAGTTTATGCATATGCAATAGGTACCCAAGCTGTTACACATTCATATTATCAGACTTCTGACATAATATCACAACAACATCTTCCTACAAGATCGATCCACGACGAGTTCCCTATGTTACTCCCTGGACTACCTACCTCAAAAACTTAAAACCATCGTCAAACAGTGAAAATATCATCGCAGGTGCAAAACCAACAAACCTGAAAATGATCACCACTTCAGCGCAACAGCTTCAGCTACTAAAAGTAATAACAATAACTATGTAGCACACAATTCAATACTTACTAACTTTCATGTAGCAACGTCGTGAGTATTCGTGCGCACGCGATGCACCTGACCCCTCAGTAAGAAAATTCTATCAGCGACTTCTTCAAATCGAAGGAATGCGCGTGACCAATCGGACGATGCTTCTATCGACATCGATACCATAAAAAATCGACGGAAATGATCGAACCACGACAAATGCGAATGGCCCTCGAAATTGAATAAGTCGATACGATATCACCAAAGCTAGAATTGAAAGACGATTGACTGAAAAAAAATACGATCGATTTACTGCTTCGGTTGGCTGTGGAAAATTGTAGGGTTGGGACGCTTTCTCGATAGTCGATAAAGTATATGATATATAAGAAGTCTCGAGTTAATTTAAATATATTGTTCTTCAACTAATAGTGGTGATTGAAAACGTGTTATAAGAAAAAAAAACTCGTTTATTAGAACTCTAAATCTTTTACACATTAAGAACTTCAGAAAGAGACTAACTGTTTGTAAGTTAGTCACTTTCTGAAGTCTAAAAGATTACAATTACGAGCCTACGATCTTAACTGGGTTGTATCCCCGTCGGAGTGTTCTGTAAGATGTAGAATTAGAAGTAGTAGACTTGAATAAGGAATGTCTCCACTCATCGATATCGATTACTACGGTTGATCCAACGATCCACAGCTTTCGGTTCGGTTGAGAATGACATTTGGAAACGGTAGCCACCATCGCAGCGGGGGGCGGTGCCTCGTTCGCCATCTTTATTTTTATTATTTTTTTAGCCCTTGTTTATCCAGTCCGGGGCGTCGCGGCTCACTGGCCGGAGCAATCAATAAATGCTGTGACCGTAAAACCACGCTGGAATTAAATACAACGCTTCGGCCATTGTAGCCAGGTATCACCCGTCACGCCACTGCGCACCACCGATGTAATTAAAAAAATTGAAATAAAAACATCTACAATTAACTCGAAACTCCGAATGGGTGCAGTCACCTTAATTTACGCTCGATAATTTGTTTGATTATTACGAATGAACGATTTTCCGCCAAAAGTAAGGGGAATGAGGTTCTGTAAATACGCTTAATCCGCTAGAAGAAAGAACAATCCAATTCGGCTTATTTCAAGTCGTTCCCGGGGGGTGCCGCTCAAAAAACGCCTAATAGAGAATTATAACAAACACCGGCCGCCGGTGGCAATTTCACACTTTATTAATGCAAGTATTACGGCTAATTCCATCGGTTGACACGTGCCGAATTTGCTGTTCCCATAAAACCACGGCCTCCCCTTCGCGCAACAGCGAAAAGAACAACAAACCATTCAACTTTCTGTCTTGCGCCTATACATGTAGATATTATGTTCGCATGTAAGCAAACAAAAGAAAAAAATCAACTCTCCCGAAACCAAAAATGCATTTTAATTCGAAGTATTAAGGAACAAAGTGGCCTGCAGATTAACGAAGTACACTTTTCCACAAAACCGATTTCGGTTCCCTCCAATTTTTGACAGCTCGGCGATGGCGATTCATAGATAAAGTAGCGTGCACAGATTCCGCGGACCATAGATCACAGAGTAATGCGGTCACGCTCTATGGTATTAAGTGTCAGTTATCGTCTCCACGGGGCTTAGTGTGCACGAGTATAATACATTTTTATGTTTGTACGCTCCCCTTGTTGTAATAACAACATGAAGTGAGGTTTACTCGGATTGAATACGGCATTATAATGAAATGATTCATATTTAAGTGAGTCCTCCCCTTCGTCTGTTGTAATTTGATGGTGTCGGGGATCGGAAGCAATGTTTCTTATTAAAGTGGTGTTATGACTGTCGTTTTTATTATGTTGTATGGGTTCTTTTTGCTGTTATATGTTTAATACATTTTGTAAAGATTTACACTTCATTGTGTTCCACATTACACCTGACTCTACGAAAACGTGTGTTTACATAGCGGAACATTTTTTGTGCAGTGATTTGCATTAATTCTTAACACTTTTTGTTACAGTCACACAACTGAAATAGTTGAATAGCCTTACAATAAATTAATAATGATACAAAAAAGTACAACCTGATTGAATTTCTTTTGCTATGTTTTATTAGCTTGTGCTGTTATTCCTTTAAAACTATCAGTAACTGGAAGCCGACACATTGGTTGTGCAAGTTTCCCAGACTTCGCATAATCCGGGATGATCCGATGGCGAAGATAACGCGATAACCGTCCGGTAATAGTCCAAATATCTCCGTAATGTGTATGTAATGGGACGGCACGTGCCGGTCGCGTGTTGTTTGCGCCGAGGGACGAACCAGGCTTAGCACTTTCGTCGGCGACTGTACAGACAGCTCCCTTTTAATTACTGATTGATCCAAGAGATACGTTTGTTGGTATCAGATAGTCATAAATTAGACAAAAGGCTTAGTGGCACAGCTTGCATAATGGTGTAAAATAACTATTATTGCCAGTGATTTGTTAAGGAAGTTTGGATTACAGAATGATTTGTTTGTTTCTTTCTTCAGTTGATGTTGGTGACAATTACATTTGCATTTTACTAATGCAACTCCTCACATTAATAGGCTCTTCCAATGTTTTGTGCTTCTGTAAATAATGTCTGATATGTAAACTAAAATGTTTCTTTCACGTATTTGTAATTTTATTAAAATTTTAAAATAAAATTAAGTTTCCTAGTTCAGAATTACAAATTGGTTGATGCAGCTGAATACCAATAGTTTACATGGAGCGACTGCAAATCTGATCTCCACAACCCAGTTACTGGGTAACATAATGCCCCTTGTAGTTTTTTTAGTAGGAAAGTACACCTATCTATTTATGGCAGTGTTGTCATCTTCCATGTTTAAGAATAATTACGTTTGACTCTACGAACAACAAAAGTCACTTCTTGACTACTTTTATACAGAATTTTCAAGCAACAACCTACCTATCCATATGTGTAAAGTCACACATACCAACTTGTACACACAGCTAAACATCAAGCTATACATTTCCAGTATAAGCTGACCTTGCATTGTACGAAAATCCTATACAATTCAAGATCAGTATAAACTGGAAATGTATACCTTGATGTGTAGCCGTGTGTAAGATAGTAAACTCTACAGTAAACCAAAATGTTAGTAGCTCACAGGATGGCGTTGTATCAAACGGAGACAGATTGGGCGCGATGTTGATAGTCCATGACTAGGCGAAAAAGTGGGTCCGTGAATGTGACAGTGTAGCAAGAACTTTAAACAGCCGTGAAAACATAAGTGAACATAAGTGAGTATTGAATCACTTCACTTAATTTTTTAATCTCTCATTTTTTTTTGTCTGTCAATCCCTTGTATCAAGTGAAATGACAGTTCACGTCAAGCTCACTTCACTAATGTTTTCACGGTAAGATTTTTACAGAATATCGGGACAGTTCTTGTGTTTTACTAGGTGGTTAACAAATAAGCAGCCAGCTCACTTTATGATGAGAGATCTTCGATGCCGTCACATGCATCAGATATAGCTGGAATGTTTCTTGTGTCTATAATTACTCCGGCGCCAATACCTACTCTTAAGAGTCCATAATACTTCAGCTCAAATTCACTCCTTACCTCGCTCGCACCGAGCGGCGCGCGGCGGGGAGAAGGCTCCAAGGCGCTATTGGCGCCTTGGAGCCTTCTTCTTCGTTTAGGTAATTTCTTTTTACGGCGAATATAATTAGATAGGTGTCCTTCCTACTAAAAAACTACAAAGGACATCGTGTTACCCAGTTACTGGGTTGTAGAGTTCAGATATGCAGTCGCTCCATATTAAATATTGGTATTCAGCTACATTCGCTTAGATTGGAAGTCGAGACCAACGTGGTTGGGAAAAGGCTAGGCAGAACGTGTTTGTTAAGGTAGATCGCATATCGCACATTTTGTGTGTGAGAGCTGCGAACTCAGAAGTCATCAAGACTAAGAGCAACCATACACAGGCAGCTTGAAGCAGCCAGGATCGGCTGCTTCAAGCTGCGACTGCATAGTGAACTACAGTCTTCTATTTAAATACATGGAACCACTCGAGCAGTTGCGACTGCTCCGGGCGGTCAGCAGCATGGCGAAATTTCATCGTGCGGTCAAGCAGTTGCCAGGCGTACACTGACTTCTTAAGCTGTTGACTGCTCTCACGCAGTTAGTCCTTCCGCCTGAGCTCTTCATCCCACGATGTCGTGCGCGCCTCCCGCCCATTACATATTAAATTGTGACTGATCTAGCAGTAGAAACCGACTGCTGCAGCAGTTATCAATGGGAGCTTCAAGCTGTTGACTATGACTGCACGAGCGGTCCGTGTATTTTGATCTCTGGCTAACTGCTCGAGCAGCAACTGAAGCCACGAATCTTTGATCAGAGGAAATAAATGGCCAAATTTATTGAAGGGAATTGTTACTTATAGCATGAGCCACCCTTAAACATCGATACAGACAGATCGGCTTACTAAAACGCAAACGTTGTAAGCGGAACGTGTGTTCAATACAATTTTATGAGCGGCGTGAGCTGAGATCTGCTAGATTTGTGGCTGGTTCTATGTTAGCATACTGTAGGTTTTACGATAAAATAGATTGATATGTAGATTTTATTGTTAGGTTAACTTCTGATTCTCAAAAAGTTAAAACGTAAGTTTGAGTCAATATCAAAAAGGAGCTCTTCCAGAATAACTTCAGACCGAAATAATGCTAAACTGAATCACTATCCCTAATTAATGATATTCTGTATAACTATAGCCTGAATGCGCTTTTTTCCTTATATGGGTTGATGGGGAATAGTGAGATTCAGTCCTAAAGGTAGGACTGAATCTACTTTAGGACTGAAAAAGAATACCTTAAAAAGAATCATGGACCATTGTCATATACTTTACATCCATCAGGTCTTTCTAACGCTGCTAATATGCCACTAAAACATAATTGGACGTTTCTAAGATAACAACATCACGCCAGTATTCCCTGAAGGGTTGGGCAGAGGTGTACCTATAGTACACCCACATTTTACTAGTTATGTTTGAGTCCCATGTTAGGGGTCGAGCCCATTGCCATCAACCGGGCACAGATCCAGACTCCGGGCTACTACTGAGAAATTCCAGATGGAAAACCTAATAACACTTTGCTCAACCCGGAAATCGAACCAAGGACCTCATGGTCGACACAACGATCACTAGACCAACGAGGCAGTTTACGTTTACAGACTGTAGAACTAACTACCTATACCTAGACTTATGTCCTTAACGTAAATACATAGATAGGTACTTACTGTCACATTGCACAAATTGTAGGAAAGTAAGTACACAACACACCCTACCTCCACAATATTCATTATACATTCTATAAAAAATAATAGGTGCATTTGTGCGGGTGCAAAATGGCTGATATAATATCGGGGTGCCGCGGGCGATGAAAAATAAATAAAATGCGTTGCGGGAGGGAAAATGAAAAGCCACTTAGTTCCGGCACGCCCTCTGGTGGGATTTAGTAACAAACTAACAACGCCTGCGAGATTTTGCTTGTGGAAAATGTTTATAAGAATGTATGGAGGGGTCTAGTGTTGAAGTTTGTTTTCTATTCAGGGTACGGAAACATGTCATGGAAGTATTAAAGTCTATAATAGGTACCTACTGATAAATAAATAAACTAGCTGAGTATAAGTTTTGAAACGTCACATTAGTAAAATCAAGGTAGGATCTTTTGAATCCAAATGCTTTCGAAATACATTAAGTAGAATAGATGCCTTAAATTTGGCAAAAGGTTAATATGGTAGCTTTAAATATAAGCAGACCGCCTTCATAAGTATTTACTATCTTGTGTAGATAGTACACAACCTTTTTATACTTCCTTATATCCCATTTCCTCCCTTTTAGCCTACACCACAACCGCAGTTTTTCGTACATTGTTTTTCTTCGTAGATAAAATTTACGGCTACTACCAACTAATGACGCCGGGCGAGGGCTGCGAATCGGCCATGGCGGCCATTTTTCATCATTTCGCGCGCTTTCTCGGCAATATATTATTTTTTACAAGTTCCACTTCGTCGCTGCGCTTCTAAAGCTGCGGACTCATGATCTGAATACAAATTGAACACGTAACCACTATGTATGTACTTGTATAAAGGGTTGAAAGGATTTTTGCTTTAGAGGGTTTTATATGGAATGGGAGATTTACTTACTGAGGCTAGAGACAAATGTACCTATAGTTGCTAGTATGAATGAAAACTGGTGTTGTCAAAATCTGTTGTTACTACAATTTCATGGCGTTAGTAAGGAAGAATTTTCAACGGGATTAGAATGTTTTAAACCTTTTTGAATTTCTTCTTTCTCTTCATAATCTTCATCAGCAGTCTACAGCTGGACATAGGCGTATTAAACCAAGTTGGATGAACTTGATTTCAGCTGCTACCAGCCACCCTGCGAAGATTGTCGTTCTATTTAGCCTGAACGCGTTCTACTTTACGTTTGCCGATTCGCGGTCCCCACACAAGAACACGTCTACTCCAACGGTCATCGGTTCTACGGCTAATATGGCCGGTCCATTGCCACTTAAGCTTATTCGGTCTCTTGCGAATTCATGACTCATCATAGCTCAGTTACTGCCTACCAGCCCGTGTTGCTTTTGAACTTATAAATTCTGCACCTAGTTGTGTTGTACAGGTGCCAGCCGTTTTCATTCCAAAGGACCCATTTATAAAGATGCAATAACAGATTTAATAATGTAGCATTTTTAATTTGAAGAGGACAATAACAAATGTCACCATAACCCTTGACTTGCGACGCTGGGTCGAACCGGCCCACCCCACCGCAATGGGACCGAGTATTTCGCCAGATGTGACTATTACAACAAAAGTCGGTTTCGATTGCGGCTGAATGCGAACAGATAATCTTTTAAACGGTACACTATTGAAATTTCGTTCAACGACCCCCGTTTATTTACATTCCACTGACGATTTATACCGGATTTTTTAAGTAAATAGTACAAAACCCAGCAATGGATTAATATTTATATTTATAAATAGAGATGGGCCAAATGCGGCCGAAAAGAGATAACTGATAAGAATAATTGAAACATGTGTCACGGTGTCGTGGTTACAGACAGGACCATTGTTTACTGTTCTTTTAGTGGTAACCGAAATTCGTTATCTAAATCTTTATTTAGCGTAATAAAAGCTGTTAACTCGACACCTGTCACTCATGCTATTCGGTTATTTGGTTATCGAAATTTTGGCTTACGGTATTAGGTACGTCGGTTTTTTTGGATTATAGTAGCAATAAATTTTACTAAGCAGGGGCTTTGAGTTGTCTTGAATTAAATATTGTTATCATCTTTGTCCTTGCAAATAAAACACATTATTCCTGTATTACAGTCGTAACCAATATTATGTAACCATATTTTGCTTTAAAAGAGAGTCCGTGGACTTTCTTGCCCGCTCTTCTCCATAGGTACCTACTACGCTTTGGAATGGGCGACTAGCTTCATATTTCTGACTGACCGACCCCTTGACAATTCAAAAGTGCCTGTAATTGGTTTGTTTGAAATAAATGCTTTGAGTTGAGTTGAGTTGAGTAACCCAAGGCTAGAAGATTTTGATGTCGACTGTTGCACTTGTTAGATTTTTTCTACTTTAATATTATAAAGAAGTAAAGTTTGGATGTAGGAGGTAATATCTGGAAGTATTGATCTGATTTCGAAAATTCTTTCACTGGCAGAAAGCTACACTATTTCCGAGTGCCATTATGTTTATTTAAAGTATAGTTGACTCCCACTCGGGTAAAGTCGCTGCCAGAAGCTAGTAAACTATAAAGTTGTCTTCAACTTCTTTTCGTGTCAACAGACAAACTCAATTTTATTAAAATAAGATGAATGAAAAACGTATTCCATCACACCATAAGAGCATAAAAACCTTTGTATTTAGTGTAAATGAATAATAAAATGTTCTAGTTATATTCTCATTTCTTTTAAATCTTTTATTTTACAACACGAAGCGTCTTTAGCGTTTAGGGTTACGAGCAAACGTCACAATGATGTGGCGATAAACACTGATGGATGGATCGTAAAAATATATTGGGCGATTGTGAGTTCATTTCCTAAATTAAGTTCCGCTTCTACGCGTGTTTTTATATTATAAAAACGTATATTTTATTAATGTTGTAGGTTGTATAAAAAGTTGTTGATTTTATGGCTGTAATATCTGTGGATTTTTTTAAATTGTGTTTATTTTGAACTTTAAGATGATTTGTGTGAGAGAACTAATAAAACGGTTTTTATCGTTTACATGGCTAATATGTAATTTAATTTGCTATAAGTAGGTAGTACTACTTGTAAGGTATGTTTATATATGTATATCTTTTTCAATGCATCCACCGAGCACAAAACTTGCTACATATTACGACAATTGCAAGCAATTCTTATTAAATAATTAATCACCATAAAACTCTCCACCATCATTGAAATCAGTACTGGGTAGATATAATCACAGTGCGGTGATAACCGGCGGGTCTCGCGAGAGCGTCTCCCAAACGTACCATAACGTGTAACGACCGCATCTGTCGGACCCGGGACGATTCGGCCCCGTCGGCAAACGCAGGGTTAAATGTTCGAAATTGTTTGAATTATTAAAACTGTACTGTCTTAGAATTAATAGCAAATAGAATCAACACTAATATATACAGAGAAAAGATTCATATTTTTGTTTGTAATGTATAAACCTAAAAACTACCGGACTGATTTAAAAAAATCTTTCACCAGTAAAAGGCTATATCACTGAGTAACATAGGCTATGCTAACTAATATTTTTTTTTTTTTTTTTTTTTTTTTTTTTTTTTAAATTATTTATTATTTATTATAAATGCGAAAGTAAGTTTGTTTGTTTATTTGTTTGTTACGTTTTCACGCTAAAACGGCAGAATGGATTTGGATGAAATTTGGCACATGGGTAGACCATGACCTGGATTAGGATATAGGACTTTTTATCCCGGTATTCCCACGAGATCAAGACTTATGCGGGTGAAAACATGGGGCACAGCTTGTAATTTATAAAGATATCACGCGAGCGGAAGCTTGTACCTACTTACCAAAATCTAACTTAATAAAGAATATTAAGTATAATTTTTTTCATTGCGATTTATGGTGGAGCGTTGAAAAACCAATGACGAGATGGGTCGATGACCTTTTTATGCATACCGGCAAGACTTGGACAGAATTTTACAAAACAGCAGTGCTATTCTGTAACCATCTCACCGTGAAAACTTAGGTGAAGTGAGCTCGGAGTGACTCGTCAGTTGATAGCAGCACGTGGAATGACAGCTCACTTCAAGCTCACTTCACCTAAGTTTTCACCGTGAGATTACTACAGAATAGACCGGCTGAGGTGAAGTGAGCTCGGAGTGAGTTGTCAGTTGATAGCAGCACGTGGAATGACAGCTCACTTCAAGCTCACTTCACCTAAGTTTTCACCGTGAGATTATTAAGGAATAGACCGGCAGGTAAGGATGGTGTAAAAGGGAAATGCGACGAAACTATTCTGTGGGTGGAGATGAAGATGACAGGTTTTGAAAATAGATATGTCATGAATAGACGCTAGGGATATCGACAAAAAATTTGTTTTTTGTCCGCCACGTTGTACGATAAAAATATTGGACATGTATTTTTTCTTTTATTACGTAATCAAAAGATTACGGCAATACGTTAAAATGTGACGACGTCACTCCCGGTAGATTTTATACTGACTTGTGACGTAGCGAGCCCCCACTCCCCAACTTTAATGCGTTTTATCTAAACCAATTTTTATTAATATGATAAAGTAAAAAATATGTGTCTAATAAGTTATATGAACTACCACACAATGTGTTAAAGTATGTTTTAACCATAATTACTTGATGATTATTTCGTTAGTATGTATTAAGATTGCTTAAAAGTGTTTGAACATCCGAACAAACCTATTGAGGTATTTGTGATGTTTCTGTTTATGTTTTTTACCTTAAACGCACAGTATCACTTTGGCTTGTTTTTAACTATTTACACATATTTCTAATGTGCTCGTCAAGCCTCATTTGATACCAAATATGGCATATTTTTTTTTTTTTTTTTTAGTTTATGCCTTTTTGTCCTATAGAGGGTGCCATATGGAATTTAATGTGACGTCACAGCCAGCGGACGATTAAGACGCTTCCAATGATACCCCATTTGTGCAAATTATGATCAGTAGTTTAGTAGTCGGGTACAAATAAATGAACGACCTCTCTATAACTTGTTTGACTTTCAATTCGCTTAAATACCATTCTTTGTAAAAATTTTGTTATTGACAAAGACTCATGACATTTAATTGTTTTTAAATCGAAATCCGTAGGAATCACAAATATATCTTACTTTGAAAATTTCTAATTTCTTATCGAGTCTGTTTGTAAGGTTTATCAGAGGGCAGTCTTGTTGCTTATTTTGATATCGATAATCTGATATGGTGATCCTTGTTATGTATAAACTTTAAGAGGAGTTATTAATTTGATAATAGGGTAATTCAGGTGCCTAGATGACGGCCTGGCTGGCACTTTGCCACTAACCTGAACCAGCTATGCACTTTTATGACACTTGCCTAGGCCAAAACCTTACTGCCATTAGCTCTAAATTGTAGAGAAGCATGTTTTACATTTATAAGTCTAACTAGGATTTATGACAATGTTTAAACAAAGCAGTATCTACATGAAGAACGGTAAAACTGTCGTACATTTACTATGTTTTTTTAAGCTAATAATCACTTTGTGATATATAAGTTCGTATTGAGGAAAAAAAAAAAAAAACAATTATTAAGGTTCATAAAATTGTAATGTTTTATTGAGCTAACACGGAACAGAAATCCGTATTTGTGTCGAAACCGTTACAATTATAGTTTCCTCTTATGGTCTTTGTAAGACAGTTTGATTTCCGCACTTAGTCCTTCAGGTGGACTATGGTGCGTGGGCCATGGTGGCCAACGGTGGTTATTCCAACCAGCCCATCTCCCTCCAGAAGTTTGATCACGCTTCCTGGTCTGTTTAGAACATCTGTGAAAGATCTGGGTGCCCCGAGGGTTTCTGTTCTAATCTGGGTGACACCTGTGCATTCAAAGAGACATGCGCGGATACCGGTTTCCTTAGCCTCAATGCAAGCCCTGCACAGAGGACTGTCCGTTATGCACCGAGCAGTGTCCCATGATGGTCCCGGGCATCATTTAAATTTATATGCATAGTAAGGGGTACATTAGGTAGGTACTCACCCTAATTAATGCAGGCTATGCCATTAAAATGATGATTTTCTGCTGTTCCGGTTTCTCTGTAGGTACGTCGACGAGTACGTACTTACTTACTAATTCGTGGATAGTGTGAAGTTTGGCTCCAGACATTAAGTACACAGCATTAATATTATATTTAGGATACAAACATTAACAAGTTTTAAGTTTTGCAAGCCTTGCAAACTTTGGGTTTTCCGTCTGGAATTGCTCAGTAGCATCCCGGAGTCTGAATGTATGCCTGGTTGATGGCATAGGCTCGCCCCCTATTATATGGGACTTAAACATAACTGGCGAAATGTGGGTGGACTATAGGTACACCTCTGCCAAACCCTTCGGAGAAAACAGGCGCGAAGTTAAGTATGTTTTTTTTTTTTACCACGCCTCCGAAGCTCTTGGCCTGCATCTCACCTGATGGTAAGTGACCAGACCGAAGGTGGAAGCGAGCTTCACCCGGAATCCTCAACCACAGAGGAACTGGCTATCTTACCTCGCTAACTGCCGAAACAGAAAAACGCTGTTAACATTGTTGTAATTGCGACAGACTGAGATAATATGGTGGTGGTGGACTTAGAACAAGCCCTACCATCAACCAAACCGAGCAGAAAATTTTGCCCCCGCTGGGAATCGAACCCTGGACCTCTAGGTCTGAGATAAGTGGTCTAAGCACTAGACCACAGAGGCTGACTAACATTAACAAGTTTTAAGTTTTCCTTACTAAGACTACTGTATGGATTATCTGTGGACTGAAATAAAGGTTTATCTTCATTATATAGAAAACTTTCGAAGACGCAAAAGTCATTATACCTTCTACCCCGTCTCTAAATTGTCCCATAGGCCCTCAGTTCCATATTAACATACCGAATGTCCCACACCGTTTATATGTAGTGTACCTTACGTAAAGTTTCGACTACAAACAGTTATTGCGGACATTTCAGGATGTTCAGGGCGTTATAACATGGCGGTAATAATATAATTGTCGGCGTTTTAAAGGAGACGTAAATAATTAGGTGGGGGGTAACTAAAAACCACCCATATCTAAACAGACAAGCCGTGGGGGGTTGTCTGTTTAGAAATGGGTTGTTTTTAGTCGTATGGTGATTCTGGTGTCAATTCTGTTTACTGGGTAGAATTCTTTGTTCTTGTTTCTTAACGACAAGGGCAGGAGCGTTTTGAAAATCCATTTTTAACTTTTTGGCGTATTATTTATTTAAAAATCTGAATAATTTTCTTTCAGATGATTTTTATTTATTTGCGGATCTGCCTCGTTATTCGAAACTTTTAAAGCATGCAGAGTTCTCTAAGTCGTGCTAGTATTGAAACCGAAAGTTCGTCGTATTAAAATACAAAATCGAGTTAAGTCCTCTTTACGTATGAATTAAGTTTTTAAGCGAATCTGTTCTAATAGGTTACTAAGCACTTATATCTCGAGAACTGCATCACAATCTTTCAAAATACTTTTCCATAAAATCTCTCATCATTATTCCCAGTAACACTTAGGTATGTAAACTTTTGGCAGCAGTTATTATCGGGGCGTAACGGGGCGTTAATATAATTGGTGGCGTTTTAAAGTCGACACAAATAATTAGGTGGGGGGGGTGCGACTTCCAGTCTAGTTACCGACGGACTTCGAACGGCTGTATTCTGGGAGACGAGATACTGGTGTCGAAGGTCTGATGCAGCTTGATTTATTTAAATAAATGTTTTGTAGGTGGACCTACATGTTATGCTATTTGCTCTATACAGCGTGTAACATATTTAAAGTGTTCGTAGTTTTATTTTTTTCGCGATTACGATGTTGGTCCCATCATGGACAAAGTTGTTCAGTTTAATGGTCTGTAGTACCACACCCTTAAATAATGACCACACATTTATGATACACGCTGTATAAAACTAGTATGTTTATCATATGTGACGATTGGAGTCCTCATAAATGATTAAGACGCAGATATATGCCAGTGACCTTGAGAGGTTAGCTTGCGTGTTCTGTACTGAGCTCCCGCAACGCGTCGTATGTCCAGCCAGTAGTAGGACTCGCCCATCAAGGAGCGCTGTCCCAAATTAGACGCATTATTAATTTATTATACATAAAACAAAAGGTATTTTAATAAAACACGTATACTAAAAGATCAATACTTTTAAAATGGTGAAGGTTTCAGAAAAATACGCTTGATTTATTTTGCGTGATTCTAAATTCTTAACCGCGTAAGACATAACTTTACGAATTAATTTCACTATGTATTATAAACATAATCTAAAATATTTATATACTAAGTTATCAGAAAAATGCTTTAATTTAACATATAATTTTTTCCAAATCATTAACACTATTCGTTTAGACGTGATCTTCAGTATAAAATCATTAAAAGTCGATTATCGTCGCCTTAAGACATCAAAATAAAAGAGATGCTATGACTGTTAATCTCGCTACCGACCATTGAACCATGCTGACAGTTATAGCTTTTGATCAGCCTTAGTATGAACTTTATTTTACAGGCCATATTGATAAGAAACAGCAACACTGCGTATACAAAAACCAAGTTCTTAGATCATTAATAAGGATTTGCGATGTATGTATTCTCTCACATACCAACTAGAATATACAGGGTAGTAAGAACTTGTAAAAGCGTCAAAAAGCCAGCTTAAACAGAATTACCAGAACACGTACTTACCAATTAACTACTAAACAGCTATCGAAAATCAACATCCGAAAGGCACCCGATCTGAACATCAGAATACATCGTTTGGAGCGGCGCCACGTCCTCCACCTCCCCCTGTGGGGGGAAGCTATTAAGCCAAGCCAAAACTAATTTAAATTAAATCCTAGTGAATTACCCGACGAGGAAATTGTCGAGCGCACCCCCGGTGCTCTCACTCGGGTACTGTTCAGTACGGAAGTGTTGGCTGTGTTTTATAATTTTTAGCAGGTTATGACGATGTACTATGGATCATAGACTGAGGTATACATAGATCTCATACACTTTTGGGGTTAGCAGTTTTAAGGAAAGTCAGTTCCGCCAAAGTGGCCTGAGCTAAGGCTAACAACCTCAATGCACTTCTATATTTGGGATTTATGCATACCAGGTAAGATTCCAAAAAATTTGGTAATATTACTTGAACTATTAATCTGTTGAATCTGTTAAATCAATTAATCAGTTGGATGCTCAAGTTCGGGAACAAGGATTCGTAATAAATGAATCGTGGTCAGTAGGAAACTTGGACATTCATCTTTCCGATTCTTAGCTTTCCTGTATCCAGTTAAATACATGTTACTGGGATGGTATGCTTGAATACTGTCTCTATATGGGAAGAAGTCTTGCAAGCCTATGTAAAGCCTCCAAAATAACTTCCCACCCCGAGCGTACCATCTATATTGCTTGCGGGCGGCGGGGCTCAAGCGGCAGCCGCGTCGTTACATGTACCATTTGAATATTATCTAACCCCCCACCCCCACTCCACCCTCAGCCGCCCTCAGAGAGTTTAGACACAGTTGTGAGGCCTCAACGCCTTAATTAATGCAAATTTGAGTGCTAACAAGATTATGAATCTGGCCGCTTTTTGACTTGCTCCAGGATGTTGAGTGGCTGTGCTTCGTGTCAGCTAATTATGTATGTGTTTGGATACAGTTTTATTTGAGTTGATGTGTGCGTTTTAATTTGTATTGGGCTTTTTGCGCTAAACATGGTGTTAAACAAAGCTTGTTTTTTAGTCATCATCATCATTCAGCCGACAGACATCCACTGCTGGACATAGGCGTCCCCCAAGCACCGCCACTTCATCCAGCGTACTCCTGCGGCCTTCACAAGGTCATCGGTCCACTTTGCCGGCCTTCCTTCCTTACAACATAACCCGAAGAATTGCCAAACTTAAGTGGTAATGGGCAGGGCAGATTACTCGCAGAACAGATGGCCGATAGGGCCGAAAGGTTCTGGAGTGGCGACCGCGTACCGGAAGACGTAGCGTGTTTTTTAGTGACTCCTCAAAAACCTCATTTTTCAGAATCTGGCTACATTTTTTAAATCAAGGACATCGATGCAGTACGAGTACTTAGGTTGAACCAATAAATAAGCAACTATCTTGAGATAAACTACTAACTCCTAATTTGGGTGGTTACGATCCTGCTTAGTGAGGAAATGACTGCAGTGGAAGAAAGAAGAGTGCTAAGGAGTACTTAGTTGCTGTAGAAGAACTTTTTACCCACTATTGTAACTTCGTATCACATCCACTTACTACAATCTGTCAAATTTCTTTAATAGATTTTCAACTTTAACACTAAAGCATAAGGTTCAAAGTTGATTGGGAAAAATTGACAGTTTCGGATAGGTTGACATGCTGGCGTCTGTACCATCTCACCTTTGTCTGCGCACACACTTGTGCACTATAATATCTCTGGCGCCAAAGGCTAGTGTGCGCTGAGATTGGCCGCCACGGCCGAATAATTCATCAAAGCACATTATCACGATATTCTGCTAAACAACATCTCAACTCAACTCAATTTAAACGAGACTCCCTCAAACCCCTTTCTAATGACTGTGCCCACTGGACCGTGAAGAAATGTGCAAAAAATATCCATTTAGCAAGGTTACCCCAACCCGTTCCCAGGCGTGATGTGCATCAATCATCGGAAAACATTGTGTATTTAATTTTAAATCAATTGGAGCCGCGCGTGCGAACCATCCATCTTGTGTTATCAATATTTATAAAAGTTTAACTTTGACGTGACGGACGGAAATGGAAACGGAAGAGATTGTGTTGGTCCTTGCGCATGAGTGGCTGTATAGATCTACGCATAGCCATGCTTCCGAACCAAAACCGTTCGACGCATGAGTACGCGATCGACGCAACCGTATGTATGAATTTTGACGTACAAATGCGACTTATGGTCGATTCCTATAATTTACGGACCGTTATTGGTTAAAATTAAGACACTTGTATCTTTACCAATAATGGAGCAAAGACCTCGGAGCTTTGTATAGTTACTATTTATATGCCCAGTCGAAATGCAAAAAGCTACTATTGGTAAGTAAAACGATTCGTTTTCGTTTATAGGAACCGAGCGTTAATTGATCACACGACTATGTCATATTTATATAAAAGAGCGCAACGATCGCGTACTCGAGCGATGACTGCGTACTCGCGCGATGACCGCGTACTCGTGCGACGACCGTATATGCGCGCGACGACCGCGTACTCGCGTGACGAGAGCGTACTCGCGTGATGACCGCGCACTCGTGCGATGACCGCATACACGCGTGACGACCACCGCTTTAGGTTGTGTAGTTACTTAGGCATGCTGTAGGTAGGTAACTACCTAAACATTATAGGTGTATCTTAGTTCAAAGTCAACACTCGTTCATTCAAATGAGGCTCAGAATCAGCACACACTTTACCAGTAGCTGTATCAGCAAGGTGAGTTTATAATTTCCGGAATGAAATGGCTCAAAGTCCTTCAGATCGCAGGTCGCCTCGCAATTTTACCTTTAGAACGCCAAAATGTGAACGTCAAAATCACAAAATCTAAGGAGACTATTGAATTGAAAAGTAATTTGTTCTTACTCATCGTTAATTTTCGGGCCTGACTATTAATTATATAGACGTTATGGTGGATACATATTTGTGAAATGTAACATACCTACGTTGAAACGGACATGCGGTTAAAATATATGAAATGTAACACAACAATAATGTGATTTTTTCAACGTGTGTTACACATATTCTTACCCACCATTAGGTTAAAGAAGAAACAGTAGATACGTACTCGTATGTAGATTCGATTGTGGTTAAAAGAGTAACGGTGGAGTTTCTTGCCCATTCTTCTCCATACGAAAACTACCTTTTGGAAGTGGCAACTAGAATCAATTATTATTTAAATGTTGAAGTTCAAAAGTGCCTTTTTTGTACCTAATTGAAATAAATTATTTGACTTTTTTTTTACTTTTGACTTTTGGTTTTCGATGTGTCATCTGTGCAATCTGTGGGAGTGATTTCGTGAAAAGGGACGGAAGTGTGTAACAGGAAGCCGGGAAGCGCGCGCTATTTGATTCGACCAATGAGCGCGCGCGGTGCTAGAGTTGGCCGTCAGATGGTACCAACCCATTTTCCAAGAAGTTGTAAACAGAATGATGATGAAGAATATAGTTATATCATAAATACCTACGTCAGCCAAGATGTCAGATGCATCATATGCGACTACTGTTAGGCTCGCTCGTTTTTTGTTCATGGTCTAGATATTCCACTACATATTGCCCACTTTTCGCCTCGGTGGCGACTGGCGAGCACAGAGCATCATCAATCAAATGCTTCCCCCCTCCCGTACACCCCGCACCTCGTACCCCGCTTGTCAACTGATTGCTTTCACCTGATTAACTTGCGAACATTGTCTTGTGTAATTACCTATTGGAAACTATATGCTACAGCCATATCGTCACCCTCCCCGCTAACTGTTGTATCTTACAAACTGACGTATCTGCACTGACATTACCTACGTGTTCATAACTTTTCGAAAAAAAAAAATATGGCCTTAGGGCTTTAGGGCAACTACTAACTCAAAGAATAAGCCAAGAACAATATAAAAAAAGTTATTAATTCATTAACATGATTGTAGCGCCCGACTGGAAAACTGTTGCCCTGGAAAAATATCAACTGCTAGTTAGGACAGTTAGCGATGAGGGTGACGATATGTAACAGCCCCCATACTTTTACTTCCTACTGCAATCAAAATGACCCACGACTTACTTATATTACAACTGAAAGTAAGTCGGTACCTATGTTCTCTTTATATCATAATCAACCTATAATGTTCCACCTGCTGGGACACACAGCCCTCCTCATGGTGAGAGGGAGTGGGCCGTAATCTACCACGCGGGCCCAGTACGGGTTGGTAGATGTCACATATCTTCGAATTTTTGGTTCTAGGACATGCCGGTTTCCTCACGATGTTTTCCTTTACCGTTTTGAGAGCAGTGGTGATTAAATTAAATACACAAAGTAAAGTGCCTGCCTGGGTTCGAATTCACGACCTACAACTCGTAAGTCGAGGCCTATACCACTGGGCCACCACTGCTCACAAAAAGGTAGGTGAGAGAAACTCTTTATACCTACTAACAATGGTAAATTTGTGGCTAGTAATAACAGCTACATGGGTCACGGTTGGTCTATAGGTAGATGGGTGACCATCTTTACATACCAGGACCCGTCCCTGCTTCGGAAAGCACGTTAAGCCGTTGCTCCCGGCTGTCATTTGTAGACCTTTGACAGTTGTTACGGGTCGTCAGAAGCCCGAAAATATGACAACCGCAGTCTTACCAAGGAGTATCGTGTTACAAGTAACTCGGTTGTGGCACAGAATAAATAATAGAACTAAGTTGTGGAAGTCAAATAGGCAGTCGCTTCATGTACAATACTGGTATTCAACAGCATTCGGTCAGACTGGAAGCTGACCCTTACATAGTTGGAACAGGCTAGGCAGATTATGAGTAAACTATGAAATTAACCATGTATTTTTGGTTGTGAAGAGAGTATTCATTCGTCGGGTGCTGTAGGTACTGCTGTGAGAGACAAAGACATCTACCTAAGTTAACACATTCTGGGACACTTGACTACTTGCAAATGTCATGATAATGACACTTCAAAATCCCATACATTTTATCATACTGTCTACAGCCGTACTACCGGCCGGTACGTACCGGCGGCGCACGTGCCGTGACACTAAATATCAACATTATTGTACTTGTATGGCTCAGTCTACGCCTGTCGGCGATGTGAATGTGTTGCATAAGCACTGCGCATGTGTGTGTTGAAAAATAACTCGAAAAGAATCTGCCGTGACACCTACGAACGAATGAAATCTCGTGATATGACACTAGATCATGTGCTCCCTAGGATTGTTATGTGCAAGCAACTGCTATCGACGGTTTGCCAAATTACATGTTCACCGCCCTTAGCCGTACTGTGACGTAACGATACACCGAGATAACGTCGAGAGGCGGTCTGTCCCGAAAAGTGTTAATTACAGGAATATGACACTACCGTGGATCTATCTATAGGTATATATGTAACCAAACTGTAACAGTCTGTGTCCCTAAGGTGCTGATATTATATAACATCACGCCTTTTAATCCCCGAAGGAAGATGATGCGCCATTTAGGAAGATGATGATCAACACAGTGTGTAACAAAAACCCTGTCTGATCCGTGAGGGTGTTGTAAAGAATCATACTGAGAGTCTATTCATGTGGTAATTTTCAGGAGAAAAAAAAATCGCCGCATTTTTTTTCAATGGGGAATTTTACATGGGGCGCGGGCGGCCGTCCTTTAGCGGGTGTCTACAAGTCATAACTTATGACCTGTGTAGAAAATAGGCAAATTTATAATGAATTTGGCACAAAAAATGTGAATTTTAAATAGCAATATCTTTTTTATTTTCAAAAAAAAAAATTTTTTAATAGTAACAACACTATATTTTCACAAAAAAAAAAAAAAATAGTAACGGACAGGATTTTTTTACATTCTATACAGGCGGACTATGACTCCGCCTATAAACGGATTCCACTGCAGATACAATTCTCTTGGAACCGTTTTGATACCGTGTCAGAACGAGCAATACGTAAATACGACTCTTGCGCTGATTTTGTGGCAAATATTGGCAGTCAAGAAGATTAGTAATGAGACAGCCGCTCATGGGGACATTTATGGGAGGTCTAATAAACATACAAATATAGGTATATTTCCCTGATAAGAATAACATATCTAAATTTATGTTTTTCTAAACAATAATCATTTTAATTATGCTCGTGTCAACGTGTGTGGTCTAACACATAAAATACGTTATAACTAGGGTTGCCAACTTTTTTTATATCAAATATACTTAGTATTTTGGAAGCCATTGTCTGTAAAAATATGGTAAATGGCGAAAACCTAAAAAATATATAGTAGGTATGTTTCAAAAACAACTTTATTCTGTAAATGCATATTTTTGCTACCTTTATTAATAATAGGATTTTTTTTGTGTCAACTTTTATGATATTAATACTGGCACTATTGCGATCATCTCGCCATTTTATATTGGAATAAAAATATAGTAGTTTCGCCAACAATATTTTTTCTTTAGAAATGTACTATTTAGGTCTCTAATATAGGGTTGGCAACCCTAGTTATGACACTTGGCTCTAAGACTCATATTAAAGCTAATAAAATGGACAGTCACAAGTTCACAGCTCAGTATTATCTTTATGGCGTGAGCAATTCTATAGATTATGATATCTGCTCATAAATCATAATGTACTTTAAGTACTTACGGTACTTATTTTAATTGATGTGTGGTCTCTTGGCTATTAAGGCCGGTTCTATTCATGACGTCAGAGCCTTTAAAATGCTCTAACATGTGTTAGATTACGTGATTATTATTCTAGGGGTTCCCTGTGTGGATTTCATTCCAGTATATATTTCTAGCCAGTCTCTTAATTAGGTAGACCTAGTCATTTTAACACCTAACCAAAAAACATCTTAGAAGATTTAAAAAATAGGTACTTACCTTTACTCCATTTATTAGGTATAACATTATAAAAATAACGGTTATCACCCTTTCGTTATTTCGATATAGTCTTATAAATACACTCCGTTATTTCACGATAAATACAAAGCAATGTAATCTATACCTATGCCACTTATATTAAAAAAATTGTTCTAAAGTGCGATAATTTCAACAATATTACACAATAACTGTCGTTATTTTGCCGTTATTTTTCTATTGATAAATAGAGTATAGGTAAGTAATATAAATGTTTTGCATTTATAACGAAATTAACCAAATTATCGATAATAAGTATACAAACATGTTTCTACTAAATTTTTTTCCTGCCATGTCCAAAATCAAGTAGGAAGAGATAGCATAAAAGAAATCCATATTTCGTAGCCCGCAGCTCGTAGCACGCTACGCTACTACGCGACTACGCACAATTTTCATAACATCAAACATTTATATTATTACGTGTATGATATTTGCGTAACACCATACACTTTTGACTTTGGAAAACATGACACGAAGCCAAATAGTGAAAAAAAAATGTTTTATGGTGTGATAAATGTAGTAAACATTTTTTTGCGGTATTTTTGTTCGTAGTCGCGTAGCGCGAATGCTACGCTACGAGGGACGGTCTACGAAAAATTGCAAAATTTGATAAGTGACAGGTTTTTTTGTGAAAGCATTGTGTTAGTTTTTATTGTTTTCTGGTTGTCTCGTATTTAATGTAATTTATCCATTTTTATCTTGTAGGTAGGTAATCTATATCGTAATAGTGTAGCTGTGGAGGGGCTCGTGACTAAATGATAACAGCCGTGCGGGTCCATCAAAGGTTAAGCTACGCTTACCGCAGTGGGTTCGTGGATGGGTGACCATCCATCACATATCGAGATTCCCTCCGTGCCTCGGAAAGCACGTTAAGCCGTTGTTCCCAGCGGTCATTTGTAGATCTTTGACAGTCGTTACCGGTAGTCAAAATACCCAAAAGTCTGACAACCAGTCTTACGAAGGCGTATCGTGCCCTTTCCCGGGCCGTGGCAGAATATCTGCCACACTAAATTTGTTTATATATTGCCACCAATGACTATTTTAATTATACATTAGTACTATTTCATAGCTATATTCCGAAAAAAAAACGAAACGCTTAAAAAACACGAATTTGTCGAATTTTCACATCGCTGGCGTAAATATTACTTTTTCTCTAAATTAGAAACAGGTATTGGGAAATATTATATTTTTATGAAAAATAATACTAACTACTTTCTATATATTTATTTATTTGAACGTTTTTTTTCTATGTGGCAGTATATTTGCCACAGCCCGTAAAGAAATCTTCTATGTGGCAGCTGCCATGGCCTGCTTGAGCAATTTATATTTTTATTTTCAGCCATGGCAAATAAGCTGCCACGCCTTTTTTCGGGCAAGTTTCATGAAAATTTAAAACTAAAAAAAAACAAAAAATGCACTCTTTTTAAAACATAAGTTGTTTTAATAATGCACCTTCTAGGTCATTGTGCCTTATAAAGGGATAACTGGGTTGTGAAGGTCAAATAGACAGTCGCTCCATGTAAAATACTGGTACTTATTCAGATGCATCCGGTTAGACTGGAAGCCGACCCCGACATACTCGACGTCCGTATGTCACTGTAAGGATTCAGCAGAATATCAGCGTCAGGTATATTTGCCTGGCACATGCTGAGCTGTACCCTAATTACGTAATACACGATCAATTGGAATTTGAATCATTTTGAAACAATTGCTAATCCATTGCTTCAGAAATTCGGAAAAAAAATTCGCTCAACAACGTAAATAACGCAATGAATGTTGTTGAACTGTCAAAATGAAACAAATTTCTCATAATTGTTTACGAAAATGAGTTGCGTAATTAGATAGCAGGACTCCCATTTGGTGTAACCTTGAGACGCAGACCGCACTTTTTTATGTTCTATGATCCATTATTTTAAAGTGTGTCATAGACAATAGTGTCATCACAATGTCTTGTTTTCTTCCTTTTTTATTTGTTTGTATATTGGCACCTTGCTAGCTATTTCCTAATAGCTAATTAGTCATTATTTAATCATTCTTTTGTATGTTGTGCTGTCTTTTGTGTGCACTAAATAAACGATCTATCTATATATTTGGGAAATGGCTACGCAGATTGATTGATTAAGGTAAACTGAATCTCATATTTTCATAGCAACGTTTTCGTAGCAAGGTTTATGCTGCAGGCTTCCATGCCGTGATTCACAAAAAAGTCGCATCTCTGATGCGTAGAATGGAGGTCAGTGACAATGGCATCCTGAAAACAGTGGTGAAGAGTCCTTAGTCCCCTTTTCTGAGGCACTATGTGGGGAGAATGGTCAAGTAGCATATTCCAGCTATTGTTATCCTTGTTTTGTGTATTTATTGGACCATATTTATTTATTTATTTATTAAAATTTTATGCACAAGTAAAAAAAAAACTGTACAAAGGCGGACTTAATGCCTGAGGCATTTTCTACCAGTCAACCTTAGGGTGGAGCAGAGACAAAACATGGCAGGTGCAACATAAGTAATAGATAACTTGAAAATTAATACTTACTAATACATACATAAGTACATTAAGTACATAGATACATACATATAAACCGAATAAACTTTGTCAGGAGAAATAACGATAGGTAGAGGAGAAAACAAATCCAGCAAATCAGCATATTGTTGACCGACCTGAATAAATAAATTATCACTATCTAAACATACCTATTATAAAACAAAGTCGCTTTTTGCGTTTAGCTGTATATCCGCGTTGTTCTTCTAAACCACGCAACAGATTTCGATGAGGTTTTCACCATCGTGTGGAGAATTTATTCCGAAAGGTTTATGTTTATTATACGTTAGTATTAAAGTTACGTTTTCCTAAGAAATCTCGATGTTTTGTCAAGTCGTAAAAACTGTGAGAAGCAGGAGTGGGTCGCTAGTACAATATAAATAGAGCTGGGTCACTATTTAGTCCAAGATGTATTTGCTAAACAGTGGATGCCTCAACGCGTACAGTTAATCGAAAGCAAACATATTTTTAAATTTCATAGGATATAGAGTTTTGCAGTAGCTGTTGTGGTCCAGTGGCAAAAAAGAAAGAAGAAAAGAAAGAAACACGAGAATAACAATTTGGGGGAAAATATGCGTCACATCCACGCAAAACGGCCATCGCTCAGCATAATGCTGCGACCCTATGCAGGACAGAGCCCCAACAACAACAGCCGCGGCTTACGAGTTGGAGGGCGTAGGTTCGAACCAAGACAGCCGCTTTACTTTGAGTAAATTATTTGTTCACGGCTTTCAAAACGGTGAAGGAAAACATTGTCAGGAAACCGGCATGTCCTAGAACCAAAAATTCGAAGACATGTGACATCTACCAACCCGCACTGGGCCCGCGTAGATTACGGCCCACTCCCTCTCGTAGAGAGGAGGTTTGCGTTCCAGCAGTTGGAACATTGGCTCCCATGTTGCCTGATTACGCATAAACTTTTAACCGACAATAAACTACAGCGAACTTTCAAGAACGTACAAACGCAGGCTTTCCTGCTGTTTTTGGAAATTTGAAGTTTCTTCACAGGCAGTTCACTTAACCCAAGTTATTTCATAAAATAATAGAACCATTAATTTCAACCCTTACAATGCTACATCAATAAAACAACTAAAGCGGGCCATTCCCCACCAGACGATACATAACGCGGGCGAGCGTAAGCCCGACATAATGAGAAGTAACGACGGAAGCGTGCATGGCCCGCCTAATGACGAGAGAGAGATGGAGATATGGTACAGCTACGTGTTAGAGCGAGACGGAAGTATATGCTCCCGATGTTGATATCTAAACTGAAATTGGTGATGAGTGTGGTGAAGTATGTTTGAATGTGTTAGGTTATTTGTTTTAAAAATGCATCAGTTGAATCATGTGCCTATTCTAAAGTAAGTTCATAATATTTTGTAACAATATTATGATTTAAAAGAGTGTCCGTGGAGTTTCTTGCCCGTTCTTCTCCATAGGGACCTACGCTTTGGAATGGGCAACTAGCTTCATATTTCTGACTGACCGACTCCTTGACCATTCAAAAGTGCCTGTAAATGGTTTAATTGGAATAAATGCTTTGAGTTTGAGTTTAAGGAGTTAAGTAAGCTCGGTGTGCACGCAGGTACAGTAGGCCGCACTTCAGTAATACCACTAATAGTAGTAATGATAGCTTATTGGTGTGACTTCACATATAACTATATAACTAATGTACAAAAGATATTGTGAAAACATTTTAAAAGAGTAACGGTGGAGTTTCTTGCCCATTCTTCTCCATACGAAAACTACCTTTTGGAAGGGGCAACTAGAACCATTTTTTTTTTTTTTTGTAAATTTTGACGTTCAAAATCGTTCTGGGTTGAGCTCCACGATTACTGACAAATGCTTGCACTGACCGGACAGGTCCACTCAATTCTGTGTGGTTCTTTTCTCAAAATACCATTTCAGACACTAATCTACATGGTCCTCATATGGCCTGACCAAGATTATGTCTGGACTTTAAAAGAGACTGTGACCTCTGAGTTTGTTTCGGCCTTTCTTCTCAGAGTAGTCAGATAGGAAACGCCGAACTCATCTAGCTAACTTTTAGTTTTTTTTTTTAAGATGACGTGTAAAAGTGGTTCCAATATCCTATTTACAGAATAAACAATTTCATTTCATAAGCATTTTGAAAACAAAATCCCGTGAATACGATGACCACATCTGTTACCGCCCCAGTTCTATAGCGGCCGAGCGCAGCAAGCAGAAATAGTCCTTACGATGTATATTTATGAAGTTCTGCTATGGTACCTACGGAGGAATTCCAATAGAATAAGAGACCAGCCTATACCCTCAATAATCCTATGGCTGAGGAATAGACCAACGAGCAAGAGGTCGAGAGTTCGAACTCTGCGTTATTGACCTGAACTCACTCCTAGGAAAAAAGTTTTAAATATCAAAATGTACTATCGTGACGAAATATGTTTGCGCAACAAAAACTTTTTTTTTTTGTGTAACTTTTATAAAAATTAATTTTACTCGATCTAACTCCACAATGGGTCCTCCTATACCCATAGGTAGCTTTAAAATTTTGTCGTCTTTAGTTTTTGTATAATTTTCTTTTTACCAACAAACGTAGTGCTTCCTCGTCTAAAGTCATTATGTTAATTATTGTTGTCTACGCGTCCTCGCTTTGTCTACGAGTTGCCTACTCGTCGGCTACGAGTCATCTACGCGGTGTCTACGCTTTTACAACTGCCACGTATGTACCTATACAATACATACTGACTAGGTTTTTACTGCAAAAGAACAAATAGTAGAGCTTTAGTAATTTATCGTCAAAAAACTTATTTGCTCTAGCCAACGAACGTAGGCTTTCGGTCATCAAGCATTTATTTTCTTATTAGGTAACAAGTTTTTTCCTTCGTATTTTTTTATGATTTTGTTACCTATCTACCGATCTACCTACTTATAATGGAGTTTTATTAGACTTTCGAAAATTTAGTTGTAGTTTAATGCAATATTAAATATTGCATTCAAATCAAATAAAATATTGACGGTAAAAATGTTACCTTCAATATTTTATTTGATCATTTGAAGGAAAACAATAAAGACTTAAACAAAAAAAAAAAAAAAAACAATTGAAAAATATTTTCTAAACTGACGCTTGAGGAACGGTAATGAGCTGTAAAAGTTCAAACTCAAGAGTTTAAATCACCTCAGATTTATCTCAAAAACTTAAAGTTAACTCAATCAATAATCCGATTCTCCTAAATCGCAAAAATTACAATGTTGAAAACAGAACGCCCGGAGCGAATCCTGCAAAACTCTCATTAACCGACGCTCTAATTAAAAAGTAATTAAATTCGCGCGAGAAAAAGAGAGAACGACATTTAACTGATACTAATAAGATCGTCAAACAATTACGAGCAGTGCGGCGAGGGAGCGAGAGGCACCGCCCCTCTCGCTTGCACACAGCGCTCTCTATTTAACTTTTAATTTATACTCATTCCTTTATATCTTTTATTGCTTCGCCCATCGCGGCTCCTAATGCGCCCGAGGTGCTCCTCGCACTAATTAAATTCATGCAAGGCTGAGCCGCGCGGCCCCGCCCCCCCCGCGCCTGTCCGCCAATGGGCGCGCCGCAAGCCGCCGTCTCCGCCCCCCACTACACTCAGTACCAGATTCCTGATAGAGCTGTCATGTCGCGTCCGAACGCTCGTTACGCTGTCTTGACATATTTTATTATTATTTATGTCAATTACGTTATTACTTTTTTGTTTAATGGAATAAGGAATTGGTTGTGAAATTGATTGCCTTTCGGTCGCTTATGATTCATCACTGTCAAAAATATAATCTGAAACGTGTTAATTTTGTATGATTGATAGTTTGTCCGTCATTAGACCGATTGGGAGGCGTCGTAATCTAGTTTTACGCAACGCTATTGTGCGCATCTCTCTGTCGGCTCGCCGGTTGATTGCTCACCCATCACACAATCACCTGTCAAATTAAAAGAATGGGTGAAATCTAAAATATGACCCGTTATTACCTCCGAACAATTCCTATGAATATATATTTTTTTTCTCGTTCATTACTGATAATAAACACCTTTCATCTTAGCCGGTAAAATAGATCACATATCAATCATAATTTTTTAAATGAGTTTTAGAGCAGTTCCGGAGTTAAACTTATTTTCGGTAATAACTCTATGCTTGTCTGTACCTACTGTAAAATCTTTAGGTACAACATAACCGTATAGGTAAGTACCTAAAAGGGCAATGGCGAAACGCAATCCTTTACTGTAACATTCCATAACATAACTCCTTCCCGATACTCTACATGTCACTGTATAGCGGCGCGCCATGCGGCTAAAAAAGATTATGACAACCCCACGGGCCCGCAAACGTATGGCAACCCTATAAATCCCATGTTGGCCCCCCTACTGTGCGATAACAAACGTTATCTTCATATAAATAAGGTTTATTTCAACTTACCGCCACCCGTCGCCTACGTTACCGTTAATTCAATGTATGCCGTCCCTTAATTTATGGGCCGTTATTCAATACAGATCTGTAACTTCACGGCATAAGGTTTGAAAGCGTTTAGCAGCGGGTGCGATGTACTGTCGGAGAAATAAATCTATGATATGAAGGAGGCGGAGAATTAATTTGTGTGGTGGTGGGGGGTAGGGGGGGAGGTGGCCCCGCCCCCGGGCGCGCCATCGCAGTGGCGGGCGCGGCGTGGAGCCCCGAGCACTCCGTAGTACCGACTGTACGCGACGCGCGCCAGTGTTGCATCTTGTGTTAGTGCTTGGACTGCGAAGTGACTCAAGAAAAAAAAAAATTGGTGTTTTGAGATATGACATTAGAGAATGGGGTTGTTTCGTAGGTGAGCGTTGTGGTCAAGATATCGGGTGCGAGGCGGGAAGGCAGCGGCATGGTGCTGGAGGGCGGGCTGCCGGCCCCGCTGCAGCTGTACGCGGCGGCGGCGGCGCAGCTGGCCCCCCGGCCCCCGTGGCCGCCGTTTCTGCCGTTCTTCGGGGTCCCGCCGCCGTTCCTGACACGCCCGAGACTTCCTCACCCTATGCCTTCGCGGGCCCCGCATGGGCCCCCCAGTGAGGACTCCAATGAGGACGGTGCTAGTAGTAAAGGTAGGGTAAATTTATAGTGAATTCTTATAAGAAAATAAATATGCTCGAATAAGTGACCAAAATTTGGAGTTTAAAGCTGAATTAGTCAGCTAGAAGATGAAGGCATACTTTACAGAATTGAAATTAAAATAGATTATTTGTAGAATTTATCACAAAAAAAGGCTAACCGAATACTCAAAAAGCCATCAAAATATTTTTTTCCGAAACAAAAAAAAAACATTTAAATTTTATTTTTCTAGTGCAATTCTTTACCTATGCAAAAAGGAAAAACACGGCAACTTTAAGTTGCGCCATTTATAATCCCGTCTAATAAATATAGGTCCAATTGACATTTCAATAATGAAACAAGATCAAACATGGTAGTTAGGTAGGTATGTGTCTATTAAAATGTAAATTAATTAATCTGATATCCTGTTTGTGCTGATTATACGCACGTAGCTGTCTGGTAATCGTAACCAGACCTTAACTATCACCGGAATACCGAATGTTTTTTTATAAAAAAAAAAAAAACTGTTTTATTTTTAAATAACTTTAGTTAGGTGTCAATCAAACTTATAAAAATATACACAAAATAATTAATTGGTACACAATTTGCAATCTTGACGCTGTATTATCTTTTTAAGTTTTTTTTTTTAAATTGTATTTTGCGCAAAACCCGGTCAAACCGTTCTGACCGGAAGAAGGAAAAATTATGCACATTTAAGGAAATAATTAATTGCCTGCTACAACTTCTTTTTTTTGTGTAAAATATTGCACAATACATTAAGTATTAGGTTTACCTGGTGAAAGCGTCTATCTAACACCTACTCCAGACGATTTCAGATTTTATTCGTGAAAGTTCAACTCTTTCTTAAGGGTACGCTAGTCGGTCATTCTTCCATACAAACGAGTATGGTGATTACTCGACTGTTTCACGGTGTACGTTCAAAACTAAAAATGATATAAATTTGTCTTGTCATTATCTAGCCCTGTAAGGAATCAAAATTGAAAAAATAAAATTGTTTGGAAGTTAGGAGCGTCGAAATTTACATATTTCAACACTAATTTACTAATTTCTCGTCTTTGGCCGTAAATAAATAAATTATGTAATGAAAAAATTGCATAATAGAAACAAAGATAGATAATTTATTCAAGAGTTCAAATAATTTTATTTTGTGTAAATACATTCAGTAGTTTTTCCGTAATATCTATGTGCCCAAAGGTCTATTCATGAAATTTTACGCTCTCGTATTCGTTATAAATCATCGTCTATTTCACTAAATAAATAAATTTATAAAAACTAGATAAATAAATACTAAATAAATAAATAATTATACTAATTACCATGCATATTACGCACACCCACCAACGAGTTCGAGCCGTCGACTAGTGCACCCTTAACAAAAAATAGTCAACTAAGACAATCTATGAATAATAATTTTAGTTACAGTTTCACAAAGAGTGTGAAAAAGTGTTTTACATGAATCATGAGATCGTTTTGAAAAAAAGCAAATTGTATTACTTTTTATCTTGCCTGTACCTACCGGTAACACTTTTTTTTTCATTTGGTTTAATACCAAAATTAAGTCAGATTGTTTATGTTATTTTGTTAAACATAGCATGTCAAATGTAGCATGTTTAATATTTTAATAAATGAATTAAGCTTTTAATAAATTAAACTTTTAAAGATACATGATAAAATACAAAAAAAAAAAGGTTAAAAAAAAGCAATACGCTCGCCCCCTATTACATGGAACTTAAACATATTTTGCGGAATGTAGGTGTACTATAGGTATTATAAGTACACCTTTGCCTTACCCTACGGGGATAACCGGTGTGATGTTTAGTTATGTAAAAAAAACACCGAAAAAATGGGTAACTTAGAAAGAAAAAGAGTATTCTATTCCAACTTAAGTATTTAATTATTTTAAATCTCCAACACCAATTTGATTAGCGTAACCAATTGAGTAAGAATCCGTAGGAAATAATTAACACTTCCATTTTAATCAATAATCCAATGATGTATCCGTAATACTCTACCATTATGTTCTGCTAATTATTTTCTCGCAATTAAACAAACAATGCATTTTTTTTTCTTTCTTGAAAATGTTTTTCTTTCCTGTGTGTGAAGCGCTCTACGTACTTATTACACTCAATGTGCGATTTTATAATTTCTAACGTGACGATATTATCGTAGACGTCCACGTCCATTAAATGTATGGAAATACGTGCACGTTATAACGTTATCGTGGACGGATATTTAAAAGCGTCTCCATATATTTCCATACATTTTACTTTTCTGTCTTACCGTGATGCCATGCCGTGGACGTCCACGGCACACGGTCGCAGTTGTTTCCATTTTTTAATTTTGTTTTCTTTTTTTTTTTGCGTCATGTTTACCGCAAATAAACGTATTTTCTTTCTTTCTTCTTTCTTTTCTTTTCTACTATAATATACCTATTCACGTTAGGAATTATAATAAAAGTGCACATTTTCTTGTGTACGCTCTAAGTTATAAGAAGAGTAAAAACAATAAATATTATGTTAGTAATTTCCTTCAGTTTATATTTTTTTATTTCTTTTTTATTCCGGTTGTGTTTTGTTTTTGTTTGATGTGGAAGTCATTGTTTCTTATTAAGTGTTTATTGTAAGTTTTAATAAGTTATGTTGTAACTTGCGTGTTAGAATTTTACGGTAGAAGATGATGATAGTGTTTAAGTACTTATTATGCGAATAGAAATTTATCAAGATTTTTTTTATCGATCTTTAGGGATTCCATTGACTTTTTTGTTTTTTTTTCAAGATTTATATGTATAGGTAGAGTTATTTGTACATTATATTTTTCTTCCTGTCAGTTAAATATATTTGTACTCCAATACAATAATTCCTGATGGATATTTTTTAATCTTATAATTATCTTCGAATCTGCAGTATTTATTAACATATATTTAAATACAATATGCAATCTTACATTAAAACAATATAGGTATATTATGTACAACTATAAAAAAAATATCAATAATTTTAGGACAAAAATTTCGTCCGTACCGCTGTCAGTGCCCAAAAGGCTACACAATATTATAAAACAAACTTTACTAAATATTAATAAGATAGGCAAGTTACTCTCCACATAAAGGTGTCTATAAGTATCTATATTGGTGAGCCGATTATTGAAATATATGCTAATATCCATCTGAAACCTCGACTCTTTTACTTATAGAATACAAAATTATGCAACACGCAGATAGAAAGAGAATATTTTGTATCACAATATAGTTAATTAATTTAACTTATCATCAATTTACAACAACAAATGGGTGTCGAGGCGTAAACTTCTCATTAATTACGGTAACTTTCCATTTTATATTTTATACTTCAATAATTATCATTTTATCACAATTAACTTCGTGATACCAGCGACAGTTGCAACGAGCTCGTCACGACTCGACACAAAAACTATCGATTTAATACTCGCCAATCGATTCAGACATGAACTGTCAGTATCGATTATGAGTTAACGACATCACCCGATCTTCATTCAGTGTTACAAAGCTGCAATCAAGACAAGGCCGATCGCTCACCTAAACATACTGTAATCCAAAAACATAATGGCTAGATTAACCGCACGTTGACTCCGACGCTAACTTGACCTCAGGATTAAAAGGAACGAACACATAATGGTATAAATAATGATCGTGTCGCGTCGATACACTTATCCTTCTAGGCATAACTTATTGCTTTTATAATATTAAGGCATTATTCCCGAAATATTCTTGAGGCTCGTTTGAATAAATTTTGTATTAATAAAAAATAAACGTCGGGTAAGGTGCTAAGAGGCTAACGAGCGTAATCCAAATGTAAGTTATTAGTTGGTCGCCGCGGCCGCCTGCTGGGCGAGTCGTCCTCTCGATACCACTCGAGAGCGCTCGATACGGACTGTATCGAGATGTTTATCGATTCTTTTGTCGGCTCTAGCGCTGAGGTGTTACTCACGAAATTAGGATGTTAAATGTTTTGTCGATGACGCACACTCCAGACTCTTTGTATACAAACTTTTTTTGGTTATAGTAATAGAAATATCAATAGGTTTTTTGTGTAGTAAATTATAAATGATCACGTGTGAAATGTTTGGGATGGCCGGCTGCGGCTGTTGGGCGATAGTATGAATTGATATGTAATGAGGTTCGCTGGCTGTTATTATTTTTGCTTGTAATGTTAATGTGCGGTACGCCTATGAAGTTTCACAAAGCTGCGGGTTAGACAGGTACATTAACTTAAAATACTATAATCTTAGACAGTGCCAAGTGTAGGTATACCTTTTCTAATACTCCGGCTACATTATCGCTATAACGCGAACTACACTTCGCGCGCTCTCTGTTGTATAGGTGTGCGAGAAAGAGCGCGCGAACCGTGGTTCGCGTTATCGCGACAATGTAGCCGTCGCATATTAGTGTTAAGGCTCCGTGCACGAAAAAACCCTCTTTTGTCAATTATTTATCTAATTGTGAGAAAGCTTGTAATAATTAAAAGATTAAGTCTGTTTGACTATAAAAGTACAGTTTTCGTGGTGCTAAACCATTCGTGTCACTCACAGCCTGCACCTGTTAATAGTTGTATCACTTTTGCGCTCTCGAAAATATGGTCACCTTTGATTTACTAATGAAGTTATTATATAATCATAGAACAAAAAAATCATTTTATTTCAAGGGTAGCTGAAGACTGTGTGGTTTTTAAATTTCTTGATATGGTTTGCTAAATAATAGGGAAAAATAGAATGACAGGGTATAAAAAAATAGGATTTTTCAACATTATTTTTCTGCTATATTTTGTATGGAAGTTGAAAAAAGTGGTTCAATCACATGCAAGTAGGATACCATATAATGATGTTGATGAAATTTTTGAATGTTCGAAATAAAAAGCAGTTTCTTGTAACAAAATGATCAAACGTCAGCCTCGCGACATTTTTCGGAAAAGTTGTTGCGAATAACATACATGAATACTTAATTTATTTCAAAAACCCCTTTCAGCCAAGAAAAAGCTAAACAAAGAATTCGACTTTTCAAATCATAAATAGTTTTGTATAAATTATTTTTCCCTTTCTCACAAACCATGAACAAAATTGATCAAAATCAGTCGATTTCGTGCTCGGCCTCTTAAATGATATAAGATATTCGTTTGTGTAAATTGGTTCAAAAAACAATAATAAATTATTAACTAGATGAGGTCGGTGTACCCTATCCGACAACAGAGGTCACAGACAGTCTCATTTAAAGTTCTGACATCATCTTGGTCAGAGATATTGTCCTAGATGGTCTTTTGAGGAAAGAACACAAATAAGTCTGTGTTCTTTCCTCAACATACCATCGACGTGTATAGTCAGTTTAAAGAAAGAAGGAAAAAAAGAGGGAAAGAAAGAAGGAAAGAAAGAAATTTATCAGTAATAGTGTGATATTAGGTCTATCTGCTATTAATTCTTATAATGGTGACTATTACTTGACTCATTTGTTTATAATAAAGTAGGTGAGAAGTTTATTGCTTAAGTTATCATTTTTAATTGGATATTTATTGTTGTACATTTCTCTTAATCTGAAATGTAAGTGTCACGTTGACCGGTGAAGTCATCTTTGAAAATAAGAAAAACAAGTGTGAGTTGTTCGTTTATGTAAAATTTAAATTCAAACTGAAAGTTTTTTTTTTTCATTTAAACCATTTACAGGCACTTTTGAATTGTCAAGGAGTCGGTCAGTCAGAAAGTTGAAGCTAGTTGCCAATTCCGAAACGTAGATCTCTATGGTCTATGAAGAAGAACGGGCAAGAAACTCCAAGGACACTCTTTTAAATCAAGATTTACAAAATCCTGGGTAAATTCTTGTTGCTTCTATATATGAGCACAATGTAAAAAAAAGAAGGTTCCGTCTGTAGATACAGTTAAGTGAACCAGGATTTTCTTTCGAAACTTATCTTCCTAGTATATCCATCAATTTGAAACTAAATTGAATAGTTGATCAAACTTTTGACATTCATTACAAAAATCCAAACCGCTATTCTAGTTGATGATTGAAATCATGATGATTAAATAACTTTAAAGTAGTTAAAATTGATTTAATGATCAAGTAAGTACCTACCTACACCTGAATGACATATTATTTGTATTTTTATTTTTTTTGTAAAGATAACCGTTGTGAATACAGCAAATTTTTGAAAGTTGAACTGAAATTCAGGAGCCCCCCTGAAAATTAGTTTCCAGTTAATTTTTTCCTAATTTAATACCTATAGTAACTCATACTACCTATTTATATACAGGATGGCACGGACATCAACGTGAAAACTGTTACCATGGATTCTGTACATGATTCTGAAGCCCCATGCGTTGAAATCTTACGTCAGTTATTTTTTTTAAATAGGTTTCAATACATTTTGACCGCGTAGGTATTGCACTTTTCTATGAAACAGCTGATTTAAAAAAAAAAAACCACGAAAAATTTCAACGCAGGGGCGGTTCAGAAGTTGCGGGAAAGTCCGAAAGGGATACCGCGGCCCCTGGCAACGTACAGGCAACTGAAGGATCACGGATGGGTTTTAGTCAGTAAGAATCTGACACGCTCCGCCCAGAGCGGGAGAAGTTATTTGACAATTTCACACCAAAAAAAAAAAAAAAAAAAGACGGGGTTCAGGATCATGTACTGACTCCATGGTAACAGTTTTCGCGTCAATGTCCCTGCCACCCTGCATATATGTAAAGATAGTTGTAAGGGGTAAAATAAATAAAGAAATAAAGTCATAAGTATTAAAAAAATAAGTACCTTTACTTAAAATAAGTAATGCCCTCAAACAAAACGCACTGCGCACCCACAGTGCAGTGGGTGTCCTGTAATACCGTGACTACTCAGTGCAACACTTGCTCAAAATCGAATTGCTTCAGGGACCTTTTGCAAAGACATTTTTCTTAAGTAAAATTTATCTCAAGGAACTCTTAAACATAGACTTCCTTGAGATAAATTTTACTTAAGACTTACCAAATTACCTACTTACCTATGTTTATTTTTTCATGCTATTCATTGTTTATCCCAGAAATGTCAAATTAATTGGCTCATTAATTCTAGATTTATTATTTTCTTATGTATTCCTCCAGAGCGTATTTCGGCCACGGCGGCCAATCTCAACTGAGACTAGCCTTCGGCGCGGGAGATATTATAGTGCACAAGTGTGTGCGCAGACACAGGTGCACCCTCTCTTCCCTCACTCTCACAGTCCGATGGGACGGCAATCCGACACGACCGGAGAGAAATCAGGCACAGGACCAACGGCTTAACGTGCTTTCCGAGGCACGGGGGTATCACACCGCCAACTCCCAAACTCCGGGCTGTTACTAAGAACTCGAACCCAAGACCCCACGCTCAGCAGTCGCGCTTGCAACCACGAGACCAACGGGGCAGTTAGTTTCTTATGTACCTACCTGTCAATATACTTACCAACTATACCTACGTAATGAAGAAATTATGTGATGCGCATGAATGCTAAAATACCAAGTTACCTATCCAACTTGGTATTTTACTATTCATGTGTACAATTATTACTTTTAAGTAGGTAGTAATAAAGTGTATGGATTTCTATGTGATCGCATTAGATAAAACCTGCTTGAAGTATTTATTTACCTATTTTTTTGAAGTCTTATCGTCTTATACCTATTCATAAAGGTTGATTAAATTTAAGAGACGCTTAAACGTCAAAAATGTATGGTTAAACAGGCGCCAATCATTATTAAAGTTTAAGCAACGTTTATGAATAAGGGGGTAATAGTATACTTGTATAAGGTGTTGTAATTGTTAGGTATTAAAAAAGATAATTTGAGCAATGTGTGACCGTATAAAACAATTAATTTACACATAATATGCAATTTATAAAAATATCAATGACTAGGTACTAAGTTTTTTTAATCAATATTTGTAAACTTTTTAGCAAAATATCTATGACACACACAGTCAATAAAATATTGGTAACGAGTTGAAAACTGTCATTTTAATGAAAACAAATTTAAACAAGTGAATGAGACATACGATACTTGTCATTTTTAAATCTTAGAAAAATACAGTAGAAAGTAGGTAGTTAATGGTATTCAAAATTATTTTCTTTATAAATTACATAACTTCTATGACCAAAGTATTTAATGATTTTTAAGGCCACATCAATAAATTCATATTTCCTGTCTAATCTGATTATGGAGACGAGCTGTCAACCTCCCGACGGCCATTGTAGGTAATATCTGTGAATATAACATACGGATAGATCTTTTCCTATGAGAGACATCAAAGGTGGCAAAAAAGGGTTCCCTCTATCTGGCAGAATTTTGATGCTCCGAAATTTATTTGGCATAACACACTTGGCATAATCTTCTTTAAACGAATATATATATGGCATAAAAATCATTTAATATAATTATTGTTTGGCCGAATGTTTATATGTCCGAATTTACAAAGGCATACTTTTAAGATGGCAGAATTTTATTTGGCATAATTTACTTTTGGCAAAGCTTAATTTCGCATATTTTCGTTTCACATAACGTTTATTTAGAGCGACGATTATTTGGAATAATTTCACTTGGCATATTAAGAAGATGGCAGAATTTCATTTGGAATAATTTTATTAGGCATAATTATTGTCATTTCTATAAAATGTAATCATATTCTTAACCTTAAATTAAAATTAAAATATTGTCTTAAAAAGTCAATAAGTTGTACTACAAAAGTTAGTGAAGTGACAGAACCGAATCGCTGCAAAACCGACTGCACGTAGTCTTGTCTGCCCTACCCCTAGAGTGTAATTTAAGCCCGCGTAGGCGCGGAGGGGCGAGGCGGCCCGCAAGCTGAGGAGCTGGTGGTTATAACGCTCGCCGCCGCGGCTGAGGCTGGCCGGCTTTGCCGGCCAGCAAGCCGAAGCTGCTGTGGTGAGCGTTACAACCATCTGCGACGAGAAGCTTGCGTGGGATCGCCGGAGCCCCGCAGCGCCGGAGCCGTGACAGAAACCATGCCTGCTGCATGTTGCATGCTTGCTTGCATGCTTGCTTGCATGCTGCATGTTTGCTTGCATGCTGCATGCTTGGTGTAAGCTTGTTTGCATGTTTGCATGCAAACAAGCTTACACCATGCATGAACTATGAATTTTCCTTAATGTGATAGATGAGTCTTTCAATTATTATGGATATGAAAAGTATGCCAAAAGATGATTCTAACTGTAAACTTTCTGAGATATGATAGTTCTACCTTTTAATGATTATCGATATGAAATGTATGTATGCCAAAAGACTATTCTGACAGTGAACTTTCTGCAATATGATGGTTCTACTTTTTAATTATTATGGATATGAAGTTTATGCCTAAAGATGATTCTGACTTACAAAATTATGCGTTTTTAATGTATTATAAATGAGTGTATGCCAAACGATTTTCTGCGAAATGAAGTTTATGCTATGCGCTGTTATGCAAAATAATATTATGACATAAAAAGTTCTGCTATAAAGGGGGGACCCGGCAAAAAACACTTAATAGAGTAGCAGGAGGTACACATTTTTAAGTTGGGTCTACCCTTTATAGCAGAACTTTTTATGTCATAATATTATTTTGCATAACAGCGCATAGCATAAACTTCATTTTGCAGAAAATCGTTTGGCATACACTCATTTATAATACATTAAAAACGCATAATTTTGTAAGTCAGAATCATCTTTAGGCATAAATTTCATATCCATAATAATTAAAAAGTAGAACCATCATATTGCAGAAAGTTCACTGTCAGAATCGTCTTTTGGCATACATACATTTCATATCGATAATCATTAAAAGGTAGAACTATCATATCTCAGAAAGTTTACAGTTAGAATCATCTTTTGGCATACTTTTCATATCCATAATAATTGAAAGACTCATCTATCACATTACGGAAAAATCCTTGTTAGAATAATCTTGAATTTCTACATTCTACATGCTTGATGCATATGATGAATTACAATTCATCATATGCATCAAGCATGTAGAATGCAAACATGCAAAAAAGCACACACCATGCATGCAGCATGCAAGCAAGCATGCAGCATGCAAGCAAACATGCAGCATGCAAGCAAGCATGCAACATGCAGCAGGCATGGTTTCTGTCACGGCTCCGGCGCTGCGGGGCTCCGGCGGTCCCACGCAAGCTTCTCGTCGCAGATGGTTGTAACGCTCACCACAGCAGCTTCGGCTTGCTGGCCGGCTTTGCCGGCCAGCCTCAGCCGCGGTGGCGAGCGTTAAAACCACCTGCTCCTCAGCTCGCGGGACGCCTCGCCCCTCCGCGCCTACGCGGTCTTAAATTACACTCTAGGGGTAGGGCAGACAAGACTACGTGCAGTCGGTTTTGCAGCGATTCGGTTCTGTCTCTTCACTAACTTTTGTAGTACAACATATTGACTTTTTAAGACAATATTTTAATTTAAGGTTAAGAATATGATTACATTTTTTAGAAATGACAATAAGTATGCCTAATAAAATTATTCCAAATGAAATTCTACCATCTTCTTAATATGCCAAGTGAAATTATTCCAAATAATCGTCGCTCTAAATAAACGTTATGTGAAACGAAATTATGCGAAATTAAGCTTTGCCAAAAGTAATTATGCCAAATAAAATTCTGCCATCTTAAAAGTATGCCTTTGTAAATTCGGACATATAAACATTCGGCCAAACAATAATTATATTAAATGATTTTTATGCCATATATATATTCGTTTAAAGAAGATTATGCCAAGTGTGTTATGCCAAATAAATTTCGGAGCATCAAAATTCTGCCAGATAGAGGGAACCCTTTTAAGTTTATTTAAGCTAAATATAAATTGAATAAAAAAATGATGTGTGTTTGTCCGACGCACGGCAAAGATGGTAAAGAAACGCATCTCTTAAAAAAAACAAATATACTTCAAAAAAAAATTACGGAACGAGAAATAAATAACACGTTTTTGTCTTATTTTTTTGTTTTTCCGGCAAAGGGGCAAGTACGATAATCTCTCATCATCTCATGAGTAATATCAGGAAAATTGTGGTCTATTCCTGGTAGATCATGACGATCATGGTTGTGTAAATGTATCTTTTAAAAATAATAGAAAAAGTTGAAAAGTTAGTTAACTGTTATAGGCCGAAAAGGCTGCAATATTCGTAAAATAAAACGTCAAAAAACAATAAGGACTGATCACTGCTTAATCAATGAATTATTAAAATGTTCCTATTACTAACATAAATAATAAATACGTAAACGTATCACTAGGTAGGTACTTTCTTGCAGAAGCCATACAAACGGAAATATAACCGTTACAATTAACCATAAAATTCCAAACTCACAAACGGATTCCCAGAGACTGATTTCTAACTCATTAATTTACGGAATCCATTTTGTTGTCACCGGATTACGGAAAACGAAGATTTTTTTTTAATGAATGAAAACAATTGTCTATTGCATAGCGATTCTCTTTGAAATGGTCTTTGACGCAAAGCTAATCGATTCTTTTTTTGAACGGTGAAAGAAACGTCATTCGCTCTAAAGGCGGGAAACGAAGCGCTGTTTTTTTTTAATTACAGAGAAACAATGATTATCTCCGGTATAGCTATAGGAAATCTATTTCAGTACCTGTATTCTTAAAATTTGTGATTTTTTAATGAGATAATACTGGAGTTGTGAAGGTAAATTTATTTGCTAAGCCAACTTTTTTATTTTTTATTGGACGCATTACTTCAAAATAATAATACCAGCCTGTTACTGTCCTACTGCAGGGCAAAGGCCTCTTCTCATACAGAGATGGCACGAGCATCGATCACCACGCTTGCTCAAGACGGGTTGGCGATTTGGGAGTTGTATTAACTATAGTCCAGGTTTCCTCACGATATTTTCCTTCACCGATGTCATTAATGTCCAAGATAAACTGAGAAAGTACATATGAATTGAAAAAGTCACATTGGTACTTGCCCGGATTTGAACCCACAACCTCGTGCATGAGAGGCGAGGCCTTTACCACGGCCATCACGACATATAAAAATGTATTTATTTTATTATATTATGTACACACAGTAAAATACATAACTTTTGAGTGCTAAGGTACTTACTGCTTAATTCTTGAGAGTTTTCTTATAGCAGACCTTCGAATCTTTTATCGAAATATACGGTAAGTATCATATTTATAACCAACACTAATAATCGGTAGATAAGTCCCTACAGAATTTGAAATGATTATTATTATTGCAAAAATCGTAGTAAAAGTTATGGAAAAACATTGGGAGTTCTCATTTATACAAAAATGAGAACGAACATTTTTGTTTTGTTTTTCTAAGATCTTTTAAAATAAGATGATCATGTCATAAATAACATCAATAAGCGCCACACTAATTTTAAATCACAATGAACTATAAACAACTAAAACAATTCAATAGACAATTACTTTCAAACAATCGTTTCAACCGGGCAATAAATTGCTCAATAAATAAAACAAAACAAACAATTTTAATGGAAAAAATCAAACGAACAACAATAACATAGCTAAATGGACTAATAAACAGAAATCACAACTAGTCAAAAGTACATCAATAAAGGGGTGAGGGGAGAGTCGGCTGCAATGGAACAACGCATAAATTACACCATACTCGCCCCTTGGGCTTAGCAAATAAGGACTTTCTATAATATAGTGGGTTTTAACTTATCTACTTTAGAGTAAAGTTTGTTTAAATAGAGATTAACATATTTAACATTTTGGATGTAAAATGAAATTTTTGTTCATAAAAAATTATACATAATTGAAAAATTAAAAATATTTAAGTTATACTTTTGTCACTGAAATTGAATATTATACTGTACATAGCTGTTAGTTGTGCTTTTATTAATTTCTATACAAAATTAACAACCGTAAAATTTAATTTAAAAAAAGCTAGTCACGTAATTCAAGGGAGAAAGCGCTGCCATCGCGTCATGGCGTCTTACTCAAGCTTGTAAAAACAACGCTATTACATCAAGCAAGTGACAAAAGACCAAAAATGTTGGTAATAAGGCCTATTAGTCAAGTCGCCGGGCAGTTGCAAGGTGCGCGAAATGTAACTGAGTCGGGTACGAGCCAATTTCAAGGGTCATTTCCTCACACACCCAACGCAAGGGGAGTGACGAGTCCGCGTTAAAAATAAAACCAAAGATACCATGTTTTTCAGACCAGACTCTTGTCTGCCACCGCACAGCTGTTGTTTAAATTGATACTATAATGAATTACTCACTGTGTATTACCGGGAATACAGAGGCTTTTTATTTTACTTTTGCATAACGAGATTTTAATGTGTTACGTTAATCCGTTCATTGTAAAGCAGGCTTGTTTTATTAATTTTATACAACTGCAAACTATGATAATGTAGGTGCAAAACGACGCGGTCTGAACATTTCTAACAGCTTTTACAGCCATTTCCGTAATAAGCACATGTGACAAAGCCCCATTAAAATTTGATTATACCCAAAAATAGAGTCGCGTCATCACATCTTGCGGCGCACGACGCGGGGCGAATCGAGCGTCGCGTGCCCCAAAACACGCATTTGTCAAATTCGATACGCTTTTTTACTATTTACTTTTTCATAGTGCACCGTTTTAGCCCATTCACCCCTTCTGGAAATTGGTCACGGGAGAGTTGTGTGATTTTCTGCCAATATGTCCTTCAACTTAGCGGTTTATTGGTTGTTTGGTTGCTTCCAATTGGCCCCGTGGGCGAAAATAAATGTTTTGATGTCAAAGTCGGAGTCAAAGTCAAAGACTGAGTTATTTACTTACTTTAAATGCGGTAATACAAAAGGTGGTGAATAAATATCCTTGTCCGATGTCACATTTTGCTATATTTTGGTTTGCAAATATGAATATATTAGTAAGGTGATTATTTAAGCAATTACTTACTGGTTTTTTTTTTTTTGCCTTATGTTTACCGCAAATAAATGAATTTTCTTTCTTTCTTTATTAAAAAAAAAACAATTATTTACTCGTTTATTCTATCATCCTAATTACTAAACATGAAATTATTTAACGTACATAAATATTTAATTTCTAAAACGAACTAAAAAAAAATAGTATTTGGCACAATAATAAAAATAACAGAATAAAATTATATCTACAATCACAGATTTTAATATAATCTAAGTCTAGTCTATAATGCATTCCAACACCCTAATTGCGTAACACACTTTCAATCACAATCCGAGACTTTTGAAGGATATCGCTAAACCATTGCTTCATAGGTTTGAAAAATTCGTTAGCTAAACAATGTAAATAACGCAATAAACGTGGGTGAACTGTCAAAATGAAACCCATTGCGATCAATTGTCAGTTTATGTATGTTACGTGCAATTACCTGGCTGGTCCTGTATTGATAGGACCGTGTCGGTCCCATCAAAAAAGCGCTAACGCTATAAAAAAAGCGTTAACGATAACGAGCATCATTTTTACAGCTGTTATTTCAGCTTATTCATTTGTCATCCTTATGAAAGATAATTTTATAATAATATACATGACAGCTTCTTGTCTTTATTTTCTTGGCTACTGTAGTCTGTAATTAACAATCATAAAACACTTTATAAAGTTATCAAGGCTAATAATAAGTGCAGCTTTAATTTAAGTTATAAACAATATTATAGACAACATAGGTATCATTATAATATGATGCAATTAAGTGAAATCTCTTTGGTCGTCAAAATTGTGAAAATGAAAAACAAAAATCTTGCGAATGTTTGAATGCCAATATTTTCTCAGTTAACGAAGCGTCACAATATTATTTTGAAACAAATATTTCGTTGTTACAATTCTATTGTTTTCCATACTGTAACAAATGGATTTGGATTTAGCCTTACGAGGTGGCATAGTTTTTGCGTGGGACCATTAGAAAAAATGTCACCCACGCGGTTGGTTTTTTTTCTTCTATAAAAAAACAAACAACAAATTTCACGCTCCAGTATGTTTTATGAATAAATTAATATAATTTTATTAGTTTAATGTTTGTTAGAATATTTTATTGACGTAGTTTTTTTTTTATTTGGAGCTGTTTTTGCATTAGAAGAAATTAGGGTCAGCAATTTTTTTTTATTATTTGAAGCGAATAGGCAAGTAGTTCTCAAATTAAAATAAAATAAAAGAACAAACAACAAATTTCACGCTCCAGTATGTTTTATGAATAAATTAATTTTATTTTATTAGTTTAATGTTTGTTAGAATATTTTATTGACGTAGTTTTTTTTTAAACTGGGAGCTGTTTATTGCATTAGAAGAAATTAGGGTCGGCAATTTTTTTATTATCTTAGCCGAAGAGGCAAATAGTTCTCATAGTTTTTTTATAAAATTTAATAAACACTTTAGTGACAGTAAAGGTTTTATGTATTTATTTTAAAGAAGGCTTACAGACTTACAAACCAATATAATATAAAAAAATTGCTAATAGTAAACATTTTATGTAGGTATCGTTGCAGGTAGGTATTTGATGTAGGTATATATATATATATACATTTTTCACTGCCTTTGCTGCACATAAACCTGTCCGAATTTTCCATATTAAGAATGTTTTTATTTGATATTACTTCACTTTCCATTTGATATGACTTCTTTCAATGATGTATATCAAGAAACTTAAAAGACATTTATTTAACTTAAAAATCTATACAGATTTCCCCTTGCCTTTAAGAAACTAAGCCACAGCAAATTACCCAACAGAAGTGCAAATAAACCCCCCAAACTGTTTATCCAAAAATTAATCCATTTTATCTCAAAACAAGCAGATAATCCCACTAACTGTAACATATTGCTAACCCTGAGAACGCGCGGGGGTGTGAGAGACCCCGCACCATAACTAACCCTATTAAAAAGTGGCTGCAACCCTCCACTGTATTAATGTAGCATAAAATTAACCCGCGCGTCACGCCCGATGCGTGCAATGTTTAAATACGACATTTCTGGTTAGGGGTCTAAAGGACCGTTAGGATTTTTGGTCAGCTTTCGATGGATGCTTTTGCTTGTTGAACGAATACTGTTATATATTCAACAATTAGTTATAATGCTTATTGTGTCGTAAATAGTGTATTTCTTAAATGCACTTGAAGTGTAGCTATACCGTTACAATACTCATCATCAGCAGTTTCATAGAGAAATAGTTTGTAGAAGCAAAACTGATCATATATATTTTCTATTAGCAATATAAACAGTATAGGTATATCAGCCAATAAACAACCCTCAATGATAAGACAGAAAAAATTAAACATATCCACTCGACAATGGAATTGGGTAATTTCAATGCGTTGTTTTGTTTATCATAACCAAAATGAACAATCTGATTGTCAGCATCAGCATCCAACTAGTTTCATTACTTAGTCATTCGACAATAATATTTAGTAAAGATTTTGTTACTATTCGAAGCATACATATCATATTCTGTCAAGCAAATGTACCATATATAAGGTCCCATTAAAATAGATAGATAAACTTTAACCAAAATAAGGTACAATGGTAAAAAAAAAAGTAAAACGCATTAGATACTTACAAGAAAAATAAATCAGCTAACGAAAATATACTAAAAATGTTGGTTACCCAATGCCATTTATTATTTTAGGTGAAAATAAAATCACTTTAATCAGTGCTTTTTTTTTTTGCTTGGATATCTTTGATTAGACGTATTGAACGCTGTGTTAAAATTTGTCCATCTATTTTAATGGGACCTTGTATAAAGGTAGAACTTTACTAAAATAAGTAAAAATAGATGCTTCTGCAATATAACTCCAAAAATAAATTCATTTAATTTCCGGCATACCTAATTATCTGCCTAGCCGTAGCCCATTCAATACGAGTACCTACGCCACAAAACAAATCATTATCTCTTTCCATTACACCAGCACGCTGTCATAACACAAAAATAACTCATTCCACAATACATCTCCACACAAATTAATTAAGATATTATCAGCAGGACAGACCTCAAGTCTCCCCACACACAAGCAGTGATAATAACACAAATAAATCGTAGAGAAGTCGTGTCACTAGATAATGTCCCTTTTGTACCGTCCGCGGTGCTACTCGAGTCGCGAGCCCTCGGCGGGCGAAGGGTTAATGTGTTTGTAAACAATGCTGTGTTGGTGAATTAGTTAAGTAGACAGTAAGTTGAATAGTTGAGCTTATTTTTCTGTTGCTTTAAAGCTCCCGTAGACAGGCGCGACTCGACAGTGCGACGCGATTCTGGTAGATCAATTTCCATGAAATTTTAATAAGTCTGTTCTACCAGAGTCGCGTCACGCCTGTCTGCGGGGGGCTTTATTCGCTTGCATTTGCCCAAGATAAAATGCAGTGAACATGTCTGTTGATGATCCAAGAATATTCTCCCACTTAATAAAAACCAGTGACAATTAACACACAGCCTAAATAAACTGCTGGTTCTAGAAGCATGAAATTTTGCACAAGAATTCCTTATATAACGAAGGTGAGCACTAAGGAAGGATTCAAAATTCATTCCCTAAAGGATTTAAAGGATTTTTTTTCATCCCTTAGTTGATGAAGGTTTGTATGGATGTTTGTAATTTTTCCGAAGAAAAACCCCATCGCATACACGCGTTGTATATATTATAAATCTCGTACCTAAATTGTAGATTTCTCGAGTATGAGACATGAGAATCCATTTCAGTAACGTAAGATTAGCTGTTTGTTCATAGAACCTAAGTAACATTATTTATTCGATATTATTTTCAAGTCTATTTGTGTTTATTTGATTTAATGTAAACGCAGAACTAGCTGATTACTAAATAACGAATGGTTGCCAATTGCAAACGTAAGTACTCGTAAATAACTAGCAACGTGAGTTAACTACAAAACCTATAATACATCTTCCTGTGTGCACATATTAATTAACTGTTTTCCATTATAATTTATAAAGTAGCAACTAGTTATCACAATACTAAGGTAGTAACTGCATAATCAGTGACAGAACGTCACAACAGCACAGTGACAACTTGTCACAACTACGCATAATTAGTGCCTTAAGATGTCACTCCTGAGTTTGTAGTGACAAATTGTCACTACATTACTCAAATAATTATGAAGAGCTTTACGGATCACCAGAACTGGTTTCCACAATAATATGAACAGACCTTTGAACTTTATTTTAAGTTTTTAGTCAGTTGGTACTTCGCTACATACTTAGGTAATTTTTTTTAGAACTAAATAGGAATTTACCTGAAGGTACATTTTCTTCGTTGAATTAACAGTCAGGTCTATAAGTGCCTTTTTTTTTGGATTGGAAATTATCAAATAACTTCTCCCGCTCTGGGCGGAGCGGGAGGGCGTGTCAGACCCTTACTGACTAAAACCCACCCGTGTTCTTTCTTTTGCCTGTACGTTGCCAGGGGCCACGGTATCCCTTTCGGACTTTCCCGCAACCCCGGCAGGCAGGTATATAAGTGCCTGACAGTGATCGCGATTCGATCGATTGCGATCCAAATAAAGTAAGAGTGGCCTTGGCTGTCACCAAAGAAACTTCACATAAATCAGCACGTTGTGCTGATGAATGTGTTACAAATTCCCTTTAGTGAGTTAATGAAAAAGTAAAAGTGTGAGTGAGTGTGTGAGTTAGCCTTTAATGTTCCCACTGCTGGGACAGGCCTCCTCTTTTCGAGGTGTGGGCTGTAATCAGTGGTGATTAAACAATTCACATAAAGTACAGTGCCATTCTTGGGCCACCACTGCTCTACCTTAGTGAGTGATTGAGTAAGAATTTAACCTGAACACTGTTTTTGGAACATACTATACAACCAATGCAGTTTCTTTTCGCAATATTTTTCAAAAAACGAATCCTATTATCGTTTGACAGTTGGCACTCCTAACTTTGGCGTGACGTCAAGCGGGCCGCAGGCGCCTGATCTATCGCACCCCGGGGAAACCACCATTGTTTTATAGTAACAACCACCATAGATTACCTAATAAAATACACATGTTCGCTTTGAAAACATTCATGTGTGGTTATGGTCAATTGGAACTGATATTAATAGTCCCAGCTTTGTACTTTGACTGGTAATTATTTAGGATTAAAAAATATTGTCAGGAGGAGTTGTAATGATTGTCACTTGTTGAAAGTAGCAAAAGGAACTGCATACATTCATTCCCCCCCTTTTCCCCTCACATATTTAAAGAAAATACCTAGATGAAATTGGATGGTGGATGGAAAAAGCATCAAGAACAGGAAATATCCATTTTCTTGACATATGTTAAGCTGGTTCGAGGTGACGCGGGAAAAGACCTCCTGGAAAGTCTTTTTTTTTTATTAGGTTCACCAACAATTGATTACACTGATACAAACACATAATACATTTTTAAAGTAAAATAACAGTGCATCAGTTACTTATAGGTAAACACCACATGCATAAAACAATGAAGCAGACAAATAAGCTAACTTACTTAGTAATAAGCGATAATATTGAAAATTTGGTAACATCGGTAAAAAGTGTCATTTTGTATAAAAAAATATAAAATTAAAATCTATGACTTGAGCCCATTGCCCAGAAATGGGGCAGTAAAGACTGTTTTTTATTAAAGGTTATGGATTTTGACCTCTGTCAAGAAAATGAATTTGAGTACCTATGCGTTTTGCAGCTTTCAACAATTTAAATTTAGTTGCTATTGCAATTTTCCTATTAGAATTATTATCAAGCCAAAAGCCAGCAAAGTTACCAACAAGAAGTAAGAGCAAAGTTATTGGAATTATCTTTGCAAACAAATAGTTTTTCCTCCTATATGAAATTGTAATGTTTCTGTGAAAACTAATAAACAGATAACAACTTAGAAGTAGGAACAGCAAAAGATTAGATTTTACTTTTCCTCTAGTAATTATTATGTTTGGCCAATGCAGCCAACAACAGATGATTAAATAAGTCGAGCACAGATACAACAAACTGACTCGGCTGAATTATTGCTCCCGCGGGAATCGCCACAGATAATGTAGGACCGAAGTTAGAAACTTTGTATGCAAAAAATAGTGATGTTTATGATACGGAGTAATATTTTGGTTTATTCGAGGGAAATAAGGAAACTATCTAGGGAAAATAACTTATCTGTTTTCAAAGTTGTTTTTCTTACTAGGTTCTATTTTAATAGGTACTACTTTAACTGTAACTACTTAGAATGAAATAGAGTTTCAACCAGACAACACTGAACCACTAAAGATTTTTTTTAGAAAAAGCACATTCCATTTCAATCATTTAAGTATTCATTCAAGAATTATTCATTACATCTGAAATTTATTGTGCCAGCTACTGTATAAAATAAGTGTTATCCAAAAATGTCTACATAAATATACCCTGGCATTTTGCCCCATATAAACTGTAAGTTATAAACATAAACGATATGCTGATTAAGTGATGATTAATTTCGCAAAAGAAAGGAGTTTTTACAACAAAAAATGTTTGAGCTCATTTTCTGCATAATAATTATGTTGGCACTTAGGGCAGTTTGCGCCACCTGTCAAGTTAGACATACCTTGCAGTCAAGCGTGCGATGACGTCCATTCAGAATAATTACGTTTTTACTTCACACCCTAGGGCATTATTGTGATAATACTTGATATCTTGATAATGATAGTGTAGGATCAGGATTTATCGATAAATCCACGCACCCTAATAAATTGGGGCGCATCACTAGCATCGATATGTTTGGAGGAGACGCTCGAAGTCACTAGGGAGTAATCCCCTAATAATTATTGCGGTGTATTGTAAGCTGTGCGTACAATAAATTGGCTCCTGCTGGCTTTTGGTGATGACGCAACTATAGGATCTCCCCAAAACACATTAGTCTTGTAAGATAATACTGTATGGTTATGTAGCCAGACTTCTCCTTTCCTGGGGATAATTAAACCTTTGGAAGAATTTATTTGATTGAAACTTTTGATTAATGATCGCTGTAGCTTGAAAACAAAGTTTCGAGAGTAAGAACTTTTAGAATCAAGGCTCCCGCAGACAGGCGCGACGCGACAGAGCGACGTGACTCTGGTGGAACAATTTCTATGAAAACTTCACGGAAGTTGTTCTACCGGTGTCGCGTTGTGCCTGTCTGCGGTAGCCTTCACATTTTGAACTGAGATAAAATCATAAATTCAAATAAGACAACTAAATGTTACCGTAAAATAACAAAACTAGACTATTTACGTACTCAAACTCATTATGGAGTTTGAGTAAAAAAGACAAAACAGACAGACAGTTAAAGAATAAAAGACGTTTATTTATTATTATTTAAATTACAACTATTGTTAGCTTGCTACATAAATTTTACTTAAATTACCTGACATTACTTGTAGCATTTGAATCCGTGAAGTATTTATTTGATTACCGCCAGAGCTCCCGACAATGTACCATCAATTTGCACGTAGACCGCAAACTATGAACGTTCGCCAATTGGTTTTCGTAAATCGGTAATAGTTATGGCGGTAAACGTGTGACAAAATGCTTTATTACTGCCAGGAACATGAGTCACTGTACATCGTGAGTAAGAGTATTATTTACCTCGAACGATTTTGTACGTATCCAAAAATATTGGAAGGAAAAGAATCTTAAATTACTGAAATGAAACGAAATAAAATTGTTTATTCTGCACTTTTACACGTAGTATGTACAACATTTCCTATCTGATTACCCCTGAGAAAAACTGGCGAAAAAAACTCAAGGGTTGTCTCTTTTATAATCCAGACATAATCTTGCTGGTCAGATAATGTGACTGCGAGTTGCAGTTTAATGTCTACATACGACCTTATTGCATAAAAAATTAAGTCGTAGCTGGCTGTCAAAGATAGTTTAATGATTCGATTACTATCACAAATCATAAAGAAACCCTTAATAGCCCACAGATGACAGCAAACCGATAATTCAACAAGAAAATTCTTACCAGGCACATCTTTATCGCCGAGCAAAATGAGTACCTCAATTCATCCAAGTCCGCGGCAATCAATATTGTTTTGGTAAAATATTAAAATTTTATTACACCTTATTTTCACGGGCATAAAATAGCGGTTGGAACGACTGTGTATAAAGTATAGTAGTATCAATTTATCATGTTTCAATCTCGAAAGCCGAGGTGGCCGCGGGCGATATGATCCGGCAGGTAGATGCGCCACGAAATATTACACGTCGAGGATACCATGAAAAATAGTTTCTATTCACAGTTTTATGTAAAAATATGTTTATATAATGCTGATGAAATCGGAACAGGGTTTTTGTTGTGCTGCTACTTTGTTGAGAGGAAATTGAAGTGGAAATGGGCTTGCTCGGTTGAGCTGAGTGGAAGAAACAGAATGTTTTTATAACTTTATAAGGATATCGAAAGCTGTAAATTACCTGTAACCAATTAAATCCGTAGCACGCAGAAAATCCGTTGTCCAATTTCACAGCAATTTTGAACTATAAACTTTTTTTTTTTTTTAACTGTATTATTATATTGTGTGCTTCTTAGTACGTGCTAAATAAATGTATTTTCTTTCTTTCTTTTCTTATTTTACTTTAAACTTCAGACATGACAACTCAATTTAGTCATCGATGCAAACAATGTATGACCACATTATTATAAAACCATTAATTTACCGTCGTAACAAAACTTAAGCCACATGTCTGTAAGTAAACCGGAATTTTCATTTCCACTTATATCAATAATGTCAAAGGAAGCAAGTAACAACACAACATCATTGAGTTGAGCCGTTCTTATTCTTAATGTGCCTTAATGTCCCTAAATGATATGTATATTGCTAATAATTTGAAAAATCGTTTTAAATAATCCTCCATTATGCCAGTAGCTGGCAATTATAAGTGGTAGGAAAACGCGAAGACGAGACAATTAGCTAAGGGCAAGGCTAGCACATTAATTGAGTTGTAGGCAAAACGGTAAATTGATGATTCGATAAATGTCATGGAAATTATGAAGTTTTAACCTCCGCTATAGTAATCGAGGAGACCCTGTTTGTGAATCAATATTTTTATGTTGCTGATATTTTCGCTGTTTTTGTCTTATTTTAAGAAAACATTAATTCAAGTTACCTACACATAACATAAAATCACGCCTGTAACTCTCGTAAAGTAAGGCAAACTCATTCTAATTGCATTTGAATATTCATTTTATGATTGAAAACATAAAAGGTGTTGCTGAAGAAGAATTTAAAAACATTACGCAATTAACAATATTTTCTATTTCATATCTTGATGGCTTGTTTAATGATCATGTTATTGCATGTACTTTGAATTTATCAAACCTATTAATTGGCAATAAAAGTTTGAAATACAACAATATAATCACGGTGAACTTATGACATTAGTCAAATAAGTTTGCAATACCTACTTAGATATTTTCTTTAAAGTGGTCAGTTCTTCCCAAACGCTAGGCTGAAGCGCGCGCGTACCCCTTTTTCTTAAAAAAACATAATGAAATTAAACAAAAAGTTTTTCTTTATGTTATTAATTGTTCTATTCTTTCTTTGGTTCTTCAATTTCTCCTCACCAGTACCCTAACTAAGCCTCAAGTTGTTTTTAACTTAAACCCACCAAAGCTCTAGCTGCATTATTTCTACGACTTAACAGGTTGCTTCACAGCAACTGAGCATGTGTTACTCTACCAATGAAGACCACTTTTACGACACCATCGCGTTAATTATACAGCGTTACACTAAGCTTAGGTAGGTTTATCTCTAAGTTCTAAATTACATTTGCTTTTCTCAAACTATTTATTATTTTGAACGTGTTACAAAAATCTACTACCACAGAAAATCTCGCTAAAAGCTATTTTAGAGAGAAAAATAGCTTTCCTCATTCAATACTCAACCTAGACGTTTTCAACAAACTCGTACTTCGCACTTGCACCGCGACATGCATAAATTCAATTAGTCGTTCCGAGCCGGTTGGTTCGCGGAACCCTGCGCTCAGCCAGCTTCGCTAATGAAGCCACTTTTCGTAACCAATGTCTTCATCCAATGTTACAGGGATGTACTGAAGAGTAAAAAAAAAAATTAAAAAGCACAAATATTTTTTTACAAGGCAAAATTAATCTTCGTTAGGTTCGTTTATGTAATTAAAAATATTCTATTTATATTTCAATAATTTTCTGAGCTGTATTGATAGGTCAACCAAGGTGAAAAGAAGTCACTGTCTTATTGGAATTTCGAAGTACCTAATGAATGCTATCTTCAAGCGAATTGTCCATTTAGTTAATGTAGTTATATTTTTGACCACCTGCCAACGCTGTAAAATACAGTCCCAATAGAATTCACACCAAGAAATACTTCTCTTTCAAAATATCCTAATAAAAATCGACTCCTATTTTATAAGTGGGTGCATCCTTCCACCTTGTTATGTTACCTCGTCCCGGCAGTCCGCCTCTTCTCAAGTCCGCCTCTGCGATCTGTCCACGAGGCGTGTAACCGCCTATTTCGCTCAAAATTATAACTTTATTATTGCCGGTGATTTCGGAAATTAATTTCTCGGGATCGAAGTCAAATTACAGTGAGAGGGGGTACCCCACCGGCAATGTAGCAATGAAGACATCTCGACATGATCCCGCATATTTAATGAAATATCAGTAAAATTGCTATGCGTTTTGATGTTTCTTGAAACGGAATTGTTATTGATCTGTAAGTGGCTGTTATTACGAATAGGTACTGTAGAATCCTGTTGATTCTGTAATTATGTAAGTTGAATACATCACTACACTGGGTCATCACCACACCCAGCCTCTCGTACAGGCACGCTTCACTTTTTCCCGTTTCCCGCCATTCGTGGTGATCTGACAGTTGACATTAGTGACAGCGACCTCACTGCTGAAGTGCATGAGATAGTATTTACATATCTTTTATTAAATACATATAATAGATACAATACAGGTGCCATATTTTTTTATCGCTAGACCTGTTTCGGAGACGAAATTATCGCGTAAGGCGGTAAATTCCGCAAGTCAATTTACCCCACTAAGCAATTAGCTACAACAACACATTACCGACCAGAACCTACCATTACCACCGATGCTCTTATATTTGTTTTAAAACGAAACAGGCAAGACATGTCATTAATATCTGTATCATTACACCTTAAATCAGAGTAACCACCAATTTTTGATCACAATGCAATAACTTCGGCCATATTCGGCGTTACTTCGGCCCCGAACCAGCTATTTGAACGCGATTAACCAATTACCAACTTCCAATGTCCGCAATTTTGAATTACGAACACTTTCACGAAAAACGAGAAAATGGCCGCGACTATTTTAATTTGTTTCTCGAAAATGATTCGTACGCTAGTGTAAAGTGTAGGAAGGAATTATCGGGTTGTGTGCTAACTGTGTGTACTGATTATGTTGTTGTAACGGGACATTATTACCGACGAAATTTCGAAGTTTTACACCCGAGTCCGCCCCACGATCGTCGATTGATTCTTGGAATAATGAAATTATAAAGTAATGCATCCAATATTTTGATTGCGCGCGCAATCTTTATTACGCGCCTGCCTCTGCATTCAACGACTTCTTACTGGTTGTTTTATGATTTAATTCGTTTTACTTTACGACTTTTATTAATTCTTAACGATAACTTTGTCTATGGTTGTGGCTATAAAAGTTAAGCTTGACTGTTAAAGTTATTACGTATCTCTAGATGAAATGAAGATAAATGGAAAATTATTATGAGATTAGAAAATTTGTCTTTGAAAATAAAGCACTAATAGAAGATTAACACAGTTGTAGGTTTGTAGATACTCATTTTGATGTTTACCTAATCTAGAGGACCAACCCTGAACTTACTAAACCTTTATGTAGGTAATCAAAACAAAAGGTCCTACTATCCACGAAAAGCCTGAATCAACAATATCCAATAAAATACTGTCCCCAAATATTATTACAATCAATGCAAAAGCCCGATGGAAGCAATCAAGCGAACCATAGATAAAGATAAAAATCTCGGCGAATATAAGTCATAAATTATCTGTAATACAAGGAGGTCTGCTTCCAAAGAGTATCAATTCCCCTTTACTGTTTCCGTAATAGAAATATAAAAGGCATCACAAATAAAATCGCATTTATTGAATAGAAACATTTAATTCGGTCTGCGATGTCGTGCGGCGATAGTCTCTCTATGAATAAAATAAAAATATTGTCTTTGAGAAGAGCTCTAGTTTTCTTTATGTCGTCGTAATTTTGCTTTTAGCTTGGGTTGTGGCTTTTTGCTGTTATTAGTATTGCCTTTCATGTTTTTTCTATTACTTAGTATATTTGTTTCAATTTTGAATGTCTTTGCCTAATTATACTAAGACAACATTCCACCCAAAATTCTGCGCATGAAACGGCTGACAATGGAAAATGAAATAAATCACTCGTTGGCCGTCGGTCGTAACGAAATAACAGAATGTAGCAGAATTATTAACTGAACGAATTTATAAACCGCGATATACAGCCCTCAAATAGATACTTAGTAAGTCCCCCCCGAGCCCCTCCCTTGTGACATTAAAACATTGAGCAGACTAAATTAAAGCGCGCCAAAACTGTTGTCTGCGGGCCCAAGCCGGTCGTTTGTTTTAATACAATAACCGACACTGTCTCCTTCACTCCTCTCATTAGGAACATGCTTTTGTCTCGCTCCTACGCGCGTAATTTAGCCTTTTCTCTTAAGGCGACAACGTAATGTATCGGCAGTCGGACAAGTAAAAACAACTAAATTAGTCTAACGGCAAGTGATTTCGGGATTAATTGAAAACATTATGTTCTTGTCAAGGTGTGTTGCAAATAAAATTATAAAGACTGCAATTACAACACTTCCGAAATACATTTCATATGATTTATTATCTTGTCTTTTTAAGTGGTTGTTGCTGGATCAGATTAAAATTATTCATTTTCACTACTCAATTAAGGTAAAAACTTCTTTTACCATATTATCAAAGTAACAAAACAACGATACATTCAACGCAACAGAAGCGCGTTCCTCTTAATCACTTCTAATTTATTTAGCCCCTCGGAGGACCGAGCGAGTAATTTATGGCTGTCCCTTTCCAACCCGAGGCGGCGGGCGTGCAGCCATCCTGCTCTCCCGGGACCATTTTTAATTAAAATCACCGGGAGAAAATTAGAAATTATATTCTATTTTCAAAAACTTGCTCAGACGCTTTGTAGGAGATTATCTCTTTTTTATGAGCCCCCGGTCGCGGCTTTTGTTTAACTGCGGAGGAATTGGCTGTATGGACTTTGTTCCGACCACGAAGGCTTTTACGATTATGTCTTGTTCATTTCAATCCTGCTTCTCTGATGATTGGAAATGTTTCAAGTTTGCTCGTTATGCTTTAACGATGATGGGACGGAGCCCTTTCCACTGTCATATGAGTTTTAGATGATAGCACTTCTGTTTAATTGCAAGCCCGTAACCGTTGAAATATCGACGTTCAAATTCAATTTAATTCTTCCAAGCGTTTCCTTCTTTAGCAATATTTATGGTCGCTGTTGCAATAGAACAGCTGCGTATACGATCGAAGGTAATTGATACGTTTATCTCTTCATCTCCAGCCTCAATAGGAACTGGTGTTCTTGTCTTTCCTTATAAGAAACTATAGAATTTAGTTTTTGATCTCCAAGAATTCCATCTGTCTCACTTGAATCTAAGAACGTATATAAAGTCAGGAAAGCCATTGTGCTAGTTAAATTGATGACTAGATCTGAGAAGGCGGTGCCTTTATCCGTCTTAATCACTTTATTTTCTACGAAGTGTGCGTCTGAGGGCAGCGCCGTGGCTAGCCTGCAGCGGTAGTGCATTAAGTCGGGTTCTCATTAACAACTTTGGTCCTATGGTAGCATGCCTTCTTTCATTATAAACGAAAATACCAATTACAAGTTTTGACGATTTTGAAAATAAAAACGGTTTATTTAGCACTTTAGGGTGACACGGTTACAATTTTTTTTACATGATATAGTGTACACGATACAAGCCTTATTATTATTTGGCCCAATTATTGCCCCTTGCGAGGCCAATACGAACGCTGTTGACGTGGCCGAATTCTGGTCGAAGGATATACAAAAGTGATTCTGGGCTTCGTTAAGGATATTTTTACTCACAATATACAATTTTAGAAATGGAATCCTCGATAGGACGAAGAGGAGGAAACAAGCCTTCTTAAAAAACACCATTTAGAACGGCCCAAAGAAATCCCTAACTAGCCGCTCTCTAGCCTAAATCGAGTCAAATCAATCAGTGCACGGAATCCAATCAGAATTTGCGGAACTTAAATTCAAAATCACCAATAACAATCCATCCCCCATTTTTAACCCCTCTTTATAACCAATTTTCTTTCTTGCGCAGGCGGCGTATGCGACGATGACGGTGACAGCGGCAAGCGGAGACGGTCGCGGACGAACTTCAACTCCTGGCAACTTGAGGAGCTGGAGCGAGCGTTCCTGGCTTCACATTACCCGGATGTGTTCATGAGAGAAGCCTTGGCTATGAGACTGGACCTTAAAGAGAGCAGGGTTGCTGTAAGTATATAGTCTTTTTTTGTTATATATGGATTCCTGGTTTATAGAGGTCAGATAAGCAGTCGCTCCATGTTGAAAAATACTGGTGTTTATCTGCATCTGGTTAGATTTGAAGTCGAGCCCAACCAACTTAGTTGTGAAAAGGGTACAGATAAGATGAACCGAATGATAAGTTAGTGTAAGTTTTTCCAAACTATTAATAGAATTCCTAGACTGAAATAGAAACATAAGTAAGGCGTTTTAGACCATGAGCTTCATTGTAACCAAAAGAACAACTTTGGTACCAAAAGACCAAACATGCAGAAAAGTTGAACTCTTCCTTTAAACGTATTGTAACTTCACAGCCATTCAGACTAATAAAAGCGAGAATTCCTTAACCCTTAACAGCTTCACCAAGGATCTTTAAATATACTAGGCAGGAAGTGTATATCAAAAGTATACAAAATTGTACGACACATTTGACGTTGAGCGTTCGCTACGGTGTTAAAACTGCGCAAAATCCTTTGTAGTTCTCGCTTGTCGGCTATATGTTAGTGTATATTTAGCACGCGACGAAAGGCAATGGTTTCACACCTAACATCTTAATCCATCATGGTTGGCGCATTTGTTACCATGACGAAACAACCTAATTTTATTACGCACCGAATCTGGTTTAGTACAGAGTGAAGCTACTGATTTGTTAGATCTAAGTGTTGGCCGGAAATTGGAAGATTGAGACGTTTTCTTGCGTGAGTCAAGACTTTCATGGCTTGGACGAAGGAAAATTCTATTAAAACTAATACCCTACCTACAAAATAATAAGAGTTTGAAATCGCCAACCCGTCTCGGTGCAAGTGTGTGGTGATCAATGCTCGGGCCTTCTCTGTATGAGCAGTGGCCCTTTCCCTTCAGTAGGACAATAATAAGCAGGTATTATTATTTTTCTACCTATAAGCAGACAATATTCTGCTAATTATTTAGTATTTCAATCCAAAGCAAAAACTGGCATAGTTCTGTTTCACACCCAACTTTTCCAAATACGGTTAAAGTTAACGCAAAAATAAACGTGTCATCAAAATAAACCAAAACATTACGGAGAAACCGATCTCATTTTGAGGAAAATACACGGACAAACACGACGTACGGTATTTGGTACATAAGGGTAAAAAGCTGAAGGTTTCCGTTCAATATAAATGAGGGACGATTTCCCTTATTTTCCCCAAACCTTCCGAGGCTAAGCGGCCGCCGGGGACCGCGCGGTTGGCCGCTTTTTATATAAGCTTTAGGATCCGAAATAATGTTCGACTTGAGATAATACAGTTTTGAATGGACGCCGTTTTGCGGCCAACCCTTGGCCGTATACGAATTGATGGCATTCTGTTTGGGCTTTTACCTCTGAACGGAAAAGTAATGCTTTTACCCTTTCTTATTAACTTTTGGTAATACGTCTTTTGTTTTGTTTTTGTCTTCGTCTTCCACAATTATTTCTGTAATTTTATTATCCTTATTGATCAATTTTATTTTATGGCCTGATTAAATTGACCCCGGGATTATCACTTAGAAACATACCTACATTTAATATTTCAAGCCTAATTATTTTCAACAAATAAAAAATATATTATAAACATTGAGCAGACAAAGCTCATAAAGTTTTTATTTATATTATTCCAAAGTACACCAAACACAATATGTCCTTTAAAAACAATGTATAAGTAAATCCATTTCTATAATCAGTACTAACGTCGATTGTATCCAACACTTATCGCGGCGGATCTCGTTCTGAAAGACAGACTATCCCGCACCACTCCTAATAGTTGGTATAAATCAAAAGATTGCAATCTTGGCGGCACCCCTGGGACGCGAGCGAGACGGCACGATTGAATAGCATAGATTTAAATGGGCGGGTCAGATAAGGATGGCTGCAGATCGCGCCGCTCCGACCTCGTCCGCGTCGCCGCTCCTAGGGACGTCACAATTCGATTACAGCTCAATAAAGTTAAAGTGACTTGTTTGCGTCTGTAAAGTGGATTTTTTCCTCTTCTTTGATTTCTCTATTTTCTTTCGTTCGTTCGACGTCCCGGGTTGCGTTTCAGATCGTAGTATCGCAATATTGACTTCGTATAGGTTTCAATGGTACCTTTTATATGGAAGTAAAATAATTGAGTGTTATAATGTAGCTTCATGAAGTAATTGAATAAACATGAATGTCACTGCGTTACAAAGCGGCAATAGATTGTTATATAGAAGCTTTTGAATACCAGAAGATATGGAATACATTGGAACATTATTCAACTATTAAATAAAGCTTCGGGGGTTTTGGAAAGACGACAAATGTAATCATGGCCTTATATAACGTAAGAGTTTCGCGAAAGACGTTAAAAGCCCATTCTTTACCGAAAGTGGCATATTCTAATCTAATTTCATCCCAGCCTGACGTAAACTTGCAAAAACGGCTCACTCGCTCCACCGTAAGCGCGGAAGTATCGACTTCATTTTAAAATTCATAGCATAAAATTTACATTTATATGCCAATTTCATTCCCTAACAGGGCGTCGGCGGTCGCACGCACACATCAGCATTCCACACACATCCGGCGCTGGCTAGGTACACCCCAAAAATAAAAAAAAATAGAAAATCTTCTTACATTCTCTGCTCAGTTGCGAAGAAAAAAGAATGGCGCGAGGTTTAAATATGGAACACTAAATGGAACGCTTAGGCGACAAAATGCGGATAGAATATAAAATTTAAGGAGTGCCGTGTGTCCCTGTTGCTCCCCTGCGAGGCGCGTCGCTCCATCCCTCTCGGCGCTCGTCGCTATCAAACACGAGCCGACTTTACCGCCGTAGGCTTAGCGGTAAAAGATAGACATGAGACCTCTACAGGGTTGCTCCCGAGGCGGTGAATTATCGTGCATGAATAATTTTCTCACTGGCAAACAAGATTTGCTTCGTATTAAATTGCCTTAATGTAATTACTGTGCCTAATGAAATGCGGTGCTTCACATACGGACAACCGTATAATTTATACATTAAACATGTTTAAAACGGAGTTGTCATCTACGTTCATTCATTAATTTGTGTGCCGACCCTTCGATGGAAATTATCTGTAGGTAGGTAATTGGTGCTGCATTAAATATTATTAATTCCTTAACGCCTGGATTGAAAAAATGTGGCATGAATTTCATTTACTGTGACAAATGATAATCTGCTGATTAACATTAACCGATATATCTTGAGTAACCTTAACACATTGTAGGATATTTTTCAATAAAAGATAATAGTAATACTAAGAATTCAATTAATAAAAAACCAAAGAACCCAGATCCGTAAACTACAGACAACCCTATTAGAAAACGCTTAGCTGGCAATTCGGGAAGATGTTGCGAAATTTATATCTGTCTCTGTCACACATACACTACGATATCAATTTGTGTGCTGAAAGAAAAGAGACAGCACGATACACTGAAATACAGCGCTGAAACCTTACAGTTTGTGTTCATGGAATTGTTTACCATACAAATCTGTTTGTATCAGGAATACTTTGTTTGGAAACAAACAAATTTCTTTGAACACAACAATCTTTTCAGTACCTATTCTATAGAATCTTATAAACCGGGATATAAGATTTACTCGTAAACTGAAACAAAAATGAATTGTAACTAGGAAGACTGTGTAAAGAATATAAAATATTTCAGTCTTTTATAATTATGGCTCATAGCAATAATACAGTATTGTCACTCATTACCAAACGTTAAAATACAAACACACTAATGAGTCACATTATGTCACTGCAAGGTGAAAGCCTCCCATCATTTTCAGTTCCCAAAGTGTTCCTAGTTCCCATTTAACTATTTAATTTGGTAAGCTTTTCTCTTCATTTTTACCCGACTGCCCCAGAAGGAAGGTAATGTTTTTCGAAAGTATGTATATGTTTGTCTATTTCTTTGGCATGCTCTGTAGCCTAAACGGCTTGATGAATTTCAACATAATTATGAGGTGTCGTTAGATTCGTCTTCATTGTGAGAGAGCATAATGGTGTACAATATTTATATACTGCATCTGCAAACACAAATAAAAGGGAGGGGAGGGTTTTTTAAAATAAATTCCATAAAAAATTGGTATCTAGTAAAAGCTAGTAATCAGTCAAAGTCAATTCCAAATATTCTCGAGACGTAACAAATAGACAGGTTTTCATCATTCAAGGACGTTTTTTTTTTACAAAACATCAATAAAACAGAAAATCATTGATTTCAAAAATATTTAGACACTATGATTTTTCTAGTAGCATTTTAACGCTCTTAGGTAAGTAGTTACTACTTATTTCAAGATATGCTAAACAAATAATTAAAAAAAACACATAACTGAACAGGATATTGGTTTGTCTCCCGCCTGCAATACCAAAGTTCTATAGATTATAATGCTTGTTTTTCGCTTTTCTGTTACGTGTTTTTGCAGTTGTGTTTTTTTTTAAATAATTTGTTTAGCATATCTTGAAATAATTAGTAACTGCTCACCTAAGAGCGTTAAAATGCTACTAGAACAATCTTAGTGCCTAAATATTTTTAAATGAAATCGATGATTTTCTGTTTTATTGATGTTGTGTAAAAACAAAACGTCGTTTAATGATGAAAACGTGTCTATTTGTTACGTATCGAGAATATGTTCTTTATTAAAATGTAATAGAAGGAGACTATTAGGCCATCAAATGTTTACAGCCACGTAAAATTTTACATAATAACATAATAATAATATTATTAATAGTGCCTTAACAACGCAATTGTTATTGATTAAGAATATACAAAAAACAGAAGATAGTGATCAGCGGATCTATTCTGTAAAAATCACAACGCGAAAACATAGGCCAGTTACAGCTCGGCCCGAGTCTACTCAACCCGAATAATAAATAATAATACCAGATACTACGTAGTCAAAACGCCTAAAAGAGTGGTGAGTACCGTCGGCATGAAAAGTCAAGACCTCTTAAAATAGTGAAGGTGTTTTTAATTTATTGATAGAATTTATTTAGATGAAGTGAGCTGTCACTAATGTCAATCCCTAGCAACAGGTGGAATGACAGTCCATATCACATAAGTTATTACGGTGAGATTTTTACAGAATCGGCTGATCTACATATTTAATAGGACAAATAACTTACCAAGTTGTATGAATGTTGCGGGAAAGTCCGAAAGGGATACCGTGGCCCCTGGCAACGTACAAGCAACGGAAGGAACACGGGTGGGTTTTAGTCAGTAAGAGTCTGACACGCCCTCCCACTCCACCTAGAACGGGAGAAGTTTTTTGATAATTTCCCACCCAAATAAAAAAAAAATGTATTAATGTAAACGAGGCCAAAGGAGTATGTAAGGATCGTAGCAGTCAGCGTTCTGTAGTTTCTGCCTACCCCCAAGGGCAGAAGGTGTGAGTTTATATATGTATATAAGTAAATAACTTACCAAGTAAGTTAATTACATAGTATTAGTGTTGTTACATTTTTTTTTAAACTCCCCGCGTCTACTTACTTTTAGAGCTGCTGGAAGAGTATTCAGCCAAAGCTTTTTAAATATTGATAGCATAGATAGGAAGGTAGGCATACATGCATCTTACCAGAAAAAAAACATGGTAGCTAGTACATAAAAAGACAAAAACGCACTTAATTTTGACAGGACAAATTTTACTTAGGGACCTTACCCATGAAAGCTTTGATCCTGATTTCACAAAAACATTTTCAAGATTATTAAGAAAAAACCCAACTTCAATGACATAACAATCAAAAGCCGGAAAAAGTAAACAGTTTCACCCCGACAAGGGGGTGACAGCGCTAATGCAAGTCAATTCTTTATTTACCTACACGTGTGTGGGGATCCCTCCCTTGAGACGAGCTTGTAAATAAGATACTGATTTTTCTTATCTTACTCTTACGGAAAAGTCTTATCATTATGAAGGTTTTTCTGATTATCATCCTTTGTTAGATACGAATAAAATTACCGGAAACATTGATAGAAGCTAAGTATGGATTTTAAGGGCACGTGCACTCATTGTGGACAGGTCCACTCAAACCTGTGTGGTTCTCAGAAGACCCTTTCAGACTCTAATCTATATGGTCCTGACTTGATCGGACCAAGATTATATTATGGATTTTAGAGAGACTTTGACTTCTGAGTTTGTTTTGTCATTTCTTCTCAAGGATAGTCAGATAGGAAATATCGACTCCATCTAGGTTATTTCTTTTAATATAGTCCGATATCCTATTTACAGAATAAACAATTTCATTCACTCAGGTCACATCTCGGCACAATGGCAACAGAGTCAAAAAAAAAAAACACATGATTTGTGTTTTTGACAGTTACCTTGTTTAAAATCATAATTAAACAAATGGTTTATGTATTAAAGTCTGTGATAATGCTTCAACAGTAAAGAAAAAAAAATACTTTAGTTATGGGAAAAATCATAAAAGTTCTTAAGAAATTACATTCAAGAGCTTTTGAATTAACTCAAGTTTAAGTTTTACGCCCTTTTAAATTAACCTATCAAAGCTGAAAACACATGTATAAATATACTTTAGAATAAATACCTTTCCAATAGCAAACTCAGCCCCTCAAAGTGCGTAGGGGTGCAGGAGACAATTTCACCCCTCAGAGGATGACAAGTCAATGTATCGACACCACAAACGTCTTACTTACACCCCCGGGTAGGGAAGACGGGGCAAATGTCCCTGTGACGTCACTTAGTAAATGGTTATTTAGGTATTTCGTACTTCCTTTTTTGTAAAGAACATAGATTTGATAGTTCTAAGGAATAATATTCCGTATTGTGTGTTATTGGTTGTTGTCTTTTGACTCAACGCACAAATACATCCTTTAGTAGGTACTTACATACAAGCTTCGGTAAAAGTAGAGTTACTAATCTTCGGGCGTGATCCTGTCTTTAAAGTTTAAAGATTCTGAATCTAAAGTTAAGTGTGAACATAATTTTTCATCTGCTTTAGGTATGTATTTTTCATGTTCTTGAATTCATCTAATGATAACGCATGTTAATTTCTATAGCTGAAACATACGTTATTAATTACCTATAAATTCACAGTGGGCGAGTACAAATATACCTAATATAAGACTATAATTTGTTACAATAATCTTCTGTCAACATAATAGACAAAATCCATTTCACAGAAAAACCATTAAAACTACAACAAATAAATTAAATCTACAATCAATAACCATCAATCGCCATATAACTTTTACAAAAACAAAAATAAAAACAAATCACAGGTCCCTTCCTCTTCACCCCCGTATTAATGACACTCCCCCTCGAGGGGGTGTAAGGGGTGGATATACGTGGCTCATTAGCAGAGGGAACTACCCACCGGGTCATTACGACCGGCCGACTAATCAATGTGCTTCGATTAGATGTTAGAAAATAAGGGTTAATTAAAAGTATGGTTTTGCTTGTAATCTTTTAATTTTGTGTGATAAAAAAAAAAAAGAAAGAAAGAAAGAAAATACGTTTATTCTGCACAAACAAAACGCACATTTAAATAAAATAAAAACACAAAATACACATACAAAAGTAGCCAAAAGCCTCATATTCAGCCAACAAACAAACGCTATTTATAAAATTGATTCATTCATCGGTTGATGTCAAGGCCACAGACAAAGACAATATTGCGTAATTACTGTAACAACATTACATACTCTGTGGTTGCGACATTGGCAAATGACAACAAAAACATAACAATAACAAAATGCCGATTGCAGAGTAAACTACTTTTGTAATAAATAATGAGAAAAATTAAACTGTGCGTCGCATCTGTGCAAGAACAGGTCATTGCTCAGCGAAATGCTGTGACTTCGGATGAACCTAACGTCAACAGCGCTGGTTTTCAGCAATTACCATGATATTATTTATGATACTTTTGATCTAAGTTTAAGTTACGATTATTTTACTTTGTTAAATGTTATGACTGCCTCGTTGGTCTAGAGGTCGCAAGCGCAACTGCTGAGGTCCTGGGTTCGATTCCCAGGTTGGGCAAAGTGTTATCGGGTTTTTCCATCAGGAATTTCTTAGTAACAGCCCGGAGTTTGGATTCGTGGCCGGTTGATGGTAATAGGCCCGCCCCATTACATAGGACTTTTAAACGTAACTCTCGAAATGTGGGTGTACTATAAGGCTTCTGCCTAACCCTTCGAAAAATACAAGCGTGATGTTATGTTATTGTGTTAAAATGTTAATGAATTTGCATATTATTATTATTAGTGCTGTGGCGGCATCTACATCGCCACATGCGAACTACATATCAAAGTCCTGACGTCACACAAATCCTGCATCGCGCAATTAGTGTTTACCGCGCGAACGTCATATAACAGACTATCCTACATCAATCGTTGGGCAGTTGTCCGCCAGACACGACACCTGCCTGCTCCGAGGATCCTCCCTTTTCTATAGAAGATGTGTGAACTGTACACACTGTTTCTCTAGCCTCTAAAGCGTCATTTTAAGAAGCCGTCATTTCAGCCTTTTAACAAGCCTCTCTGCAGATCACTAAAACAATCAATTCCTGAAAACGCTGCCTTTCGTAGGTACAATGGTATGACCTTATACACATTTTTACAAACAAACATAAATCAAATGCTTAATTGAATGATTACATTTATTCTTATCCTTTTCATACAATTAATTTATATACATAAAATTTAAATACGAGATACAATCTAACACTCAAATATTTATATTATGTACAAGATATAAAGGAAAAAGAAAGAGTAGAACTCATTGAGTATCAAAAAAGTCGTCCTCATCGCTCTTTGTGGAAAAAGTGCCCAAAATTCTAGCAGCATTGCTACGTTGGATGGCTAAAAATAGAATGCTGATTCTTTGGCCTAAAAATAGCATATTAATTCGATTTATGTATGTACAATATTAGGTTAGGTTCGCATATACGATGAAAGATGATTTAAACTAAAAAACTGCTGGATTATAATCTTCATTCTTATCCTTTGTAATTCCTAAAAAACCTAAGTATATTGGCAGGTACTTACCTACTGCTGCATAGCTTTATCTGAAAGCGTTTATACAAAGAGCGGGCAACGTCGCAAATAGCTGTTAAATATGTTGCTGTTTTGATTAATTTGGCGATATTACTGTATGGAAATAAGAATTAATTATTAATATTCTAGTTCACTAGTTAGCTATATTTCTTATTTCCATACAGTAATATTGCCAAAATAATCAAAACAGGTAATTATTTGACCACTATTTGCGACGTTGCCAACTTTTTGGATGAACGCTCTTAATTAAGTCTCGAAGTGACGCAATACTCAATACTTTTTCGTCATTTAATCTAATTGTCATGACCAACGTTAATCGATTTTTCAGTCATAAGTAAATAATTGCTACTTATATAAGTAAATAGTATTAAATAGAAAACGTAGTACTGATTTACTTTATAATTAATTCACAACGGGTGACCATTGTTTTCAAAATACCTACCCAAACTTTGTACATAAATGATTTGAATTAAAATTTCACATTCAGGTTTATCAATACTAATTAGAAATTATTTTAACAATAACTTCATGGAAAGAATAAATTATATCAGAAATTTTTCAACACGTGTAAAAATTGAACGTGCGTACAGTTTGCGTCAAATAACTTTGGCGCTCTGAAGTAGGCTAATAATGACTGCGCAGTAGTCAATCTTACTTAAAAAATAATAGCGCGCATGCCAGCGCGCATGGGCAACCTAGCTTTAGTCATTTCATCGTTCATTCAGACACTGTCCACACGATAACACGCCAATTTTATGAAAAAAATCCGTTGGCAACGACCGAGCGACTTGGGGCCCTATTGTGACGTATTAATGCCACCATTTTTCCAGTGTGAGTGAGAGACGGAGCTATACAAGGCCGATAGCGCCATCCTTTATTCGCAGTGGAATAATGGTCGAATTAATACTTCATAATTACGGCCCCTGCTCTGCCAGTCGCGCGTGACAGGTTGCGTCGGCGTTGGATACTAGTTGTCGATAACTTGTGTTGTGTGAGATCTGCCATAGAAATGTAGGTGCTAACGCGATTGGTTGCGTCGGCGTTGGAAATTGATTCTAGCCGCCCCTTCCAAAAGGTAGTTTTCGAATGGAGAAGAATGGGCAAGAAACTCCACCGTTACTCTTTTAAAATGTTTTACAATATTTTGTATAGGTACCTACATTAATTATATGTGACGACGATGGACCAGGAATAAAACTTCAGTTTAGTCCCTAACCTCAACTAGGTACTTACTAATCTATCAACCTCCTTTTCTGCAAACTCACACCGAACATTTCCACTTTTTTAAGTGAGAATTAACTTTTCACCCAATTTTACGGACGATAAATAAAGAGAATCAGTTTTAATATCGCTCATATTTATCTTCTTAATTATACCCGACGCTGGAAGGCGTTATGTTATAATTTTATTAAATAAATCCAAATGAATCCGGCAGAGGGCGCAGGCGTATTATGCTCGTTTCGCAATAAAAAGCAATGGCCTGCTCGTAAACTGACCCGCGCCGTGCCCCGGCGAACCTAAGTTATGTTCTTCTTTTTTTATTCAATCGGTTTAATGGATACATATGTTGGCATTATTTAGAGCACATCTTTTTGGGAAAGACATGAGTTTAATATCTGTAGGCGTTTTTAAATTGGCATGAGGAAAATACGTTGCAATAATCTACAACCGAAATTCTAAAAGTGAAAACATAATGTGATGGAGCGTTCCAATGGAGAGAAAGAAAAGAAAGAAATTAAATACGTTTATTTGCGGTAAACATGACGCAAGAAAGAACAAATACACGAAAAGAACAATTTGTGGGAAAATTTGCGTCACATCCACGCAAAACGGCCATCGCTCAGTATAATGCTGCGCGAGACAGAGCCCCAGCGCTGGTTTTCATTGACATTCAACGTTATTATGAGACTCTTCAGATCCAATAATTCATAAACCGTAGATCTTTAACAACAATTGTCTAATAAGATTTCCTCTTCATAATCTGCACAAATCTCTTGGGCGTTCTTATGATGACGACATTGCTTACCGGTGGTCTGACCACAAATGAACGTCCCATTGACCTCACATTAAAGTAATTTTACAGCTACAATTAAATTCTATACCTATTACGAGATATTTTAGTACCACTAGTCTGTCATTGAAGAGACCTTTTGACCATAATACGAGTCTCAAAGGTACTCATCATTTTCGTTAACGCACTTAAAACAGTTAATCGTTTGTCTACGAAGATGCTAAACGCAGGTCATGAATATTCACTATCATATTAGAGGCTTTAATATAATTGATATAACGAAAGACTAATGAATAGTAAGGAATGCGGCTTGTGGCAAAAGGACGAGCATAAAGGAGAAAGACGTAAAAGTTGGAAGAAAGTGTTCCAAAGGATAAAAGAAGAGGAAACAAGGAGATGACCATGGAGTCATTAAAGGTAGATATGCCATACGCCACACACAGTATCTTGATGAAATTGAAATGGAAAAGAGAACTTTCAAAAAGGAAAAAAATACTTAAGAAATCCTTTTAGGATACCTTAAGAGCGCTTATCCTAAAAGTTGGCAACGTCGCAAACAGCTGTCAAATATTTACCTGTTTTGATTGATTTGGCAATATTGCTGTATGGAAATTTGAAATGCGGCTAACTAGTGAACTAAAATATTTATAATGAAATGCAGTAAATTGATATCGTAACACCGAATATTTAGTTTTAGATGCAAAAAAAAGTATTTGGAAACTTTCCAAATGCCTTTTTTTACACCTAAAACGGTTACAATATCAAATTCAGTGTTATAATTGCAATTCATTATGAATATTCTAGTTCGATATTTCTTAATTCCATACAGTAATATTGCCAAATTAATCAAAACAGCGAAATATTTTACATTTATTCGCGACGTTGCCCACTTTCAGAATAAACGCTCTTCCCTTCATAAGTGACGAGTGGACGGTCAGATCAGCTACCAACCTTGCTAACGGACTATTCTTTTAACTACGGCATTTGCTGTTCTCGTAAAGTTAGGGCTATCACGTGTCTTCTTGTGTCATCTAGATTATAGGTCTCGCAGAGTTAACAAAATACCTCCTTAAATTAATTTCCTTCATAGTAGGAACAATCAACAATTGTTTCATACCGAAGGTCAGATTTAGAAATCACAACCACAGTATAACCAGTAGTGCTATTCTGTAATAATCTCACGGTGAAAACTTAGGTGAAGTGAACGTGAAGTGAGCTGTCATTCCACCTGCTGCTAGGGACTGACAGCTCACTCCGAGCTCACTTCACCTAAGTTCTCACGGAGAAATGGTTACAGAATAGCAATGCAGATGTATGAACGAAGCAAAAGGAGTACGCAAGGATCGTAGCAGGTGGCGTTCTATAGTTCCTGCCTACCCTCGTGGAAAGGCGTGAATTTATGTATGTATGTATTTAGAAAAAGAACAGTGGTGGGCCAGTGCAGGCTTTACTTTGTGTAAATTATTTCATCACCACTGCTCTCAAAAACGGTGAAGGAAAACATCGTGAGGAAACCGGCATGTCCAAGAAAAAATCGAAGATTTGTGACATCTACCAACTCGTACGGGGCCCGCGTGGTGGATTACGGCCCACTCCCTCTTACTGAGAGGGAGGCCTGCGTCCCAGCAGTGGGGACATTATAGACTGAGTATGGTTATGGTATTTAGATATCAAGTATGTTTTACTTCATTCCGATACTTTACAACCAATTCTCACTGTTACGTCGGTTAGCCGATGTTTCACACACCACGGAAGAGCAAGTAAGAGCTTGTGGGTGTCTCGGGTAAAAAACCCTCTTTACAGTAATTTACTCGACTATACGATGGACAATTTATAGTTATCGTGTATCTCAAAACCAAGTAAAATGCTCCAACAATGTTTCGCACATCGCGGAAGATAGCGCCGATACCCAGCGCGTCAAATGCGCGCGCACGCCTGCCCGGCATTACGATGCAAATGCGCAAGCGCATTGAAATTTAACGTCTCAATTCTTGGCGGGTCGCGGGCACTTTACATGCCTTTGTGCGGCGAGATAAGTCTCCTAACCTTTATAGATGCCGTTTAAGTATTTAATCTCAGACCAATGCTGCTTAAAATGCTGTTAACCTGTAACCCGGTTTTGTAGAAGAACATCCAGTTAAAGTCACGGATTCTTTATGAAATTAGAGAAAATTTTATTGCTATAATATGTAATATAATATTGCTGCAAAATTTTCGCTTTTACCTTGAACTCTAGGACTAACTGTGAATCAAAAATGAAAACTCGTAAACAACTTTGACAGTAACGGGAACCTAAGTAATTCACAAAAATTTTCAAACTTTGGAACTAGCTTCGTGTTGTAAAAAAAAAAAGACAGATATCTATAATCGTGATCGTTAAGATCGTGCAAAACGGACCGACGGATTAACGGAATCACTTTTTTTAAGCGATCCTTTTGGCACATTGAAAATTTACTGATATTCAACCTTCAGGCGGAACTGTACCTATTCATGAAAACAAAGTCGTGACATTTGTACCGTCTCAATCGTGAAAGTCACCTGCTTAAATGTGCACCTTTTTATGTCCGTTATTTTATAAATCACCAATTCTTTATCCCTATTTGTTATTTTTTTTCTTTAGGAAAAGCTTGCTGTCTAAATTTGTGGTTGGTGAAGGGAAATTAGCTCGCGAAACCTTTAACTGGCGAAATGTGGATATAACACTCACCTATATACCTACCAGAAATTACAGGAATCGTGTACCTACACCTGTTTATTTTACAAGCTAACTAAAAAACTACCTCTATACATTCCTAAAGCAACAGATCCTTACCTCATGACCACTCCTACATCAACTACATATAAAAAAAGCCTATCATCTTTCTAAATTCCTTTCTTTTGTCACACAGGTATGGTTCCAGAACCGCAGAGCGAAGTGGCGCAAGAAAGAACACACGAAGAAGGGACCAGGTCGACCAGCACACAACGCACACCCACAGTCTTGTTCAGGGGAGCCCATTCCACCCCACGAGCTAAGGGCCAGGGAGAGGTGAGATATGTGCAAAACGTAGTTTTACTTCCTCTAGAAGCAAAATGCCTATCTCCAGCAGTAGAAGAGTTTCGGCTGAAATGATGACCATAATCCTCGAATAAACAATGACGAAGAATCTACATTGTGAGAAGGATCCTAAAAAGATTTGTATTTTATTTAACAAGAGATAGTCCAATCAGGATTAGAAGGGTTAGATAAAATTATTAGGCCATTTCGACGAACAAAGCTTTGCAAGCTACCATTTCTATAAATAACTGCTACATTGTCCAAGACAGCTGCCATAAATAGGTATGAAACTGAGGTTTCATAACGTGGTATATTTTGGAGAATATACTAGGTATTTCTAGCTGCTCTGCACTATGGTCTTTATGAGACAAACAATATGAACCATAAAAAGAAACCATAAACCACGGATGGAGTTTTAGGTACCAATGCTATTAATTGTACTTACTGATTACTGTGCAGTATGCCTATATTTTACCAGAATTTATTATATTCTTGACCTCACAATTGAGCACAAAAAACCTCACAGAAACGTGTCACTTGATAAGTTCTAGAAATGACCATTCAGATATTTTTGGAGTCACCGTCATCGTATTAAAAGTGTTTTAAATCTTTTTCGCTATCTACCATTGTTCTTCAAACAAACTGCCGACAGCTTTTTACGACTTAAAAATAAGGCGATTATTTTTTTAAATGTTGTGCAAATTTGATTAATTAACTGATGTAATTTGTTAAAAGGTTTTGTTTTATTTTGTGATTAATATAATCGTGTTTATCGACTGTGTTCAAGTAAATTAAAGAGAACATAAAAAGATAAACAAATTAAAAATATGCAGAGGTTACAGTGTGACGCACGGGATCATGTGCAGTCCTGTGGCTGATGTCATTATCATTGAGGTATTTAATCATTAAGAGACAGTCTTGTCTTTCTCGATTGCTCTAAATCTGCTAATACTTCTTCTTATTATCAACGACAAAGAGATAGATAGAAAGTCAAAGCATGACTTTCTTTAATATTGACCATCATTAGTGATAAAAATTACTGGCCGGTAGAATGCCACAGAAAAAGAAATATAATAAAAAAAGCGGAAAACGGCAATTCGATCTTCAGTTGTTTTGTCGAGTGCTAATTATTTACGTACACTTGTATAAAATAAGTTCATCAGATTCAGATATGGATTTGTTTAACTAATTAGCTAATTCTTTTACCTCGGGTGTAAGACCTATTTAGGCACGAGATGGTTTGGCGCTCGAGTAGCGCCAATAGTTCGAGTTCCCTTTCATCCCTTGTATATTCTACTATTCTTTACTATCGAGCCTAACCTTTAAGTTATAGATTCTATACTAATTGGGCCCTATCGATTTTATCAACAGGGCGAGAAGAAGAAAGAAGTTGGCAAAAGCGTTGGAGAGACAAGCGAGGAAGCTGCGGGCAAAGGGCATCGCGGTAGACCTGGAGGCTTTGAAGGCAGAGTATCTGGCGCAGCACAAGAACAGCGGCCTGTACTCCGACTCAGACGGAGACCTTGAAGGGGAAGACAGCATGATCGACGTGGTAGGAGGAGACTCCTGCCACGATTCGGGTCCTGAAGACTTCTCTCTGTCGGGCAGACTTCGGGCACCTTCGGGCGCCGACGGAATGAACAACTCAGACAGTTCCACGTCTGACGGTCATTCCGGTCGAAACTTCAGTCCGATACCCGAACCCCAGCCTTCCTTTTTCAAACACTTCGGTGGAGCGAGCACGAACTTCGAGAAGTTCGACTTCGACTCCGGCCGAGCCGTGTCCTTAGACCTGAGCGGCGGAGGCCACGCCACGGAACAGGACCTGTCCAAAAACGGGGGAACAAGAAAACATAATCCTTTCAGTATAGAGTCCTTACTTAACACGTGAAAGTGACTGTAACTTGAGACTATGGAGGCTCTCGGCTAGTTCGTGACTACACCAGTGAAGTTCGCGCTGTGACTGAGTGGAACAACAGTGAATGAAACGTTGCTAAATGGAACATGGACATTATTCTTAGTATCTTAAGGTGAAAAATACTTCGGGACCTAATTTTTGCGAATGTGGCAACGTTGGTACTGTCGTACTCAAACACTGGCCCTACAGGATTTTCAGAGATGTTCCTTTGCTTACAGATAAACTATTGTTATTATCATTAGATCATAATCAGCTTCAGTAAAGACTTGTTGAGTACCATATGACTACATATCTCGTGTGAATACTAGATCTAGGCAATGTATTATATAGGTAGTAGTGTATATAGTAATTATCTATATTTATTTTCTTTCAAGGCTCCCGCAAACAGGCGCAACGCTACTCTCTTCGAATTTCCGTGAAGTTTTCATAGAAATTGTTTTACTAGAGTCGCGTCGCGGCTGTCTTCGGGAACCTTAATGTTAATATATTTTCTTTTACAATCGGGGCAATAATTTTATATTGACGTTTGTTGATTATGTGGTTTTTTTTATATTTTTTGCAATTTTCAAATTTTATTTGTTTATTTACCAAATGGCGAATGAATTAGGTATAATGTTTAAAAATAACAACTATTTAATGTGGAAATTTGGTGAAAAAGTTCCAAAAAGCAGAAATTTGGCTTAATTCTTAAACTTTAGCTGTCTGAAACTGCTTGTTTTACAGTTATTGTCCCATCCAGCTATAATAAGTAAATGAAACACTAACTTAGTTGGGTCCATTAGACAAAACGGCGTACAATTAACTTAATCACGACGCCATTACTGTATAATTTCTTGACAGAAGCACTTTGTAACAATTATGGCTATAAACCGAGCCGACCATCATATATGACACAAAAGTGAGGTTTATAACTACATATATAACTTTGATATAATTGTACCTGTCGTCAATATATGACAACACACTACTGCGACCAAGAGAAATGGCAGCTGCAGTAAACAGTTGGTATTGTAACCACTTTTTTGCTTTTAATGCCATCCTTATGCCTACGGAATAGAAGTCAGAATCGGTTGAACGGACCGTAAAAAAGGTTTGTTTAAATGTCTAATCTTATTTCAAATGGAATATAAATACTTCAACATTGTTTTTATCCAAGTTTATGAAGTAGGACTTTGTTCATGAAAATGTGCAATAAATTAGAGAATGCAAATCCATTTTCATTTTATAACTGCGAATATAAATTTTATTTAACATTAAAACGTTTATCAACTTCTGGTACAACGGGCAAGAAGTAGAACAATAGAGGCATAAAAAGTAATTAAAAAATCCATTTGCCAAATAAAGATGGCGGCGTAAATACAATTACTATTGGCGAAAGAAATACAATCTCTCGTCGTAAAATAACAACAATTAATGAACGTATAATGCGTAACGACCGATAAGAGAGCCAATTAGCAAAACAATATGGCTGCACTCGCTTTATTGCCATTTTTACTTACTCCGCAGTGAGTTTAATAGGTACATAACAATGTGCAACCCGATTGGTCACGGAGTTATTGTCTCGAGCCGTTGGCACGTGAAATTATCCTACTTTGAAACTCTATACAACATTTATATGAATGGCTCGTCGGTAAAATCGGAAAGTGCCAAATAATTGGAAAACGACAGTTTTACGTCGGCCATTTGAAGAAACATTAATTTTAAATTGAATCAGACACAAAATAACTATAACCCTGTATTTTATTTAACAGCTAACAAAGTTGCAGTATTTGATAAGCCAAATTACTATTAAGGAACAAAGCAATTTGTTCGAGCTATTTAGCGAAAGAATATCACCGTTATCCACAAAGAAGTGACATTCAAAATCAAGTGTCGAGTAACCCCTTGATAATGAAACTTATAAAAATGCTTTTTGTACATTGTTATGGAAACATCATGCCAAATAAATTTTATTACTTGTGATAATTGTCATTTGGTAATTTTACAGCAATTGACATTTGACGTTGGCTCGTTTTATTTTCCGTTGTAACCTACTGACCCCAATTTAAAATTAGCATATCCTAATAACATTTGATAAGCTTTTTACCCTCTGATATATAATATTAAAAAAAAACTCTTTGATCTCTTTTTTTTTTTCTAAAGTTGTATCTACCACTTACAATGTTTAAGGACTATTTCAACACTTAGCAATTTTCTGTTTAAGATTATATATTATTACTTAGATATTTATTTTTTATTATATTTTGCCAGTGAATCGTAAATGGTAATGCATAAGTTCAGATTTTTTGTCAATCACCTTTATTTTATTTAAGAATATATTATTATACCGAGTGATTTAATTTTACTTAATTTATTCAGGGGTGACCAACTATGATTCTCAATCTGGACATTATTTTTAAGAACATACGATCTTCATAAGTTCTCTTCGCCACATCGTTTGTTTTTTAATTTTTGATTTATAATGAAAGTAATGTGTAGTAATAAATATAAATGGTTACTAACTGTACATTTTTGTAGTCGGAAACAATATCTTAGGTACAAAATATATTGATTAAGTTTTAATTTATATTTATATAGACGAATGAAAGGTGGAAAACGGATATTTGTAAATTGACTATCACACTGTATGTAAGATGTAAAAAGGTATGTTACGTGAGTAATTTATTGAATCAAAATATAACACGATTAAACACACATGTCAGTGATTTATTTCTTCATTCGCAGACGCAGACCCAGACAGTCATTACATGCGCTAAACAATTATAGTATAGTCGCCACAGGCATCCTTAAAATGCCCGATAAATCTTTTTTGTCGCTGTAATTTTCTTGTGAACAAAACGAGACGTTAATAGACGTCAATGTCAGACCGCATTGCTAATACATGTATTGTAATGCTATGTTCTAGCAACAAGCGGCTCTCAGCCACAAACATAATTGAGCATATTGTCCGCGGTAACTATCAAAATAAGGGAAACAACATAATTCCAATAACAAATGAATTCTCGCAAACCATTAACCAGTGATTACATTCTGAACAAAATATTTTACGCGTCATTAACAAGGCGTTAAACAGCCATTTTGTAAAACACAAAGACACCGAACGGCTAAGAATTTGAAGTAACGATATAAACTATGTACGGTTTTGCTACAAACTGGTTAATGGTAAACACATAATTAAGCTTTTAAATCTTAAGTTCTTCCTGGTGCAATAAAAACATAATGGTAATCAGATTTTATTGCTAATTAGAAATAAAAAGAAATTATGCTTTTTCTATTTCAGTACTTTTTCAGCTAATCTAAATAGGAATAACCTGTGCTGACACGAAAGGAGAAGAAGAAGACGATTTATACCATGACTGTCCAGTCGATCTAATCTGTAAAAATATCAACGTGAAAACTTTGGTGAAGTGATCTGTCAATAGTGTCTATTCTATTCTATTTTTCACTGTAGCAATGGTGCCGATATCGACAATTCTGCCAATATCAGATGTGTTACGAGAAAACGTGCAAAGGAAGAAAACAAAAAAGAAACAACAAAATTGTAGTTAAAAATCAAAATTAAAAAAGAACTAGTTGAATTTAATGTGAAACTTGTTAACGGGTATTAGTAGTACACTGAAACAAACAGATAAAAAATATTGTTCGTTATATATTTATATGATCACAAACCACATAAAAATCCTCATAATTTGATGTCATTGACACGGATAAAAATCATCAAAGCCGCAAAGAGCTTTGGGGAAAGCGTGTTAGTAGGGATGGAAAGTTAGTTGAGACAGGAATCTTTAATTTAGGGAGATGACGTCAATAGTGTTAATATCCCCTAGCATCAGGTGGAATGACAGCTGTCACTTTAACCTCACTTCGGGCTACTTTTCACGTTGAATTTTTTACAGAATAGATCGGCAGGATTACAAAACCCTGTTTGCTGTTGCGGATGTTTTACATAACAACCCTAATCATACAAGTTGACATGACATTTAACGAAAGATTAAATTGATTAAGCTTGTTTAAACCGAGGTTTATCTTTAGGTAAACGAAAAAAACATATGAGAATTAATTTGTATTTTTTGTGCGAACACGCTTGGATATCACATGGTAAATAAAAAAAACATTGGCGAATCCATGAGACCTCCACGCCGCCATGACGAATGGTTTCGCGTTAATAATTTTAAACGTGAACAAATTATTCACCAAATGTTCGCCGCCTCTGATATGCGACACCGTGTAATTGCGGCCGCAAAATGAACTTAATGTTTTAATTATTTTGTTTTAAAATCTTGAGTTTGGTCCTTTTTCTGAAATCATTACATATGGTCGAAATTGTTATTCATTTCTTGAGGTCTCCGATATTTGTGCTAATTTAAGGCCACTGTACTACGGTAACTAACGGCCTTTAGCCTAACCTGAAAGGCTAATTAGGATCTAATAGAGGTAATTTCAGTAACCTAAACTTTTGTAATGATGATCAGAAGGCATTCCTAGTAACTAACACACTATAATGCCTGTCATCCCCAAAGGGTTAGGCAGAGATGTACCTAATAGCACACATTTCACCAGTTATGTTTAAGTCCCTAGTAGTCGAGCCTATTACCATCAACCGGGCACAAGTCCAGACTCCGGGCTGATACTGAGAAGTTCCTGATGGAAAATTTCAACAACACTTTTCCCGAACAGGGAATTGAACCCAGGACCTCTTGCTCAGCAGTAGCTTTTGCGACCACTGGGCCAACGAGGCAGTCTACTACATGGCTTGAGAAAGCAAAAAAACAGAAAAAAACTGGAAATTACTGGAGGAGGCCGCCTATATCTACCCGTCGAGGAGTCCTTAATTAGTTAATAAATTAATATGAAGTACCTTATTTTTTTGTAATTAAGGAATAATGGGGCAAAATGGGAAAAATAAGGCTTTTTTAATTTTTATTTATTATTTTATTAGCTATTAGCTAAGCTTTGTCGAAGGATCGGAGATGGCCGCGATAGGCAAGCGTAGTGTTGGACGCCGCCCAGCTAGACCTCAAAAAGCTGGCTGGGATAGACTGGATGCAGAAGGCGGAGGGCAGTGTTGTGCCGCAGCCTAGGAGAGGCCTATGTCCAGCAGGGTTGATCTAGTAGCTAACAGTAGCAATGTAAACGCGCCTTAAATTTAAAAAAAATCATTCGTAAATCTCTGTGCTTTCAATATCGATCTACAAAAATAAACTTGATGTCATGTCAAACTGCAGATAAAAACATTGGCTAATTGCGATGCTCTTAATAGATAAGTTATCAGCCAGCTAACAAGCTGTCACTACAATATAATTACGGATTAATAGATAATCAGAACTAGCACGTGCTTCATCATCGTTATGTCAGACCGTCGACGTCCACTGATCAACATGAGATTATAGAATTTTGTTACAGGCAAAAATTACAACTTCAAAATGGCCACGAGTGTAGTATTTGTGTTTAAGTATTATCGATACACACTAATTACCTATGAGTGGGTAATTAAAGTTCGTTTTTTAATTCCAGAGACAAATTTGACAGGTGCAAATGTCAAACTCCAAATTCAGTACAAACAACAATCACTTGAAATGTCAAATTAGTCTCGAGGATTAAAAATGAACTTTTAGTAAACACGACAGAACTAAAACACTAGCGGTATGTTCGACCCGTGTACGTTACCCCAGCAGGAAAGTGTCACCTAGAGTTATATGAGTGGAACGTTTAATTTGTGCCTTAGCTGCTGTATATGTGCCCCCACATAAAAAATGTGTGCCCCCTGTCGTTTTGGAAAAAAACGGAAAAAACGATTCCTGCTGGGGTAACGTTTTTCTAGCAGGAAAATTCTAAACGAATGATCGCAGAGAGAAAAATTTTGCATGGCCAGAGAGCTTATATGTGTGCCAAAATGTGCCCCCAAAAATAAAATCTGTGCCCCTTCAGGTTTTCGAGATATTGCATTTCCTGCTGGAGTAACGTTTTACAGAATCGTATATCTCTAAAACCATTGCATGTGCCCCTGTAGAATAAACATACACGAGTAGCTCTTAATGTGTGCCCCTTAGTGCCCCAATTAGATTTAAGAAAATATTTATAGTTTTCAAGTTATCGCGGTTTTATGAAAACACGAAAAAACATCGCAGCGCCTAAATGAGACAAGGTATAAGTTCGCTGAAAACTGTATTCGGTCCTTCTTGACGCTAATAATAACCATACAAAGTTTCAAAACTGTTCATGCATGCGTTTTTGAATAATCTTGCTAAAAGTCAAAACGATGGTGTCATAACTTTGACGGCAAAATACAAGGAACCGGCTCAATCCCAGATGTGCAGGTGTAAACCAAAATCATGTGCCTTTAGTCAAAAATATAATGGTGAAAATATTCAGCCTGGAATGTTTTGCATTAAGTAAATATTAACAAAAAACCAAAAATGTAAACAACGGCTGGTTATCCGACCAAATTCGAATGACTACTAAAAAGCGACGGATTCATACATATCGATGACCTTCTTTATTGGACGTATTATACCTAAGCTGTTGTCCGTACAGTCGCGTTCAAAAGTTTTGGGGGCTAATAAAAAAATATATTAAATGCACCTTGTGACCATATTAAATTAAACAGCTTGTTGATGTGGAAATTATTATTTTTATTCATATACAAATAAACACATATATATATATATATATAAAAAGACAAATACGGGCTTTTTATTTATATACAAAAAAGAGCTACCTCTTTTTCGTAGTAGGTATTCATCACACATTTCATGAACTATATTTTTTTTAAACATCGGGACCAATCAAATTTTGGGTCAGTCCTGGGAAATATCTGGATGTATTTTTTTCGTTCACACATAAATTACTGGATGTATTTTAATTAAATTTAGAATGGAGAAGATAGCTTACCTTGGAATAGCACTTAGGCTACTATTTATAATGTACTTAATCGTGTGTAAAGACACAGAAACAGCAAGAATATAATCCAATAACAACTTTATTTTATTACCTATTACTTTTCTACTTCAGCGTACTCAGGCACAACACGTGTGAGCCGGCTAGTGAGTAAAGTAAAGAAGGTCATCGATATGTATGAATCCGTCGCTTTTTAGTAGTCATTCGAATTTGGTCGGATAACCAGCCGTTGTTTACATTTTTGGTTTTATGTTAATATTTACTTAATGCAAAACATTGCAGGCTGAATATTTTCACCATTATATTTTTGACTAAAGGCACATGATTTTGGTTTACACCTGCACATCTGGGATTGAGCCGGTTCCTTGTATTTTGCCGTCAAAGTTATGACACCATCGTTTTGACTTTTAGCAAGATTATTCAAAAACGCATGCATGAACAGTTTTGAAACTTTGTATGGTTATTATTAGCGTCAAGAAGGACCGAATACAGTTTTCAGCGAACTTATACCTTGTCTCATTTAGGCGCTGCGATGTTTTTTCGTGTTTTCATAAAACCGCGATAACTTGAAAACTATAAATATTTTCTTAAATCTAATTGGGGCATTAAGGGGCACACATTAAGAGCTACTCGTGTATGTTTATTCTACAGGGGCACATGCAATGGTTTTAGAGATATACGATTCTGTAAAACGTTACTCCAGCAGGAAATGCAATATCTCGAAAACCTGAAGGGGCACAGATTTTATTTTTGGGGGCACATTTTGGCACACATATAAGCTCTCTGGCCATGCAAAATTTTTCTCTCTCCGATCATTCGTTTAGAATTTTCCTGCTAGAAAAACGTTACCCCAGCAGGAATCGTTTTTTCCGTTTTTTTCCAAAACGACAGGGGGCACACATTTTTTATGTGGGGGCACATATACAGCAGCTAAGGCACAAATTAAACGTTCCACTCATATAACTCTAGGAGACACTTTCCTGCTGGGGTAACGTACACGTTCGACCCTTGTACTGTAAGCGATTAGGAAGAAGAGTGGGGCGCGGCTTCATGGATGGCACTATTTCTACAACCGGGGCACGGCCTGTCAGTCCCGCCACAATTTGCAGTCTGGTTGCACCCATAACACAAGTCTAATCTTAGCTTGGGTGTCAGAGGTTTATAGCTCTGTATTAACCTACAGTTTATGTGACAAAATTTATCATGTTTAAATACCTAGTGTTATATTTTAAATTGTAAAACTGGAAATAAAGATTCTTATTATTATATTATTATTATTACCAACCCAGTTACTGGATAATCTGCAGTCGGAACAAACAGACAGAAAGACAGACAAAAATTTGAAAAATTGTTTTTTTTATAAGTACCGCATATACTTTCATATGCATTTAGTAAAAGCTGTTATTTTGACATTACAAACAGACACTTCAATTTAATTTATTTGTATGATCTATAGATAAAGCTGTGCAGCAGCAGCAAACCACAAAACTGTGATTACCGTCAAAAACTTTTCAAATCAATTCAATTCAATTTACCTTTATTGCAATCCATAATGTACACATTCAGGTGGTAGGAATAAATAAATTGAAACAATTATCGACCCTGTCGGGCAGCAGTCATACCAGTTAAGCCTCGTTTACACGACAAGATTTTCTCGACCGTCGGAAAACTCTCCTCATAAGAACGAAGCTTTATACTTGCCTTACACTTGAATGTTCGACTAAAATGACACCAATTATTCCAATGATTCATACCTACTAGTGGTGTCAACAACACTCGACTTTATTTCATTTACCGAAAATCAGCTGCTTTTGACAGATGACAACCGAGAAAAATTCGTGACAATGAAACGACAAGCTCGCGTACAGACATAAACTAAACTGATAAGTAGGCACCGCTTTTAACCATGTTTATGCTCGTGTTCAGTCTTTGACATCAAACTTTCTGTAAAGATTTAGTGAAACGCAGCCCGCAGGTATAATAAAAATAAATATAACCAACTTGTTTATTTTCTGTTTATTTCTTTCCTGCATACCAAACTATTTTGTCGACTATACGTTTTTAATCACACTAATGTTATAAGCAGCAAAGTTTTTGTTTATTTTGTGTTTTTCCTTTGTCGCAAAAACGTTATCTGATTGACAGCCTACGTTTATGGATGGCTGATATCAATTTATAGTATATTGCAGGGTGTAATTATCACATATCGTCGTATCTTTTATCTTTGTAATGTTTACTTGCAACGGTAATTTCAATATTGTTGATCGCATCGTTGTCGATGATTAAAAACAATGGTTAAATATTGGTCAAGTGGACTCGGGGTAAAACACTAGTGGTTGCTTATTTTCATCGTCATGAATAAGGTACGTAAATCTGCATAGCACCACCGGATGGATGCATTTTTCACTTAAGTTATCGAACTGACCAGTAAGAATACAGCCTAAGGTTATATCATCATTTGAACCTCATAATAAGGACAAATAAAATAGTGAACCACATATTTCATGCGTCCGCGCAGCTAGTCAAAGATCAAGCACGTGATTGTATTTATATTTTGTACCTACAAATGTAACGTTACATTGTTCTCACATGTATAATTTCAACATGAATGATTTGTAACCAAAATGTTGTATCAAATTTTTCATTTAAAAGAGTGTCCGTGGAGTTTCTTGCCCGTTCTTCTCTTGGAATGGGCAACTAGCTTCATATATCTGACTGACCGACTTCTTGACAGTTCAAAAGTGCCTGTAAATGGTTTAATTGAAATAAGTACTTTGAGTTTGAATGGCACAAATCTGGGAACATAGGCGTCAATTCTGAGAATTAAATTACAGTTAAGGCTCCCACAGACAGAGCGACGCGACGGTGCAACGCGATTCTAGTAGGTTCGAATGACGATAATGTTCAATGATTTTGAAATGAGTTCGAAATATTAGTTCAATATTAAATGTTATATACCTACCTATAACAGTTGTCTGCCTCTGGTCTGGTCGTTCTGGCGAAATGTGGGAGTACTATAGGTACACCTCTGCGATGTTATGTTATGTTGTGTGCGTGTCTCTAGCATAGTGTTTACGCAATTATATCTTGAAACAAAAACAAAAAAAAAAACATTTAATTACGTTCCAAACTCAAATTCCGAAGAAAAAAAAACGCACTGACATTCTCGCTAATACGACAGAACAGTTACATTGCACAGATTAAAACTGATTACCGGCCAGTTACTTTCGGACTTTCACAGAGCCATCTATCTCACATGAGTAATGGATATAACAAGCCATTCTCGACACTGCCCGCATCATCGTTAGCCATTTCTGTTATTATAACCCATTCGTATAACATATTACCCGCGATGAGGATGAAGTGCGTAATAACTGGGTGTTTAGGTAAATTGCCGGGATTTTACATTAAGAGGCGCATTTGGCGCTCATTTCGAGTGATTTTCGCAATCTTGGTGTTAAAAAAATTCGCTGCTTTTATGGGTTAAGTGTTATTTGGCGCGGTTTTCAATTGGAGGCTTTTACTTATGTTAATGACGTTATTTGAAGTAAGGGAGAGGCGTGTGGTCTTTTCCTAGGGAGTAACAGCAGTTGGATGAACAGAATCTAACTCCAGAAGATGTTGTGCTGACGATGAAAACAAACAGAGATGGATTTTGAAGCAAGATTTGCACTAGTAAAGTTTCTTCAAGATTTAAGAGGGACAGGTGGCGTAGTCTTCAAACGATTTAATTTTAAAATTTAAAAAACATGTTTTTTGTAATTAATATTAAAAACGACTAGAAAAAGCAGTATGAAAATTAAGGCATATGACCAATGACCACACATAAATAAATTTGAATTCGTTCCATAAATTATTATTCTAATATTAATATTATAATTTACTGCACGTCATAATTTAAATTAATATTGCAAATTGGAAGAGTGATTTAAGAGATAAGGCACATAATTCACATTCATATCTTGGAATAGGCAAGTAATTAATTTAACGATGCTGGTTTACTAACCTCGATATTCTAACGTGATTTTAAGGAAAAAATCTTAAATATGCGGATTTTCTTTTACGTCTTATTAAGTTTTAGACTCCAGAACACTTTTGAGGAGAGTGGTTAGTACAATCGAATAAGGTATTTGGTATACAGGCAAAAATATTCATCTTTCCTCTACACTGTCAATATTCATTTTTATTAGGGTTGCCAAACGGAACCGTATTACTAAGCCTCCGCTGTCCGTCTGTCTGTCAGCGGGCTGTATCTCATGAACTGTAATAGGTAGACAGTTGAAATTTTCACAGATTGTGTATTTATATTCCCGCTATAACAACAAATAAAATTAAGTTAAAAATTTATACAAGAAAGGTGTTTTTTATCGGCGTTTTTGGCTAAATATTGTATGGTTGTACGGAGCCCTTTGTGTGAGAGTCCGACTAGCACTTGGCCGGTATTGTGTTCGTAATAACTGTTTAGGCTTATGACATACTAGCTTCTGCCCACGACTTCGTCCGCTACCTTCCTCAAGAATGTGGCTATCCGATGCAAAAATATTTTTTCATATACGACTGGTATTTCCAGAGATTACCCCCTATACAAGGTCCCATTAAAATAGATGGACAAATTTTAACACAGCGTTCAGTACGTCTAACCAAAGATATCCAAGCAAAAAAAAACACGGATTAAAGTGATTTTATATTGACCTAAAATAATAAATGGCATCGGGTAACCAAAATTTTTAGTGTATTTTCGTTAGCTGATTTATTTTTCTTGTAAGTATCTAATGCGTTTTTCTTATATTTTTTTTTACCATTGTCCTTATTTTGGTGGTCTGAATGATTTCTAAAAGTTTGTCCATGTATTTTAATGGGACCTTATATACAAACTTACAAACAAACAAGTGCAACTTGAATGTCTGTATCCCAAATAACTTGTTCAACTTTATTTAATAAGTAGATCTCATCTGCCTCTGCACCTTTTCATAGCTAGAGTGCTTAAATTGTTCACACTCAATTTCTATACTGGGAAAACCACGATACAAAGTTCCCAAACGACGGAAATTACAATGGTGAACAACCAGAAAAACTGGTCAAGTGCGGACTCGCACAGAAAGGGTTCCGTACCGTATTAATACCGAGCAAAACACGCCGAAAAAAAAGTTTCTTGTAAGGGGAGCCCCTTTAATTATTAACTCTAATATATTCAATTCAATTCGATTCATTTATTCAATAACAATTTTTACATCGTGTCTGAATTTCTATAACTAAATATATAGGAAACATCATGCATGCAATCTATATTTATATCATTACAATTATCCAAACTATATTAAAATCAGAATATTAATAAAACAAAAATAAAAAGTAAAAAAAACGATGGACGATGTTATAGCGGCAATAGAAATACACAATCTGTGGAAATTCCAACTATTTATCTACCTATTACGGTTCATGAGATACAGGCCGCTGACAGACAGACGGACGAACATCGGAGGCTTTGTGCCGTTTGGCACCCTTTGGATACGGAAACATAAAAAGCAAAACCAAGACAATGCAGGTTGCAACCTGTTCAATAATTTTAATGATAAATCCTATACTTTGGTATAAAGACAATAGGGATGACGCCTGAGTCAAAAAAAAGAAATTCTATTTAGTCCGTCAGTCAGATAAACAAAAAATATTAGACACCTATTTTTTGCTTTATCATATCAATAAAAAATGACTTCGATAAAACGCATTAAAGTTGGGGAGCGGGGGTCGCTACGTCACAAGTAAGTATAAAATCTACATACTCGTGACGTCATGGCACATTTTAACTCAATGTATCGTCGTAATCTTTAGATAACGTAAATAAAAGAAAAAATACGTGTATGTATTTTTTTAATAATCCACATGAGGGACAAAAAAATATTTTTAGTCAACGTCCCTATTAATTAAATTCAACATAAATTGCTTCCAATGTTCGTTTGAGCGCTAAGAGGTCATATATCTCCTAAGTATATAATAATTAGGCGTAATCCAACATTTAACTAGCCATATTACACACACAACGTCACCTAAATACAATGTATAATCAAATAAAATGTCTTGTTATTACTCCGCACGTAGTTATTTACATTAATTGCAACCACAAATTATATACTACCTCGAATATAACTTCTTCTATTATTCTTAATACACAGACAGCCTAGTTGAGTCGTGGTGCGTAAAATAAACAAAAATTGTATCTTATTTGTTAAAATACTTCATGTACTACATGTAAGTAATGCAGTAGTTTAAAAGCATCTGGCAGTCTGATGACGTAACATTTCATAAAACATCTTAACGATATGCAATCTAAACATTGAATAGAATGAAAGATAACCAAGAAAATACTAGCTAAAGACATCACAGCCTAAATTTCCTGCATATTTTAGCTTATGGTATAAACCCATTTTAAAACTGATTTACACTAACACAGATGTGCAGTATTACGTTTTGTATACGCGTAGCAAGCTGCGTAGCGCAACGCTACGCTGGGTGCTACGCAACGCTACACTACGTGCTACGCGTAGAGCTGCGTACGCTACGCAGTATGTTTACTACTCATATGCCTGATGCCTGTTAAAATATCTATTAGGTCTTCTTGGGTTAATATTTTTTGGGGAAATTTAGCGTAAGTCCTCTATACCAAACTCGTACGTTTTGCACTCAAAAACCGAAATCTATATATTTCGAGACCTTTAAACGGAACAGGGGGTCTACTCTCTAATCGAAATCCGTAGTTTCGGCAGTAGTTACGGGCGCTTTGTTCTTCGTCTCATTTACGGACATCCAGAAGTGAGACGGAAAACGAAGCGCCTGTAGCTGCTTTTACGAGTAGACCCCTTGCCTTGGACTACGTAGGGTACACGACGTGAACACAGAATTTAACCAACTTAACCTTCTCTCCTTTTCCTTGCAAAGTGGTCAAAACCCCACTGAGCACAGTGGTACAGCATTAACCACTAATTATAGTGTATGCAAATGAAGGCATTCATACCCAAATGATTCAATTCGGCCAGCTTTTCATTTAGCCTGCTTATCACCAACATTAATCTTTTTACTAAGTCGGGGTAAGCAATTAATACGTCTGAGGGAAATTATATTAATTGGTATATTTTTTTGTTCGAATATTTTCGTGTAATTGTCATTGTTCAGTAATGATGTTTATTAATGTCATTATTGTAATGAACTTTAGTGTTTGTGCCATTTGTAATTTTATAACAACATTGACTAATATCAAATCGTTAGAAGGGATACTATATCCTCTAATAAAATAACCTAAGGCTGAAACGTATCTCACCACTAACTATATATCTTAACAAGATACTGAGCAATTCGGAGGAAATTATTTTATCCCCATATTCTCGTAGTAGTTATGAAAACCATGGCTCAAAATCTTGCGTTAAAGCCACATTCAAATCTCAACTTTTCCCACAAAAATCTCAAGCAGAAACCTTACGAAAACGTTCAGAATATTACAATAATTACGTAATGTCTCAATCGGGACACGAATAAGGGCAATTCCGCACTGCGCTAATGATCGCCCGAAACGCAGATACAAATCGCGCGGCCGGCGACACGCGTTTCTAACGTAATCACTTAATTATTGGGCGACAACTCGACTTAGGGCTGAACGTAGAAAAATATTATTTATTGTGCTTGATTAGTTTTTTTTGTTTTTAATTTCGGTATTTAATTAGTGAGCAGCTGACGTTTGATGCTCATACCTATTCAGCGTCAAGTTTGTTTTTCGTTAACAAATATTTATTTATTTACTTTATTATTTATGTACACACTGTAAAATACATACAGTATCTACGACAAAATCATGTGTCTTTTTAAAGAAGAACGTATTGAAGATTTTATTCAGATTATTTATAATAGCCATACTTGATCTTATTGAATATGCTAGAATAATGTAAGAATAACTATCGGTATGGTTGACTTCCTGAAGGTCAGGCAAATCAGCTTTATACCGCATGATGTTATCAAGTTTAACAATCCACTAAGTAGATCAAATTCGATTAATCCATTTAGTCACCCAATACAAAGAACTTGATTCAGTGTTCATTTCTAATAATCATCAATAGAAGAAATTAACACTGAATCAAATTAATATGAGAACCCAATAAGTATTTAGTTACAACATCAAGTTTCATGTCATTAATCATGTTAACATAATTGTTATATTGTTGATTATGAATGTTGCCAATTTGATTTGAAAATAAAATAACTGATAACCAATTCTTTAGATTATAAAGCCTCCTTTTAATCCATCAAAAGTGTTTCTTTGAGAGATCGCATTTAGCGATAAGACTGCCCATAGTGTCACTATGTAAAAGTTCTATATTTATATCTGTAATTGAAAGAAAGAAAGAAAGATTTTCTTTTTTTTTTAATATATTTTTTACTTGGGACACGCACAGGAACTACAAACTATAACAAACTATACAGTAATAATAAAATAAAAAAATATTTAAAAAAGAAGCATTTAAAAACTCACAAAATAATAACGACCTGTGCGAGGCCAAAAAGGCCGTATCTCTGCATAATACAGCGACATTAAAAAAAAAAACTGCGCTGGTATTCTGATAGGGCTCACTGACCACGGGCCAGTTATTCATAATGGTATACATATTAAAGAATATTCTATTCTATAAAGTTATTTTTATACGCGTGGTAGTAGCAACCCTAGCGTTGCGTCAACGCTAACCACACTACTTTTTATTATATCAATTTGTGCCCATTGAAAGCGCAGTTTTGGGCTAATTCCTTTATAATTGCAGGATCGCCCGTTCACCCGCGTGGACGAGCCCTTATCAGATCAGAGTTGAACATTAAGAGAAACTAAAAGTTATTTTTAATGACGCTTTTAGGCGTGATACAACAATTTGTATACACTTATGTAATATTTATGACTTTATTTCACGTGTATATTCTATTTTGTGGGCCTATTCTGAAATAAAAATACTGTCACTCTCAGTAAACTACAGCTAATGACGACGATGCTGGATGAAAAGAATGAAAGCTAATAAGACTGAAATTCTGATATAAACCCGCATTTCCATTTGCTTATATAGGATCTGCAGTCACATGGCTGTAAATAAAATACAACAATATAATATATTTATTTACAGCCATGTATAAATCACACTAATACATTTTGAACTCCGTTAGGTAAAAAAGTGATCTATGTTCCTACCCAACACACATTAAACAAAACATAAAATACCAAATATATAAGGTTATCAAACTTATAACTCTAAGATCACATTAAGATTCAAATTCACAACTTACTACTTACTTATGTTAAACAGTAGCATAAAATCATACTTACTCAAAAAAAGCCATTTGAACAGTCCTAATAGAAAATAATATTTCGTGACTCGAAGAAAAAAGTGTTTTACATGAAAAAACGGCATAACTTAATTATGTTTCAGCAGGAAATTAAATGTGTACGCCGATAAAAACGTTTCAGAAATGAAAATGTCGGGGCAGGAAATTGTATTAATTTGTTATATGAGTTTCAGGGGTATAATGACTGATACCTTGGTGTATATGAAACGATAAAGGCGTTTCATGATTTTGTAAAATTAATGTAGTACATGAAATGGAACAAATGAAAGAACATAATTTCCATTCACTATTGTACAGACGCCAGTAGGTCAACCTACCCGAAACTGTCAAATTTTCCCAATCAACTTTGAATCTTATGCTTGAGTAATAATGTTAAAAATCTATTTAAAAAATTTGACAGATTGTAGTAGGTTGATGTGCTGGCGTCTGTATCATTGAAAGTTTATTGAAGTTGTTGTGTGTTTTTTAAAAACCACAAACACAGATACTGTTTAGTTTCTAACTCTAGTGTTATAATTACATTAAGTATCTGACTTTTGAAATTCATAGTGTCATAGGTGTGGATTTTAAAAACCACAAACAAAGATACTGTTTAGTTTCTAACTCTTCTGTATTTAATAACATTAAGTATCTGACTTTTGAAATTCATAGTGTCATAGGTGTGGATTTTAAAAACCACAAACAAAGATACTGTTTAGTTTCTAACTCTTCTGTATTTAATAACATTAAGTATCTGACTTTTGAAATTCATAGTGTCATAGGTGTGTTTTTTATAAACCACAAACATAGTTACCGTTTAGTTTCTAGCTCTAGTGTATTTTTTTACATTAAGTATCTAACTTTTGAAATTCTTAGTGTTTTATAAAAACCACAAACACAGATACTGTTTAGTTTCTAACTCTTGTGTATTTAATAACATCTGACTTTTGAAATTCATTGGCAAACCTGACTGACATTTTTAATAGTTACCTTATAGTTCCTACCTATGCACCTAAGCTACTAGTGTTTATTTGTTGGATAAATAGATAAATAAATAGATAGATTGCTTTTGGCTACTTTTGTATTTTGTTTTTTATTTAAATGTGCGTTTTGTTTGTGCAGAATAAACGTATTTCTTTCTTTTTTAAATTTTCTACTGCTGGCTAACTTATGTGAAATGAAAGACAATTATGCATGGAAAAGAGGGTGAAGCATTTTAGCCTAGAGTAAGATACAAAATTCAGACCAAGATGGCAGATAAAGAAATGACTAGTGAATCTACATCCTAACTACTATTATAAATGCGATAGTGAGTTTGTTTGTTTGTTTCTTACGCTTTCACGCTAAAACGGCTGAACGGATTTGGATGAAATTTGGTACATGGGTATTCCTACGGGATATTCCTATGGTGATATTCCTACGGGATCGAGACTTATGTGGGTGACACCGCGGCGCGTAGCTATATAAAATGCTCCAGGTACTTAGGTTAGGTATGAATATATTTATTCTATTATATAGAATCAATTTTTTCTAACTGAACAGACAGCTGTGCTGCTGGGGAGTTTGTTGCGCCACTTCTTCTTCCCAGCTAAAGCACTAGGAAGTGGTGAAGGGTGGGCGTTTTGGGGAACTATCTTATGTAATTTTGACGTTCGAAAAGTGCTGATTCTCAGCCTAGTTTGAATAAATGACTTAGGATTTTTTAATTTTCTCAAAAAAGACACAAGTAACTTACTTGAGAACAAAGTTTCTAAGCTAAATCCTAAATTCCTAATTAATATTATAAATGCGAAAGTGAGTTTGTTTGTTGGTTTGTTACGCTTTCACGCTAAAACGTCTGAACGGTTTTGGATGAAATTTGGCACATGAGTAGACCATGACCATGGTTAGGACATAGGATACTTTTTATCTCGGTAGTACGTACCTGTGGGATAATTTCTGACCTCCACGTCGGCGAAACCCGGCAAAAGCTAGTTATCTATAGATGAGTTCTTCATAATCGTCACTGCATCAATTATGATATACCCATGCAATGCATTCAGTTTTTAGAAAGGTTGTTATTTGCGATTAAATATTCAGCTAATTGAGTATTGAATGCATTGAATGTCAGTATTTTTTTTAATACATGGGCTTACTGGCGATTCGCCCGGAATTTACTCACCCGAATCGGGCGAATCGACATTTTTAAATAATATTATTTATTTGTAGGCGAATCGATTTCTGGAGTTGTCGATTCGCCTACAAATAAATAAACTTCGGGCGAATCGCCTCAAGATAAACAAATATTATTTAAAAGTGCCGATTCGCCCGTTTCGGGCGAATCATCCATAAGCCATTCCTTGTACATTATGGTATATAGGTACCTATTACCTATACGGCTTTATAACAACCAACCCTTAAATTCACCTACGGCCTACATTAAATATATTCACGTTCCCATAAACGTAATGAGGTTATATTTCATGGGGCGCGTTTCCCTTGAAATATAAAAGGGAAATGTTCCGAAATGATTAGTGTAGTGCCCCCGAGCAGTATCGGCCCACGATCACGGGCCGAACTTAACAAGAAGCAATTTTTCACCATTTTCCATTCTTTTCTATAATACGAAGGATTGGGGTGGCCATGCGTTGAAATTAAATACTTTTTAAGAAATACCTTTTTTTTTTGGATGGTAAATTGTCAAATAACTTCTCCCGCTCTGGGCGGAGCGGGAGGGCGTGTCAGACTCTTACTGACTAAAACCCACCCGTGTTCCTTCAGTTGCCTGTACGTTGATAGGGGCCACGGTATCCCTTTCGGACTTTCCCGCAACCCCGGCAGGCATCGGTCCAATCGGACCCCTTCATTTGCTGACATCTCTTTGAGGCGTGCGTGGAACACAACGCGCCGTCGATCCGGGCCTAGTCCTTACCGGACGACGAGCTACCCATTGCTCACCGTCCGCAAGACTGCGCCTACGGTGGCCGGGAATCGGCCTGCGATTCCCGACGCCCTTTTTAAGAAATACCTTTCGTCGTTTCTAATACTTATGTGCTATTATTATTCTGTATTAGATTATTTAGAAGGTAAACTATAGTCACGTTATTGTAAATTAATATTTTAGACAAGTTGTTTTATTTTTAACTAGTTGGTGTCCGCGAATTCGTTCGCGTGGAAATCGTAGAACACCACAATATACTATAATAAAAGCCAAATTTTATTTGGAAATCTTTAATAAAATATTGAAAAACCAATACAAAATATGAACATTTGTTCGGGCGCCGTGTCTGACAGGGCGAACGTGGGACCGTTAGGCTGTTTACTTCAATTGTCAATTTGACTAAAATGGCCGTTTCTATGCATGTCAAGGTTGACTGCTTAGCTCCTGATAAGTAATAGCGTGATAATATTCATTCAGAGGTTAAATCCGTATTATCTATCTACAATATGTCGTTCTTGCAATAATTACTTTTTTCAAATTCAATGTACAGTTTTGAGTTCGTTACTATTTTATTATACCTATTTATTATATGATATAGAATGAGAGTCACCAATTATGAGCTGATTATGATAATGAGCTGCAAGTAAAAGTACTATAAGTTTTCCGAACAATTATCGAAGAATCCTTGTAACTTCTGGTGTCTGGTGTCTTCTGTGTCTCTATTTTAGTTAAAACAGAACGTGTTCGTCGTCCTGCTCCATTTCCCAGCCATGGCCACCCTACCCAGGCTGCACAGCACGCTAGACGGCGGTGGCATATAATGAAGTGATTACCTCACCTCCGAGCTGCCACGAAATCGTACCATTTTCACTTGCTGAACCAATAAACACAAGAAAAATACTATGACATATTGATATTTTTATAGCTTTTCTGTGCTAGTGTATACTACACTATTCATAGTTTAGGGTTCTTTGGCTTGCTGGTGCATCGAATATCGCACCATGCATTGTATCGATTATTATGAGCACCAACATTGGGATGATATGATATAATGATATTAATAATGGCGCCGTTTCATGCAAGGGGAGCGCAAAAAGCGATAGAAGAACGCTTATTTTTTTCCTTCTTCATTTTGGACCGCACTGACGGATGGGTCTACTTACCTACACTATGAGGAAACTTAGAGGAAACTAGGACTTCATGAATAAAAAAATGTTAAATAATAGTTGACACTTGATAATAATAATTGATTGATTGTTAAGGATGCACTAGTCGACGACTCGAACTCGATGGTGGACGTGACTAATATGCATGTTAATTAGTCCAATTATTTAGTTATAGTTATCTAGTTTTTATTTATTTATTTATACAGTGAATTAATAAATTCACTAAATAAATAAATAAAAATTGTGAAATAGACGATGATTTATAACGAAAACGACCGCGGAAAATTTCATGAATAGTCCTTTGGGCGCATAAATATTATGGAAAATAAAATTATTTTAACTTTTGAATAAATTATCTATCCCTGTACGGTTTATATTTAGCCATATTTTTTACTACATAAGTTATTTATTTACGCCCAAAGACGAGTTAAAATTTGTGTTGAAATATGGAAGTTTTGACGCAAATAACTTCTAAACCAATTATTTTTTTCCAATTCTATTTCCATACAGGGCTAGATAATGATAAAAAAACTTGATATAATTTTTAGTTTCGAACGTATACCGTCAAAGAGACGAGTAATCACCATAGTACATTTGTGTGGAAGAATGACCGACTAGCGTACCCTTAACTGACAATACATTTTTTTTTTGTTAGTTGTTGTTAGTAGATAATAGTGGATAATATATTTTTTTTTTAATATTCCTTGTTCTCTGCATGAAAAGATGTAACATTTTGCTTAGCGCTGAGACAATAACAGACGTAGGTAGGATTCCCAGTTTCCCAACGTTTTAAGACCATTATATAACAGAAACGTGATTGTTATCGAAACCACAATTGTTAACACTAATAAAGACTCCACATCGGTATTATACCATTAAGGAATCTGCCATCAAAGTAGGAGCCGGCGGCACAGATATTACAACTGCAACGTCGTGACGCATCCAGGAGTATCGTTGTCGTTTACAACAGTTGTAGTCACGCGTAGTGTGTAAACAGCTTAACTTTGCATATAATTATATTACGAACACTTCGACTGTAAGGATGATTCTGTATTTGAGTTTAGGCAATGACTGATTATTACGTTGCAGTGTAATACCTATGTAGTTTTAGTTTTGATTACCCAAATGAGTCTAAGGCCCTTATTACAGAACGTTACTCAAGACTCGAGCATTACTTAAAACTAGTTTCAACCAATCAAAAGGCTTTAACGAGTTTTAAGTAATGCTTGAGTTTTGATTGAGGATCTGTAATACGGGCCTAAGGCTGGGAGCCGACGTGACTCTAGTAGAACAATTTCTTTGAAAACTTCATGGAAATTTTTCTACCAGAATCGCATCGAATCGTCCAAGGGAACACTCCTTAAAATCATTTAAATAAATATCGACTCTTGCTACGGCACAATAAAGTGCAATTGAGGTCACACAGCCCTAATTACCTACAGTTATATTCACCAAGAAGTTGCATCTCTTTTTATCGCGTAACTCTTAGATCTTCTGACTACGTTACACTCACTGAATTGGCCCAGCAAGACGGGCCCGCCGCGTACTTGTAGCTTCATACCTAAACTGTGGAGTGTCCTATTGGTATTAATCTGTGTCATTACTATGAACTCGGAGGAGTCCCTCAAAAAAACAGGACGCTTCCACCACAAAGTAAGGTCTTTATTATCATCCATACTAACTTAATAGCCCAAAACAATCCCGTACCTGTATCCAAATAATTGTATCTAACGACTGCCAACCATATAATCAAAAGCATATCAGCCGAAATCAATTTTTCATCGCCGAGGTCGATTTTAAAATTATCATACAAAGCGAAGTAGTTCGAACAACCAATATAGCTAGACCCCTGAGCTCAACCAACTTGGTTTAATCCAAGGTCAGTATTACTGAGCCGTTTGTAAGAAGTAGTTCGAAAAACCATTATAAAACGACCCCTGATTTTGACCAAATTGGCTTATTCCAAGGGTCTGTGTTTCTGGCCCGTTTGTAAGCTGGTGAAGTATAATTAGATAACAAGTGCTATGGTCCAATACAATTGATTTAGATACACGGAAAGCAATTGTGTTCGGTTGTATACATCGTAATGTCCACCTACATGAGTAATTGTGGTATTTGTGGCTTATTATTATGTGTTTTTGTTATTATTTGTTGGTCTATTAAGTGTGCTTATAAATACTATATTATGTGCCTTAAAGCTTTAGGCTATAATATAGCTTCGTAATAACGCCTCCTAATTTCAACCAGTTCATCAGCGTGTTCATTGTCCATTATAAAGCAAACGGTCTTCTTTGGAACCTTCTTCTACAGGTATCGAAAAGTTTCGAATGCTATAAATTCCCTACAGGCTACGTAACTTCGATGCTCTTTCGTCCAAAATAGAGGGATGGTTGCAGTTAAAACTTCCAGCAGTTTGGCCTCACCGCGCCGAGAGCATTCGCCAGTATTGTAACAGTTTACATTCGAGCATTGTATCCGTGAATGAGGAGAATTGCTAATTAAATTAACTAGTGAATCTGTTAGTAATGCTCAAAAATAATTCTTGGATTGTTACATCTACAGTTGAAGAGCCCGCCTTTATAAGACGTACGAATTTGGCGCCAAGAAATACACTAAACAATCAAAAGAAACACGAAATGCAGTCAACGTGACAAGTCAGAAAGAAAAGATCAAGTAATAAAAACAACTTGAAACAAAGAAACACTGCTTACAAATTTTATAATGAGGACTATTTCCATTAATAATTTAGTTCTCAAAGCTAGTGTTTCGTGGCAGCGTGTTACCCAAGTGTCACTCCGTGAGCCACGCACGAGCACGAAGCCCTAGCACGTTGCGTGCAAGCGGTGTCGACCAATTTGCACGTCGCACGTCCAAGCTCAATTTACTTGTCAAACCGAGCCGCGCCATTACCGCTGACTTGTGAAGCGAGTGCAGCGCTTTATGGAAAATGTGGCGAGGAAATATTGCTTTTTGAAGGGTTTTAGAGGGATTTGAAGAGAAATGGTAAAGTTTTGAGTTCGTAGTACACGGAAGTTGAGGTTATGATGGTTGGGGAATATGGTTTAAATGCATTCGATAAGCTCCTGGAGCTTGAAGCGCGTAAAAAGGCGGGGCGATTAAGCTCAAACGTTTACATTACTCCAGCCATTTATCAGCGCTGCACGAAGCGTTAACCGCTTGATTGCATCAGACACGAAACATTATAAAGACATTCTCAGCCCTAACGCGCCGGCCGCGCCGCCTGCCTACCTCATTAGAAATTAATTTACGCTCAAAATAAGCTAAACGGTCAATATCATCGAATGTTTGAGTGTACGTGATAGCGGGAGAACGCAATCATCTCGACAAAAAGTTCTGCTAACAGATTACGATCCAATTACGACACACTGAGTCAACATTCGAATCAAACTAAATACGTGACGCCGAGACGTGGACGGCATCACGGCACGACGCGACGGTACGAGCGACCCACAATTTGCCCACCATCACATTCAATCACCTCCAACTAACGACCGGCCGCAAAAAACACACGACAGACTCTCAGGAAGTCGGACAACAATAAAAAAACAAATAAGTAACCCGAGCAAATTAAGTTATAACCTAAAACACGTATGAAGCCATCATCCCAACGGTGTAATCATATTAACGACTACAAAAGGAGCGGCAAAAAACACAAAAATTAGAGGATCGGGAAATGTGGGCCAAACAAAAACGTAACGCATCGCATAATTATAGCTGTTGGACGAAAAAACAATTTTATGTTCGGCGGGCCGGCGCACACTGGCGCCTTTATGCTGTCTGATTATAGCATGCCTGCTACTAACTTGACTATTGTACTATGATAAAAATAACGTAACGATCGTGACCTAACCCGCAATTTCTGCGTTTAAGTGTTGGCCGAACGCATGTTTTGGGCGTCAATTTATAAACAAGGCGTCATAGTTTTCTTCAGTACAAACAATGTCTTTTTCCACTTCAGTTGAGAACTTTCAAAGCTCAAATCGGAATGCATATCGGCCGGCGCTATCCTCAACAAAAGTCAACCCGTGTCGACTGCTTCCCGGGCAAATCCTTTATTATTTCGACGTGTATAATATTTTTATTTTGTTTCTTCCACGATTATTATTTATGAATTATTATTATTTGAGAATTTATTATTAGCTCGGAGAGCAAGCGCGGTCTTTTCAATTTGCCACAAGGTGCCGGGCGCTCAGGTATGCGCGCCCGCATTAATTTTGTACGTTTTTTCTTAATACCTTTTTGACATTTCTTCTGTTGCGTATCGCTAATTAAATTTCTGTTTAGTTCTCATAAGATACAAATTGATTCTGTCCGTAATTTAATTAAGTCTTTAATTTCCTCGGAGCGAGATTAACGGCTGTATTTATGTGTAATGACTTGCAAATGGTAATTGGAACATCTCGAACAGCTGTTTATATCAATACTTGTGTATAGTCGTTTGGGTCTACTTAAGTTATTCATAACACTAATGAAGTAATCGACATGTATTCCTTTTGAGTTGAAAATATTAACGAAGTGGAGTATCCAATGTTGGTGAGATGTAAGGAGGCTTGGCTCAAGCCGCCATAACTCCAAGCCTGGCATGTTCTGACATTGATGTTGTCGAGTCAAAGGGTTTTATAGACTTGAGGAAAATAGGATGCGTGCATGGAGTCCAGAACTATATAGGATTTAAAATTATAATTAGAATATTTTTGTCCTTCAATGTTTATGTAAATGCACGAACGCGGAGGAATTTAACGGGATGTGCATAATTTTAGCAGAAGATGGAGATGTTTCTTCGGTACTGAACCATTTTGATCAGTAAAATGTCCCATACGAAAAATAATAATTTTTCGTATGAGAAGGCTTTGAGGGGCTTATCTTCGGGGTTGCGGGAAAGTCCGAAAGGGATACCGTGGCCCCTGGCAACTTACAGGCAACGGAAGGAACACGGGTGGGTTTTAGTCAGTAAGAGTCTGACACGTCCTCCCGCTCCACCCAGAGCAGGAGAAGTTATTTAATAATTTCCCACCCAAAAAAAAAGGGGCTTAAACTTGAAAATCTATTAAAGAAATTTGACAGATTGTAGTAGGTTGATGTGCTGGCGTCTGTACAAAAATAACTTCAGTGTCAATATCCACAAAAAAACATCATTTCCGAACCACCTCTCAAAAAAACCCGAACATAGCAATTTAAAAATCACACAGTTTAACCCTCCGCTAGCGCAGCACGATAGCATTAATATTACGAGGCTTATCATTTAATAAGAGTAGAGCCTACCGATTGTTCGTCCGTCCGTCCGGACGTATGCACGGCTATTTAATTTGTCGGATAGCCGCCGCTACGGGCGAGGTGTGCGTTTGAGAAATTACCCCTCAGATACAGCACACATTGTTATTGCTTGTTATAAATTACGCAAGTTTATTGTGCCGATAAATACCCCCGCGGCAGTGGAGGGGTTAACGCCGTGATTTGTGTTGCCAGTGCTAAATACTGTGCGGTTATTGGCGAGTTTTGATTGGAAATTGAAGCGTGTTTGGTGTTAGATGGGGCTGTAATATGTCAATGATTAGATGGCGATGAAGATATATCATCGAAATATAAAAAAGTGCATGTCCAAAATACAGTCAGGGAAATAAATTGTTAATCAAATTGACACAGACTGTCAGAGAATGACAGTTGCATTTGAATTTACGGAGAATTGAAGATAGTCTATTTGCTAAACAATTAATTTCCCCGACTTTACTTACCAAGTTCGGTAAGCATCTTTAACTAGCAATAACGCTTGTTTAACAATGATACTAATTTGAAATCGAATTTAAACGATGACAGTATTCATAAACGATTCTTGTCATATAATTTTGTTTTTTTCTCACATAACCAAATCTTATTTTCTAATTTAATAAGCCATTAATAACAGAAATCCCATACAATATTCTTTACCAAACCCGCGTTATACCGCGTTGCTATCGCGCATCTGCGCCGGCGCAACGGCGTGGCTGTGACGCCCCGCCATTTGTATTCCCGTGCACCGCGCAGATTGCACGCCTAAACTATATTATTTATTAACCGCGCTTCTTCCTGAGATGGATACGGACGGAAAACGTTTTGAGGTGGGAACATAAGGTAATATTGTAGCTTAGAGATTACTTCCTCGTTTAATAAATAAGGTTTTCAAATCAAAGTCTGGAGACGTAGTGAGGTAAGGTAGCTGCTGCGTAGTTGACTGCTTCGTTGTCTAGTTCATGAGGCCCTGGTATCCATTCCCGAGTCGGGCAAAGTGTTGGGTTTTTTCATCTGGAATTTCTCAGTAGCAGTCCGGAGTCTGGATTTGTGCTCGGTTGATGGCAATAGGCTCGTCTCCTATTACATGGGACTTAAACATAAGTGGCGAAATGTGGGCGGACTATAGGTACACCTCTGCCTAAGCCTTCGGGGGATACAGGCGTGATGGTATGTTTAAAGATAGCAGCCCTGCGTGTTTGCAAATGCTTCTACATGCCAACTCCGGTACAGTACAGGGTTGTGCCAAAAAGTTTTTAGAACGGTTAATTGTGAATACGAGCTACTGACCGTTCACAACAACTTGTCTCTTGCTGTCATGTTGGCACCATTGCTTGTCAAGCTTAGTTTCAATGCTAATAGAGTACAAAATCGCGACTGACAGAACAGTGCTACCAATCGCGTCACGAGACAAGTTATAATGAACACACTGTACGTACCTACGCTTCTTTAACACAAGACATATTATGAGCTATGTGTTCTGTCTGTACGTTACTGGTTTTTTTAAGTGGACACTGATAGGAAGCTGTCACTATAGAAGATGAAGAAGTATTTGCAAACACGCAGCAGTCCTACCAGTTCCGTCTAATAACTCTGAAAATTTACCACAAAACTATCCTGTTGACCTTTTTTTAACTCCAGCAATACTTTCAACAAAATATCAAGATTCATTCGGAAAAACAAAAGCTTAATATGGCTTAACCAGATTAGCTTTAAGTTTTAAAGTTATGCGCTAAGAGACTTCTGAATTTTAATGATCTTTACGCACGACGCCAACAGCAACACTGATTTGCGACAGCAAAATTACACAACGGGGAAAGTTCGTAAATAACCTAGGCCTCACAGTCTGACCAACACATACCTAAATAAGTAAACTAATTAAACAATTTACCCCAAGACAGAAACCAGCATAATTTGCTGCTATAATTTAAGGATACCTCGAACATATTCAACACTTTCTTTTAGCCCATAAAAAGTAATGGTCAAATACATGATGATGTATAAATTTCATTAAAAACCATTTTGTTAAACGATGCCCAGACGTGCGCGTGACTTGAACTTCAAAACGGCTTTTACTTGCAAATTATTTGGTCGGTTAAGTACGTAAGGTAAGTATATATCGGTCAAATAATAATATGCATTAATACGAATTACGGGTGATAAAAATTATATGTATTGACTGCTTGGCGTGGCTAATTTCGGGTGTTGTCACTTGTCAGGGCCTGACTTCCGGCTTAATCATCTCCTTATAGACCGGAAATCATCACCATCTTATTAATAACTGTTTTTCAAAATGTTAACTAACTACTACAAAACGATCACCATTTAATAGGTTACGTCATCAATTTTCTTGTGTTTTGTTGGCAAACGCGTCTGTAGCTATCAGTGTTACCAAAACAAAAAAAAAATATTGTCAAATTGACAACATAGATGATACAAAACTATTTTCAACAAGACTTTAGGGCCAAACTCAAAAGTAAATAAAAGTTACCACACGGTTCGATTTTACACATAAATACTTCGAATTTAAAATTCAATTTGATTGAAAGTCTCTTAAGACGGTTCAAATTGCTTTCTACTTAGCAGTTGATCAACTAAAATCGAATCGTGTGAACCCGGTGAAAAACATGGGTTCGATTTTGGACAAAAGTTAAACAACATTTTCAGTTTTTTTCAAAGTTAATGCTCGAGCCACCAAATAACTGCACTATTCACTTCAGTGTAGACGAAAAATTATGATGAAGATGAAACACTGACCTTTACTCTGATCTTCAACATTTCCTTATATAATTTTCTTACTCATTTATTTTTAACTTCAAAACAAAAAGCTCAGAAACAGTTAATCGCGCCCGCGGCCGCTATCACACCGGCTGTTATTATTTTTCATTGTTACTGTTATTACCGGCAGTCCGCTTATTACGCCGGCATTACCACGCTTAACAAACTATTAAAGGCACTCTCTTAACGCCTTATTATTGTGATAAATCCGCGCGATTGTCCGAGACCACAAGTTTTTTTGTAAACAATGAAAACTCCCTAAGAGAATTGTGAGGTTTTGAAATAAAGAATCTTTAAATAAAAGACTTTAAAAAAATAAAACTTTTAGCCAATTTTTACATGTCTTTATTTTCTTTTTCGTGTGGTTAGTGATTAACCTGTACCCTAATTACGTAATACATTATCAATCGGAATTTGAATCGTTTTGAAACAAATTGCTAATCCATTGCTTCATAAGTTCGACAAAAAATCTGCTCAACAACGTAAATAACGCAATGAATGTTGTTGAACTGTCAAGATGAAACAAATTTGTCGTCAATTGTTTACGAAAATGTGTTGCGTAATTAGACAGCTGGTGTCAGAGTTTTTATGCCTCCCATGGGCCTCTGATTTGGCTTTTTATGTCGTCTCAGGCCGGTTTCCTCACGGAATTTTCCTTCACAGTTTTTGAAGCAAGGTAATAATTATTCAATACGCACATGAATCCGAAAGCCAGAGGTGCGTGCCTTAGGTACAGACGCCAGCAGGTCAACCTACCCGAAACTGTCAAATTTTCCCAATCAACTTTGAACCTTATACTTTAATGATAAAGTTGAATATCTATTTAAAAAAATTGACAGATTGTAGTAGGTTGATGTGCTGGCGTCTGTACCTATGACTTGGCAGTCTGACGGTCACGCCTCTAGGCTATCACTGTTATTATTTGTACAAGTAAGATTAGCTCTATAGTGATTTTACAATAAACAAATGGTATACCTGGCTGTTTTTTATTATTAACCGATTTCAAAAAGGAGAAGGTTATAATTATATTCGTCTGTATGTATTATTTTTTTATATTGCAGTAACTATCTATAGATAAATATTTTACTGAACTATTTTATTGCAACAATGCTTCAAAATCAACACGTCATTACAATCAGAGCAATTACACAATAGAGCCTTATCTATCTGACTGTCGGAGTGTCGGCTTCTGACTGACACATTGTAACGTTACAATCTAACCATGTGTGTTATGTTGTTGAAAAATAAATTACTATTTTGGAACAGGTTTGTTTTTCTTTTATCGTATGATACACAGCTCAGAAAATATTGCAACAGTTCTATTGTCAGACTGCTTATTACTACCAACCTTATATTTTCTTAGGTATCTTCAATATAGAGCCAAACTCCAATGAAAAAATATTGGCATTTCTTTACTTTTTTTAACTTGTGTTCCAGCATTCGAAAGTAGAGGGAATCTATATATTTAAAAATGAATTCCTATTTCCCTTGGTCACGGCATCACATGTGAACGGCTGGACCGATTTCGCTAATTCTTTTTTTGTTGTGTTCGTTATTCCCGGGACAAGGTTCTTAGGTAGGTGACGGTAGGGTAGGTAGGTAGGGTAGGTAGGTAGGTAGGTAGGGTAGGTAGGTAGATAGATAGGGTAGGTAGGTAGATAGGTAGGTGCGCCATAGATAAGTACTTAGTGATACCCATGCAAAGCCGGGGCGGGCAGCTAGTTATTAATATTTTGGATTGCCCAATTGATTACCCCGCAAATACGTCCAGGGGTGGCTGTCTCGACATATATAGCGATCGCTATACGATACGACCGAATTCGGTCGCAAAGTCGTAATGGCGTCCCAAATCGCGCGCGACGTTCTTCACAAGCACGGGATTTTTTCGAGTTTATCAAGTAATTTTGACCGTCTAGGGACGCCATTAAGACTTTACGACCGGTCGTATAGCGATAGCTATCTATGTCGAGACTACCGCCTCTGGTCTTTCCGCCATCTTCTCGAAGACCTTCCTCAAGGGTTTGCTAATCTAAGTAACTATTTTTAAAGATAAGTCATTGAATTGAGAGATTGTTTCTCTCAATTCAATAACAATGCTTCAAAATCAACACGTCATTACAATCAGAGCAATTACACAATAGAGCCTTATCTATCTGACTGTCGGAGTGTCGGCTTCTGACTCTGACACATTGTAACGTTACAATCTAACCATGTGTGTTATGTTGTTGAAAAATAAATTACTATTTTGGAACAGGTTTGTTTTTCTTTTATCGTATGATACACAGCTCAGAAAATATTGCAACAGTTCTATTGTCAGACTGCTTATTACTATACTACCAACCTTATATTTTCTTAGGTATCTTCAATATAGAGCCAAACTCCAATGGGGAAATATTGGCATTTCTTTACTTTTTTTAACTTGTGTTCCAGCATTCAAAAGAAGAGGTAATCTATATATATATAAAAATGAATTCCTATTTCCCTTGGTCACGGCATCACACGTGAACGGCTGGACCGATTTCGCTAATTCTTTTTTTGTTGTGTTCGTTATTCCCGGGACAAGGTTCTTAGGTAGGTGACGGTAGGGTAGGTAGGTAGGGTAGGTAGGTAGGTAGGTAGGGTAGGTAGGTAGATAGATAGGGTAGGTAGGTAGATAGGTAGGTGCGCCATAGATAAGTACTTAGTGATACCCATGCAAAGCCGGGGCGGGCAGCTAGTTATTAATATTTTGGATTGCCCAATTGATTACCCCGCAAATACGTCCAGGGGTGGCTGTCTCGACATATATAGCGATCGCTATACGATACGACCGAATTCGGTCGCAAAGTCGTAATGGCGTCCCAAATCGCGCGCGACGTTCTTCACAAGCACGGGATTTTTTCGAGTTTATCAAGTAATTTTGACCGTCTAGGGACGCCATTAAGACTTTACGACCGGTCGTATAGCGATAGCTATCTATGTCGAGACTACCGCCTCTGGTCTTTCCGCCATCTTCTCGAAGACCTTCCTCAAGGGTTTGCTAATCTAAGTAACTATTTTTAAAGATAAGTCATTGAATTGAGAGATTGTTTCTCTCAATTCAATAACAATGCTTCAAAATCAACACGTCATTACAATCAGAGCAATTACACAATAGAGCCTTATCTATCTGACTGTCGGAGTGTCGGCTTCTGACTCTGACACATTGTAACGTTACAATCTAACCATGTGTGTTATGTTGTTGAAAAATAAATTACTATTTTGGAACAGGTTTGTTTTTCTTTTATCGTATGATACACAGCTCAGAAAATATTGCAACAGTTCTATTGTCAGACTGCTTATTACTATACTACCAACCTTATATTTTCTTAGGTATCTTCAATATAGAGCCAAACTCCAATGGGGAAATATTGGCATTTCTTTACTTTTTTTAACTTGTGTTCCAGCATTCAAAAGAAGAGGTAATCTATATATATATAAAAATGAATTCCTATTTCCCTTGGTCACGGCATCACACGTGAACGGCTGGACCGATTTCGCTAATTCTTTTTTTGTTGTGTTCGTTATTCCCGGGACAAGGTTCTTAGGTAGGTGACGGTAGGGTAGGTAGGTAGGGTAGGTAGGTAGGTAGGTAGGGTAGGTAGGTAGATAGATAGGGTAGGTAGGTAGATAGGTAGGTGCGCCATAGATAAGTACTTAGTGATACCCATGCAAAGCCGGGGCGGGCAGCTAGTTATTAATATTTTGGATTGCCCAATTGATTACCCCGCAAATACGTCCAGGGGTGGCTGTCTCGACATATATAGCGATCGCTATACGATACGACCGAATTCGGTCGCAAAGTCGTAATGGCGTCCCAAATCGCGCGCGACGTTCTTCACAAGCACGGGATTTTTTCGAGTTTATCAAGTAATTTTGACCGTCTAGGGACGCCATTAAGACTTTACGACCGGTCGTATAGCGATAGCTATCTATGTCGAGACTACCGCCTCTGGTCTTTCCGCCATCTTCTCGAAGACCTTCCTCAAGGGTTTACTAATCTAAGTAACTATTTTTAAAGATAAGTTATTGAATTGAGAGAAACAATGTAGGTATCATTCCTTTCAAAAACAATACAAAAGGCGGGTACATCTCCCCTTATATTTGGCCTTTTGCCTCAAAAACAATGCTGACTCCAAAGACTGCACTGGAGCTGGATAAGGCAAGAATAATGGCATTCATTAATTAATACTGCGCATACGTGACCATTTGTTTCGGATCTCTCACTCTTTGACCGCCAGATACTGGAGGGTTCTATCCTGTGCCTCGATTTAATTCAGGAAACTAATAAATATTGAATGCAGTGTAAATTAATGATGCTAAGTTTTCTTGACTTCAGCTCACTTCTTTTGAGCATATCATACTGAATATGGGTATTTCCCGTCTTTTGCTAGATTTTAATGACTGTAAAGTTAGCCGTCTTCCACGGATAATGGTAGTAAAACTCTCATTGAAAGAAACAGTTGTTTTAGGGAAAATTTCCTACCTGTGATTCAAATTAAAATCATCTATCAAAAGTCATTTATTCAAACTAGGCTGAGAATCAGCACTTTTCGAACGTCAAAATTACATAAGACAGTCCCCAAAAAACTCCCTCGCCCTTCACCACTTCCTAGTGCTTTAGCTGGGAAGAAGTGGCGCAACAAACTCCCCAGCAGCGCTGCTGTCTGTTCAGTTAGAAAAACCCTTTCGAAAACCTTTAAAAAAAAACAATTCTATACAATAGTATGCAAAATTTACATTAGTCAACACAAAACATTAAATAAAATTATTTGACATAATGACAGCTAGCAACAAAACCATCTAAATCTATACTCAAGCGAAAATAAAAACTAAAAATGTAAACAGAACGGAATACCCGAATAAAAGCTTCCAGGCACAAAGGGCGTGCCCGTTTACATATACATGATACGCGTTATGTGTTTGCTAATAAAGCTGTAACTCGAAGTCACATATTATAAACTAGGACCATCGAATTAAAAATAAATAAACAGTTAGGCAAGAATAATATAGAGGTCGCTAGCTAACCGCATATCGCAATACAACTCATAAAAAATGATTATTTGCTTGCCAGGCACCGCTGCTGTATTCCAATCTGAAGTATGGGTTCCGGAAAAATTACAAAGATTATAAGAATTTACTCGACTTTATTTCTAGTTTCGAAACACGTCGTCATATCCCAATGTGTTAAAGACAGTAGTAGTAAATGGGGTACAAAATATTGTAGGTATATAAATTGTTACTTCAATGACACATTTCGCTATAAATTGGCCGTCTACTGCTGGACATAGGTCGCTCCCAGGCTGCGCCACAACACGCTGTCTCCCGCCTTCCGCATCCAGTCTGTCCCAGCTACCTGATTGAGCGTCGGCCCATCTAGCTGGGGGCGTACCACACTACGCTTGCCGATACGCGGTCTCCACTCCAGGACTCGTCTGTTCCATCAGCCATCGATCCTTTGATAAACATGGCCAGCTCACTGCCACATCAGCTTACTTTGCAAGGTATGTCTGTGACTCCAGCTCTTTTTTTTAACTTAATTTCTGAAATTGGTATGCAAATATTAAAATAACAAGGTGCTAATTTCGATAATGCGTTGCTTTCCAGGTTATACCTTTCCATCAGATGGCCATTCGTTAATAACCTCAATATTTATGAAGAGCTTTCTTTCCTGAAGCATGGTTGTAAGCGGAGTAAACCACCGTGGAACCATGGTCGATGGTATCGCGCGGGGTCACACAATAACACTTTGCAGCGGCAAATGAAACGCTTTTATGTAATTGGCCGATGTTGCCGGCGCACTGTGGGATCACAGTGAAGTTTGTAGACGATAATCATTTGTGATTTTATAATAGGAAGGTACTTACAAATGCTTGTGAGTCAATGTGAGTGTATGCGAGGAAAAAAGTACCTAATCTGTAGTGTCCGACCGAAGCTTCGGCTTCGGCTTCGGCTTCGGCCACCTTCGGCCAAAAAAGCACCTTCGGCCAAATCTTCGGCTTCGGCCAAAAATTTGCCGAAGGTTTGGCCGAAGCCGAAGGTTTGCTAGTTGTCAAAATTTGAAATTTACTGAACGATGCTAGAGCGAGACGGAGAGTATGCAGAGCAGCAGAGTTAGACAATATTTTATTACCTACTTGTATATGTTGGTCACTCGGCTCGTTATTGGGCTAAATCTCTAAAGCTCTCACAATATGTATCTAGTATATTCTGAGATTAAAGTAACTATCGTATTTCTCAAGGTCAATGACACCTTCTTCTTCGGCTTCGGCTTCGGCCGAAGGTTTTGGTGAATACCGATTAATCGGCTTCGGCTTCGGCTTCGGCCAGAATTGCACCTTCGGTCGGACACTACTAATCTGTCTCCTTTCGTTTTAAAATCAACTGGTATTTTCCATGAGTCCATGACCCTTGTTGTAGCTCTTGTTTTAGAGTATATTTTTTACTAGCTGCGCCCCGTGGTTTCACCCGCATAAGTTTCGATCCTGTGGGAATATCATTCATAAATATGTCCTATAATTCAGGTCATGGTCTACCCATTTGCCAAATTTCATCCAAATCCGTTTAGCCGTTTTAGCGTGAAATCGTAACAAATAAACAAACAAACTCACTTTGGCATTTATAATGTTATATAGTTAGGATAATTCTCTGTTCGTAAAATTATTTTCTTCTTATTTTTACGAGTAGATACTTTTATTAACTGCCTCTGCTTTAAATGAAACTGCCAAGTCCACTATTTTAACTTATATCACGAACAAAATATGAAATCAAGCCGATTTTATAACCACAGTAAAAAAATCACGAAGCCAAAACTTGCATTTTGTCCACTTTGCTCTCACGAAGCGCACTGTGCACCCAGTGAGGCGGGGCTCTTTTTTACGATTGCCATCGAGCTCGCTCGCACCGTCTTGTGTTCCCGACAATTATAATATTTTTTATTATAATTAGTATCGCCTTTATTAATTAAAAGTTCACCCGGTAACGCTCACGAAAAATAAATAAGTTCATAATTTTATGCGCGCCTTCAGTTCTTTCGAAGTAAGAGGATTAAATATCAGTTCTAATGTGGTCGTAAGTTTGTCAGGAGACTTAGGAACCAGTCACGTTAAATAATATACAATGTGTAACTGAATGAATGCACATTAGGAGAGAAGTTTGTTCAGAATCGTTTACTGAATCGATTTCTGTAATTTTTTTAATAGGTATTTTTTTATCTAAAAAATAATTATAACTACGTAAATTACAGTCACTCTTCCGCTGTACAGTCAAAACAAACCAAAATGGACGAAGTACTTACTACGAAATCGCAGCGATTTTTTTTCATACACTGAATTTTCAACGCTCTGCTTAGCGCCGAGAGTTGAAAATCCAACAGTGTCTTTTTTCAACGCGCTGGGTCGAGAGTGCGTCCAATACCACGTTGGATTTTCAACGCTCGGGTCAACACCGAGAGTTGAGAATCCAGTGCGCGATAGAATCCCGCCGCGATATTTTTACGTCCGTGCGAACGTGGTGAAAACCTTTACTTTTAAAAGAGTAACCGAGGAGTTTCTTGCCGGCTCTTCTCCATAGGAAACGACCAATTAGAACCGTGTACCTAGCTTCTGACGTTTCATAAGTGCCCTTGTAGGTTTATGTGAAATAAAATATTTTGAATTTTGAATGTGACCACAATTTTCTCCCACATTCACTATCGCTAATTTAATAAATAAACAATGTTTTATAGATAATAGTAAAAAATCTGTATATATTATGTTTATTTATGATTCAATCAATCTGCCTAGCTTTTTCCCAACTATATTGAGGTCGGCTTCCAGTCTAACCGGATGCAGCTGGATACCAGTATTTTACATGGAGTAACTGCCTATCTGACCTCCACAACCCAGTAACTGGGTAATACGATACCCCTTGGTAAGATTGGTTGTCAGAATTTCGGGCTTCTGACGACCCGTAACGACTGTCGAAGATCCACGAATGACAGCCGGGACCAACGACTTAACGTGCTTTCCGAGGTCTCGGAGTTTCGGTATGTAAAGATCCATCCATAGACCAACCCCGGCAAGCGTAGCTTAACCTGATGGATCGACCCGTGCGGCAGTTATTACTTAGCCACGAACTCCTCCTATTTATGATTATAACATACTTAATATTCTAACTGGGGTGTTTGGTGATGTGAGTTAATTCCTGGACATTTTGTATAGGTATACGACCAAATTTTCAGATGGTGTTATGGATGCTGATACCCTATCTACTACCTACAGCAGAAAATTAAACGACGAAAATTCCACCAGAATAGAAAGCCAGAACTATTCCACAAAAGTTCAACCACAAAATAAATTCAAATTCCTCAATTAAAATTCCATACAAAACAAAGGAACAACAATGTTCAAAATAAATTCACGCGAACCTACTTTTGACTAATGCCCAATAACTAATAATAAAAGTCATTCAAAACAAACTACAATATGAACATAAACTGTACTACGATGCGCCAATGCAGCACACAACGCCACAGACGGACAGACAGACATAATTAAATTACACTGTATAACAGCTAAGAGTTAATTAACTGGCCACAGTAATTGAATATTAAATTTATTGCTAATTATGTTTTCTGTGTAAGTTTTGCTGTTAAGTTTACACATGTGGCCGAATAATGGATACGCGTTATGTGTTTTGCTAATTGCTTTTCATTTTGTTGCAAAAGCTGTACACAGATGGAGCAGTGCCATCTATGTACAGTTACTACAGAGTAACAAACCATATTTATGATAACATAGTTACAAGAAACCAGAAACAATTTAGGTATGTATTTATCCCCTAAGAATTATGTAGATAATGAGGCCAGAAACTAAACACGTTGAGCACATCTAAACCGTGTTCAAGATCTGTCAGTGTCATGATTGTTACGGAATATTGACATTAACAGCACTTGAACGTGGTTTAGATGTGCTGATCCCCTTCAATATCATTGGTGGAATTAGACCTAAAACGTGCGAAAAAACTTAAATCTATTACAGTCGGCACGTAAACTGGCAAGGTTAAGTCGTATCGGGAGTAAATAGGTATGTGCATGTACACTTAGTGCAACATAAAATGAACACTTTTATTGAATGTCATTATTCTACGGTTATTGCCATAATTTATTTTTAAACATGTCTTTTAAGAACTTAACTTGTTTTTTTGACGTATAACCATGTATTTTTTTTTTTTCTCTCTTCTCTTTATTATTGTACTTTTTTGAGAGTGAGTTATATCATTTGCGTATCTCTTACGTCGCTGTTTGCGCGTATTTATCAATGTTACTCACATTAATCAGTTGTGGAAACTTGTAATTGGCCATCTTTTACACATTGTACTAGTTTTATAGAAATGTATTAGCTGTAAGTTTTCCTAAAAGTAATAAAATAAAATAAAATAAATAAATAAATAAGAAGTAGAAGCGAAAACGAATTCTGCGCATCTACTATTCTTGCCATGTTAAATAAAGTACCTAACTTTGAATAAACCCATCAAATCAAACAAAACCTCTCAGTCTCATTGCAAAACATGTTCTTCGTTAATTTGTCAGCGTACAGAATGTAGGTGCAGACATCATCCTAACTTATCGCCCAGAGTCATAGGTCACCATCAACACCACACTTTCTCTATCACTATAAATAATGACATAATCAGAAACCTTTCGGCGCAGGCGCAATAAAAATCGTCCACACGACACGTCATAATGTAATGACATAACGTTTGTATTAACCATTTTTGTATTAAGCCCTTATGGGGAATAAGCATACAATTTTGATGTCCCATTTATTCTTGTAGAATGTGTACAAGTATAGTCGGTTCTCACTTCTCAATCCAGTTTGACATTAGATATTGGAAAGCAATTTACATGAATATGGAAAATAAATTATTAATAGTAATACGATGATAGCTGTTATAAATAAATGGATAATAAGTTGGTATAAATATGTATGTAGATGTTGAGTTTGTTTGTAGGGCCGCGAGAGTTCCCACATAAAGTGTAATGTTTAAGAATGTTTTACTGAAATTGGGTATGTTAATAATGTTAATTGATGCAAATCAAGCGAGCGATCTTTAATTAATGCGGTGTTAAGTACATATTGGAAGTTAATTATCGTTAATCAATGTTATTGGTGTGTAAAAAAAATGTTTTAACTTTTCAACTGGAGGTAATTTTTACCATACACTGGCGATCAGAAATTCCACCTAACATCTGATCTATACAGGCTAAGTCAAATAATTTATTTCAATTAGGCACATAAATGGCACTTTTGAATGTCAAAATTTACAAAAATATCGAATTGATTCTAGTCTCCCCTTCCAAAAGGTACTTTTCGTATGGAGAAGAATGGGCAAGAATCTCCACCGTTACTCTTATAGTCTCGATCCCGTGGGAATATCGGGATAAAAAATATGTTATCTCCTAAACCAGGTCATGGTGTATCCATATGCCAAATTTCATCCAAATCAGAACCGAAACAAATCAAAACCGTTACAAACAAATATCCAAAAAAAATATCTTATCTCTTTATTATATTAATTAAGAATAAAACAAGCTAATTGACAGTGCCTTTCTATAATTTAAATACATGCGGGATCTATAATTTTAACAAAGACTGTGGGCCTGTAGAGCCTTACCAACTGAACACATACACAGAAAATAAATTAATAGAAATGAAAATCTAAAATAATATTCCCATTGGACGAAGTTTCATAATAAAAACAAAGGCATGCAAACACTTCAGTGCATTATGACGAATCATTCAAACACAGTATTCAATCATACTTTAGAATAAAATGTTGTTATATCCTCCACAATTATTAAGACTGTCACGGCCATAGGTAATTATAATATATATTAATATACTTTGCGATTGCTTTTTTTTGCGTAGTTTTTGGTGCCTACTAGAAATAAATATTATAGCTCCGTCTGAGGTCACTCGAAGATTAGGTACTATGGAAAATATATCGTAATGTCTTGTTATAATTCAATTTTAATTATTTTTCAATTATTTATTTTGATTTTTGTTTTATTTTAATTCATTTTCAATTATTTAATTTAATTATATTGTAATTTATTTTCAGTTATTTATTTCGAGTATTATAATATTATATTACCCAAATGAAATAATTGATCTCGTCAGTACTAACATAGTTTTAAGATAATGTAATAGGTACTAACAAAATATCCACAAAAATTGTCTGTTTTTTTTTTATTTATTTTTTTATTTGTAATATATGTATATTATAGCTACTTCTGTGGTGGGCTTTATGCAAAGTGTGGAACTCTCTACCAGCGTCTGTGCTCATGCCACATACAACCCGTCAGCCTTCAAAGCAACAGTGAACAGGCATCTTCTGGGCACGCTCGTTCCATCGTAGACCTTATCCATTGCTTTCTATCAGGCAAGGTCGAGGTCAAGAGCAGGCCCATTCCGCAATCAAAATACATGTACTATATGGCAACGCCAAAATTAATTTCGCAAGCCAAGTGCATCTCGAATAATAAAATGAAGAAGTGCTAGCCCAGGTCCGGCGATTTTTTTTGACGTATTGTATTTTCGACGCTCTGCTTTACGCAGAGAGTTGAATTTCCAACAGTGTATTTTCATGACTGGGATACGCGCTGGACGTGCTCTGTTGGATTCTCAATGCTCGGCTCAATACCGAGAGTTGAAAATCCAGTGGACAAAAAAAACGACGCGATAAAAATACGTTCGTTCCAAATTGAGATTAGACCTTGCACCCACAGATTTATTTTATTAATTTTGATAAGTGAAACCTAACGAGACTCTTGCCAGTTACCAGTTATTAATATTCTAACCGGTTTTCACACCAACTAGCAACTGGACATAACTTGATTGGTACTTTGCTAGTTACTTTCAAAACTTGTCTAATCCATCGTAGCCGCTTGTAATTATACTAAATTACTACTAATAAGTTAATAAAATTATTGTACTACAGGTTTTTATGGTTAGTTGTAAGTACAGTAGGCCGCACGTAACAAAATCAGTATATGCTGGCCTGGCATTCTATTGAAACTACGTACTACGCTAGGCCAGTAAAAGATTTATATGGAACTGGCCTCAGAGTAAGCGACGCGGAGAGCGAGCGGTTCGATATAAAATCGCGCCGCTCCCCGCGCCCGCTGACATCGTGTCCGTAGCCTTACGGCGTATTGGTCGATTCGCACGAATTTCTTATGGAACAAGAACTGGCCTCGAAGGCAGCGGTGCGGGGAGCGAGCGGTTCCATATAAAACCACGCTGCTTCCCGCGCTGCTGCCGCCGCCCGCCGCCCCGCGCCCGCTGACTTATGTCCGTAACCTTACGGCGTATTGGTCGATTCGCACGAATTTCTTATGGAACAAGAACTGGCCTCGAAGGCAGCGGTGCGGGGAGCGAGCGGTTCCATATAAAACCACGCTGCTCCCCGCGCTGCTGCCGCCGCCCGCCGCCCCGCGCCCGCTGACTTATGTCCGTAACCTTACGGCCTATTGGTCAATTCGCACGAATTTCTTATGGAAAAGTTCTTATGGAACAAATGTAACTTAGAGATATGAATTAATGATTATAATTTTGTAAATATATATCTATTTATTATAGTCGCGAATCATATTTTGATCAAGATACAACCTGACACAGACCTGCAAATTGCAACAGACATAAGACAATTTGAATTTCGCGAGCTACAACTGCGGATCCACCATTTTTTTTTTTTTTTCTATAGGTTATTCGCATGAAGTTAATTTAATTGTGGGCTAATCGACAACTCCAGAAATACGTAGTAGGCAATTGGCACATTTTGAATTTTATGCAGTAAAATACTTGGCAAATATAATGTACTTTTTTTTAGTTGAGAAAAAGTACACAAAGAAAGAACATTTTTTTATTTCTGCGATTCGCCCGTTTTGGGCGAGTAAATTCGTGCGAATCGACCAATAAGCCATTTTTACCACAGACGTGCGTTCTACTGTACCTATGCATGTTATGCATTTGGTGTTATATCGAAAATTGGATGAGAGGATTTAGATATTTAACTATTGGTTTCATCTCCCTTTTCAGTCGCTCTACTTTACGATAAAGAATCTATTCATATATATATAGATATATAAATAAACTATCTATTCTATACGGTATGATAGAACACTACGTACGATTTTTTTAATAGGTAGGATGTAAGTATACCTTTATATTTAAATAAATATTTATTCCTCGATTCTCGCTATTGCACCTACCGGTATTTGTCTCTGCATCAACCAAAGGTTGACTGGTAGAAAATGCCTATGGCATTAAGTCCGCCTCTGTACATAAATAAATAAATAACACGTGCAGCAGTTGATTTTAGATCCATTTGCATCTGCAACTAGAATATACCAACATATTGAACCCACGAACATCCTGGGTTTTCTGACTCAAAAAAGTTTAAACAAGGCGTTTTGCCTATACCTCAAAAGTACTTTCTAACTAGCATTAACACTTATAAAATAACTGATATACAAACAAATCCGTCGACCAGCTGACCTAGTAGTACAAAGCCTAACAAATCGTCGGCTAATAATATAAAGTTGACAAAGAACCACGAAGTTGAATCACAATATATTATAATGATCTTCGATAGCGAGCGGTGCCTTATTGATTCCAACAATTGAACCGATTAGCCGCTTGGAACGCCTTCGGACATCTTCGGGGACCTTCGGGCAGCTTCGGGCATAAATTAGACGATAAAAATGTTTGGAGGAGGCGTGAAATCTTCTATACAGTGTATTGATATGGTAAGATTATTGTGCTCGATAGTGTACTTGAGATATGAGCTATGAAATGACCGTAGCTTTTGTTGGTGTGTGTTGCTTTGCATTACTGTATAGATGCTTTTTATGCTGTGGTATAGCAAGCCGCACAACAGTGGAAACAGAACCAATATAAGCTGGCCTCTTATTCTATTGATACTCCGTACTACTCTAGGCCAGCTCAATTTCAAAGTCTAATCACCAACGTGCGGTTGACTATAATGTATCATCATCACCATCATCATCTTCATAATCATCATTATCATCACCTATATCATCATCACTATGACCATCATCATCATAATCATCATTATCATCAACATCAACATATTGAAAACCAGTAATTAACCATTTACTATTAGATAGATCTCGGAGACGGCTTCAAAAAGAGTCTTTCTGTTCTGATCCAAACGCGCATCCTCAAATACTTCGGACACGTCTCGAAGCGTGAGGGTGATTCTATAGAGCGCTTTGTCGTGCAGGGTAGAGTAGAGGACACTAGACCACGCGGACGCTCACCCTTGAGATGGACTGGCCAAATTAAATCCGCAATGAGCGTACCCGTGCAAAAACACCAAAAATCGGAGTAGATGCCGTGAAATCGTGAGGCGAATCACATCAGCCCCTGGACAAGAAACAACATGAAGACCACGACCGCTCTGTTAAGAGAGCTACGAAGAAGATAGAATACTCTTCTGTCTCTATCTTTTCTCTCGTCTCCCTCTCCTCTTCTCCCTCATGATTTTCATGTTAGCTTTGTACTTCCTAGCGCGGACTAAAAGCTAATTCCAATTCGGCTTTCCATAAGGGCCTAAGATAATTTTCAGTGTTGTTTTACTATTATAATTAGTGTCTAGAATTCTCAGCATATGGCCGAATGCCGGTACCATACGAACCTAATAATCCTATTATCGCAGACAGCCATTACTGTAGCCGTAAATATCACCGTAAAATATAACTGAAATAACCGGCAGATGTTAGAAGGGGGAACAGTTTTCGATATTCTCTTGTTTATTAAATGAAGAGAATAAATAAAACAAGTAATCATTTTAATAATAAACTTTGTCCTATCTAATAGTAAATAGACGAACTTAAGACCTTAAATCCGAAATTAGGATTGCTACTACAAAACCACTGGACAGTTTGGCAACAATAAATCCGAAATTAGGATTGTTACCAAAAAAACAAAGGCACAGAGATTTGACGACAATTTAAAATGACTAAAAAAATTGTAACAGGTTACTAACAAGATGTTTCTATTAGATTATAATAAAAATAAAAATAAACGCAATAAAAAAAAACACAGATCTATCATAATGAAACGTTAAAACTCTTAATAAAGAACAGAAAAAACGTACAACACAGTTATCAAAATCTCAATCCGAATCAATAACAACAATAGCATTATTGCTGCATCAAATTATTATCTTTTAACTTGTCGACCATTCTTAACAAATCGTTAAACTTAGTTCATTATCTTAATTATTTTTACGTTCAATTCATTAAAGCTGTATAACAATTTAGATTATCTTCTTATATCGTGGTCTCTTTAACACCTCTCTCGCGGCGGTGCGGCTCACAAAGCGCGCTCGTAAACCCAACATGGAGTGAATAAAAAAAACAACAAAAAAAACAAAAACAGCCCGAGAGTATAATAAAGAGAGTCAATTCGCCTTACGTCTCAAGGTGTGAAGCTGTCATGGACGAAATGATGACTCCATTATTAAGCGGCTAAATAATAATTCTCCAGAGTCCCGTTGCACCGACTTGATGTGTTAATAAGTTGTGTGCGTCGGTGTGTTTTGTGTGTGTTGTGGGCTTATGTGTGTGCAAGTAGAGTGTGTGTGTGTATGTGAACATGTGTGTATTTAATTAGGGTTGGTAGTTGTTTGTGGGCGTGCTACAGTTATGTTTTACTATTATTCGATTTTCCTTTGTTAGTTATTGATATGTTTTGAATATGGGTTATTTATGTCGGATGTAAAGGTGGATTGGATATAATTAAATGATTCAGCGTAATTAAAGATAAAGGCTTCGTTTTTGTTGATGCTCTTGTATACTTTACTCCTTTTAGTAATCCTGTGTTGCCTTCTACAAAGTGAAACCTAAAATGTCAGACTGCAATCGTGGTCTGGAATAGTCTGGATGTTTTTAACAGGTCTGTTTGTGTTTTGTTTAATGAAATAATAATTAAAATAAAAACAACATGTAGATAAGCAATCTAGCGTTTAAAAACACAAAAGATACTTATGTAATCATTAAACAACAGTTATTAACACATACCTTTCAATCCCAAACCAGTAGTTACGTATGATTAAATGTAAACTTTTTAATTTGCGGCGACACCGAAGTTTGCACGCCTCGCTTAAGTGAACCGTTATTATTTACGTTCTATATCTGATGCGACACGAACTAGTTACGTACTACTGCTTGGTACGAGTGGTACAATTTTACTTGTCAAGTGTTACAATAAGAGGCAAATTGTTTTTTTTTTTTTTTTTTGATTTGAGTATTGGTCTCAACTTCACAAGCATAACTGTTGAGCGTGGGATCCTCGGTTCAATTTCCAAGTCGGATCTATGTATTTATAACTATTCTCTCTCACGCCTGGATTTGTGCCCCGTTGATGGCAATAGGCTGGCCCCCTATTAAATGGGACTTAAATTAAACATAGCTGGCGAAATTCCGGTGTACTATAGGTACACCTCTGCCCAACCCTTTGGGGAAACAAGGCGTTATGTTATGTATCCATATTAAGGAATTACGCAGTAGAAGCCCGGAGTCCTACATCGGATTCATCATTTAGGTCTTAATCATCATCATTTCATCTGGATCTCCGGAAACCGTCCACTGGACGTGCTGGACATAGGCCTCTAGGTCTTAATATTCAATCTGCTTAGCCTTTTCCCAACTACGTTGGGGTCGGCTTCCAGTCCAACCGGATGCAGCTGAATACCAGTATTTTATATGGAGCGACTGCCTATCTGACCTCTACAACTCAGGTACTGGGTAACATGATACCCCTTGGTAAGACTGGTTGTCAGAGTTTCGGGCTTCTGAAGACCCTAAACGACTGTCAAACATCTAAGAATGACAGCCGGGACCAAAGTCTTAACGTGCTTTCCAAGGCACGCACTTTCCAAGGTTTCGGTATGTTAAGATGGTTACCCATCCACGGACTGACCGCGGCAAGCGTAGCTCAACCTGATCGATCGACCCGTGCGTCTGTTAGTACTTAGCCACGAGCCCCGAGATGGGTCTTAATATTAGTGCTAAAATATGGGTGTACTATATGTAGGTACAGACGCCAGCACATCAACCTACTACAATCTGTCAAATTTCTTTATTAGATTTTCAACTTTATCACTAAAATGTAAGGTTCAAAGTTGATTGGGAAAATTTGACAGTTTCGGGTAGGTTGACCTGCTGGCGTCTGTACGTCTCTGTAGTGCCAGTAATGCCAAGGCGTTGTTGGCCTTTTTTGAGGATCAAATTCAGATCAACCGATTTTTCCCACCCGTACGCAAAATACGCGCTTTGACGTGGAGTTGCGGAAACCAGCCCGTATTACCTATGTACTATCGAAAAACTTCCCGTGAAACAAAATCCCGTGAACACGATGACCACATCTGTTATCGCCCCGGTACTATAGGGGCCGGGCGCTGCAAGCAGAAATAGTCCTTACGGTGTATAGATTTGAACTTCTACGATGGTACGTCTCTGCTTTCTAATTTGTACAGGTGTATGTTACGGGGTCATAAATGTATTTTGTTATGAAATAAGCGTGAATATCCCTGAAATTCTTTATCTGAAAACTACTGCAGTCAGACGTAAAATCACATATTCCGAATTTAGTTGTGTTGTTTTGTTCAGGCGGTATTTTGCGAAAAATAGTGAGCCTAAGCTCCTGTGATTTGTGATGCTGTGAAACACCAGTGATTCACGATTACCGACTTTCAACTACAGAACACAAGAATCAAAACTATTATGCAGAATGATTGTAAAAAAAAACAGTTTAAATGTTTCCAGTTACTCGAACATTAGACATCAACGCTCACAATCATGTCAAAAAGAATTATAGATATTAAAAGTATCGGAATTCGATCTAAACTAAACAGATTAGACTAAAACATTTAAATACATTTTGCAGATAAAATAATACATAAATAATAGATAAATGAAATACTTTGTATCTTATTCGCGATCTCCGACGAGCGACTTTGATATGTAAACTTGTTCCCACAAAAACAACTGAATTATCTCGTAAAACAGGACTTCCTCTCTCCTACCCTTTTGCTGTGCCCTACAGGGTCCATAATGATCTAAATTATATAGTTACCACCTAAGTACACATTATGGTAAAGCAATAAAGATATTGAGTATTGAGATACATATTTAATGTTAAAAAAATAAATTCAATGTTTTTTATTCTTGGCATTTTTTCAGGAGTATAAAAAGTTTCGAATTGTAATGATCTACTGCATTCATCATAACAATCTGGTGAAAGTAGAAACTTCGCATATAATTAACCAAGAAAATTAATTCATTCTCTACATTCATAGAACAACGACATCTTTAATTGCGTTTTTACACGAAACCGAATTCATAATGACCATCCGAAATAACTACCCACTTTATAATTAAATCCGAAAGAGTAGTTTCGAAAGGTAATTTTAATAATTCCTACAATTATGGTACAATTTCTATCAGGGGTCTACATTTTTTTTTTTGGTTAATTAATGTGTGGTTGCTGTGTTCATTGTTTTGTGCGCAGGCGCATCGGCGTGTGAACTGGGCGGGCAGGCCGACCAACCAATCAGCGGCCTGCGCTTGAGTTTCGAGGCGCCCGGTGTGCGCACGCGATAGTCTTGACGACACAAATAGAAGCAGAAGACCCACATTGTGTAGGAATATGCTGAAGACTAGATAAAAATACAGCATGTATCATGTGGTGTGGTCAAATTAAGTTTTGTATGGGACAGTTAATAATATTTTTTCGCGATTACGATGTTGGTCCCATGGAGAAAGTTGTCCAGTTTGATGGTCAGTATCTCACCCTTAAATTTGACAACACCTTTCTGAAACATACTGTATACTACATTTGTCTTTAAGCTTAACCAGCTTCTGCCCACAACTTCGTCTGTATGTTTCTTGTTCCCCCGTCCCACCTCGTCGCATCGCATCGCCTGCCCGCGCTATTTCTTCGATTTCGCTTAGCGTCCTTTCAGTTTTTTTTTAGCCTTTAATGGGTCCTAGCATGATGCCTTTAGCTAAATGCCTATAGCCTTCCTCAAGAATTGGGTTATCAAATGTTTTTTTTTTAATCCGTCTGGTAGTTATAGATATTGGCGCTTTACACTATAAAACTGATTTACATCCGTAAGACGTCTTCGTAACATAAGGTCCAGTTGAAAACCAGCGTCAGACACTAGTTGTCTGGCATTTATGCTGAACTGGGCCTATTTGGCGCAGCCGTGAGGCACACAATACTGTATTAAGCTTTCTCTGTTTTATTTGTTTATTGTGTGAATATTGTGTGCCTTGATCTGAGTCAAATAAATTTATTTTCTTTCTTTTCTTTTCTTTCAAACAAACAAACTCTTCAGCTTTTTAGTATAGATAAAGCAACCATTTCTCAAAGCAATTTTTGAGAATCGCATTTAACTTCTGCACGTTATAGGTACGATGTTTCCAATTTCGCCAATAATTGGAACTGAACTGATGAGTCGTGGCCCGTGGCGCGACGAATTTGATGACATAATTAATGTGTATCCTTCATAACTAATGCCGTAAAGCGAAAACCGGTTTCCTAAAACGTAATCTAATCGCCAATTAGTAAATATATTGCAAGATCAAATTTTTGTCTAATTACTGCCTCGTTGTCCTAGTGATCGCAAGAGGGATTAGCAAAATTCCCGGGTCCGGCAAAGTGTTATTGGGTTTATCCATCTGGAATTCCTCAGTAGCAGCCTGGAGTCTGGATTTGTGCCCGGTTGATGGCAATAGGCTCGCCCCCTGTTATTTCGGGCTCAAACATAACTGGCGAATTGTGGGTGTTCTACAGGTACACCTTTTGCCTAACCATTCGGGAATTACAGGCGTGATGTTATGTTATCAAATTTTTGCTGTTTTTACACAAATAACGAACAAATCAGATTTGACAACATTACAAAAAGGACTTTTAGGGCTGGTGCACACACATTGGGCACGCCACTATAGCGGCGATAAGTCCCCCTTTGAGGAGTGGCTAGAGAGGCGCCACGGCGTCCTCACCTTCCGCCTGACGCAGGTCCTCACCGGACATGGTTGTTTCGGGAGGTTCCTGTTTCGTATCAGGCGGGAGGAAACACCCGGGTGTCATCACTGCGTGGATCGCTCGGAGGACACGGTTGAGCATACGGTGGAGGTCTGTCCGGCTTGGGCAGAGCATCGCCGTGTCCTCGTGGAGACGATCGGCAGCGGGGATATCTCGCGTCCGGCCCTAGTCCAGGCCATGGTACGGAGCGAGAGGGCATGGGAGGCCGTCACCTCCTTCTGCGAAGCAGTAATGCTCGCGAAGGAGGAGGCAGAACGCGTGAGGGAGAGGCAAATTTCGCGCCCTCACGCCCCTAGCCGCCGCAGGAGACGCCCTGGGCGTCGAGAATCGCAGGCCGATTCCCGGCCACCGTAGGCGCGGGCTTGCGGACGGTGAGCAATGGGTAGCTCGCCGTCCGATAAGGACCAGGACCGGGTCGACGGCGCGTTGTGTTCCACGCGCGCCTCAAAGAGATGTCAGCCAGTAAAGGGGTCCTATAGGACCGATGCCTGCCGGGGTTGCGGGAAAGTCCGAAAGGGATACCGTGGCCCCTGGCAACGTACAGGAAACGGAAGGAACACGGGTGGGTTTTAGTCAGTAAGAGTCTGACACGCCCTCCCGCTCCACTCAGAGCGGGAGAAGTTATTTGATAATTTCCCACCGAAAAAAAAAAAAAGGGCTGGTGCACATTTGGTGAGGCGCAGCTCTTGCGCGGTTGTCAGTGCCAAACAAATATCAACATTACCTCGCTTAAAAGAAAATAAATAACCTGAGACACGCTCCTTTTTCCGCTTAGATAAGTTCTCGAGCTAATGGGACTTTATTTATTCTCAACTTTATTTCAACTTTGGCAAGGTCGATATTTGTTTGGTAATGACAACCGCGCTGGGCTGCACCTCGGCAAGTGAGCGCCGGCCCTTGGAAACCAGTTAATCCTCATCAATTGTTTAAAGATGAGCCTTCTGTACTCACGCGCATACTATCAACTATTATTTTATTTTATTATGTGCAATTGTACATTTTACGGCTCCACTGTAATTGGATTTAAGTAAGTGAATTGCGAAAAAATACAAAAAACTTAATAATAAAGTAACTCGTAAAGGTTATAATTTTATTAAAGGCGCTATTATTTTGACTCCTTAACCGTGTTTAACATAAACTTAAGTAAGTACTTATAAGAACGAGATAGGAGTAGTTATGGATAGAAGAGTCATTTTATTATTAATTCCGATACTTATTAGCCCTTGTCTCTACAAGCCAATTCAAATATTAATGTTGTTACTACATAGTTTAGTAAAAGAATTTGAACTGTTTAGTTAACGGTTTAAATTCGAATGGGAATAGACAATCTAACTTTGTGTTCAAATCTAGCGAGCTCTGCTGAAGGAGCTCTGCTTTCATGCAAGTATGTTACACATAAGATTGTATGCTTTATGCCTACCATAACAGTAACTTGGGGATACAAACTCTTCCAACCAAGATAAACTCCAGACTTCTTGACAACAACAAAATCAACTAACATCTTTTTAACCCCAAAATAAAGGGAACAAGACAACACCAAAATCCCAAATTCAACAACAATAGACTCACTGATGAGGAATCAAAAACTAAAAAGTTCCAAGTTTAAAAAATTAAAAACTATTTCACTTACTGGAGCTGTCACTTGCGTGCCTGCAGCGGTGAGATGGGGCGAGGCGAGGGGCAGTGTGTCGGCTCGCGCTTTGAACATGGAGGTGCTAATAACGAGGCGTCCTGCTGCGCAAGCGCCCCGCTGCGGCGGGAATGTGGGGGAGGTGATGCGGTTCATGTAACGTGGGTAGTTTTGGATTAAGTTGTTGTAAGTTTGGTGAGGAATTAATACAGGGTGTATTTCTGATAATCGTATCAAACACTTTATCGTTCTTCGATATTATGCGGGACTAAAATCTGGATTCTGAGATTCGTTCAGCAACTATCGAGGTGTTGACTGTTGACGTATCAGTACCAACAAAATATGTTGTTAAGGCTTAAACTCTTGAGTCAACTTTTATTGGAAGTCACTATAATTATGATCATAGAATAAGATCTTAATAGGTAGATAAGTCTCAGAGAGGTGACAACTGACATTTTAACTATAACGTCGACTTTAACGTCGCCAACAAACAGAAATAGGTTAAAAATTATAGGGACAAAGCATACCTTCAATTTTACTAATATGTACGTTTCTTCAACCATCTATTCAAAATCATTATTTAAATATTTCTTCAAGACCAACAACCACCCACCTCACCTTACTCTAAGTAAGATATCTGGGCCGCCGCACAGTGGATCGAAAATCGGCTGTAGAAGACATAGGATCTCGATTTCTTAAATGTTATTTTTTTTGCTGGAAATGACTTCTGCTGATCATTACTGTTCTATAAAATGTCATATGAAGTAATTGTGTGCACAAATGGAAGAGTTATAATTTTTATAAGAAAAAAATGTATGGAGCTGACATGAAAAATGAGGATATCTCTGGAATCGAAAGGTTGGCCATTATATCCTTGCACACTGTTATAGTACTATTTATTTGTGAATTTTTGACATACTTAATATTGCGGCATCACTTGCGATTTTTTTTTTAAAAATCGTCAAAATTAAAAAAATAAAAATGTTTATGATATGTACATTTTAATGCTTAAATATGGCTATGCCAAGTGTAACTTACAATATTTTTTATGCTTAGACCAAAACATTCTAAGAAATCACAAAGTCGTATTACCTACTTTGTGATTTTCATTTGAAATGACATGGTAATTATGAATTACGTAATACGTAATCTTGTCTAATGCCTCAAGTCCACATTAGCTAATGATTAATAAAACTTAATACCTATATACCTAGTTAAAAGGATAAGTACCAAAATAATTTGGGGTACTCGCTAATTTAGCAATTAGTGCAGGATTAACTTAATGAAAGTAATTAGTTAAATGTGATACCATCATTAGTCAATAACAATAAATAGTCAAACATTGGATTCACAACTTCAGTTCATTTAGAGCATTTCTAATACTAACATCTATCCTACCGTGTCTTTTTACTCAGTGATCGTGAATAATGGAAAGCATTATTACAAATTTGGATTTGTTTGTTATTCTGAGCAATCAGGATGCTTCGTCTTTCGATCGTGAAATATTGTTCAACACACTTGTTATTCGACTGGGGTCTAGCCTTTCAGATGAAGACAGTATTACCGTGAAAGAATTTTGTCGAAGATTTACACGGGCAGTTCAAAAGAGATGGTTACGATCCCACAGGAAAAGTGAAGTTTTTAGACGTGATTACAGTAATTGGCTTGAGGCAAATATTGACTGGCCAAACTGCGTGCAAACCAATTTGCTCATTCAAGAATCAACAAGTGAAAATATTTCTACTGAACCTGTACCTGAACCTGTACCATCAACTTCAACAATGAAATCAACTTCAACGATGACAAAAAGATCTCGAAAGCCGTTTGAAGATCTAAGTAACAAGCAGAAGAAGAGACGATCTGATGAACATATAGGCAATGACCCTAATGAAGTAGCTTATTCAGCTGCAGCACTTTTGAAAGGAGATGGTCGTGAGGATATTGCATCTGTTATTGAACATATGCTCCAAAATCCAGAAGCAGCAGCAAAAATCAAGGAAATGTTGAACAAACCAGCTCCTTCAACAATAGTTTCACCAGAAAAAGCACTGGGTTTGCTACTTTCATTAAAACTATCGAAATGGCAATATATCACATTAAGGGAAACGACTATTCGAGAAGGTTCAAAGGAGATATATCCGTCTTACTATAAAGTGCAAAAAGCTAAGCTACAGTGCTACCCTCCGAAGACATTTGTGACTGTAACGGATTCATTTGCTAAGATTGCACTACAAGCGTTACTAGATTTAACAGTGAACAGAATTTTTGAAACTATTCGTAGTCCTGATGCGATACAAGATAAACAATTGATATTAATATCAAAGTGGGGATTTGACGGTGCATCTAACCAAAGTAGATATAAGCAAAACATAGAGAGTGGTCAAGATGATTCCAGCATATTTATGACCTCTTTGGTTCCATTAAAGTTGACAGCTGACGGTGATACCGTATGGGTGAATCCAAAACCCTGCTCACCTAGGTATTGCCGTCCAGTCCAGTTTAGTTTTGTGAAAGAAACCAAAGACGTTGTCATAAATGAAAAAACTGCAATGGATAACGAAATTGAAGCTCTCGTTCCCTCAAAATGTCAAGGACATGAAATTAGTCACAAATTAATGATGACGATGATTGACGGCAAAATTTGTACATATCTGTCTGAAGCTAAGTCAAATGCGGCCTGCTACCTGTGTTTGGCTAAGCCTACAGAAATGAATAAGTTAGATGTCATTGCGTCAAAAACCATTTCTTCTGGTGTGTATGAGTTCGGATTATCATCACTTCATGCCCGCATTAATGTGATGGAATGTCTTCTACACATAGCGTATCGTCTCGACTTCAAAAAGTGGTCTGCAAGAGGAGAAGGTCATCAAGAGTTATTGCATTCACGAAAAAAACTCATTCAAGATCGATTCAAAGATGATCTCAACCTTTTGATTGACATCGTTAAGCAAGGATCAGGCACAACTAACGACGGGAACACAGCAAGGCGGTTTTTTGAATTTCCTGATAAAACTGCAGCGATCACTGGATTAGATGAAGACCTAATACGCAGATTTGCTGTGATTCTGCAAGCTATCACATCTGGAGAGATTGTAGACGTGCCGAAATTTAAAGAATACGCTAGAACAACCGCTGAAAAATACGTGGAACTGTACGATTGGTACTACATGTCATCAACCGTCCACAAATTGTTGATTCACGGAGGGGACATAATTGCAGAAAATGCTATTGTACCAATTGGAAGTCTTTCGGAAGAAGCTTCAGAGGCCCGAAACAAAGACTTTAGGAGGTTCAGAGAACACCATTCGAGGAAAAAGAGTAGACAAGCATCAAACGAGGATATCCTCAATATGCTTATCGACTCTTCTGATCCTCTAATTTCTTCCACAAGACCAAAATTAAATGCCCACAAGAGGCAGACATACTTTAAGGAAACAGTAGAACTACTGAAACTTCAGGATCAGGAAGCTCCGACAGAGTTCTTAGAAGTTATATCTATTGTAGAGCCTGATTCTGAAGTGGATTCTGATGGTGACGATTTTTAAAAGAGTAACCATGGAGTTTCTTGCCGGCTCTTCTCCATAGGAAACGACCAATTGGAACCGTGCATCTAGCTTCTGACGTTTCATAAGTGCCCTTATAGGTTTATGTGAAATAAAATATTTTGAATTTGAATTTTGAATTTGAATTTGACGAAGTATAAAATAAGTTAACTTTTATTGTTTATGTTAGGTTAGGTTAAGTTAATATTTTTTTTTAATAATTTGCTTTTATTTTTAATTATACAATAGTTTACCATTTATTGTTATTGACTAATGATCACGTTTATCTAATTACCCTCATTATGGTACGTATCCTTTTAACAGGTATATAGGTATTAAGTTTTATTAATCATTAGCTAATGTGGACTTGAGGCATTAGACAAGATTACGTATTACGTAATTCATAATTACCATGTCATTTCAAATGAAAATCACAAAGTAGGTAATACGACTTTGTGATTTCTTAGAATGTTTTGGTCTAAGCATAAAAAATATTGTAAGTTACACTTGGCATAGCCATATTTAAGCATTAAAATGTACATATCATAAACATTTTTATTTTTTTAATTTTGACGATTTTTAAAAAAAAAATCGCAAGTGATGCCGCAATATTAAGTATGTCAAAAATTCACAAATAAATAGTACTATAACAGTGTGCAAGGATATAATGGCCAACCTTTCGATTCCAGAGATATCCTCATTTTTCATGTCAGCTCCATACATTTTTTTCTTATAAAAATTATAACTCTTCCATTTGTGCACACAATTACTTCATATGACATTTTATAGAACAGTAATGATCAGCAGAAGTCATTTCCAGCAAAAAAAAATACATTTAAGAAATCGAGATCCTATGTCTTCTACAGCCGATTTTCGATCCACCGTGCGCCGGTCTCTATTAAGTATAATCACACGATAGAGTTGCGCCCGCGCCGCTCGGACTCTACACGAGCTTGATTAACGACTTCACTGGACTCTACGTAGTGTTGTGACTACCCTAGGTACAAAGTAATTAGGTATTTATTATATTCTGGAGTTCTATGAGGTTGGATGGGATTAATTATGTCGGGTTTATTTCTCAAAATTTTCGTGAGAACGGATATAATTTAAACTTCTTCATGCTCGTGAGGTATCCAAAATAACATAAACCACTTGGAAATACAGCTGAAGAGAGAAGGCCTGTGTTTGAACAGTGAGATTAAAAATACCAGTTTTATATACATATTGACATTGTTGAAAATTATATACAAAATAACATGATTACTTTGTAAAGTATTATATTGATTTAATGATTGTGAATGTGAGGACTATGTGGATATATTATTTTTATTGTTTTTCCACTTTCTTTAATTTTTTCTTTCTCAGTTAGGTTTAATGATGGTCTGGCAGTTTGAGTACTTTATGCGACCTACCCAAATGTTCCTTTCTTTGGTATTGTTCGTCGAGTTGAGCTCCTTAAGTTCTGAGTTGAGTTCCACGATTACTGACAAATGCTTGCACTGACTGGACAGGTCCACTCAAATCTGTGTGGTTCTTTCCTCAAAAGACCATTTCAGACACTAATCTACATGCATTCTACTAACTCATCTAGCATTTTCTTCTTTTTTTTTTTTTTAATATGTCTTGTAAAAGTGATTGCAATATCCTATTTACAGAATAAACAATTTCATTTCATTTCATTTTTAGAACATTATAGGCTGATTATGCATTATTATATTACGCATACCAAGTATAAAGTTCCTTGTTACTTCAAGAGTTATTTATTCCTTGGACATTTACCTAGTGTTTCCTCTTTTTATTTACTAATCATCACATTTATCACATGACCACCACCCCTGCCCAACTGCTTCTGCTGCCTGAGAAGATGGGCATAGAGAGAGACGCTTCATCATACTTAACACTATTACTTCAAGACAAGTAGCACGCTTAGCATGACCACAATTGAAACTGGTTTTGTCGACGGAAGAATAGACAAAATGACAGATAAACAATCACAATCTGTCATTTTGTCTATTTTCCCGTTGACAAAACCCGTAGAAAACCCGTTTCTATGGTTGTCATACTACGCTGAAAGAAAGATTACTTAAAGATTATGTAAAAAAAAAATGCTATTTTTAATTATTTGCTGTTACAGCTTCCTTGAAGTTTTCCTCGTCTTTCATGAAACATATAAAAAATAGCTGAAATGGTAGTGGTGGTGGTGGTGGTTCGGTGTGTTTATCTAACTTAACTAAAACCAGGAAAATTGTCTGAAGTGGAAAATGATTACCTAGAAAACTATAGTGAAGGTAAACGATAAATGATTTTATTTCTATATGTAGGTTTGTACAAACACTTTTCCATGTCAATTATATTTTAAAAAACTAGATGAGTACTCTGAGAAGAAAGGCCATTAAAAACTCAGAGGTCACAGTCTCTTTTAAAGTCCAGACATAATCTTGGTCAGATCATGTGATCACCATGTAGATTGGTGTCTGAAATGGTCTTTCGAGGAACCATACAGATTGAGTTGTCAGTGCACGCATTTGTCAGTAATCGTACAACTAAACTCAGAATTTAAGGAGCTCAATAAAGGTACTTTTTAACCTAGCCTATGTTGTCCCACGGCTGGGCAAAGATCGATCATACTTATCCAATTTTCTTTATAATGTGCCTTCTCCGGCTAATCGGCCTGAAGATATAAACCCCAGAAAATGTATTAAATTAAACACGAACGGAACCGTGATGCACATCTAGTTATTTTAGATATAATATATCTAATCTATCTATTTGATTGCAGTGAGAGGCGCAGGCGCGATTGCGCGGGCGCACACTTTACACTTTCCAGGGAAGGAGATTGATTAACGATCCCCAGATGAAGAAGCTTATTATGATATAAGTAAGTATAGGTATCTTATAGCTAATAAATATAATATAATAAACTTCTTCAATAGACTAACTGGATATCTACGGTATGTATGCAGATTATAAGCCTACCTACCTATCGTTTCTTTTACTGGTCATATCAGGAATTAAATGATGTTAAAGGCTACCTTCTCTTTTCCTGAAAGAACAGTAATATTACCGACTACAACTAAGCGGTGGTCGTTCCAAACACATGAGATTGAGATCTCCAGAGCAACGTATACGAGTAAGTACCAAAAATACGATCGACAACGTCCGGGATTCTAGAACGACTGTAGCCTGAACTTTTTTTAGTCCAGTTTAGGGCCTTCGAAAAAAAAAAAAGTATATATAGCCATATTCAAGCAAATAAATTATTTGAAATTTGAATTAGAATTTGAATTTGAAAATAGAATGCACCGCGTGATTTAAAAATATACGTCTTGTTTGTGAAATTCGATGCTTTGCCAAACAAATCGTATGCAGAAACCAACAGATTAATTAAGTTTTTCTTAAAAAACATTTGGAAACATCTATGAATAATTATTAAAAGAACTCGTATCAAGCCTGATTACAACAGTGTTGATTAAAATCACTATAATTAACACATGAATATAAATTATAATCTAATCTAATATCTAGTACTTAAAACACGTATGCATAACAAGTAAATAACTACTTATCTAACCAAACACATAAAAATTTAATCATTCTCACCTTGGCTGATCACTTAAATTCAATTCCATGATTATATACTTAGTAATCGCAAGACTTACTAAACAAGAATATGAAATACATAAATGTTCAATCAATCATGATCAAATGGATGCCAATTGGGACCAGTTTGTAAACAGATTGGTGCCGTGGCCCTGGTGGTGAGGAAGTGGCATTGGAACTGATGGCCAGTTTGACTCAAGTACTATGCTATGTACATAGCACATAGATACATATAGGCCGATATTTGCGTGGGACTTGTAGGAAGTGTTAATACATACCTAAGAAAGGGTATTGGATCATTCGGTTCCGTTCAAAATGGTTGAGCTGCATGGAGCTGATCCACGCGTCATGTTCGTGAACGGGTGCCGTCAGTTGAGACTGCTCATCTCTGTACTGCTAACGCTTATCTTTAATCTTATATTTTGTATTGTTTTTTGTACATTGTTCTCACATATAAAAGCAACAAGAATAATGTACCCAAAGCCTCTTGATTTAAAAAAAGTGTCCTTGGAGTTTTTTGCCCGTTCTTCTCTATACAGATCTAGAATAGGCAACTAACTTTCTGACTAACTGGCCGACTCATTGACAATTTAAAAGTAAAAATGATTTGAGTTTGTGTTCTGCCAGGAATATTGCCAGTTTGGTGGCACAGTGGTAACGGCCGCGACTTACGAGATGTAGGTCGTAAGTACATTCGAACCCAGACGGTCTTTTTTCGCTCAGCGATTTTTAGACTTTTTCTTTTTGCTCGGCTCCTAAGGGTCGTAGCGTGCCTATAAGCTTCCTCAAGAATTGGGCTATCCAAAACAAAAACGATTTTTCAAATCCGACTGGTAGTCTCGGAGATTACCCCCTACCTACATACAAATTTACAAACAAAAAAACGTTAGCTCTTTTTATTTTTAGTATAGATTTACATTATTTTCTAGAAGGGAGCCGTAAATTAAACTTGGCATCAGTTGAGCATACGACAAGCAGATTTTATTTATTAACTAAAGTATCCATTCAACTGAACTACAAGTTTGAATGAAAAAAAATCTTCTCTGCAGTTCTCAATTACCTTGATCGTCAAATCAAATAATTTATATATCTCACCAAATTAAATGTAGGTAATATAAACCGTATATCAGGGAGCGCAATTTGCAAGAACTGAGTAAGTAAAATCGCTCGCAATTTATTGTAGCAATCTATCATAATTTATGTTCACTTTTGTAATGTATGAACTGCAGTACATACTCGTACAAGTCATACACTGTTTCAATCATTACCTGCTCCAATATACTACCTATATTTCGAAGTCACTTGTGTAATAAAATATTTATCATTTGCCACTCGCGCGAGAACTACGAAAACTTGAACTAAATCTATATATGTCGCAATAAGATGGTTGAAGCCGTGATATAGTTATATCCCTAGGAATAAAGCTATATGCCGTAATTTAGTTATATGAAAGCGGTTCACAACTATTGGAGTGCCTTAATTTTGTTACTTCGATGTAGCGCTCGCCGGCCGCGGTCGCGGCATCGCTCGCTTCGCTTGCTCGGCACGCGCGTAGTTGGTCACAGTTGTAACCTAACCTATTTGGTCGGAATACGCTAATAGTAATATTACTAGATCGTGTTCGTATCATTCATACTACGACAGTTATGAACCTCTTTCATATAATATATTATATTATATAACGGTATATAGCTATATCCCTAGGGATATAACTATATCACGGTTTCAACCATCTTACTGCGACATAATAATATACAAATAAATAACATTGAAGTGACTATTTGTAATGTCAAAATAACAGCTTTTTACTTAACGCATATGAAAGTAAATACGATACTTACAAGAAAAAATCTATTTTTAAAATGTTTGCCTGTTTGTTCCGGCTGATCTCCGAAACGCCTCGACCGATTTTGATGGGAATTTACTGGTAGATAGCTGATGTTATAAGGACTAATAAAGAGTAGTAACTTAGGCTACTTTTATCTTAGAAAGGCAGCAGGCGAAGCTGCGGTCACCAGCTAGTATATAACATAAATAAATTCGCAATGTTTCAATTAAGTAAACCAATCAAACTCAAACTCAAACTCAAAGCATTTATTTCAATTAAACCATTTACAGGAACTTTTGAATTGTCAAAGAGTCGGTCAGTTAGTCAGAAAGTTGAAGCTAGTTGCCCAATTATTCCAGTTTGACTTCTAGGTGGTAGGCCTTTAACATTTACCATACCACCACCCATTCATTTTCCTTATCCTTCAAGATATCCTTTCGGAAAATGGACAGATAATAATTTCTTAGGCCTGCCTCTCAACACCAATGTCCTTGCAATAACAGCAGTGCAATGTCAGGAAAAGGCTGATAAAAAAAGACAAAAAGCGAGGAAGAAAAAAAACAAGTTATCCTGATCCGTCAACAAAAACATCAAGACTCATACAAAATCTCTTAATACACTAACAATAAGGACGATAATAGCATTCTCTCAACATAAAAATGCCAAACAAAAAGTACAGTCGTCGCAAAAAACCGCGAACAAGAATGCAGCTCGACTCGAACATTGTAAAGCGAAATTGTTTTACTGACGACACGTCTAAAACACCCACAGTCGTTCACCATTGATTGAGCCATCGCAGGCGCTATTTCAGCGGGTTTACGCACCTTACCAACTTAGCTTTACCATAAAAGAAGTTTACACTAACTCTTAATATTCAAAGAATAAGGTTGGAAATTGTTTGTAGGTTTGAGAGAGAGAGAAAAAGGATTCTGGTATTCCTGAAATATGTTGTCGTAACTCAGAGGTACAGTCGGAAACTATTATTTGCTGCGGTTCTCTTACATTGTATTCTTGAGTTACAACTTATATTTTTCCGTTTATGAAATGAGAAAGTTTTAGTATAGCACCCGCAATGTATAGCGGATTGTGAAGATTACGTTTTTGTGTACTGATTCAGACGTACAATTAAAATTGATGTTTTTGGCCCTGTACAAGGTTATAACAATCTTGAGACTGCTTAAATGGCATTAACACCTCAAAAACACCAGCGAACTCATATAAAGAAAGATATTAAATTATATTGAATGGTTTCCAACTATGAACTCAATTAAACAGCTACCGGATACTTTAACCGTTGCTATGCAAACCGTTCCATAATTACATCAAGCATCTGTTTATTCACGAGTTATATTAAAAACGTGTTGATTTAAACACGTATATCAGCAAAAAAATCGTCAATCAAACCGTCTTCCCTCATTTGCAGCTATAATTCCAAGTTTAATTTACTCACTGATTGAGCGATCGTATAAAACAACACGCCGATGAAGACATCAAATTGAAAACCATCAACAGTAACCGCTCGGTAATAATGTGGCTTTTATTACCTTGATATATTGCCTGTACAAATCGTGATTACGCTAGTGAAAATGTCGTTTCAACAAAACACTGTATTAAAAAAATGAATAATGACTTCTTTGCCGACAACGTCATTATAACGCGCGGTCACCGGCTCGCAAGAGATTTCTATCTGACTGTACACATGACAGACACACAACATAAAACCAATCTTATTTCTTAACACATAAAGCTTATAATATCTTCCACGTATGCTTCAAAGTTTTCATTCAAATTCAACATTTAAAATTCACAGTTTTAAAGTTCATTTTTGCATGGACAGCAGCCTCACATGAATCGCGGTGAGCACACAGAATTTCCACTTGATTGTGGCATGGCGAATCGGATTGACAGGTAAGATGGTTATTATTATCACATTTTACTTAGAGTACATGCATAATTTACATAAAATGCGGTGTAATTTGTAGAAATGTTTAGTATCGTTAAAATTTAAAGTAGTAAAATAATTACTTTTTTGGTTACACAGTTCCGTATATGAATATTTTAATTTTAATTAAATTACGATAATGAAAATCTGTTTGCTTACTAACGCAGTGGAATAAAAATCTTCTTCTTTTCGTGTGGTTAGTAAGTAACCTGGTGTCAGAGTTTTTTTAAAGCCGCCCATGGGCCTCCAACTTGGCTTCACATGCCGCCGAGAAATATCTCTCAGGCATGTCGGTTTCCTCACGATGTTTTCCTGCACCGTTTTTTAAGCAAGTAATAATTATACAATACGCATTTTATATAAAATATTGGTCAGGCGGGGGCCATAGTCTTTCCATAGTTCTAGATAACCAGTTCACTTAGCCACCCAAACCCATAATCCAATATCTTTGTTTCCATATCTTGCAATAGTCCTGCACCAACCGGGGGTTGTCCTTGGGTACACTAGCATAGTGCGTACAGGGATAATCGTCGGTTGGTGCTTCGTTTCATTAAACACGTCTAACGGGCCTCTGCGAGTTGGCTTTGGCCCCTTGTACGCCTTTCAAAGGTCCGGGGCCCTAGGGTCCCGAGAAATGTCAAATACAATACGCACATGAATCCGAAAAGACAGAAGTCCGTGCCTTGGGTTCAACTCACTGCTATTACTATTAATATACATAATGTACTATCGAAGAAATTCATATTATCTAAGCAGTTTGAAAACAAAATCCCGTGAACACGATGACCACATCTGTTACCGGCCCGGTTCTATAGCGGCCGAGCGCTGCAAGCAGAAATAGTCCTTACGGTATATAGATATAAACTTCTTCGAAGGTATATACATACACACTCCTTTTGCTTCGTTTACGTCTGGTCGTAAACGCACGCCGGTTGCGAGTACTACGCACTTGACCTTTCTTAAGAACTTCACCAATAAGGTCACTTTATTGTCCTCTTTGGGCGTCTCCTCCCAGCGTTTCCACTCAGATCATTGGAATATAAAATTGGATAACTCATTTGAGAATATGAACCGCGGCCAGCAGTATGGCAGCTGTAACATTGTGAAAATAAAATGAAAATTCAGACATCAGGATCTGACTTCATTGTTAAGTACTTGTTAAGAACTTGGGTGATTATTTAAAATAGCTGACCCAACAGTCGTTGTCCTGTCCAAATTTCAATAAAGGCTCGTGTAGACCAGCGCGACGCGACTGCGCGACGCGAATTGAACAATACAATTTTTAAGAAAACTTCAAGGTATAACAATAGCCGGTGTTGCGTCGCGCTATTTTTTTCAGATTTCTTGAATTTTTCAATTCTTCCGGCAACTTTTCAATGTTTTCCTTCCGTTAGAACCAAATTCGGACTATTACGAACATTATAAAACAAAAATTTGTCAAATCGATCCAGCCGTTCTGAAGGGTTCTTACCAACGAACGGCGTTTCATTTTTATTATATAGAAAAAAACAGTTTTTCTTACAATAGAAGCTTTCTCGATTTTCATATCAAATTGTAGATTTTCATGAATATATTCTAATACGTGGAATCCTACAAGCAAATGAAATGACAATGTACAACATATGTTACACCGCTAGCTGCAGTTTGAAATTACTTGCACATACTATGTTATAACAATGTTATTGTTAACTTGTAAGTACCTAGATACAAAATTAACTTACTGTGAACGTAAAAAGATGGTGTTAGGTAGGTGGAGTCAGTACCTACTAAAAACAGGGTTTAGGTAACTTTAGATAGTAGGCTTTTTTTTTTTTAGGATGGTAAATTATCAAATAACTTCCCCCGCTCAGGGTGGAGCGGGAGGGCGTGTCAGACTCTTACTGACTAAAACCCACCCATGTTCCTTCCGTTGCCTGTACGTTGCCAGGGGCCACGGTATCCCTTTCGGTCCTATCGGACCCCTTCAGTTGCTGACGTCTCTTAGAGGCACGCGTGGAACACACCGTGCCGTCGACCCGGGCCTGGAACTTCTTAGGCTGGAACTTCAATTTGGAATTCTTTGGAATTGACTGTGCTACCAATTTTCTAGTAGGATGATTCTATTGTGACATTATTTTAATCGTCAGACGTTTATATTTGTTTTTTTAAGTATTTGTATTTGACTGTACAAATTACACTTTCAGCAATAATAAGCTGCCCAGCATAATAAGCCTGTGGCACAAAAATCTACTAAAATTAAAGCCAGAACGAGAACGAAAGATAAAGGTCGAAGACAGTTTTAGAGAGAGATGCAGATGCATCTCCAGAACAAATGAAAAGCACGTTTAAAACTCCCATCAACCAAAAGAGACAGTACCTAATTAAACGCAGGCCAGATTAGGAACCAAGCAAAACGAAGCTAAGTTCGTTTAGCTTTTCTCCGCGTCTTTTCAACCTTCGGTTCACACCGCGTACAAAACGAAACGAAAACGGAAGTATGAAAAGACGCTTTTTAAATTGTTTATTGAAATAATTGATTTACATAAATATTTACAAAATAGGGCCATAAACTATAGGTAGGTACACAACTATTGGATTCTACCTGAACTAGGAATAAACCTATATCTAGCGGAAGAAAGCTAAACGAACTTAGCTACGTTTCGCTCCCAGTGTGGATACTCATTAGCTAGTGACGTCACAATTATTTCAAAACGTGTCGATACTGACAAATGACGTCACAGCATCAGACACAGACAATCAGTCACACAGCCTGTCCGGTAATGGGCACATTGTGTTGCCATACTGATGGTGTTGATGGTTTTGATGGAAAAGCAATTGAAAACGGTATTGTTACTGCTAGTGACCGACTGGCTGCATGGAATGTTTTTTTTTTGTGACTCTTTTACTGGTAGGTACAGTGATCCTATGGACAGGAACACCTTGGGCATAGTAAGGCTTAGAATCTTTGTTATAATGACTCGTCAAAGACAGGTAGGTATGTATGTGTATTATTTATGTAGGATCTCCAACAAAAGATACATGTAGGTAAACAGATAGACCGTTTTAGTGCACACAAAAAACAGCACAACATACAAAAGCATAAATAATAGCTGCAAGGTGCCAATATACAAAAAAAAAGGAAGAAAACAAGACATTGTGATGACACTATTGGCTATGACACACTTTAAGATAATGGATCAACGAACATAAAAAGTGCGGTGTGCGTCTCGAGGTTGTACCAAATAGGAGTCCAGCCCAGCATGTGCCAGGCAAATATTCCTGACGCTGATATTCTGCTGAATCCCTGTAGTACATACGGACGTCGAGTAGATGAGATAAATATGTATACATAATACATTACACATAAATAATGGGCAAAAGTAGGTGTACTCCGTAGTTAATTTACTGTAGGCGAATCGACAACTCCAGAAATCGATTCGCCTACAAATAAATTAATTTCGTGCGAATCGTCTCAAGAAAAAATACTATTATTTAGAAGCGTCGATTCGCCCGTTTCGTGCGAATCAACCAATAAGCCACTCCTTCACTTATAAGAGACCACAGCATGCACAATAAAGTTAACAATTAAAGTAACAAAATTAATTTTCCTTTATTTTATTTTTACAACCTATACCTATTATCCTACTGTTGGGAAATGGTCCCTTAGCTATCCATTGTTCCTTATGCGCTGCCTTCTCTGACCAAAATATTAATAATTCTTTAATTAAATTTTCAAAGAGGAATTCAAACTTTGCTAAAATTTAAAAAACGTTAAAGAAATTAAAGATTAAAAGTAAAAAAAAAATTGGATAATGGACACAACGTGCTTTACTTTGTGTAAATTATTTTAGCCTTTCATGGTTCGAACCTACGACCTACAACTGGTAAGTCGCGGTCGTTACCACTGGGTCACAATTGCTCACAATATTTTTTTCCCTCAATTTTACGTGTGTTACGTAATTACCCCGCAGATACAAAAAATCCTGAAGTGTGCAAGACTATTCTTAGACTTCATTCATTCGTCATAACCCAAACCCAACGTCAAAACATGTGTGTACACCTCACACCTCTGCCTAGCCCTTCAGGGAACCTAGGCGTGATGTTATGTGTATTGTACTAATATTATTAACCCACGGCCAAAACACATGCAACAAAACTGCATAACTATTCACAACCATTCGATACGCTTCCGTGCCGAATCGAGCATCAATCAATGTTATCGACGGAGTCCTCTAAACGCTTTTCTCAAATTCAAAACCCGAAAATTTTGACAGTTTAAATACAATTAAATCAGTCTGCCTAGCCTTTTCCTAACTATGTTGTGGTCGGCTTGCAGTCTAACCGACAACAGTATTTTACATGGAGCGACTGCCTATCTGACCTCCACAACCGATACCAATACAATACCCCTTGTTAAGACTGGTTGTCATACATTCGGGCTTCTGACGACCTGTAGCGACTGCATGTCAATGATCCACGAATGGCAGCCGGGACCAACAGCTTAACGCGCTTTCCAAGGCATGGAGAGGGCTTGGTATGTAACCTTGGTGTGGTCACCCATCCACGGACCAGCCGTGGCAACCGTAGCTTAACCTGATCGATCGACCCGGGCGGCTGTTATACTTAGCCACAAGTGAAACCAAATAAAGCCAATTAGACGATCGCTATTCTTACGACAGCTATTTGATATCGAGACTTGGCAAATGAGGTAACAGAAAGTGTGTGATTTCCGACTCGGATGCCTGTCGAATGGATGGTTGTGAATAGCTATGCTGGACAGATGTCTTGTATTGATGAGTTGCAAGCGCGCTGCCTAGATTCAGTATGTATGAGATCCCGCAGGCATCACACATAACCGAAGCCGTTGTTTCCTTTTGTGACATTCCAACATACGTGCCCAGACTATCTATAGTCCACCGTACTGTCTACATCTAAATTCTAGAAATATACTCTGGGAAGGAATCTTTGATGAATACGTAGTCTTTGGCTATAGACAGAATAATAAAAAAATGGACGTAGAAAGAGAAATTAACAGTTTTGAGTAATAACTTTCGAAATAGAACTAGACTACCAGTACCCGCGGGTTTCATGGCAAACTGAATCTGCCCAGCCTTTCCCAACTATGCTGGGGTCAGCTTCCAGTCTACCCGGATGCAGCTGAATACCAGTATTTTACATGAACGTTTATATTGACCACCTAAAGTATCTGGAATGGCATACCAAATAACATAGGCGTCAGAACAAAGGAATTATGAAGATTTTAATACGTTTCACTCTACGTAAATTAATATACTTAACTGGCGTCATTTTCGAAATAGAACTAGATTGAAACATACAAAAAGCTTTTTTCATAAATCTGAGATAATTATACAAAAAGACAGCCGACATCTCAGTTCGTGTGATATCTAAATCAAACAATACTCTCCGACTATATTCAAGGCACTATAATTTTAAAGCCCCTGAACCACAATAGAGACATCAGTAGACTCGAACCAAATCGGAGCGCACCAAACCGATCAGGTTTTGTTCGTTAAACCTTCACATATAATTAAGGAGGCGAGCAGGCTTCGCTAAAACACATAAATCATAATAATTTAATGCGGGCCGAGCCTTTCCCGCGCCGGCACCGACTCAACAACGTTTTTTCCTGAGTTACGACCGTCCGCGCATCTGCGCTTCTTTCCACTCTAACCGAAATGACTTCGGAATTGACAACTTTATAAATATAAGAAAGGGCTCTCGTAGCGAACGTGCCATTGGTATGGAAACGCCTGTGAGTAATGACACGCGGCCAGACGATATACTCTTTCAATTTTATGATTGCCTGGTACCCTGAACCCGAGTGGGTTGTTTTGAATGGCTAATTGAACGGTTTGAATAAAATATATCCCTGATAACAGCGTTGTTTGCCTCTAGTTTATTCGAATTATATTAATACTTTGAAGGATTATGGGAGTAAATTGACTTAGAACTTGAACAATTCTGGATATAAGATATTTTAAAATCTTCAAGTAATCTGACAGTTTTTTTACACCTCACTGAGAATACTTATTTGACCTTGAGCAACGATTTTCCATAATAATTTCCATAATTCCTATGGTGTCACGCCGTCTAAAAAGGCAGCGCATGTATTAATTTTGTCCAACAACCTTGTAAACAAAGCCGCGAAGCAGTAGCTTATTTTTTATGAGATATTGATTTATTACCTTCTTTAAATGTATTTGGCAAATTAATCATATAAAAAAGGCGCGATTGATTTGAATGAATGAGCCACACCTGTGTGAGAATAACTTAAAAATTTGTCAACTTAGAATTTTGGCGGTTTTTTATTCATTCATTCATTTTGTCACGCACACCACACCTTGGCTATTTATCAATGAAAAAGATTATTTGTAAATGCCGCAATCTGCTTAATTTCGAAACCTGAACAAAAATACTCGACCTAGAAAAAAAATGAAGATGTCATTATTAAATCCTATTGTAAAACCGCCATTGATAGAAAACGTGTTCATCAAAATAGTAAAACGAAAACATAATTTATAGCCAGCACATCCCTAACCCGAGCTTGTAAATCTAAAAACAAATAAGAATACAATCAATAAGTGTTAAAATATGTTAATATGTTAATTCTGAAGGCATTAAATAACACATACTCTCATTCCAAGTGACATTGGACAAGTACGTAAGATTTACTGCCTATAAACGAATTCGGGCCGGCCGTTAGTCCGCTCAAATTAATATTTATACATATAGAAATCTATTCAAATGGCATATGATATATGTTTCGTGTAACAAATAATGCAGTTAACACTTCGCCTGTTTATTCTTTGGCAGCCTTCGGTTGTGAAAGAAGAAATAAATTGTCATTGAGAGCCTTTATTCAGAAAGTGGACAATGTCGCAAATAGCTGTCAAATATTTCGCTGTTTTGATTAATTTGGCAATATTACTGTATGGAAATAAGAAATATAGCTAACTAGTGAACTAAACTATTCATTATAAATCACCGAATATTTGATGTAAAAAAGTATTTGGAAACTTTCCAAATGCCATTTTTACACCTAAAACGGTTACAACGCACAATTTTTAAAAAATCAATTATTGAAAACTGACATATGGGAGTTCTACTCTTGCATTTGGAATTATGTTTTTAGTAGATATATTCAATAAAAGGCGGATGTCACTTTTTTGGGATGGAAAAAACATTGTGCAACGTCAAATCAGTGTTATAATTACAATTCATGATTTATATTCTATTTCACTAGTTAGCGATATTTCATATTTCCATACAGTAATATTGCCAAATTAATCAAAACAGGTAAATATTTAACAGCTATTGTGACGTTGCCAACTTTTTGAATCAATGCTCATAAGAGCGATGATACAAAAGTTGTATAACATACCTATATAATTGTTTAGCAATCGTTATATGACTATGGTTTACACCAATTCCTCATCATCATCATCGGCAGATTTGTTCCAAACACTAGCAGTATAGTATGGCCGTTTATGCCATGCTTCCCTGGTCTGTGGGAGTCTCATCCAGGTCTACCCCGCGATCTTCTGTAGGTCGTCCACCCACCTCCTTTCTACTGGTGCCACCGCTAAGTAGGTCTAGGCTTCCTCTCTTTTGTGCCATGCTTCCCTGGTCTGTGGGAATCTCATCCAGGTCTTCCCCGCGATCTTCTGTAGGTCGTCCACCCACCTCCTGGCTACTGGTGCCACCGCTAAGTAGGTCTAGGCTTCCTCTCTTTTGTGCCATGCTTCCCTGGTCTGTGGGAGTCTCATCCAGGTCTTCTCCGCGATCTTCTGTAGGTCGTCCACCCACCTCCTTTCTACTGGTGCCACCGCTAAGTAGGTCTAGGCTTCCTCTCTTTTGTGCCATGCTTCCCTGGTCTGTGGGAGTCTCATCCAGGTCTTCTCCGCGATCTTCTGTAGGTCGTCCACCCACCTCCTGGCTACTGGTGCCACCGCTAAGTAGGTCTAGGCTTCCTCTCTTTTGTGCCATGCTTCCCTGGTCTGTAGGAGTCTCATCCAGGTCTTCTCCGCGATCTTCTGTAGGTCGTCCACCCACCTCCTGGCTACTGGTGCCACCGCTAAGTAGGTCTAGGCTTCCTCTCTTTTGTGCCATGCTTCCCTGGTCTGTGGGAGTCTCATCCAGGTCTTCTCCGCGATCTTCTGTAGGTTGTCCACCCACCTCCTGGCTACTGTAGCCACCGCTAAGTAGGTCTAGGCTTCCTCTCTTTTGTGCCATGCTTCCCTGGTCTGTGGGAGTCTCATCCAGGTCTTCTCCGCGATCTTCTGTAGGTTGTCCACCCACCTCCTGGCTACTGTAGCCACCGCTAAGTAGGTCTAGGCTTCCTCTCTTTTGTGCCATGCTTCCCTGGTCTGTGGGAGTGTCATCTGTGGTCTTCCCCGCGATCTTCTGTAGGTCGTCCAACATACCTGGCTATTTATTGGTCTACCTCCTTCTACCGTTCCTCGGCAACCATTCCGTACGCAACAAATGTTAGCGTTTATTTTCACTTACCTTAGAATCGTCTCACTTGATCACGTTTTCACCGAGTGGCCATCACAAAACAAACAAATACACATTAGTAGTTTAATATTTATGTTATTAGTAGTTATTATGTGCAGTTTTATGCATTACTTTATATAAAAACTCATACAATTTTATCCAAAACACATTGAATAATATCGTAAATACATACTGTATGAAAGATCATCACTGGAGAATGGCTCGACCGATGTGGCGGTTTTTTTTTTCTTGTATTCTTAATTGTCTAGACAAGTTTTGATGGAAAGAAAATTTTGGAAAATCCATCGGAATAGTCGGAAATACACCTGGACGACGCCGAGCACGAGCAGCTGATAGTAAATATGGCGCCCAAATCTTCGATCAATATTGTTGATCGAAGGCCCAAACCCAACATTTAACCGCGGGAGTACGCGCCACAGCAGCTTAAATCAGATACACAAAAATCATAAGAAACTGTACTTTCAACACACTTGCTCGAAAAATGGCTGTTATTGCACCAATTTAGAGCTTGCAATGCAGTGCATTGCAGATGTGTGCTTTTTATATTTTTTATGTTAGTCAATAAATTTACAGTTCTTTATTTTCGTCAATAAAGTAAGTGTTCTATAATATTTTTTCAGTTTTTATACTTTTAATATTAGGCTGTTTAGCGGCTTAGAGTCAATGATTCTCGTTCAAAATGCAAAGGCACGACGCACGATAAAACCCGCTTATTTAAACGTAAAAAAAATATGTTTTTGAAATGTATAAATTTGCTTTTTAATAGGTACAATATATTATGTTTATGAAATTTTATTTGGTTTTTCCTCGTGCGTTGAAAAACGTCTTTGATACTCGTGAGCGTTTGTCATTTTGTTTGAAAATGTACTTAATACAAGAGATTCAAATTAATATATTTAAGTAGTATGCCTATTGCCTTGGATACCATTTTAAAACCAAATCTAAAGCCTCGTTCAGACTGGCGCGACGCGACTCTAACTAAACGATTTCTAAAAAAACTTCACGGTAGAACAATTACCGGTGACGCGTCGCGCCGTCGCGTCGCACCAGTCTGCACGAGGCTTAATTCTGAGGCCCTTTGTTTTTAAATAACTGCTAAATAGTCCTTCTATTTGTACCCCCACAAGAGCCTATACGTAACATGATCTACATAACAGGTACTCTTTTGTCATATCATTTGAAAAGAGTTCATTTATTTTTAGAAGTAAAAACACGACTTTTAACATGACCGATGTATCCTTATAGAAAGAAAAGAAAGAAAAATATTTTGTTTGGGCCACGCACAGGAAAGACAAACTGTAATAATAATAAAAAAGGAGCATTTAAAAACTAACAAAACAATAATCACCTGTGCGAGGCCAAAATCTCTCAGCAGAAAACGGAGATATAAAAAAAAAATCACCACCGCGCTGGTATTCTGATAGGACCCACTGTGATGCCACGGACACACCTACGGACTTAGATAAAACCCACTAAGGGATTACAAAAAAAAAATATAATAAAAAATATAAATAAAAACCGAAACTATGTACAATAAATAACTAAACTTACTGCTTCTTAAGTAGCATTTTCGGAACCAGTAGTTCCGAAGATTACCGCCTACATAAACTCACAAACTTTACCTTTTTATAATGTTATAGTTTCTGCCCAAAACTCCGTCCGCGTAATACCCGGACTCCAACCCACCCCGACGCATCGCGTCGCCCCGCCATGGCTATTACTTCGTTTTCGCTCAGCGTTCTTTCTGACATTTTGTCGTTTTGCTCGGTTCCTAACGGTCGTAGCGTGATGTTAAATAGCCTATAACCTTCCTCAAGAGTTAGGCTACCAAGTGCAAAAAAAATTATTCAAATCCGACTGGTAGTTCCAGAGATTACCTCCATACAAACAAACAAATTTTACCTCTTTATAATAATAATAATTAGTTATATATATATTATAAGTGTAGATGTAGATGTAAACAAAATCTTAAAAACTTCTTGAAAAAAAAAACCAATAACAAAACCCACAAAGGTGTCAAAAATATTAATCTCCATTCCAATAGGGGTACCTACAAAATGAATTGCCATAAATGTTTCTTTTAAGTGTAGCCGATATAAAAATGATCAGTAATTTTTCACGAGTTTAAGCTGTCCACACCATTAGTTATTATTTTATATTTTTTGGTTTTCGTGTTTTTACCGTTGTGACCCTATTAACACCTAGCTAATATATTATTACGTATTATAAAGTTGGTACTTGGTTCAACTTACTAATAGTTTTTAAAGTGCAATAAGTTGAAATCTTGGGATTAACTTTTTTAAGTCGATTAAAACCTTTGCCGTCTACATCAACATTAATCAATAAATAAATTATTTTAAGTAGGTACTCTTTCTGGAATTATCTTTCATAATAATACCTAAGGGTTCGTGACTAAATAATAACAGCCGCACGGGTCGATATTCAAGGTTAAGCAATGCTTGCCGAGGTCCGACGTGGATGGGTGACATACCGAGACCCCTCCGTGCCTCAGTCCCGCCGGCGTCGTAGTTTTTTTAATGTCGTTACAGGTAGTCAGAAGCCCAAAAGTCTGACAACCAATCTTACCAAGGGGTATCGTGTTATCCAGTTACCCAGTTACTGGGTTGTGGAGGTCAGATAGGCAGTAGCTCCATGTAAAATATTGGCATTCAGCTGCATTCAGTTAGACTGGAAGCCGACCCCAACAAAGACAGGGTGACATTTAATTCCACTGTACGACTAAACGCCGACAGGGCTCATCAGCGACGCATAGCGAGCTCGGGACTTGGGGCACCCCGTTATTTTTTTTTAAACCACACAGAAGTAGGAGCACCGCGAAGCGGGGCTCCGTCGACAACGCCTTACAAAAAACATGAGCCCTGTCGGCGAAGAGTCCTGTCGGCGAAGTGTCCTGTCGGCGAAGAGTCCCGTCGAAGTAAAGTCTTGTCGGTGTTCAGTCTGTCGGCGTAGTGTCTGTCGGCGTTTAGTCGTACACTCATTTAATTCAGGATGCCCATGAATTCAATTTCACCCTGTACCTACCTGTTCGAAACTTCACTGTGAGAGGGTGTGGACTACGCCGGCCCAGTGCGGGTAGGTAGATGTCACATGTCTTCGAATTTTTGGTTCTAGGACATGCCGGTTTCCTCACGATGTTTTCCTTCACTGTTTTGAGAGCAGCGGTGATGAAATAATTTACACAAAGTAAAGCGCCTGTCTGGGTTCGAACCTACGGCCTACAACTCGTAAGCCGCGGCTGTGAGGTACGTCACCTTTAAATTATACACATCGACATTGTAATTGGTTGAATTTTTAGCCGTTAAGTGATAAATCAGTGGAACAAATTACATTTCCTGTCTTAAATATAGCTTTAAATCTTAATACTTACGTTATATTTTTTTGAAAAACATTTCATCTACCGACAGTAACCTCTTTTGTAATCGAAAACAGCAATAACCACAAACTGCCCTGTTGGTCCAGTGGTCGCAAGCACTACTGTTGAGCATGAGGTCCTGGGATCGATTCCCGGGTCAAACAATGTATTATTGGGTTTTTCAATCTGGAATTTCTCATTAGCAGTCCGGATTCGGATTTGTTCCCGGTTGATGCCAATAGTCGAGACTATACCCCCTATTATGGGACTCAAACATAACTGGCGAAATGCGGGTGTACTGTAGGTACATCTCTGCCTAACCCTTCGGAGAACACAGGCGTGATGTTATGCCATAACCGATTTCGACAGCATTCCCAATAATGTAAAAAAAAAACTGTGAAGAAACATCTTTTTTACATCTCACCAACTTAATTTACAGTAAATCACTGAGTAATTTATTCAATTTTAATTAAATACGTGGTCATCTAAGCGTGGATGTCCATAACGAAGACAAATCGTTACGTGTTCGAGCTCATTAACGCGCCGCGTTAAAATTCATAATGAGAATATCGAATATTCAATTAATTAATAATGTTATCGATAGTTCGTTACACACAGGGCTGCCAGTTGTCGATACCGGGAACATAGGAAAGTGTTTAACATAATTATATAACTAATGTACTTATACAAAATATTGTAAAACATTTTAGAAGAGTAACGGTGGAGTTTCTTACGCATTCTTATCCATACGAAAACTACCTTTTGGAAGGGGCGACTAGAATCATTTATTTTTATTTTTGTAAATTATGACGGTTATGGTTAAAAGTGCCTTCTATGGGCCTATTTGAAATAAATAATTTGACTTTGACTTTGTTTTAGCAAAATTGTCTTCAAATCAATGATGTATGAACGTAGACGAAGCAAAAGGAGTATGTTTGGATCGTATCAGGTGGCGTTCTGTAGTTTCTGCCTACCCCCCATTGGGCAGAAGGACTGAGTTTTTTGTATGTATGTATCAACGCAATGAATATTAAAATTAATCCTGACGCTAAACTTCTATTTTTCTTTTTCTTAGCGGGTTGATGGCATTAAACACGCTGAAATTTAAATCATTGACTACATGATAATACTACTTCATTTACCTAGGCCAACAAAAAAGAAAAAAAAACTTTTTTTATATTTAATTTTTATCTTGTTTATTTAATAAAAAATATGTTTAAATTTATTTAAGTTGAATTATAGATATATTAGACCGTTTTAAGGTTTCCTGTATCTATTTATATAAAAATGAAATGCTGTTCGTTGGTTAGCGCATCACTCAAGAACGGCAAGGTGAAACGGTTGGTTATTTTAACCGACTTCCTTTTTTTTTTAAATGTTCGCAATATTCTGAATTAGTTTTTTATGGAAAGAAAAATTGCCGGGAAAATTTTAAAATTCGGGAAATTTTTAGTGTTCCACAGGAGTTTTATATGAATTATTGAATTTTTGACGGGACAACGTCTGTCGGGTCTTTATCTCACATAGTTTACATTCCCATAACAGTATCCCCTATGCCAGCCCTAAATACACCCCGCGGATTCGATTCGGTCCACACTCCGAGTTATTTTAAATCTATGGTAATTCATACTAATCAAGCCTCTTTTGAGATCGTATATTTATCTAATTAAGAGGTCTCATCGGAAATTTAATTTACTTGGCATTCTATTGAAAACTATATAAAAAAATATTATTAATGCCCAATCAATAAGTGTAGAAATATTTTTGAGTGTTAAAAATTAGTACCTTCATGGCTGCGTATCGAAGGAATGTCGATGGTGTTATGATCTTAAATACATCGTCAATTTAGTTCTGCTTTAGTATTTCTCGTAATATAAACTATAGCAAACATAAATTATTCGTTTTTGCTGGAGATAAATAAATTTAGCGAGCAACACTAGACTAATTAGCAACTTTATGTTGAATTCATTGAAATATTTGAATAGCTGAGCCTAGTTAAGGTGTGGTTTCATGAACCAGCTTTTATTTTATTTATGAGACAGGAGTTGACTTACAAATAGGGTAGAATAAGAGTTGTCATTTAGTATTAAAAGCATGCTATTTTTCACGTAGTATTACTTTTATAATTTGTGAGAAACACGTGTTTTGTTGTACCGATTCTTACCCTTTTATCTTAACATCAATAAAATCACGCAATCACAATTCAAACATAACAACCCAAAAATATACCTTTAGCAATATTTTTCGATTTCCAAAACCTGCAATTATTGATTCACACACTATTATTACCTCCAGAAACAATTTTCGAAAAATCGCACTGACGAGTCGAGCCTCTAAATAGGCGCAAGCAAGGAACGAGTGAAACAAAGATGGCTGACTATAGACACGCGAACAAGCAATAAAGCAAATTCTAATCTATTCGTAAACGACTATAAAAACATATAAAATGTCGTGCTAGCTCCTGTGACAGATCTTATCTTAATTACACGAGATGGGCCCGTTTTTAATAGAATTGCTTAGTGACTTTGAATTAGGCATTTGTCAGAAAGTTTTGTCTTGTGCCTGGGAAAATTACATTTGAAAGTTCAATTGTTTAAATCCTTATTTTTGAGTGTTTCGATGAATATTCACACACGAACCGAAGTGCGCATGGAAAGATTTCCTAAAAAATATTTTCTGGCGTTATGCAAATACTGCAAAAAAACGACTACTACCTACTAAACAAGTTTGTCTGTAAAAGCTTTATTTTCATGAAGACTTGAGAAGCATTTCAATTATTACTAAAACCTCACAGATTTTATCCTAACTAATATTTAAATGCGAAATTGAGTTTGTTTGTAACGCTTTTACGCTAAAACGGCTGAACATGTTTGGATGAAATTTGGAACATGGGTAGACCAAGACCTGGATTAAGCCATAGGATACTTTTCATCCCGATATTTCTACTGGATCGAGACTTACACGGGTGAAACTGCAGGGCGCAGCTAGTAAAGAATAAAATAAAACATGAAATATTTCGTCCTTTTCCACCATTATAGCTTAGTTTGCACAATGTAACATTTATGTCACTGCACTGTAGTCAACAGCTTTGTATTGTTCATTTTTACATTCTTTATTTTTGTCGTATACAAATTCCAGGCTTCATGTTCATTTTTTATGGGTTTATACGAAAGTCTGATGGTGTTAAAATAATTGTACCGATAACATAGCACCGTATTTATTTATTTAACAGTTTATGTACACACATATAAAGAGACAAGAAAAAGGAACAGAAAAATACGTACAAAGGTGATGCTTATTTCTAAAGAAATCTCTTCCAGCATACCTGCGATAGGAAAGTGGATAAAAAGATATGTAGACAACGTGTGTAGAGGAGAAAATAAAATACATAAAATAAAAACATTTAACTATTCACTAATTAAAAAAAAAACATAGGTACACCATATGAGCGTTCATTCTAAAAGTTGGCAACGTTGCAAATAGCTGTCAAATATTCAACTGTTTTGATTAATTTGGCAATATTACTGTATGGAAATATCAAATATCGCTAACTAATGAACTAGAATATTAATAATGAATTGCAATTATAGCCATGAATTTGATGTTTTAACCGTTTTAGGTGTAAAAATGGCATTTGGAAAGATTCCAAATACCTCTTTTTACATCTCAAACTACATATTCCGTGTTACGATATTAATTATTGCATTTCAAAATCAATATTTTAGTTCACTAGTTAGCCATATTTCATATTTCCATACAGTAATATTGCCAAATTAATCAAAACAGCGAAATATTTGACATCTATTTGCAACGTTGCCCACTTTCACAATGCACGCTCTAAAAACTTGTTAGAATGGGTCAACAATGGGCAGAAAATTGAGGAAAACATTTAACACAAGTGAAATAATTTAGCAATAAACTTAGCCAAATAGATCTAGTGCATGACCTGCACCTAGCTTCTGACGTTTCATAATTAGTGCCCTAATAGGTTTACGAGATTTTTTTTTAAAATTCCAGCATGGGGTTATACTTATAGGGCAGAATTATTTCTAAGATTACTTTGTCGTTTTACTTTGCAGGAATGACCGCCACTCTTTTATTTACTATAACAACATTAAAATATTCAATCGAAATAAATTAACTAGACTTGAATCTTAAAAAATTACCAACAGATTTTCACAGAAGCGAAGAAATAATAACTTATCCTGTCGTATACTTGGAACTTATCTTCTAACAACTTACTGAATTGAATAGTTCTAAGCTAAGGCAGAGGCAATTACTCTGTTATTTAATAACCGCCCAGCAACGTCATTTTTAGCCATTTATTTCATTTTAACAACATCTAAAAATCGAACCAAATTGAAAAAAGTTTCATTTAAAAAGAGGTTTTAACGTTTTAAGTAAACTCGGCGTAACCTCATAAAAGTATAATTCCATTGAAGATCACAGGTTGGGTCGTTAAATTTTAAATATTCCTAATACCCTTTAACGGTAGCTTTTCTTGTTTGACACGAATAAAATAATATTAATGGCCGTATCAGGATCTGGCCGGTGCCTCGTCATAAGCGGAGCGGCGCAGGCGCGTTAATACGATCTAGAATGAAATAATTTCCTCACTAATCCTAAAAATATATCGACCGTAAATAATGTTTCGAATTGCCGCCTGTCCAAACCCTATTACAGTGATGTGGTTGTTATCGATATTCGATATCGATATTGTCAATGTAACGATGAAATCATAAAATGTATGTAACCATTTCTGAAGTCTGTCGTGTGATTATGTGTAACTTATTTGCTAAATGATTGCGTCAAATTGTGATGATGGATATAGATGTCACTTATTATTCACATTCTCTTTTCTGATATCAGGTTACATAACTATATAATCGATCGAATTTAGCAAATTCATCCATAATTAACTTTAAAGTAGATCCACTTTAAAGTTAATTATAATTATGATCCTCAAAATTCGCCTTTGTCCCATATTACCTGGGGTCGGAGCAACAAGTTTTTGTTTACCGATCTTTTCCGAGTCAGTCAATCAGTAATCAGTGTTCGCTACTACCACGTTAAAACTAAGGCCCGTATTACAGAACCTCACTCAAAACTCAAGCAATACTTAAAACTCGTGTAAAGCCTTCTGATTGGTTAAAAGTAGTTTTAAGTAATGCTTGAGTGTCGAGTGAGGTTCTGTAATACGGGCCTAACAGTTTCACAATGTAAACCACTTTTGCTATTTATTGCTTTTTACTTAAAAAGTTCATGGTGAAATCAAATAGTGTGTCATCGATAATATCGTCACCGACACCACGAAACTCACTACACTACATCCCTAAAAGGTACCGCGACCATCCAAGTGAGACGTTTCTATAGATTATAATATATTTTCTGCTATTAATGTATTACATGTTATTAAAATATACCTTTTTTTTACGCGTAAACGGGTCACTTTCTCATTGGTTAACCGTATTAAGTTCTACAACCTTTTGAACTTAATCCTATATGGAAAATAATTTAAAATAGTAAGGATCAAAGTTAGTGTGTCGGTTTGTTTTTGTAAGCTGATTCTCTTCTCTCTCTCTTCTTCAAGCCGTATTACAATTGGCGTGTGCTAACTGACATATTATGGCAAATAATTTAATTTAAGGGGGATGCACTAAGGTAGCCCGCGAAATTCAAAATGTCTGTCGTTTTTTGCAATTTGCAGGTCAGTGTCAGGTTGTATGTTGATTAAAATATGTTTCGCGAATTTGGCTTTACAGAATTATAATCATTAGAATCAGAAATACGTTAAGTTAGCATAATCCTCAAATGTCATGGTTCCATGAAATAGTCATTCAATAGGATTACATGAACTTAGAGAGTTGTATTGATGATTTTTATGATTATAATTCTATAAATAACCATTTGATACGGTCGCGAATCAAATTTAGATCAACATACAACCTGATACTGACCTGCAAATTGCAAAAAAACGTAAGAAAATTTGAATTTCGCGGGCTACCTTGATGCGTTTGCTATAATGTTTTGTGTTTCGGAATGTTAATTACTTTGCATAGACTATTGTATAGAATCAACTTTTCTTACTGAACAGACAGCAGTGTTGCTCGGGAGTTTGTTGCGTTGCGTCACTGCTTCTTTCCAACGCACTAGGAGCATTTTGGGGGACTGTCTCGTGTAATTGACGTTAAAAAAATACTGATTCTCAGCCTAGTTTGAATGACTTTTGATTGTGAATGCTGAGTGTAAGTCTTCTCCATTGCACGCCACTTTACCCGGTCTTTGGCCTCCCGCATCCAACTCTTGCCTAATACCTTGTACCGTTGTATCTTGTTCGTGCTCTGACTACGCTCCTTTGGCCAGTTCTTGGTCTCCATTCTCCACAGTACTCCACACCTTACTACGCTGATTACTTGAATTTAAATCTGAAGTACCTGAAAAAGTACCTAATCCACTTAAGGATGGAAGATTAGTAAGAGTAATACCTACATAGTTCGTTTCGGTGCTTTGGGTTTCACCAATTTCGCTACCCAACAACGTAGTTCTTCAAAAAGATCTAGGACCGGATATTCGTTCATACCTGTTTGGTAAGTAAAAACTTCGCCTATAGTCTATAGTTCGCACAAAGGCCCCTTTGATCTGATCTACCTGACAACCTGTTACGTTCATTGAAGATGACCTAATGACTGTAGCACCTAAGTGAATCAGCTCTTCATATTCACGCTTTTCTTTTGCCGTGTAAAAGTGATTGTTAAAACCAAATTGACAGAAATACATATCATTCATTCATTCAGCCATTCATTCATTCATGATAAGAGACAAAGCTAATGTGCGGCCAGCAGTTGACTCTTTCTACGCCTTGCCTGCGGCTTGCAGAAAAGAGACAGGTATTGACCGCATAGTCGCTTTGTCTCTTTGGTCACTTTTGTGAGGCTAACGCTCAGTCGACTCTCTATGTCTATGGACATACCTAAATGTTTATCCTGCCACTATTATGCTTCATCAGTTAGTAGGAGAGTGCATATTCAGTGTGATTGTAGAATTGGAATAGCAGTATGTTGTTCTGGGTGATTAGAGTATGCCGAATTGCCAACACCAATTCCTATGCTGAGTGTAATTAACCAAACGTCTCATTAACATTAATTTTTTCAAGATTATCTTCCGGCCGTGTCGTTTGCTGATCTTTAGATAAAAGCACGTTTTGGCAAAATATTAGCTTCAAAAGGAAACAAGTCAAGAGTCACACCACCAGACAAAACCAGGGACTATTTTTACAGATACAAAATGAAGGAGATCATGATTAACGAGTTTGTTTATCAGCTGATACATATTTCCAATAAACAAATATTTAACAGCCTTACTATGAATACTTATTAGGATAATCCCTTTATATAGTCTAATTAGAAGTCTTTAAATATTGTGTTAAAGAATCTTCATAACTTACTTTCTTTTCTGTATTTTTTTTCTAAAAATAAATAAGTAGGTATGTATCGGTTCATAATAAATTATATCATTTGTCTTGTATTAACGGCATTCAAACAAGGATGTTTTAGGTTAGCGTCGACACTTAGTTAACATTCAGTATTCATGAACTTTCCAATTTCTAACGTTTATGAAATCGTTTCAGACATTTTAGAAATTACCGTAACAAACTAAATTCGAAACTTTCTCTGTTTATAATAATGTTTGTGTAGATCCTGTTCATAACAAGCTAATATTTCATGTTCTTGAACAACTCCATACAAATGTTCGCCAAAGAATCACAATATCAATGTGTGTTGTATTTTACAAACAGCCAAACACGCCCTATTCTATTCTACAAGCGGTTAATTGAGCAATATAATTTGACACCTCACGGCGTAGTGAATAGCCAATTATTAATATGGGCCCTTGATTAATTGTGATATCAGCATTTAATTTTCGTGTTAACAGTGTGGCTCGGGCGCGCGGCACTGCGCCATTGTGAGCCGCGCGCCTTTGTGTGCCGTGACGTTTCAATTTTGAATAAATTAAATTTCGAACGCTTCATTTTTTCCGAGCCTTTTTGGCTTTACGAACGAAATGAGCTTGCGGCCAGTGTTATAATTTATTGTCGCTTTTGTACTGAGAATAGAATTTTGTTGTTTATGCTATCGTATGTCTTGTTACCTTTTTTTGTCGTTATTAATTACGTTTCCCTATCCTATAAGCTTTCAGGTTAAATCGATTTTTTAAATTACATAATGAAATACGTTCGATTAATCAACATGACTATTCGGCGAAGGTAAAGGTAAACATACATACCTGATACCCTGGTCCCCATACTCATTAGCATACATTTATTAATAATGACAGCTTCATGTTATTTTTGCCCTTTTTGCAAAGTCTAGTCTCAAGCAGGTACCTCTTATCTAAAAATATAACTACCTACCTACCAACCAAATTGAAAATGATGTATCGAACCATTCATCACAGCTTATAAAAGCAAACGTTATTTTTATTTAAATCGTTAAAAATCGACACAATAAAAGAGTCGCCATTAAAAATTGGTTTCAGTTAGCTACTGGCCAATGAGCTGATCCAATTATCGCGTTTATGGCGGCAATTTGGAAGATGGCCGTGCTCGTTCCAAATTTGAAAATTCGAAGCTGGCGTTCGAACCAATGAGTTTTATCCTAATTTTATTATGCGGCTGTTACGATTAAACTATAACGTTTTGTCGGCAGCACGGGAAATAGATTTTTAAATTTATCGTTTTATAAAGCAACTATATAAATAATGTAAACACCTTTTAATAACTATTTTAAATTTTGATAGCCGAGGCGATATGGCTTGATTAATTTGTGGTTTTATTGATTGTCAGACGCGTACCGTATTAATCTTGTAAGACCTGATGTTCTTCCTGTGTAAAAAATACCATAGTTAGATACTGTTACAATAGTTTTATCTATTGAAAAAAATAATAAATTAAAAAAAGCGTCAATTTTAGTTAAACGTTTATCATTACATCAGAGCGCATTTTAAAATACCTACTGGATATTTTATTCAGTAGCTATACCTGTCTTTTCCTGATAATTGACTGCTGATCCTGAAACACTTCTTCCTGACACAGACTTCTTCACCTATCGATATAGGTAGAGTACCCACACAATATGTACTACCTAAGTACATGTCGTGTGGGTTTGCTCCATTTTCCTTGCTCCTAAAAGCTCAAATACCGTCAACAACACTTTCATCGGCGCTACAAATGTGTTTATAATCACTGGCCGCGCGCCGCCGGTAATTGCGCAAGCGCAGCCTCCGCAGACACCTGCTAGATTGAGATGTTTGTCGTCTACGTCATTATGTCCTTACGTGAGCTGATGAGGGGCTAATTTGAAGAAAGAGGTGCTAATTGATAAATAATTGTAGGTTTATGTGGACATGTGGAGGATTGGCAAGCTTTGTTGGATGAGGTGGTTTGTACTGTCAAGGAAATAAATTACAAGCAAATGAGCACCCTACGTCAATTTACCGTGCTATAGCCGTTTCATACAACTGCCAAAGAATTACAGTTGTGATTTGAATATGCGGTAATTTAAGTTGGTAGTCAATTAATAATTACCTTGACTTTACAACTGGACTGAATGTCGTGTCATTATCCAGATGTAGACTTAATTGATCGAGAAAGGACCCATTCAGGGACATTAGATAATCCTCAGGTCACCAGAAGCTCAAAATACATGACAGTGGATTTTCAGAACAAAAATTAGTACAGAAATACCACAATTTCTAATACTTCAGCGCTAGTATTGTCATTCTCTCTTATTCTGTGAGTAGAATCGTAAAGAAACCGGCATGCCTAAGAGATATTTCTCGACGGAATGTGAAGCCAAGTCAGAAGCCCATGGGCGGCTTTAAAACTCTGACACCAGGTTAGTCACTAACCACACGAAAAGAAGAAGAGTCTAGAATAGTATTTTTTTTTAATGGTTTACGTCAATAAAGAGACCTACTCTCAAAAGATCTCTTAAAATTTATTTGACATTCTTGCTAAATCGAGATCAAACTTTTACCACTCGAAGCACATCATTGACACATAACTGTCAATTGCAATGACAATCAAAAGACCGAAACTTGGAGTCACAACAACCAAATCAATTTAGTTCACGCGAACAGATCATTAAAGTTGAATTAAAGCTATTTGTGTAACTCGTTCACCGTGAGAACCGCTCTCGACTCACTCGTTCAGTCGTTCACTCGTTCACGATCTGATAATAGGGTGTGCAAGAAATCATCATCACTCGGATAAGTGACCGATTAGTTCTAATGAAGGTATTTAATGAGCTAAAAGTGCTATAAATGATTCAAATTTCCTTATAAAATAGCGTGTGGTAGGAATTACGTGGATTTAATCATCTGATGCCTTTACGGATTTGAAGAATCTTAAGCAACTTGTTCGCTTATATTTAGATAAAAGAACATGAGGACTGAGGTAATTCTGCGCACGGCTTTCAATAATAACTAATAACGATTCGTTTATGTCTGACAGCATAGACACAATCCTATTGAAAATGTTGATAACCCATAGGGTTTTAAAAACTTGAACGAAGAATTGCGAAAAAAAAACATTTCAATAGTCTTCTTACTTATCGTGTGCTAACTATCGAATTTAAGGCAAGGAGGAAATTCTTGTTAGCCATGGCGTTTTGCCCAATAAATGGCAATAGACGCTTCTTTCAGAGGGACCTAGAATACACGTCAATTGCTTCAGTAAATGCCTACACCAACGGCAAGTTTTACCGTTCTTTTTTATAAGCACTAGCTTTTGACCGCGGCTTCGCTCGCGTGGAGGTCGCAAATTATTCCACAGAAACGTACTACCGAGATAAAAATTTTACTCATTTTATGGTCAGCATACTTTTATAAATTACTAGCTGTGCCCCGCGGTTTCACCCGCATAAGTCTCGATCCCGTGAAAATATCGGAATAAAAATTATCCTATGTCCTTCTCTAGGTCATGGTCTACCCAAATGCCAAATTTCATCCAAATCCATTTAGCCGTTTTAGCTTGAAAGCGTAACAAACAAGCAAACAAACTCACTTTCGTATTTATAATATTATTATAGTTAAGATAGTTAGGATTATCAAGGATAAGCGTCAGTGGCGTTCATTAATCCTCTAAGGTGCAGGTGTATGCACCTTTGGATAATCCAGCAGATGGATCGTGTTCTGGCCAGCACCACACTCACATTGTATGCCACTGACGCTGCTATCGTGATCACCTTGGGCCCTATTAATCTTAAAAGTATGTGCCTTCGTCTAGAGAAGAAGAACGAACATACGCTTACTTTTTTTTTTTTAAGTTGGCCTTTCCCTCCCGCGTTCTGCCTCTTCCTTCTCTAAGGAAGTGACGGCCTCCCATGCCCTCTCGCTCCGTACCATGGCCTGGACCAGGGCCGGACGCGAGAGATCCCCGCCACCGATCGCCTCCACGAGGACACGGCGATGCTCTGCCCAAGCCGGGCAGACCTCCACCGTATGCTCAACCGTGTCCTCCGGGCGATCCACGCAATGATGACACCCGGGCGTTTCCTCCCGCCTGATACGAAACAGGAACCTCCCGAAACAACCGTGTCCGGTGAGGACCTGCGTCAGGCGGAAGGTGAGGACGCCGTGGCGCCTCTCTAGTCACTCCTCAAAGAGGGGACTCATCGCACATAAGCTTACTTAACAATTCTATTACTTACAAAAAAACTGTCTTCGGATCAGGACCAGTCTCCAAATCCCCTAAACTCATACCCACACGATATTCTTCCAAGTATCAATCGAGTTCCCATATTAATTCTCAGTTTGTGTCACTCTGCCCTGACAGTTGTAATGTTCGACGATTTGTCGCAGCGCGCGCCATTACAGACCCATTGTAGGATGACAAGTGATATTGACGACTTTTTGTCGCATTGTCTTGCATTTTAATTTTTGTATCTTCGTCTATGTGAAGCAGTTCCGGGAGTGGCTGGCTGATAGACAACGCTAAACCTGAACAACTGAAGATAATAATTTTGAGTTTAGATTTTTTACAAGATACCTACCTATATAATGCCGCTCATGGGCATGTGCCATCTTTACCGCCATATTTTTTCTGAATATTCATGACAATTTATCGAAAATTAAGTTTAAAAGGGGGAAAATAATTTCTAAAAGCTTAACTCATAAGCTTTTGAAAATAATAAACAGAATCCAAATCGAGTCAATAACATCGGAGATATGGCAAAAAATGGAGGTCGCTAACGCTACTCAAAAAAAAAAAAATTTATAACATGAAAAATATTAAAGATAGACCCCCCTTTTAAAGTTAATTTTTGGGCGGCCTTGTATATGTTTTTTACCCAAGTCGACTGGCGCATCTGGATACATCCAAGTACTGAGATGTCTTTATGAAAACGCGACAATGACCGTCCAAACTCAGGATTCAGCGAACTGAACATATCCCCCTGCATCGAAGGTTGAGACAAGGGGACATAATTTCCCCGAAATTGTCATTAGAGGATGTGTTTAAAACGCTGAACTGGGAAGGACGTGGCATTGACATCAATGGCAAGTACATCTCACACTTGAGATTTGCCGTTGACATCGTCATACTGGCTGAATCGTTGCATGACTTGCAGCAGATACCTACTGGACAGCCTAGTTGATTCATCTGTACCCATTGGTCTCCGGATGAACTTGGACCAGCCATATTATCCGTAGAACCGATGACCGTTGGGGTAGACGTGTTCTAGAGTGGAGATTGTGAATCGGCAAACGTAAGGTAGAACGCCGTCAGGCTAGGCGCAGCGACGATCTTCGCAAGGTGGCTGGTAGCAGTTGGATTGAGAGTTGCCGAGAATCGAGCTGAATGGTGTGCAATTGTAGAGGCCTATGTCCAGCATTGGACTACTGTAGGCTGATGTTGAAGATTATGATGTTTTTACCTTTCTTCTAGAAGTGCACAAGAAAACTCATGCTAATATGTTTTTTAATATGAAAACTAAGTGAAAATGGCGTGGCTAAGTAATGAATCTCGCAGTAAAAATTGATAACAGGACTTTTTAGGAGAACTAGTTGTTGTGGTCTAATCTTACTTTTTTTAATGACATTTGTTGGTTGCAAATATAGTCATAATATTTTAGTTGTTCTAGCTACTGACGCATTTCTAAATATTGTAGAAAGTTAAAGTAATGGCACTCCAATCAGTCTTTCTTATTAGAACAGTTAACTAGTTGATCTTTTTTAACCGACTTCAAAAAAGGAGGAGGTTATATGTTTGTCTGTATGTTTTTTTTAAATGTATGTTCATCGATATTTTCGTTAATTGCGGACCGATTTTGAAATTTCTTTGTTAATTTGGTAGGAAAGCTTGCGCGGTGGTCTCATATAAATTGTATTAACTTTGCTTGGGTAGCTTTTGAGTTAGCTTCAATAATAGGTACGTATTTAAACGCACGTTGAGACGCACACTGCACTTTTTTATGTTCGTTGATCCATTATTTTAAAGTGTGTCATAGCCAATAGTGTCATCACAATGTCTTGTTTTCTTCCTTTTTTATTTGTTTGTATATTTACACCTTGCAGCTATTTTCTAATAGCCAATTAGTCATTATTTAATCGTGTTTTTGTATGTTGTGCTGTTTTTTGTGTGCACTAAATAAACGATTTATCTACCTATCTGTCTATCTCTCAAATCCACTTTATGTAGGTATCTAGATGATGTTATAATACCTGCTCGTACTTCCTACACTGTTCACTATTGTTTACTTCACTGTTGTTTACATAGCAAGCAATTATTGGTACCTAAGTACCATAGCTAAAAAGTGAAGCATAATTTTTTTTTTACCTAAAAAACAACTGATTTCCAATAAAAAAAATACAATGTGAAAAATTACTTTAATTAGTCAAGTCATTTTCATTCCCAACGTTGCTTTTATCAGTGTTATGACTACGTAGATATATTTACAAAAAAAACTTATTTTCAAAAATAAATCCAACCGTTCAAAACACTAACCAACCGATATTTTTTCGGTTCCACCCACTAATAACGATCCGTTCAGTACAGTAGCCGGTCATAGACAATACGTCCATAAACAAATCCGTTCACATCAATAACTACACACAACAGGCGTTAACAACTGAAAACAATACTTCCTTTGTGGTGCGTGAGCGCATAGAAGCCCAGACTTGTTTATTGCCATCCCTTTCTGACGCGGGACGTGTTAATAGTGCTATCTCTCTTACAGTGACATGTTAATACAGTCTTTGAAGGCAGCGCCCCGCCCACGCCGTAGACGTTTTAGGGCCGGCGCTCACTTGGCGAGGCGCAGCGCAGCACGGTTGTCACTGCCAAACAAATATCAACCTTGCAGCAGTTGAAATAAAGTTGAGAATAAATAAACTTCCATTAGCTTGAGAATGTATCTAAGCGGAAAAAGGAGCGCGTCTCTGGTTATTTATTTTCGACTTTATTTTAAGGCAGGTAATGTTGATATTTGTTTGGCAGTGACAACCGTGCTGTGCTGCGCCTCGCCAAATGTACTTCAGCCCTAAGAGGGCCCTATTATGGTCGGTACGCAATTTCGCTTTGCTTACGAGTTTATTTAGAATGCCAGATGAGATTTGAAGACTTTCAGAATAATATTCATGGTTATTTGACTGTTTAAAATCAAAGGCGCGAAAATTATCGCCTGGTGTGAATGTGATGGTCGGCACGAGCACTTATTGAGATGTAATATGGATAATCTCAGTACCCACTTGATGTTTTTGTGATGATTATTATTTATTATACTATTAAAGTCCCGTAGTATCTTTGTACTAGGAGCTGGTGACTAAATCATAACAGCCGCACGGGTCGTTCCATCAGGTTAAGCTACGCTTGCCGGGTTTGGTCCGTGGATGGGTGACCATCTTTACATATTGAGACTTCTCCGTAACTCGGAAAGCACGTTAAGGCGCTGGTCCCGGCTGTCATTCTTGGATCTTTACAGGTAGTCAGAAGCCCGAAAGTCTGACAACCAGTCTTATCAAGGTGTATCGTATTACTTATCCAGTTACTGAATTGTGGAGGTGAGATAGGCAGTCACTCTATGTAAAATACTGGTATTCAGCTGCATCCGGTTAGACTGGAAGCCGACCCCAACATAGTTGGGAAAAGGCTAGGCAGATTGAGTTTAGAGATAGAGCTGAGCACAGCCTTCAAAACTCAGCTTAGAAACGTATTTTTTTTAATCCAATCAGAGCCTCGTTTACACGACCTACTTGTACAAGTAGAGTTACTATGTAAATACCTAACGCGTTCCAGTCAAATAAGTCTATAATCTATTTGCCATCAATCACTCGGATAGTATGTAAAAACGCGATAATACCTCGTTCTTTATTAATGTAATCATGTGGTACATTTCTATTAGACATTAATCTGGCAAGGCGTCTGCTCGTTGGGCCTAACTATATTTTAATTATGGGCTACGGGCGAAACGCCTGAATGTTAATAATAATTACAGGGATCGCGCCGACCGTGCCTCGTTTAGATCGTGTGGCCATGTGAGCTAGTAGTTTGGCAAGTTGAGTAAGCGAAGACCTCGTTCAACTCTTGTTTAATGTGTCTTCTGTGGGTGTAAACCTATATTGGAATTAGAGGTATTCAGACAGTATCAAATGATCGGACGAAAACATTAGAATGCATTTGTAACTGTTAGCTTTTATCGATATTGATATTTCCTGTGGATTAGTGCAGATACTCAGTTCATCAAGCCTTAGCCAAGTCAAATTTAAATCAAACGTGCGTTCATAATAATCTAAATAATTTAAACACCCTTCTAGCCATTTAGTGATAGGCAGATGTTCGATTTTGAAGTCACAGAATAAAGTATCTCTTTGCAAAACGTACTGAGTATTAAATTTGTAAATGCGAAACTGAGTTTGTTTGTTTGTTATGCTTTGTTCGTCAAAACCGCTGAACAGATTTGGATTAAATTTGGCACATGGGTAGATCATGTCCTGGAAAAGGACGTAGGATAACTTTTATCCTGACATTCCCACGGGATCGAAACTTATGCGGGTAAAACCGATAAAACCGCGGGGTGCAGGTACTTTTTGATAAAAGCGATAAGAAAAAAGACTACCGTTTAAATTAATATTAAAATGGTTTAACTTCTAAACCTAACCCTAAGTTCGGACACTAGAAACACAACTATACCACTGTCCTATCAAACAATCTTGACGTGCTAGTCCAACGTGCCAGTTCAAACGCAGCACGTCAGGGGCGTATTGACGCCTCGCCGTACAACTTACGATTCCTGGTTGAGCTGTAATCGTAATTAGTGAGGAAATTAGCCCCGGAGTGATGTTCGAACCTCTTTAATTACTCATTAAACGTGAGACGCAACACGTTACATTATAAACTAATTAACGTTTAGCATTCGTTCGAATAATTGCGAGACTCATCCGATATGGTTGTATTGAATAGTGAATATGAATCTATGTCTATACATACAGGCTGTTGAACATACGAAAATGGCGGATCCGTGAGGCCGTCTGCTACGTGTTTAGGCCCAATAACACGACCCAGGCCACAGGGATTTTATAAAATTATTTTTTGACACTTGACTCTAACAAAAACTAGCATTTTAAAGCTTAATATTTCGCAAACGGATCCCTGAATTGAAAAATGGTTTTCACACAATTCCGTCTATTAACACGTCTATTCCATAGTGTGGGGTGTCTCACACTATGGGACAGACGAGAAAAAAAAACTACCGACTTTACGGTACCCTCAATTTTTTTTCTTAATTCCTATTTTACCACTTTGTCAGCGATTAATATGTATACCCAGGCCAAATTACAACTTTTTTGTACTTACCGTCTCTGAGCTAAGCCACGGACAGACGGACAGACAGGCAGACGGACATGGCAAAAGTATAAGGGTTCCTTGTTTACTACGGAACCCTAAAAACCGACCGTACTGTCTAAGTAGGTTTTTAATTGTAGTAGCCATTTTATTGCTAACACCATTGCCATTTTTTATAACTATGAATAACAGATATATTTTAATAAGTAAAATAACAAAAATAAAATTATAACTTAATAATTATACTACATTAATAATAATGAATATTTTTTTAAGCGAGTAAAGAAATAAGCAATACTAAATATTATAATTAAATAAATAATATATGAATAGATAGACCTGCATATAAAATATTAATAGAATAAGTGAATGAATGGAAATATAAGTACATAGGTAATAGGATATAAAATAATTCTAACTTAATAACAAGGAAAATGAATAAAACGCTCTTACTCTCACTACCTACCTATTTAAAAATAAGCTGTGCCCGACAGGGTCCATTATTGTTTCTTTATTTACCACCTGTAATTGTATATTATGGATTACAATAAACGATTTGAGATTTGATTGCCCTGGTGACCTGTAATACAGGTTTTCATATATACCTACTTCAGGCACCAGTCTCTCACAAAGTTAGCTCCTTGTCCGTATATTATTGTAAAATATTAGCATTAACTACCTTGTGTAGAGAAAATAAACGTTTTATATTTATATTATTGTGTCTATCGCGACTATAGGTATTCCATAGGTTTAGGCAGTTCAATAATGGTAAACGAATCGTAAAAAGGGTGTTTAAAGATGACTCTTTCTTGTTTTATAATACGATAAAACCAAATTAAATTTATTTTAGATTTTACAATAGATTCCTATTTTATTAATGTATGTTAAACTTTATCATTTATTCATAAACTACTCTTCGTAGATGTTACTGGTTGACCATAATTTTTTAGTTCGATTTATAATAATAATATAATATTTTCTAATCTGTCTATTGTAAAAAGCCCAAACTCTAAACGTCAACAAATTATAACGTTGCTATTTTATTTTATTATTAGCTAATACCGGGCATGCCTCTCAAAACGTCGAAGGAAAACATCGTGAGGAAACCGGCATACCTACCCTAGAACCCTGGGCCCGCGTGTTGGATTACAGAGAGGGAGGCTGATTATGATATACTATGGGTACATGGGGTAGTTACTGAAAACCTTGTAATGAAATCTATAAGTTACTATTTAGGTGAAGAAGATAACCGACGCAACGTTACCAAATTTCTCTATTCTAGCGCTTATTACTAAATAAGTTAGCCTATTTCGCTGATCCATTGTTTTATGCATCTGTTGTTTACAGTGCGTTAATTATAACTTGTCCCGTGACGCGATTGGTAGCACTGTTCTGTCAGTCGCCATTTTGAACTGCATTAGTATTGACACTAAGCTTGACAAGCAATGGCGCCAACATGACGGCAAGGGACAAGTAATAGTGAACGGTCTGTACATATATATACCTACACTGTTATTTTACTTTTAAGAATTATGTGCCTGTGTACACAATTGTTGGTAAACCTAATAAAATAAATAAACCTTAAGAGGGAACAGGGCCTGTGAGGAATTTGAAAAATAGGTATTTGAAGAAGCTATTGCCGTCCTGTTACCTCAAGTCTGCCCCCGTAGAGTGCGATAGGGACAGCTGCAGCTCAGACCAATTATATCACAAAAAAATATATTACAAGATCGACGTTTCGTATTCCCCTGTTTTCTCCTCGAAAACTGAGCCGATTCAATTATTTTTTACATTAAAATTTTATTAAAGAGTATGTCTAGGTTTCTATCATTTTCTTTTATGTTAAAAACTTTTCGAATTTGTCTGGTAGTCCTTTAACCACGGCGGTAAAAATGAGCTATTTTTGTAATTTTTGCAGGGTCATATTTTCTTCACCAATACGCTGCTGAAAAAAATTAAATAACAGGGACGTGTCTACAGCAGGCCTTGATTTTATGAAAAAAAATGATTGCTCTAGAGGCATTATTCAGGGAGAAAAAAGGGGAGAATATTTGTATGGAGAATCATAGGCCCTATTCCCTGCGCACTGCGAATATTATTCGCGAGGATTATATTCATTGCAACGAGCGCGTTTTTAAATCGCCAGGGCGTTTAGATACATAAGATAGATACCACTTGTTACAGAATCACGATAAATAGGTAATCGCGCGAAATTTTACTTTAACTTAGGTATAACTGAAAATTCAGAAATCATTGTGATGCATAAGGATGGATCACAATGGTTTCTGAATATTCAGTTATATCTTAAATTAAAATTTCGCGCAATTCTGTAACATTCAAATTCATAACTGAAAATTCAAAAACCATTGTGTTGCATAAAGACGCATCATAATGGTTTCTGAATTTTCAGTTATAAGTACCTTTACGTAGGTTTATTCAGCTTCCGATACTCAACTTAATAAATGGACATTTGTATGGAAAATTTACAAAACAATTTATTACTCCTTCGGCATTGTAAATTGTAAGTTAACAACCGACACCTACCTGATCTGCGTGGGCGCACCGATTTGTTATTTATTTATGATTTAACACCTATGCCTCGACTATCTAAAGATAGTCGTATAAGTATGGAATTCGAATTATTCTCTAAAATAATGATTGGACAGATAACTAATATTTTAAAGAGGTAGGTAAACAGGTAGGTTTTACTCATACCTGTATCATTTTGGTACTTTAATAAGTGACGACTTCCCTAGTACCTCATAAAAGTCAAAGTTAAATCATTTATTTCAAATAGGCCATTATGAGGCACTTTTAAACGTCAAAAATTTTCAAAAAAAAATATTTTTATTTTAGTCGCCCCTTCCAAAAGGTAGTTTTCACATGGGCAAGAAACTCCACCGCTACTCTTTTAAAATGAATTACAATATTTTGTATAAGTACATTAATTATATATGAGGACGATTCACCTAGAATAAAATTATTATACCACAATAGGTAAAAAGAGTAACCACAATAAACGGCATAACTATGTAAATGTAACTGCTCCCAAATTACGATGATTATTTTTTTTACCTTTTTTTAAATACTTCCTTGACATAATCTTTTCATTATTTGACATTATATACCTACAATATTCTATATTTTTTATTAAATTAGATTTGTTACAGCTGTAGTGGTAATCATGTCATTTGGTTTAAACTGGTGTTTATTTTTGTTACTTATTTTATTCATTTAACTTTTATATAGTTTCTTTTCTTTTAGATAAGTACCTGGTACTTGTTGATGGGCCTACACTATCCTCTCATACCTATTAACACTGTAATTTTAAAACATTGTGAATACCATTCACTTTTAAAAGAGTAACCGTGGAGTTTCTTACCGGCTCTTCTCAATAGGAAACGACCAATTGGAACCGTGCACCTAGCTTCTGACGTTTCTTAAGTGCCCTTGTAGGTTTGTGTGAAATAAAATATGTTGAATTTTGACATCAAACTGAATAAGTAGAGTCGGTTAAAAAGAGTTCTCCTTTTTATATGGAACTTGGTTTCTTTGAAATAGGACTGATATCATCTATACCGCAGTCTATATAGTCTATAACAATATAATAAAGCTGAAGAGTTTTTTTTTGTTGGTTTGTTTGAACGCTTAACTATCGAACTACTCTAACTACTCGTTAACGTAACGTACTCGTTTTTTTTTTGCATTTGATAGCCCAATTCTTGAGGAAGGCTATAGGCTATGTTCTATGTTAGGGGGTTTGGTTTCCGCACTTAGTCCGTCAGGTGGACCATTGTGCGTGGGCCATAGCGGCCGTTTGGTGGTTATTCCAACCAGCCCACCTCCCTCCAGAAGTTGATTAGGTCTCCTGGTCTGTTTAGAACGTCTGTGTATGACCTGGGTGACCCGAGGGTTTCTGTTCTAATCTGGGTGACGCCCGTACATTCGAAGAGCACGTGAGCAACGGTCTCCTCAGCTTCCATGCACGCCCTGCACAGAGGACTGTCCGTTATGCCTATTGTGGCTATAGGCTATTAACATCACGCCTTACGAGCGGAGTAAACAGAAAAAAACGTAAGAAAGAACGCAAAGCGAAAACGAAGTAATAGAGTGGGTAGGCGATGCGATGCGACGGGGTGGGTCGAGTTAACCCGAAATTTCCCGATGTCGCGGCCAGAAGCTAGTAAGAAATGTACGAATCTTTCAGTGTCGTTAATACCTAAACATACTGGATGGTTAAAGTTTCTTTGAAAAATGGATAAGATACAAGCACCGCCGCTTCGTAAAGTGAAGGCCTGAAACACAGGTTTGAATGAACCTAGATCGGGCGGGTCACTAACATTGTGATTCCGAACCATCATTACTTGCACCTGTAATAAACATATTTTAGTTTTAGTTAATTTTTAGGCACTATAGGTAATTATTTGGGAAATTTTACTGTTGCCTAAATGTACACTTTTGTAAACGTTTTATTCAATAAATATTATTATTATATTATTAGCTTTCTGTGGGTTCGTTTGCTGCTTGTAGAGCGTGTTAGCGAGCGTGTGCGCGAGCGTTGTGTGCTTACATTTTCCAGGAAACCTAGAGAATCCTAATGTAAAATGGTAACTTATTTCACATGTTAAGAGGGAACAGGGCCTGCGATTCTCCATACAAAGGTATTCTCCTTTTTTCTTCCTGAATAATGCCTAGAGCAATCATTTCTTTTTCATAAAATCAAGGTCTGCTGTAGTCACGTCCCTATTATTTCCTTTTTTTCAGCAACTTATCGGTACAGAAAATATGACCCTCCAAAAATTACAAAAATGTCCCATTTTTACCGCCGTGATTAGAGGAGTACCAGGCAAATTCGAAAAGTTTTTAACATAAATGAAAATGATAGGAACCTAGACGTACTCTTTCTTAAAAATTGTATGTAAAAAAATTGAATCGGTTCAGTTTTCGAGGAGAAAAAAGGGGAATACGAAACGTCGATTTCATCAATTTTTTTGTGATATAATTGGTCTGTGCTGTAGCTATCCCTATCGCACTCTACGGGGGCAGACTTGAGGTAAGAAGACGGCAATAGTTTCTTCAAATACCTATTTTTCAAATTCCTCGTAGCCCCTGTTCCCTCTTAACTAACTCCGGTAATCTTTTCCTTCATGCATGCTGTGTATCCCTGTTCGTGTCAACACCCATCTATTTCGCCATAGAAAGTAACAGAATAATATGACGCTTCACTCCTCACACCGAGGTATGCGCGCACGCCACCTGAAGACGTGTTAAATTATCTCATTGCCTTCGACATTTCTAACCACACCCAACAACGAGCGAAACTACAGTTAAACGAGTAAACGGCACATAATAAACCACTACGAACGCCTATGAATTATCAAATAACTCAAAATGCACAACAGGCGCCAATTTGAGGGCTCACGACCGCGTCAAAGTGTGATATTAACGTTATTTACGACGGCTAACTATACCGGATAGCGCCCCACTAGTAAACTAATAACACCTAGGCTATATCAATAAAAGCTATTAGCATCGATCAGAGTAAGTATCTGTCCCAGAGTATTACTTCAAATTGAGTTAAACGCCCCGCCCGGCGGTAATAACAGCTCGTGGATGCCGCGAGCCGGCAATCGGACAGTCGGACGGTGCCGGACCGGGAGCGACGCGGGAAATTGCCGGCAGATACGCGCCGGAATAACGCGATAATGACGTCCAAATGCGATAGTCCGACCCTTCGCTGTCGAGTATGGAAAATTTTCCCTATAATGTGTTTCTGTGCGTTTTCCAGTTGATGCAGCCTTCGATTTAGAGTTGTAAGGTTTTATTAAATTTCTTGGTAATTTTATTGTATAGGACGCTAGGTATAATATAGGTGATAACATGAAAGTCTAAAGCAGAGGAAACTTTCCTAAAGCGGATGTTAAAGAACTCTTGGGTTCTTATAAAGATCTGCGTGCACATTAGGGTTGTAAGTTAACCTCGCCTCCGCCTCCACAAATGCGAAACTTCCGCAAGAAATTGTATCTCCGCCTCTGCAAGTTTTTAGCGGAGTTGTATGTAACGGAGGTGTAATTAAAGAAATCGGCTTCAAAACTAAGCGAAGACCCTTTAATGTGGTGGAGATATAACTCGATGTTTCAAATTTTTGCTCCCCTCTCATCGCTGTAGTACAGATGCCAGCAGGTCAGCATACCCGAAACTGTAAAATTTTCCCAATCAACTTTGAACCCTATGCTTTAGTAATAAAGTTGAAAATCTATTAAAGAAATTTGACAGATCGTAGTAGGTTGATGTGCTGGCGTCTGTACCAACCAACTGAACAACAACTCACAAAACAGTTTTCTGTGAAATATAGTTTGCCCCTACAATATTTTTATTACCAATGGTCAATTTTCTTGTTTTCCACCTCCACCTCCTCAGGCTTTAAGCTTTGCACCTTGGCCTCCGCTAAGAAAGCTTCCGTGAGATCCCTACTTCACAAATTCATAACATTTTAATAATCATTACAACATCCATTTCCACTCGTTTTATTCTACAAAATAGACTAGATAAAGTGAGAATTTAGTATAAGCATATCAGCCTATAATGTTCCAACTACTGGTACACAGACCTCTTCTCTGTGAGAAGGAATGGGCCAAAATCCACCACGCGGGCTAGATGGGAACTTGCTATGATGTAATGTAAATTCACAAAATACAAGTATTCCATTTTAGCGAACCAGACGGTAAAACATCAAGGAAAATATTAAATATATCCGTTTTCATTTAATTAAAACGTTCGTCAAAATCAAAATCAAAATCAAAAATCAAAATCAAATCATTTATTTGCTTCGTCGATCTGCATACCGTACTACTAGATACCAAAGAGGTATTATGTACTTTACCTGCCCTCTCTGAGTTAGCATAATCAGCCTGTAAGGTTCCCACTACTGGAACATAAGCCTCCTCTCTTCGAAGGAAATGGACTGAAATCTATAGCCACGCGGGCCCAGGGCGGATGGGTAAATATCGGCCTCCTCTCTTCGGGAGGGAGTGGACTGAAATCTACCACGCGGGCCCAGTGCGGTAGACGTCACATGTCTTCGATTTTTTGGTTCTAGGACATGCCAGTTTCCTCACCATGATTTCCTTCACCGTTTTGAGAGCAGTGGTGATTAAATTATTTACAGAAAGTAAAGTGCTTGCCTGGGTGACAACCCACGACCTACACACCACGGGCCGCCTCCACTGCTCTCACCGGGCCACCACTGCTCTCTGAATTAAGATGTCATAATAGAAAATTAGATACCAATCTAAGCAATTACTACTAATTATAACCTGAGCCAGCCAAATGAACGCATAACTCTAGCTGATGGCTTACTCTATCATAACCTTAATAGTTGTCTAAACTAATATTATACTCGTAATAAAGAGAAAAGATTTAGTTTTTTGTATGTTTGTTTGTTACGCTTTCACGCTAAAACGGCTGAACGGATTTGGATTAAATTTGGCACATGGGTAGACCATGACCTGGGTTAGGACATAGGGTACTTTTTATTCCGATAATCCCATGGGATCGAGGCTTATTCGGGTGAAACCGCGGCGCGCAGCTAGTCATATAATAATCAAACATAACAGGAAAGAAATCTTTGTCGTATCAGTACGGACTATGACGTAATATAATAGAAATATTAAGCACTAGCTTTTGCCTGCGACTTTGTCCGCATGAAATTTCTTGTTTCATCCCGATCGTCCCACCCCGTCGCATCGCATCGCCCGCCCGCGCTATTATCTACTTCTCGTATCTACTTTTTGCTCGGTTCATGATGTTAAATAGCCTAATAGCCTTCTCAAGAATTTGGCTATCAAATGCAAAATGATTTTTTCAATTCCAACAGGCAGTTCCTGAGATTAACGCGATCAAAAAAACAAATTATTCAGATTTATTATTAGTGAAATGAAATGAGATTGTTTATTCTGTAAATAGGATATTGGAATCATTTTTACATGTCATCGTAAACAAAAAAAAACTAAAATTACTAGGAGAGTTCGGCGTTTCCTATCTGACTACTCTGAGAAGAAAGGCCGAAACAAGCTCAGAGGTCACAGCCTCTTTTAAAGTCCAGACATAATCTTGGTCAGGCCATATGAGGACCATGTAAATTAGTGTTTGAAATGGTCTTTTGAGAAAAGAACCACACTGTTTTGAGTGGACCTGTCCTGTCAGAGCAAGCATTTGTCAGTAATCGTGGAGCTCAACTCAGAACTTAAGGAGCTCATCTCGACGAACAATACCAAAGAAAGGACATTTAGGTAGGTCGCATAAACTACTCAAACTGCCAGACCATCATTAAAAATAACAAAGTAATCATGTCATTTTGTATGTAATGTTTATATAATACTACTGGTATATTTTGATGATTTTACTGAATAATTATAATGTCAAGTTTTATGATTTTATCACAAAGCTTAGCAGACCGAGCAGCTCAATCCCAAGCTTTATATCTTCTAAATAATCTAAAATTTTATTTTATATTTTAACAGCTTTTAAGTCGTTTAATGAGTAAGTTTCGAATATCGATGGGAAGTTTGTTGTAAAAGCGTATACATTGACCCATGAACGAGTTGCCTACTCTGTGGAGACGAGTGCGGTGTACAGCGATGTTGTGTTTATTCCTGGTATTTAAACTATGAATATCGGAAATCTTCTTAAAATGGTATCTATTTTTGTGTACATACAATAGGTTTTCAAAAATATATTGTCAGAATATTTATTTCTTTGAATTTTTCTCGAACCTAGGTTATAAATGGCTCGAACAGCCCTTTTCTGTAGAACAAAGATAGTATTAATATCCGAACAGGTTCCCCAGAAAAGAATTCCATATGACATAAGACTATACCTAAAAATAACTAAAGTAAACAATTCTGGCTGTATCTACGTCAGTTATCTGTCTAGTTTTTTTAACAGCATAGGCGGCCGAACTTAGCCTTCCTGACAATTTTTCTATGTGTGGGCCCCATTGTAATTTACCGTCAATAGTGATTCCAAGAAAAACTGTAGACTCAACAGGGTCCAACTCTATTCCATTAACTTGAACATTGGTAGTTAGCTGCCTGACATTTGACGTTGAAAATTTAACGAGATTGTCTTTTTTTCATTCAGGAGAAGATTATTTACATTAACCAATGCACAACTTTATAGAGCGCATCGTTCACTTGTTCAAAGCTAAGGAAGTGGCATCTGCGAATAATACGATCTTGTGATTATCCCTTATGTGGTAAGCTAAATCATTTATATAAATGAAAAACAAGAAAAGACCTAGAATTGAACCCTGCGGAACGACCATGGTGACCGCAGATCCTGCAGATCTCTTGCCATTAACATTGACCCTCTGAATTCTGTTGTTCAGATAAGAAGTCGGAAGGTCGAGAGCCCTGTCCCTCATACCATAGTGATACAGTAGATATATATATATATAGGCAGCAGAGAGGCTGTCTGCTCAGAATTTTCGGTCATTTGTAAGTATATACCAGGAGTCACCAAATGGCGAACCGCGGTCCAAATCCGGACCTATTTTGTGCAGACCTTAAGTAAACAATAATATTTATATAAAAAAAAAAAATTGTGTATGAAACAATAAAACACTGTATTTAATGTTCCTGTCTAAAAGATTCGACCTATTCCTAATGAAATATCACTAACAAACATCAATTACAGCCAAGCTAATACTTTCCGTTCAACTTTAACCAGGAGGAACTTTTCCTGAAAAACTTTTAACGGTCAGGACGATTCTCTATGGGTGTTTTGAAATTTAGCGCAGACATCTTCGTTCTCCCTCCCTCCCGGGTCAGAAACACCCCCTGTAACTCTGTCTCTTTCACTCTAATTGGTTGCTTGAGCCTCTGAATCCAATTAGTGGCGAACGGAGCGGGGTGCACTGAATTTATTATGTGGACCTTGTTTAGTTTGTTAGCCTTTTTAATTGAAACGTAGTGCGTAACCCGCCCGCTGCCCGATTAATGAATACGACTACTTTGAGAGTTTTCCAAGTTTATCGTAGAGATTATTTTCCGTAACAATACGTTGGTATTTTTTAAAGCAATAAAATAAGTAAGGCGAAATGTATTTTTGCGTTAATAAATTAAATATTATTCAACACACCTTCGATTTTATAAATCAAAATTATTTGCGTACAGTTGCTCTTTTAAACCCCCGATGACGTAAAAGTGAGGGATGTTATAAGATTCGTTTTGTGTGTTTTAGTGCATCGTAGCTCCCTAACGGGTGGCCCGATTTCAATGCGGTCTTTCTTATTAAAAGGCTTGTTTAATCGAGGTGGATCTTAGCTGTTTCATGAAAATATAATCAGCTCTTTTCTTAGCGTATCGATGGGAAATAATAAAGTTCTTAAGAAAGTTCAAATACCTATTATATTTAGTCAGGTGACAGGGCATGCTGCGCAAGATGGAAGGTGCCCACCTTCCATCTTGCGCAGCATGCCCTGTGGGCGCAATACAGTCGTAGACACTACAAATACACTTGAGATCCAAGCTGTCCATAGGTAATTCTCTATTCTCCAGCCGACTTAGGTTCGGAGTCTATTTGGGGATTTCCGAGTCAGCCACGGTAACGCGTGTCCAGGTGAAAGGCTCTCAGATGGCTCAATAAAGTTGCCAGGAGGTTTAAGCATCTCCTGCCAGAAATCACGTCTTGCTGTGGAGGCGTTGGCATCAAGCTGGACCCGAGAAATAAATGAAGTAAATGACCCCTGAAATAAATGACCGTTGTGTGGCTGAGGTGCCCCTCAGCCGCACAACGGTCATTTATTCCACTTTAATTCGTCCGATTGACTAGAATTTTTGAACAAGACCTGGGCCGCAGCTTGCAGCCAGAAAAGTCTGCGGAATAACCAACTCCTCAACAACTTAAACCAGACATATTGTGTTTGGCCTCAGTCAAATGGTCTCGATGAGTAGTTGACTTAGAGATGGTGGACATAGGCTGATAATGGAGCAAGAAGTCGGAAATAGGATCTCGGCCTACTAATCGTAAACCACCACCCAGTTTGGGCTCGTTAGATTGGTCTCGATGAGTAGTTGGTAGACGGTGAAAATGACGTGGTAATATAGGTAAGAAAGTGGTTGGTCTGAGGATGTCAGGTTTTTGAATTGTAGACCCTAGTTGCTTGCTCTGATAGTGTGAAAGTATTTTCACTCGTTCAAAGCAACTTTTTTCATACTCATATTCGGCAATAGTTAAATGACAAAATAAATAATAAAAGTTGCTGTGCTATATGGTTAGGTACATATTGTGTTGATCAGGAGTGACAGGAGTTTTCAAAATTTGCAATTTAAATAACTTGTTCGAACATTTATATCAATAATAGTCTACTAGCGCCATCTACTAGAGAATAGACGTACAATAGTACCACCGGTAAGTAGCGCCATCTAGTATCGAGTAGATCAATTTAATTTAAATGCTAATCTACTAGATGTCACTGCAGTTTTTGTTTGCCTTAGAACGATTTCAACACACGAATTGTAATAAAATTAACAGTAAACAATCGTGGAAATCGTTTGTTTTATTTGTGCCTGTAGAAACAATTTTTTATGAAAACTAAAATGAATGAACGATTTATCATCTGTTCTGTTGGCTGTCTGTTACTGTCTTTCGCATAATATATTCTCTGTGGTCAGCTAGGTTGTCTCTGGTCTGTCAGAAATAGTGTTTTTCAGTTTTCAGTATTGGGAAAAAAAACTTTGAAAAGCAACGTTGTTGTTTTTATTGCAGAGATGCAAATCTAAACATTGTATAAACTCAAATTAAACATTCCAGTAGAATATATTTCTGGAAGCTTTAGCGCCTAAGGTTGGGTTAAAAAAAGCTAAAAGTAAAAGCCAAAATGTAAGTAAATACTTTCGTATTGCCTTTCTAAATTTTATTTCGCTTTTCACTAAGCATAATATAATTTAAACGCACTTTCTAGGAGTTTCGTAGACCTCGCAACGCTGACTATGCATCGGCGAAACGAACTTGGTTCCAGATTGAACATATTTTGGGACAAATGTGACCGCGCGGTTGACGACATAAAAAAAATTAAAATGAAGGTAAGTTGCAATTTAATACAGTTTTTATGGGTAGCTCCTATTGTATGCACAATAAAACGTGAATAATTTTTCTGGGGAAATAAGAATAATAGAGCTGTTAGCCTAAAAATTTAAAAGTTTTAGCTACAGCAGTTTCTTAATTTTCTTTAATTTAAAATGTCGTAGAAAATATTATTTATTTTCAATATGTCTAATTGTCAGTCACAAAATTTTTCGGTAGACAGTACCAAAAGATTACAAAATATCACTCATATTTTCTTATGTCAATATTATTCAACATGTTAATCCTTTACAATACCTGTTTGCGTTTTAATATGTAATACGATCAGTGAAACAGATAGAAGCTTCTACCACTAAGCCCGTGTTACAGAACCTCAATCAAAACACAAGCATTACTTAAAACTCGTTTAAAGCTTTTGGTTGGTTGAAACTAGTTTTAAGTAATGCCTGCGTCTTGAGTAAGGTTCTATAATACGGGCCTAAGATACTTATTGCAAAAATATTCACATCAACAACATTCATGGAACAGATTTTCTAAACCCATTTAAAGAGACAGTATGCTATTTACAAATTACTTATACTTCCATACTTCCAAAATCAACTAACTTTTATTTTATTTTTCAAAAGTCTTTTTTTTTTTTTTCCTTTTATAAATTATTCAGCCTCTGTAAAACAACCAATCGCTATTGTGTGCTGGTAATTGACATTTTTTATTGCCCTTGTTATAGACGCAAGGCTTTATCCAGCAGCTCAACTGTGACCCGTCTGAGCTCAAGGAGCGGTTTCTTAACTCCATGAAACAGCTTGACGAGTACATGTATCTAATTACTGACTTCAACCTTGCTATAGCCGCACTTGGTATGTTTTTCTTTTTGAAATGATTGATTTTCTTCTTCAAATGCATACTGGTATTCAGCTGTATCCGGTCAGATTAGAAGCCAACCCCAACATAGTTGGAAAAAGGCTAAGCAGATTGATTGATCTTCAAATGCATGTTAACACTTTGAAGGACACTATATGCTCATAGGCATCATAACAATAAAACTTCTATTGTGTCTCGTACAGTGTCCTTGAATGTGTTAAGATAGGACTTGTTAGAGACTCGAATGAAGTCTTTAAAAAAAACTCATTGTAAAGCATGTATTTTTTTTTTTAGTTCTTGTATTACACTAGGGTTTCCTATAAGATTGTATTACTGCATTTTAAAAAAAAATGCAGTACAATTAATGTACTATAGAGTTATTTTCATCCTTGTAGTTGTCATAAATTTACAAATCATAATATTTACATTCATTACTTTTTATTCAAAGTTTGAACACCACACCACCATTTCCATTACAGACGAAGCAGCAAACATAGAATACACTCCAGTACAAGATTCATTCTCAAAACCGTTGATGCCATTACCAGCTTCAGCCCCATTCAACCTCATTGACGCATTGAGCGAGCCAGCCCCCTCAACGTCCACTGCTTGTCAAAATAATTGCCCTCCAGAAAAACCAAAGAGAGTAAAGACTCCGAAAGCTGACCAGGCTTTGATAGTGTTTTCTAGTACGTCATCTTCGGAGGAAACGGTGCCTCAGGCGAAGAGTGGAATGGTTGGCAAGGAGGTGCAGTGCGAATTGGGAGTGGAATTGAACAATGTTAAGATTGAAGGTATGCTGCTAATACCTCATAATATGTAACTTTCCAGATTGTCGAACTTTTTCAAAAAAAGGAATATTCACATAATATTACATCACACCTTGTTTCCCTGAAGGGTTGGGCAGAAGTGTACCTGTAGTATACCCACATTTCGCCAGTTATGTTTTATGTCCCATGTAATAGGGGGCGAACCAATGCCATCAACCGGGCACAATTCCAGACTCCGGACTGCTACTGAGAAATTCCTGTTGGAAAAACCCAATAATAATTTGCCTAACCTGGGAATCGAACCCAGTACCCTAATTACGAAATACACGATCAATCGGAATTTTAATCGATTTGAAACAAATTGCTACTATTTCTTAATAAGTTCGAAAAAAAAATCTACTCAACAACGTAAATAACGCAATGAATCTTGTTGAACTGTCAAAATGAAACGAGAACGAAACAAATTTGTCGTAATCGTTGACAAAAATGTGTTGCGTAATTAGATAGCTGGATCTTATGCTCAGCAATAGCTTTGCGACCACTAGACCAACGAGGCAGTAATAGAAGCGTGGCTGTCACTTTTAGTATGTCGAGCTGTCTGTTAATATGGAATTATGGATATTGTAACTGCTCTCGATGTCCCTCAGAGCGGAAACGTATCTAGAGCGGCGCGGTGTTAGAATCGATTTACCCTTATTATTTACAAGCCGTGTGCCTGTTTGGATCTCATCGGCAAAAATTACGAACTTTTTTTGATTTTACCCCATTATGGGATGAATTTTCATAAATCCTTTTATTATGAAAATCCTTCCTTTGTTATGAAATGAACTCTTGATTACTCTAGTGCAAAATTACATACTCCTAGACCCAGAGACTTAGACCGCGACTTATTTAAAAGCAATCGGTCGTTTGCTTTATATCACCTTTTTTTCCGAAATACTGGAAAGCACCCTCTGTTGGAGCAACCACGCGTTCGTGCTTCGGGACACGACAAGACAAGACGCGGCGCGCCGCCGCGTCTTTAAGCTGTGTATGCAACGTTGCCAGCCCGCTGCCGCACCGCCGCCGTGGATTGTAGAGTGATAAATAGCAAAATCAAGCGGCGGCGGCAGCGCACTGTGGATCTAAAAAAGACTAGAAGACATTGGAGCTTAAATTATAAATTGTCGATTTTTTGCTTGAAATGGCTTCTTATACCCAATATTATGCATAAATTTATCATAGGATACAATCTGGTAGGCAAATTGGCAACTTATATATTTTTTGGAAAAATCATGTATGGAGCTAATGCTTATCTTATCTCTGGAACGAAGAGAATAGCAGTCATATCCTTGTTCTACACGGCGATGTAACTATTTATTTATGATTTTTGACAAGTACTTCATATAACGAGATTAAATCCGTTTTTTTTAAACAAGTGTATTTAATAAATAATAATAATTATTGGTTTGTTTGAAAGTTAGCTGCCATTCGGATCGCTGCAATTTGATGGCAAATTACTATTGTTTTTCAGAGCCCCCCACGTCGCTCTCTTGTGAGGCCAGCAACTTGCCAGCACAACTGGTGCTGGAAACTGACACGGCGTACGAGGCTACTATCATGCACGTTGACGGCGCCTTTTTCTGGGTGATTACCGATGATCCTGAGGAGGTTCAGAAGTAAGTACTAAATATGTGGCTGTCTTACAATATTTGCATTTTACACAATGCAAATATTGTATGTAGACTAAGATATTAAAAAGCAACTTAAAAAAACGCGTCAAAAAGATAAGTACTGTGTGAACAAATTTCCAGACGAAATCGGCTTTTGGTTTAAAAAAAACGATGTACAGACGCCAGCACATAAACCTACTACAATCTGCCAAATTTCTTTAATAGATTTTCAACTTTATCACTAAAGCTTAAGGTTCAAAGTTGATTGTGGAAATTTTACAGTTTCGGGTAGGTTGACCTGCTGGCGTCTGTATATAATTCGATAAATAATAATAAATAACTTGCGGAAATATTGAGAACCAAAGATACATTTAAAAAACCTAAGTACTGTTGAATTGTAGATCTCCTTTTCGGGTTGATTATATAAACCCTCGCTATGAAAGAAACGAATTAAAAATATGGCGCCGCTAAACATGCCCTCTCACTTGCACATTCAAAATAATTATAATGTGCATATAAAGGGCATGTCAAGCTCAAAAGCGCAAAAATGGCGGCTGAACCGCGATTTTCGCGCGATTTATATTTATTTTTGTCCTTTCCAGCTCAAATATACAACCGTCATATTCTACTTCTTCTTAACACTTACGTATATTGTCCCTAGCCTTATGGTGGAAATGACAAACTTCTACAGTGAAAACCACAAGGACATTAGCAAAAAGGAGGTGAAGGCACTCACTTGCTGCGCGTTTTATGACGAAGACAGTGACTGTTACTACAGAGGACTGTTCCTTAAACTCAGTGAGGTATGTGTGCAATAACAGTTATTTATTTGTGTACTTTAAAATACCTAAGCGAAGCCTAATAACTCATTGATAAACATTATAAATGTGATTATACTATATAAATAAAAGTTAAATGCTGTTCTTTGGAAAGCGCATCGCTTGAGAACACCTGGACCGATTTGGCTAGTTATTACTCGGGATTTTACCGAAGTCGTCTTACTGGAACCTTAACCGGATTTGATTGATCGGAATCGAAACCGGAACCGGAACTGGAGTAGGAGGCGGAAGTAGAAGAAAGATTTGTTAAGGGAAGGCTTAATGAAACAATAGAAATACAATTCAGTTTTAAAGAGACTGTATTATATTTCTATTGTTTCAGTCTCTTCAATCAGTCAAACATTAGCGATAACATCCACAAACAAAACACTAAACTGAGACTTCGAGCGCCAGCGTGTATAAAATAAACAAACATTACCTTGGCGATGCGACGAGTTAAAACTTGTTTGTACGCGCTCTAGTCACGTCGTGATTCAAAATTATCGGAACCGAAGTCGGAATTGGAGTAAATTTCAGCCGCTAAATCTAAATATTATTTCATTATAACTATCTATATCCAACAAAGAACTTATACACAAAAACTAACCTACTAAATCTCACACAACTTTATACATACTAAACCTGCATTCTCATTAAAAAATTACTACGAATTCCACACAATCAAACATACAACTACATAAAAAAGCAATAACATACAACACAAGAAGTAAAAACAAGTTTAAACTGATGACCGGGCACGGACTAATTACGGCAAGCACAGCTGTTCAATAACTTACCGGAGGAGTTAAAGAAGTGTGATAGTATAAACATATTTTAAAAGAATCTTAACAAACATGTATGTACCCTGTAACGTCACCAGAGGCAAATATAATAAAGAAAGAAAATAAATTTATTTGACTCAGGTCAAGGCACACAATATTTACACAAAAAAATAACTTAGAATAGCACCGTGTGCCTCACGGCTGCGCCAAATAGGCCCAGTTCAGCATAAATGCCAGACAACTAGTGTCTGACGCTGGTTTTCAACTGGACCTTATATTACGAGGACGTCTTACACAACAATTAACACAACTAATTAGATGCCTAAAAACGATGAATCAACCGAAGATCGGGTTCGATGAGTGATGTTTTTGATGTGGTGTCTTAACTACAATTAATTAGATGTAAGCACTTTTGTATCTCATTCTAAGTGAACTGTTATAGTTCTTATGGAGAAATAAATTCTTTAAACCTAAACCTAAAATTAATCGGAAGTTCCGACGTTTCGAATCGGAACCGAAGCTCCGCAACATCCCTAGTTATTACTGGTATCTGAGAGCCTAATAAACTCTTAAGTGGGTTAGATCTGCTATCAAACTCACATAAGCTCTTATAATTGGCTCACACCATAATACCAATAACAAAGTAGACATAAATAATACCAGCCTATTACTGTCCCACTGCAAGACAATAAGGCCTCTTCTCAAACAGAGAAGGCATGAGCATTGATAAACACGCTTGCTAAAGGCGGATAGGCGATTTCAGACTTATATTATTTGTAAGTCCAGGTTTCCCCACGAAGTTTTCCTTTACCGATGCCAGTGACCAAGAATAACTTAAAAAGTAGGTAGGTATATAAGAACTGATAAGGCACACTGGTACTTGCCCGGATTGCTGATTACTGCTTGGAAGTAGACATAGAACCTAATTTAAATTGGGAATTAAAGGATTTTCGCTTTCCTGCGGAATCTTTCCTCTCGCTTTACTGCGAATCTTTCCTACAATCTGTGTAGTGGGAAATCTGTGAGAGTGATTTTGTGAAAAGAGACGGAAGTGTATTACAGGAAGCCGGAGAAGCGCGCGCTATTTGATTTGACCAATGAGCGCGCGCGTTGGTATAGTTGACCATCAGAAACGACTTTGACGAGGCCCCGCCCCTTTTCGGACCACTTGCGTTTAACCCCGATTTCTCGCTATTTTACTATGAACCCCTTAAAAAAACTGTAACTGTTTCGTAATCTGTATAAAATTTCCTATTGGTTCATATAAAACCTATAAGAATTTGGTTTATAATAAAACGAGCATGTTTACACTAAAAAGAAGTTTTATTATTTTCACCGATTTTTTCAAGGGTTTTTAAATACTTTGAAATCACAAGTACATATATGTCTCATATTTTAGTTATCATAAGTCTATTGTCCCCGCTCTCCCCCAAATTGAACTGTCTTCAATAAAAAATTTAATTAAATAAAATACAATTTACATTAAAAAGAATTATTCTTCGTTACGAAAAATCAAATAACACCTGAATATTATTTTTCAGGATATAATGTTATGTTGCTTATACCAAGGTGAGATGTCAGCTTTTACAACATCTCATGCGACTACTGTAAGGCTCGCTTTTTATATCAGTCTTTGATAATATATGTTTTTTCATTACCAGGAGGACACGGATGTAGCGGAGATATTCGTGGTCGACACGGGCGAGATGAGATGTGCGCCCGTCGAGTGCGTGCAGCCGTTGTACCCGCGCTTCTGTAGCAAACCGCCCTACGCGCGCTGCTGTCATCTAGCGGGGGTGAGTTGTAACTAAGGTTACCAGGAGCACAGCCACTAGCGGAGATATTCTAAACACGGCCGAGATGAGATGCGCGCTCTTCAAGTGCATGAGGCAGTTAAATCTGAGCTTCTGTAGCAAGTCGCCTTACGAGCGCTGCTGTTATCTAGAGGGGGTGAGTTGTAACTAAGGTTACCAGGAGCACAGCCAGTAGCAGAGATATTCTAAACACGGCCGAGATGAGATGCGCTCTCTTCAAGTGTATACAGCAGTTGAACCCGAGCTTCTGTAACAATCCGGCCCACGTGCGCTGCTGTTATCTAACGGGGGTGAGTTGTAACTAAGGTTACCAGGAGCACAGCCAGTAGCGGAGATATTCTAAACACGGCCGAGATGAGATGCGCTCTCTTCAAGTGCATGAGGCAGTTAAATCTGAGCTTCTGTAGCAAGTCGCCTTACGAGCGCTGCTGTTATCTAGCGGGGGTGAGTTGTAACTAAGGTTACCAGGAGCACAGCCGGTAGCGGAGATATTCTAGACACGGCCGAGATGAGATGCGCGCTCTTCAAGTGCATGAGGCAGTTAAATCTGAGCTTCTGTAGCAAGTCGCCTTACGAGCGCTGCTGTTATCTAGCGGGGGTGAGTTGTAACTAAGGTTACCAGGAGCACAGCCGGTAGCGGAGATATTCTAGACACGGCCGAGATGAGATGCGCGCTCTTCAAGTGCATGAGGCAGTTAAATCTGAGCTTCTGTAGCAAGTCGCCTTACGAGCGCTGCTGTTATCTAGAGGGGGTGAGTTGTAACTAAGGTTACCAGGAGCACAGCCAGTAGCAGAGATATTCTAAACACGGCCGAGATGAGATGCGCTCTCTTCAAGTGTATGCAGCAGTTGAACCCGAGCTTCTGTAACAATCCGGCCTACGTGCGCTGCTGTTATCTAGCGGGGGTGAGTTGTAACTAAGGTTACCAGGAGCACAGCCAGTAGCGGAGATATTTTTGACACGGGCGAGATGCCCTTTATGAAAAGATGTTCGAAATAAAATAGCATGAATTAGTAGGTATTATCATGTTATCGAAATGCGGTCATAATCTTGGACGCAATGAACTTGACAGATGAGTTAACTTTCTCTTTCTTGCAAATTTAATGGCCAGAACAGTAAAACTCCAACAGAATTGATCAAAAAAATATAATTCTGATATTTCACGAAACCGTATTCAGTTTACACATGCTTGCAGGTGGATCTGATTAGTTATCACAACAAGAATTTGATGGAGAAACAAGAAGTGTTCATGAGGGGATACGTCGGCAAGCAGTGCAGCATTGAGGTCGATGACAAGTTAGTATTATGCTCAATAATTGAACTTTCGTCTGTTTAGCTTACTGCCATAGATGTTTCAAAAATTCCACTCCAGACACACTCACTCGTCGCTTTTTATGAACATTTCATAGGTACTTCGTTTTTAGAACTAAACCAAAGTTAAGAAAAAAAAAACAATTTTTTTTTTTTCGATTACCTACGAAAAAAAAATTAAAAGTGGGTTGATGAAAAATATATTTAGATAATACTAAGAATTAAAACGAGACGTAGTGTTAACAAGGTGGACCGATGACGAAGCACAGATCCGGTCGAAGTGGCGGTGCTTAGGGGAGGCCTTTGTCCAGCAGTGGACATCTTTCGGCTGAAATGATGAAGATGATGATGAATTAAAACATAATAAAAAAGAAAAATGTTTACTATTGAACGTTTATTATTCTTAAAATTGTGATAATATGTATTTTAATAGTGTCTGAAATAAAGATTTTATTCAAAAAGATTTAATATTGTTATTATTATCTACTTTCACAGTACCTCGGAATCTTTAGGCGTGTACGTCGTGTTACCCTCGAACGAGACGCTCAATCAAATCATCGTGCAGCAAGGACTAGCTTTACCAAGTAAGACAAAATAATTATCTCAGATTTAATTAAATAACCTAGCACACAAGATAAGTAGAGTTATCTGACAAATAAATAAATAAACTATTAATTATATAACATATCATCACGCCTATATACCCCGAAGGGTTGGGCAGAGGTGTACACCCACGTTTCGCCAGTTGCTTAAGTCTCATGTAACAGGGGGCGAGCCTACTGCCATCAACCGGGCACAAAATCAAATTCAGACTCCGGACACTAAGAAATTCCAGATGGATGGAACGTGGTGGTTTCCGGATGGATTTAATTATTTAATAAGTATATAAAAGCGAAACCCCCACTCTGAAAGAGTACGATATTGCGTAATTGGTCGAATGAGAGACAAGTCTCGGTCATAGGATGCGAGTTAAGTCCCCTGTTAAGAGGGAACTGGGCATGCGATTCTCCATACAAATGTATACTCCTTTTTTCTTCCTGAATAATGCCTCTAGAGCAATCTTTTTTCAAGGTCTGCTGTAGTCACGTCCCTATTATTTCCTTTTTTTCAGAAACTTATCGGTAAAGAAAATATGACCCTCCAAAAATTACAAAAATGCCCCATTTTTACCGCCGTGATTAGAGGAGTACCAGACAAATTGGAAAAGTTTTTAACATAAATGAAAATGATAGAAACCTAGACGTACTCTTTCTTAAAATGTTGATGTGAAAAATATTTAAATCGGTTCAGTTTTCGAGAAGAAAAAGGGGGAATACGAAACGTCGATTTCATCAATTTTTTTTGTGATATTATTGGTCTGAGCTGTAGCTATCCCTATCGCACTCTACGGGGGCAGACTTAAGGTAAGAAGACGGCAAGTTTCTTCAAATTCCTCGCAGCCCCTGTTCCCTCTTAAGCTCGCAGCTACCTTGAAATGTAGAAAATAGCCAAAAGAATTTGTAGTTTGCGCCTCGCGTTAGAACATATTCCTAACGGATGGATTAGAATTTATATTGTTTTGTAAATTTGTCTGAATCAGCCTTGCTATTGACGAAACATATCTCTTGCCCTCAGTAGATAAACCAGTGGAGGGACAAAATCATTCTCCTGAACAAAGTTCAAGCCCAAACCAGGCCGACTTCGGGATAACTGACTGCCCCGAATACGAAGACCCTGTTGAGGCTGTTACGGTAATTATAATACTATTATAATAATAGCCTTTATTAAAAAATCTTATAAAACATGACTGAAAGTAAACTATAGTATAAAGTAAAACTTAAATAATCATTATTTGACACCGGTATCGCGATTGTCTTGCGTTTCTGCAAAGGCCTCCCCTAAAGCCTGTCACCCTTTCCGATTAAGGGCCATCCTCCTCAAAGCAACACCAGCTATTTTCTTAAAATATATTATTTATGACTAATTTAATGGAAAAAAGAGTGTGTGCTTACGACCACACGATAGAAGTGAAAACTTACGACTGGAGCCGAGTATACCCGATTCAGCGCCCAGTATACGCGATTAGGCGTTACCGACCCGAGTGTGACGGTTCGGTTTCGTTTACTGTTCAGAAAGAGCGCAAAGTGGGCCTAAAGAAGGTTTCACAAAAAAAAAAAACTAGTTTCTCATTTCCGTAAATGGCGACACTTAGCTCAAAGACTAAGGCTTATTCTAAACGCATCTGAAATTAACAATGCAACAAGAATATATCAAATAGCGATTAGACTCGATACAATATTTTAAAATCATTGAAGGAACATACATACATAATTTCATAATTTTAATATATTTTTTGCAGGGCTACAAGAATCGAGACGAAATTGATATCTGCAAACACTATAAAGGCGGACCAGAGAAGACATGCTTTAAAGGAACCCGGTGTACCAAAAAGCATATTCTCATGCATCCTGGTCAGTTTGAAAATTAATACAGTTGTAACGGAAATAACGCAAGACCTCTTAAGGAGTCATTGTACTCATCATTATGAACAACAAGAATGACCCCTTCGGAGGTCTTGCGTTATTTACGTTACACCTTGTATAATAGTTTTATTGTCTAGTACAATCTGAGTAATCTACATCTATTCAAATTATAAATTAAAGTCGCTTTACGTGTCTGACTGTGTGACCGCGTTGTTCTCCTAAACTACGCAACAGATAATGATGCGGTTTTCACAATCATTTAGAGCATTAAGTCAGGAAGTTTTAAGTAAATAATACATTAATATTTATTTATTCATAAAATCCACAGCTCTTGAACAAATTCACTTAGGATAAATAAACTAATCTTACAGCCAATTACGGATTTACAATCTAATAACTATACATGCATCAGAAACAAACAGGATGCCATGCTAGCACCTTCTCAGCATATCCAAGGGTGCAATGTGGGTGGGTGTGTAGGACTGTGTAGGTGGGTTTGTAAGAGTGTGTGTGAGGAGTTGTAATGGTGTATGGTCACGGATTACTTAATTCAGTTCTATTTAGAATTATTAGTCAATTCGTCGCATACAGAAGTCACTAAAAGTTTCCTGAATTCACCTTTTTTGGTGTTAAATATATCAGATGAGAGAATTTCTTGTTAAAATTTCTTAATATCCTACCAATGACAGTATTTTGAGCATAGTTTGTACCACTGTGCGGTACATCGAACAACTTAATTAAACTTACATTTATTAAAGAAATGTTGAGGGGTTGTGGCTAGATAATAACAGCCGCACGGGTCAATCGAAGGTTAAGCTACGATTGCCGCGGTCGGTTCGTGGATGGGTGACCACTTATTTCATATCGAGACCCTTCCGTGCCTTGGAAAGCACGTTAAGCCATTGGTCCCGGCTGTCATGCGTAGATCTTTGACAGTCGTTACGGGTAGTCATAAGCCCAAATTTCTGATAACCAGTCCTGCCAAGAGGTATCGTGTTACCCAGTAACTGGGTTGTGGAGGTTAGACAGGCAGTCGCTCCATATAAAATACTGGTATTCAGTTGCATCCGGTTAGGCTGGAAGCCGACCCCAACATAGTTGGAAAAAGGCTAAGCAGCTTGGTTTTTATTAAAGAAATATCGAAATTTTTTCAAGTACTAAAAAATGTTCTTTTCAGATGGCTGGACATTAGACCGTGTGCCCGTGGTGGGCAAGTGCAAGTCAGTGCCGCTACCGGCCCCCGACACTTGGCACAAAGTGCTAGTCACCTGCGTCTGTCACTATGACAGAGTCTATGTTCAACTGGTGCCGGAGAACCGAAAAGGTGAGAGTTATCTACTAAGCCCACGAAATTAGTATGCACTAAACAGGGTCAAATTACTTAGCGAAACTCCGCAGACTGATGGGTCACGATAAAACAGTGAATCCAGATTTAATCAATCTCCTTGAGTGAGAATTATATTAGAGGAGCTTGTGGCTAAGTAATAACAGCCGCACGGGTCGATCCATCAGGTTAAGCTACGCTTGCCGAGGTTGGTCCGTGGATGGGTGACTATCTTTACAAACCGAGACTCCTTCGTGTCTCGAAAAGCACGTTAAGCCGTTGGTCCCGACTGCCATTCGTGGATCTTTGACAGTCGTTACGGGTCGTCAGAAGCCCGAAAGTCTGACAACCAGTCTCACCAAGGGGTATCGTATTACCCAGTTATTGGGTTGTGGAGGTCAGATAGGCAGTCGCTCCATGTAAAATACTGGTATTCAGCTGCATCCAGTTAGACTGGAAGCCGACCCCAACATAGTTGACTAGGCAGATTGATTGGGTGAGGATTATCTACTTAGATAAGCGGTGCCATCACTAGGCAAGGTGTACTCACAATTTCAAATTGATGTTCATGAGATTTTTTTCTCTTTTCCTGACCATCTATGACTTTGTTTCAAATACTTTGAATACAAATGTGCAATTTTATGTTACGACAGAGCCAGAGATACCCAGCTTCGGTGTGGTACTGCCGCCGACGTCGCTGGCAGCCTTAGTACGAGACATGAATAGTCCCGCCGCACAAGTCGCGTATAAACCACTTACGGTAACTAAAAAATATTCTATAATATATTTTGGTCAAATATTTACCTGTTTTTATTAATTTGTTAATATCGCTGTCTGGAAATATGAAATATCTTATCTTATATTATTATTTATTTATTAATATATATATATTATATTATATATATATAAATCTCCTGTCACGATGTTTGTCCGCGATGGATTCCTAAACTACATAACCGATTTTAAATTAAATTGGCACACCGTGAGCAGTCTGGTCCAACTTGAGATATAGGATAGCTTAGATCTTTAATTATAGTCGCAATTTTATTTTATTGCAAATTATTTGTCTAAATAATTAATTGACAGTCACAATTATCTGTTAACTCCAAAAGATTCTAACAGATGTCGATACTTTTCGACTGGATTGAGTAAGTAATCAATAGATGGCACTGCTATGGTAAACCGACAAACGTGTCATATAAGCTACAATTCAATAGCATGATTACCACGTGTTATTGAGGCTAAATTATAAATTAAATTTTATTTTAATTTTATTTGTAAACGAAATACCGAAAAAATTCAATTATTTCTACTTTTTTAATTTTTGGTGTTAGTTTCATGGTTTTTGATTCGTTGGATTTGTCTCCACCCCGAATAGCAGAAAACAATGAAAACTCGACGAATACATAATTATGAAAGATGAATCATTTTAAATAAATGTTCCTTTGTTTCGTACCTGTCAAACATTTGTTGTCTATCCTGTCAAATACTGTATAAGTAATGATTGACATTTATGCGTGCGTTCAGAAATAATGACAAATGATTAACATTTACGCGTGCGTTCATAAATTTATTTTGTGTAAATTAAAGTTTCTATTTCCGAAAACAATTTCTAAGATTTATTCTATAGGTTAACGAAAGCGTAAAGGTTGGTAGGGTAGGTAGGGTAGGCAGGGTAGGTAGTGTAAGTATGGTAGGTAGGGTAGGTAGGTAGGGTACGTAGGGTAGGTGCGCCATAAATAAGTACTTCGTGCTACCCGTGCGAAGCCGGGGCGGGCAGCTAGTCGCTCTATAGTTGGCATCTTTTGGCATGCACGGTCTTAATATAATTCATCTTTTCGTATCGACGTGACATCTATGTAAATATGTTGCTTATATTTGAGTCCAGTAGGTGGTCACGTTAATTGCAGTGTCAGAGGAATTGGAACACTAGCAGATGGAACATAGTCTGTTCAGGAGCACAGGAGCACCGCACTCGCAGTGGATGTTGGATGAATCGATAATGCCCATTTTTTTTTTTTTTTTTTTGTGTGGGAAATTATCAAATAACTTCTCCCGCTCTGGGTGGAGCAGGAGGGCGTGTCAGACTCTTACTGACTAAAACCCACCCGTGTTCCTTCCGTTGCCAGGGGCCACGGTATCCCTTTCGGACTTTCCCGCAAGCCCGGCAGGCATCGGTCCTAACGGACCCCTTCACTTGCTGACATCTCTTTGAGGCGCGCGTGGAACACAACGCGCCGTCGACCCGGGCCTGGTCCTTATCGGACGGCGAGCTACCCATTGCTCACCGTCCGCAAGCCCGCGCCTACGGTGGCCGGGAATCGGCCTGCGATTCCCGACGCCCAGGGCGTCTCCTGCGGCGGCTAGGGGCGTGAGGGCGCGAAATTTGCCTCTCCCTCACGCGTTCTGCCTCCTCCTTCGCACTGCCTTCCTTACTGCTTCGCAGAAGGAGGTGACGGCCTCCCATGCCCTCTCGCTCCGTACCATGGCCTGGACTAGGGCCGGACGCGAGAGATCCCCGCCGCCGATCGCCTCCACGAGGACACGGCGATGCTCTGCCCAAGCCGGACAGACCTCCACCGTATGCTCAACCGTGTCCTCCGGGCGATCCACGCAGTGATGACACCCGGGCGTTTCCTCCCGCCTGATACGAAACAGGAACCTCCCGAAACAACCATGTCCGGTGAGGACCTGCGTTAGGCGGAAGGTGAGGACGCCGTGGCGCCTCTCTAGCCACTCCTCAAAGAGGGGACTTATCGCCGCAATAGTGGCGTGCCCAGCACTGGGTTGCGACAATCGCACTCTCCATGACGCCATGAGATCCCGCCGGAGCTCTGTCCGCTGTGCCGCGATTTCTCGCGGAAACGGAGTTACGCCCCGGCGTTATCGATAATGCCCCTGTGGCAGCATCTACATTGCCACATGCGAACTACGCATCTAAGACCTGACGTCAAACAGATCCTGCATCGCACAATTAGAGTTTACAACGCGAATGACGTATATAAAACTATCCTACATCATTCGTTGGGTACCCCCCCGACCCTTGCTCGACGATGCGGCCGCCCGCGTCGATATGTGCTGTAGCTCTAAACTCCCCGACTAATAATAATAATGAGTAATATTTAAAAATGTAATGAAATAAAGGAAATAATAATATATCCCTGATCCAGCCTATCCCATCTTGCTGTCCTCCCCCCAGCGACGCCCTAAGCCGAGGTTCGTACCCCACAGGGGGTGCCCTTAGCGAGCGCTCGCCTAGTATTAGAATAGTTTTTGCCCCTGGCTGGAGGCTTTGAGTGTAGAGGCTTAAGGCAGCCACAGGAAAGTGCGGTTAAGCAGCTACGACCCTCTTCTGATGTCAACAGCGAGATGCCAAAGTCGAAAAAAAAAAATCGTTGTGCAGTTGCCCGCCAGCCAAGACACCCTTCTGATCGGAGGATCCTCCCTTTTCTAGAGGATGAGTGAACTTTACACCCTGTTCCTCATGCCTCTAAACCCCCTTTCGCCAGACTATGTATGCAGCGGCCTACTTGGGTACACAATCGATTCGGTGCTTTCCAAATAGGCCTCTGCAGTTTGTGACCGGGAAGGCCCCCTGCCTTCCCGGTCACAAACTGCAGAGGCCTATTTGGAATTTTACGAAGTCTTGAGGTGGTGGATACCCTTCTATGGGATTTTTCTATGAATTCAAGACCATATTTACATTTTTACAGTATACCGTTTGTCAGATCTGCTAGTTCGTAATAAAAAAACCAAACCAAAGTGTAGCGTGTGTGGTGGGCAAAGTATTATTGGGTTTTTCCGTCAGGAATTTCTAAGTAGCAGCCCGGAGTCTGGATTTATGCCCGGTTGATAGCAATAGGCTCGCCCCGGGTACACCTCTGCCTATAGTTTGACCGAGAACGCTGTACCGCGCCTTAGGAATGCGCGGCAAGCTGGGGGGCAGCGTTGAAGAATGAGTAGCGGGACGCCATGCGCGTTGACGAAGGAGCGGCTTGCACTGCCTGCCCCCCTCTCACCGTGCACATACTTACGACGCGGTACAGCGGTTTCAGTCAAACTATAACCCTTCGGGGAGTACAGATTATGTAATGTTCATTATTTGTCAGATAACTCCGGCGCAAGGCGAGTTAGTGGCGGCGCTGTACCCGCCCGATAACAACTGGTATCGCGCGCGTGTGCTCTCCGTCACGAGGGCTGACCAAACCGTCGAGGTAACAGCTATATTTTTTTATACTTAACATTATTTTAAGATCATCTTCAAACATTTTGTGAAACAGTCGCTAAATACCTGAAGAGCCAGATACAGAGGCCCTAGTGTGAGTTTCTTTTAACCATCTCGACTTTACGCATCGACCGCGTTCGGCGCTCCGATTGGCAGCCGGCCGGCCTTCACCAGTGAAGGGCGCCGAACGCGGTCGATGCGTAAATTCATTCACTGTCAAACAATGCACAGCCTAAATCGCTGGGTCTAGAAACAAGAAATTTCTCACAAGTGTTATTTAACGAAAGTAAGCACAAATTGAACTTTTGAAAAATCTCCATTCACAGTTAAATACGGGGTGCGGGGGGTTCTGCGGTTCGGTTCAGTCGCAGTTCGGTTCAGAATCATGTACTGAATCCATGGTAACAGTTTTCGCGTCGATGTATACTTGGTTACGCTGGTTCCTTGTTAATAGGTATTTTTCTCAATTACATTTTGTAATATTTCGTTACCCAGGTGATGTACGTAGACTACGGCACAATCCTATGGGTGAAAGAAGACCAGCTGCGCGTACTGGAGCCTCGCCAGGCGACGTTGCCGATGCAAGCCATCCGCTGCGCGCTGGCGGGCGTGCGCGCGCGCTCGCGGCTGAGCCAGCAGTGGGCGCAGGCCAAGCGCGCGCTCGGCGACATGGTGCAGGACAAGACGCTCGACCTGCATGTCATGTAAGATTAAATGTATGACAATATATCTAAACTATATCCAAAACTACAGTATGGCAGTTTGAGACAAGCACAGCCCACGCAACTCCTGCTCGATTTCTCTGGGAAAACGCTCGTGTTCCTCTACTATTTGAAGTTAATATAAGTACACACAGCTTGTGGTATAAATTCGAACAATAAAACGTTTAGTTTTACATAACTCCGCCTTTATGGGCAGGTGGATAAAAAACATAAAATCACTTTTTTTTTCCAACAACAGCTTCAAAAATTGTCCTATTTCCAGCGCCCGAGACTACGACGAGGTATCCGTCGAACTGTTCGACGAGGAAGGCTACAGCATAGCCGAGCAGCTAGCAGCTAACAACATGGTGGAACTGACTGCATACAGCGTTATCGACGACTCAACCGTCACCAAGAAGATTGTCGTGCCCTAGACGCTCACTAGTATAAGTATAAGAATAACTGTTATTTGGACGTAACTAAAGTATTAAGTACAGTACGTGGATATAGCAAGTGAGTTAATGTGACATACGAAGCTTTGGAGAGACTGTCATTCTAGTATGAGTGATGCAGAAGATGTTATATTGCTTTATACAGCCGAGCTATTTCTAAGACCAAGTTTCATAGAACACACTTTAAGATTTCTTTGGTAAGTATGCGTCTCATACGAATGTGAACTTTATTCTTGTAACGTTAATGTTCATATTTGTATGAAATGCTTGCTCACATTCGCTTAAATGAATATGCTCATTATAAACATAAGAATAAGGTTCAAATTCGTATAAACGCGGTATGTGAATCTTGCCTGTAGCAAAAGCACGGCTTTGTCTAGCATCTTCTCTCACTCTTCTGTGTGACAGTCTCTTTCTAAAGCCACGCGTGTCACATTAACGCCTTAGTACTTTTGTTTCTTTTACACTTTTATAAAGTCACAAACCATAATCAAGTCACTGATTAGTAGAATCTTAAGATTAAGAGAACAGATTTTCTTAACTTTTCAGAAGTTTACTCTTTTGTAAATTTTTCTTGTCTCTTCTTTTCTAAAATCTGAAACAAACTATCGGACGGAAGTGGTGGATGCTGTGTCGGAGGTAACTATACATCTTCACGTGCAGAGTTTCAGTAAGAAATCATCTGTGGCGACCGAAAAGCGCGACTTAGATCTCGACGTAGACAGAGTATGAGCAAAATGATGAGAGCAGGACACACTTATTAGATCCAGTAGTTAGAGTAAACGAGGCAGCAATAAAATGGCACATTTAGATATAATGGACATTAACGAGCCCAATACTGAAGCTATAGAAGAGTAATCCCAAGTACCTGAATTACCATCACGAGTTTTAAGAAAGAGAATATCTATAATGCTTGAAGCAAGTAAATAATCGAATCACAGAGTTTGAAGCCAAGTAAGCGGATTATGACTGAAAATACAAACCCTAAACATATAGGAGCATTGTATCTGAACAAAAAAGTTAAATCTTTGTCACGGACTTTGGAAATTATTTACGAAGAGCCTAAAGCTCAGAATACTGAGCCTCAAGTACTAATAGGTGGACGGAAAGTAAAAAGACTGTTAACATTCCAATTAGGTAAACAATACACAAAATAAAAAATAAGAAACGCAGAGCCAAAATAAAGTAACTCCTGAGAAACAAATTTTACTTGTATAGAAAAAAAATGCCGATGCAAGTGCTCCTCAAATTTATAGAATGTTTGGAATTGGATGAAATAAAAAAAACTTCACTGCCAATTAATTTTATAAGACTTATTACCTACTTATTATTATTGTTCTATTTAGTCATGTGATTGGTAGTACTGTTCTGTCAGTCGCCATTTTGAACTGTATTAGTATTGGTAACTAAGGGCTGATTTCACCAATGAAACTAAACGCGAACAACATTTCTAAAACAATATTCCATAACAATTTTGACACTGACAGCTCTTGAACGCGTTCAATTTCATTGGTGAAATCCGCACTAAGACTGCAAAATTCAGTGCTACCAATCGCGTCACGGGACAAGTTATAATGAACACACCGCAGTGACTTGCATATAGTTATACTCTGTCTACAGTGTCTACGCTCTCGGCCGACAGTTTGTTTCAGGCTTAGTAGGACCGAAAGAGTTCGGTTCTTCAAAATAATTTAGATCCATGATACTTCTCTTGAATATGCACGTGCCTTAACTTTGTTCTTCTAGAGAACGTGTAGATATCTGAGATAATGGTTCTAGTTTTCAATGAATTCTGATTATTATGTGCCTAAAGCGGTTTCCTAGAAGAGCGGGAACCGCATAACGGCCGCAGTGACAGCTGTCATTAAAATTATGGCAGCAGGGTTTGACTTTACGGTGTTAAAAACACGCAAATTAATTTCTTATATAACATTTCAGTGTGTCCAACTCACTTTAGACATTGGCAGAATAGTCGACATCGGCTTTGCCTACCATTTATTTAAAATAGAATAGAACGTTTCAGTGACGTCATTCGCCGTTAAATTGCGGACGCTATGTGGCGGCCACCGCTCTTAGGAAACCATAGCTTTGCTCACTAGTGTATATTGCGTTTTACAAGACTCCTTTAGAAATTTCTAGCTTGTAATATTGCCTGATAATGTGAGAGGCCTAACTAAGTCTTAATAATTGCCTTTTGCCTAAAATTTGCTTTATATTTTCAATGTTACAGAGTATTAAATTGACGCACAAATTATATTAAATCTAAGGATTAGCTTTTATAAAACCTTGATATTTTGTTGTCCTTTTTTGTTACTGTTGTTATGTACCATTTAGGAGGTTCTAAGCATCGTTGTATATTTGTGATTTATGTATATTGCAGAATAATTGGAAAAAACGTGGTTCTTTTTTTGCGATATTTGCTTAATTACCTAAGAAAGATTTTCATAATAACACGAGCTAATATCAGGAATAAAAAACAGCATATTTAAAACGATTGGAAACTTGAACGCTGATTGGCTAATCTAAGAGTCAATTAATTCATAACATCTGTAGTCTGGTTAGTCAGAACATGGCTCGAATGTAGAGCTGATAACCAATCAGCGCGTACGGCAGTGCAAACTTCCATAATAAGCCAATCAGTGTTCATACTCATCGGCTGGTTTTATGAAAATTATCTGATATTAATTCGTTTATTACGATAATATTTTGTAGTTTCCAGTAATCCGGTTTTTTGAAGGAGGTAATTTTTTTTTTTGTTGAAAATAATCACAATTTTTCCAATAATCCTGCGACATACAAATTTATATAAGAGTAGTTGTCTTATGGATGGAGGTATAATATGCATTTATTTCTCGCAAACCGTCCTACTAGCATAAGAAATATAGTGTGCGTCTGTGTGTGGAATTGAAAGCACTGTATTTATGATAAAACTCATCCTTCCGTTTCCAGGCTATTCTAAAGGTGAACGCACCCTTATTCTTGCCAAACGCGTCGAATTTATCGAAGTCAACGAGAACGCTAGGAACGGTCTTCCAGATTCGGACGATTCGACGAGGGCAGGTGTGCGAGGTTTCATAGAAGACTTTCATATAAATAATTCTAAAATTCGTTTCGTTCGGTTCACCTTTAAAAGAGTGTGAGAGAGTGTGCGTTCACCTTAAAAAGGAAAGTGTGTGTTAATAAGAAGTTAGCGGCACTTCGTGGTGAGATTATTATTAAAAATGAGATTTGGTGCTGAGAAATGATGTGATAATACTGATCAACATTGTGTCATGTGCTTGTGTCAAACACGTCTACACTAGGTATATATTAAGGACGTATACTGGGTCAAATAAAGTTAGCTAGCTCAACTCCGCAAACATGATGCGTTCCGATATCTATCCGATCAAAGGAAAAAAAAACATTTTGATGAGTTTTTGAAGGTCCAACGACCGCAGTTATATTACGTATTAGTTTAAAATCTCTGTTTTTTATAGTGTTTAAGTATCAATAACTATCACGGCAGTGAAATTTGATAAATAACGGTTTTTTAACAGATATTTTGCTCTAGTAAGTAACTACACTAAAAGCGGTGGTTGAACCTCAAAAAAATATACTTGAATCCTTCTTTTCTTATATAATTTTTAGATATCGATATCGAAAAATTCGTCTGCGGCGATTAGCTAGCTAATTTAATTTGACCTTGTAGAAACGTATAATATATACAGGCTGAAATTAAATTCATGGGCATCCTCTTTAGGGGTCATTGTACGCATCATTATGAACAGCTTTCACTATGGGACCATCGCTGAAATCACGAAAAAAAAAATCTGTTGTTCCCTACATATATGTTCACATAGCTCGTCAAAATATAGGGAACAGCTGATTTTTCGTCGCTATTTCAGGGTTGGTCCCATAATGAAACTTGTTCATAATGATGAGTACAATGACCCATTAGAGGATGCCCATGAATTCAATTTCACCCTGTATATTTTTTACATGCAATTAGTTGGTTAGAATCAAAGTCTACTAAGCTTGAATATTAAACAATATTATAATTGTTGCGCCGTTTATATATTTACTTCTGATATACGTAATAATTTGCGCATAAAATGACATGTCCTGTTCGGGCACATAAGAGACGGGACAGGTGGTTATCAATGATAAAAAATCAGAACAAAGAAGACTAATATGAAGTATGTATCATGAGCTATGATTTTAGATCTGTCGCGAAAGTTATTTGAACTCTTACAAATTGATGAAAATTTTCTAATCTAACCAATAGCGTTTTCTGACATGTTTTGGCTGCATGATGCGTCTTGCTTAGTCTAATTTACATTACAATTAATTCATCATAATAAAACAGATTAGCGAATTAAATGGATAAAAATAAAAATGCTTTATTGCACACCAAAATTGTAACATAGCTCATATACAAAATCAATCATTTTAATGGGAACAATGGCGGTCTCTTATACGAATTTTTGCTATTGGTGGATCAAATACATTGTACAATGTGAACCCATCTTGAGCATTAAAGTAAATTTTTCTATGCGAAAACCAAATTTTCTTAGGTTTTTTGGCAGGTCAATCTTAGGTTGTATGATGAACAAAATATGATTCGCGACCGTAACATTTACATACATAAATAAACTCACGCCTTCGTCCCATGAGGGTCCCAAGGATATAATATAAACCAATAAGGTCTATATTATATCCTTGGGCGTTCCCTCCCAGCGTTTTCACTCCACTCATTCATTCATTCACTCACTCATCTAATATGTATTTAACCGATAAACTACCTATGACACCTGCCAATACCTTAAGCATTATAATATTCTTTGTGATAGAATATTCATTTTAGTTTTTAATACATTTTAGTTGATTGTTGAGCAGATTCCTATTTTAGTGATATCATTTTTTTAAGTATGTAAAAAAACTCAAATCGGAAATGACTGTTGTATGATTTGAAATATAGCTTTATACAAACAGGACGTTTTCTTTTTTGGGATAACTAAGGATGGTCGCACACGGGCACGTAAACGTAACGCCAGAACGGACAAGTAGAAAAAAAACATTAAACCTTACACACTCAACCGAGGCCCGAGTGTGAGTTTATTTTAACCATCTCGACTTTACGCATCGACCGCGTTCGGCGCTCCGATTGGCCCTTCACCAGTGAAGGCTAGTGAAGGGCCAATCGAAGCGCCGAACGCGGTCGATGCGTAAAGTCGAGATGAATAAAAGAAACTCACACTAGGACCTCAGGTGATCCTTTAGTGCGTAGAGCTTACTAACGAAGTTACGCCCGACGCGTCTTCCGTACATAACTGAAATATCTATATACCCCTTTCAAACTCTGCAAGGTTTAAAAAAAAATACAGATTATTAATAAGAGTTTTATTCCAACGAATCGACGCAAAAGAACCACTCCATAGCCCCCGCGTTAAGGCACTTCACTCCGCATATTATTTTCTAGTACAAATGAATAATATAGATAGACCCAATGAAGCATACACTCGCCACAGTGGGACAAACAGTTCAACGTGCCATAACCAGACCAAAACAGATTCAAATTGAGATTCTAGGTACCTGTATAGAGCATATAGTCAGGATGATCTTGAGTTCATTCACCCATAGTAAAGTTTGGGGGGGGGGGGGGGGCAAAACTAAAAACCGCGACATCCCATCGCATTTCAGCATAACCATACTTCCAAAATCCATATGTATATATGATGAGGTACTAGAATTAAGTTCTGCTGTACTTAATTGTAGTACCTCCTCATATGGATTTAAAAAATAGGAACGCCTATTTTATTCAAGACTCCATGATAGTTCAAATCAACCCTGGAGATATGCCCTTGCTATCTTGTATTATTATGAACCTGAGAATCACACAATCCCATAGGGGGGCTCCTTATAAACTTGAATATATGAAACAGATAAACAATAAACATTACTATTTGGTATACAGTCATAATGATATACTACCTAATTCTTAAAAGACTAGAAATAAATATCAATAGGTACAGTCAGCCCCAAAAAGATGTATACACGGACAAGGAACCATTTTATGGTGAACAAACTTTGTTCTATAACATTGTATCCACCATGTAGGTACAAAACATAGTATACAATTTATTTTACCTGAACAAAGTTAACATTTTGTCTCAAAACATCTATACACGTTATGACCAAAACAATGTACACGGTGATAGTTCCAGAACAAGGTAAACAAAACTGACAACATCTAATAACGAATGAATGACACGTCTCAAACTTCGTTTAATAGAAGAACAAGCATTTTATTTTTGTCCTCTTCATTTCATGCATGACGTTACTGAAGTGTCATTTGTTTTTATTTTTTTATTTGAAAACAAACAAATAAAATGGGCACGCACCAGGTTATTCGTAAGTAATTAATAGTCCATGATTTGCCAGCTCGACGGACTGACTAAAGTGCGCTTTTGTACCCACTCAAAATCTGAGTATTCCAAAGAGTTTTAAGAAGTAAATAATTTATGTCTGTGTAGTATTCATACATGTAAATGTAACATCGATTCAGGTCAGGCTCTGTTTTCCGCACTCACTGCTGCAATGTTACGAATTATATAATGATATAATTCGTAACATTGCAGCAGTGAGTGCAGGCGAGCATTACAGGTACGCACTGTAATGCTCGCCTGGACGCATTCACTGATGAAATACTTGAATCTGAACCGTTACATTACAAACAAATGCTAGGTGAGTGACTACCTTGACCGATGTGATTGTTGTCATGACAATAATGTCAGTCTGACGCGTTAGAGTAAATGGGCAATTGTTTATGACATCGCATTTTCAACTAAATACTTATTTCTATAACCTCTCGAATTTGAACTTTTGAATTAAATTAACTTTTCGATTAGTTTACCTTTAGACTTATGTAGATTACCTTGTTTTGGTTAAAGGGTGTATAGATGTTTTGGGACAAAATGTTTTGGTAAAATAAATTCTATACTATGTTTTGTACCTATACGATGGACAAAATGTTATGGAATTGATGGTTGTAGACAATAAAATGGTTCCTTGTCCATATATACATCTTTTTGAGACTAAATGTACATGAAATACTTAGTTATTATAGTTAATATTGTATGATTATAATTATAATAAACATTGAACACTCCAGGCGAAAACGATTGTAAAACTACATGCATGAATATTTATGACCTTAAATTAGTTATATGAAGAATTATATGTCAAGGAAAACTTGATTAATCTGAGAAAACTAATTACTGGGATGAAAAATCCTTCCATTGGAGTTTGGATGTACCAACTGCCAATATTGTTTTTCTCCCTAGTTCATTATGGTTGAAGTACAATGTTAATTCACGGTATTGATTTAAGAGCAGCCAGAAAAAATCTGGTTAATTTCCTATGACAATATATTAGTGGGTATACATACAAGATGAATGACTAGACACCTAATTGCTAGCTGCCCAAGCTACATGTACAGCAAACCAGCATTACATATTTTGGCAAATTGAAACTGCATATATCAGCAGAATACATTGTAAAGCAAGATGATTATATGGTTATAATGTAACTTTAGACATCAGTAATAAACAGTTTAGGTAATTCCGACTCTAAACGAATTACCCTCACTAAGGAGGTCAGGCTCCAGTTATCATAGGGATTAGAGTTCTTTGGTGTGTACTCTGGAGCGACAAAGGTACTGTAGTATGATATCAGTTCATGGGACTGATCTCCATCCAAGTCTGCTATCATCAAAGACTTCTCCTGGTATTCTAAGTCAGGCTGGCAGAGTGGAAGTGGTGTTTTACTCTCAATTGGCCCTCGCACACATATCTGCACAATATCTGTCTGACTAATGTTCACATTGTGGGTCTGCAGCTTGTCAAACAACACCAGAACTATCCTTTCAGAAATGTCATGAACTGTAAAGTTGGTATACTTGATGAAAGCTGATATTGAAGCAACGTCTATAGCAGAACGATAGAACATGTCATTAATGTTCTTTGGACTCTGATTCTGAACATTGTATCTGACTTCGTCAATTTTGAGTGCACCCTTTGCCAGGTGTGCACTGTTCCACTGTCATAATTTTAACACAAACCCTCGTATGGAGTTTGCAAAAGCAAAAGAGCTTGGCCGCATAGCATAAACATTGTTGGCAGTATACTCCCAGCTAACATTAGTTGTGCCATTTCTTTCCAACATCAGTTTTATATAGACTCTGCAAGAATTTGGGCATTCTCCTGAATTTTCCACTTTCAATTTTCCTGGACCATTTGTGAATGTTTCTATAGTATTTCCAATGTTCTTTTTCATGCTTACATTGATTCTTTTTAGGACTGTTGGTGGTGGCTGATTATGATTAATAGGTAAATCCTTCTTCAGCATTTTCTTCAATACTGTAAATGATATGAGTCTCACAGCTTCAGTTGTGCCATTCTTACAAATGTATGTGACTGTGTCCATTTCTTCCAGAAGTTTAACTGACAAACAATCATCTATAGGAATTGGTTCTGCCATAATAACCCCTGTTGCACCGGATATCATCAGTAAGGAGTTGTGATTTGTGCTAGGATACACAGTGGCAACTGTAAGCAAGTCATTAACTTTATCATCATTCATATCTTTCACCATAACAGGGAAGTCTATAGCTACTACTTTGCTCAAGTCTTTGCCTTGCTTGTGTATGTGCCAGTAATATGTTCCCGATACAGAGTCTAAAGCTGCCAGTAGTCCCTCAGTACCTGACACAATACAGTCATTCTGATTATCCCTGTTCACGTCAAGTAGGTGACAGTTAATATCAGTTGGTATTCTACTCTCTCTGGTAAACCAGCCTACCTTGCCAGAATTGCCGACAATGAGAACTACACCATTCACATTATCACTGCTGCTTTCAGGTTCTAGCCTCATGTGATTGCCCCGGTATATGAATATCAAGTTCTTTGTGTTAGGTATAGCGCCGTCGACAACTTGCACGGCTCCTGATAGTTCCATTTCGTTGTAAGGCAGTTCCCAGCTGGTCGTTCTATCCTGCCATTCGTTAGCGGCACAGCTGCCGACTTCAGAACAAGGTATACCCCAAAGAAATATCACCACGGTGAATATGCACATGAGTATCGAGGCGATGAACGCACACCGGCGCGGGAAAGACATCTTCGTGGATATATCGGATTGCAAGAAGCTTACGTTATCCATTGTGCTTTCCACCGTGTTAACGTTGGTGTTGAACTCGTCCATGTCACTTATGCTGTAGTTTTTCGACGACTGTAAGCCGCTGTTGAAGTCCAGGTTGTTACAACTATCCGTAGCTTTGATATGCATAGCATTTTCGAGCTTGTCATCCTCGGATTCTGAGTCGGATAGGATTTGTTTCAGCGGTGCATAAAACCCGCCATTCCCATTAGCCGACATGACGTAGGTCAAAAATTATTTCATTTCACATTGTATTTATCCAATTTAATAACTTTATAAGAACAAATACGAATACACAAGTTCAATCAATAAACAATAACCCAAAACCACCAAAACCACTTTTGCGTTTCGTTTTATTTGACATTTCAATTCTCTCTGTTCCGTTCCGTTGTCAAGACCACAGAGCATGGTCAAGACGAAAAACCAAAGAGGGCGCGTTTTACTAGTTCCCGTTTCTTCACGGGACGGGTGCGTTCCCGATGTAAATTAATCTTTGTAAGTAGTAGCAACAGTCAATTGTTTTTGTTATTTTCAGTAAATAACAAAAAAACATCTAAAACATGCATCCTATTCCAGGCAAAAAAACTAAACGTAATGAAACTACCGCCGGAACTACCCACAGTAAGGTAGTTCTTTATTCCAGGGCTAGAAACCGGTTTTCAAATACCGGTTATTGTTCATAAAACCGTTATAACGCCGTTCATCAATAACCGGTTAATAATAAAAACGGTTTCGACTTAATCTTAATAATTTTGGTTACCGGTTATTACAGAGAATAGAATTTAAAACTCGCGCTAACCTGAATAAACCGTTTTGGCCTGCCGCCGCCGTTTGTCACATGAATTTGAGTATTCGTTGGCATAGAACGAGAGCTTTGTTATTGTAGGTGTAAGAGTCGTTTAAAGCGTCGAAACTCAAATAAACCTGTTGATTTCGCTCAACCGAATCGGAATTTGTAAAAAACGGTTTCAAATTCAAATTCATTTATTTTGTGTACAGACGCCAGCACATCAACCTACTACAATCTGTCAAATTTCTTTAATAGATTTTCAACTTTATCACTAAAATATAAGGTTCAAAGTTGATTGGGAAAATTTGACAGTTTCGGGTAGGTTGACCTGCTGGCGTCTGTACATAGGTTAGAAGATGTTAAAATATAGATATTACAGAGTCCGTCTATGTCCCGCCGATAGGCATACAAAAATTCACAATTTTCAAATAAAATTAAATCATGTCATTTATGTATTCACAATTAATTAGGTCTACAATTTATAATAATAACATGTCAATTTTTCTCCAAGGTTTTCTCCTTTCAAGGTTTCTTCCATTAACTGGTTAAAATACCGATGGCCGAAACCTAAACTGCAATCGTTTCTCGTTCGACGCCAATGATCAAAACCGGTTTGGTATAATTTTCCAAACCGGTTGTGATCATTGACTGGTATCCAAGCCGGCTTAGCTGGTGCAGAGTCCAAAGCTGGACAAAGGCAACTTCTTGACTAAATACTATTCATTACCCTTGTTTCGTTGTGACTTCTAATCTTTATCCTACCTCGACTAACGGGATGATATTTATGACCTTAAAAACTAGATGTTTCGGTAATATAACAGAAGAAACTAAGGTTTGAGTTGTCAAGCCCCCAATGCTATGCACAATAAATTTTATCTTAATTGTATTGTTGATGGCAATAGGCTTACTCACCCCGTTATTACATGCTATGATTACATGGGAACGGGACAACATAACTGACGAAATGTCGGTGTCTACCTCTGCCTATCCCTTTGGGAAATACAGGCGAGCAATAAGCACGTGTTACGTAATTAAATATTGGTCGGTTGTTGACATGACATGACGACGTGAAAACCCATCAATCACTTTTTTAGAACAACACGCACTCAACAAAAATATACAGTATTAGAACATTGGTACGACGCGACCTCCGACGAAAGTGTTCGTCCAATCACTTGGGAGGAGCCAAATAAAGTAGACCAAATCTAGTGGGTACCTCGTGGTTTTGGAGCCAATGATGATGTGATCGTCGGCTCCGACACCACGATTTACGCACTTATCCGTATCCGGTGCGTATACCGAGTTCGTGTTCGATTCGTAAATTCTCACTTCGAGTAGTTTTTTGACGGATTCAAACCGAGCAGGTACAGACGCTAGCAGGTCAACCTACCCGAAACTGTCAAATTTTCCCAATCAACTTTGAACCTTATGCTCAGGTGATAAAGTTGAAAATCTATTAAAGAAATTTGACAGATTGTAGTAGGTTGATGTGCTGACGTCTGTACATTAAACATAACGAACCAAATAGGTACGCATAAAGGACATCGCCCATTATAACAGCACCGCTCCAGCGCAGTAACGCCCCGGGCGGCGGCGGCACCGCCTCGAAAAATCTAGTCGCCAACGCGCCGTAAGCAAGGCGACCGCTAGTCACCAACGCGCCGTAAGTAAGGCGACCGCTAGTCGCCAGTAACGCACTGTAAGCAAGGCGACCGCTAGTCGCCAACACAGAGCATGTAATTGTCGCCAACGCGCCGTCAGCAAGGCGACCGGTCGCTACCGGCAGGCCACCGGTGAGGTGACAGCTTGTTGTTCATAGGCGGTCACCGTGAGGGCGCCGATGCGTCAACGCGCGGACGGACGCGATGGCTGTGACGGTGGATGGTTTCTTCGCCGGGGAACGGGCTACTCGCTTGAAGCGCGCTGTCGGCGCGACGTGTGACGGTTCGCGGGCCGCTGACTGCGAGCCGTTCCCTATTCTATAAAATGGGTCCTCGCGAGTCTCTTAGAAATAAATTCAAAGAAATTGATATAGGTACTGACTCTGCCTTCTCTTTATATCTTAGAAAGTATTTTGTATGTTCCCAAAAACTTAGGACTTTTCAAAATAAGAAGCGATTTCCATAAAATAAATACAGGTACCTAGTAGACATGAAATTGTAATACCCAAATTTAGATTAATTAAAACAAGCAAGTCATTTCTTATAAACAGTATCCGCTTTTATAGCAAGTTGCCTAATTCGGTTACAGAACTCGATGGGAAGTTCAAAACCCACATCAAATGCGTCCTTATCAAGAAAGCATATTATAAAATTAAAGACTACGTTGAAGACAAGGAAGTTTGGCAATAATTCCTTCTGCACATGTGGCTTCCCTGGTACCTCATTAACGGCAAATTATTTAAGAGTATTAACTGCTCCCAAATTACCATGTTTTAAATATTTTTTACATTCTTCCTTGACATAATCATCCTATTATCTGACATTATATACCTACCTACAATTTAATTTCAGCTCTTTATTAGTGGCTTTTGTGGACATGATAATTATTCAGATTTGTTACAGCTGTAATAGCAATCACGTCATTTCGTTTTTATTTTTATTAATCTATTTATCTTTATAAAGATTATTTTCTATTTTGTAAATGTGAGAACGCTGTAGGCTTAGTGGATTGTAGATTTGTTGCCCATAATTGTTCTGTTAAGTACCTGGTACTTGTTGAAAGACCTACACTGTCTTCCCATACCTAATAACACTGTTATTTGAAAATATTGTAAAAACTTATTTAAAAGAGTAACCATGGAGTTTCTTGCCGGCTCTTCTCCATAGGAAACAACCAATTGGAACCATGCACCTAGCTTCTGACGTTTCATAAGTGCCCATGTAGGTTTATGTGAAATATTTTGAATTTGAATTGTAGACTTGTAGTAGTTTATTCCGAGCCCCCGGTTGAGCAAGGGATACTCACAGGGACAGACAGGGTAGTTTATAAATGAAATACGAAGCTATAGGCAGAATGTATATTTTGTTTTGTATATAAATTATTTGCAGTTCTTTCAATACATTAGTCTACAAACATTTAAACACAAGTATTCTCTATTATGTCACACTTATTTAATTGGTGCTTTCCCCTTACAAAATGGTACAAAAATAACTCGGTTTCAAAGTAGACAATTGGTTATATTATTAAACACGAAGACAACGGACAAGTAATAATTACAAGTTATTTAAATAATTTTGAGGCTCATTACGTTATTTTAATAATGCGTATTTTTCTAATAAAACATATTCATAGTGTGAAGCCTAAGTTTACTCTAATTGAGATTATTCAAGGTCTATATTAGTGAACGTCACTAGCCGAACTTTCCACCGCACGCTAACGCACTCGAGTGCGCGAAGCTTAGTAAAAAAATGTATAGGTATACACTTTAGTAGGCTACATCGTATTTCTGGATGTTCAATCATTTAGATTTACCTAAGGCCCTAGTGCGAGTTTCTTTTAACCATCTCGACTTTACTCATCGATCGCGTTCGGCGCTCCGATTGGCCCTTCACTGGTGAAAGCCGGCCGGCTGCCAATCGGAGCGCCGAACGCGGTCGATGCGTAAAGTCGAGATGGTTAAAAGAAACTCGCACCAGGGCCTCTGAATGTTACTAAGTTTCACGCAAACAAGGCAGATAAAGATACGCCAAACCATTACATGGTTTACAACCGTCGATTATATACTCATATTTTTTCAATACTTATTAAAATAAGGAAATAAATAGAAAAACAAAACAAGAATTATGTACATGTTCAGCCTCAAAAATACTTCCATTCGAATTAAATATGACAAAGTAAGTTCTCAATATAGTTCATTAATATTTTGATGGCACTTTGTTTTATAACTAGGCTTTATGTGTGTGTGCCGAGAGTGCGGCCTGAAAAGATACGTGCTTATAAACCAACCATGGATAGGAACAAGAAAAAACTAATATAATGTAAGGTTGATGAATAATTCTAACTTAACCAAGAATAAATAAATAAAAATATAGCTCTATTATATAATGTGATGACTTCTTAAGACGATGGACAAGATTAGGCATTAGTGAACAATCTGCTACAATAATAATATCAGCAGGGGATCCTTAGTCGATGCTCACTGAAGGCGATGGCGCCGCGTGGCATACGTACATTTAACAGAACCATATACAGGCAATTATTTTGAAGTTCAAGGAATCAGTCTTGTGTTATTTTTCTCAAAACATCTTTATATACAGACACAGAATAATTGGCTTAATAAAAATAATCTGCGTAAACATTTCACTAAATACCATAGTTGAGTCCCATATTCAATACTTACAAATAATACAGTTAACATTATTAATTTAACTATTCATAAATTATTTTGTTAGTCGGTATTTAAAGGATCCGGCCCTTTCTAGCAACCTGTACTAGACATTACAATGCATATTAATTTGTACAAATAAGATTATAATATTATGATAATGCAAACACGAAGTCCACCTTAGGAATCTAGCAGCTCAGTTCGTCGACCCGTCCGCCACCCAATCATAGGAATCAAACTACAATCAGTTGGAGCGATGATCACTCTCAAGCATTTCCGTAATAACTAATATCTTCACTAGGCATCGCTCAGATTGGACTAAATAAATTACTAAGATTAAATAATTCCAAGGGTTAGATCGAGTAAGGATATTCTCCGAGATAGTCTATTAATGTGGAAGGTAGTGGAAGCAGCCTGTGTTTGGGGGCGCACCATAGTTTTGGCGTGAGGGGGTTGGAGTCCAGAGCCTTGTGCACGGCGAGGCGGGCTGCGTGGAGGAGTGATGGCGGGTCCTTGCGGAGAGGGGACTTGAGCATGACGGGCGAGTGCGGGCAGCCCTCGCGGTCCACCCACACCGTGCCGGCCGCGCCGCGCTCGCCAACGCGCGCGTAGTGCTGGACCAGCTCCACCACGCATCTGAAGCGCGGCATGTACCTCGCCAGCGGTCTGTCACAGTCTAACCTGCAAACAAAACAACAATTAGCTAATAACTCATTGCTAAGGTCAAAAACATCTAACAATTGAATTTCAATTTGCACAAACATAATCAATTATATACGTGACAATGTCGATACCATGAGAAAGTTGAGGTAGGTACCAATTTAAAATGAAGGCGGAAAAAGTAAGTATCTATTCTAATCGTCACGGATAGCAGAACAAATTGTCAAAAAAGTTCCAATAAAAAATGTGACAATAAAATTAAGGAAAACCGCGAGACCTGACTCAACAGTAGCACAAGTAGCATCGCAACCGAATTACTGTGAACTTGTGACGTAATATCGTTACAAGTTATTTTGACGTAACGAAACAGTAGTCAGGCAGAATAATGGAATACTTTAGCTCTCCCATTGCGTTAATATTTCGCAAGGTATTATTCATTTAATTATAAATTCCGGTTAAGCCGTTTGTTTTAAATGACGTTTAGGTAAATTGTTCAAGTTCATTGAATATTGACTCATCAATGTCACTTTCCAATTTTCCGAATTCATTAGCTACCTACCTACCAAACATAAAAATTCGCTAATTTAAATGTCAAATAAACTTGTTTTGGAATTATGATCCTAAACTCCATTGTGTTTAGTTCAGTTTTCATTAAGATCTACAAACTTTATTTGAAGATTTATCGACTAGACTAGATTAATCTTTTGTCATTATGAAATGAGCTTATTTCTCATAATTTTAAAGTCGACATTTGTGTACGTTGTAATTACAGATATCGTTCCTATCACAAATGTTTGTAATTTAACAAAAAGGTAGGCTTACCTAAAGAAACCTTGTTCGTAGTGTAGCCTGACAGAGGTGGGTCCTCGCTCAGTCTGTACTGACAGTGAGAATATAAAGTTCCTATCGCCAGAATCCCGGATCACGAACGCACCAACGCTTGCGTCTTTTAGAACTGTTCGGGCGCCCTGTAAAGAAGGAAAAAACTATATAAAATATGGGGGTGTAATTTACAGGATCTTTACAGGCATAATTAAATATATTATAAGTGACCTATGTTATCACAGACATGATATGAGTACAAACAAACAGTTAATCTGTCTATAGCCAGGTATTAATATCCTATTTAATAATAACACTAGATAAAGACCTTTATTTATTCCATTCACAGTCATTGGCCAATATTTTACATTGATTATGATTTCAAAGGTTGCTGAACTTCAACCTTGTGTTATGCTTACGAGTTATGACTATCTTTAATCAAATACTAAGAAATATTACAAAGAACAACTTGATTAATGCATCTACACAGAGATGACTTCATAAAAATGAATAATTTATTTCATAAAGGAAAAAATAGCTTTGTGAAATACCTTTGCTTTGTGAATGCTAATTTATTATTACATTGTATTAAATCCGGCTGTCAATCAAGTAGCAATCATAGAATACCATAAATGTCTGAGCCATGATTTATAAGGAAAAGTAAATTATGCACTGACCATAATAATAATAACAAAATCTTCTCAAAGTTTTACCAGGTGGGAAACTTTTTAAGGAAGGATAATCTTTGACTTGCATAATTTGCAATTGAAATAGAATGATTAAATTTTAGTTCAGTATAACACCAAGAGATGGAGCTAGCATACAGAAAAATACATACCAGCCAATCCAAACTGCCGTAGTACCAGCCTGACAGCCTTAATGCTCTCAGGGTGTCTGCTAGCCGTCTCAGCTCATCATTGTATGGTGAGGGTATGAGAGGTGACAGCGGTGTTGTGAGGGGTGAGTGTGGCAAGTACGTTGGCTGGACCGTGAAGGGGGGTGGCGTGTGGGGGGAGGCGTGGCACTTGCCCGCGCTTGGGGCCAGGGACACCCGCAGTTCGTGCCTGCAGTTGGGGCAGCATGCTACTCCCGTTGACCAACTACTCAGCGGCACCGCCACTTCCACACAGGCATCTGGAAAGATGGAGAATCTTGGTTAGGATATTTGTGAATATTGTGCACTTCTTAGAGGAGTGGTAGGGTGTTTTTATTACTTTACTTGAAAATACAAGTGACCAGATTTAAAATAAGTGTTTACAATTTCCTCAATGAAAGATCTCTTCCGTTTCAATATGACGTAAATGCATCAGTCCATAACATAGATTTATTACTTCCATTAGTACAATCTTTAGCTATAATAAGACCTACATTCGTAAAGGTGAATGGACACGATTGCCATCTGGTACTGATTGCAGACAGTGAAATTGATATGGGCAACATGGTTTTACAAGTTTAAGATATTCAATTCTATGGATTTTGTTAATATAGATAGATATCATGACTGACAGTGGAAATCAATATACTTATTGTTGATAAAATAATGTAATTAGTTTCTTTATTTGTGATTTGAATATTTGTTTCACTTCTTTGTAGAAATAAATTTGTTTATGGAATGGAATAAACAAACAATGAAATTAGAATCATTTCAAAATTTGGAGATATGGAACTGGTCATTCCTTAGTTAAAGTACAGTGATTCCTAATACTATCTAGACTATGCTTGAATTAATTAAAATAAATCATTTTCAATGACTTCTTAATTCAAAACTTAATTTATATGAATGACAGCCAACATTTATAATCAGCATACACATTAAAACAAATGTATTATGATGTGTACTGTATATTTTTATTTAAAATAAAAATATAAGTAGGTAAAAGAAAAGACTAAAGCATTTTTTTTTAAGTAGGTGTTTAGTTCCTTTTTAGATATTAACTGAAGTGCCTTGAAATCATATTTTTCATTAAATACTCGTAGGTATGTAAATACGGATTTTTCCTATGAACCTCTCTGCTGTTATCACACAAACATTTGCTCTCTTATCACACTATTTTTAGATACATAATGCTGATAAGGAGGCTGTGTGTGAATTGTGCTAATCAAACACAGTAAGAACCACATGCAAATATTGTAGTACACAATACATCACATAACTTGTCTTCACAAAATTTTTGATACCTACAAGTTTTTTTTTATTCATTCATAGAAATTTTTGTCATTGTCATTGCTATAAAAAAAGGTTTTTTTTTTAATTTTAGTCGCGTATTTCTTGTACATTTTCTGAGAACGTTAAATTAAAACACATCTTCGAAATTTGCTTTTTGATCTGTAAACACTGCCTAGACTATCGGTATCGCCATAGGAATAATTTACCGCTAAAACCAAACAACTTACTTTGCGGAGATAACCTCGCTGCTAATGTCATGTTTAAAGGACAAATTGTTATTTCTCGCCTTTCAATAAAGCACATTTGTTCAAAGAACGACGCCTGGTGTGTTCTTCCCACTTGTCGTGCGGAGGCCACGATTTACTCAAAGTTACACATTCATAAAGCAACACTTAACCGCGTCCGCATTCAAAATGTGAGCACATCACAATTTAAAACTAAATTGATACAACATTTATGTCACTTCCTTGTTGAATCTTAATAAAAAACTTTTGTGAAATGTTTACACTTTACAACAAACTATTTCAATGCACTGTGCTTGATCAAAAACTTTAAATGTCACTGTCACAAATACTGTCATCCACTCACAACAAAAAAATTGAGTAGTTCCTAATGTTATGGAAACGTTTTAAAAAATAAAATGTGAAACGCTAAATGCGAATGAGTAGTGCGGAGCGGGTGCGACCGTAGCGCTATCCGACTCAACTGAACTGACGCGACTGGACGCGACGCCAGCGCTACTCTGCACTTTGCAGACGATAGAACAGATGGAGGGGGTGGGTGGACGAGGCTGAGCAAAGCAACAGACAGAGATACGAAACTCGAACGTTCACTGCCTTCTAAGAATTCATTCACCGATAATAATTACTAGTTATCTAGTTATTTGCTACATACATTGTGTTGTATTCAGTAATATGTAGCTAGGCAATTCTACGTAAAACTATTCCTCTTAATGATTACGAATTGTGTATGAAGCTTTGATGTTAACAATAGACGCACTTACAGACAGGAACGCATAATTTAAGTGTTTAAAATGATTATGCATGAAAAAAAAAAAAACGAAAGTACTTGACAGTTGACACTAAAAGGCATACCTATTAATAACAAGTATTACAAAAGCAGGTAGTATTTGATTAATAGTAAGGTAGGTATTTGAGCAACAAAAATATATTTTTCCATAACGACTAAATTACGATTCCTAGTAACGCGTGACCCGGTTACCGGAGCGAATTGACTATGGTGATGCGTGCGTGCGGGCCGTGCAGCGTGCAACTCTAGTTAGGTACGTTTTTTTATTCAACAACCTTTGAGTTCCAAAAATGTAAATATGTAACTTGTGACGCGATGACACGACGGCAATTACTATCACAGACTAAATAGAGATACTACGATTACTATACTCTATGCACGACGGTGTCATTGTTGTTTTGAATATTTGTATGTATAAAAATATGAATTTGTGTCTTAGCTGTTTTTTATGTTATGTTCGATATGTTATAAAATTGTGTGAGTAACTAATGTGATTCGCATTTATCATCTATAACACTGTACTTACCAAATATTTATTTAAATTTAGATTTAAGTACTTACCTTTTAAAATCTTAACGGTCAAAGTTTGAAGTTTTGAAGTCTGTAAATATTTTCGCAATCATCAATCAGGTAAGTTCGATTGAATAACATTTACAGCGATTTTACAACGTCTTTAGTTCCTACTGAACGATGTTGTGAAAGTGGCCGGACGGGTGTAGGCTTAGGTAGGCAATAAATGAAAATAATGAAATGAAAAATACGGATCTTTCAACGCTCATAATAACAATAAACTTAGTTATGTTTGCATTTAGAATTAAGTGCTAGTTTTTTTAGGTAAGGTCACTAATTTGGTAACCTTTGTATGCTCTATAAAGCCTTTATTACTAACAATATAGTAAGTAGATACGTGATTCTACCCACACAAAGGCACATCATGAATTCATGACTGACTATGTCAATGGGTGTCCTTTGTAAGTTTATGTCTAACTACAAGCAAATTATGTTCTATCTTTCACAAGATCCCATAAAACATTAATTCGTTAGGCTAGTATTGTCCTTGCGCCATAGGTTCTGCTGTGTGAGTTAATCGTATCGAATTCTCATTTATTATCCTGACGTCAATTCAATGTTCAATTTTTAGAGCTGCTACGTGGTTCAAATATTAATGGGGAAGGTCTGTTAGTATGTGCCTATAGCTAAAGGCATGTAGACACCATTACCTATCTACGTACTTACTACTTTTAGGCCCGTATTACAGAACCTCACTCAAAACTCAAGCATTACTTAAAACTCGTTTACAGCCTTTTGATTGGTTGAAACTAGTTTTTGACGTTCTGTAATACGGGCCTTAGATATATACTTTTACCTAATTCCGTAATCGACTCTCACTCGTTTTGATGAAGCAGTAATTAAAACAGATACCCAAGGTATCGATTTCTGAAATTTGTTGTTCTACTGTACAAGGTTAATTTACGTGTTTTGCAGAATCGTATCGTTTACGACGTGAAACCTACTTTTCCTTGTAAACATTCGAACCTCGATGTTACACTCGGATTCTGCAAAACACGAAAATGTACTTTGTACAGTGGAACAAAAGATTTTAGAAATTGATAGCCTACGTATTTTACGATAAATCATTAAGGGTTTATAATTTCCATGAAGTTTTCATATAAATTGTTCTACTAGAGTCACGTCGCGACAAAACGAGTGAGATCGAATCTCACTCGTTTGGTTACGGTATTACAAGTACTTAGTACGTAGGTATATTTAGGTATTTTGAGCGTAAAACTACCAAATATTCCCGTGGCGCGGTGGAGAAACCTAATAACATCACAATTTGACGTATTGTTGTGTGTTTGGCTAGTTTCCATTGCCGAATTCTCATACATAAACATCGCGTATACTTGGGTAGCTGGTTACTATGGAAAGTATTTTGTGCCTGTTAGTCGAACAGCTTTGGCTTTTCAAAGCCTCACGATGTCGGTTTCTGCGAATGTTACCCATATATTGCGATGTTTATGTATTAGGAATGTAAATCCTAGTCCTTTTTAGTAGGTAGATTTTGTATAGTAGAATTGTTCGATAACCACTAAATAATATAATAGATGCATGGCAAGAGCCTGAAGAAATAAATACTTAAATTTGTTCTTCGAACGTAAAGAAATCATACCTAGTTTTGTGTTATTGGAATTTTAACACTTCCTTTTCTGCGTTTAGACCATGGACGAATAAAAAAAGATTTTTTGTTCGTCCATGGCAGACCGTTTCAATGGAAGTTTGGACCTTTTTCGGACAACGCTTTATTTACGTACAACTCAACCTGCCTGCGGAACACAATAAAGAAATTTAAATCCTCATTACAATGACAAATCGTAAAAACAGCTTCCGTTTCGATAAAATGATTAGATAAAAAGATCAGTCATCGGCACGCTCATTCGTGCCGTGCTTGCTCTTGTGTTTCATTCAACGTGAGAAATGATTCTTGTAGCAACTTAGCCTACTTATGACTGATTAGGATACAATATTATCAACGATTGAATGGTCCAATTTATTTTTTGTACATTAAATCGTTCCTTATATATCTTCTCTTTGTAAGATTAGTTAGTGTTTGTCATTATGATAAAAGACGAAATAAAAATAAAATATTTTCCGAAATTTTAGATACAAAATTACACGGAAGTCCTTGCCGATCTAGGCCCAATTTACATTGCCGCGGAACGAAACGGAAGCGATTTTTTTATTTGTACAATGCATAATGAACTTTATGCATGTCAATAGCGTAACCTACAAATTAGATAAGAGCCAAATAACAGGTCGCGCGTTTTCTGGAAAATTCTCGCGCATTCTCGGTAATTCCAACAGATTTACAAGCTCGTATCTATTTTATAGGTACGTTACACAATTATTGACATATAAACTTCATTTTTCTATAAACAATATTGTTACAAAAAGTAACTTCCGTTCCATGCCGTGGCAATGTAAATTGAGCCCTATGGTAAGTCGAGACTTTGTAGTTACCTACCTACTTCCTGAAATCATACGACGGGCTGGGTTCGTAAAGGTGAAATTCAAGTTACGTAAAAACTGGAGGCATAACCTTCTGAAAACAGGTCAGGTCATTCGTTCGTTTTAATTTTCTTGCTATTAAACATGGCTAATTAAATTAGGTAGACAAAATATTCTGAGATGAAAAACTGTCTACAATAACGGCAATAAATATCTTCCATAATCTTGCCGTTTACTTAATCACCATTCTATAGGTACCTAATCAAAACGTACCTACAAAAAAGATTGACAATGAGTCACTTTCACTTTTACAACATCAACGTGGAGAGGTACTAGAAGTAGATAGTAATTTAATTAATAACAGCTCACAATTACAATATCGCAGCAAAAACACAGTTTACAGCAGATTCCATCCCCCCGCACTTACTTTAACAAAGGGGTACGCCCAACAATGCAAGTTCGTTACAATTAACATCCTCTTCAACGTTTCGACAGGGGCAATAAAAAGCGTTGCGAGTATAAAAGGCCTCAGCATGGTCGCGCGCAGGTGTTCGATTCGCATTCGAGCGTGCCATAGAGAGCGAGTTCCTCGTAGTGCGATTATATTCGGCGTTCTCGGAATCCCTTACCTGCCTCTGCGCAGCTTTCACAACCATCTGCCGGCTGTCATTGGCGCGAACGCGCACTCGTAGCGCAGCTGCCGTGCATTGAATAAGCATAAGCCCCCCAATTTATAAAGATGATTTATTTAGTGCAATTAGACGGCTTTTCGTTGTTCCCGTGGGATTAACGACTTTATGTAGTAGATGCAGATGGTACGGTTAAAGCTTCGTGCAGGCTAGCGCGACCCGATACCAGTTATTGTTATACCGTGGAGTTGTTTTTAGAAATTGTATTGTTTGAGTCGCGTTGCGCTGGTCTGCAGGAGCCTTAAGTACGATACTCATTATTATTATTCTAAAGTATTGTCAGAAATGTGGGTAGCACTGTTGTTACGTGCCTTCCCTTACTTAATCTTGAATTAAACACTTTCTATACGTAGTTTCTTGTGTTGGGTTATGCTAAAAATGAGATGCCTCACACACCTCACACTGGGTTCATTTACAAATCAAATCTTACATGCTCTACTAGGTATACATAATACATGTTTTATGCTATACAATATACGCATGATATCAAATTCGCTCATTTTACTGCATGCATACATATTTGACTTCAGAATTCAAAGCTTACCTTAGAAATGTGACAGAGGTGACTTACCGTCATATTCAGAACGAAAAACCGAACCAAGTATATTTATTTAGGGAGGCCATGCCGTTTCGGAGAACTCGGCTGGCACACTCCGATTTCAATTTCACAGTGAATACCGTTGTTCTCGGTACTTCTTTATTAGACGCGAGGAGTTGGGCTGAATAACCATATTCGCAGAATTCATACCGATAATGCTTTATTATCACTCATGTGCGGTACCGGTTAACTTTGCGAACGATACGTTCATAACTTCATACTACCCAGTTAAAGATAACGGTATTGCTCAATGAAGTATTCCAGATGGATATGATTTGAAAAAAATAACAGTTCCGCCTCTCTCGGTATTGATAGAAAGTTTTGGATATTATTGAGCGGCTTTCGCCGAACCGCGCCTATTCAGGCCGGTCACAGGCCTCGGCTTCCGGGAAATTTCGGTACATCTGTGCTACATACAATCAGCATTGCAAATTACCGAGTCCCGAGAAATCCAAAACTACGCTTCTGAACGTCTTCATAGAATCTGTTATAAATTGTAAACCATATTCCTGGATAAAACCAAGCAACCGAAGCAAAGCATTCGTAGAAAACCTTCTTATAGACAGAAGCATTGACCACTGATCACGACTCTTGCTCATTATGGGGTGGCGATTTCGGACTTTACAAGTCCTGTACAATTGTCAATCCCTGACGTGTACGTTCAGAGTCGAGCATTACATCAGTGAGAGAGGAGAACCGAGCATTAGGTAAGTACTATCAAAGAACTTCATATCTAAGCAGTTTGAAAACAAAATCCCGTGAACACGATGACCACATCTGTTACCGCCCCGGTTCTATAGCGGCCGAGCGCTGCAAGCAGAAATAGTCCTTACGGTGTATAGATATGAAGTTCTTCGATGGTACAATGCGAATAGGCGAATGCTAGCCAGTGAGAGAGGCAGTATTGTAATGTAATGCTCAAAATCGATCTGTACCGTTACATTGCAGGCGAAAGCATGTACGAGTAGATATGAAATCGAAAGGTCACTTTGGTTCGAAACTACAACCTCGTGCCCGTAAAGCGGTAACCTTCGGGCCATGGCCACCACGTTGAAATTACTTATGAACTTGGTCACTGACCGTTAATTACGTCGTTTTAGGTTGAACAGTATTATATTTTTAATATTATTCTGAACATCTTTCGACGTCCACTAAACTACGTTAAGGCTCGTGCAGACTAGCGACACCGGTAATTGTTCTACCGTGAAGTTTTCTTAGAAATTGTTTTGTTAGAGTCCCGTCGCGCCGGTCTGTACGACGCTTTAATTAGCTCACCATAATATGTCACGCACGTATAGTTTTCCATTTATAAGTGACCTACTGTCGAGTGGTAATCACCGATAATAAATAACAATAAAAATGCAAATAGCCATTACGAAAGAAATATCGAATCTACTTTGTTGTGTGGAATTTTAAACTAAAACGTGGCGCTTGTGCCAACTCAGTAATACGCTTAATTTTATGGTTGTTTAGCCATGTAATTGTTATATTTCTAGGAACAGAAGACTATCTATGTGTGTGGCTTCTTCAGCTATAATACTCGATATATTTATTCAGTGTTCGCTCAGCCGCGGCATTTCCAAATAAATAATAGAAATTCTCATTGTATTCGACTTTCAGTAATACCTAGGTAATTGAACAAGTTTCTCCAAGCTTGTTTTCTATTACAAAAAGATCAGAAACATTTTTATGAAAGTTAAAGAGCCCTTATTTAAAGTTTGGAAATTGCTGCTTATTATAGTGAAAATCTTTTACCAATTTGTTATTCTTAGTATCTCTCTAGTAGTCTTTGTTTTTAAGGTCCTAAGTTAATTGAGAATAAGTAGTCTGAAATAATGATGAAGAACATAAACTATATACTTAATTATTAGAAATGACATAAATATAGTTTTGTGAAATTCACGCTTTATAAATGCGGACAAAAGTTTTACATTAAAGTGTTAGGCAAGTGCAGACTAACGCGCCTTGTCGCGCGACGTGACATCGGTAATTGTTCTACCGTGAAGTTTTCTTAGAATAAAATAGAGTATTTATTTATTTGCATAGAAAGTACGTTCATAAAAAAATGCATGTTTTATAATTAGAGATCCTCATACATTCTACCTTAAATTGGGCATGCAAACATTTAGTACAAGTGCAGTGTTATGACCACTAACACGTAGCATGATTGTATACTGCCTTCTAACTGGTCGTGTTCTATTGTCAGACGATTTATTAAAAAGATGCATAATTGATTTTTACAAAAACAGCTATTTCGAAAATGTAGTGATGGGAATGTTAGAAAATTTAGGGACTTGAATACAGATACGCAACTATCTGTTACTTTCATGTTACACATTGCCCTTATGCATCGTTTTTGAGCCTTAGAAATTGTTCTGTTAGAGTCGTGTCGCGCTCGCGCTGTCGTGTCGCGATGGTCTGCACGACGCTTAACCTATTCAACGTCGCGCTATTGTATGGGTTCATATGGGTTCGCGCCATAATAAGTTGTTCTAGGAAAAACTTGTCGTAAACATCATCACTACTAGTTATTGTATAAACGTCGCAAATAAACAAACAGAGCGAGGATTCTATGGAAATATTATAAGTTATTTACTATATTAAGTAATTATTATGCAAAGTTTTAATGATTTGTGATATTAGGAAGACTTTACATCGAACTTTTGAAAGGTGTTCCGTTCTGAGTCGGAAAAAATATTTTAAAGGGGAGGACTCGAGAAGTTCCGACACTTTTACCTTAAAATATTTTTTGAGAACGTGTGAGAAGTAGATAGGTCAAAATGTACCTATGTAGCAGTCTTTGCAAAGAACATCATCTTTGATACTACGGTGTTAAGAGGGAACAGGGCCTGCGATTCTCCATACAAATGTATTCCCCTTTTTTCTTCCTGAATAAAGCCTCTAGAGCAATCATTTCATTTTTCATAAAATCAGTCTGCTGTAGACACGTTCCTGTTATTTCCTTTTTTTCAGCAACTTATTGGTAATGAAAATATGACCCTCCAAAAATTACAAAAATGCCCCATTTTTACCGCCGTGATTAGAGGACTACTAGACAAATTCGAAAAGTTTTTAACATAAAAGAAAATAATAGGAACCTAGACACTCTTTCTTAAAATTTTAATGTACAAAATAATTGAATCGGTTCAGTTTTCGAGGAGAAAAAAGGGAAATACGAAACGTCGATCTCGTCTATTTTTTTTGTGATATATTCGGTCTGGGCTACAGCTGTGGGATATCGCTCTCTGCGGAGGCAGACTTGAGGTAAGACAACGGTAATAGTTTCTTCAAATAAGTACCTATTTTTCAAATTCCTGGCAGGCCCTGTTCCCTCTTAAGAGCGGTACTAGATAAGATAATTTTACTGTCGGTTATTGATTAGTAATTCCAATGAGAGATTTTATGATATTTGCTATCGTGCTTAACTGTTAAACCATACAGTTATGTAATTAACTAGAAATAGCGGTACAGTGTTGTTAATATTCATATCACTTGAAGAGACGTGTTCATCTTGTGTAGAAAGTTTATCGTTTAAATACCAGCAGGCATTATTTGCAGTTTTATGGACTTTAAGGCTTCCGCAGACAGACGCGACGTGACACCGGTAGAACAATAATTTCCGTGAAGTTTTCATAGAAATTGCACGCCTGCCTGCGAGACCGCGGCAAATAATCCATTAAATCAGTACCTATTCAAGTGAAACGATTTTCCAAATATTTTAACTCGAAAAATAGAGCTTCATGTGGAATATTGAAAATAACTTATCAGAGATACCTATATTATCAGGTCCCCCAAATCCAGGTCGTAAGCTCGTAGCTTCTAGATTTAGGTATTTTACTTGATACAAAAGAACAATGGCAGCCACCCATACATTAATTTAGCTGAGATTAAATTCTTGCGTCTCTAAATGAAAAATATCTTGTTTAACTCGGCGTCAACTTCTGAATTAGTATGTGCAAGAATTTTTGTTCTAGAAGTCCGAGAATAATAGAAATTCAGTCATGAACTTTTGTAGGTTATGTTTATGAATTATGGTACTTAGTTGCAATTCGAGGAAATAAAAAGGTAATATTGCATTAGTATTAAACACGCACAGGGTCACACAGGGGAATATCACAGTCCATAAGCTAAGCAGTCCAGGTCAAGTAAAAATTAAAGAAAACGGAAAATAATCGAGAGCAACACAAGGCACAATGCGCAAGCGTCTGTGACATGAACAATCAACAGTTGTCAAACCAAGTTATATTTTTTTTCGACTTGGAATAATAGTCTTTTTGCCAGTCATTAATTGATTATTTATCATTAATCATTTATTTTTACCTCCCTACAAAGAGCACTTCCACTTATAAATAAACATTATTGTTAATTCATTTACTCCTTTTTGTTACAATAACAAACTAAAACTGATTTTATTACAATAATACAGTTTACTGTCACTTGGCAGAATAAATACAAAATGGCAACACTAATTGTCAATGAAAAAATCAAATAACTTTTCATTTAAAATATTTTTTTTATCCGGAGTTAACTAGGTAATGTGATACTTTGAAAAAACGTAAAAAAATAATAGAAGTGCCTTCATATTTAAGTCACTTTTAGACGCTCAAATTAAAGTCAGCTAAGGTTTCGCCATTGTTCTTTAAGTATTCAAGATTTATAATTATAACTTATATTGCTCCAACTAAATAATAATCTGTTTGACGTAACGAGCAAAAACGACCGGTATTAACTTCTCTTCTCAGAACTCGATCGTAATGAAAACCTTCGTGGAAAAGTACTTATTACATCGAAAACTTCGAAAGTTTTCATTGAAATTCCTTTTCGATATTCGAAGTATTAGAATTAATTATAAAATGATATTCTTTACAAAGTTGTTCTCTGTCTACTCAGATTATGAATCTGTCTAAGGCTGGGAATACACGTCAGATTTGTTCATCAGATAGTCGGATCCGATAGTCTGATCCGACTCTCAGAACAATGGAAATTATCCGACTAGCGGATCGGACGTGTGTTGAAAGTTCAAACAAAATAATAGCTCCAACGCCTTCCGATACCCGGATCAGATTTTTTATTTATGTGTGCGCCTACGTTCATCGAAATTCGAAAAGGTATTTATACTCCTTTGTAGATACTATTATCCCAAGCTCAAAGGACATTCAATACTTTGTCTCCTGGAACCCACTTCTTGCAGCCTTTACTTTGTATTGTTACTAAGAGGTTTTCTTGAAATTCTCTGTCGAGTGACGGTATCTTTCTTAGAACCGCTGTCTACAATATCTATGTAGGTAGATATGTAGGTGTGTAGGTACGTTTGCATGTGTGAAGTAATATAATAATAATTTTCTTTATCTGCTATTACGTTGAAAAAGCAATGATTAATGTTACGCTTAAGTCGGATGATTCATTTGTACGATGCCCCCTAGTTGGATCGATACTATGAAATTAATGTCTTAAGTTATACTCATAATTTTACGCTAGAGAAGTATTAGAATATAATATAACTAGGGTGCCATGTACTGTTGCACACGTCAACATGCCAATGTTCATACGATTAAAAACAAAATGCAGTATGAAACTGCCGGATGATCCCAAATTATACAGTAACAAAATATCGTTCTGATCATCTCGGTGCGAACGGGCCTTACAATAAAAAAAGTGGTCTATTCTCTATGGATGGTCCCACTATTTCGTTGAACTGGATATATGAAAAAAAGTGGTGAGTCCTTCTCCATTTGTGGAGTTTGGACGTCCAAATACTTCTATTAACTCAATTCATAAAAAAAAATCAATAATCGCTGTTCCTTAATAGCCGAGAAAAGATCATTGACCCCTGTCAGTCATGGCGCCACGCCGAGAGCCATCAGCCATAATTATTTTGCTGCGCGTAATTTTAAATCTGTGATAACTTTTATAGTTTTCATTTAAATTATGTAATGTCCAGGCATATTTTAAGTTAATTAAATGGTCAATTTTAATAATAAATTTTATCAGATAAGGATTAATAATACCTATACTGGTCAAAATAGCTTCGGATATCAATGATTACAGTGGGTCATCCTTATGGTTACTGTAGGTCGTCAAGATAGGCACGCTATCGTGGACTTTTCTGTTAATTTTGTTAAGATATGCCATCCAGTAGAACATAATTTTTATCTATCTGTAACGACGCCATGTAAGCGCTCAAAAAAGTGCCTTTTCACGACTTGACAAAACGTTAAGTTTCAGTACTACGTTTACGATTAATATAAAAGAATTATCCTATCCTATTAAAAGAGCAATATTTGTATATATATATAAATAAATATAAATATATTTGTAATAAACTAATAAGTGATGTTGAAAACCTCATCAAAATCCGTTACATATTTTACAAGAACAACGCGGACATACAGAGAAACGCGAAAAGCGACATTGTTTTATAATATTTAGAGATGTTCAAAGTTCTTGTTTCAAGTAGTGTCCCAACGAAAATGATTTTTCAGCCGAAAACGAAAAAGAAGCTTCGCTTTTAGGGCTTATTGGTGATTCGCCTGAAAAGGGCGAATCGCCACTTTTTTTTTTGGCGCTGTTCGCACGTTTTTAATTTAATTGTAGGCGAATCGGTTTCTGGAGTTCTTGATTCGCCTACAAATATTTACTTCGTGCGAATCGCTTCTACTAATAATATTATTTAAAAGTAACAAGAAACAAACAAGATTTCAGTGTACAGCGAAAATGTTAATATTTTTCAGTGTCGTTGGTGATGCGCCCGAAACGGGCGTATTGTCGATACGCCCGTTTCGGGCGCTTGTTTGTTTTTTTTACACTGTAGGGAAAGAAAGAGCAATTATAGGCTTTAAAATAAATAAAATACGATAATTCCATTAGAGGATCCAACATTTTCTGTATTTCTTATTTATTGTATTGGTTCACCTGATATTGCTGAGTTTTACGAAGCAAGCCGTATGATTTTTGGCTTGGCTCAAGTTTTGGCTAGTTTATGGCCGAAAACGAACCTATGGCAAAACGAAGCTACGGTAAATAAAAATAGTGACCCTATTTACAAGTTCCTAAATTGCATGTCAAATATAAAAAAGTCATCTTGAGTTGTAATGAGGTTTGTAGGTACTTTTATTATAATGTTAGTCGAAGGTTACCTACGCGTTGCGCAATAACCCTGATTTCCCACGGGACCCTTAAGTTTCTCTGGAATATTAAGTGACCACGTTCATAAATAAGAAACGAGATTTTGAGATTATTACAGACAGGCAAACAAAGTGAAGTTCTTTTAAAATAATGATGCGTATCAGCATTATATGTAGGTATGCAGCACGCGTAGCATGACAACCATAGAAACCGGTTTTGTCGACGGAAGAATAGACAAAATGACAGATTGTGATTGTTTGTATGTCATTTTGTCTATTCTTCCGTCGACCAAACCCGTTTCTATTGTGGTCATGCAAGCGTGCAGGGGTGTTTAGTATAATGTATGCATATAAGTACCAACAGGATATTATAAAGTTAATCCTAAATATTGTAATGCAAAATTAATACAAATTACTGACTAGCAAATGATCGAAGATATTATAACTTTCTTGAGCATAAACAAGTTTCAGCTACTCGGAAATATTAACTAAGTAACTACCTTTAGGCATTAGGTATTTTAGTTCAGGCTCAAATTTTAAAGTTTAAAATCGTTTAATATTCAGCACAGACTCACAGAGCGTTCTCTCATATTATAAATTGAAGTCCCTTTTCGTGTCTGTCTGTGTTATTGCGTTGTTCTTCTAAACTGCGCAACGGATAATGATGCGATTTAGGTACAACCTCATTTAGAGTATTTATTCCGGAAAGTGTGTCTTTATTACATTAAAAAAAAGGTGTTTTGTCCTGACGAAGCAGGAGGTCTACTCCGTAGTTTCGGCCGAAGTAACGGATGCTACGAGCTCCGTCTGCCTTACCGCAAGTGAGACGGAGCGCGAAGCGTCCGTAGCGTCGGCCGAAACTACGAACTTCGCCTAGGAAGTAGACCCCCACGGGCGGGGCGCTAGTTAAATATAATTTAATTTGTTTTATAATTCTGCGTTGATATTAAAATAAATCCTGGTAGGTATTATTTTATAATGTTGTACCACAATGATAACTTACTTCTATGGAAGGTATTACGTATTCGAAGGTAATAATAAATAATAAGTAATAACGTTTATTTGGACCAAATAATATAGCCTAATACAGAAATGTTACCAAGAACTAGTAAAAACATTTATATAACAAAGAATTAGGCAGCTAAACTAAATGAACTCCTGACTTCCGAACTAGGTTAATCCTGTATCTCAGAAATCAGGGCTCTTCCATGGCGGAATTATAATATAAAAGCTGAACATTACAAAAAAGACATTTACAACACTTAAGAAACTATTTGATTAGGCCAAACTAAGGGTGTTTTTTCCCTTTTCTTTAAATTTAATTTTGATAGAAAATTTAAGAAAACAAAATTAAGATTATTATTAAGATTTTATGTTGTATATTGTACTTGACAGATTAATGTTAATAAGTATGTATGTATGAATGTATGCGTGTGTATGTATGTAAGGTATGACGAACGAAGGTCGAGGACATTAATTGGAAAAGGTAAATAAAGTAATAATAGAAAGCCTCTATTGAACTTGGCCCTCTGTACCTACTAATTATAATAATTCGTTAAGAGGATTTGTAACTGTGTCTCTTTATTATTTCAATGATTTCCAAATTAATTAATTTCGTGAATTTCGTCTACTAAAATGGCTCTTGACCGTGTTCAAAGGGTTGACGATGGAACACGTGTATCTATATTACCAATAAATATTTTTTGTTCAACTCTTTCCACAGAAAACATCTTTTTGGCAATAATTTGCAAAATACATATAAATATTAGATACAGTCCGCGCGCGACTGGTAGTCCTCGCCTGAGGTAATATGTGAGCGGTGAGATGGGAGAGGGCGCCATTGACAAAATTGACAGACTGAATTTATAGCTTGGTCTTGGTCTTTGTCTACCTTCCCAGTTTCATACCTCAGGCGGTGACTAGCAACGCGCGCGCCGATAGTACACACTATGTTATTATGTCCCCTACTCCTTGACATAGAGGCGTAGCATTCTTGATTCAAGAGAACGAACAGGATTTCATCATCATTCATCATAATTTTCCACAGCTCATCAAGTGACATCCTCGGCCAATTGTTGTTACTACGTATTTATTGTGTCAACCGCTGTGACGTATTCAAAACAAACTTAAATATGTATGTGTACATAAACCTCATATGTCGGCGCCGGCGCAGGCGTGCATGTCAAAGTGAAACGTAAATATAAACGTGACTGGACGCTTGCAGGAAATAAGTAACGCTATCAGTCTGACACACATTAATTAATTTAATTAAAGCATTCACACTATGAATGAAGTTGTAGTGATAGTACTGACGTTGAAGATAAAGGGTTAGGTAGGTACTATTTGAAATGTTGGTTTCGAATCGTAATATGACCATTTGGTCATACATGAGTTCTGCTGCTGGGTATTCTAAAGATAGCGAGGAAAACGTTGAGCAGCATTCGATTCTGGAATACTGCTGCAATCCGGAAATAGTTGGGTTTACAATACACGACAATGGACGGTGGGATAGTTGAATACTGACCGACACACTTTCACTTTGGCCTCATAATTTACAAGTTATGAGTTCATTTACTGGAACTCTACTGCTTTGCATAACAAAAGAAAGAAACGTGATTAATTACAAATAAATCGTCGTGCACACCGGCGCGACGCGACTCTAACAAAACAATGTCTAAGAAAACTTCACGGTAGAACCATTACCGGTGTCACGTCGCGCGACATGTTGCGCTAGTAGCACGAGCCTTGATACATCTGTAAAGGCTCATGCAGACTGGCGCGACTTCGACACAACAACGGTAATTGTTCTACCGTGAAGTTTTATTAGAGTCGCGTCGCGCCTGTTTGTGGGAGCCTTAATACGTACTCTATCTACGTATGCATTACAAATCTCTATTTGTCTCTACAGCATAATAAAAATAATCTGGGAACTTTTATAGAAAACTCCATCTCGGTTTTTCGTGTCGGATTGATAATTAAGTATTCATAGCATATTATATAGGACATTTTATTTCTGTAAAAGAAATTCTCTTTCGTAGTCGTATATCATGAACTCATGAGACGAACTCGGAATGTGTAAAAATAAAATATTATCACAGCGGGATGAAGTGACAAAGACTGTGTGAAACTAACTTCCTGTCGGCATCGTGCATAACGTGCATTGGAACCGCCAATTGTGCTCGTAGTGTGTTCTTCTTTAAATTCCTCAATTTTGCCAAACGTTTGTATCTCTCTCCAGAATTCTGAACTGTCATGAACATTTGGCATATGACGTGTAATAGTGATTCCAATATCCTATTTACAGAATAAAACAATTTCATGTAATTCGCACGTCATCGCTGTTTCCCAATTTACCACGAGGAGTTGGTTAAAAAATAGAAAGTATCTTTGGCAATTTGGTAACAATACTAGGAACGGGCGTGTCAGAACGTTAAAATTATCGTCAGTTCTCTAGAAATAGCCTAGCCCTCGTCCATACAGGTAAAACTGAGTCATCGCGGGGGTAAGGTTGGCGCGCGAGTGTTCTTCATTTTATTTATACTTCGACCTTGTAATATAAAGTATAAATACTTTCTCAGAACACGATGGAATCATGCAGAGGCATGTTTATATGTAATTATTTTAATTCGTACAGACTGAAACACGGTGACGCGACGCGACAAGAACAGCAGGCAAGATACTATAAATAAACAGCTATCTACAATTTTATTGAGTAGTGTTTGTCTGCAAATTAAGTCCAATATAATAAATAATAATAATAAATAAATCGTTTATTTATAAAAAGGGGCACGTTTACAATAAGTAACTTAATAATTAAAATAGAGCACAGTTGCTTATTTGCCTGAACTAGGTTGAACCTGTGTTTCAGGCTAGGAAGTGCATAAATACTTAATGTAATAAATTAACAATGAGTAAATAGTATAAACTAAATTAAAATTAGGTAAATCAAAATAAAATAGCATGTTAAAGTATAAACTAAATTAAAATTAGGTAAATCAAAATAAAATAGCATGTTAACAATTCTATTTGCAGACAAAAAGTAGATCTTCTGTCTGTGCATAATCTATGGCTAGTAAATATTCAAGTATATTTTTTTTACAGCTAAAGTAATTTAATTTATAAATACTAAGTTTTCTATTTAATCTATTGTACAGAAATGGGCCTAAGAATGTAAAAAATCTTTCTACAAAGACATGTTTTGAGGTTGTATTAGATGTGCATACTATATCATTCCGTCTCTTGTTAGTATTGTCAGCAGTGTAGGTAAGCATGGAGTGCTGTTTTAATACTAAGTGCATAATGAAAAGTTGGCGAACAGTCAGCACGTTGCATGATTTATATAGCAGATCTGTGGGAAAGAAAAAGGGATGGAAGTTTGCTACCTTTAAAATTGATCTCTGAGCTCTTTCAAGAGGAAGTAGATTGGAATTGGATATGAAAAGCTATAGGTAAGTAGTAGGTATAATTAGACACTTATTTAAAGCCACAATTAAGGGAAGAAGTATTAGTACCTACCCATTATAAACTGCATTTTCTAAGCATTTATTTTTATATTCTGATCATCTGGAACGTCCAGCTAATATTTAATTTATTTCTCCAATCATTTTCGATTGCAGCTAGGTACCTATATGAGGAATAATAAATTTAAAACTAGAATGTTCCCCGACTTGCATTTGGTCTCTTGAGATTTTCAAGACTAAGTAGAAAAATTTAAGAATGCAATCGAGATCTTCGAGTGTTCTGTAATTTTCTTCTGTTATTTCGATTTAATTGGTTTCACATTTCTTAGAACATAATTATATCGTATTGGGTGCCTACCTACTAACTAAATACACTAGAACATTAAAGTAAGTACTTACATACTTTCCTGTGAAATTCATTTTCGTTTTGTGTATCGTCTGTTATCTTGAAATTCTTCTTAAACATGCTAAAAATAACATGAGATAACTTAGCTCTGTTTGTAAATATTCTTGCTAACTTTCTTCAATAGGTTTTCATTCTGTCGTTTTAAATAGTCCTTAAATATCACCAAGGCGAGAACTTATCAGTAATAAATATTAAAATGCCTTTGTGCGACACATTTCAAGTTTCAAACGACGTACATAAACTTTCTTATCTTTAGAAGAAACATAATAACTAGAAGATCTTGTTCCCAGCTCCGGTGCCTAGGTAAGACGCTTACAAACGTTATTTACTGCTAATTGACTCTGTAAAATGACCGCTTTTAGTTTATATTTCAATAGCCGTAACGGTAACATGTACGGTTATGTCTGTTATTTATTACCCTCATAATTCTCTATTCATCTATTATTATTGAAATTAAAGCTGTCAGGGTTTTACGACTTTGGAACCTGCTTCACATGGAAATTAAGTATTGGAGAGTTTACAAGTATTTCAATATAATTTCGTAGCTGTAATAGTGATTACAAATATCGGATAAAAATAAAATCCTTGAATAGAAGTCTTGAAAGGAGACCGCCTTTGCTATTAATTATATTTAACTTTCGACCCGCACCTGCTTCGCATGGTTTTTAGGACTTGACAAAACATTGAGATTTCTTGAATAAATGTAGGTAAGTTTAATATTAACATATTATACACATAAACTTTCCGGAATAAATTCTCGAAATTACGGTGAAAGCTGCAAGAAAATTCATTGCGATCTTGGAAGAACAACGCGGTCACACAGGCAGACACGAAAAACGAATTTATATTATGTAGGTAAGTATATTTCTTTACGAGACAATCAAGCATAATTGACATTAATCAATTAATTCGTTCCTTTTAATTGATATCTAAGTGTTTTCAATATTGATCATCGTATCTTTAGTTTGTCTAAGATACAGTAGACGCATTATAGCAAGATAACAATGAGCTTATCGGATAAATAAGATAAATTATTTTGAAATAGTCATAGAAATAACATTCCTTGGCAAAACATTAATTCCATCGCCTTTGTACGCGAGCATTTTCCAACTTTTTGGCAAAAAGAAAATCTTGACGGTCGGAAATAATGTTCGTTGGCTCGGTTTTCATTGTTCCAGCCATTTGACATTATTCAGCTGTGAAAGATTGTTTTATTCACCATTAACACGGGAAGTAGATACTTAATTAAAGGTTTGTAAAGAGGTTTTATTCAGCTGGCTGATGCTTATGAATCTGGATTCTTCATAAGTATTGATAGTAAAAAAAGCCGTACCTATCTCGTGGTATCAACTGTGTATTCACACGAAGTTCTCGGAAACCTCTGGCGGCTATAAATAACGCTGCAATATTACACATATTTTTGGTAACAGCTGATATTGAAAACGTACGGTCTGAAGTGCGCCCTGACGAGAGAAATATGGACGTTCATTTTTCACATTTTAGTGAGAAAAACAAAACTGGCCATAAAGATTGATGTGAGAAAGGAAAAGTAGGACGTGAGCATAAGAATGAGTAGAATAAAGAAACCTTTTTTTGTCGTGTAAAAGGGTTTGAAATGACAAAAATACATTCAGTGCACGATAAGGCAATTATATCCGCGCTCCTGGCCTTTGACATTGGGACAAGAGAGCGGTGGCGGCGGCGCCAACGAGCGCACGGGCGGCAGCTGATCTCCATCAACACTCACGGCTCCGTCGACCAACACTCGAGGAATTCCTTAATGACCCTATGTAGAAAGTCAGCTCACGATCCGAGATAAACGCAAAACGTGCATCAAGATTTTTTTTTCATGGTCTTAAGTGATTGCGAGCTCCAAAATGATTGTATTGGCCTCAATCTCGTAATTGATGGCGCGCTATAAAAGCTCTAATGCATCACTGACGCTCGTCCGACATCACATAAAAGACTTTGGCAATAACCATTCGCATTTTCCATTCGCAACAAGAGTTTAGCTGAGCAACCTTCGCGTGTTCCGAGAACTTCGCCGACCGGTCGGTTCGACGCTGCGCCGCGGTTCCTGGAACGTCGACCCGTGGTAGTTTCGATTTTTAAAATAGATGCGTTCCGTTATTCGTGATTCTATATAGGAGCTCCGATTTATGGGCAGTCAATTACACGTTGTGTAATCTGTAAATGAGACTGTCTATTTTTATCCCGAGCCCAGACCCGTTTCCGAGTGAAAGGGATTTCCTACTGTGAACTTGTAAAACAGGTTTAGGCGTTACGAACTTTCCTCCTTTGACGTTTCATTTCGTTTGAACTGAACCTCCATTTTGTGACTTGAATTCTGATGGAAATAGATATAGCTGTGATTGATTATACTTACATACCTATGCTGACATACCATCGCTACATATTGCTATGTTCAGAAATAAACAGTGTGGACAAAACTTGTAAACGTAGATAGGTACGTATTATGTTGTAGGTGCACATATAGAATAGGTATGTTGACGTGACATTACATCAGCATGTACCTATATCGATAAACTGAGTAGTAGTAGAACAGTAAATGGCAGTAGCCTTAGAGGTGACCCAATCGTTTGCCTTCACCTTATTTACTTAAAGTTTATCGACATATCTGTTGCTATCAGCGCAAAGTTAATTAGTGTAAACTCCGTGCTCCATTCTGATAAAATTGTAAAATAAAGTGTTGCTATTGGACCAAATATTTTCCAATCACTGTTTATTTCATAGAGGCAAAAAGTGAAACGAGTTTTTTTGTTTGTATTTATTTTCCCTCAGTTTAAAAAAAACCAACACAAGGACGAACGAAGCTATCCCAAAGGCAAAACAGCAAATTAATTCGCTCCCTACTATATATTCAACATAGCACTTTAAATATGCACAATATAGAGGCTGATTTTGTGTGGCCGAGGTACAGATCAAAGCAGTATTTCAATCAGTTCGTTAGACGAAACTGTCGACCGGGTTCGCAGTAGTCCGCCATTGAAATTTAAACTAGCCGCTCTTCTGGGAAAGCTGTGCAAGCGACTATATATTTTTCCTTCGTTTTGCTTTAGTCATTTCAGTCCTAGCCCAACAAAACATGAGATGCCCACGGTGCAAAGCAAATTGGATACGGAGTTAACAGTTCTTGAATCCTGGTGGTCCAAAAAAGAATACGATTTTGTTTTATAATGCAGTTTCTGTTGAAATATTAAATGTGGTTTCGCCAATCGTGCAATGACGTTCTCCATGCAACCTTCTTATGGGCTTAAAAGTTTTCTGGTTCGCTAACACAGTAGCATCTTGCGATATGGAGATTGCTCACTAAAGTATACTGAATTCATTTCAAGTCAGCATTATGTTGACTTTTACAACCTTCTTGCTTCAAAGTGTGTTTTTGGAAACATATTTTCTGTGAGCAGTTCCTTGGTGGAAGACAACCTGCGCAGTTAAAGTTTCTAGTGGATTCCTTGATTCGTTCTTGATTATCATGTAACTCTTATGAATAAATAAATAGTTTCTTGGAAGCGCATCAATAACTTTGAAGTTTCCTAAGAGCCTGAGGTCAGAGGCGAACGCTGCATAAAATTTAATAGCCGTGCATAATGTTGTGCATGGCATTGTCGGTCCTTCGGCGAACAATAACCCGTATACAATTTTAAAATGAGACAATGCAAAAAATAAATAAAAAATGAAGACATAATGCTGGCGATTTCTCATAACAACCCTTGGGTCGGAGGCTTCCAAGGATTAATTACGAGTTCCGAGTAGGCCCGCCACCGGGCCATTCGATTCTCGGTAAACTCGAATCGAAAAAGGAGCAAAAACGGACGCGGCGCGTTCTGAGAACACGCATACCTGCGCCCGCGCAGCCATCCCACCTTGTTCCGTCCGCCCGCCGATTCGAGAGAACTCGTATTTTCCTAGTAGTTACTCTCCCAAGTAAAACAACATTTTCTCTTTTTCATCATGTAAACTGTAGCAAGGCAAGCTACACCCAATCTGAAGACGTAGAGTAAGCAGACGACTAATGTTTACAAATTTGTTTAAGAGCACTTGGTCATAAGACGAATACATAGCTAGCTACTGACTAAGTACATACCTTCCTGTTCTCAGTAGGTGCCTATTTGTTTTGGCGCATAACTTTTTTACTACAAAAACTTTTTAAATTGCATTTTATGTAAATACATGCGATTTCCAAGCACTGATGAAGCTAGAATTACGATTTGGACCAGGCCCGGGTCGACGGCGCGTTGTGTTCCACGCGCGCCTCAAAGAGATGTCAGCAAGGGAAGGGGTCCGATAGGACCAATGCCTGCCGGGGTTGCGGGAAAGTCCGAAAGGGATACCGTGGCCCCTGGCAATGTTCAGGCAACGGAAGGAACACGGGTGGGTTTTAGTCAGTAAGAGTCTGACACGCCCTCCCGCTCCACCCAGAGCGGGAGAAGTTATTTGATAATTTCCCACCCAAAAAAAAAAAAAAAAAAGCTAGAATTACGATCGCAGTTATCATATTTCAGAAATCAGATTTAAGTACGGCATTTAATATTGATAAGTTCTGGGAAACTAACAATGTACGAGTTCGACGGTTGGTTCAAGAAAATGAATTCGTAACTACAAGCGAGCGTATATCCACGGAAATGACTTATGGAAATACGAAAGCAAGTAGGTGTACTTACATAAACATTTTTAATTCGTGTTTTGTAGCAGTACCTACTTAATTGTCTTATCTTAGAGAAAAGATCCTTCATATAGACAAGAATAGAGAATTGATGACCAGATGACCATGACCTTACTGACAACTTTTTAGGTGTTTATGATCGAGGGATCCGTATTTCCCTAACCTGCTTTCACCCAAGTTGGTTAAGATAACCTAACTTTGAAAGAATTACGGTTTATTATTATAAAGTTTAAATTGCTGACAGTCTTTAGCCAATTTTAATTGCATGAAATGAAATTTCATCTTTTTGCGTCGCCATAAAAAGCGTTTCTTAATTCCCAAGTTAATAGGCAAAACGTTTTTTTAAGTAGCGACGTTAATGGATTTCTACTGCAAAATTTTAACATTTCGTTCGAATCCGGCACACTTATATTTATATTGCCTACATTTGCCAAGGGTTTAGGAGGTACCGGTAGGCTTAGTTTCATACTAAAAGGTACTAGGTTTTTTGGATTATCGTAAATTCTTAGACAGTTCTCGTTTTCAAGTGATCGATTTTCTTAGACTTGGTATGCCTGTTTATTAATACAGTCATTGTTAGATATATTATTATTATTATTGACATATTATATTCAAATGGGCATGAACAAAAAGTTGTTATTGTACACATACAACAAGAAACAGTAACAAACAATAACAGTAGTAAGAATTGTTTTATCGAACATAATGTTTTTATGAACGCAGTCATTTGCATATATTAATATATAGATAGCAAGCAATGAAACGTGGAATAAAATAATGGATTTATTTACATTCTTGCACTTGAAGGATAGAAAATAAAACTAGAGCGGTACCTATAATAATCAAAATGAGATTATCCAATTTTTTGATTTGCTAAGAGAAACATTTCCATCGGTAAATCAGAATTTAACAAATTGTCTCATTGAATTCAATTGTTTAATGAATTTCAAAACCCAATAAGTAGTTGCGGTAGTTTGAGCAGAAATATTCTACGAGTATTATGTGTAGCAGTTTCGTTAGTGTGTATTTTGGCGCCAAGTATAGATAGTCGCCTATCGACATAAAACTAGCACCCCCACTATCGATACAACTTATCTACGAAAGTAAAGTAATTTCTTTCATACTGTGTAATTTTCTTCGCTCTGTAATGGATAACACAGCGGAGTTTCGATTTAAATATTCTGTTTATTGTCGTATTGTTAAGGTTTGGGTCTATTTTGGCGCCCAACATGGTTCACTACCATGTTGGGCGCCAAAATAGCCTAATATATAAATAGATATTAGCATCGCCAGTATCGATAGAACTAACGAATACAAGTTCTTCTTTTGCAATGCTATTTTCTCTGCTCTTCGTTCTGGATTACGCAGCTGAGCTTCGTTTTTTTGGTCAAACATTCTTATGCGGTAAAGACTCGTATCCACTCAGATTCGAGAGATCCCATGACTTTCATATACACAGACAAATATAGGGTTACCCCTTCTTTAACATTAACTTCCCTATTTCGTACATAAAATATCATTAAATGTGGTTAATGCGGAGGTGCCCCCTGACCTTTTTTGACGCAGGGCTCTGCGTAAGAGGCGACTGATATTGTTTAATCGTTATTGTTGCAAGTTAATAACAATAATTACGATTAAAACTACCTCAGTCTACGTCAAACATCCAAAACAGTACCGAATCAATATTTTTTTCAGTGACTCACAATCAATGACAATTGAAGTGTTTCTACAAGGTTTCTACGAATCATATCATAGTACATTAACCGGTAACAATAGACTCGGCTCCTTTTAGCTATAAAATAGCAACAAAAAATACATTGTCTCCCTTTGAGGATAAACAAAGGCCGCGACGATTCCCTGTAAACGATTTAACAGCATGATGTTCCCGGTAAAACGTGGACAATGGGATTGTTAACAATAACATTGATTTGAACTAAGTGCTGTCAACAATCTTGGGACCGGCGAGGTCGCTACCAAGTGGGTGAGTGGTGAAGTGCTACATGCGTGTGGAAATAGGCATATATATCTACCTAAAGTACAGTACCATGAAAACTATCCAGCCAGCGTAAATAAACTGTCAGGCGCCAATCTAGCCTTCAATGTTCTACGGTTTTACTCCTAATGAGTTTCTTAGAAGGCAATTAACATATTTGGTTACGAAGATACATGTATTCTACGAAATTATTTAAGCTGGCTTCATGTTAATGCTGATTGACAGTTAATTGGTGCTGTCAGATTAAATCGTGAACTCATGTTGCATTAAAAAACTGGCAACAATTTAGTTGGTTATTCGGATCTTAAGTAAGTTGCATGGCATGTTACGTATTGAAATTATGCAAAATCTGAAAAAATTCCCTCAAACAATTTATCGACTTGATCGTTCATTCTAAGGAAACGTTATATTGTAGCGTGCTAGCACGATAATTGTTTTCAAATGAAGCGATTCGCCGTCGCCGCCTGGCGAGGTGTCATTAACACAGTCAGCACGCTTGTGCATAAACATCATTTTATTTATATCATTTCCTACTGCATAACGTTATGTGGGTATTACATCGCTGTAATTAAGATAGACTGAATTCCTAACCTAGTTGAACCAGACACGATCATTTCTGTAGGAGAGCAAAAATGTGGGTAGTTTGAGTTTCTTACCAAATACAGGAATCAGTAACACATTGCAACATTTTGAACATTTAGGTAGTAAAAAAAATACAGAAAACAACTAGGGAATTCAACACTTTATCTATAAATTAATTAAGACTATTTTGACGACATCATTATTTCTGCAATAGAGATACGGTTTAAATAGAGAAACAAAAACAGCACAATCTAAATGACCATTTGTTTTTAAATGGCAAGGGATTACGTCATTCATTAATATAATCTACGCTTTTATCATTGAGAACGCATTGACCCCGAAGCCTATGTGATAATGATAACAGCTGGCGCCATTTCGTATGTTGTGTGGTCTGAACATGTGTTTTACAGTCTTAAACAAATTTACTTTCGCGCTGACGTATCGTTTATGAGTAGCATTGAAGGCAAATTATGAATTTGTTAGTTACTGTGAAGAACCATTTGATTCGAAGCTCTCACCTGGTAGTTTGACCACCATTGGAGGTGTTCGTGGTCGGTTGGGATCCAATGTAAACGCCTTAGATAACAACAAACACGGAAACACAAAGGCCCACTTATAATTACTTATATTTCCTCAAATCCACTTTATGGCCGTTTCGTTTCTCAGTAAAACTCTTTATAAGCAGTTTCGTAGAAACCGACTGCACTGGAGAAATTAATTTGCAGAAATCGACGTCGCCGACGGCAGTCCGTCCGCGTGCCTCGACAGAAACGCTTTCTAAGTACGCGCACATTCAATTTCACTCAACGGTCGGTGTTTATCACAGATAACGATATCGCGGCGGGAGGTGAAAGTTCGGCGAGGTGGGTCGCCTCGGCGTGACAATCCTCTTTCGTGTACAAAAGCGTACTGAGCGAACGGCGGAGCCGGCACGCGGCGCGCACCGAAGCGAGTGAGGTAAACACGCGTGGCGGGCGGAGCGCGGCTCGGCGCGCGGCGGTGGCGGCGGGGGGGACCCGGCATGTGAATGTGCGACCGAGACCGAGCGGGCTCGCTCCGAACGTACTTGCCGACGAGCCGCCACTTCCCAGAACTACCAACCTTGGCACTTCCACGAAATAACTCAAGGCATTGTCACTAATTTATAAAACTTATGGTCTTCCGTCCAAGCCTTGCGAGCCGGCACCGGCTGGCTCCGCTATGAAAGCTCGTGACTGTAACGTTAAGACGTGCACCAGGTACTGTTGACCCCGATGACCGGCGCACGACGATAAATTAGGTAACTTGTAGTATCTATCTATCCATCAATCAAACTGCGAGCTCGGCCCCCTACCTCCACCAGACATGGTGGTAATAAACGTTGGAAAGTTCATTCACTTCTTGTTCTATTTTTTGTCGACAAACACACCCATACACCAACTTCAGTATGAATACAGGTAGATTTTGAATGAATTGAAGAGTTATCAACCTCTTTGAAAACTGTTACAGTCATAGATGTAGGTATTATTAAAAACTAGCGGTTACAGTAGGCATTTTATCTTTCATTATCAATGATAATAGAAATATTTTCACCTTACTAGAGAAGTAGAAAACACTTGTAGATTAGGGTAACGTTTCTAATTAAAAAACGTTAGAAACTTGGAGATAAAATAGATCATGGTAAAGAAGTTGATTTAAATTTTGCTCTGACCTAGTAAATGCCTCTATTATATACTGTATTCAGAGTGCTGCATTACATATCATATTCAACAGACTACTAATAAGCCGATTATAAAATATTTTCAACCAAACGGGTTAAAAAACGGACCCTTTAGTGATGAAGCAGAAACTGAAACAATTGGGTAGCCATTGAAATGATTGTTCGAATCATGCGGTAGATACGCCTCGTCGGACTTGCTCTCCAACTTCCAACTAACAGTAGCGGATGCCATTTATTATATCAATTCTTTATACCAAAAACTACGTAGGTATCTATGTGATGCATCATAAACCATTGTGTTGTTTTTAATGCGAAATAAAATAGCTTCACATTTATGCAAATGCTTTCTAAACGCGCGGCTCTACTATTTTACATACTTTAAATAAATATTTTCAAAAGTCAACATTCACACTTTTTTTCATAGATACCGTATAATGCTACTGCTATTTCTGTTGGTAGAGATCTATAAATATGATGACCAAGAAATGTATAATATAGTTATTGTGATGTTAGTAACAATGGGTGATTTCGTCTCCCGAGTAGGGCAAGTAATCAATAATGCTGGAGATAATCGAGCATTCCTCGAAAAGCAACGCGTGTGACATGCGCCACACTTCTACGAACGAGTGCTCTTCACTGAATGTATAGACGGCGACAAAACTGTTCATGTAGTACATTCTAATTTTGTTAGCCAAAAGTATCCAAAATTGTATATTCTTCAACTTCCGAAAAATCTAAACTATCTTACCATTATCAAATAAGATTAGCGAGTAACCAAAATTGTTGTCAATCTAATACCGACCACTATCTAAAAACTAATATCTACTATCTGTAATGGAAAGAGCGTGATACCAATTTTAAATCAAAACAATCCAATTTCGTTAAAAGGTTAAAACAAATTGGTATAACATTTCAATTTCGTTGACGACACGATAAAATCGAACCAATAACGTAAATTGAGCTTCTGTTTTATGTGATTGCATAACTCATTCATCGTTATTACGCTGGCATGGCATGTGAATGACCTACATTATTAATTAAACTTTTGTCGTTGGTTGTATGTCCGTCGTGAACAGATGTCGTGCACGTGTATGCAACCCAACGTCGCCATATTTCGTCAATAATGGCTCGGATCATAAAGTTAAGAGCTTTTGGTGTTTACTGCTTAATGTCCCCTATAAAATTTGGCGCCATGCTTTATTTATATGTCAGTGGACATGTTTGAAAGTCGGAACTTTCAGGATTTGAAAATTCGTTAAAAAAAATGTCGCAGCTTGGGAGAGGCCAGATAGAAGGCCAGCTATCTAATTGCGTAAAACATTTTCGTTAATTGATCCAAAAGTCACTGATCCCGCGATTTGTAAAGGCAGCCTACAGGCTTTTCGTCAGACAGCAGAACAAAGACATACCGTTATAATAATAATAATAATATTTATTCAAAAAATTACAAGGCAAAAATAATTGTACAGTTTTGATATCCCTAAGACTTACTATTAGTCTGTTTCATTTTGACAGTTCAACAACATTCATTGCGTTATTTTTACGTTGTTGAGCAGATTTTTTTTTCGTACTTATGATGCAATGGATAAGTAATCACTTTCAAAATGATTCAGATCGTGATTGTTCGAGGGTGCTGAAGTAAAGTGTACAGCAGTTAATATTTTAATAATTTCAACATTTGATTGAATGAAACTTATTAAACATACTTAGCTATAATAATATAAATTAATATAACGAACTATACCTTTAGGAAGGTTGTTAATTAAACTTTTGCGTAAATTGATAATGCCAATGGGCAATTGTTCTCATGCACTCTTAATCGATTCTGGATTGGTTTCGAGCTTTTTCCATAAGACAAGTTTTTATCTTGATCTAAAAATACCTTAGAACTGTACGGGAAGCTCTCCGTTGATCTTTGAGGGGCCGATACTGCAGTTAGGGATAACTTCGCCGAATATGTTTTCCTTATATTATCTCGGTATTCCTAAGTGACTGAATCACTGTATTCATTCACGGTCGGTCCACAAGTTGCAAAAAGGTGTAAAAAGTTATGAAGTTCGGTAGTTGTTTTCAGACGCTTAGCTTATTTTTAACAAGCAATAGTGAACCCTAGATTGAACTACCCATTGTTTTATCAGAAGTCGAAAATGAAATTGCTCCTCACAAAAAAAATGAAGACAGCCTTACTTACTTGCCATTTAACCCTCAACTGAGCAAAGGCATACTTTACGTATCAAAGTTCGGATAGTAATTTTTATTACTAATTAATAATTAAAACTAATTAGTAATTTTAATTTTTATTACTATCCGAACTTTGATACGTAAAGTATCACTGTCTTAAAGTACCCTCGTATTTACAAACCAAAAATAATATAGGCATTATCTGCTAATTAACAGGCCAAGCCCCGCAGTTTGACATTCACGCAAAGTTTACGTCACTTTAAACATTTTCAGAATTTTTCGGTGTTACCTGTCATTTTTTGATTATTTTTGGTCTAATTGACGAGAATATCCGTAAGACCATAGGTTAAAACAGCCCACAGACGATAATAGCCATTATTTAGCAGTAAAAATAGTGATTTATCCCACCGTCACCAATTGGTTACGGTCGACTTACGCGGTTTTAAATCACTATTTTACTGTTAATCGAATGAACCCCGAGATTTGCACTAGCCCCTGAAGCCTGGCGAGTAGACCGGGGGGCGCGGTAATGGTAGGGAGGACCGTGCCCTTTAGGATAAGGAAGGATTTTAAAGTGACGAAACTAGCCTTAGTTTCGTCACTTTAAAATCCTTCCTTATCTTGCAGGTTAGGTCTTGCAGAAGTTTTATGAGAAAATAGTTTTGTACGAAATCTAAAGCGATAATGCTATTTTGTTAACATTAACTCAGAAAATAAGAGTTGAATATGCGCTTGGCATCAGGCGTTCGGCACTTCACCACTGCAAATGCACGCTCGCGATGTTGTCCCTAAATCTATCAAATAAAATACCGATTTTGCAGAGCAACGCCCTGAAATATATGGAAGGATTTCACCAGATCAGCTTGGATTCCTTGTATGCTCTGGAACGCTCGCCTGAGATCAGGAAAGCACTTAGGTACACACCTCACTTTAGCACAATTTTAATGTATTTATTTGGCGACTAGTAAGGTCACAGCATTATCAAAATAAAAATATAAAACACCAGTATCAACGCACTGTTCGAATTCGCCGGCAAGCCCGCCAATTATACCAATAATACAATGAAAATAAAAAAATATTAAGTAATTACTCTAGAAGTCTAGACGTTGTGTACAGTGTGGTGTGTTTTTCCTATAAATGCTATATTAGTAATTATAATTTCGCTACACTTCGCCATTTACACTAAATAGTCCATAATGAAATAATGAAGTCTGCATTGATACACCATAATTTCAAATGACCGCAAAACATTTGCGAAGAGCATTCGTCGAGGCATGGCGTTGGCAAACGATAACCATACTTTTTCGGTAAATTAACTTATTGGTTCAGTTTGATAGTGAACATGGATTCTTTAATAAGTACCGTTTATTTTAGTGGGCCGAATGGATCATGACACTTACACTTATTACTAAAGGTATTTGTATTGCATTACTATACAAATTGAGACATATCTGAAACCAGCCTTACATTTAATAAAATTGGTTAACCTGCCGACACTTTATTGAATTATACCTATTGTTCCACCTAGATAATGCAGCATCAGAGACACACAGCAAACACGCCCCAGATTACTGAGGACTACCATTCCTCCTGTGATAAAGACACAGACCGGACCTAAACTAGGAGGAATCAGACAGAGGCCACACACACTGTTGGAAAGCCATATCTATTGCCCGTAGGCTGTGAACCTCGAGAGTCGGGGTATTTAAGTACAAAAAGCCAGTACAAAATTGGGTTTTGGTAACGTTAACTTCATCATCAATCCCTTTAGCAGTTGACCCAAGTTCTTATTAAATTTCGTAATTACCAAATCTATTCGTATATCAAAATATGTAGCTGCAATGTAGGAAATTTGCAATAACCTGCTATCTAATTACGCAACACATTTTCGTAAACAATTACGACAAATTTGTTTCATTTTGACAGTTCAACAATATTCATTGCGTTATTTACGTTGCTGAGCAACTTTTTTTCGAACTTATGAAGAAAGAAATTTGTTTCGAATTCCGATTGATCGTGTATTACGTAATTGGGGTACTGGTACATTCAAAAATACCTTGTTTATCTCGACTGGGTCATTAAATTGTCCAGGAAGCATACCTTCACTATGTTCTCAGAATACATCTGATTTAAGATTTTGCCAAAGCTTTCTGCGGTTTTTTATCTGACTATTAATGTGCCAAATATCTGTCAAAGTAAACCTTTCTTTCCTGCATTAGTGCTGTAATAGTTTGTTTTTTTTTTAAATCCGAGATATTTCTTTGTAATATCTAGCTTATACTTATAATAATAATTTTTTGCCTAGTCTCGCAGCTTAATCATCAATTGAATATTATCTGTTATCCACGGCGTGGGACGGTCTTTAAATATCTCTTTATGTGGGTATATAATTATGTAAGTCATATAATGACGACCAAGTTCTCTGATATGACTGACTACATAGTACATTACGAACCCCTATATCGGTACACATAAATGAGAGAACTACTATCCCCTACAAAATGAGTTGGTGACTGTACTACCTGATTTAGATTGGTATACTTAATTTAGGAATTCCTTCATACCTATATTTAGTTTTTAATTTATTGTATTCTTTGTATCCAATAGATTAACGAAAAAATCCCCTCGTAATAACTTAATGAGGTGCCAATGCGCTACTACTGTCAGTTTTATTTTTTATTCCACCTAGAAATTTTGACAATTCAAACCAGGGTTTCCTATTATGCAGTGCCAATCAACAACTTTATACCATTGACAGCTGGTTCAACCACATCTATTTAATTCCACATCAGACTGCTCTGAGTGTACGCGTGCCTTAAGAGGGAACAGGGCCAACGAAGAATTTGAAAAATAGGTATTTGAAGAAACTATTGCCTTCTTCTTACCTCAAGTCTGCCCCGTAGAGTGCGATATGGGATAGCTACACCTCAGACCATAAAAAAAAATTGACGTAATCGACGTTTCGTATTCCCCTTTTTTCTCCTCGAAAACTGAATTGATTTAATTATTTTTTACATTAATATTTTAAGAAAGAGTGTCTAGGTTCCTATCATTTTCTTTTATGTTAAAAACTTTTCGAATTTGTTTGGTACTCCTCTAATCACGGCGGTAAATTGGGGCATTTTTGTAATTTTTGGAGGGTCATATTTTCTTTACCGATAAGTTGCTGAAAAAAAAAAACAGGGACGTGACTACAGCAGACCTTGATAATGAAAAAAAAAAGATTGCTCTTGAGGCATTATTCAGGAAGAAAAAAGGGGAATACATTTGTACTTATGGAGAATCGCAGGCCATGTTCCCTCTTAACTCCAGTTTAAAAGCGAAAGTATCAAGGTAGTCTGCAAAATTCAAATCTTACGTTTTTTGCAATTTGCAGGTCAGTATCAGGTTGTATGTTGATCTAAATATGATTGGCGACCGTATCAAATGTTTATTTATAGAATTATAATCATAAAAATCATCAATACAACTCTCTAAGTTCATGTAATCCTATTGAATGACTATTTCATGAAATCATGTCATTTGAGGATTATGCTAACTTGAGGAGTTGTTTTCCTGATTCTAATGATTATAATTCTGTAAAGCCATATTTGTTACGGTCGCGAATCATATTTTAATCAACATATAACCTGACACTGACCTGTGAATTGCAAAAAACTAAAGAAAAATTTAATTTCGCGGGCTTACCTTACCGCATTCCCGTAAAACGGTACAACTCCGCCACGTCCCCCGCGTACCTATAGTCACAGGGCCGAGCACGTGCGTCCTCCCCAAGTCGGCCACGTTTTTGGATTGCTATTTTATCCACTGAGTGTTGTGACATGGTAATCAGAAACTCGTCCGGGTTAGTTGCCAGAGAGCCCGCATTGAATACTTAAACCAAACTTTAATCTTAGTCATGTTATGTAAATAGTAATGGGTGTTTAGGTGTATTTATACAAGGTCCCATTAAAATGGATAGACAAATTTTAAAACAGCGTGCAGTAGGTAAGTACGTCTAACCAAAGATATCCAAGCAAAAAAAAAAAAAACACTGACTAAAGTGATTTTATTTTGACCTAAAATAATAAATGGCATTGGGTAACCAACATTTTTAGTGGGGTTGTTCCCGTTCGTCCACACCCCGTCGTCCACACTGCGGACGACTGGGAAAGATGCGTTCTGTTCGTCCACAGTGTAGACGAACAGAACGCAACATTCCCAGTCGTCCGCAGTGTGGACGACGGGGTGTGGACGAGCGGGAACGACCCTTTTTAGTGTATTTTCGTTAGCTGATTTATTTTTCTTGTAAGTATCTAATGCGATTTTCTTATTATTATTTTACCATTGTCCTTATTTTGGTGGTCTGAATGATTTTTTAAAGTTTGTCCGTCTAATTTAATAGGACCTTATATATCCTAGTAATGATAATATTTTATTCATAATATATTTAGTATCGTAATTTTGTTTATTTCTTTAGTGTAAGTAATTTTTGAGCAGTGGTGGCCCAGTGGCAAAGAGAATATATAACCACAGTGGTAACGGCCCCGACTTACGAGTTGTGTAGGTCGTGGGTTCGAACCCAGACAGGCGCTAAACTTTGTGTAAATAATTTATCACCACTGCTCTCAAAACGGTGAAGGAAAACTTCGTGAGGAAACCGGCATGTCCTAGAACCAAAAATTCGAAGACGTGTGACATCTACCAACCCGAACTGGGCCTGCGTGATAGATTCAGCCCACTCCCTCTCGAAGAGAGGAGGCCTGTTTCCCAGCAGTGGGCACATTATAGGCTGACTATGCTAAGTAATTTTTGTACTACATAAGTTTTAGTTCTGGTTGTAAAAAGGTAGAATGATAGCTCACTTCACCTAAGTTTTCGGTGTTTTTTTTACAGAATATACAAGGCCTTGTGATATCCTATTACTCTAGGGTATTAATGAGACCATGTCAAAGAATCAACTGGCATATAAATTATTTTTCAATTAAAAGAGTCTGGTGACTAGACTCTCGATGTGTGTCTCTAACTTTCGTTGATTGTACGAGTAAATCATTTTCATTCAAACCGATCATTCATAATTTAAGCTAAGAAAATGCGACGTCAGATATTTTTTTTATGAAAAAAAATAATCTGAACTAAATGCTTTTTTTTTTTTTTTCTCTCGTAGTTTTGTTGTTTTACATAAATAATAGTAACTTTAATAATAGTCTAATTTTTTTGAATAAAAAAGGAAAAAATAAATATTTAAAAATATCTTTTATGCCAGTTGATTCCTGTACATGGTCTCATTAATACACTAGAGCCCTAGAGTTATGGGTTACCAAAAGGAACATCTAGATGACATGATGACATCGCACTACTACCGTACTTTCATAAGATACCTAGTATAGTTATTAAGTTTTATTGAAATACTATAAGGTATGTACAGATTTAAGGTCCTAAATTAATCTAAGTATAAACGATTGAGTAAACTTGCTCTCATCGGTTTCAACATCAGCGCGCTCTTCCAGTTATAATTAAAACTAATCTACAGTACAAAAATGTCTTTATTAAATGTAGTACCCATGTGAGTATTTCTTGGTAAATTAATTGAATTCTTAGAAACGTTATATTGCTTTATGTAGGCAGTTGGCGTTTAGTTTATTAGATAAATAATTTGCATCTCAATGTACCATTTAGTAATTTGTTAAGAAGTCAACACGTGCCATGTATCTTTACAAAAACATCTGAATGATTCGCATTCATTATACCGAGCTTGGCCATCCTAACGTATGTATACCTAGTACACCATTAGAATACATAAATACATTTTTATAGTCAGTATGAAGACGGTCTTATCGTAGACAGCGATTTTAAACAACCAACCTTCGAACAGGAGCGCACGTGAAATAGGTATGAAAATCATTTCGAGGAATACTTCCAGCTTGAATTTCACAAATGAGCACAACAAATCGTCAAAATGCGCAGTTAGTTCACTTTCAACACGTTAATAGCAGAACGATCGCGGGAAAACCATGTTTTTGTTTACACAGCGGCCAATCTGCTAATTTTATCTTGACGATCGCTCGAAAGAAAGACGAAAGTATACAATTTACACGGCCGACGGATTTTTCTCAGAAACTCTGTGTCGGCAACAACCTAACCCGGTTTAAGACTTCTAGTTATCTACAGCTGTCAAACTTTTCTAGTTTATTGCTCACTTTTACGTGGCTACTCTATTCCTGGGTAAACATTTAAATAAATTATTATTAAAAATAAATATATATCTAAGGTTAATAGTATGACCCCGTACTTGATCCCCGAGACGGTCTTTGAGTTTTTCCACGAGGAAAATGTCTAAAATTACTTACTGGAAATTATATATGTGTTTAAATACACACTAATGCCCCCAACCATTCGGAAAAAAAACTGGCTAAATGTGGCTGGCAATTACAAAACTTATTAGTAATGTTTATCTGTAGATAAATACAAAACACTAAACTACAGGAAAGAAATAGATACTAAATTATACTCCAGTCGTTTTCCTGTTGTTTTGGTTATAGAAACAAAAGCATGTCAGCTTCTTATCTTCGTGGAAGTCGTAAAAGTACTGAGAGAAAGGAAAATTCAGTTTAAAACGCGCCGGTGCGCGGATGCGATAAGCTAGCAATCTACTTAGAACGTGCCGTACATGTAGATGTGTGTACGTCTTTATTTTTCTTCGTCCGTTGTCTTTTTTCAACGTGTTTCACTAAGCACTGGTTCAAAGTCTTAGCTTGACTAGTAAAGTAATCATTTAGCGGTCCTAGCCAACTAGAGACCGGTCCTCTACCTAATCCTCATAATATCAAGTTTATGAAGGTTTTCGGTCTTACTCCCGAATCCTTTGTTTGTTTCGGGGAGGTAAACCCAAGTGTTTGTTTAAGTTCGAGAGTCAGAAGACCCGAAACAAACTCCTGAGAAAACATTAATGCCACCAAAAACATTTAATGTGTAGGTTGCCAAGACTAACATAACGATTTTACTGTTTAAAAGCTGTAACGGATGTAGAGCCAAGCTTCTAACTCTACAAACCTTACTTCTTGGTCTAAATGTACGGCTTGGCCGTTTTGCGGTCGTCGCTCAGACATTCCTATATGGGTCTTGAATGTTGTGTCATGCATTAGTTCAATGGTAACATCCTCAAAACAGGCTGTCAATCCCTAGAATTAATAGTTAGAACTGTCTATACATAGAGGAGGCTTAAGTCCGACGGTGAACCACAGTCCAATAAGACGAGTTTACTATATATCTGTGTATTTCCCTGGTTTACACGTACGATACTTACTACGTAATTCGTGATTGGAAAGCCCCAGCATCACGGCACCCTGTGATGATGAATCCCGGTCGCTTAGCATTTGTTTACCGTACGTGCGGATTGTCTGCCTAGCTACTACGAACTCGGGGAATTCGGACTTTATAGCGATAGCACGTGTCGGTTGGCACATAGCCAAACACGTTATGTAATATTTTAGGAAAAACGCGCCCGCGTTCATGGTAGAATGGTTCCGTGCCAGTACTGTGGCGCCTAATATGCATATCGTTGCAGTACGTTTGCTCTATTTTCTAAAGGAGTGAGGAGAACTCTCGAAGCCAATGATACGAGGAAGATGTGACCTCAGTGAATCAATATAGCAAGATGGAAAGTAATGGAAATAACGATGGGTACAAATTGATAATATCACGCTAAATATTGGCGTCGTCTACAGCCCTGGTAACACAAATCTTGAAAGATTTCTGGATGTATATGACACACAACTACAACAACGGAAAAGAGATGTTTGGATATTTCAAAATTGACCTTCTGTCAAAAAATAAAACACAAAGTATAAACAAGTAATAAATGACTCAGGACATAAAATATTAAACAAAATCATTAGAACGTATTGCACAAGAGACTAATACAAATAAATCTATCCTATTCCATGTCAGTACAAATCTAAAAGATGAACATTTCAACCTGACGATCATCAATTCATTCATCCACTAATAATGTTACTAGCCTACTAGTTGAGAATAAAACCACTGAACGTCCTAACCTAACACATCCAATTTAAAAACAAAACAGTTGTAAGCCTAATTGTATTGTATCGGTGACCGTTACCTAGAATAAGATTATTACATTATGTTATCCACTGTTCTCCTGTAAGTGGCTCTTTTGTGTTTTTGAGAATAAAGTATTTAAATCTAAACCTGTGTGCCTATAAGTACCACTTCAGCAGATAGGTACTTAAACGTTCGCGTGAGGTGACTGGCAGAATATAAGAATTAAAATATCTTGACGATAGATTATACCTCTTGTAGTAAAATATTAAAAACAATAGATAACAGCCTATGCGCAATTAAAGCTAATCTTTCCACATAAATCTACGGGACACTTTAGCCATTTGATTGCTTCGTTGTTTCGCGAACAGCCGTTATCACAAATACGACGAATTTGTAGATACTGAAGTATTATAACACATTGTTTGGTTAGTATACTTAATTTGGCGCCGGCGCGATATCGATAAGCGATATCACCTTCGTGAAAAGACATTATCTTTGAGTAATCATAATTAATCTGATGATTTGAGTCAGCCGATGTGTAATGTCAGTCATGGATCCCCCCGGAAAATAGTGACTAGGTCTCCTGCGAGTTGCCTAAATACCCTAAAAATTGTAAAACGATGAATGATGCATGCAGTCCACAATATTAATAATCTTTTCTGTAATGAATACCAAGGCCAAGTGAAAAACGTGAAAATCGAACTCGCTTTCCTTAGTAATGAAAAATAAACTGAAAGAACAGGAAAAATAGGTTACGAACTACTTTAGCCCTATTATTGGATCGATCGACGTGAAATTTTGGTGTCACCTGGTTTCATTATACTCGTAGATACCTAAGTATGTAAAACCGGAATTTATGAAAGAATGTAAGAACGAAATTTATGAAACATTAAACAATTCGGTTTCACCAGGGGTCGCTCGACTTCCGACGCTGGTGTTGAGCTTCTTGCACATATTTTCGAGGTCTGGGAGAGGTGACATGATATTATGAGGCCCTAGGTATTTTTTGGGACTTATCTAAGGCTTTCGATTGTGTTTGTCATGGTACATTGGTCAGGAAATTGCATCACTATAGTGTTAAAAACACTGCCTTGGATCTTCATACTTGTTATTTGGATAATAAGATCCAAAGAGTGGACGTAACGACGTGAACGGCAAGCGATCCCCGGGTTCTATTGTCACTATGGGAGATCCGCAGGGCTCAATTCTTGGCCCTTTTTTATTTCTCGTATATATTTAGCCTTATAAATAACAGTCATGAAATAGTGTTATTTGCAGATGACACATCACTTATATCTAAGCTAAGCGTCAACAGTTACTGACGATGTAAATAATACTTTCTCTAAAAAGTGCATTGGTTTAGTGTTAATCATTTACTTTTAAACGAGAAAAAGACTAAATGTAGATTTCTGACACCTAACGTTAAGCAGGTGAAAACCAATGTACTAGTAAATGGGGCAGAATTGGGTCTTGTGGACACCACTGTGTTCTTAGGTATTACTTTGGATTCGAAGCTGCAGTGGGGCCCACATATAACCAAATTGTCGAAGCGGCTAAGCTCTGCAGCCTACGCGGTCTACATATAAAACCCGTCATCTGACTGATGTAGAAACAGCTCGATTAGTATATTTTAGTTATTTCCATAGTGTAATATCGTACGGCATTTTGCTGGGGGGAAATGCAGCTGACATTCAGGCTATATTTGTGCTGCAGAAACGAGCCATTCAAACAATTTATAACCTATTTGTAAGCATTCACTGAGGGATAAATTTAAGGAAATAAACATAATGACAATCGCGTCTCAATAATATGTGTATGAGAACTTGATTTATGTAAAAAAAAAATATTTAAATCTATATTCTAAACACAGCGACATTATTGTGCCCAGGACTAGTCCTATTTTTTGGAGCCTAGGCTCCAAAAAATTTGTAATTCATTTATTTGTCAAAATATACGTTTTTACAACAAACTCCCACCATGTTAAAGAACTGAGCCTCAATAAATTTAACACTTTTATTAAAAAAATATGTCAAAAAGGTTACTATAAAGTTAAAGATTACTTAGACGACAAAATGGCTTGGGAATAATTCAGCTACTCTGGCAAATAAAAAGCAATAAACTAGTGTTTTACACTTCAACGACTGCTTGAGACTATATGAGTTCATATAATTGTTTAGTTTATTTTATTTGACTTTATAAATCAATTTATTTAATTTTCTTTTATTATTGACAATCTACTCCTTACAATGTTTTTTTAAGAGTTTTAGTGCAATATGTGGTTAGCTAGCGACTTCGAAAATTAACCATATTATTCTTGCCTCAGAAACATGCAGTAAGTTCGTCATGCTCCCTTAGATGTCACTGCTTGCGGTAGCGTCGGGGGTCGGGTTACCTCATTCCCTCAAATATGGCGAGGGGGGTAATGGCTGATCTTTGCGTTATGCTCGTGAATGGGTGCTGCCTGTGGTGACTGGTCGTCTTGCTGACCATGGTTTTGTTATTGTTATAAGTAATTAACTGTTTATTTATTTTTACTTCGATGGTCCAAGATTGTCATTTGTGACTTCAAGTTACAGCTTTAACAGCTATATGTAAACTGACACGCCCTTTATGCCTGGAGGCTTTCATTCGCGTATTAAATTCTGTCCTTTTTTATTTTATTTTCGCTTGAGTATACATTTCGATGTTTTTGTTGGTATATTGGCGTGTGCTAACTAACATAAAGCAATTATTTTACTTTAATGTTTTGTGTTGCGTTATGTTAATTATTTTGCATAAGTACTATTGTTTAGAATCAAGTTTTTCTAACTGAACAGATAGTTGTGCTGCTGAGGAGTTTGTTGCGCCACTTCTTCCCAGCACTAGGAAGTAATGAGAATGAAATTAATGTCTTATGTAATTTTGACGTTCGAAAAATGCTAATTCTCATCCTAGTTTGAATAAATGACTTTTGTTTTTTTCTTTTTAATTTTGACCGGTGCCCTGAAACGCCAACAGGGATGGTCTAAAACAGGACAGTGGATTATCGTGCTTCGTATGTCAAAAGGACAAAATAATTCCAGCATCACATAAGCTAGATAGATAGAATACCTAATATGCTTTATTGTACCTTCATCAAAATTGAAGGGGTTAAATATTACAGCCGCACGGGTTGGTCGAAGGTTACACTGGCCTCAGTCGGTTCGTGGGTGACCATCCATTAAATATCGAGGCCTTCCGTGCCTCAGAAAGCACGTTAAGCCGTTGGTCCCAGCTGTAATTCGTAGACCTTTAACAGTCGTTACGGGTAGTCAGAAGCCCGAAGCTCTGACAACCAGAGGTAACCATTAATATTCGGGATGCAACGGCGGTGATGGAATACCCTTGACTTTTTACACAAGCACAGAAAATAACTTAAAATTGCAGTTTTGTTTAAAGATAAAAATGATCAACTGTACCCTAATTCAAGCCGTTTACAACCTAGAATTACGCTCAATCCTTGTAATAAATACAATTCTCAAAATCCAACCGAGCACTGTTATTGTTTCTCGTTATTTACATTTATGTAAATAGGCCAAGATTAGATAATGTTCTTCAACTAATTACATCGTAACATGCATAGTACAATAGTATACGATGTTATCGCTTCGATGAATTTCGAAATCAATAAATACCTTCGCTACTGCTAGCAGGAAAAGATAAATTGTTTTTTATTTTACTTGGGAAACGGTAGTCCTTATCGTGGACATGTAATCTGATTTAGCGATTGGATTGAACTAGTGACGATGTCTTTTTATTTATAATATATAGAATTAGTTTCTCAGGCTAGACTGCTAGAGACATTGCAGCGGAAAAACGCATTGGTTTTTCATCGGGCAACGTCGTCTATATGTAGCTGCCAAATATGTATACCTTTTTGATATTATTCTATGGAGATATGAATTAATGTCTTTAACTAGTGAATTTAAATATAGATTATAAAAAGCAATAGTTAATATCGCAACACCGAATATTTAGTTTTAGATGTAAACAAAAGTATTTGGAAACTTTCCAAATGCCCTTTTCACACTTATAACTGTTACAACATCAAATTCTGTGTTACTGATTTTATTCATTTGTTAATATTACTATATGAAATATCGCTAACTAGTGACCTACAATATTAATTGCGACGTTGCCTACTTTCTGAATGAAAATGCTCTTAAAACAAACGCATGTTTTTTCTGGTCATATTAGTGTTTTGGAACATTTTCTGCGTTGGAGCGCAATGACGTGTTCAAAATTCTTTTCGACTCTGATTATCTCCCTACCCATACACTCTTCGTATTTTTTGTTCTGTCTGCAGATTAGCCAACTTACATTAGCTTGTGGAGTATTGCGTGTTCCGTCATAGTGAATAAGGCACCGATGGGTTTGTTTACCTTTACTATATATAGTCCTCCAGACCGTATTTCGGCCACGGCGGCCAATCTCAACGGAGACTACCCTTCGGCGCGGGAGATATTATAGTGCACGAGTGTGTGCGCAGACACAGGTGCACTCTCTCTTCCCTCACTCTCATAGTCCGATGGGACGGCACTCCGACACGACCGGAGAGAGATCAGGCGCAGGACCAACGACTTATCGTAACCTATACTATACGATATGTATAGAAAGCTTATAGTCCATAAATGTGCTGTTTATTATTTAATCATCGATGTTCGCAATTAATTTGCATTGTTTACATTATGAATAAATTGAAATGTAGCTTTTTATCCAATGTAGCTTTTTCAATTTACCTATGTAAATACACAACATAACATACACACATAATATGCATAAATAACAACATGTCCTGTGTTGTTATTTATGCATATTATGTAATTAAAACATTACGCGAGTCAGGTATAAACAAATTTTTTAATTAACCGTTTGCGTTAATTAGTTGGGAAAAAGGACAGACTCCTAATCAACTTTTTCTGTATTCAGCATGTCATTAGTATGTTTGGCTGTTTCAGAGAAAAAGTCATTTAATATGCTAGTCTTTCATAAAAATGTTACCTACCCTTTTACACCTTTTTGTCGTCAGATAGGTGTTTTGAAAAGTGTCGAAGAGTTGAGGTCTAATTCAACAAAGGTCATGGGAACAAGTTCTATAGTTAACTCACTGACATTTGTAGTAATGTGACGTACCTGACATGAATAACGATCAAGCTGCAATGTAATTTAATACAATAAAACCGTTTTTATTAGGACATCGTGCAGAAGGCAGGAAAACCTTTGGTGTATTATTTTTATTCTCACTGTTGAGTAAAGGGCTCAGCACACACTTCTTAGATACAACTCTTTGCTGTTGTAGCCCTCAGCAACCTACTGTCCAGGCAAACAGGCGCGACGTAACTCTAATAAAACAATTTGTAAGAAAACTTCACGGTAAAACAATTACCGGTGTCGCGACGCAACTTTTCGCGAGAGCCTTTACTCTTCATTAATTTGGCAATCATTCGGTTAGTAGCAGTGATCATCTGGCGTTCGATATTGGTGACTTGGCCTACCTGCTGTCCC